>JARHKZ010000031.1:0-1274108 GCA_029204075.1 Mycena capillaripes | reverse complement strand
AGAACTCCATCTTTATAGAAACGCTGTTTCGGGGATCAAATTGGGATTTTCGCCGGGGACGGCGAAGATTTCAAAAATAGGGAGAGGGATACCAGTATAACCGGTATTCGATGGCGAAATTTTCACGTTTTTGCGAGTTCTTGATGGTAGTACACCCGAGCAACGAGTAAAACGCCAAGAAACGCTATCTCCCTTACCAACGAACCACGGGATACCGCATTCCAGCTGAATAAAGCACGGAAAAACGGTTATCTGAATCATATGAGCAAGGAAAGCCTCAGAGAATCACGCAACAACGCATGGATCGCGCTCAGATCATTGATTGAGAGTGATCTAGGCAAAAAGGGATTTGAAATACTAGGATTCAGGCACTTCCAAAGGACTGCTCATAAACAAAGAAATAAGTTGGATGATATGGATGATGCATATTCTCCTATAAGCAAAATAGGAGCCCCAGAATACAGTCTACAAGATAAGTATTTGGGAGGATGCGGACATATAGCCCGATTAAGGATGAAATTGATGATGAATGATGTTACGTATCATTTGTTTCGAAACACGCGGTTGTGGTGTCCTGATCAGGATTCCTGATTTGGTGACGGCAGCTGTGCATTTCAGAGGATTATTAAGCCAATTATGGCTTGATTAGCCTTGATACTTAAGAAACGAACGATACAAGGGCTTTACCATCAGTTTCAAACTTGATGTTTACTTAAGTCACACTTAAAAGAGCATCAAGAAAAGCTATTCATTAACAATTGCGGAAATTTCTACTACGTGTATAGAAATCTTTAGCAATGTTAAACACAAGGCGCGTACGAATATTGCAGTATAAAATTTTTGAGCCATAGCTCGAGAAACATGTGTGATATCTGTACAAAAGGGAGGTTAGAAACAGAAGAAACGGCAGAAATGAGTAGCTTACCAGTCATTCTTCTCCGCCGCGGGCGACGAGGCCATCTCGTCTCCAGTCTTCTTCTTGTTCTCGACCTCGCCCTCGGACTGCGCAGCGGGCATCTCCTCGTCGCCGTCGTCGCTCGCCTCACCATCCTCCTCGCTGTCAGAAGCGGTTGGGTCGATGGCGTGGTTAAAACGACTAATGAGCTCGTTGAAGGCGTCGCGAACACTGCTGGGAGTGTCGGAAGCATAGAGCGAACCGAGGCCGTCGGTGCCAAGAGTGGAGTTGGACTTGTGAACGGCGCGGAGGAAGCGATCCAGAGACTTGTAGAAGTCAGATCGGAGGTCCGCGGCCAACTCGGAGGCGTCCGTGGCACGTTGCGCGAGTTTCTGAAGTTCCGGAAGGTCGAGAGGACCCGCTTCGAATTTTATCGTTAGTAAAACAGGCGATACAAGAGAAACGGGGAACGCACCGCTGGGTTTTACCAAGTCCGATGGTTCCTGAAAATTGGCAACGGCGAGCGCGAGGTCGGTAGCGTCAAAAGCATGGTCGCAGATGGTGCTGAGCTTCTTGCGGACACAACACGCACAGGGCACACCGAGACCATGAGGAGCGCACTCCTCCTTGAGAACACTGCAAGGGGTGCACTTCCACGACGGCTGAAACGTCTAGTGAGACCACGGAGAAACAGGAGAGACAAGGGATACATACCAAAATCGCCTCGGAAACGGGCAGAGTCTTGTATCCTTCATACTCAAGACGAGGAATAGTCGAGCCAGGACCGGCGCCAAGGTTAGCCTTGGGTTGGTACGTCGAGTTCCCCTGTCGGATGGTGATAGAGATGAGGAAGTTCGAGGTGCCGATCCCTGGATAAAAGCTAGAAGCAGGTTGAGATGCCTGGAGCCTGAAAACAGGACCAGACTTACCAAAACCAGCCTTGGGGTTGGAGATAATCTCGACAAGCCTCTCAGTGATGGCAGGGATGACATTGGCGACGCGTTCTTCGGGAGTTGTGCCCTGAAGAGGGACAAGTATCAGAAGGAGAAATAGAAGAAACAGTGGAAACGCACCTTAGTCTTCTTTTTGCCCTTCGACTTGGAGTCATCATCATCGTTGGCGTCGATAAGAGAGCTACCCTTCGAGGTACGGAGGGAGTGTCCGGACTTGATTACGCCGCTGGCACTGCTGCTCGGACCAGCCGTTTTGGAAGGTTCCTGGAGTAGTGCAAAATATGTTAAACCGGAGAAACGAGAGAAACCAGTGAAACTTACCAGTTTCACGGGTTTCACGCCGATCTTGGCCTTTTTAGCGGGCGGAGCGGTCGATCTGAAAAAGAATTAGGAGTCAGAAATCAAGGAAACGATAGAAACTCACTTCCGAACAAGAAAAGAGCTCTCGTCGGATTCGGACGCGTTTGCGTCGGAGTCAGGTCCGCTCAAACCCTTGCGTTTGCGAGAGGGAGAGGTGTTGAGAGCCATGCTACGTTCGAGGTCTTCGTCGCTGGGACCTTGGCTCTCCGGGAGCTCCACGTCGGCGCGGAAAACGGGATAAGTCTGAAAACCGGTTGGTCAGTGCTTCTAAAAACAAAAGAAACACGTACCGTCCAAGGAGGAAAAGGGACTCCGTAGTACTCAGCGATGAGATCTTCCTCCTCTCCAGGATGAGCAGCGAGGAAGATGTCAATCATCGTCGAGATATTGTGGAAAAAGACGCAGATATCGCCGGGAACCTGTTTCTCGAGGTCCAAAGTGCTCATTGCGAAACGCTGGGACGAGGCGGGTTAGCAATGAGTGCGGTTGGAGTGAAAAAGGGGACGTACCATCGCAGGAAGAAGTGTTTGAAGACACTTCTTCGCAATCGAGGCGGTGGGTGGTTTGAAATCAGGATGGCGAACCATGAGAACGGCGAGAGCGGCTAGTTTGAATCGACTGGCGGAGAACGACTTGAAGAAACGAGTCGACTTGAGGTCGAGGTCGGTGCCAGTCGGGGCCTTCTTGTAGATGAGCTCGCTATAGATCGATTTGGGGGCCATGGTGGGGAAAGAAACAAAGGGAGGCGTCTAAGGGCGCAGGTTTATATGAGAAATTTTCATGGCTTCTGATTGGTGCCAGTCGGGCGCACTGCGGAACCGCAATTCAATTGAGGAACCGCAGCAACGGAAATCCATGGAAAATATCATATAAATATCACCAGGGACGGTTTGATCAGTCTCACTATAAATAGTGACCCCGATCAACTACATAATAGAAGCGACGAGCTCTAGTTGACTCAGAATACCTGATAAACAACTGAGATACTTGGCGACTCGCTAAAATACAAGAGAACCAGCGTGGTTTCTGAAAAATGGGATAGAGAATACTGGGACCCATAAGACATAAGCTAAATAAGCGTCTTATGATCGCAGATCTAATTCCTGATCGCCGTGATGAATGATTAGGGTCAAGTAAAACTGGCTTCTCGACATCATCACAGAAGATCTTCTGGAAACGGCAGCAACCCAAAACGGGATATCACTGTTAAACACAAGTTGGATCACCCATAAGTTGGAAGGCACTTGACCGGGGACGGTCAAGATTTCAAAAATAGGGGAGATGATAAGCTGGATATTGGACCACCACTGAAATCGCCTGTTTTTGCGGTTTTCTTATGTGCAATATCCTGTATATCATGTATCAGAAGTATCAACTGGCTTCCCATAAGAGGCCATTATCATCTGAGTAACGAGATGGTGCTCCTGAGGAATCAGAAGCATCTCTGGCATGTGCTCGCTCCGAAACATGTAGGAGAAGGTGTAGCCCAACTCAACCTATCAATTGTATCGCCAGTTTCTTCCGTTTCTTACAACGGTTTGAGTGGTTTCTGACGTATCGGGTGTATCAGAGCGTGGATCAGTGGGAAATCATGTCAAGCATAATTGCATGTGACAGCGGGATTACCGTTCCGCTTGTTTCCGAGACGCGGCTATGTCGGACATGGGTTCAAGGGGATAATAGCAGCCGGGTCTTGTGATCGACGATCTCAGAACCATAGCAGATACCGATGGGGATAGTCAACTCTAATCCTCGTCGGTCTCATTTTATGGTCTCAACAAAGTGGGGTATCGTTTGGAAGCTATAAACCAGGGCTACACAGTCCGGTCATACCGATCCAAGGGATACCTCTGGAACGAGAGTTCCCCAACTCAAGAAACACTCAGGGGTTGCTGATTAAAGCGCCCATCACGTCTCCATATGCACAACATTGCCAAGAACCGGTCGGAATATACCCGGAATGACGAATCCGACCTCTGCAACCAATGGGACGCCTTATATTTTGTACTTTTACTCGGATACACGGGAAACGGGACGGATAAACGGACTCTTTTACACATTTCTTTATTGTCATAGTCATATCATTGTTTGTATAAATAGCCAGAGTAGTTTGAGAGACAGTAGCGAAGTTTCCCCAGGGAAGCACCTCACGTTATTCGAGTTTTGCAAGTCTTAGATACTTGTGAAGGGCGAATATCGTATCACTAGGAAGGAATAGAAGTTTTGGAAGTTTGTGATTGAATTGAATCTGGTTTTGGACTCGGAAACATTGTGTGATAAGGATTGGGAAAGGGACTGGGATTAGGATTGGATTGGATATCGGATATTGGGACTGGGATACAGGATTTGGATTGATACTGGAAGGATTGGGACTTGAGACTTGACTTGGACTGGTTGGGAAACCGACGAAACACACGCTACGCACCTTTTGCAACAACTCTATCGACGCGGATCTTCGGGATACGCAGTGAAACCGTAGAAACATCATTGTTTCTTTCGTTTCACGAACTTGGTTATCATAAAACACATCGAGGTTGTTCGAAGCAGTTGTATCCTCTGGATCTTCGGTTTCGTTCGTATCATAAACACAGTACTTCGTACAACATATACTCTTGAACAGTTAACTTTCTCTTTCAACCTTTCAAAGGCTCTGAAACTAGGGACTGACACTCGTCGGCTACCTTGGAAGTGATCAAAGCACCCATCATACATCGTTTCTGGTGTTGGTTGTGGATAGACTCGATCTATCTCGTCCAATATTAGTTTTGTTGTTTTGGTTTTGGTTGTTTTGTGTGTTTCCATACTAGGTTCCGAGCTCACAAATCACCGCTAGAGTCTATGATTCGGGTCGATTTCTCCACCGATCGGGATGGATTCACCACCACAAAGAAAACGCGAGTCGCGGACGATACGAAACTCCCCGTTATCCTCAAGCCGATGCCGAAAAAGAACAAGAAACCACAAGTGGATCGTACGGAGAAGAGGCAGACGGAGGTGCGTTTCGATTACCCGACCATGGACTTGACTGAACCGGTGTTCAGACTGCGAAACTGACTGCCCAATTCATGGAGCTACTGCCATACCTGACGTGCAAAGTGTTGACAGTGAACGAAGCCGACGCCGCAATAGGAACGCCATGTCCCTGCGGCAGGAGGGAAACCGTCGTGGAGGACGAGGTCGAGGTCGAGAAGGAAGCAATTTGCGAAGTGCAATGTCACAACTGCACTCAGTATGCAGCTTCGTGCAAGCGCTGCTTCATAGACGCCCATCGAACCAACCCCTTCCACTGGGCCGAAGTATGGGACCACAAATTGGGCTTCTTTCGGCAGCATAACCTGTCTGCGCTGGGGCATCACCTGCAGCTGGGTCACAACGGAAAGGCTTGCGAGCATCCACTGACAGACGTACCGTTTGTGATCACCGCAGAGACAGGGGTCCACGCTCTCCGAATCCGTTTTTGCGGTGATTGGCCGGACGACCCTGGCGACAAGGTCGGGAGTCGGGTTGCGCAGCTGTTGAATGCGCAGCTGTTCCCTTGCAGGTTTGAGGAGACTGCGAGCGCCATCACCTTTAATGCGCTCAAGCAGTTCCAAATCCACCATTTAGAATCAAAGGTGGCAGCTTTCGATTATTGTGGCTCTTTACGGCGGCTAAGCGACAATGCGTTTACCGCGTCTATACCGGTGGGTCTCTACTTCTTGTTGTCGCGCTCGTGTCTGATCGGCGGGGTTCCAGGACATGTACGAAAACTTCATGCGGTGCGCTCATTGGTGGGGCGTCCTGACCACGTACATCCGGCTGGGGGAAGCGCTTGGGATTAGCGAGCTTCTGGTGCATCGACCTATAGCAAACAGCGTCTTGTATTGCCCTCTGTGCCCTGAACTGGGTTTCAATATGGACGAGAAGATGGGTCCTTTGCCTAGCGAGCTCAGGTACGTCTTCCTGAATCTGAAGGGCGTGGTTACAGGAATCTCACGGATGTACGCAGACATTTAAGACAACAACGCGACACATTGGATGGCAACTTCCATTGCACCAAGTCGATGAAGAACACCGACCCAAATTCCTATTCGCTGTACAAAGGGACAGGTTTTTTCCCGACCGACGCGGTGCTCAATGATCATCTCGCCCGAGCACCGGTGCTGACGAAGAAAGAAGTAAGATAACAGCTGGGTTGCATGTCCGAGTTCGCTGACGTTACGGATTAGACATCGAATTGTAACTATCTGAAAGCGGTTAACAACCAGGATAGGAAGAAATGGAAAAACATGGAGATCACCGGCATTGTGAATGTACAATGCAGCCATGTTTTCATCAAGGCTTCCGTGGATCTGCAGTACGGAGAACGGTACGAGCAAAAGCTTTTATTTCAGACGGCAGAGGCTCATGCAAATACAGGTACGCCAACGTGGATCTCGCCCTAGCCATTGCGATCCGCCAAAAGTTACAGCAGGGTGTCACACCCGACACACTCGTCATCGACCACGTAGTTTCTTACGACGCGGCCTGTCAATACTCCGCCGGAATAGTCAAGAGATTCGAGCAGCACTCCCCCGACATAGCACACATCGTTGACAAGAGCAAGATGCGATGGGCGGTGCCCGCGCTTCACATCCAGGGGCACAAAGAAGAATGCATGTACAAGTTCGGGACTTGTTACATGATCGCGACTGGGCATTTTCATGGGGAGTCGGCCGAGTTTTATTGGCCAGAGTTAAATCAAATCGGCACTCAAGTTACTCAGATGAGTGGGGGGCGTCGTCAGGATGTGATCGCGCTGAATCACAATGACTGGAATGCTAAGAAGATGGCAAAGGCTTGTACGTATATTCAGCGGCCTCAGCCTGTTCAAACTGAGGACGCCCCTCATAGTTTCGTTGCTGCTTGCCGACCTCCGCAAGGCGGATGAGAAGTTTCGAAAACACCAGGCTCACTTCCTCGGCTTGTGCGCGACCTATGCCGGCCGAATCCTGCGCGAAGGGTGGCTAACGATGAGTCGGAAGCCCAAGCTAGCGGACTCGCAGAATAAATACATTCAGAGTGTATATAGGCGACAGAGCACGAAGGGTAAGCGATCGTACCCAAAATGCAGAAGATTCTCTATTGAATGTCGACCCAACCCCAACACAATTGGCTATTTACGAGCTTATGCTTGCCGACGAGGCCGCCATTGCAGAGGGCGGAGCTCCACGGAGCGAGGTCGCGGCCTTTCTAAACGATGGGATTCTTATACAGGAGGAACAGTACGTTTTTGGAATTCGTCCTGGCGGGCGCAACTGATAGAGTCTAACAGGTTGAGGCTTCGCAAGTTGGTGGCTCAAAACAAGAAACACTTCATGCAAGCGCTGAGCAAGGAAATCGAAACATTGCGAGACACAATCCAAAACTCGATCGCGGAGTGGCGGAAAATGCAGATATCCCTAACGCCCGCGGTGCAAGCTCACCTGAACAAACAAGCGGGTTGTGCAGTGGAGAAGGAGCTGCTGGGGCTGCCATCCCAGCTGTCCGCGGAGGATCGCTTGGGACTTAAGCTCTCCGCTCTCGAGAGCGAGGAGGCCAAGTTACGGGAAGGGGCGATAGTCGACGCTCTAAACAGCGTGAAGCTGGTGGTGCAGACCTGCGTGTCGTTGAAGGATCGGAAGAAGAAAAACAGCAGTGGTGTGTACAAGAACACCATATCGCAAAAACAGATCGTCGACACGGAACGGCGGCGCGATCTGCACATTGCCAAGTACATGGCCGCGCGGGAAGCGCTCATCAGCTTGGGCCGCGCCGACGGAGTGGAGGATTATCCGGTGCTGGAGGTCAAGGACACGGCTCTGAAGTCGCGATCACTACGACGTCAGCTTGGAGATTCTCAGATAACCGAAGGGGCAGTTTGGGCACAGGGCGCGATCTCGGTCGGTGCCCGTGCGGTGGGAGTTCCTTCGACATCTGCGGCGCCGGGGCCGATGTCAGCGTCACAGCCGATTCAGACAGTGATGGTCCGGCGGGCACGCGCCGCGCCATCAGTGAAGGCAACCACTAGCAAGGCCAGAGTCTCCGCGCAGAAACCGACCCGCAAGGAAGGGTGGTTATGGTCCTTCAAAGTCGGGAAGATGACTGACGAGGAGTTAAGGGAGTGGACGATGGAAGGTAGGCCGTTGATATCGAAGCATCGAGCCCATTTGACAAATTTCCAAGGCGATAAAATCCAATGGTTCCGTGCAGAGGCGGAGATGGAGCGATGGAGAGAGCAGGTAGAGACAATATTGGCAGACTGGAGGACGGGGCTGCGAAGCTTTGCGAAGTACAAGGAGACGTGGACCACACTTGCAGGCATGCAAGAGCCCCAAAATATCGGACACATTGCGTACGCGAAGCAGAAGGCGGCGATGTTCGCGCAACGAGAATTGGAGGGTAGGACGCTTCTGCCAAAGCACCCGACGCTTGGGGTGAAGTATGGCTGCATCACGGACGACGCGCTCGACCTGGTGGGATTCGTGAAGCGGAACCGAGAGATGGACGAGGAGCTGCAGGATGCCATCTTCAAAGAGCACCGCCGCGACTTCGAAGTAAGAGAATCAGCACTGGCTGGCAAGCATAAGGGACGGGAGGAAGTGGAGGAAGATTCGGAAGATGATTGGCTGACAGTCAACATGGGAGACGACGAGGACGAGGACGACGAGGACGAGGAAGAGGATGAGGAAGAGAGTCCAAGGTAAACGGCTTGAACGACTTTGAATCATTGGGTTGACGCGCTTGACACAGGCTGGGGTAATCCGCTTCTGTCGCTCGGAGTCTTTCCGCCGTCCTTAGCGACTGCGGGGGCGGGTGGGGGTGGGACTACGGGACGTTACACCGGAGGGCCTGGGATTGCCGACTGGCGGTTGCTGGGTACTCGTCGTTGGTCGGTCGAGTGGCTGCATCAGCTCTCAGGGGAATATCGGGTCAGGGATGTGTCAGCGTTCTTAGTGACTGCGGGTGTGTGTGCGGGAACGACTATGTGACGTTATACCGGAAGGGCTGGGACCGGCGGCGACTTGCGTCGGTGGGCTATTTCGCGTGGCTTAAAATAATTCCGACCACGTGGCCTGAATCGTGATGGGAGGTGAAACAGCCTAATTGGGTTAGCAGTGAGACCCCGCCCTTGCGCTCCTCAGATGGCGCCCGCGCCCTCGCCTCCTCGCCGCGGCGTCCCCCGTTTCTCTACGCACTTTCGTCTCAGGCTGTGACCTGGCTGGCTGGGGTGTAGGCCGACTGATTGTGTTGTGAAATTGGTGAGGGAGGGGTGGCTCAAACTTGAAGGGCTCAATCGGCGACCGCGAGCTAAATTGACTTAGTTGACTTAGCGGATTTGATTAACTTAATCGACTTAAATCGACTGAAATCGACTTAACCGACTTGATCGACTGAGGGCCCGGGGATTTTGAAAAGCCTCTGTTAAATAGCTTAATCGACTTGACCGACTTAATCGGCTTAAAGCTGTCCTACTAGTAGTACTATTACCGTAGAAAATACATTATTTTGTCGCTTGGCAGAGGCTTAAGCGACTTAATCCACTTAAGCCAACTTCCCACCAAAACATGATTGACTTAAGCCAACGGGAGCAGGTGACAGAGGACATGAAGCTGTGAGTGATTTTGATGACATATTTGGCTGCATTTTCTTGGAGCCCAGCCAGTGATCCTTATTTAGAAAGGCACCTCCAATAAATTTACAGCAGCAGGGTTTCTAATTGAGGGGGGGTCTCTGAATAGAATTATCCTGTAATTGGTCCCCAGAATCAATGTTTGACTTCCCCTGATATTGGTGCTGCAAACATATCCTTTAAATTGATAGGCTGCTTTGCAGCAGCAGCCTGCGCCGTGGGAACAGACACTACTGGCTGTGGCTTAGTCCTCTTTGCCACGGGCTTGGCATCGTCTGCTGCTCGTTTTAATGTAGGATTAGGCGCTGGGATTGGGCAGAACATCATCCTCACTGTCTGACACAGGTTCCACAGTTGGAAGTGCTATCTAGTGCACTGGGGGCCTATGGCAATTCCCTAGGAGGCTACAGTCAAAATTTTGAGAATTTGGGCCTCAAACCTAGGTTCTGGCCAGACAAAAAATCGATGTCAAGGCTCAAAATGCTAGGTGGTCCGGACAAAAATGTCGGGTTCTGCTTCTAACTTGGGGACAAAAACCACCAGATTTGGCATTTCCAGCAGTGCAGAAGGGATAAAATTGCTCAAAACAGCATGAAACACTGCAGAAACATCCCAATCTTTATAAAATTAAGGGCGTCCGTCCGAAGCCTTTTAAGCTCCGCTTTTGGGAAATCAGCTCCGATTCATTGGTATATCAGTGTTAAGCTTTTGGGCGCTAATGCAGAGCGCGGTGGGCCGCAAAGCGGCCCACCACTTCGGTTAAGTCCCTGCATTAGCGCCCAAAAGCTTAACACTGACAAGATAAGCCTCGCTTCGCTCCGGCAGATGGGGAATCAGGTAGGATCTGGAATTGCATTGAAACTCAAAATGAAAGATTTAACTTGTCCGGGCGATGCTCTCAGAGCCTTTGCTCGTGAGTCGTCGAGATAGAACCAATAACATAACTTAGCAAAGAAATATTACAAACATGTGGTGAAGATTGTGAACCGAGGCGAGCGTTCAAGGAAATTTCCTCGCACGTATCTTAAATAAAGGACAACCGAACCCCAGCAGTAGCCTGATAATCGTAGGGAGGGAAATGTTGTAATCGATGTCGCGCATGCTGGCAAGGGTGATGAGACCGGTTGCCTACGTTGAGAGTGAGGTTGTAAAGGAAGATTGTGGCTAGATAGCGTACCCAGGTAAAACACAGCACAGCTGAATCCCCTGACAGAGATGCCGCATCAAGTGGGAAGGTGAGCGATGAAGTCTGGTAAAGTGCATTGAATGTATATTTCTACTGGGGGCGAAAGTTATTTGCGGTTGAATATTTTGCGAGGAGATCAACATTGAGACTCACCTGGCGAAAGGGACGATTATACACCCCGATCCGCCAGAATGTGGATGGCCAGAAAGCTTGTCCTCGAAGCCATTCGGCACGGGCTGGGGGTTTGAGGGCCAGGAATCGCGGCAGTTGGGTGCGCCAAAGAAGGGAAACACAAAGAGCCTTTGCGCAACGGAGCAAAAAAGTTCGGATGGCAAACAACAGACAGAACAGAGCTTCCTTTTGGGTCCAATCTTGAGTTGTTGCGCGGTGCGAACAATACCAGACATTGTGGAAGGAAGACGACCGATGAGTTTGGGTTCAGTATAATTGAGAGCAGGCATTAGAGCCTGGGAAGAGAACATATTGTATTATTGAGTGTGGCAGAGGCTGCGTAGCGGTGGGAAAACATATCGGGGGATGAGCCGCAAGAGAGGGGAAAGCGGAAAGAGGTGAAATGCAACGGTGGATACTGGGCGGTTTATATGAAATTTTCCTACGTGGCCGCAGTATGACACACATGCGCCGCAGTGAGAATATTGTGGTCGAATTGAGTGTTCTCTGGACAGCGAGACTTGTTTCGACCGCTCAATGATCCGAATGGGGGTTGTTCACGGCTGCGGCACAGTTCGGATGGAGCCGAAATGAAGTGCATCGTTCAAAAGTGTGGAAAAATCCCATGGACGAAAGGAGATGAAGATGGCAAGAGGCCAGACAAACAGCGAAGGAGCAAGGATATAAGGGGAAAGAGCACAGGATTTCCACCATCTCGTTAAAGAACGGTTAATATACCAATGAATCGGAGCTGATTTCCCAAAAGCGGAGCTTAAAAGGCTTCGGACGGACGCCCTTAATTTTATAAAGAGTGGGATATATAGTGGTCTATAGCGGCTATAGCAAGGTACCAAAATCAGAGTTTGCTGATGAGCTTACGTCAAGTACGTGCTAGGCGCAAATAAAGCAGACAACAAATTGTCGAGCGCAATAGGGGCAGTCAGAGTAGCTTTTAATGGGTCGTTTCTGGACTCGTTTCTCGAGTCGTTTCTCGAATTACGAACATTAATTAAAGCGTGGGAGAAACGAGAAACGACCGAGAAACGCCTCAGAAACGCCTCCAGAGGCGTTTCTACATGTCGTTTCTGGGCGTTTCTCCACCAAAATAAATCCGAGGTCGTTTCTCCCCACGTTTCTGATGCCAACAATTTAGAGAAACGACTTCAGAAACGACGTCAGAAACGGACCTAGAAACGACCCCAGAAACGTCGAAACGACCTACTCTGACTGCCCCTAATTACGGCCTCTGTCATCTGAGGGTAGGAAAGTTGAGATACTCTTCTCAAGAATCAGAGTGCGAGCAGCCGAACTCGGCTTGTATAGTTACATATAGTTTGGCAAAATTTGACGACTTTGAGGGTGTGGGAACCAAAATTTACCCTTTTTGGCGGCCTCGACTAGGTGCTGTTCGGACAAAAATTGCCCAATCTCATGAAAGTCTTGCCAAACAAAAAAAAATCAATGGGCTGAATTCCCTAGCCTCCACACATCAGGAAAGACCTCTGGGAATGAGGCCAGATTGCCCCCAAAAATGGTCAAATTCAGCCAAATTAGTTTGGTTAGGGATGTTACCTTTTTTCGGACCTTCAAAATAAATTAGCCCCTGGACCAAATTCTGCTAATTTTCCTCATCTTGCCCGGGTTTGGCAGCACATTACCTAGCATACTTCTAGCGCTGTATCCCAGAATCCGAATGAAGAGCTCAAAAAAAAGTTGGATTGAACAGATGTCTATCCAAGGAGATGCAAGTATTACTATGGAAGAGACATTGATAACCCCGCTAACGAGTACACAATTAAGCAAAGGGCCGGAGCAACTGGAGGAATACAAATGCATGAGCAGAGAACAGTATACAGCGATGAATAAAGTCTCACCATATTCAAAATGGGTGCACAGTGATAGCATCAGGCACTGTGGCTGGAACCTAGCAGGGCACACCAAGCATATACAAACGTGTACAGGTGCATCGGTGCCACCTGTTGATTTAAGCAAAACCAAGCACCCAAGATAGAAAATCTCAAAAGGCAGTGAACAGCACATGCCATACCTTGTCATGGTGGAGTGCTTGTATGTGCCAGTAAGATCAGGTAGCTGATGACTGTGGTGCAATGCCAGTGTTACTATACTAATAACAGTAGGATTTTATGTTGGTGCAAAGATGGCTGACAGCAACATCGTCGTAGGTAGCTATAGTAGGATTGTACATTCCTGTGCGCAGAAGGTTCAGCTTTTGAATTAATGTGGAGCAAATTTGACTTGCCGAGGATGCTAAGGAAGGCGGTAAACAGGCATACCTCGCATGTATGAGACGCTGGAACTCGCTGCCACGTCTGGCACTTGGTGTAACGCAGCCGACTGTGCTTGAGATTTTAGCTTTGATTCTCTATGAGCTTATGACCCAAATGGACATTAGCAGTGAGGTGTCAGGGCATGGGAGGCATGGAACTGACATTTTCGGCATTTAATGCTGCTTGGAAGGCCGAGAAAATGGGTGCTCATTTCCATGACCCAGCAATCATGACATAGCAACACGTCAGTTGACGTCAAAGGGAAAATTCAATGATTGTTCTCGATGCTCTACCAAAACACAATTCAAACGCAATGTTTCAGTCGAGTTGATAACAACGGTAATATCCCAGGCTTTAGCTGCCATATGAAAACAGTTGAAAAATGAACACCGTAGGTGATGGGCGATCCCCTGTGAACAGTTGGTCGGATTACTACAGTATTTCGAACCGCATTGCCGTGCCCACAATCTACCCCACGCTACTACTTACAGATACGTTCTTGAAGTTTCTTCCTGCAGGCAAATCTCCTGAGCATTTTGTCCAGTGTTTGAGTCTACGATCAAAGCAGTTCGCTGGTTTTATACGGGACAAGTCAACGAGGCAAGGAAGATGATGTGTTTACGCAGTGAAGGTCGCTAATAGCAGCGAAAGTACCGTGTTTCTACCGAGACGAGAAGAGAATATGAATAAGGTAGCGGATAGAATGCGAACCAATGCTGGGTACAAGAAACCGCATAATGGCTCAGTCCGCAGATCCATCACTTCAGGTAAAGTGTATGGGAATGACTTTTGAGCGTTGAAAAGCTCTTTAGATGGTCGATTAGGCGGGCGAAAATATGCTTTCCTCCAGCAACGCTTCCACTTCCTTAGACCGCGGCTTGATTATACATCGAAGATCGTTCGGGTAGCTGGAACAAGTGGAGGGTCAAATTATCCCTTAGTGCATGCAGACAATGAAAACGCCTACTCACCTATCCACCCCGTCGCTCATCGAGGCTTCCGGAACAATCACATTTCCGTGTTCATCCAGCGCATTCGAGATGGTACACGCCGCTAGAATCGACGCAATTGCGATCCAGAGGTTTCTCTCTACAAAGTGGACAGCGGGGCATTTCCTGTCAGGTTCAGATGTAAGCGAGTATTCTTCACGGCCACAAAAAAGGTCTGAGGCTAACCTCCGCCCGAATCCAAACAGGCACGAGAAATAGGGCTCGCCGTTCCCCAAGGGCGGAGGGAGAAATCGCTCAGGGATGAATTTGGTTGGGTTTTTATAGGTACTCTCGTCCAATGACATCCCGCTGTAAAATATGATATATTGTAAAGAGACGACATGCGCATGAGAAAACGAACACAGACCGAACATTCGCAAGGATCAGGGAGCCTTTGGGGATGTACATTCCCCGATAGACGTCGTCCTGAGTGGAGCGATGGGGGACACCTGCATACTCTCATCAGCCTCGTTCAAGTTAGCATAAAATATCATACCGAGCGGAGCGACTGGATTCCACCTGTCAAAAGTTACAGACTTCGACGGGGAAATTACGACATGGAAGGCTTACCGAAGCGTTTCCTGTAATATGCACTCAACGAATGGCAGTTCTGCGCGATCTTCAAATGTAGGAAACCGTGAGGTCCCGACGACGGAATCGATTTCTTTCTGCGCTCTGACTTGACATTCTGGGTTCAGAACCATCGCGAGCAGGAATACAGCCACGGCACTGCGAGTCTGGGGTCTGTTAGATATTTTGGCACGCAACCTGAAAAAATATTAGAATTACTGGAAGCTCGGCCCCAAATAAAGTTGCCGCTGCGCCCTTGAGCTCTTCGTGATTGATTTCAGATTCATTTCTGTCTATTTCCTCCAGCTGCGAAAGCAGAAACGAAGGAGAGGCATCGCCAGCTTCCTGTAACGAATGAGGCGATGAATGGTTGTGAAAAAGATGCTCGCTTGCCCTCTCTCGCTGAACGCATTCCAGAGGATAGTCGTATAGCTTTCGAACCACTGGTCTCCATGCTCTGGCGACGCCGGCGTAATATGCACCGGGGAACCAGCTCGGAAAATAGCGCACTAGGCGCAGCCTGAGTCCGCGGGGGAGATGCAAACAAAAAAAATGAACACTTACAGAGTGGAAAGAAATCAATCGGAGTACCGCCGGGCGGACCTGTGACGGAGAAAACCTGATAGACCATCTTAGACAGCTCGAGATATGGGTCGTCATCAGAATCAATTTTATGGCCTGCAACGACATGAACAAGTATGCTTATGGCGAATCTACGATGCATGTGAGAGTTGATAAACATATAAATAAAACAGTGGCCATACTTGCTCAAGACGGCGCCGTACTTCTCTGTTGGCGACGCAAAGAGATTGCTGACAAGCCGGCGTGCCTCTTGAGTTTGCATTGGCTCGAATGCAGCGCACCTTTGGCGGCTGAAGAAAGATTGGTGTACTTGACGGTGTCTAGTGAATAGTTCGCCGTATCTCATAAATGACAGCATGTACGTCCAGCCTAGCCTGTGAGTAATATATTAGAGTTGTCCGCATAAATTGTGATGGCCCACGTGCAATTCGTAAAGAGGCAACGGCGGTCTGTCGCTGTAGATGGAGCCCTTTTTGTCAAGAAGATCGACTGCAGCTTGTAGAGTATCGAGAACAATCATCGACTTTCCGAGTACTTGAAGATGCATCACATCGCCTATAGTGGATGAGCGATGGTTGCACAAACACTGAACAGTGGCGCTCAAATACCGACCGTATGTTTCGGCCCATTCGTGGAATACGAATGGGGCTTGAGCCGTTGGCATATACCGAAGATGTCCGATGAGTGGGTCTTTCGGTGGCCCAGGAGGTAGAGGTCGTCTCTCTATTTGTGAGCTCCAGAGGTAAAGTAGTATTGCTATACCAGCGAAAAGCAGGGCGTATAGGGTCAGCGTCATGATATCCTCTCGGAGGGAAAAGGTGGATAAGTTCGTTGATTCTCCTCGGCCGGTCTATTATACACTTTCCACTCAAGCCCAGACCTCTCTAACGCTGATCTACGCAAGCACACTTTAAGTTAGTGGGCCCTCAGTATCCCCCGACGGTCGGTTCGTCAATGACCCGATCTGACAGCTGACTGTCCCAGAGACCCTGAATTGCTATCTAAGTCGATCCGTGTTACCGTCTTTTAATCTGTGGGTACAAAGCCTTTCCAAGTTTCGCCAACTCCGCACTCGGATCAACTTGCCAAAATTTATACTCCAAACTCAGCTTATGTTACTTGTACGGTGAATCTCTCACCGGTCGGCCACCCTCAGCGTTGTGCTTCCTGGGAAATGTTGTCTAAATACTCCAGGAAGTGGTCTTTCAGATGTTCGCCTCGGCGGGCTCCCATTCGGCAGCATTTGCCGCTTCCGCCGAAATCCCATCAGTCTGCTTCCAAATAGACTCCGGACTCGTGGGTTTCATCTGCGCTCAACCGGCGTTTAATGTGCGCGAAGCGCCTTTCATAGATCCGCTGGGGCGCACCGAGGTACCATCGTGGGATGACATGTATCATTCATCTCCAGAAGCTCTCCAGCCACGTTTTTGAACCCGAGAGAAAGTGCCAAGAAAGTCCTGTGTGATGTTCATTCTTGCCGCTGCCATTGCGGGAGGTCTTTACGGGCTACCTGTCCATTTGTAGGATATAAGAGACATAACGGCGTTGCGAAGCACAATTTTTGGGATAAGTTTTCGTCTTAACCCAGCAGAACCTAGCTAAGCCATGTTTGAGACGCGGGTGCCGGAGATAGTGGAGACACCGCGCTCTAGTCAGAGACTTCTTTGATAAATTGTGATCTCAATCGTCTTATGAACTTCTGATAAGTGATCTCGTTCCCCGACGTTCTACTAGAGCAGTTACTCGCTGGGGTTGCGGGCAGAAATATCTTACCGGAGCTATCGGATCCTTGGAAACTGTTCCGAGGTAGAAATTGATGGAAATTTGATGGGGAAGCACTAGCGTGGCGGTTGATCTTTCTGCCGAGATTACTGAGACCCACACTCTTTCCGAGTCCGCCATTCCGCTCCTTGCACTGCCAACTTCTACACCTCGATCAGATCCTGGCCCCAATCGCTCGATCCCTCCCACCCTCCTCTGTAACGACTTCTGTATCCCAAAGCACCTGCTCCGCCGCCCGCCCTACTCTGCCCCGTCCGCTCCACTCCCAACCGCTCTGCTGCACCACCTAGGTCTGTTCTTGCGCGTCGTCTATGTAGTCGTCGACGTGCGACGCGTTTGTGCACACACATGTTACCATCATTACGCTTTGCCGACGCTAGGCCCAGGCGCAACTAAGATATGCAACTAATACTATCCCTATTGCTTACGCGCCGACGCTACCCCGCTTTCGCGCCCACGCCTACGCCTACAGCGCTGTCTCCGGTACACTTGAGCCGACGCCTAACTAATTTTCGCCCCCCACCGTCGCCTACGCTGCACGCACAACTGCGGCCCAACTGCGGCCCAACCCGAATATAAAGCTCTCCTTAGCCCATTTTCCCCTTTCCTTGACCTCACAAAGAAAAGACGAAAACACGCGGCTGACGAACCTTTTCTCAAGGAAAAATCGCTGCTTTCACGAATCTCACCTCGGCCCCTGGCGTAGCTCCACGGGTTCCCACACCACCTATACCTTCTCTCCGACGGGGTCCTGAGGCTACGATTGAACGCTGTGGACACAGAGCGGGCTTGGGATGGATACAAAGCGCACTGTGCATCTTTTCGCTCCCCTTCTCCTTGTCCCTTATTTTTTTCTTGCCCTACTGAGGTCCTCAGCAATTACTTTGTGAAGACATCTTCCAGTGTCACGCTGATCCTCTGCATCGCCCCACGGCGCCGCCTCGCGTTTTTCCACCATGACCGGGTGGCCCACTCTACTTTTAGGGTGCTCTGCCACTTCACGCCGGACCGCCATCATTCCACCTGCACCACAGCCCGTCTCGTCCACGCTCATCGCTGCCACTCATCCTCTGCGCACGTGCTCCCTACAGCTCTCTGGCCTCTTCGACACCCAGACACGTGTCCGAGCATGCCGCGGAGGCACTGCACACCGACAGGGCTCGGCAGCAGCGCGCTGACAACTCCACGGTCTTTTTAACCCCCTTTTCACTTCGTATCTCCTCTTCCAGCCTCCCCCCTTCCTTTTTCTTCCCCTCTTTTTTATGTTAAGGTGAGTCGCGGAAGTCATTGATCCCCATTTACCAGCAGTCTAATGGCCACAGATGAAGAATCGTGCCTGTCTATGTCATTGTCAGACTTCGTGACACCAAAAGTCGAGTTGCGTGGCCCATGAACGCGCGCAAAGGTAAGCCAAAACCAGAGCCGGGATGATTTTAGCAGGTCCTTGGCGGGTTGATAGCAAAATTGGAAAATCTCATTCTTTCTATGCATTGACCTAACGTCTTAGTCCACCTATTATCGATTCGTCCAGAGATTTAGCGTGATGGTCTGGTGCGATTATGTATTTTAGTTCTTAGGTATATTGCCACATATTCATCTCGAGAGTTCAGTACTTTACTGAATTCGTAGTCGTTGAATGTCTTGCATATCCGCAACTCAACCTCTCTTGACAGCTACTGTGCGCTACCGTCGTCAGCTCAGCAAATTCAGTGGCCAGAACAAAATGGAAAATAACCTTCCTCAGTGATGAGAGAGAGCGTCAATATACACACCCAGCTCTCTTTTCCCACTTAATCTCTTCTAATAACCGTGAGAAAATCATCGACAACCAGAATTGTCGAATCGCCTACTATGGAGGAGATCGCGCAATCAGTTTTGGGGGGATTCTGGGTCTCGTTCATCACGCTTCCAAACTACTCTTTGTGGCTACATAGTGCTGACGGGACAAGCTGACAAATCTCGCCTTTGTAATTTGACTTCTCACTTGTACTGAGGTCTGCCATGGACCCTCGAGCAGCCGCTACCGCAGAGAAGGCAAAAGCTGCCACCCAGTTGGTCACTGAAGAAGCTCTCGGAGAGCAGGAGAAATTTGTTTCGAAACAGCGTCCAGGACGTCCAAAACAAGAAGGAGTCCGAGCAGAAACCTGTGATGCAGGAGATCGTACCAGAAGCCCCAGAGGAGCAAGAGGTTACGGACATAAACAACCTTTTAATCGAGTCCGTCCATCTCACTCCGTGTCTGTTCTCCTTTGACCGCAAGCATACGAAGCTGGACCACTGAGCTTACCCTCACCTGGACATTGATCCCGGCCATCGAAGGCGGAGAGGAGACACTGGAGAGTCTCTCTCCCGGAATCGAAGGCATCAAGTGGCGTGGAGGACCCGCAATTACGACCAGCTTGCGGTGACATGTTTCGAAAAACCGACGTACGAGGAATCGTTCGCGAAAGCCGTTCCCCCGAAGCAGAAGAACGCTTGGAGACTCAAGATCAAGAATTGCATCAAGGCGCACGCCCCTTTTTCATGTCTAGAGTGCGATGGGTTGATATTTTCGAGTAGATTGGTTGAAAAGCCCAAACACAATATCAAAGCAACGGGCGGGACGGGACGGAATTGAGACCGAGGATGATGTGCAGCCGGGGACTGCTTTGAGGACAAAGTGGGGCGAATTATGAGTTGTATAAAGCTGGTAAGGCCGACGAGCGGCATAGCCCGCTACCGTGTCTCGGCTTGAATTTGTATTTTACTCCAGCCACAACAAGACGATGGAATATCCACCTTGGTCTGATATACTCGCGCTGCGAGGTGGACTGGGGTTAATCCTGTCAGCCAGACAGAGCGGAGCTGACTATTATAAGTGATTTTAGGCCCAAAGACGCCCAATATGAGCACAATGATTTCAGTGGTGGCCCAAAACCTGCTCCGAATCTTGACGCTCATACGTCGACCATCTAGCATTGGGAATTACATCCCACCGTGGTTTAACCATGAAAATACAAACTACCTTCAAAGCGCACCCAGGCATCGACCAGTTTGCACTGGGCGGCAGTAATCTTCATATGTGAAGTTATATTTCTGTTACTGCGGATAGATCCCTCGCTGTGTAGCGGCGCACAAGGAGTACTCAATGAAGGGAGATAACTGATGTAACTGCTGGAGTTGTGCTATGCTACAATTTTTCTGGACATCAACTGTATCGGTGCTTCTTCCACGCAAACATGTGAAGCTTCGGGTTAGCTCTTTGCAGTTCCATTCTTGTTCTCCATGGGACGACTTCGATGCCCATGCTTAAATAAAATTTGTGGACATTGTTGTATAGGTGTGAACTGGAAACACTTAAAGGGACAAGAATAAATCCACGGCCATATGTGCCAGCCTCACGCTGCCATCCTCCATTTTACCAGCATCTCTCTCTTTATAAAATTACGGGTGTCCGTCCGAAGCCTTTTACACTCTTTTTATGGGCTTTTTATCCCGAAACTGTGGGTGCTCGCACGCCACCGGAACTGTACGGCACCAAAACCCTGGATATTCTCACGCTAAGCGCTCTTGCGGCCTTCGGCCTCACAACAGGCGCTAATCCCTTGCCGCATTTCCCGCTCCAGACTGTAAAGCGCTAATTATTTCCTAATGTCCTTGAGGACCTAATCAATGGGTTTTTGAGCTCTGATGGATTTCATTGCAATCGAGATGCCGAGCTGAACCCCGCGCTAATACTTGCCGTTGCTTTCTTGATCCCGCAGCCTAGGAGCATTTCCTACCGTAGGTTCGGCTTTCTCAGCGCCAACCCAGCGCTGATCCTTGCCACAGTCCACATTCCACTGGCCTATTAAGTCTCGAGCTCCAACTATTCTGCTCTGTTAGAAGTTGTACACCAGAAGTCGAGTTGCGGCGTGCGCGAAGGATAAAGACAAGGATGATTGATGATGTGACATAACGCGACATGAGGTAATCTACGCGTCTCGGCTCAAACTCCAACACACCCCCAGAGACGAGACACCCCCATAATCAAAGAAAGGTTTACATGGAAAATTCGTCTTCCTCCTCGTCCTCCTTCAACGATAGCTTGTGCATTGCAACCTGGACAGCCTCCATCGTTGCATTCGGTTTCTTCTTAGGCTTCTTCTTCTTTTTCTTCTTGGTCGGAGTCCCTGCGACACTCAAAGTCGATGCGGTGAGAGTCGGGGATGGAGGAGTAAGGATGGGATTGAGATTGGCATCATGAGGAGGGTAAGGAACTGCAACAGCGCCGAATACACTCTCGCGAATGGTAGGGCCCATGGAGTCAATGTTGATCTCGAAGGGAAGATCAAAGGCAGCGGCGGCAATGTGAGGATTGTTGTCGAAAGCAGTAGCAGCAACGTTCACAGGGTCGTGTTCATTGTCGCTGTCGTCTTTGTCGACGACGTGAGCCTGGCGCTCGCGGTTACGAAGAATGCAACACGAACATCGTCAGGCATGATTGAAACGCAATACTGTGCAAAATGACCGGGGAGAAGGCACCGATAACATACATCCGTCCGATTCTTTGTATTCGTCCAATCAAACTCCTTGCCTGCCAAGGTGTGCTGGGACGATGGTGACGACACTTGGTTTGAGCGACGAGAATGACCATGGGCAGCGAGCACAGTGGGAGCATCAGGATCGAAATCCTCACCCCCATGATTCGGTCTTGCAACACACGCGGCTTTAATGACCGAATCACGTCTTTGGAGATCTGCATGCTCCCAAGCATTAATCGCGGTGATCATGTCTGGGACGGCGCGCTGAGGAGATTCGTTCTGAAGAACGGCGGTAATGGGAGAGTAGATGGATGAGAGACCAGATAGGATCTTATCCTGGACCATGAACGGAGGGAGGGAAACGGCAATAGCGGTGAGACGGCTCTCAGCAGTGACAACGGCCTGGAGAAAATCATCGGCGGGTTTCATGATGTCATGATTGAGGTTGTTGAGCTGGGACATGAGCATGGAGCGAGTGGCGGGGTCCGATGTGGTGTAAAAGGATGCAAGCTGTGCCCACAGAAGGCGGCCGCTTTTCCCAACACCTGCGTTGTTGACCTTGCTCTGCACCGATGGGTTTAGAGTGAGGTACAAGATGCCATATGCCTTCTGATTCTCGCTGGTCCAAGTGCGCATTTGTACGACGCCACCGGGCACGGGAACGGATGGGTCGATGGCATTCCACAGACCTTCTGCCAATAAAAGAGCCTCTGCTTCTTCCTTCCATGTCCAATAGTTCTGCCCTGTGAGCTTCGAGATGTCAGATGGTTTAACCATCGTAAGACGCGTTAGATATGCGGTGGAAGCGGGCGAGGATGTGGGAGTGGCACAAAGACAAAGACGGGTAGACCAGGTGCTGATCGTGACAGCTAACACAGAAAAGAGGACTGGGATGACTCTGTAGGCAGTGGTACGCTAGTGGTCCATAACCTGTTAGAAGTTGTACACCAGAAGTCGAGTTGCGGCGTGCGCGAAGGATAAAGACAAGGATGATTGATGATGTGACATAACGCGACATGAGGTAATCTACACGTCTCGGCTCAAACTCCAACATGCTCCTGCCTTAATTCCATCAAAACTGGGACGGTCTTTACAAAAAAAACTCATGCCACGGATCGGCTTTACCCTCTTTATAAAATTACGACTGTCTGTCTGTCCGAAGCTTTTTAAGCTCCGCTCAATTCTCGCTAATGCCGTATCACTGCGGCAGCTGGCCGTCCACTTTCGGAGTACTTTTTCCCACCGGCACAGCACTAAGCAATCCTTTGGCATTGGCGGCATTCAGTGTCACTCTTTTAATAAATGTTGCCCTGGCGCTAACATTGACAGATGGCTCCCACCACCCCTTAACAAAGGTTGCCGCGGCGAACAAGTAGGCGAACATGAAAACAGTGCAGATAATAAGAACAGAGTTTCAAAAACTCAACTCGGCTCAACTCAACCAAGTGCGCAGTAAAGACAGTTGAATATCAATTCAACACCACCGTCATTTCAAAGAAACTAAGTAAGAATTTTGCAAAAGGGGATGGGAGGCCGCGAAGCGGCCGACCAGCCCCTTGTTACATTTAGAATGGGCCATACCTCACCAGGATGCAATGAATATGAATGCACATGAAAGCTGCTGTTCTGTGGAAATTTTCCGGTACCATGTTTCTCTCTGTTGTTGAGCTCTTCGGACTTCCGGGACTCAATGGATATCAACAGACTGTTGAACATACATTTTTATAGATAAGTATCAATGACTGCAGTCAAATGATCTTCGGCATCGAACAGGAAGGGTTGAAGGGAAATAATGTTTTCAGGGCAGCCAATAATCTGCTGTAAATGAAGGAAACTTAGTTCGATACAGTCTTGTCTGCGGAGATCCCCGAGCTTTCGCAATTGGTTCCCGGGACGAACTTGTGAGGGCGAAAATGTGGGCAAGATCTCATACACAAAGATGCAAGGATAACACAGGAAGTCCCACAGTTTTTGGACAAAATCAGGTTAATACCGCTCGAAGGGGCTCGAAAAGTCCACGTACACCAGGGATATGCACGAAGCCAACCTGGCCCAAGGTGCAGAATGCAAGCCAAAAGTAGAGGCGAGCAAGAATGCAAGTGGATACGGAGTCAAGCACCAGTTCAGTTCAGCTCCTAGGAAGGTGAAATACCAACATACGTCGATAGGCCGGTCACCAGATAGCCCACAATTGCAGCGATTTCAAAAGAATGAGGAATTGAATGAAAACAAAGTCATTTTGTCAAGTCATTTGGAGACGATGCACTCTGTTGCGCAGCAAGTTCAAGTTATTGGTATAACAGTTTCAAATTGAATGCTCAGCGTTCAGACTGCATCACCAACACAGCTATGTTCCATAGGACGAGAACTGTTGCTTCTATAGTAAAATGCACAGGAGAAAATGTTCAAGTTTGCTCACGGACACAGAATGATTGACCGAAAAGTAACTGACAGGTGATAGCCATGAGAGGCACTGTAGAAGCAGAGGTCCAGAGAGAGGTATGAAGAGACAAGATATTGGAGGGAAAGGAATATTTAATTCTCCGTTAACATTCCGAGGATCGAGTCAGCAAGATTATCATTTTTGCTTCGGCAATCATCGGCAGGAGAACTGGCCAGGACAAGCCGACACATTTTGGCAGAGGGAAAAGCTGATTACGCGAAAGATGCTGACGAAAATGTGATGCACGGCCAAAATCGAAAAATCAGGCTCTCTAAGACCCTTACCTTACGGTAGCGGGAATGTGCATCGACGATACAGGCATAGTGGTGGCAAGGTCTGGTTCCGGAGTCGGTTCAACCCAGAACCGAACGCGACGTTCAGGTTCATGTTCAACGATTGGCCGAACCGAAAGCCGTTTTCAGGTTTAGCGTTCGAGGCGCACTGTCTGCTCCAGCAACAGGCAGTGACCAAACCTCGACAGATTTGATTAAGGACGACTCACCTTGGGGCTTTCACATCCGCACGCTCATTGCGGCACGGCCAAACCTCCGGCCCATCGGCCTCGGCAACAACGACAGTGAGATTGATAACTCCATCGAAGACATCCAGTGTACTGCCACCAATGATACCCGCGATCACCTATGTCCGACAGCGAGGATGATGTTATCCTCTTAAGTCTGCATCGAAACGCGCGAATGCAGCGGAGGACGATGTCAAACCCGTGGCGAAAAGGACCAAGCCACAGCCAAGAACGTCTGCTCCTTCACCTGCCAAGAGGCCTACCAATGCAAAAGATAGATTTGCAGTCACGGTATTGGCTGAGGAGGAGACCGCGCAGCGCAGCTTGAGTCTGAAGAAAGAGAGAAGAAGAGTCAAAAAGAGGTAGCGCTAGGCAAGATTCATGCAGAGTCGGAGTATCGGTCGATAAAGGCTAAAGCCAAGGCGGCAGAGAAGAAAGCGAATAAGGGGGGTGTCTGTGACTGCTCGGGCGGAGCCGAGTTCGTTCTCAGGGGCTTGGGGCCCATCTCGTCACCGCAGCAACTTCCCGGCCCATTCGGATATGTCGATGCTTCCGCCTCTCACACGATTTTATCAAAATAATTTACAGAGTCACTTGAGAACCACCGTCAGAGTCGCCGTCAGAATCACCGAGGATCACCGTCTAATTCAAGCCAAAAAGAATAGATTTGCGATTGTGTTGAACCGAGTCTATAGTAGATGAGTAGAGCTGCGATCATTTCGGAAAGTTTGATCGACAGGTGGCGTTGACTTGCCGTTGACCCTAACATATCCCGAGCAACCACGAAGGAGCGGAAACTGAACATTCTCTAAGTAGAAACGCAGTCAAGCATGGGTGTAGGGCTGAAAGAGTTCAGGGATTAATATTCAGGTGATTTTTACCCAGCTCGTCAACCAACTCACTCTTTATCAATATGAATGGCCGTTCCCTGTCTGTCTCTTATAATCAGCCGGCTATACGAACAGCATTCCTCAGAGCCCTACAAAAAAGTTCACTTCCGTGTTATGTAGCTAGCAGTTTGGTATAAGCTGACTCTGCAAACCTGGAGTTTACGTTCAATTTGGCATATGAAAGATCATAACCCTTTTTTCGGAGTGCTGGAGAATATATTCATTTTTTCATTAGTCGAATTTGAGATCATAATAAACATCTCCCAGCGGTAAGGAGGACTTGTGGGCCTCGACGAGCCCCCGCCCCGGGCTCTCGAAGTTGAATTACACGAGCATGAACAAAATACTAATGCAGAGGGGCCCAATATCCACCTACAACTTCGAGGCTGTTGCATCGATATCTAGTGGGCTCGGACAGAAAACCCGGCCCCGAGAAAAGTTATTCCGCCTTCCAACAACCTAGAGTTTTCACGCACGGTTGGAGCCGAACACCGGAGGTATTTTTCCAAAACGGCACTCCGATTTGATCGGAGTCCTACTCATCTACTCAACACTGTGTTGAACCGAACTCGCTTCCGTGGATTGGCACAGCGTAGTGATTGGCGAGCATAGCCACATTCAAGCCTTTGCTTCTCGTCCCGACTGGGTATCTGCGGGCGTCTCAGTTGTCTCTGAGTAGTATTTATCCGATACTGAAAGCCTCCAATGCAAAGTTGCTCACTATCAAGTAATCCCTTATCTCTTGCCTCGGGTTTACCCATTTCAAGGACATTGAAAAAAAATCGGAGAGGTCTTCCGTTTTAGGTTTCATTGGGCACAAAATCGAGTCTACGAAAAGCAGCCATCAAAAGCTCCCATTCGACAGTTAGTAGTCCGCCGACGGCAATCGCCGCTCCTAGGCACAAGGCTATAAGGAGATGCAGTCACTCCTGCGGCCGCCATGATGGCAGTCGGATAGGGGGCGCATTGGATTTTTCTTTTTCTCACCATGGCTGTGGAAGTAGTTCTAACTTCGCGGTAACGCATACGCCCGTTTATGGCCGTTTGAGAACCTCCCCGCCTCCACCTCAAAAATTTTGACCTTGACAGACCTTGACGTGCGACATAATTGATCGGAGTTGACGAGAAACTCGGGTCGCAATTGCGATCAATCAGCTCAGGGTCACGAAGTCGCCGCTGTTTTTTCTGCCGTTGGTACGGTGTCGTACTTAAACCCTTGATATATGGTAACGTGGGGAGCACTCCCTCGCTTCCGCGCAGACAATGTCGGAATACCTTCTCTAGTACGCACCAACACCTCGCCATACTTTGTATTCTCATGCCTGATTGATTAACTCCAGCACCGTGCCTATAGTTAGCAGCGAAACTCAATCCCATTTCCACCTCTAATTTTGAAAAACACAGCTAGTCGGTACGGATCTCAACTGGGCGTTGCTCGCGACACTCGCTATACAGGTTTGTGCGTAGCAGACTGTTCTTTTAACTTATCCGTTTTACTCTGTTCGAATTCTATTTGTCTAGATACATTTCACACCGGCTTCCCGAATGAAGGACGTTGGATGAAGATACTGGGTGAGTCCCTTGTGCCATGCCATTCCTTTTGGCACCAGCCAGACATTTTCCCCTCTCTTTCGACAGTGTACACGGTCTTTCCTCTTGAACTCGCCCAAACCGCTGTGTCGACCCATTACGCGTATTGGGTCCTAGCGCTTGGGTGGGGCAACACCACCCACTTGAAGATACTTCCGTGGTCGTGTCTCGCGACGCCTATATTCACTGGTATCAGTGAGTTTGCTCTTTCCCCCTTACTTCACCCTACCCGCCCTTTATTGTATCATTGTGCTATTTCGTATCTGATGTCCCAATTCTCCAGCGGCAGCCTTGGTGCAAATATTCTTTGCTTGGTCAGGATACTATCTGCCTGTTGAGGCGGAGAACTGGATCAATTGAAAGTATATTCTCGCAGGCGGATAAACCATTTCATGGTCAAGACTGCCTCTGCCTGGGCGTGTGTCTTACCGGCTGTGATTGTTCTGGTGCGCCTGCCTGTGTGGCACGCTCCAAGCATCTTTTTGTTTACGCTGACGTGCGCGAACCTTAAGCTAGCGCTGACGCAGGGTGTCATGATATTTATTGTGGTCGCACAGTTCGCGCGTGAGACGGCGTTTACCAACGTGATCAAAATCAAAGTCGGCGTCAAGGTGAACCATCCCTCCTTTTTCGATCTTCCCACAGGGGCCCACAAAATTACGCAGCTCATCTCAGGGAAGCTGACTGTTTTATGTGTTTGATAGGCCTGGCTTATCATCGCCGCCGTCTGCGACGTCCTCATAACAATCACAATGTTTATTATTGTGCGTCTATTATCCGTGCTTGCCGCATATTCTGATCCCCGTCAATTTTTGCTTCGAATTATGTACATCACAGTTCTTTCAATACCGCAAGAAAACGCCCTCGGAGGAACGCCGCGCCAACACCTTGATGGTGAAACTGATGCTCAACACCGTGCAGACAGGCGCGGTGACGAGCGTCACCGCGTTGATATATCTCGCTCTGTTTCTTTTGTACCCCGAAACTAACCTAGAGGAGATGACGTACGTACTTCCCGCCAAGTATGAGAAATATCCGTGTTGACTTATGTGATCCACCCTGGAATGCAGGACGTTCATATTGGGGAAATTGCAAGTCTCTCCCCACCCCCGGCCCATATCGCTGACGTTTGCGTGTGTTTTCAGATACGCCAACGTCCTTCTCTTCAGTCTGAATGTGCGGAGATTTTGGACTGTGACCGAGGCGCAGCATGGGGTCGGCAGTTTAACCCCAGTCTATCTTACATATCCTACAAACACTACCTCCGACTGCATTGAATCGCCGTGAGGTAGAGAGGTCTAGTTATTTTTACCAGTATACTTACTATCGTTCCCATCCCGGATACACCGTCATTCAATGCTCTACCGCTTTTCGAGACCCCTGACTTCATATAATCCATACCTTAGGTACTAGAGATCCTAGATACAAAAACCCAAATATGTGGCATGGTCCTCATCTGCCACAACAAAAAAAGACACAAGGTGGGGCAGATTTGGTTGAATTTCGGTATTTTGAGCATTAAAATGCTACAATACAGCTACATATACCGTTACCATACAATGAGATCACCATTTGAGGATGTTAACACAATGTATAGACATAGATGTGAAACGTGAAGTGCTCAGGTGCCTTGTATAAATCATAACGAACCGAAATTGCCTTTGGGCCAAATCTATCGAAAAAAAAGAGTTTGCTCAATTCTTGTCCGTTTCTTGAGAACTACGATATGCACCTGCATTTTCTGGTTTTCCGTGCCTCCGGTTAATGCAGGAGGCCCCCGTTTGATTCGGGGTTGGGTGATTAAATTCCAGTGCAGTTCCTTGCTTTTGTTCTTTCCAGGAGGTTACCTATCCAGCGAATGGTCTGCTTCCCCAAGTTTTTAATGTTCTCACAATTTCTGCTCGGTGGAAATTGAACCAGCGGCTCAACATCCCATTTCTCACATTGAAATTGGAAATAGGACCACATAAATTCACCTTCACAAGGTATCCAACCACCCCATAGCACATGGTCGTGTTACGCCGGTTTCATATTGCCATTCTCCCTGATGCGGGAGGCCCCGTTCGATTTTGGGTCGGTAATATGCCCCTCAGAGAAATGGTTTTTCTTCTTCTTTTTCGTCTCTCTTTCTTTCTAGGTTCATTGAATTATTTTCCACGCCCGAGTGACCTGACTATTGCGACTTTCTGACTAGTCAATGACGTGCGCAACACTGGCTTGAGTAGAGTATACCCGATAGCACACGGCGTGCACCTGGTTTCCCTGTTTTTCGTTGTTGGTTGCTAGATGTACTGCAGGACGTCCGGGTCCGATTCGGGGTCGGGTGACTTGGAAGTTGCAACTGAAATCTTTTGCTCTTCCCTGGAAACCAGCAGCGGCAGATGCGCAGCCAGACACTCCCGAGGCAATGGGGGGTGGGTGCATTGATGCTTGACATCTGCTTCTGTGGGCGAGGTTGGGCGGAATTGGTCAGGTTCGACAGTCATCAAAGAAGGATACGAATGTCCTACGTTGAGCAACGTGGCTTCACAAAGACACAGGTCTTACACAGCACTAGAATCACAACCAAAAATGAATTACACCTCCGCCGGCCATGTATTTCATGCGATAAAACCCAAGTAAAGATATAAAGAAACGACTAGTTATCTCAGACTCTACATCGGCTTGTTGGCCTCCGTCTTCGCCTGGCCGGCAGCGTTTTGCATTTTGCCTGAGCGGAAGTTAGTGGATATTCATCAAAAAATCACAAACTAACCTCGTTCTGGGAGGCTATCACCCGACTCCGAATCAAACGGGGATTTCCTGCGGGTACATCCTCAGGAGTATTAACGTCGGGCAGTGCACACCATGTACCATCGGATGTTTTCGTACCCAGGCGCTGGCATTGAATATATATGAACATAGCATCGAACAGAGTTTGCTGATGCTCGATTTGCAGGAGCTCTGGAACAGAAGATGTGAGGAAGAACCTGAAAAAGGCTTTGAAGAAGGATTTACATCACCCGACCCCGAGTCAAACGGGGGCCTCCTGCTCGTAAATATTTTAGATCTCTCTCCTCGAAGGTGGGCAGGTGCACACCCTGTGCCATCGGGTGGTTGTATGTACATATACTGAATTCTCGATGAAAGAAATTTGACTCTGTCCAGAGATGCAACCGCGAGAAATCTTGGATTGTGTTTATCCGTTGGACAACAGAGTTCGAAACTTTATGCAGGCACCATGTTTATAGATTACGAGACAATCAAAAAAGCTGGGGAGACAAATACAATAATATCACCCGACCCCGAGTCGAGGTGGGGTCCTTCTGCCTGCAAAATTGCGATTTCGCTAGGTGCGACAGGTGCACCCCATTTGCTATGGGCCCAATGAGTAGTTTGGTTAATGGGGCGAATTTAGGGGGGCATTTTCCTTTTTATTTCAGCTCCCTCAATCCACTGATCGCAAGAAATCTCGGATGAGTTGATTGGATTTCAACCATCATTCAGATCTTCGGGCGGTCAGAAATTTGTGACGTTGCCTTTATGTTGAGGACAGTGGGGAGTGGGGGTTGACGTTGAAGGATGAAAGGTAATTTTTATCGGGAGAAGCGTATCACCCGACCCCGAGTCGAACGGGGGGTTTTTTTTTTTTTTCTCCCCGGGAAATGATGGGAGGCGCACACCGCGTGCTTTAGAACCGTCGAATTTCCTCATTGGTTATTGAATTTACGAAAGCAATTTTGACTCACCAGATTCAATGGAAAGAAATAATGCTGTTGTTCGTCCCTCATATTCAACCATGTCTGATTTCCAAATTTTTGGGTACAAAAGATTGACACGTTGATGTGAAAGCCAGCAGACAGACAGCCATTTCTATGCCAAAGAGATTAGGAAAAAGAAGGGTATTGTCACTGCAGCCGACTCTATCACCCAACCCCGAGTTGAACGGGGGCCCGCTGCATCCAACATGCCCACAGACATCCGAAATATGGCCGGTGCACACCGTGTGCTATCGGGTACTCTCCTGTACTCTGCTAACGTACTAAAGCGGTGAATTCATCTGAGCATCTGAGCCCTCAACTCTGAGAAATTAGGCGTCGCGGAAGTGAAATGCTGGTGGGTTTCGCAAGATGCTGATTTTCGGGGAGTTCAGAGTTTGAGGTATTCAGCTTAGGCAAATGAATGATGTCGTTTAATGGCCCAAACGTTGGAACGAGAACTAGACCAAGGGGAAAAAAATTCCATGCTTAGGATTCAGAACCACCCGACCCCGAGTTGATTCCCTGCGGTATAAGTAACGTGAACCAATATGATCACTTAAAGCAGGTGTACGCCATGTGCCATTGGTCGGTACGATGTAGGTATATCTTGCTCGGAGGTTGAATCTATACGAGTATTTTAGCTCCGTCCACGCCGGTTTCGGTTTCAACACTCAGAAATATCGCTGTTATCACCGTGCCGATATTCAACCCTGCCTAACTTTCGAAATTATTGGTTCAAACAAAGTCGCACCGGGAATTCGCCGCTTGTAGCAATCGACCAAGCGCGCACTGCGTTGACCAAGCGTTGACCCGGGTCCTCAATTGGCGAGGCGCGCCGATCTCCGTGACGGCAGCTGAGCTGGCCCTAGACATCGCTTGGCTAGGCGCCCGGCTGGGCCCGGCTGCCGTCACGGAGATCAGCGCGCCTCGCCAATTGCCGGTCGAGGACCCCGGTCAACGCAGGCCGAAGAAAATGAGCTATCACCTAACCCCGAGTTGAACGGGTCACCTGCCTCATTCGGCACGGCGTACGCTTGAGAGGTGCACGCCGTATGCTATCAGGTGTCTTCATACCCGGCTTTCGGCACTGAATTTGGATGAGCGCTTTTGGCTCTTCGATGGCAAAAAATGAAAAGGCGGAGATGCGATAAGATTGGGGGAAATTACGACATGACAACTGAAACGGAACTCGGAGATCGACCGGCGCGCTGGAATGGAAGCTAATGGAAGCGGATAGTTGGACAGGATGACGGAACGCAGTCGGAACGCTCCCGAGACTTCTCGAGTACGAGGGACGGATAGGGGGATTGCTGGAATCACGGCAGGATTTTACGAAAGGCAGGGCAAGATGGATAGATAGCCGCGGGGCCGGATAGGATAGCCTGCGCTAGTCAGAAGGGTACACGTGGGAGCAGCCCTGAGTCGAGGAATTTTTAATAACGAGAGATAGAGATGAGGACTTGATGCAGGATAATTCTATTCAGAAACCCGGTTTCTAGCATCCTTATTTGGAAACCCGGGTTCCGAGAAACCCACCAGGTGTCGGAGGTGTTGCCGAGTGACGCCGAGCTGTTGCTTCCTGCGGCAAATGTCTCTAGGAGGTTTTTGAGTCTCAGATTCACTTGGAGAGGATTTATCACTAGACAGCTGTTACGCTGAACCTTAAGCAAATGGCATCTCGTTCATTTTCGGCATTGATCAGCCCAAGGCAGCATCGCCCCAGCCAGAATTTCTCAGCCCAGTGGGCATACACATATGTTTAATATTTGAACCTCTATGCCAATATGCCAAATCGAAGCTCTACGGACACTGAACCATCCAGCCGCGTTCTTATTTTGCGCTTGGCGACGCCGTCAATCATATGCCGTGACTTCGGCACGCTTCGGTACCTCGGCAGCAAGGCGAAAACACCAGGGACCCTTCGAAGTCAGTATTTGGGCACAGGACTAGATAGAGCAAGCCTCCTTTGCGTGTAGAAGCATTCATTTCTCAGTTTCAGCACCAAATGAGCACATCCAATCTTGAGACTCCGCTCGCCGATTGCCAGTGCCGTAAGTGGGTTTCTAGTTAACCTTTTCTCTGGGTTTCCGCAAAATTTCCTTATATGGGGGGGTTTCCGCGTGAAACCGGGTTTCTCAATAGAATTATCCCTTGATGCACGGTCGCGATAAGTAGGATGGACCAGAAAGAGCAATAACGAGATATAGATGATGCGATGAACAGTCAAGTTCCGGCTCTCATCTGGGATGGACAAGGTTTTGTGGAGTCGGCTGGTGATCCGCGAGGTTAACAGTGGGAGAAGGGGCGTAGAATACTGTGCAGGAATACACGTTGTCTTCAGTAGTGAATGCGCTGTATAACTGCTGTAGACTTGCTGTGCCCTGATGACATCAGCGACCTCGGTCTCTCAAACTTCGCACACCCACGTTCGCTCCTGAGGGTTCTGGTCAAAGGGGCACGCCTTGAAAGTAACCTAAAGTAACTGATTCCAAACTGATTGTTTTTTTTTTGCATCGTGAGTTGGTGAAATTTTAATCGTATGTGAATTTGGTTTAGGTGATTGGGCTGACGCAGTCGTGGTAGGGCGTCTCGGGAGGCAGGGGAACTAGGCGGAATATGGGCGGGCGCGCAGGTGATTTGAACAAGACGACGAAGGTAGTAGAAGACGACGATGATTGTACCAAGAAACAAGTCAAAGACCCGACGACGCGGCACAAGCACCGTGGACAGAGCAAGCGCAGAAAATATTGGGTGGGCATGTAATAGAGGACCAAGATGAGCCTTGAAACGACACATATTACCAGGCGAAATCCCACTGTTTGCCAGTTCGAGGTGGGGATCCCCGTGGATAAAAATCGCAGCACATTGTTATGGCTCTGCTGTTGTTGCCGAGACCGATGAGCTGGAGGTTTGGCCGTGCCGCAATCAGCGTGCGGATGTGAAAGACCCAAGGTGAGTCGCCATTAATAAAATCTGTCGAGTTTCGGTCACTGTCTGCATCGATGATGCACATACAACTCATAACTCACCCCACTTTCAAAGTTGTCCTCAATGCAGTCCCCGGCTGCACATCATCCGCAGTCTCAAGTCCGGCCCCGTCTTGTGTGCAGTTCACTCACCCCGGCTAGCTTTGTTGATCGGTACATGTTCATGCACTATCTGGGAGGTGGTGTTGGTATTACAAGGCGCATGTCCCAGAGGCACACAACAATAAGCCTGAACTGCCCGACGAAGAGCTTGGCCCGTTTGACACCGGCCAAAGGTGGAGACAGCTCCGACAGCGACTCAGAGGACGAGAGCTCCGAAGAGGAGCAGGACAAGATAGATGTAGAGCCGGAATCCAACGACGCAGATGACGAGATCATGCTTGGTCCTGAAGCCGGCGAGGATGGGATGCAAGATCCGACCGGGGACCTCGGCTACACAGAACTGTAACTTCTTGCTGACGTACACATCACATTTGTTCCGCCGTTTTGAAACCCGATGCTCCTGAATTGAGTCACCGATGAGAAGAGCCTCAGGCTGAAGTGGAAGGAGAGACTGACGTTGAGTGACGTTTCGATGCCGTACTTGATGTCGGAGCTAGAATCCGAAGCACAATTTCCTTTTTGGGGCTGTATCGTCTCGGCGGGAACGGGGTGATTTGAATATGCAGGATATTGATCATTGGACACAAGGTTGCCCTATATATGCTTATCGTGCGAAAGGTCTTTGAAGAAACAACTCAAATGACGCACTACTGACAAAAAATTGCGGTGAAATGAGAGATTTTGACCCCTCCTAGTGCGTCATACAGAGGTCATTAGATAGAGCCAGATAATTAAACACCCAGAAAGCATACTGTCCTCTCAGAAGTTCCAGTTGATCGCAAGGATGTTTCTCCGAGAAGACAGATAAGATTCAGCCTGTTTTATGAGACTGGGAAGGACCTGCAAGGATATGCAAAGTGCGTGGACAACAGATGCGTCTGTGCAGAATCATAAGTGACCTTTGGTAAATGGAAACTAATCAACATGCAGATATGTACGAAACAAACCGTTCGAATACCTGATGAACGTTGTGCAAAGCTTCCAAAATCCCGATGTGGACTGTACAAAGTGGTCAGCGGGAATGAAATTCAGCAAATGCCTTTTATCAGATTGCATACGTCTTAAATACCCGACGCCGACTGTACAAGGCCCTTTTATGCCTTGCAGGGCCGATGGCTATCACATATGGCCTGGGTGGGAACTCCCACATCTGGAGGTGGGAGCAGATGTTTTGGGGTTAAAATTTTGTTGTAGAAAATCGTTGCAGAAGACGGTGGGAGGGGTCAGGGTCGAGGTGTGGGGAAAGCGTTGCAGCGCAGTGGAGCAGGAACGGTGGAAGGGATCCCGTAATAGCTCCGATAAGATATTTCTGTTCTTCCACCCGCGAGCGCAGCGAGCAACTGCTCTAGAACGTCGGGGAACGAGACTATCAGAAGTTAAGGATAAGACGGCTGTGATCAAAATTTATCAAAGAAGTCTCTGACTAGAGCGCGGTGTCTTCACTATCCCCGGCTCCCGCTTCTCAAACATGGCTAGCCTGTTAAGACGAAAACTTACCCCAAAAGCTGTGCTCCGCGATTCCTTTATGTCCTATAAGTGAGTAAGTAGCCCCGTGAAGATCTCATGCAGTGGCAGCGGCACGAATGAACAGCAAACAGGACTTTCTTGGGGGACTTTCTCTCGTTGTACCGTTCAACAACGTGACTCTGGAGAACTCTGGAGTTGCTCTGCTTCCGATGATGGTACCTCGCCCGCGCAACAGCGGATCTGTGGAGGGCGCTTCGCCCTCACTAAACGCCGGTTTGACCGAGGCCGAGGTGAAACCCATGAGGTCCAAGGTCTATTTGAAGGAGAAGTGATGGGGAAAATGCGATAAAATTGAGGTAACATTTCTCAAGACGTACGACTTGAGAGTGGCCCTCAGGTTGAGATTCAGTGTGCAAATACATAAGCGAGGTAGGTCGCAGTACACGGCACGGGTGTGGTGTAGATTTCGGCAAGTTGATCCGAGTGCGGACATCGCGGAATTGGCTTAGCTTAAAAAGGCTTTGGACCCACAGATTAGAAAGAGGGTAACACGGATCGACTGAGATAGCAATTCAGGGTCTCTGAGACAGTCAGCTGTCTGACCTGGTGATTGACGAACCGACCGTCGGGGGACACTGAAGCGCCCACTTACTTAAAGTGTGCTTGCGCAGATCAGGGCTACAGAGGTCTGGGCTCAAGTGGAAAGTGTATAATAGACCCGCAGAGGACAATCAACGAACTTATCCACCTTTTCCCTCCGAGAGGATATAATGACGCTGACCCTATACGTCCTGCTTGTCGCTGGTATCGCAATACTACTTTATCTCTGGAGCTCACGAATAGAGAGACGACCTTTACCTCCTGGGCCACCGAAAGACCCATTCATCGGACATCTTCGGTATATGCCAACGGCTCAAGCTTCATTCGTATTCCACGAATGGGCCGAAACATACGGTGAGTATTTGAGCGCCACTGTTTGTGCAACTATCGCTCATCCGCTGTAGGCGATGTGATGCATCTTCAAGTACTCGGAAAATCAATGATTGTTCTCGATACTCTACAAGTTGCAGTCGATCTTCTTGACAAAAAAGGCTCCATCTACAGCGACAGACCGCCGTTGCCTCTTTACGAATTGTGGGCCATCACAACTCCAGCGCAGTACTTTTAATATATGATTCAAGGCTAGGCTGGACGTATATGCTGTCATTTATGCGATATGGCGAAAGGTTTACTAGACACCGCCAAGTACACCAATCTTTCTTCAGTCGCCAAAGGTGTGCTGAATTCGAGCCAATGCAAACTCAAGAGGCGCACCGGCTTGTCAGAAATCTCCTTGCGTCACCAAAAGAGGAGTACGGCGTCAACTTGAGCAAGTAGGTCCACTGTTTCATTTATATATTTATCAGCTCTCACCTGCATCGCAGATTCGCCACAAGCATACTTGTCCAAGTCGTTGCAGGCCATAAAATTGACTCTGATGACGACCCATATCTCGAGCTGTCTAAGATGGTCTATCAGGTCTTCACCGTCACAGGCCCGCCCGGCGGCACTCCGATTGATTTCTTTCCACCTTGTAAGTGTTCATTTTTTCATGGCATTCGCCGTGTACTCAGGCTGCGCCTAGTTCGCTATTTTCCGAGCTGGTTCCCCGGTGCATATTACGCTGGCGTCGCTAGAGCATGGAGACCAGTTGTTCGCAAGCTTTACGACTATCCTATGGAATGCGTTCAGCGACAGAGGGCAAGCAAGCATATTTTGCCCTAGCATGTATCATCTCATTCGTTATAGGAAGCTGGAGATGCCTCACCTTCGTTTTTGCTTTCGGAGCTGAAGAAGATAGAAAAAAATGAATCTGAACTCAGTTATGAAGAGCTCAAGGGCGCAGCTGCAACTTTATTTGGGGCCGAACTTCCAGTAATCCTAATCTTTTTAAGTTGCGCGCCAACATATTTAACAGACTCCCCAGACTCGTAGTGCCGTGGCTGTATTCTTGCTCGCGATGGTCCTGAACCCAGAATGTCAAATCAGAGCACAGGAAGAAATCGATTCTGTCGTCGGGACCTCCCGGTTGCCTACATTTGAAGATCGCGCAGAACTACCGTACATTGAGTGCATATTACAGGAGACGCTTCGGTAAGCCTTCCTTGTCACACAATTATTCCCCCCAGAGTCTGTAACTTTTGACAGGTGGAAGCCAGTCGCTCCGCTCGGTATGCATATTTTATGCGCTTTTGAATGAGCCTGATGAAGGTATGCAGGTGTCCCCCATCGCTCCACTCAGGACGACATCTATCGGGGAATGTACATCCCCAAAGGTTCCTTGATCTTTGCGAATGTTCGGTCTGTGCTTGTTTTCTCCTGCTCATGTCGTCTCTTTACAATATATCATATTTCATAGCGGGATGTCATTGGACGAGAGTACCTACAAAAACCCAACCAAATTCGTCCCTGAGCGGTTTCTCTCTCAGCCCTTGGGGAACGGCGAGCCCTATTTTTCGTGCTTGTTTGGATTCGGGCGGAGGTTAGCCTCACACCTTTTTTGTGGCCGTGAAAAACACTCCCTTACATCTGAATCCGATAGGAAATGTCCCGCTGTTCACTTTGTAGAGAGAAACCTTTGGATCGCAATCGCGTCGATTCTAGCGACGTGCACCATCTCGAATGCACTGGATGAACACGGAAACGTGATTGTTCCGGAAGCATCCATGAGCGACGGGGTGGATAGGTGAGCAGGCGTTGTCATCGTCTGCATGCATAATGGATTGATTTGACCTTCGACCCGTTCCAGCTACCCGAACGATCTTCGATGTGTGATCAAGCCACGGTCTAAGGAAGTGGAAGTCTTGCTGGAGGAAAGCATATTGTCACCGACCGCCTAGTCGACCATCTCAAGAGCTTTGAGTGCTCATAAGTCTTGCCCATACACTTTACTTGAAGTGCTGGATCTGCGGACTGAGCCATTATGCGGTTTATTGTACCCAGCATTGGTTCGCATCCTGTAAGGGCAACCCTGGCGGCCCGAAATATCTCAAGAGTCCTGGCAGGGGGGATCCGAAGTCAATTGAAGTACACTACTACAGGAAGAAGCGCACCTGGCAGGGGGGATCCGAAGAGGAGAAAGTCTAAGGATTCCCCGGCCAGGTGCGTGCCTATATACCAGCTAGGGCTAACTACGGGTTGCGCATGGTTTGTTGATGGCGTAGTGAACGGCAGTGATCCCGGGCACGATCACATGCGGAGTGCCATGCGGAGTGCGGGGATCCGTCCAGATGGGGTTTGGCTCGGCGGGGGGAACGTCGGAGGATAGCGGAGGTCTGACCGGAGGTCGGATCGGAGGATCCGGGGGTCGGATCGGAGGATCGGGGGTTGGAAACGGGGGTTCCCCTGACACATCCTATCCGCTACTTTATTCCTATTCTCTTCTCCTCTCGGTAGAAACACGGTACCGTCGCTGCTATTATCGACCTTCACTGCATGAACAAATAATCTGCCTTGCCTTATTGACTTGTCCCGTATAAAACTAGCGAACTGCTTTGATCTTAGACTCAAACAAAGGACACAATGCTCAGGAGATTTTGGGTTAATTTTTCCGGCAGGAAGAAACTTCAAGAAAGATCTCTGTAAGTAGTGCGTGTGGTAGACTTGGCGCACGGCAATGTGGTCCGACATACTCTCGTAATCCGACCAACTCTTCACAGGGTGTCGCCCATCACCTATGGTGTTTATTTTTTCAATCGTTTTCATATGGCAGCTAAAGCGTGGGATGTCACCGTTGATATCAACTCGATCAAGACATTGCGAGTTAATTGTGTTTTAGTCCAAAAATCGACCCATAATTGACTACTCTGACTGTTTCTATTGCCCCAGGCATCCGAATCAATTTTTGGATGACCAATGAGCTAATAACGCTGGAACTCCCCATTCATACTACAAACCCAATTTTTGGCAGTTGGCGAATTGAGGGAACTGAGGATGCCCAAATAAATCGAGGACTCTGAGACTAAGGATGAGAACACCTGATATTGCATGGTGTGCACCTGCGATCCCTGCGATATTCCGCTTGCTGTTAATGCAGGAGGCTCCCGTTCGATTCGGAGTCGGGTGATTAGCCAACTCTGGCCGTCTTTTGACCATCATTTCAACTTCCTTCATCGCGTTAACCTCCCGTCTGGCTGCGCTTCTAACTGAAGATGTAGAAGAAAATTTAACCAACGCTATGGCCGAAAATCAACCAACCACTTCTAAGATTGTGACGGTCGATTGAAGACGGTAAGATGCGAATACCAATCCAATGCTCCAATGAAGCAGGTAAACACCCTATAGCACACGGTGTGGATCTGCATTTCCCTAGGTTTCACCACTGCTCTTAAGGCAGGAGGTCCCCCGTTCGATTCGGGGTTGAGCGCCGCATTGCCTGATTTTTTTTTTTTTCGTTTATGTTCTTGTCCCAAGAGGTTACCTATCCAACGAATTCGTCCATCATCGCTGTACTTCAAAGAACGTGCAATATCCTGGAAATCTCTGCTCGTTGCCATCGAGAAATCGAAACCAGTGGCTCTACATCCCATTTCTCACAGTTGAGCTGAAAATATGCTCACATTAATTCCCCACCTTGACAAGGCAATCAACCACTCCATAGCACACGGTGTGCGCCTGCTGGTTTTCGATGTTCACTTTCCATGATGCAGGTGGCCCCCGTTCGATTCGGGGTCGGGTGATGTGGCCTTCCGGATGGTAATTTTTTCTTATTCATCTTCTTCTTTTTGTCTCTTTCCTTCAAGGTTCTTTGAATCGTCCACCGGCCTCCACATCAGAATTGCGATCTTTTGTCCCCGACCAACCAAGCGGATCTGAAGTTGGTTGTGGACGGTTGAAATCCATTTGACCATAAAATTCAGCCCACACTGACAATGAACGTATGACTTAACACCTGCTGCTGTGGGCGAGGTTGAGCGGAATTGTTAGGCTCGACACTCAGTACTCATCAAAGGAGGGTACGAATGCTCCACATCGAGCAACATAGCTTCTTGAAATAGCACTATAAGAACAATCAAACAATGAATTCCGCCTCCGCCGGCCACGTGTTACATGCGATAAAACCCACGTAAACACATATAAAAATGACGAGTTATCTCAGACTCCACATCGGCTTGTTAACCTCCGTCTTCGCCTGGCCGGCAGCATTTTGCATTTGTCTGGGCGGAAGTCAGTCATGGGAATGAAAACTGGTGGGAGGTGATGTGGAACATCTACGAAAGAGATGGACGACGCGAGCGCGAGGAGAAGCGGGCGAAGAACGCAGTGGCAACATCGAAGAAGAGCGAGCGACGGGAGAGAAGTCTGTCAAAATGAACACAATCCGCACGGCGACAAAGGGGAGTGGCGTGCCTTCACGCGCCGCTCCTTGCCGTCCTTCTGCATTGACTGCATGCCAGTCATGTTGCCGACCTGCCCGACGATGTTAGGGAGTGCGGATGTAAATTTCTGAGTCGGTGAAATTTCGATCGCATGTGAATTTGGGTTAGGTCATTGGGCTGACGCAGTTGTGGCAGGGCGTCGCAGACGGAGACTAGCTGAGGAAGCAGGGGAACTGGCCAGAATATGGGCAGGCGCGCAGGAGACTCGAAGAAGACGACGAGGATAGTACCGAGATGAAAATCGCAGGATTTCGTGTTCAGCCAGCCGTCCCAGCGATCGTCTGCAGTCATGTCGTTCCCATTGAAACTCCAAGATACAGTTGGTTCCAGTATGCGCCCGCCCGCGCCAAGAAGCCGCCCGCTGCGCATGCGAGTGGAAGGAACGAAGAGACAGCATCAGGCATCATGATCCCGCTGATCTCCGGCACAGACACGACCAAGGATTCGATGCATTTGTCTACTGGGACCCACAGCGTCACACACGGGCATTGCTTATCACACGAACACAGACAACAAGTCAGAATCATAATCAAGAAACAAATCCGCACAGCTCAATTTCGGGTGTCATACGAAAGCCTGGGATAATTTATGCAGTTGCGGTCCTCCCGCCATCAAGCCGACATGAGGCAGTAACCTACAGACTTACCATCCAATTTTCCGGACAGCGCTAGCACTATCCAGCTGGATGAACCTATACTCGAGTTTTAGTGTGATCCGCCCAAAGATGGACTACCCTGGACTATGTAGGATTCACAGCCTCAGCCCCGCGCATACAGGAAGAATTTAATTTTAAGAAAAGGAACTCCGTGGACTTTCCTCTTGTGTGGTTGTGTCGCGCAATGATATCGGTGACCTCGTCATCGTTGGAAGTCCGGAGCGGTTGGACTCTTTTTTGGTCCGGGGTGGAATAAGATAATGCCTCCCGATACTCACATGGATTTTTTTGGCCAAAGATCCCTGAGCCCCACACCGAAATCAGTCTGCCAGATTTTTGAGCGATTCGCACCCTCCCTGAATGTACTCGGAGCATGCCACCGTTCCTCGACGACCCTGTTCGATGCGGGGTCGGCCAGTGTACCAGATGGCACCCCCGATCTGACCGTGAAACCCGTGTCACACAGCGAGAATGATGTCCCGCTCGATCACCCTCTCAAATCTGCATTGAAACGCATGAATGCAGGGGCGGACGATGCCGTGAAGCCCGTGGGGAAGAGGACCCAGCCACAGCCAGCAACGTCTGTTCCCGCGGCACCCGCTACACCTGCCAAGACGAGTTCAAACGCAAAGGATAGGTTTGCAGCCACGGTATTGGCTGAGGAGGAAACCGCACAGCGCAGCTCGAGTCTGAAGAAAGCGAAAAACAAGAGTCAAAACGAGGTAGCGCTATTAGTCAAAATTCACAGTGTGGAGTCGGCCCAGTATCGGCTGATAAATGCATAAGGCGAGGCGGCAGCGAAGAAGGAGAGGATGCCTTTGACACGCCTTAAGATGGAGCAATACCACGAGATTCGGATCGTGCAGATGGATGCTCGGCCAAGCTCGTTCTCAGGGGCCCGGTCCTCATATTCGGTTGTAGCATAGTGATTCAATATATATTGAATCGTATCTATTGATTGATTTGCATAGAGAGTTGGTTGAATCTGATACAGTAGGCGGGGAAGAAAAAAAATTAAGATATCGAGTGCTTACTACAATCCGGATCATCTTTAAGGCATCTTTTTCCAGCTTCCAGTTTTCTCCGTAGCTTTTGAGCGCGAGAGCGAATGTTTCCGCGCTCCAGTCCTCCAGGTGAATTGAGAGCAGTGATCTCCGCAGCAAGCTCCCGTTGTCTACGCGCCCAGTGTCCCACGGAGCGTCGAGTCTCAATAGCCTACCCATGTGCTGCCAGGGATGCATTAGATTATACTTGGAGACACACTTATTGGTCTTGAGGGGAGGCATTCTCATGCTCTCTGGGGATTTTTGTTTTGGCAGCTGGCAGTTTGCCCTTGAAGATATTCATCCTCGAGTCTAATGAGCTTAATAGATGTCACCTTAGACTTCTTTGAAATATAGGCAAAGCCCATGAGTTCGTAGTTGAACTCCCAACTCTCAATTGTTTGTGATTGAAAAGATATATACTTGAGTGCGACGCGCACGTCCCATAAGGTCGGAGTGTGGTTGAGGGATTCAGCTCTTGGAAGCAGAGGATGCATCTCGACGATGTGAACAAAGAGGGACATCCTCATCTGAGCAGTTATAAATAGATGCTCGACAGTTGAGTGGCGGCTGCGAAAAATTCAACATCTCGACAGTTTTGGGACCACGGAGTCGACGACATGTTGACGGCATGTGGTGCTTGAGGAACCAATATCGTTACATATGTGGCAAGACAAATGGTTTTACCGGGGACATGCCGTCCTCAATTCTTATATAGATAGTTCACAATATGTTGGTCTCTCCCTGCCTCTCTTCGGTTCTCCCGCTTCCTTGAGGTGACATCCGAAGTGAGAAAACAACATTCGACATCACTGGAGTCGGACGCAAGAATTCAACATCCGGACAAAACTCGGACCCACTTACGGATAAACCCGATTTGCCGCTCCATTTGCTCCACTTTGACGTTTGTCCAGGACAATCACGTCTTTTCTTACTTATATACTTACAAGCGGTTGACGACCCGCTCCGCGGGTCGTCCCCCCCTTGGTTAAACATGTAATTCCAAAGCATTTTGAGACTGAAATTTAATCTATGAGCAGTTGCACAGGTTGGTATTCCTCCCACAAACATAAAACATGTACATTGGTAGTTGGTTTTCAAAGTATGAAATTACAATAAAAGCTCGTTCCAAACATTGTTAATGGTGCGTGGGGATAAAGGATTGAAACATTTTCTGCCTCAGGAACACAGGTCATCGCAGAGTATAACTGTCCGCGTGAGAACGCTGGTTGTCTGAGATCGAGCCCAAGTCTCTGAACCGTCAAGCCCTGACAGCCATTGAAGGTAGTGGCATAGCAAAGAGCAAGGGGATCTGTTTTCGATGGACTGTAAAATTGGGTATAAGCATATTTGAGTGATCCCATGTCGCAGGAGCGCCAAGACATTGTCTCTGCAGGGTTCGAGACTAATTGAAAGATAACCGCATTATCGAACACTGACGTGGGAAGCCAAGGCGGCAAGAACCAGATTAGCGCCGGTGGAGTCCTCAGGCGCCGTGAAAAGAATTGGCGCCTAGCGCTTGTTGTGAGAATATCGAACATTGACGTGGGAAGCAAGAAACACATTGGTCCTCATAGAGTGCTCAGGCGCTGTGAAAAAAAATTGGCGCCAAAGAGAGAGATGTGAGAAAATCCACAGATTTGGGTCAGTAGGACTATATGCAGGGCGTCAAAGGCTTCGGACAGACACCCGTTATTTTATAAAGAGAGAGATATATATATATATATATAGGCTCATTAATCATGTCATACTTCGTATATTAAAGAGATCCCTTGAATCAGTATGCACATGTTTGCCATCACGCCAGTTCGCCTTTTTCCGCAACACGTTGTCAACCATACTTGATTTGGCTCTTTTCTCTCAAGGACCTCGCCGATCAAGCCCCCGGCCACTATTTCTTCCACCGATGATCAAGAATTAAGTTACGTGCCTGGGCGCCTGGGGAAGTAGAGAATCCCGATCAGCCACTCAAGACCCGTTCAAAAGGCAAGACGCGGTGGGTTGTTCGCACGTCCTCCCTTTCTCCACCCCCATCATTCATGGCTCCCTTGACGCTCCCTCAATCTTTGTGGTTTTGTGCGCAGTCTTCAACGATCAAAACCTCAAGGCTTCACGGTCGATATACGCTGTGAACACTCTATCAGGGGAGGAATCCACGCCGCATGGTTCGCTATACTGAAGGCATCAATGTATTGGGTTCGCCGTCCTCATCGAGTCCTCCTCTCTCATGCAGCAGCAGCGTCGATGGTCAAGCCAGTCCGCCGTGAGGGTTTCAACATTGCTCAAGAGTTCCTCCTTCGCACCGTTCGTCAATTAATTCCAGGCTAAACTTGCCCATCAAGTCGCGCTCCATCCACAAGCCGTCAAAATACATCTCTCTTCCAGGCAAAACCTTCGTGCATGGCCTCAAGCCCGCCTCCTCACACGGCTTCCCCGTGAAGATTTCACTTCGCATTCAGTTGCCCTTGCTCGTATTTCCGATCTTCCTTCACTGGTCTGATCTCTCCTTCGAGCCGATGGCCTCAGTCCTGGCTGTTCGCATCCTCAAGGCTTCAAGCATCCCCCGTCAAACCCACCTCCAAGTTCCACTTCAGATAAAGAACTCGGCGGCATTCAAATCTCAAAAATATTTTCCATGCCTTCCTCTTGCCCATATCGCCTGCCATCAACTTGAGCTCCAATACATTCCATGAGGTCTAAGTCTTGCCAGCACGTATAAAGTCACGCCACCATCCCGAGATCTGATCTTACCGTATGGTACCGATTTCCATCATGCGACATTGTCAAGACTCATTTATTTTGTTCAGAATCAACGCCTACTGTGTTTCCACGCGCTATTGCGTAGTTTTGGGGCATGGTACGTAAATTCATTCGCTCAGGAATGCAGCAGTGATTATAATTGTGACCAGATTCTCCACGGCGGTTCGACATTTTTGCGAACAGTGTTTTGACCAAACACAAACTCTAAAGGTACGCCCGGTTGTACGCGGCGCCCATTTTATCCGATAGCTAAAAGAGCCATTTCGACGTGGTGTTACCGGCTCAACAGATGGCGACCGATATTTTAATGCCTTTGATTGTCGGTGCGAGGGTCGATAAGTATTCTTCTTCCTTTCACCCCCTTTCACAATGTGTCTGATCCACTTCTTTCACCGCAGCTGTACAAATAGAACATTAGTTTTTTTTGTGCTGTAGAGTACCGAGAAATTCTGACTCATTGTTTCCGTTACTCCGAAAGCGCTGCACCATTCTCGGCCGGCACATTTAATACTTCCTCGGCACCAGCCAGGGAACACACAAAAGTTCGCGTCGGCCTGGTATATTCTCTGTCGCGTGTGCCGATGTTGTTTCGGCCACCGGACATTTGCGGCATTGTGCCTTAAAAGCGTGTTAACTTTACATAGATTGAATTAGGTTAACCCATGTCCTCCCCCGATTAGCTCGGTGACACTATCTGAAGATCAGATTCGTCTGTTTGTGACGTCTGCTTAATTTTTTCATTGGTCTCGGCGGTGCTTATCTCGAAATTTCAGTTCATTTTACCTCAACAAATTTTGGGATAAAACTCATGAACAGGCGGGACATACATACTGTGGACACCAAACTATGAAATCCTCTTACTAGTAGTTTTATTTGTGCCCGCCGCCTGCGAACGATTACATTCATTCATTTCTACAGCAAGCAAACTCATCGCCTTTACGTATTGAACAAGACCCCATTTGGCTGGTATAAAGAGTGCGTGGTTGTCCATCGATTTTAGATCGTGTTGTTTCATCACCCATAGGTCGGAAGTTCACGGTCGGGCTGAGTGACAGAAGGACCGCTATCGTAATTCCCTCAGTCTGACCTGGCCCACTAGCACTCTTTACAATAATTCGACTCAGTTTTGCAAAAAACAAGCCTTCCTGGCAACGTTGACCAATACATGACTTTGTATAGACAAGTTCAGTTACAACACAAGCGAAGTCTCTCAGATCCTCCCGATCTAAAGAGGCAATCCACAAGCTGCCGGAGCGAAGCGAAGGCATATCTTGTATAAGATATATAGATCTTTTCTTATCACCTCACCCTATTTATAAGATTACGTCTGTCTGTCCGTCCGTCCGTCCGAAGCCAAACCGAGAGGTCTATTACCTTGCGTAGATAGGTTTTCACAGCGAGGGAGCCGTTGATGTCTGTAGCATGCAATTTAGACGCATTGTATGTCGGTACAGAACCTGCTTGTTCCTTAGTGGGACCTCCGCAGTAATACAACCTTCCTTCCTTCCTTCCGCTGTCAGAATTCAATCTCCGATATCAATGATATCACTGATAGTCGCAGAGTTTCGGCATTTTCCCAATTTAACGCTTAGGTTACTGTAGAGTTTCATTCAATTCGGATGTCACGCATCACAGGGCCGAAAATTTCAGAAAATATTTGAACCTGTCACGGGTCACCGAAGGGATTTTCAAATGCTTTGAAAAAGTCACAAAATCCACGAAAACGGCCCAAAAAATGGAATTTTCGCGTGTGTGGCGCTTTTGCGTTGCTGGGGGCATAATTAGAGCATTTCTGGCCCATCTGGGATCTTGAGGCTGTTGGGAAGGTCAGTAATTGCGCCGGCGGTTGACGGAATTGACCAAAAAAGTGTGTTTTCCAATATTTTATGGAATTTTTTCTTTGGGTGGTTTTCTTGGCAGAGTGCCCTGAATTGACCAAGTAGCAGGTTCGGGAGAAAAACCCGCTGCCTTCTGGTAGATTTTCGAAATTTTTTTAGGTGTCACACCTCTGTTGACCCATTTTCGAAAAGTTAGGCTCGAAAGTTGCGGTCACAGGTCACACCCCCATTCGAGTTGATCGAAACTCTACAGTATGTCAAGTAGCCTCCGATCATCTGCTACATAACCTCTTATTACACTCATCGATCCCGCACCTTTGGTCTTCCCTCCCTGAAGGAAGGTCCAACTTCAAGTAGCCTCTGGATAACCTCTTACTACACCCATCCGAGATCTTGGCCTTCCATCTCAGACGGAAGATTTAGCTTCCACTGGCTACGGTGAAAATGCGATGGCTCGGGGCTGTGTTCTTGATAGCCATCGACTCCACACGCGTTTATTTAGGACCCTGGACTACTATGAAATATATATCGAGCATAGCCACAGCTTATTCGTGCCTTCTCGTCCCGACTTGGTCCCGACCGCCCGTCTCCATCGGTGACGGAGCTGGGTCCGCTGGCGTCTCTGAGGAGTACTACCGTGCTGAAATTTCTCAGCCTCTAAAGCAAGTGACTCCTTGTATATATTAAGTAAGCAATCCCTTATTTCTTGCCTGGTTCACCTATTCCAAGGATATCAAGAAAAACTGAACAGGCAGAGGTTTCATAGGACCCCGTTTAGACAAAGTCGAGACCACAAAAAGCAGCCATCAAAAAAATTCACGTTCCCCGATAGCAAGTGGTCCGCCAACGGCAATAGCGCAAAGCGCCGATATTAGCCTATAAGGAGATGCAGAAGGGAGTCCCTTCTGCAGCCGCTATGATGGCAGGATAGCGGCGCATATGTATTGAATTTTTCTTCTCATGAGTCACCATGGCTGTGGAAATGACTATAGAGATAGTTCTGACTTCACGGTTCCGCATACATTTATTTGTTGCCAATTGAGAGCCTGCCCTAGCCTGCTTCCCCGCCTCTCCCTCAATGTTTTAACACTTGACGTGCGACATAATTGATCGGGGTTAGGATCTGCTTACGAGAAGCTCGGGTCGCAAGAGCTTGCGATCAATTTTAGCTCAGCCATGAAATCGCCGGCGCTGTTTTTGCTGCCGTTGGTACGGTGTCGTACTTAAACCGACATATGGTAGCGTGGCGAGCACTCTCATTCCCGCAGACAATGTCGGAATACCTTCTCTAGTACGCACTAACACCTCGCCATACTTTGCATTCTTATACCTGACTGATTGACTCCAGCACCGCGCCTATAGTTAGTAGCAAAACTCAATCCCATCTCTACCTCTAATTTTTGAAAAACACAGCTCGCCGGTACTCAGGCCAATTGGGCGTTGATGGCGACGCTCGCTATACAGGTTTGTGCGTACCAGACTGTTTTAACTTGGTCGTTTTGCTCTGGTTAAATTCGATTTGTCTAGATACATTTCACACTCGCTTCCCGAATGAACGGCGTTGGATAAAGCTGCTGGGTGAGTCTCTCTTGTCATGCCATTCCTTTTGTCACCAGCCAAACATTTTTTCCTTTCTTACGACAGTGTACACGGTCTTTCCTCTGGAGCTCGCCCAAACCGGGGTGTCGAGCCATTACGCTTACTGGCTCCTAGCCCTTGGGTGGGGCGACACCACCATGTTGGGCATACTTCCGTGGTCGTGTTTCGCGACGCCCATATTCGTTAGTATCAGTGAGTATGCTCTTTCCTTCTTACCTCACCTTACCCGCCCTTTGTTGTATCAATGTACTCGTTCGTATCTGATGTCTTCACTCTCTAGCGGCAGCCTTGGTGCAGATATTCTTTGCCTGGTCAGGATACTATCTACCTGTTGAGGCAAAAAAACTGGATCCATTGAAAGCATATTCTTGCAGGCGGATATACCTTCTCATGCTCAAGACTGTCTGGGCGCTGGTCTTAACGGCTGTGATTGTTCTGGTGCGCCTGCTTGTGTGGCACGCTTCAAGCATCTTTTTTTTTTTTTTTCAAATACTGACGTGCGCGAACCTTAAGCTAGCGCTGATGCAGGGTGTGGTGGTACTTCTTGTGGTTGTACAGTTCGCTCATACAACGGCGTTTGCTAACGTGATGAGATTCGTGGTCAGCGCCAAGGTGAATCATCCCTCCTTTTTCGATCTTCCCACTGGGGTCCATAAAAGCACGCTGCTCATCTCAGGAAGACTGACTGTTCTATGCATTTAATAGGCGTGGCTTATGATCGCCGCCGTCTGCGACGTCCTCATAACAACCACACTGATTATTATTGTGCGTCCATTGTCCTTGCCTGCCGCGTTTGATTCATATTCTGACCCCGTCAACTTCTGTTTCGAATAATGTACATCACAGTTCTTTAAATACCGCCTGCAGATGCCCTCGGAGGAGCGCCGCGCCGACACCTTTATGGTGAAATTGATGCTCAACACCGTGGAGACAGGCGCGGTGACGAGCGTCGCCGCATTAATATGTCTCGTTCTGTTCCTTTTGTACCCGGGATATAACCTAGCGGAGACGCCGTATGTGATTTCCGCCATGTATGGGAAATACCCCTGTTGATTTATGTGATCTACCCTGGAATGTAGGACGTTCATATTGGGGAAATTGTAAGTCTTTCCCCCACATCCGGCCCATATTGCTGACGTTTGCATGTGTTTTCAGATACGCCAACGTCCTTCTCTTCACTCTGAACGCGCGAGCCGGAAGTGCACGGCGGAGATATTGGACTACTGAGGCGCAGAATGGGGTCGGCATGTTTACCTCAATTCATACTACATATGCTACACACGCTGCCTCGGACTGCTTTGACTCGCCGTGAAGCAGAGGGGTCTAGTTATTTTTACTATTATACTTACCACCATCCCGCACAAACCTAGAACTCTGACACCATCATTTTTCGTTTAACACTCCACCGTTTCCCGAGAGTTCTGGCTTCATATAATGCTTACCTTAGGTACTAGAGATCCTAGATACTGTAGTCACTTTCTTTTCACTCTCTTTTTAAAAGTACGTGTGTCCGCCCGTCCGTCTGTTCGAAGCCTTTTAAAACTCCACTGCTCATCTGACCTTCGCTTTGATTCAACATGACCCCTTCATTCACGTCTTCTCATGACGACTCCGCCCTCTGTCAATCAGCTCCTTTGCCCGAGAGTATCCCGCAATGTCTTTATTTACTTCGAACCAGGCCTGATTAGCACGCTGGGATTCTTCGAGTTTAAACGGGGTGTTTACACAAGGCTAATAGTAAGCAAGATCCTCCGATTACCTTTTACACTCCTACTCACGCTCTTCCATCAAAGGTTATAAACCCTCTATGGTGTAAAAGAGTATGCTCCTCCCCACCCCTCGGGTCCGAAGTGGGAGTCATAGCAGTGAGTCAGCTCCCATTTCCTCGCGTCGGTGCCCTTTAAGGCTTAGCTGAAGTTTAGTTGAAGTTTTCTTTGTTCAAAAAACTTGCCGAGTTTCTGAAGCTTCACAAATACCTGGCTGGCGGTGACACGCTTCTCTAGCTTATCTCGCCGCCTTGCCAGATTGCGTAGCACAATTCTTTTGTTACCCGCCCTATGCTCACTTACATATCAGTCGTACAGATCGGCATCGATGTATTCCCATCCGTAGCTAGTTTACTTGCCATCCAGAAATGGCACATAAACACTGGGCCGCTCTTCCACGCGGGGGAGCGGTTGATTTGGCTAACTTTTCTTGCTACCGAAGCGATGCTCGAGACGATTGGCTCACCCTCTTTGTCTCGGTAGCGTGCTGATTTAATACGACCTCTTTTGTCGATCTCGAGTCTTCAACTGCTCGCACTACTTCCAGAAATCAGCCTGATTAGCATGCTCGCATTAGCGCTCCAATCTCACCCTCTTTGTATCATTAGCGTGCTGATTTAAGAGCCTTTGGCTGCCCCAACTATAAATGATGCAAGCTGAGACTCTACAGATGAACAAGCAAGGTACATCAGGAAAAATTCCCTGGGAAAAACCTCGCCGGTTAGATATGGAGACAAAAATAGCAATCTATCTCCAATAGCTTCGGCTTGCTTGTACATAGTGCTAGCGTCCTATGATAGCTCTGGCTGATAGCTATGGACCCCACCATAGCTTGTAGGCCAAGCTAACAACCACCAGTAACGAGATCGTGAAAATGGCATAGCGAAGATTTTCGCAGGTCACGGACTTGCCAAGCAGAGTACCGCGAGTTTGAGCAACAACCGGTAAAGAACCCTTGGATAGAGTCTCGAGGGTTTGAAATACACTGGAAACAGATTGAATGGACGATTAGGCCTCAAGAAGTGCCTGATGTCTCCTCGCAAGTTGTAGTTGAAAATGAAGGCCTGACTTGTCTGCGAGACCGAAACAGAATCCGATGACATTCATATGAATATCTGGCAACCTGTCCTCTGAAGTATATACGAGAAGACTGAGAACAGAGAATATCATGGTTTGGGATGACAGAAATACAGTACAGAACTGCTGACAATGGCATGTGTGGCGTTTCGTGTCTGCGGGGTTCCATGTGCTAATACAGGAACAGGTGAGTAGATGAGAGAGGATAGCATGCCGCGCTTCATCCAAAGAAATCTGTGCAAAACATTTGATATGATGCACCGTCAGAAGTTTTGATATGGATGAAATAAAATGAGCTGATCTTAAGTTCTGCCGGTCCCGACCATTTTAAACTTAAGTCTTCAGCCCAAACTTAAGTTTTGTCCCCTGTGCAGTGGGTGTGTCCAGGTAGCCTGCCAACCCCCTCCCTCACACAAACTTAGGTTCACACAAGCTTAAGTTCATGCAATGAACTTATGTTGTCATAAGCTTTATTGGTATATCCGTGCAACCTCCGAGTCTGTCACACCATGTCACACCCATCACACCTCCGAACCTCCGATCGGAGGTTACTTCAGATTCTCCTATCTTCTGGGTTTTTACGCTATGCAAGCTTACTTAGTGTTTCCTTTTATCTGGAGTTCTGTGCTTCTTCCTTTTTGTCCTATCCTTGACTTTCTTCCCCATCTCCTTTTCGACATATGCTTATTGTTATGTCGTCCAGTCACATTATGCACAAGGGGGTACCAGCATTCAAAAAAAAGATATAGGGCCGATCTTCTTTTTTCTGACCTGGCGACTGGACTAACTAAGTAATGTAAGCATTCCCATGCACCATATATAGTAATTCAGCACGTGTTTTAGTTACCAGACTATTGTCAACCACCACAGATAGTCCACATGCACATTGAATAATGTTTCCTGTGCATCAGAACTATGGGAGATGTAATTTGTTCACATGAACTGTAATTTCAAGTTATCACAAATTTATGCCAAACACAACCTCAATGTGAGGATGTGGCTGCCAATCCCGATTGCAATGGGCAATGTTCAGCCCCCAGTGGCTGGAACACCAAGTTTCACAGTGGTTCACCAGCAGACACTTTCCAGGCCCGTTTTTTTTACCTACATGCTAATTCTAGCGCCAAAAATTGGGGGGTCCAATTTTTTTTTTTCCAGCCTGGTGGCCGGACTAACTAACCGGCCCTTGGTAGCCGGTTTGAATGCGGGTACTCCCTTGATTATGCATCTCCATTTATGATTACAATAAACTTCACTCTATATAATAATCCTGCTAAATACTTCCTGTACTTTAGCTGGAAATTAATGTTATTCCATATTTCCTTTCATGGCTGAATTATCCTCTCTTCTTTAAATCTTCAACTCGACTCTGGAGTCATCCTCATGGCTCTAGATGTCTCTCCCTTTGCTTCAACCTCCGATCAATTTCCGAGATCCTCCGGAGGTTTTCCTTCCTTTTGGCCTTCAAGTCCAGTCAATTGCACACCCTCCTGAATTGTGGGGTTTGCAAGAATGGCCAATCTCCAATCTCCGGAATCCTCCGAATTTCCAGAGCTCTTCCTTCCTTCTTAATTCAGGATTTAACATTTATTTACAACCATAGTCTAATTACCGTACACACCCCACTTAAGTCCATGTAACTTAGGTCCCATAGCTTAACACTGGTTGGACAATTCAAGTCTTTCAGTGAAAGAATTGGTCAAAAATATTTGGGATTTTACAGAAGCTTTTCACTGAAAAAATAAGTGAAAAACTTGAAATGTTTCCACTTTTTTTTTTTTTTTTCATTCTAAGGTGAAACATTTGAAACAAGCTCAAAAGTGTTGAAAAAATTTAAAGTTTTTCACCTACTTTTTCAGCAAAAAACTTCTGTGAAATCCCGAATGTTTTTGACTGATTTTTTCACCAAAAAACAACCAGTGTACGTCCCATAAGTCAAGTCCCATAACTTAAATTCCATACCCAATTCAAGTCCCATATAACTAAGTGTCTTGCACTTAAGTCCCGCCCAGTCCAAGCTCTACACGGCCTAGAAATTGTTATACGCCCTGTGTATCCCCTACTACATAGTTAGTGCGTTGAATAATGGACAGACCATGTCATCCATCCACTTGAACATCAAGTCTCTCCACTGCTCAATCTTGATGACCAGCTCGTCGAAGCTTACTGCTGCAACCCAATTGTGATGCGCACCTGACTCGGCACTCTTGAATATCACCTTGGCATTGTGTTGCAGCTACGTGTACATTGCAGCTTGCATGCAAGTGAATGTCACCATGCTGTTGACGCCCCCACTCTGCCACTCCTCCTGATCCACCAGTCCCACCCACACTTCGCTATCACATTGGTACCTGTCAATGATGTGCATGAGCTTGGTGTGCTTGCATTTGTACTGCTCTAACCAGTGGTACATCTCCGCTTCCATGCGAAACCGCTGCACATGGTCGCCTACTGTGTCAGTATATGGCCAAACTAATAACCAGAAGCACTTACTCTCCGTTTTGTACTCGGCCAATTTCGTATCATCGCGCTTTTGTTCCCTTGTCATACTTTCAAGCCATATCCAGCTGTCAGAGCGTTTCTCCTTCTCCTTCTTCCTGTGCACCCTGCCCCGCTGCTTCCCCTGCTTGGGAGTGGGTGACATCTCCAACTCGCTGTCTTCAGCCTCGGACCCCGATGACTCCATGACTACATTGTTTGGAACAATGTCCTTGATACATTTTGGTGTGCTGGGATTTCTTGAAACCTAAACACAAGTGAATTTAGCTAAAGGATGACTCGAGTGAGGGCTGCTGTACCTGAACACTTCAGCGTCTGAGTACACACCAGTAACTGGGGCTCATCGTCTTCCCCACCGTCCTCTCCATTGATTGGGACAAGGTTGGCACCACCGCCACACGGGATCTTGTCACACCACTCTGTAGATACCAAGCTGTTCCCTCAAATGACTGTGATTCGCCCTTTGTGCAATGCAGGTGCATCTTCTTCCTGTATGTGTCTTGGTTGGTCAGGAGCGCATAGGGCTTGATGGCGTCCTTGGCCATGTGGACCAAGTGAATAAAAGCCGCATATGCCCAGTTTTACATCACAATCTCGAAGGTCTTTATCAGCTCCGTCTTTTGAACGTTCCGTTCAGAACACGGGATGCTAGCCTGGCCCCGGTAATCCAGATCCCTAGCCTTCTTGATGGTGGAAAACACCAACGAGGCTGCTCAGACAGCGAGAATCCCGCTGTTGGCCCTCGTTGCACCGCAACTGGATTTCTGTCTCCTGCAGCTAAAAGTCCGCCTCATTGGCATCAGCACTGGCGGCCATTCGCTGTCCATGCTTCATGCAATACAATGGGAGTTGGATCGCAGTTAGCTCTGGCTCATCTACGCTTCAGCTGCGGGTATATTGCCCGCTGCCCTTCCCTGAACTTCTTTAGATCAACATTCAAAGAGTCGCATAGTTTGGTGATGGTCGCCCAAGTGTCTTGCACGGGATGCTCCCAGTGACTTGCAGCACGACCACAAGGACTCTGTCATGGCACGTTAGAACGACATTCATGCGTGAAGAGCAAGATGATGCTTGCTGCTGCCGCTCAATGCTCATTCCATTGTGTATCCACTCTGCCACCAGCGTTCTCGCCCCATGCCCATCTTCGCAGCTCAACTTGCGCCATTCTTCAGCGACCAAAGAAGCCAGGATATTCTCAATGGTTAGCACCGGAACATCTTAAGCATTGAATAACGTCTCAAGATCCCATTAACACTTACCTTTTGTCTCGTGAAACAAAAGAACTCCAAAAACTTAAAATTCAGACTGTGTGCGAGGACCTTGACACACCAATGGCCGGCTCTCAGCCACCTCTGGGCCGATTTGCTTGAATCCGGATCTTTCTGAAAGCTGGAAAATTGGCAAACAAGTGTGAAAAACCAAGCTGTGTGGCACACATGATATACACTGCACAGAATGAAATTACTCTGTGCTGCAGACAGTTCATTCAGCGGTCGTCGTTTTGAAATCTAACCAAATATCATATCTCCCAATCCCGTGCCTTAATTCCCCCCTAAAAATGAGTCCTCAACCGCTGGAATCGGCCTAAAATCGACAGAGTAACACACAATTCAGCATTGTGATAAAAGTCTGTAGTCCGAGTTTTGAGGAACCGAAGATTCCTGCCGTAACAGCCATTCATGGAATCAATAGAAGGCGCCGCTTTCCCGCTCTTGGATGAGCTTAAAATCATGTCAATCGGCCCAGAATTGACTGAGAAATGAACCCAACAATGTGGGGTGTTAAAATGCTCTTTCTTAGTCTATTTTTAGGAGGTGTCATTACTTGCGCAAAAAGCTGTAATTCTGAGTCAAAAAAAGGGGCGAAAAAGTTTGAATTTTTCACCAACTCTTTCTGTGAAAAATTGGGGAAAAATGAAGGAAGTTTTTCACCAATATTTTCAGCAAAAAACTCGAAATGCTCAACCAGTGCATCTTTTCTTAGAAATACAAGCGGTTCCTGGGTCGCTTCGCGACCCAGGACCCCCTTCTGCATCAGTGCTGATTTTCAGCAGACTTTACAGTCTGGTTATTTACGGCTGCCCGGAAGTGGTAAATGAGTCGAAATTGTTAGGACACTCGTCATTTCATGAAGAAATAAAACCAGCTAGCTACAAAACTATGCAGCGGTATGATAGCAATCCATAGCACTTTCAAAATGCCGCAGCTAGGTGTTTTTATCCTGATGTGGATCTAGCTTATTTGCGCAATGGCCGCTCAACAGACGAAATGTGGCGAGATTAGCGCCTGTGGTGTACGGGATGCCGAAGGCGCCAAGGGATATGAGCGCTTGCCATGAGAGCATCCAGAGTTTGGGTGCCGTGCAGTTCCGGTGGCGTGCGAGAGCCCACAGTCTCGGTTACAAAAGACCATATGCAGGGCGTCAAAAGGCTTCAGACAGACACCCGTTATTTTATAAAGAGAGAGATGTTAAGTTCACGAATTTCAACAGCCTCATCTCATATAACTTGGGCAGATACCCATTTCTTGCGAGTCAGAGCTCAGAACCGTTCCTGTTCCAATTGGCCCAGCTATGCCACACCGTGATGTTGAGATTCTGAAACACAAACATGGGTGACTCATGCTGATTCTATTCAAGCCTTGGAGGCATTTCAGTGATCTGCCATTACCTGGTCAATCTTGGGAGGAAGCCTACGCTGACTTTCGGAATCATTGTTCTACCTTTGTGCTGGCTGCTATTGACAATATTCAGATTTTGCATGAGTGTAAGGATAGCAGAGATGCGCACTTTGCTAACAGAAACAATCGGAGACGAGCGGGTATTTCAGCGGAGATTGTCAGGAGTGCGGCCACTGGTGACGATATGTTCGATGAGGAGGATGAAAGTACTATGCTTGAACACCTTGAAATAATTGAGCGGTCAAAATCAAATCACGTCGGCGATGTTGCTTCACATGTCCTGGATTCGATCGCGGCAGCTGCGCTCAGTGGAATGTTCAATTATGCACCAGAAGATCTCGTTCACTCAGAGTCTGAACAGGGGACCCATGGACTGGTGGTTGAAAAGAGTCCTGCCCAAGAGCATCTGTGGAAAAAAATCCTATGAACTCAGGAAAGAAAGATGGAAGAAGTCGGCGTCTCTTGCTCAGCCCATCCCAATGGATGGCAATTCTGGCGCCGGAAAGTCTGCAGATTTACTTCAGGATGGCTCCGGGTTTCGTTCAAATGACTACCAGGACATTACTGAAGTTCATGCCGGGCTATCAACTGCTTCATGTTCAGTTCCGAAGGCTTCTGAACCGTCTAGATTAATTAAAGATGTTATTCAAGCGTACACATTGAACACTGAACAGTCAAAAGCCTTCCGGATAATTGCTGAGCATAGTTTGGACAAGACTAAAGACCCTCTACGCATGTTCCTCGGTGGTCCAGGTGGAACTGGAAAGTCTAGAGTCATAAATGCATTGGCTGATTTTTTTACAAGGAAATCTCAGGAGCGACGATTCAGACTTGCTTCATACACGGGCGTGGCTGCGCGAAACATCTCGGGTATGACTCTGCATGCCGCCCTAAATCTTGGGCAAAAATCGAAATATGCAATGAACAGTAAGGCCCGAAGAGATCTGATGTCAGTGTGGGAGGGCGTCGATTATTTTTTCATAGATGAAGTCTCAATGATTGGTTGTGCATTCCTCAATGATATTAGTGAAGCGCTCAGTGTCGCAAAGGGAAATACGGATGCATTTGGAGGGATCAACATTATATTTGCGGGCGACTTTGCGCAGTTACCACCGGTTGGTCAAAAAAGGTTGTATGCAAATATAATCCAACCGGGGGCATTGTACAACGCCGACACGCGCCCTAAGCAGAATGTGGTGTTTGGAAAATTACTTTGGCTATCCGTGAAAACTGTTGTCCTGTTAACCGAGAATAAGCGGCAAAGTGGCCCAGAAAATGCACGGTTCTTAGCTTTGTTAGGGAGACTGCGGGAAGGAAGATGCACCCACTCGGATTACGCTTTACTGAATAGTCGGATTTTATCCAACATGAACATCAATTGGATGGATGACAGATGGCGACGTGCCCCAATGTTGGTTGTCAGATGTACTGCAAGATGTCCCTGTTCGATCCGGAATTGGGTGATTTGGAAGTTGTATCCGAAAACATATTTTTCTCTTCACTGTGGTGCTTGAAACCAAGAGCAGCAGATGCACAGTCATACACTACCGGCAATAGGGGGTGGGTAAATTGACGTTCGATTAGCAGTCGGGTGACATGGAAGTTGTATTTCAACATATTTTTTCTCTTCTCGGTGCCCCGCCCATTGTACACCGTCCTTTTAAATTGTCTTTGCTACTCGAGATCAGGAGTAGCAGATATGTAGCCATACGCCACCGAAGCAACGGGTGAGTGGGTGAATTGACGCTTGACATCTGCTGCTGTAGACGAAGTTGAGCGGAATTGATCAGTTGACACTCATCAGAGATCCCCCCACATTGAGCAACATAGCTTCACGAAGACGCAGGTCTGAAACAGCACTATCATAACAACCAAAACAATGAATTACACCTCCGCCGGCCATGTATTACATGCGATAAAACCCAGGTAAAGTTTTTTTTTTAAAACGACCAGGTATCTGCTCTACAACGGCTTGTTAGACTCCGTCTTCGCCTAGCCGGCACCGTTTTTCATATTGCCTAAGCGGAAGTTAGTGGATATTTATGGGGCTGAAGATGGGCGGTGGAGAGGGTCTACGACCTCTCAGGGGAGAAGAGCCGGCGGGGCTCGCAGCGGGAGGGTGGAAGCAGGAAGAAACCCAAATTGTATTGCCGATGACAGCTGTCCGAATCTAATACAGCCAAACTATCCTACGCACTGTCAGCCCAACCATAGCGGGAGGTGGTGTAGAACATCAACAACAGAGAGGGAGGACGCGAGCGCGAGATAAAGAAAAGAATCGGAGGACAGCGAGGAAACGACGATGGAATGGTCAAGCCAGAAGCTGGAGGGACGGGGAGCGGTAGGGAAACACACTAGTTAAATGGGAGGAATGGCGCGGCGACACGACTCCAAGAGGGGGATAAAAAACAGCAAACATAGGAGAGTAGAGAAGGCGACCAGAGGGAAGAAGCGAAGAAGAGGGAGGGGTAGATAGACGTACCCTCCGCCTCCTGCGTTGAGTTACCCGTGATCCCGCCGACCATCTCCTTGACCGCACCGGTTGCGCGATCGAGCATGCCGGAACCATATACCTGCGCCTGAGCGGTTTTTTGTTCTGCCTCGCCCTGTAGAAAAGTCGGTCAAAAATGAACACGATCAGCACAGCGACAAAGAAGAGCAACATACCTTCATGTGCTGCTCCTTGCCGTCGTTCTGCATCGACTGCATGCTAGTCATGTTGCCGACCTGTCCGACGCCGGTTAGCTACGCGCCAGGAAAAAAGGAAGGAAAGGACGTACGGCCTCTTTGGCGGTGCCTTTTGGACGCTCGGAGTGCAATAAGTACGGAGTGCAATGAAGAGAACGACGAGCGACGCGATGATGAGGATAAAATGAGGATTATGAGCGTGGAAGCGGCGCGATGGGCGGGAAAGCAGCGACGAGGAGAACGGGACGACGCTAACCTGGACATCGTGCATGTGGTTTGGATAAAAATGAGGTGGTGGTGGTAAAGAGGAAAGAAGCGGGGATTCTGAGGAACTCGTTGGAAAACTCGCCCAGCTTTATAAGATTTGAGGGAGAAACTGTGTCGAGCGGGATGATGTCAGGGAGTGCGGATGTAAATTAGTGAGTTGGTGAAATTGAATTTGGATTAGGTCATTGGGCTGGGGCAGTCTTGGCAGGGCCGCAGACGGACAGTGAGAAGTAAAGCTAAGGAAGCAGGGTAACTAGGCAGAATGTGGGCAGGCGCGCATGAGACTCGAAAAAGACGACGACGATAGTACCAAGATGAAAATCGCAAGATTTCGTGTTCAGACAGTCGTCGTCCCAGCGATCGTCTGGAGTCATGTCGCTCCCATTGCGATTCCAAGATATAGATGGTTCCAGTATGGGCCCGTGGCGCCAAGAAACGCCACCCGCTGCGCTATTCCCAGTTTTGCGCAAGCGAGGGGAGGAAACGAAGAGACGGCATCACGTCATCATGCTCCCGCTGATTTCCGGCGCAAGACGCCACCAAAGCCGAACTTCAATCCATGTGTCGACCACTGGGACTTGCCCACCACGCACCTTCCGTCGCATGCAGAATGCACTGCTTGTCACACGAACGTAGACAACAAGTTGGAATCATGATCAAAAAAAAATCGTAACCCAACAGATCATGGCTCAACCCCGAGTCAAACGGGCTCACTGCCGAATGTCATGAGGCGTCTGCGCAATTTATGCAGGTGCGGTCCTCCCGCCATCAAGCCGACACGAGGCAGCTTTGTAACCTCCAGATTACCATGCGATTTTCCCGACAGCGCGTTATTGAGTTGGATAAACACCTGCACTCGAGTCGACTACCCTGGACCACGTAGGATTCACAGCCTCAGCCCAAGTCGCACAGGAATAATTTATTTGCAGGAGAAGGAACTCCATCTACTTTCCGCTTGTGCGGTTGTGTCGGCGGAATGATATCGGTGACCTCGTCATCGTTGGAAGTCCGGAGCGGTTGGACTCTTCTTTGGTCCGGGGTGAAATTAGATAATACCTCCCGATACTCAAATGGATTTGTTGGTCAAAGATTTCTGAGCCCACACCGAAGTTAGTCAGCCAGATTTTTGAGCGATTCGCACCCTCCCTGAACTTACTGGGAGCATCCCACCGTTCCTGGACGTAGAACGCCCCCTTTCGATCCGGGGTCGCCAGTGCACCAGATGGCACCCCGATCTGACCGTGGAACCCGTGTCGCACAGCGAGGATGATGCACCGCTCGATCCGGCCCTCAAATCTGTATTGAAACGCAGGGAATACAGGGCAGACGATGCCTTGAAGCCCATGGCGAAGAGGACCAAGCCACAGTCAGCAACGTCTGTTCCCGCGGCATCCGCTAACCCGTCAAGAGACATCCAAACGCAAAGGACAGGTTTATAGCCACGGTATTGGCTGAGGAGGAAACCGCACAGCGCAGCTGCTTGAGTCTGAAGAAAGAGAACAACAAGAGTCAAAACGAGGTAGCGCTATTGGCCAAAATTCACAATGCGGAGTCGGAGCATCGGTTGATAAATGTTAGAGCCAAGGCGGCAGAGAAGAAAGCGAAGAAGAAGAGGATGCCTTTGACACCCCACAAGATGGAGCAAGACCACGAGATTCGGATGGTGCAGATGAATGCTCGGCGGAACTCGTTCTCAGGGCCCGGGGCTCATATTCGGTTTCGGTTGGAGCATCATCCTCCTTATAAAATTACGCCTGTCCGAAGTCATTTCATACTCCGCCATCTGTCAGTCAGCTTCTTTGCCCGAGGATCTACCGCGATTTATTTACTTCGAACCACCTTTAAACCATGTAATAAATTCATAGCAAGGAGCCAGCAACTTCAAAACTCGCACTTAATGGAGGGGATGCGAGGCTGCGAAGCAGCCGAGCAGCCGCTTGTAGTGATTCAAGTTGGCGAGCATAGCCACAGCGTTTTCGTGGCTTTTCGTCCCGACTTGGTCCCGATTGCCCGTCTCCATCGATGACTGAGGCTGGGTCCGCTGGCGTCTGTGAGGAGTATTACCGTGATGAAATTTGTCAGCCTCTAAAGCAAAGTGACTCCTTGTATATATCAAGTAAGGAGTCCCTTATTCCTTGCCTTGGGTCTACAAATTCCAAGGATATCAAGAAAAATTGAACAGGCAGAGGTTTCATTGGACCCCGTTTGGACAAAATCGAGACCACAAAAAAGCAGCCATCAAAAAAATTCACGTTCCCCGACAGCAAGTGGTCCGCCAACGGCAGTGCCGCAAAGCGCCGCTACTAGCCTATAAGGAGATGCAGTCACTTCTGCAGCCGCCATGATGGCAGGATAGCGGCGCATACTGAATTTTTCTTCTTCTCACTATGGCTGTGGAAATAGTTTTGACTTCACGGTAACGCATACGTTTATTTGTTGTCGATTGAGAGCCTGCCTCCCCGCCTCCCCCTCAATGTTTTTACACTTGACGTGCGACATAATTGATCGGGGATCTGCTTACGAGAAGCTCGGGTAGCAAGAGCTTGCGATCCATGAAGTCACCGCCGCTGTTTTTGCTGCCGTTGGCACGGTGTCGTACTTAAACCCTTGACATATGGTAGCGTGGCAAGCACTCCCTTCCCCCCAATGTCTAAATACCTTCTCTAGTACGCACTAACACCTCGCCATACTTTGCATTCTCATACCTGATTGGTTGACTCCAGCACCGCGCCTATAGTTAGCAGCAAAACTCAATCCCATCTATACCTCTAATTTTGAAAAACACAGCTCGCCGGTACCCAGGCCAATTGGGCGTTGATGGCGATGCTCGCTATACAGGTTTGTGCGTACCAGACTGTTTTAACTTGGTCGTTTTGCTCTGGTTAAATTCGATTTGTCTAGATACATTTCACACTCGCTTCCCGAATGAACGGCGTTGGATAAAGCTGCTGGGTGAGTCTCTCTTGTCATGCCATTCCTTTTGTCACCAGCCAAACATTTTTTCCTTTCTTACGACAGTGTACACGGTCTTTCCTCTGGAGCTCGCCCAAACCGGGGTGTCGAGCCATTACGCTTACTGGCTCCTAGCCCTTGGGTGGGGCGACACCACCATGTTGGGCATACTTCCGTGGTCGTGTTTCGCGACGCCCATATTCGTTAGTATCAGTGAGTATGCTCTTTCCTTCTTACCTCACCTTACCCGCCCTTTGTTGTATCAATGTACTCGTTCGTATCTGATGTCTTCACTCTCTAGCGGCAGCCTTGGTGCAGATATTCTTTGCCTGGTCAGGATACTATCTACCTGTTGAGGCAAAAAAACTGGATCCATTGAAAGCATATTCTTGCAGGCGGATATACCTTCTCATGCTCAAGACTGTCTGGGCGCGGGTCTTAACGGCTGTGATTATTCTGGTGCGCCTGCTTGTGTGGCATGCTCCAAGCATCTTTTGTTTATGCTGACGTGCGCGAACCTTCAGCTAGCGCTGATACAGGGTGTGGTGGTACTTACTGTGGTTGTACAGTTCGCTGATACGACGGCGTTTGCTAACATGATGAGATTCGTGGTCGGCGCCAAGGTGAACTATCCTTCCTTTTTCGATCTTCCCATTGGGGTCCACAAAAGCACTAGGGCTTCCACCCGTTGCCGCGACGGCAACGGCCGTCGTTTCGACGGCCGTTTTTTGTATTTCCAAACCTCTGACGGGACGGCACGGTCGACGGGACGGCCGTTGACGGTACCACGGCTTATCACGGGTACACCGCGCAGAATCTGATTTTTTCGGGTCGGTTTCAGCGGTACGATCTACATAAAATGAACATAGAACCACCCTGGAACAACTGGGGAGGAGCATTTGAGAAACGTACCGAACAGAGACGAAATAGACGGCGGCGCCGTAGTATGTAAGCATGATGCTGGGCGCTTAGCCCGGCGCTAAGCTCGATCTCCCTCTTGCAAGCAAAGAAATGGGGTAATTTGCCAAGCGGTGATGGCCTACGATGACACGGTCGGAGTACGGTCGGTTACGTGAAGTCGGGTGCTGTGTTCCAGCGCAAGGTTATTGAGGTAAGCCGTGGACCCGTTGCAACACCCGTGGCGGCCGTTTTTCGACGGCCGTCGGCGAGGGCAAAAAAATGGCTGACGGAACGGGCACGGCACCCGTTCAACGGGTGCCGTCGACCCGTGGCGACGGCAACGGGCGGAAGCCCTAAAAAGCACGCTGCTCATCTCAGGAAGACTGACTTTTCTATGCGCTTGATAGGCCTGGCTTATGATTGCCGCCGTCTGCGACGTCCTCATAACAACCACACTGATTATTATTGTGCGTCCATTGTCCTTGCCTGCCGCGTTGATTCATATTCTGACCCCGTCAACTTCGAATAATGTATATCACAGTTCTTTCAATACCGCCTGCAGATGCCCTCGGAGGAGCGCCGCGCCGACACCTTTATGGTGAAATTGATGCTTAACACCGTGGAGACAGGCGCGGTGACCAGCGTCGCCGCGTTAATTAGTCTCGTTCTGTTCCTTTTGTACCCGGGATATAACCTAGCTGAGGCGCCGTACGTGCTTTCCGCCACGTATGAGAAATACCCGTGTTGATTTATGTGATCCACCCTGGAATGCAGGACGTTCATATTGGGGAAATTGTAAGTCTTTCCCCACATCCGGCCCATATCGCTGACGTTATGTATTTATTTTCAGATACGCCAACGTCCTTCTCTTCACTCTGAACGCGCGAGCCGGAGGAGCACGGCGGAGATTTTGGACTACCGAGCCGCAGCATGGGGTCGGCATGTTTACCTCAGTCTATACTACATATGCTACACACGCTGCCTCGGACTGCTTTGACTCGCCGTGACGTAGAGGGGTCTAGTTATTTCTACTATTATACTTAGCACCATCCCGCACAAACCTAGAACTCGGACACACCATCATTTTTCGTTCAATAATTCACCGTTTTCCGAGCTTTCTGGCTTCATATAATGCTTACCTTAGGTACTAGAGATCCTAGATACTGTACTTAGTCCTACAATCAAATCTTCAAGAGGTGTGAGGCGTGTCCCAAAATTCTATTTCGACAATTCATCAAGTGTCATTAAATTTGCCACTGTAGGAGAAATAAACCACTTGAACAGGGGAAGAAGTCAGAAAATCATGATTGTACAATTTTTCCAGTCTTGGAACCACATTTTTACGCGTGCAGACAGCGCTATCTCGATCAGAAGAGGGGCTAGAGACTACAAGATGTGCCTGCGCTTCGTTCCGGCGGTGAATTCACACAACTCCAACTGTTGGGAATAGAGATTTATTGAAATTAGAGTCGAAATTGATTTTCATCAAATAACTAGTGGGGCTATAACAATGTATGTACTGGGGTGACGGAATTTTATGTGGCTCCCCAAGTTATACTCGAAGACTCTGAGTGAGCGGATAAAGTCCACAATACACAAACGTAGCAAGCGAAAAAAACGGGAATTCCAAATAAGCCTCCCTCTGTGAGACCAAGTGCTTCAAGCTGAGGCAAGTCAATACTGCGCAATGCGATCCAGACGAAGTACCGCTGAAGCCGCTTGGAGAAGGAGTTCTATGTTTTGGCCAGCAGAAGCTCGTCAGCAAAGCTATGGTACATTTGATTCGAGCATTTTCTCCCACCCGACCCGCAACGGAAACAAAGAGCTTCCGCACTTATAAAAGTGTACAAGACGCGCCGGCGCTTCGCTCCGGCAACTCGTGTGAGGAAGCCTTTTAAAGCTCCGCTGAATAATATAATATAGCATAGAATGCACACTGTTGTCGCCACACGAATCTGATTGAACCCGAGAAACAGACAAAATTTTTGTGTAAACAGAAAGGGTTCTAATGGCGGTTGTGATCAATCGGTGGCCCAACCGGAAAATTTGAGCAGTCGAGTGCGCAATAGAGTGAAATATGATAGCTGTGGGCAGCCGAACAATAGAGGGTTGTAGCGAGAGGAAAGTAAATGTGGGCCATGCTTGGGTCGACAAAGGGAGGTGGTAAGAAAAGCAAGAGTAGATGCAATACTCTCCAGAGAAAAAGAAGCGCCAGAGAATATGGGAACAATCAAAAGTAGAGCTGCATTTGAGGAGACCAGTGGCATAAAGCTGAAATAAAAATACTTGGGGTCGCGCCGAACCATCAGGTCCAGTGACATTTAATCGGGATACGAGAGGTGAATACTTCTGCGTCGTACGGTTGTTTGATGTTTTGTCCGGAGAATTTTAGCGTAGATTGCCCTGCCTACATGAATGAGAGAGGAATCACGAACAGTTTGAAGGGACCATCCGGACCGTAGGATGTGAGAAGCGCAGTAGCAAAGACAATCATTGGATTAATTCAGAAATGATGTTGATTAGCTCTACGCAAGGAAAGAGATAGCTTAGAAGAAATGGAGAAGAGCCGACGTGAATCGAAGTACACAGCAGAGGACCGGAAGAGACGAGAAATCAGATAAAACCCAGGATTTGTTGGTTGAGGATGGGCAAAGCAGACAACGATCAGAACTCCACACGGCAGTAGCGCCGCTTTTATATGTCGAGGTTCTTCCGGGAGGACTACGTGGCCTCACGGCAGGATAAATGACATTGTACTACGCCGTAGGCAGCAGCAACTGCGGCCCGCTGTGTCCTGTCAAGAAAGAACTGCGCGTAGGTCAGCTGTTCTGGCCAAAATGGAAAAGCTGTATTGAAAAGCACAGAAAGTCGAAGACTAAAGGAGTTGAGCCCAGAGGAAGGGCAGAGAGAAAGCAAAAGGAGGATGGATATATGGAGAATGGGCACAGCGGGGGGAGGAAATCGCTAAAGAACAGTTAATAATAAACCAGTCGTGACAGAAAAAAGAAGCCCGAAGTGGCCCCATGACCGGGCAAATGGAGAAATAGGAACGATAACATGAGAGAGAGAAGAATGGAGATGGCACTTCATGGAGATCCAACACAGCTCGTACCATTTGCTTAAAGAACGGTTAATTAATACAACGCCAACAATAAATGCATGGGTGAGAGTGCAGGCCAAACGGATGATCATCAATCAAGTGGAGAGTAGCCGGCGAAGCCGGCTGCGAACCGCTTGTCCCTTTGATAATTGGTTGCCCAGCTTCTAGACAAACATAGCCAGTGTCGGAAAAATCCAATTTACCTTATCAGGAGCTGACGGAACCTGATGGGCATATCAGGCCTGGTAGAGTCTGGTCAGGCTGCTTGGGGAGGCATACCAGGTATAATCAGGTGCTGGCCAGGCGCTGTCAGATACGCCCCTCTGAACAATTTGAAATACCACACAATGATGTCTGGAATGACCGCCAAATGTGTTTACAGCATTCAAATGGATTGAAAAATTGAAATAATCAAGTCAAACGAGCTCAATTGAGGCAAAATCCAGAAACAACTCGTGGCCCGAACAAAGTACGTAACTCAAGTGATGTCCTCCTAACGTGAACATAATATGTAAGCGTCCAAGACTCCACAAGTGGATGTTAATAGACTTCTAAACAATAGTAAAATACTGTACTATTTCGCTCAATTCTCCCTGGCTGTGACCTGTGACCGGCATATTCGAATTTTGATTTTCGTAAATCCGCGGGACTGGCTGTGACACCGAAAAAAAAGTTCGTAAATCCCGTAGAAAATAGCAGAGCACCTCTCGGTATTATACCTTTAAAACCACGGCGCCAATCCCAACAAACCACCACCCAAAACCAGATTACAAAAGTTTTTTTTTTGCGCCAATCCCACTGCTCTCGCCGACCTGGGTGGTCTTCGGACATCCTCAAGGTCCCCAAAATGCTAGAAAGGCTCTTGTTGTCAACCAACAACCTACCACGAATTTGTGTGCAAAAATTGTATTTTTTGGGCCATCTTTTGCTGATTTCGTGACTTTTTTTGGCACATTCGAAAATCCGCTTGGTGACCCGTGACAGGTTCGAAAAATTTCTTAAATTTTGGGCCCTGTGATGCGTGACATACGAATTGAATGAAATAGTACAGTATATACATGTGAGGTAAATGATAATGTAGTACACAACTCACCCCTTGAAAGAACTACTGGAGAGCCCTTGGAAAAGGGGTTAAGGCTTTTGCAAAAATTCGCAAAATGGCCTTACATGCCCTTGTCAGCCTGATAAGCCCCGTCAGGCTGACCAGGGACTATCCGGGCTTTCTACCCTTGCCAGCCCTCCCAAATTCTGATGAACTGAGACGACCTGGCATGCCCATACCAGGGCATGTCATGCAATTTAGATTTTTCCAACAAGGGTATCATTTGTCGCTGAATGTCTTGAAGTTTGAGAGCAGATCACGGCAGTGTTGCGTCGAAAAAGCATGAACAGATGGGGGGGTGAGGGGAGGGAGCACGAGAAGATGTGGGGTGGTGGTCTTTTATGTGAAACTGTACGTCGCCGCAGTGCTGAAGGTTCGAAGGCTGTTGCTTCACGAGATCTTTCTGTCTTGCTCACGCAATTTGGCCTTGATTTCACAGCTTCGCATCGGGTTCAGTGGGAACGACTAGAGGCATCTGGTGAGCTGGCCTCTGATGCTGGCCATCGCCCAAATTCAAAGCTCCGAGGGCTGTTCAAGTTTCATGGGATTGTCTTCAACTGTGCAAAAGTTCGGGATGTGGTCTACCGCGAGATCTTCGTGACATAAATAAAATGATCTTGAGAGATGTCAGGTTTGGTGGGAACAATATAACACATCTGGTTAGATGGATCCTCAGGGCAGTCCATCTGTTGTTCAACTTGTGGCCATTTGATGCTGAAAGCAAGTACTCGCTATCACAAAAAGCAACCGGAAATTTATTGTACTATAGCCTGTGCACCAAATCAACGAGGTGTTACGGGATATGCACAAAGATGTTACGAGTTCATTACATAATTTACCTTGCATGAATCGATTCATGAATGTACTAAAATCCCTGTGGGGTACTTCATTCTTTTTGATATGTGAATATGCACATCATTAAAGGTGCGCCAAACCACAATCCCTCGATATAATGTTCATATGAGACTGACAGTGACTGGTACTGCTTGACATATATACCATATCCAAGAATCAGGTTAATAGCATCACTAATGCTAGTTCTACACTGTTCCTGCCGAAACACAGGTTTTTTGGTCGAAATTTCATTATGTAATCTACCTCTTTATAAAATTAAGCATGTCCGTCTGAAGCCTTTTCAAGCTCCGCTTTTGGGGGATCAGGCCCAAGGCTTTGGAAGCGCTGGGGCCAGACCTTTGGAAGCACTCAATAAATGGCGCTTCCTTGGGGCTTTTGGCCCCATGATCAACTTTAAGTGCGCGCGCGCCTATAAAATTGTACACAATGCCAAACTTCGCTTTTGGCTCACTGTTAAAGTGCTAATTCAAGCGCGGCTTTGGAAGCACTCAATGCATTGTCCAATTTTTTTTTTTTGAATGTCCGCAAGTAGGAGCCGGCACAAAGCGCCGGCGACTGCTTGTATAATATAAAAAAAGCCGGTATTGGATTGACTGTAGATTTTGAATACACTTCCAACGCACCTGGTCCCAAGGCAATCCGACCAACATTCAGGTCACAAGAGCGTTTTTGCTGAACCAAGGGCGCGAGCAATTGGCGAGGCTCTAATGCACTCCAAAGGACTTGATATGGTTAGAATGTTCAACAGCTCAGTCTATGGTCTTTAGACATAGATCACAACCACCAGTGATTCACTGTTATCTGGAGATATTGCCAGAACCAAGTCTACCACTGAGCTCATTCAAAATATGAGCCTATGAGGTTCTTCAGAATGTGTTGACCTCCTGGGACAAATATCTATGCCACTGTGATGTGTCTAGCTGTCCATAGACTGGATTGACACGCAAAATGCGGTCATCAGCCAGTGTTACTCAATATGGTGGTGGGCACCGATCGCATCATGATGGGCTGATGGGAAGGCCGGTAACTAAACTTAACCGGCAAAATCGTGGTCCTCACACTTCCTCCGTTCTCTGACGCGACCATGCCTTCCAGCAGCCACGGAACACATCGCAATAGTAAGTATGTACATTATAGCAATGATATCAAATTAAAATGCGGTCACATCACCCTCACACTCGCCAAAATCCTCGTTGTCGCTGTAGTAGTGTTCGCGCGCAAACTCTGCTGCCATCTCTGGTCCCGAATGGCCTACAATTTGCTCGGATAAAGCTGTGAGAAGCTTGAGGTGGGCTTGGAACGCGTTAACAAGGGCGGTCTGCTTTTCTGCGAGCCTCCGGCCCATTTTGCAGCCTGGAATTTGGCGTTGAACTAGGTCAATATATGTCTAATCATAGTTGCGGGACAATCATACCAGTCCGGGGTTATTAGAAGCCTTGCGCGACGCGACGAGTGAAAGCGATGGTGGTGATGTGTGACGGACGCGTCAGGTCACAGGCCAATTAAGGAAATTAGCGGGAAAATGATAAGTGTACCACTACATCAGATTAGGTCACAATCACGCGTCGGCCTATTGACCCGGACGTGTTTTTGGGTCCAAACTTGACTAATATAAGCCCCTTTTCGTAATTTTGTCACTTCAGCTTTCATACGCACAAGTGGCGAGCCTTAATGAATTGAATTTTTAAAAAGGGCTCTATATAGTGATAGATACTGCCAATGGTCGCCATTTCCGCGCTGTACACAATTTTTCTCTACTCCCCCTTCCCCCAAGGTGCAAACCATGTTTCGGAAGGGGACTCGGATCAAGTGGTTCCCATCAGTTGCCATCAATGATGTGGTCGGTGCCCACCACCACTCAATATAGAGCATTTTCACAACTTTCTTTCTATCACTAATTTCGTATGAATTAGCCCGAAATTTACAGCTAGGTTTCATGTGAATCGGTGAAGAACTCATTGAGATACCGGGAATTATTTGAAAACATACCAAAACAGAAAAAAAATTGCTCGCGCCTTCGGTACTGTTAGCAGCTGTAAAGCCTCGCCAGATAAAGTTTTGCATTATTTGAACGTGGTTGAACGCTCGTAAACTGGATTGACCCACAAAATGCGGCCATCAGCCTGTGTTACTCAATATAGAACATTTTCACAACTTTCTTTCTATCAATAATTCCGTACACCGCCAAAGTGCTCACATGCGGTCTCCAGCCAACACGACCATGTGACTGACGGGTAACGCGAAAGCTAGTGGTCGGCCGAAAACCAGCTGGAGGCCAGCTGCCCGTCTCAGCTGATTTTTCAGCTGGCCACAACGTGGTTCACCGCTTGTCAGCTACATAACTTGATTATGTGAGTTCCAGGTGCTTTATATTTTTGTAATGCCAATGAAGTTGTTAGATGGAAGTAATAATAGTGTTGTTTGGGAGGAACCGAGAACTTTGAGTTCTTGGTTTCTGTGAATCAGATCTACAATAGTGAGGTGCTGGCTTGAATTTAAGTACTATTTCGAATCCACTGGTAGCGACGGACGCCGGTGACACCCATTTTTTTTGCGGCCGTTTGAAAGGCCGTTCGGTCATAAATTTTGTCTTGCTGTATTGCACACAAATATTCAGAGCTGTTCAGAGTCCGGATGGCAACGAGGCGGAATTCTGTCAAGTCTATTCAAGCTCCGCCATCAGGTCTAGTGACGCATGTTGATACCTTGCGACATCGCACTGTACATCTCTCTTCGACCGTCATGTCCTCAAGGCGGCCGAGCTCAGCCTGCGCTGCTTCCGACACATTGGTCGCGCCCTCGCCAACGCAGACGTTCCCCCGGTGCCCTCAACATCATCATTTACGCCGCCCGTGCTACCTCCCTGCTATCACCCCGCATCTCATTGCAGCCCCTGCGATCCGCAAATTCCCAATTGGTTCCATCGTCGTGGCCACCACAGGCGAGGTGCCCAAACACTGTCCCCTCAAGCTCGGGGCAAGGCCGCTACCATAGTGCTGTGGTACGTGGACTGAAGCTCGCGGCGATGTCGGCGCATGTTTTAATATAGCCTTTGCCTCAATCCCTCTGGCCATCCCATCCCTCGCCCTAAAGCCTGGTTTAACATCTCGTCAACCTTTCAAGCTTTTGCCCTCTCCAAACCCCCTGCAAATCAGCTTCAAGATGTCAATTGTGCTTCCTCAAATGGACTCCCCTCATCTCAACGCCTCAAAACCTCTAATAAATACCACCTTTCAAGTTTCAAGTGTGCAAGATATTGTATTTGGCGGCCAAGTCCTTCATCGCCGACGCGAAGATCGTGAACGTCAAGTTTCTGGGTCAAGGCTTCGTCGAAGCTTGGATCCATAGCGCAACGCCTCCGGGTTCACAACGGAAGAACTTCAGCAAAGACCCGAGCGCGAAGTTCTTAGATGCTGTCGACCGCAACCTCGTCAAAATTCGTCAAACAGCCAATAATTTATCTTGGCAGATACACATTCATTCGTGTCCCCTGCTTTTCTTACTTATGGTTCACAGAATATTCCGACACATTCTGAAGAAGGCCCGAGCAGCACATGGGATCGGCAAGTATCAGATCGACGAGACTGTCGACGCATTGCGGCAAGATTTCGACGTCATCATCGAGGCAACCAGCGCCAACGCGGATGACGCCAACGATGGGGAGGACAGTAGATATGTAGGCTAGCTATTATGCAATATATATCGATTTGATTCATATGATACTGCGGTGTGGAAAAGATGTCAGAGGAGCAGCTAGTTGACTGGAGGCCAGCACGACACTCAGCTGGCTGCCACACCAAGGTGGTGTGGAGCTATTTGGTAATCCGCCGGCGGCCAGCTTTCAGTCGGATGATGACCAGCCGACATCAACATGTATTCACCTGAGCGCATCTACGTGGACTCTACGTGTCTGCCGTTTGGCGGTGTATGAATTAGCCCGAGAGTTCCAGCTAGGTTTCATGTGAATCGGTGAAGAACTCATTGAGATACCGGGAATTATTTGAAGACATACCAAAACAGAAAAAAAAATTGCTCGCGCCCTTGGTACTGTTACTAACTGTAAATGGTTCAAGCCCTTTCAGTCATTTAAGCCACCCACTTAAAATCAAAAAAAAATTAAGCAAATTACAGCTAATAACAGTACTGAGGGCGTGGCCAAAAAAATTTCTGTTCGAGACATTTTCAAAGAATTACTCATAACTCGGCCAGATCTCAACAGATTTACTTGAAAATAGGCTAAATTTGCTCGGCCAATTCATACAGAATTAGTGATAGAAATAAAGTTGTAAAAATACTGTATGGCAGATGAATTTGGATTTTGGGCTGTTTTTGAATGCCATCTAGCAAGCTCAGGACTGGTTCAAATGGCCTGGTTTTGTGAGACACAATACTTGTATGGATCCTGAAAGATATCATAGAGCCAGAATAAACGGCCCCTTCAACCAATGTTATTGAATATATAATATTTTTGCAATTTCTTTTCTATCACTAATTTCACATAAACATCGAGCCCAAAGTCTTTCGCTTTTGCCCTCATTTCAAGGAACAAACAGGCTTCATTTTTGGGACCGAAACAGAGGTGAACATAAGGAACGTTCTTTGTTCTCGCTGTTTGAGCCCTAAGTTTTGACTTCTGTTCTTGCCTCAAAAAGGATACCAAAAAGGCCTGCATGCTTCTTCCAAATTTTGAATGTCATAAAGACATCACTTTCTACGGCGCATTTGGCTGCTCAAAATTGAACACAGGTTTTGTATTTTCCGGGCATGTTTCAAACGGTCTAGAAAATATGACTAAAAGGCGAGACATGTTTACATGGCCCAGAGTCTAAGTGTTAATCTCCAACAAATGGCTGTATGTTCAGGACGAAACTCAAGACAGAGAAAGAAGCAGCTGGGAGCCATATACAAGTAATTGATGTGCGCATAAGTTGTACAATGACTCAAATCCTCCCGTATCACTGAAAGACGATATGAACACCGATTAAGCCACACAAGTAAAGGCAGGTGAATATCTATGCAATTATAAGCTCTAGCGAACATCTTAAGGAGCAAAACAGTTACTTACGATGTATGTCTTATGATCATATTCCCTGGAGGTGCCCCGAAGAATGCGGTATGCTATATAGAGCATAGACAGTCCGAACCAATATACATGATAGCCACTGATGAGCTCGACTGCCCAAAAGATCGGCGGCGTTATCGAAAAAAACGCCGCCATGACGCGACGGGAGTCGCGTTCACCCAACGCAAGGGGTAGGGTGTGCCTGCCTATCGCTCGATCGCCCTCGACATCGCGAAAGTCCTGCACGTTGCACAAGATGCCGCTGAAGCCGCTCAGCATTAGCATCCATTGCCACTCTGTAGAGCTGCTCGGGGCTAACAGCTCCCACATGGGCTGCAGGAGAGCAATTACTCCGAGGGAGATGAATACCAGATTCCTTGTAAACCAGTGCTTGTCGAAACCGCCAAAGTTGTGCGCGATGGTGAGTAGAACCCAGAGGAGAGACCACTGTCCGACGCCCCAGGCTGCACCAACGACTAAGAACGCGACGGTAGTGGCATACCAACGGAAGTATGCTTCTCGGAGAGATATGCGGCCAGATGGAAGGGGGCGACTGGGCTTGTTAATCCTGTCTTCCGTGACGCCGTGTATCTGGTTCGATAGATTGAAGGAATAGATGTAGAGAGCAAGGTATATGAGTGCCCGCCCGATACCCAGGCCGATAAATGAAGGCGAGACGGGGAAGGGGAGGCGACGAAAAACCGCAACGGTGTACATCATTCCGGGAATGAGAGTTGAAGACCAGTCTCTCCATGTGAAGGCCCAGAACACATCGAGTTCATTCAATATTGTGGCCTGGACGACACAAAGACTCGAAAGTGCTCTGTTCTCACTCTGGAGTGTCTCGCCAGGCTCTTCAAATAGTCAGTGATCATGAATATGGGGATGCTAGAAATGATCTTGTGACCTACTGGGATGTTTTGACACTTGCGCCATGGTGAGCTTGAGTGCACTCCAGGAGACTCGCAATATAAAGCAGTGTCATTTCGACAGGGAGAATGGCCGAAATGATACCTCGTATAAAGAGATGCCTCGAACCATGTCGGAAAATAAAGATAAGTAGCTTTATCGGATTCTTTCACGTAATAGTGGGGTTATCAAGGGATTATAAAGCCCTGATAAGCCTAAAAGGCTTGGCAGCCTGACGAAAATTGATCACGGCTGATGATCCCTGTTGTTCATAAGGCCGATATCAGCCTCATGAACTTCTAAAAGCCCGAAGACTCCGCTTGATTAGCGCGTTCGAGTCTCCAATCTCTGTCTAGCACCCTGATTTAATATTACCTCTTTTGTTGTTAGCGCATTCGAATTAGCACCCCAATCTCTTGGCCGATTTCAACATTGAAATTTCATCTGATACCCTGGCCACCTTTGTTGCGGCAGCTGCATTGAAAATTGCTCCGTCGACGAAAAAATAACCTTGCCGTTTGAAGACTTGATCTCAACCTGTTTAAACGACCAGATGAATTTTTTGACATCGGCGCTGAGGAGATGATAGTTGATGGGGAACCGGATGTCGACGTAACTGATGACCCCCATCCTTGGCTCGACTCTGAATGCCCTGAACCACCACCTGCATCCCCTCTATCTTATTGAGTCCTCCACCGACTTCGATCCTTTTCCAGAGTGTGGTCGTGGCAGATGTAGACGCCCTCGCATGAACTTCGATCAGCAGTGTTGAAACATTTGAAGCAACGGGGTTCCAATTATATAGAAATCCCTCATGATCCCAATCCCATGAACGAATTAAATAATCCCCATCTCTTCCCAATGATATATCCTACGCTTTTCCCTTATGGTCTCGGAGGCTCTCGGAGGTTTGGAGGACAAGCATCGTCGCACTCGCCTCGGCTTCAAACGCCACATCAAGCATTTATTCAACTTGGCAGATCGTCGATTTCAGGAGCATTACTCTTTCCTTTTCGCTGCATTTAACAAGAGGTCTCGAAGATCCAGATCGTTCCCGCCAATGGACGGACAGAGCAGGTCAAGGGTGATATGAAGACGAAGACGTGAACGGAGATATGTCATAAGATAGATAGAGAAGTCAAACAAAGTGGAACTCGGAGATCGATCGGCGGAATGGACGCGGAACATAACGTGGCTAGGATATACATCTGGGTTGGACTGGCAGCAAGAACGGAACGTGTCTTGATCGATTTCTGACGTTGGACGACGAGAAAAAAGCAGAACACACATAGGAGGATTCTATGGAGACTAGCAAAGGAAGTATCAGAATAGCTGGATAGCTGGATCGATATGCTCTGATAAGGTGGAGGCGGCGAAGTGTGCACGGACCAGAAGCCCTGAGTCGAGGATCTTTTAATGGACCAGAAAGAGTAAGAGCGAGAGATAGATAGATTGTGCGATCACCGATCGAAGCTGGACTAGTTGACGGGTGTTGCAAGTTCCGGTCCAGGAGTCATGCGGTCTACATTCATCTGGGTGAGGTTTTATTGCGTGCAAGAGAGTGAGGATCGCGAGCAGACGGATGGAACCGGCCGGGTTATAAACAAGTTAGCAGTGGAGAAGAGGTGCAGAACACGTTGTTCTGTGCAGGAATACACGCTGTATCCAGTAGGGGATGTGCTGTAGGATTCCTGTCCTGTGAATTGCCATCGGGCTAGAGAAGTTTGAAACAGGCGGCCCTGATGACGTCAACCGTGACGGTCAACGATCCCCGGACTCTCAAACTCCCCCACGCTCACGCAAAAGGTTCCCTCTGGCGACCACCACCTGCGCTCGCAGAGGCAATGCGTCTACGACCCTTGCAACTTTCTATGCGAGTGGCTGGTTCTTTTTTCTTTCTTGGACTGGCGCGGTGGGTGGAAGCCCATCCGATCTCGCGTCACCGTGCATGTGAGTGCCCTGCGCTCCTCGGACCTCGACCCGCGAGGTACGGTGAACGCACTGCGCTCATCAAGTCGTTTTCTTCGGCGCCGCGTCCTTCAAGCGGCATTATCGTCCTCGTCCTTCTCCGCTCGGGAACATCCACCGTCTCGAGCGCGCGGGCCACACTGGCCCACAGCGTCAGCGCCGAGCGTCAGCATCTCTCAACCGCCTCCGGACGCACTTGCATAATTGAACCATATATTTCAACCTCTTCTTCTTTCTCGACTCTCTTCGCTCGCCCTCGATACTGATACCTGCCGTAGGGTGTCTATACGATGTTGCACAGTAAGTTCATGATTGGGCCGGCCCAGGCTGGCGCGACGCGCGGGTAGAGCTGTGAAGCAAGTGCGTCTTGCCTCCCTACCTGCCCCACTTCCACTTCCTTCCTTATGGGCTATTCGTTATGTACACGAAGACTCTCCCGTATCTGTGTCCGCATCCGCATCCGCGCCCAAGCTCATCTCTCCCCCCTCTTCTCTCTCTTTCGGACCGCCGCTCCTCTTTTCTCTCCTCTTTCAGAGACTGACGCTGTTGCAGGGCAGGCACACTTGCACTCACGCACATTCCTACCCTCTCTCTGCGCACCTGGATGTTCACCGACGTCGAGGACGTTGAAGGCGCTGAGGACGAGTCGACGAACATCGCGCTGCCGGCTCGCAGATGTCCGCACGTCGCGCACATCGGCTGCATCGCGCCAATACACATCGCCTACAGCCCCGCACTGCGGATGCAACGCACGTCGCACGTCACACGCCGCGCCCCTCACGGACATCGCGGACGGGTAGACTGGAGGCTGAGCTCGGGAACCAAGGAGCGTACCAGCAATCAAGGAGGTGCGTTCCCCTCCTTCCGTTCGTTTTCAGTCTTCGGTTTCGCTTCTCTTTCAGAGAGAGGGAAAGGGAGAGTGGGAGCGTGCACCCCGAGCTGCCTTCCCCAGCATCTGTCGTTTTCCGAGCGTGCGAGCGATGGGTCTGTAAACCTGAAGTTGGAACGAGCGAGAGCGGGTGTAGCCGCTGGCAAGTGAAAGGGGCGACTTAAGCGCGGAATTTATCTTTCTTGTGTTTTATTTGCTTTCTTTATGCAGCCTATCTCGTCATGAGAGCCGATCGTGTCTGTAATTGCCTGTTTTTCCCTTTCCGCTGCGGGCGGTGTTGGCTCCGACTCCTGAGGTCTTGACCGTGGTTTTGTTGATGTTTGGCCTGGATGCACATGTGGCATACCTGTTCCTGGTCGCTGGTGTCCATGACATCGACAGTGCAGTGGAGAACGCGCCAGCCTTTCCTGTGCAAGTGGTCACAATCTGTCGACAAGCAGCAGCATGTGCGCTTGACAGCGGCATGTGAAGCAGGCCACAGGCGAGGATTTGCACCCGGTGAACGTTTCGGCAAAGCAGCAGCATACACCTACTGTGCATTCTGTTAGCAAATCCAAATTGTAATCTAGCGTATCATGTTTTAGTTTAGCTTTTACAAGCGCTCGGGGCACCGCTCCGTAGTCCCCCCTCTCTCTTTATTGGTCACAGAAATTGAAAAGTGTATGAACCATGGATTCAAGTTCAGGGAACCATATTGCTTACATATGTCACTATTCTTGTGCTGCTTTTATTATCTCTGCCTCATTCTTCTAGGATTTTTGTCACATTTTTGTCTGCTGCATGTATCATCCCTCTGTTAAGCATGGGCAGCAGCATCATTTCGTAGCTCTGAATGTAGACTGAGAAGACAATATGCGGATCTTCTGGTCTTTGTCAATTTGCAGTCAAGGTCATAATTCATACGCTCTCCCTGCGCACAGGATGCCCGCCGACGTCGAGGATGTTGAAAGCCCTGAGGACGAGCTCACCCTCGCGGACGTTCGCACACGTCGCACTCATTCTCTACATCGGCTGCATCGTGCCCACGCGCATCGCCTACATTCCCTCACTGCGGACGCAGTGTACATCGCACCCCTCCCGCACATCGCGCGCCAGTCTGGGTCAGCAGTGGTGAGAGGATGTGTGCATCTAATGGAAGGACGTTTTGAACAGCGATTTTATAGCCAGTGGATGCGTCAGCGCGACCGTGAATGGGGCACGGTATGAATGCGGATACTGATATGCGGACGACAAATCCTTGATCCCTTCCACACGTTCATTTACTTCCCTTTTGTCTAACTCCGCTCTGCTCCCCTCACCCGCCTGCTTCCTTCTTTCTTTCAGACCTCCCTCCTCCTCTCCTTACTCCCCGCCACCTCCCTGTCGCCCTGCACGGCTTCCTTCCTCCTTCCTCCTTCCGAAGCTGACGCCGTTTTAGGATAAATGTGCGCGCGCCGCCGAGGACGCCAACGACGCTCGCCGACGCGGGTGCACGTCGCTTACCGTACATCCCTGCGAACGAAATTGGGATGTTTGGTGGGGACTCGTGATTGATGGGCGAGGGTGAGATTGCGTCGCGGTGGGTGGCACAGGTGCGCCGGGATGCTCTCGCAGTGCAAGACGAGACTTGGCCTCGCACCCTCATCGGCGACGCCTCCATTTCACGTACGGTGTGGTACGGCAATGGCTTGGTGTCCCAGTGTGATGCGGGATAGCTGTAGCTCGCATGGTTTCGTTCAGGACGCAACTGCTGGGAGTGGAATAGGGAGTAAAGTGCAGGCGGCGCGCCCTGCACCGGACCCATGCGCGCCGCCGGCGTTTCCAGCACGCTTGAGGGCGCTCGCGGGATACTGGTCTGGTTTCGTCACTCGCAGGGAGACAGAAATCAATTGTTGGCGCTGTAGATTTACGATCGATCCTTGGTGCGCGCATGTACCGTATTATGCTTTGAACATAAATCATTCCATTTTTGCACAACCCTCGGAGCTGCCGGAGCGAAGCGAGGGCTTATCTTGTCTTTTCACCTGTTTTCATATGGCAGCTAAAGCCTGGGATATCACCGTTGATGTCAACTCGACTAAAACATTGCGTTTGAATTGTGTTTTAATCCAGGAGTCTATCCTCAATCGACTACTCTGACCGTCCCTAATGCTCCAGGTATCCACAACAATGTCTGGAATGACCAATAGACTATATAATGTTGGAATTTCCCTATTCATACACCACAAACCCAATTTTTGGTAGTTGGCGAATCGAGAGAGCCGACAACGATCCCATAAATCGAAGACTCTGTGACCAACAATGAGAGCTCCCGATAGCACATGGTGTGCTCCTGTGTTTCCTGATTTCTCTTGTGTTTATGGCCCGTAATGCAGGAGGCCCTCGTTCGATTCGGGGTTGGGTGACTGCGTCCGAGGCGCTTTTCTTTTTTCCCTTTTTTGTTTTCGTTCTCGTTCCAAGAGATTACCTACCCAACAAATTTACTGTACTTCCCCAAACCTGTAATGTTCTAGAAATCCTGGAAATTGAACCAGCGGCGGCTCAACATCCCATTTCTCACAGTTGAACTGAAAGAATATGTTCACATTAATTCACCACCTTGGCAAGGTGTCCAATCACCCAATAGCACATGATATGCACCTGCGTTTCCTGGTGTCTTGCGTGATTCCTCCTTCAATTCGGGGTCGGGTGATTAGCCAACTCTGGACGTCTTTTTCAAGTTTCTATCATTTCAATTTCTTTCTTCATGTCAACCTCCCGTCTGGTTTCGCGCCTAACTCAGGACGTAGAACAGATTTAACCAACGCTATGGCCCGAGAATGAACCTCCTTCAAGATTATGGCAGTGGATTGAGGACGCTAAGATGCGAATACGAATCCAACGCCCCAGTGAATGAGGTAACCACCCCATAGCACATGGTGTGCACCTGCATTTCCTGCTGTATCTGGCTGGTCGTTAATGCAGGAGGCCCCCGTTTGATTCGGGGTCGGGTGATGTGTCCTGGACCTGCAGACAAATGGTTTTTTTTCTTCTTTTTCACCTGCTTCTGGGTTCATTGAATTGTTGTATCACATCAGCAGCACCTACTATCCCTGTCTTGCGCTGTTGGTTGCCAGATGTACTGCAAGATGTCCCTGTTCGATCCGGAATTGGGTGATTTGGAAGTCGTATCCGAAAACATATTTTTTCTCTTCTCTGTGGTGCTTGAAACCAGGAGCAGCAGATGCACAGTCATACACTACCGGCGATAGGGGGTGGGTGAATTGATGCTTAACACCTGCTGCTGTAGACGAAGTTGGGCGGAATTGATCACGTTTGACACTCATCAGAGAGCCCCGCATTGAGCAACGCAGCTTCACGAAGACGCAGGTCTGAAACAGCGCCATAATGGCAACCAAACAAACAATGAATTACACCTCCGCCGATCATGTATTACATGCAATAAAACCCAGGTAAAGATATATATAAAACGACTAGTCTCTACATCGGCTTGTTGGCCTCCGTCTTCGCCTGGCCGGCAGCGTTTTGCATTTTGCCTGAGCGGAAGTTAGTGGATATCATATGGATGAAGACGGGCGGGAGGTGGTGTAGAACAGAGAGGAAGGACGCGAGCGCGAGATAAAGAATCGGGGGACAACGAGGAAGCGACGATGGAAGACAGTGGTTGTAGGGATGGGAAGAGGAACGTGCAGTGGGAAAACACACGAGGTGGATAGGAGGAATGACACAGCGACACAACTCCAAGAGGGGGATAAAAACAGCAAACACAGAAGAGTGAAGAAGGCGACCAGAGGGAAGAAGCGAAGAAGAGGGAGGGTAAACAAACGTACCCGTGGCCTCCTGCGTCGAGTCGCCCGTCACCGCGCCGACCGCCTGCTTGACCGCGCCGGTTGCACGATCGAGCATACCGGAACCATATTCCTGTGCTTGAGCGGTTTTTTGCTCTGCCTCGCCCTGCAGAACAGTGAGTCAAAAATGAACACGATCAGCACGGCGACAAAGAAGAACAACATACCTTCATGTGCTGCTCCTTGCCGTTGTTCTGCATCGACTGCATGCCGGTCATGTTGCCGACCTGTCCGACGCCGGTTAGCGACGCGCCAGGAAGAAGAAAGGAAAGGACGTACGACCTCCTTGGCAGTCCCCACGACGCTGTTGATCTGGCCGTTGGTTTGGCTGGTCGACGGGTGAGTATAATGACGGGAGGACGACGAGCCACGCGATGACGAGGATGAAATAGGATTATTGACCGCGTGAAGGCAGCGCGATGGGCGGGAAAGCAGCGACGGGGACGACGCTCACCTTGCAGACATTGTGTATTGGTTTGGGTAAAAGTGAGGTGGTGGTGGTGGTGGTAAAGACGAAAGAAGCGGGGAATTCTGAGGACCTCATTCGAAAACACGCCCAGCTTTATAGGATTGAGGGAGAGGCTGTGTTGGGCGGGATGATGTCAGGGAGTGCGGATGTAAATTTGTGAGTTGGTTAAATTTTGATCGCATGTGAATTTGGGTGAGGTCATTGGGCTGATGCAGTCGTGGCAGGGCGTCGCGGATGGGCACTAGCTAAGGAAGCAGGGGAACTGGCCAGAATATGGGCAGGCGCGCAGGAGACTCGAAGAAGACGACGATGATAGTACCGACATGAAAATCACAGGATTTCTGTCCAGACAATCGTCTGCAGTCATGTCGTGCCCAGTGCAACTCCAAGACATAGTTGGTTCCAATATTCGGCGCTCGCCGCCAAGGGGCGCCGCCCGCTGCCCGATTCCAAGTTTTGCGTGGCATGCGAGTGGAAGAAGGAAGAGACGGAATCACGGCATCACGCATCATGATCCCGCTGATCTCCGGCGCAGACACGGCCAAAATTGAACTTGAGTTGAACCTCAGTGCACTTGTCGCCCACTTGGACCCACAACTCACCTTGCGTCGCATTACTTATCACGAACACAGACAACAAGTCACAATCATGATGCAAATAAAAATCCCCGTACTCACCCATCCATGGCTCAACCCCGAGTCGAACGGGCTCCCTGCCGAATTGGCATGCAATAACCTTACAATTTATGCAGGTGCGATCCTCCCGCCATCAAGCCGACATGAGGCAGTAACCTACGGAATTGCCATGCGATTTTCCTCACAGCGCTAGTGCCACAGGCAGTTGATGAATATGGCCCAAAGTTTCAGAGCTGTTTGCTCGGTTGGATAAAACTCAGGATAGAACTAAGCCCAGCGTGGTCCCATGGTTGGTACGGTTGGAAATTGAATTCAAAATCTCCTTTGTGTGACCTACAGTATTAGAGGTGAGGCACACGGCAAAACCAAAAGCAATGACTGAATCCGACACCCCCGGGCCATCGCCCAACCCCGAGTCGAACGGGGACCTCCTGCCTGCAATTGACTATGGTGGGGTAGACCAAACTTGGGCAGTGCACAGCTTGTGCTACCAGGTGGTTGCTTACCGTGCTCTGGTGTTGGGTCGTTGGGTGTTTTTAGTGCATTTTTAGCTATCTCGATTCTCCAATTGAGGGAAATTGGATGTCGAAGGGTTTCAAACTTTCAACCATAATTTTGGTTGAAGCTTAGCAGATCCAGTTTTACCACTTGAATCAATTGCACAATGTTAAAACAAAGATCAAAAAAAGGTGAATGAGGGAAACAAAGTATCAACTGACGCCGAGTCGAACAGGGTTTCCATGGAGGGGTGAAAGAGCTTGAACCAACGGGGCTACATCCCTGCACCAATGTTTCAGAGAATCAGATCTCGGACGATCCAAGAGTAGGTGCCCACCATGTGCAGGCGAGTGGTTGATCGGTTGGCCATAGGCTGAATTCAGGAGAGAAATTTGACTCTCTCACCAATGCAACCACGAAAAATCTTGGATTGGGTTGCTAGTGGACAATTGCACGAAATCTTGGCATATGGCAAAGTGCTTGCACTAAGAATTGCCGTACCTTGGCAGACTGGTTATGAGTCTACGTGCCCAAGGCATGGCCGAGTTTGAAGAGTTCTCCTATTTTCGAACGTTCAGCTCCGACGACTTGATTCGGTCGAGATTTTCCTCGTGCTCAAAGAACGGAGATAATATATAATGAGACGACAATATAAAAAATCTCGAAAAGTCCTTCGGTGCCATATCGTACGCCATCACATCATAGTGATGAATCCCACACCCTCTTGTCCTCCTCCATCATCTCAATTTTCTCGAAGATACCCGCTGACATCCATCCAAGTCTCTAAGTGCGCGCTATCTCGGGTCTACCCCCATCATCAGGCCTCTTCTGCCATGTTCTCGTTTCTAAGCACTTCGATAAGGGAGGAGCGCAATGGCTGCCGGTGCTCGCGGCTCTGTTGACCATGGCGGTATAATAGAGAAGCTCACGGATGCTACACGAACGATAAACTGCTCCTCTTTCTCCCCATCTTCTATGCCAATCTGGATCGCACCGTACGTACCGTGTACGGTACGTGACAAAATACGTGAATACGGAAGGAGATCCGTATACGTGCGGGCACAATCCGAGAGCCTCCGGCGCCAGACGGTACGGTGTACGGCCACCTTCGGGGGGACAAATCAGCAGATATAAGGTCGTGGCATGATTGATATCGCTGAAATTCACGCACAGCAGATCATCAGAAGCAAACCCGAACCGAGATGGTGCCCCACGGCAAAGTTCAAGCGGGTTTGCCGAAATACCGCTTGATACGAATAACCTGGGAATCTGGTCGTGGGATCGTTTCGCCACCCAAGCGAGCGGACCTCAACAAGGCCAGCTGCTCACCTAAGGTTTTGATCAACGCCTATTCCCGAACACAGAACGGAGTTTGTCTTTGAAGAACCTGGTGTCCGTTTATTTCCCCAGATTCACTCGACAAGGGGACCTGGCAGACTTGAGAAAAGCTCATCAAGCTTCATCGTGAATTCACCCATATTCTCCCCGTTACCATGGTATCCCGTGCCAGTTCGCTGAGCAATCTCGCCGTTGCAGCGCTTCGGAAGCTAATTGGACACAGGTAGACCTTGCAGACTTGAACAGTGCCATCTCACTTTCCAGTGAGGAGGCTCTTTCTGTTCAACCGGCTACTACAATAACTCTATATTTCACTCTGACTTACCCCATTCGACACTTTGATCTTGACAAAATGAATCAATACAGGTAATGAAATCGGGACGGTTAATGCCAGTGGCTGGTTGAATGTATTGCACAGACATAGCCGTCAAGATTTCAACAAACGCTATGTCTCATATACATAGCCGTCAATAATCATTTCTAAGACTAAATAGTCATTTAGAATTTATTATTTGGACTGAGAACGATCCGTAAATGCCCGTCGTTTTATAGAACGGGGCTAAGGGTCAGAGCCCTAAAGTATCTAACTTATCCAGAAATGGAAATGCTGATTCTTAGAATGCAATAGCAACATATCTCAAAACACAGTTTCATTTGACTTTGACAAATCCATTGAGAGATTACAGTTCGATACACATCGCTTCACGTATCATGACTGATGGAACCGAGAGCTGTCTCTGTGGCTACTCTCACTAGGGATTTAAAAGACCGAAACGCTCTCCCAATTGAACCTGCGACCAACAAACATCATTAATTCCACTTCATCAAAAATGTTCACCCAGAGAGCTTACCCGGCAGGCGCGTTTGAACATCCAGAGTCGCCACCAAGCACCGATTGCGGGCCATTAGTGCAAGAATCGTGCGCCCCGCCAGATTCGAAGAACTGGATTTGACTGGGGACACCAGAGTAACTGATTGACTTGACCGAGGCGCCACCGAGAGTGAGACATTCGTTAGACGGCACTCCACTGCTGAAGACGACAGAGCCAGTGCAGTCGGCCCCGGCGAAGCCGGTGATTTGGGCCGACATCGCCAGAGAGGCGGACGCAAGGAGAGCGGTGGCAATAAAAACAACGTTGAATTGCATGGTGGTGAGATCGCGTAGCTTCTAAATGACCGAAAAAAAAGTGGGGTGAGTTGAAGATTATACGACAGGTGGATGCAGGGGAGGATTGGAGAGGAGAGCTGACCTGATCGAAGGTGGAAGAGGAGCTGAGTGAAAACCCTCGAGAAGGACGGGTATTTATACGTTTCCTATCCCAAGTTGTCGTAACGAATACGTTGGGGGCTGTTCAGCCCTACCCCCTTCTGCAAGGCCTTTAGCCGTCCTTCGTCCGATTAAACGATAATGCATTCTTCCATTCCTGAGTCATCCAATTGAATTCAGCCGGGGTGACATCTAAGTTTGGCTGATTGTACATCACAGAGCCAGCACGGAGTTCAATCGCCATTGAACATATTCAAATCCGGCACACCCTTCCCGCCACCGCCACGGTCGCCTTTGGCATTGCTTTCTGGTATGATGTGGATGCAGTTAGTAGTGCCTTATTCCCAGCGTCTTCCCTGTATTCATTTTCTTTACACCGGCGCCAAATTGAAAATCCCCTTGAAGAGTGATGGATATTTGAATAACCAAAACTTATCACGTTTCAGATCTACGGGCTCAAGCGCTCTGGTTGCATCTGGGTGTCGTAGCTTCTCCCAACCCTTGTTCAAAACATTTCCGCTACGCTCAATGTTTCCGCACTGAGTACTTGACCTTCAATATGTTCCAACCAATAAGCTCAATCAGCCGAGCCGTGGCTATCCTGGGAACCATATTCATGGATGCTTGAGATATTCCTCACCAGATTGCTCCCGGCCCTTTACGTCCCACCTTTTGCTTCCATATCGATTCATTTCCAATACGTTCATGAATTCCTCGCATGGCCCACTTTCCCAAATAATTGTGATTCATCCGCCATTTATCCGTGACTGTAATCCTCTGGGGCTCCGAATGGTACCATACTTTCGCTCGTAGGCATATCATGCGGTAGAACTTGAACATCAACCTTTTCCAACTCCGACAGCAGTGCTTTCGCCACCGGCCACATATGTGGACCTGACAACGGCACTGAAGCGGGAGTGTGGACTGTTGTACATCAGCGACAAGATTAATATCCTTGAGATATATTGGGCGTCCCGCTGTACGACACTTCCTGCACTTCAATTCTGGAGGAAAAGCAGCGAGAACCAGTAAATTGCGCGAACAAAGTTTACATAAATATCTGTGGGGCTGGCAATGTGGCCTAGGGGATAAGATTAACTATCGCCTCCGTAAACTGTGACCGAACTGAAGAACAGCCTTCGTCATTGCATAGGATTTGACATCTTCAAAACCATAACTCACTGGCGTCCACTGATGCATCCCGAACATCTATTCTTGCCGGTACTTTTATGCTACATCTGTCAGTTCTAGGCTCTCTGTCCGTCTGAAGCCGTATCTCCATAACTACTGTCCGATCACGCGGATTAACTTTTCGCACCGAATTTATTTATACAAGTGGAACACGTCGTCGGCCTCTTGTTTATACTGAATATTGTCAGTTCCGTTCAAATATATTGAGTGGAGCCTGGACACTAACCCACGGTGTCCGTCGAGTCCGCTCTTTCCGAACCCACGAGCTCGACGTTAAACTAGCTCGGGATGACGGCATAGCGGAAGTAAGATCGAAGTCAAGCCGGCTACGGATGACGGCACGGGACTTCTACCACCAATTCGTCTTGAATTTGTCCCCTCTTCATGCTCATCTTCCACGACCCTTCAGTGGTATTTCTCTCCTGTGTACCTCATAGACCACTGTTGGATCCGCCGGTTTAGCAACCTCCGCGAGTCAAAAACCACTGGTCCTCACTGAGTTTGATGCATCCAGAATATCTATCCTTGCCAAAATTTTATGCTATATCTGTCAGTTCTGTTCGAATGTATTGGCTGGATCCTGGACATCGGAACACTGATGGGATCAATCGGAAGTTAACAAAGCAGTGACCACTGGGTCCTCGCATTTATTCTACCATCGGGATGACGAATGAGTGCTGTGCGCTGTGATCTTGAAATTTTGAACAGCAGGCTGAGCAATTTGAAACCCAAGAGATCAAAGTCAAGCCGTCTTAAGGCTCCGACCATTTAGTTTTTGTGTATGGATTGGGGAAAATTAGACGGAAACGGTGTCTAAACTGTTTAAAACCGCGTATTTTCCCAGCCTAGCAAACGACAATATTTTGGTCACTGATATTTATTCTCGGATAATTTAATTCTTTATTACCCTAATGTCTTATGACGAATGCGTGCCGTGGACTGCGATACGGATCTAACACACACGTTCGAGACTCTTGGCCCCTGTATCCCCAGACCGCTTTGCGCGCCTGCCGTACGTACTCAATTGACGCCCAAGCGCACCTGGCTTCCGCCCGTGCGTGCTTTGTCGGAATCATCACGGACTTACGTGGGAGCGTGTGTCGAATCCAGAGATCTGAGACACGGACCCTCCATCACGTACCCTTTGTTCACGGGTACCCATTTACTTATCCTCAGTTAAACCGCTCATAGCACGACCGGCTTGTTTATGCTTGGCCTGCAGAGTGGAAATGAGCATCCGGGAGCTTCATCCTTCAAAGAGAATTGGCTGGAAGCACTGTGCAGCTGCAGCCATGCAAAAGTGGGCAGGTGCTCGATATTAAATTGCAAGGGACAGAATACAATACTACTGAAGACACTGCGTTCCGCTCCCACCTAGACTTGACCTGAGCCTAGGTCATCTACGAAGAGCTCGCCAGATTTCTAAGCCTAGCCGGCTAGACAGAGTCTGTCCAGTTGAGTGTAGGTCTGGCTAGCTCTGCCTAGCTATTTGTAGGTCAGTGTAGGTCACCGTAGGTGTACTTGGTCGCCTACGCAGAGGTAGGCAGATGTCATGCTAGCCCTATACAATGAAGTGTGCCCCTATTTCATGTGTCCGGACGCCTTCTCCCCGCTTTCAGACATTTTATCTATTCTGATAAAAGCCATTCACATGTTCCTTTGCCTTTTCAGCGAGTTTGATCTAGTCTTGGCTGTACAACAGTTTCTGCCATGTGTTTACTAAGAGTTACTCCAGAGTCCTCATCAAATTAGAAAATAAGAAATAAGAAATAGATTTTTGTGATAACCGGAGTTGCGATCAAAATAGAGAAACAAGCGAACGAAAAATGTTTAACCTGCTGATATGGCAGCTTGTCACAGCCTGCTTGACAACGGGCACGTAAGCACGAGCCAGACGCGCCGACCCCAAAGTCTTACTCATATTCCAACTATTCTTGACGTTGTATTGCACTCTAAACTTCAAAACGGGCCGGCCCACGGAGAGGGTACAAGCTGGCGGCCAGTTAGCACGGAGACATTGTCGTCAGATCACCAGTCGTACCCAGTGTCTGTGTCATGGTCCTGGGTGCGCTGAGAAGGTCCACATTCGTCTGTAATATTTTGGTAATGGTATGACGGACTGCGGTGGTCGCCGCCTTGATACATGGGAGACGAGGATTGAACAGAGAGGGAAAAGCGGGCGCCGAGTGCAGAACCGGGAGATGGCGTGTGAAGAGCTCGCACGACAGAACGTCCCTGTATCCACAGCAAAACATTGGGTAATTGTAAGTGCGAATGCGGCGAAACATTGAGCTTAAACCTAATCATCGATGTCTAAAATAGCTTTCGATTTGATGCACGGGCGCGTGGCAGGGCACACTCAAGGTCTCAAGAGCTTATTGCATCTTCAGGCCCTCAAATTTGCAGTCATGACGTTGAGACTATGCAGAGCTCAGCCTAGGCGACCTACACTAACCTACGATCAGCTACGTTAAGTGAGTTTAGGCGGCTACGCTCAGCTACGCAGACCCCCGATCAGCTGGAAATAGATTAACCGTAGCCGATTAGGAAGGGGCTGTGTAGTCGGCTACGAAGACCTACACGCCAGACTAAGTCTAGGCGTTACCGGAACGCAGTGAGAGCCATATACTACGTGAACATTCATTTTTTCCTTGAACGCCCACAGAATGGCACTTTTTTTTTTGAACTGTGGGAAAGTTGTTGGCACTGAACTCTTCGTCATTATTTCGGTTTTCAGGCGTTCATGATGGCGTTGGAATTGTCGAGACGGACATCTGGATAACAGCCGAAAATCTGACGAAGAAAACACTCATTACTGCTGGTATTTAGGAGTACCGGTGCCTGCATCACCTATTTTATAGATCGTTGGCGACCTTTTGGGGTTTGTGGGCTTGGCAACAAGCTCACAAGCTCCAAAAATGAAGAATGAAAACCTCCTCAAAGCAATGCAGAGACATCGAAATACCAACGAAATACATTGCACTGGGTCAAATATTTGAACATTAGATGAATCAGGGTGTACTTGGTCTCTTGTAAACAGATGCGACAACATTCTCACTCGTGCTGTATTGGATATTATATTTATAATAAACCGAAAGATCGTTGCCTGGGGGCTAAATTTGATGATTCTGATAGGACAATTTGAAGTCGGCAAGACGAAGACGATAAGCATGCTCGCCGCTCGACCACCAAGCAACCATTCAAATATTCAAGGACCATACGAAGGAAAGTGGGTTCAAGTTAAAACTCCGACGTGTCTTGATCCGGGATTGATCACAAGCCCCTATTAATCCGTAGCTTGACTTTTTCCTCTACATGGGGTCCGCACTGGGAAACTTACGGCGGGCAGGGAAGGAACATCGGCCGCCGCTCCTTCCAAGGGGAGTCTTTATGTCTATTCGGCCCCGCGCTGGCTCCGCTTCCGCCTACGCGAATGGAGTCGATCTCAGCGACAGCGCTGGCCAAAACTCGGAGGGTCCCTCGACAGCACCAGCCCCCGAATACAGGCCTCACCGTTTCATCCATATCCAAAAACTTCTTTCCGCTCTCCTCACCGCAATTCTGGACGATCCTGACGAATACTTAATCGGGATCTTTGTCGCACTGTTTATACACCTCTGCGACGATGTTGCCAGGAAGGGTGTCCCTCTCGAACCAATCCTAGCGCTGGAAATAAACGCAATGCGAAGCTTCCAATGTTTCCTCCGGCAACCAGGCGGCATTCTTGTCTGTGTTTCATCACAGGTCGAGCAGCTTGAGTTTGGCGGCGATATCCGCGGCATGAATACGAATCTCGCTGAGGAGCAGGATGCTCTCGGCCCACAGATGCCCACGCTAAATTCAGCGCTCTGCTCTTGCTATGAGAATACTGTGAGTTACGTCTGTTGTTATCTTTCTGCGAGCGACTGGCGCTTGACATGGGCTTTTCGCAGTTTACCGATGAGTATCCCAGTCCAGACGTCTCTCAACAGCGTGGTCAGGTGGGATCGCTGATAGCAATTACCTGGATGCACGAGATCGTACACCATTACATCAGGTGCCAATTAGAAGACGTCCTGAAGGGGAGACACTTCCTTTAAATGATCTCCAGCTTGGGAGAAAAGGTGAATTGGGATGGGAATTCGAGTTCCTCATCTTTCGAGGTGTCATTCAGGCTCGCTGGTGTGCGGCGGATACTGCGAAGGAGAACAGCTTTGAATTCATCCAGGACGTGTGGCTGCAGCTGTCGCGTTTTGCCAACTTTTCTTCCCCACTCCGAGTCATTCGTAAGGACGTTTTCGCAGTACAAACAGATCCTGACACCACTGAGCTCGACCCACAGCACCTAAGGACCTTTTCAAGTTCCACGCGGCGATTCTGATACGTCTTTGAATCTTTATACGATCCTGGAGTGTTTCGCCTGGACTCCTGAGCCAGAGGTACCACGCACCACGGTCATCAGTGAAGATTGCGTTTTGCGTGGGATCCCCATTCGCAGCACGCGAATCAAGCCGGTTTTACCGCCGCTTGGGTTCTTTGGGATGCCGCACTGCGGTTTGGCGCTCGAGTGCATGACGCAACAATAGGCTCTAGTTCTTTCCTAGTTATGCGGCTGATATAGCCACACGCCACGAATTTATTTACATGGAATGGATTTTGCCTCGCGGAATAATAGGACCTCGAATCCGTAACCGGCTTCCCCGGTCCTGCCGGGTTCAGGATCAGGCGTGAACAACCTGGTGGCACGGCTCGGAAGGTTTCCCACCTCTCAAGAATAAAACACTCCCATCAATTTAATTCCCAAGAAAGGTATACAACCACCCAAACACATGGTGTACACCTGTCTAGCTTTTGGAGGTGTTATTTGGCATGCAGGAGGCCCGTTCGATCCGGGGTCGGGTGATAGACATTGTTTGTATTCCTTTTTCGTGACGTTTTCGTGTTGATGTCCCTTGGCCTTGAGATCAATTTGCGACTTTCTTTTGGCCACTTAGGAAGTTGAACCATGGTTCTGGTTGAAAGACAGCCACCCCTCATATTGTATCACCCAGATTTCTGACAGTAGAAGCTTTGAAGCATCAAGGGAGGAGTGAGAATCCTCTCATCTCTTCAACTCCCCAAAGAAGGTATACAGTCACCTGATAGCACATGGTGTGCACTTGCTGCTACTGCAACAAAGACTTGCAACGGTCGTGTGTAGGAGGCCCCGCTCGACTCGGGGTCGGGTGATTAGCCGACTAGTATGGACGTCTTTTTACTATCATTAATATCTCTTTCTTCGCGTTAACCTCCCGGCTGGCTGCCTTGTAACTGACTATGCTAAAGAAATTTCAATCAAGGGGCCGAAAATCAAGCCCTTCCAAGATCGTGGCGATGGATTAATGAGGACACTAAGATGCGGATACGAACCCAACACTCCAGTGACGGAGGTTACCACCCCATAGCACATGGCGTGCACCTGCCTTTCCTAATTATTCTTTCTCTCGTACGCTTAATGCAGGAGTCCCCGTTCGATTCGGGGTTGGGTGATTAATCTGCAATCTGGTGCTTTTCTTCCTTGTTTTCGTCCTTGTTCCAAGAGGTTACCTACCTGACGAATTCGTTGATGACGAGTCGCTGTGCTGTGCTTGTGTAATACTCTAGAAATCTCTGCCCGGTGGAAATTCAACCAGCGGTAGCTCAACATCCGATCTCTCACAATTTGAGCTGAAAAATATGTCCAAATATATAAATTCACCGCTTTGACAGGGTATCCAACCACCCGGTAGCACAAAGTGTGCACCTGCCTTTCATATCTTACTTTGCAGATGTACTGCAGGACGTCCCCGTTCAATTCGGGATCGGGTGTCTTTTGCTCTTCCCTGTGGACCGTCCATCGTGCATCATCATTTTTCTTTGCCATTTTAACAGATGCGCAGCCATAGGCTCCCGAGGCACGAGGCAACGGGTGATGGGTGAAATGATACTGAAAATCTGCTGCTGTGAGAAAAGTTGGGCGGAATTGGTAAAGTTACGGATGCTCCATGAGCAATATAACTTGACGAAGACGCAGATCTGAAACAGCACCATAATAACAACCAATAAATGAATTACACCTCCCCCGACCACGTATTACATGCGATAAAACCCTTGTTAAAAAAACGACTAGTTATTTCAGACTCTACATGGGCTTGTTAGCCTCCGTCTTCGCCTGACCGGCAGCGTTTTGCATTTTTCCTGAGCGGAAGTTAGTCATGGGATGAAAACGGGCGGGAGGTGGTGTGGAACATCAACAAGAGAAATGGAGGAGGTGAGCGTGAAGATGGGTAACGCAGTGGCGAGATTTAAGAAGAGCGAGCGACGGAAGCCAGTCAGGAGAGAGAAGGAGAAACGAGAAAGCGACGATGAAAGACAGTAACTGGTGGGGGCTAGGATATTTCGCCGCGTCCGCCGATCCGCGCCGCGTCACCGCCGCGTCACTTGATGTCACCGCCGCGTCTCATCATCCGATCGCCGCGTCTTACGACCACTTCGCCGCGTTCTCAATTAATGCACATCGCCGCGTCCTCCACCTTCATCGCCGCGCACTGCCGCTGTCCATCGTGCCACTTCCATTAGGTGTATTCGACTCCCACAGACGAGTCTCCCTTACCTTCAATGTGCATACCGGATATTACCGGTGCACAACTGACACGACTCAACCGTCGCCGCTCTGCAACACTGCGCAATTGGCCTCCCGCCCTCTCCCCACTGCAAGTAAGCACAGATGGAACTTCAGCTAGTTGCTCCCCTGCTCCCACCATTGCCCGAAGGACGTCGGGGAGAGGAACGCGCGGCGGGGAAAGACGAGGTAGATGGGAGGGCACAGCGACACGACTGCGAGAGGGGAAGAAAGCAGCGAACACAGGGCGAGCGATGATAGAAATGCGAAGAAGAGGGAGGGGTAAAAACGGCTGCGCCGTGGAAAGAGATAGACATACCCTCCGCCTTCTGCGTCGAGTCGCCCATGATCCCGCCAGCCATCTCCTTGATTGCCCCAGTTGCGCGATCGAGCATGCCGGAACCATATTCCTGCGCCTGAGCGGTTTTTTGCTCTGCTTCGCCCTGCAGAAAAGTCAGTCAAAAATGAACACGATCAGCACGGCGACAAAGACGAGTAACATACCTTCATGTGCTGCTCCTTGCCGTCCTTCTGCATCGACTGCATGCCAGTCATATTGCCGACCTGCCCGACGCCGGTTAGCGACGCGCCAGGAAGAAGAAAGAAAAGGACGTATGGCCTCCTTGGCGGTGCCCACGACGCTGTCGATCTGGCCGCTGGTTTGGCTAGATCGGCGGGTAAGTACGGAGTCCAATGAAGAGGAGAGCGACGGGCGAGGCGATGATGAGGGTGAAATGAGGATTATGGACAGCGTGGAAGTGGCGGGATGGCGGGAAAGCAGCGATGGCAAGAATGGGGACGACGCTCACGTGGGTGCAGGCATCGTGTATGTGGTTTGGATAAAAGTGGTGGTGGTGGTAAAGAGGAAAGAAGCGGGGGATTCTGGAGAACTCATTCGAACCACGCCCAGCTTTATAGGATTGAGGCAGAGGCTGTGTCGAGCGGGAGTGCGGATATAAATTAGTGAGTTGGTGACATTTTGATCGCATGTGAATATAGGTTAGGTCTTTGGGCTGAGGCAGTCGTGGCGGCGCGTCACCGGATGTACAGTGAGAAGTAAAGCCGAAGAGTTAGGCAGAATATGTGCAGGTGCGCAGGAGACTCGAAGAAGACGGCGAGAATAGTATCAAGATGAAAATCGCAGGATTTCGTGTCCAGACAGTCATCCCAGCGAGTATCTGTAGTTGCGATTCCAGGACACATTCGTTTCCAATATGCACCCGTCCGCGCCAAGGGACACCGCCTGCTGCGTGGTTACAACTTATGCACAGGCGGGTGGAAGACTGGAAGAAAGGAAGAGACGGCATCACGTCATTATGATCCCGCTGATTTCCGGCGCAGACACGACCAAGAATTCGATGCATTTTTCTACTGGGACCCACAGCGTCGTACACAAGCATTACTGATCACACGAACACAGACAAAAGTCAGATTCATAATCAAGAGAGAAAAATCCGCACAGCGTATAGCTCAGTCCCGGGACCCGAGTCGAACGAGCTCCTTGCCGAGTGTCATGCAAAAACCTGGGATAATTCCCTGGACCATGTAGGATTCACAGCCTCAGACCAGGCGCACAGGGACAATTTGATTGCAGGAGAAGGAGCTCCAGCGAGTCGGCGACGTTCCTCTTGTGTGGTTGTGTCGCGCAATGATATCGGTGACCTCGTCATCGTTGGAAGTCCGGAGCGGTTGGACTCTTCTTTGGTCCGGGGTGGAATAAGATAATGGCTCCCGATACTCACATGAATTTTTTGGCCAAAGATTCCTGAGCCCCACACCGAAATTAGTCTGCCAGATTTTTGAGCGATTCGCACCCTCCCCGAATGTACTCGGAGCCTCCCACCGTTCCTCGACAGCCCTGTTCGATCCGGGATCGGCCAGTGTACCAGATGGCACCCCCAATGGGCCGATCTGACCGCGGAACCCGTGTCGCACAGCGAGGATGATGTCCCGCTCGATCCCCCTCTCAAATCTGCATCCAAACGCGTGAATGCAGGGGCGGACGATGCCTTGAAGCCCGTGGCGAAGAGTACCAAGCCACAGCCAGCAACGTCTGTTCCCGCGGCACCCGCTACACCCGCCCAGAAGAGTACAAACACAAAGGATAGGTTTGCAGCCATGGTATTACCCGAGGAAACCGCACAGCGCAGCTTGAGCCTGAAGAGACCAGGTAGCGCTATTAGCCAAAATTCACAGTGCGGAGTCGGAGTATCGGTTGATAAATGCTAAAGCCAAGGCGGCAGAGAAGAAAGCGAAGAAGGAGAGGATGCCTTTGACACGCCTCAAAATGGAGCAAGACCACGAGATTCGGACGGTGCAGATGTTACCAGGGGCCCGGGGCTCGTATTTGGTTGTAGCATCACTTCACTTCACTCTCTTTATAAAATTAAGCCTGTCCGTCTGAAGCCTTTTTAAACTCCGCCATCAGCGCTAACCTTTTTCGTCGAGCTCTCTGGTGCAGCCAAGGGGGAGCCGGACCGCGGAGCGGTCCGGCGAGCGCTTTTAGTGATTGAAGTTGGCGAGCATAGCCACAGCGTGTTCGTAATCGTGGCTTCTCGTCCCGACTTGGCTCCGACTGCCCGTCTCCACCAATGACTGAGGCTCCGAGGAGTATTTACCGTGCTGAAATTTGTCAGCCTGGAAAGCAAAGTTGCTCCCTATATATATCAATTCAGTAATCCCATATTTCTTGCCTTGGGTTTACCTATTCCAAGGAGATCAAGAAAAACCGAACAGGCAGAGGTTTCATTGGACCCCGTTTAGACAAAGTCGAGACCACAAAAAGCAGCCATCAAAAAAAGTCACATTCCCCGATAGCAAGTGGTCCGCCAACGGCAATGCCGGGGAACACCGCTACTAGCCTATAAGGAGATGCAGTCACTTCTGCAGCCGTCATGATGGCAGGATAGCGGAGCATATTGTTTTTTTTTCTTTCTTTTCACCAGGGCTGTGGAAATAGTTCTGACTTCACGGTAACGGATTCGTTTATTTGTCGATTGAGAGCCTGCCTACCCGCCTCTCCCTCAATGTTTTAACACTTGACGTGCAACATAGTTGATCGGGGTTGGGCGGGTCGCAAGCGCTTGCGATCGATTTTATCTCAGGGCCATGAAGTCACGGCCGCTTTTTTTGCTGCCGTTGGCAGCCATTGACACGGTGTCGTACTTACACCCTTGACATATTATGGCACTGGCAGCGTGGCGAGCACTCCCTTCCCCACAGTCAATGTCTCAATACCTTCTCTAGTACGCACCAACACCTCGCCATACATTGCATTCTCATACCTGCTTGATTTACCCCAGCACCGCGCCTATAGTTAGCAGCAAAACTCAATCCCATCTCTATCTCTAATTTTGAAAAACACAGCTCGCCGGTGCCCAGGCGAATTGGGCGTTACTGGCGACGCTCGCTATACAGGTTTGTGCGTACCAGACTGTTTTAACTTGTTCGTTTTGCTCTAGTTGAATTCCATTTGTCTAGATACGTTTCACACTCGCTTCCCGAATGAACGGCGTTGGATAAAGATGCTGGGTGAGTCCCTCTTGCCATGCCATTCCTTTTGGCACCAACCAAACATTTTTCCTCTCTTACGACAGTGTACAGAGTCGTACCCACCTTCGTCACTTAGTTACTTCGCTTAGGAACGTGAAAGTTCGTCAGTTTGATGCGAAAGTGTGAAAGTTCGTCATATTGCCTGATTTCTGTGAAAGATCGTCAGTTTAACTCGGCACGTTTAGGAATCTGGAACATCGGCCATCATTGTTCCTTCAGCAAGGCCGGGGTGTGTTTTTTCATACAGATCCCTTACCCTAACGCTAACAACTAACACTAACCACTAACCACTAAAATCTAACCCCTGACCCTAACCAACTAACCTAAACCCCTAACCACTAACCAGCTAACACAAACCTAACCGGCTAATCTCGGCAAGCTGTTGATACCCATCACTCCGTGATGTGCCGAGGAGTCGCCGCTTGACAAGTCCAGAATACAAACTCACAAACTTTCATAGAAAGGATTCAAAATCACGAACTTTCACAAATTCCCATCAAAGTCACGAAGTTTCCCAACGCTAAGCGAAGTAACTAAGTGACGAAGATGGCGCGGACTCCAGTGTACACGGTCTTTCCTCTTGAGCTCGCTCAAACCGGGGTGTCGAGCCATTACGCTTACTCGCTCCTAGTCCTTGGGTGGGGCGACATCACCATTTTGGGCACATTTCCGTGGTGGTGTCTCGCGACGCCCATGTTCATTAGTATCAGTGATTTTGATCTTTCCCTCATACCTCACCTTACCCGCCCTTTGTTGTATCGTTGTACCCGTTCGTATCTGATGTCTCCACTCCCCAGCGGCAGCCTTGGTGCAAATATTCTTTGCCTGGTCAGGATACTATCTGCCTGTTGAGGCAGAAAACTGGATCCGTTGAAAGCATATTCTTGCAGGCGGATATACCTTCTCATGCTCAAGACTGTCTGGGCGCGTGTCGTAGCGGCTGTGATTGTTCTGGTGCGCCTCCTTGTGTACCCCGCTCCAAGCGTCTTTTTGTTTATGCTGACCTGCGCGAACCTTAAGCTAGCGCTTATGCAGGGTATGGTGGTACTTATTGTAATTGTAAAGTTCGCTCATACGACAGCGTTTGATAACGCGATGAGATTCATGGTCGGCGCCCAGGTGAGCCACCCCTCCTTTTTCGATCTTCCCACTGGGGTCCACAAAAGCACGCTGCTCATCTCAGGAGGACTGACTGTTCTATGCATTTAATAGGCGTGGCTTATGATCGCCGCCGTCTGCGACGTCCTCATAACAACCACACTGATTACTATTGTGCGTCCATTGTCCTTGCCTGCCGCGTTTGATTCATATTCTGACCCCGTCAAATTTTGCTTCGAATAATGTACATCACAGTTCTTTCAATACCGCATGCAGATGCCCTCGGAGGAGCGCCGCGCCGATACTTTCATGATGAAATTAGAGAACATGCGGTGGAGCCACCCGGCGCCACCCAGTGGCTCATCAGGCATGCGGTACCGGGTGGCTACGTCATTCGGTGGCAGCTCAGGTGGCTACTTCTTATGGCATGAATGGGCGTCTACTCACATACTACTTGCTCTACCTATGCAGAAAGACCATTCTTGAGTCCCACCTTGACTTTACTGCCTTTCTATGAGCATCACTTCTGAAGTGGGAAAGAAATTATCAAAGATATGACTTGTATTAGTTGTTTTCGGCACTTGTGTCCCTACAGGTACATACCGGCATATGCATAGTGTTTATAGAAGGTCAACAATGAGTTCTCCCCATGCAACTTGAACAGCCACCAACTGATGTAGCCACCCAGTACCGCATGCCTGATGAGCCACTGGGTGGCGCCGGGTGGCTCCACCGCATGTTCTCTATTGATGCTCAGCACCGTGGAGACAGGCGCGGTGACGAGCGTCGCCGCGTTAATATGTCTCATTCTGTTTCTTTTGTACCCGGGATATAACCTAGCGGAGACGCCGTACGTGCTTTCCGTCGCGTATGAGAAATACCCGTGTAGATTTATGTGATCCACCCTGGAATGCAGGACGTTCATATTGGGAAAATTGTAAGTCTCTCCCCCACATCCGGCCCATATCGCTGACGTTATGCATTTATTTTCAGATACGCCAACATCCTTCTCTTCACTCTGAACGCGCGAGTCGGAGGAGCACGGCGGAGATTTTGGACTACCGAGGCACAGCATGGGGTCGGCATGTTTACCTCAGTCTATACTACATAACACATGTACCTCGGACCGCATTGACTCACCGTGACGTAGAGGGTCTAGTTATTTTTACTGTTATATTTACCACCATCCCGCACAAACCTAGAACTCGGACACACCATCATTTTTCGTTTACAGCTCTTTGCGGAAGTAATGGCACTCATCAAATTTTGATGAATAAGAACAAAATTGATGCACCGGATTGCCGGGCTTATTTCTCGCCCATTTCTCAACCGTTTTGTCTAATTTTAGGTGCGTTCGAGGGCGGCTAGGCAGGCCTTTTAAATCTTACCAGACAGAGTGGGTAATTCACTGGGGATGGTATCTCATATTTTACCATTACCAGTTTCAAACCCCACCTTAAATTGGCCATTACTCAGTCACCTTTCAGCCAATTTGAATCATATTGGGTTCATCTGATCGGGGATTCTGATGCGCAGGCTACATACATCTGACATTTTGTTTACATGTCGAAATCACTATTGCAGAATGAACCGGTGAAAGCCGAAAGTAATTTCATTCTTATTGATGCAGGTCGGGTGTGCCACAAAATGTGAGGTTTCACAATTGATTGCCACCATTCCAGCTTTCAATACAATCTGGATTCAAAGGAATCGGCCCAGAATTGATAGAGAACGGGCCCTTGGCGTGTCCCATTTGAATTAGACCACCCGCATTTTTCAGATTTGCAATTCTCCTGTTGGACTCAGGGTAATGGGTATGGTTCAAAAGCGCCGCTTAACCGCTTTCCAACGCACCTAAAATTATGGTAAACAGTTGAGGAATGATTGAGAAACGAGCTCCGCAATCCGGCACATCAAATTTGTTCTTATTCATCAAAATTTGATGAGTGCCATTACTTCCGCAAAGAGCTGTAATACTCCACCGTTTCTGCTTCCTATAATGCTTACCTTAGGTGCTAGAGATCCTAGATACTGTAGTCTTACCATCAAATCGTCAAGGGGTGTGAGGCGTGACCCAAAATTCCATTTCGTCAATTCATCTCGGGGTGCATGACGACCCAAAAAATTCCGTCATACGAGTTCGCGCCATCTTCGTCACTTCGTTACTTCGCTTAGCGTTGCGGAAGTTCGTGAATTTGATCGCATTCGGTGAAAGTTCGTGAGTTCAACTAAATTTAGTGGAACTTCGTCACTTCCTCTGCACAGCGTGAAAGCTCCTCATTTGGACACAATAGGAACAACCACATGACCGTGACTAGACAGGTGGACATAAGTCACGCACATGAATCACAGAACGATGAGCCTGCTCAAAGAACATGAGCGCACCTCGATGATCCTGCTGCCCCGGCTCAATCTTCACTTCCTTAGTGGCGCCGCTGTTGACAATGAAATGTATTGCTATGAGGAGCACCGGCGTCAGAGTTGAATGAGGAACATACCCTTGTCACGGTGTCCAAGTGAATCTCAATCCACTGCCCCGTACTGTTGGAGTCACCCGAGCGCTGCTCATGGTCCTCCAACGCACTCTTGCACCTAGCAGGTGGGACAATGGTGCGTGGATGGTGGTTGAGGAAGAAGAGGACTCGTGCCTCGGTCCGCCAACCCGTCACATGATTCAACCCTCCGAAGTGACGAGAATTCACCGAAATTCGGCGGAAGTGACAAGCTTTGTTTCAAATATCTCTACCTGACGAAGTTTCACAGTTTCCGATCAACTCACGAGCTTTCACAACTTTAAGCGAAGTAACGAAGTGACGAAGGTGGGTACGACTCTCAATCAGCGGTCATCAATTGTCTTGGCGATGGCTTTCCCGGTCTCTGGCCAATCTCTAGCTTTATAAAATTAGGCCTGTGTATTAGAAGGCTTTTTGAAGCTCATACGCTTCATGGATTTACCTGTCGAAACTTATTGTGAAGTCATCTCGAGTGTTTTCAATATCGGCCCAGTACATTGCCGGTAATCATTGATCCAGCATGTCTATCGACAAGATATTTTTATCAGGTCGACCAGCGATCACCGTCGGCACTGATGCCGCACCACACAATCGCCTTCCATCACAATGCACTCGCATCATGTCACTTGGCCCGGCGATCGCACAGCCCTCTCTCCGACTCCCACTATGTCCCTAGGTAGTTCCCCCAGTACAAGACCCAGCCGTGCCCAGATTGCAAAGGACACCAGATTCCAGGACAAGTCTCCAACCACTTCAAAATCAGGCTGGCTTGCGAGCTTAATCCAGGCTGCAAATATACTCAAAGACGCAGCAGAGCTTGTCCCAGTGGCATATGTGAAAGGGGTCTTGGGAACAGTTGTTGTCCTGTTGGAGACAGTCAAGGTCTGCATTTGACGATGGTTCTTACAGAATCCATGGCTAACCCTCTGCAACAGCAAATGAAAGAGAATCAACATGATCTAAGAGAGCTTTGTGAAAGTACAATGCGGATCGCAATTTTCCTTGGTGGTCAGCTAGTGTCTCATCAGGACACATCCGACCTGAGAACACAGTGCCAAGAGCTCAAGAGGTAAGTGATGAAATTTCCTTTCTATTTTGCTATTTTCTATTTAAACTATCCTACAGTTACTTAGACGGTGTCATTCTTCTAATCAAGCAACTCCAGAAGAAATCGGAAGGGTTCCGTGGCCACATAAAAGGATTTTTCAAGGCAACCAATATGAAAAATAAGGTTGCCGAATATCAGAAAGGCATTCAAGAACTGTGCTCAGATCTCGAGGTGAGGAAATTTGGGTTCATAAACTGCGGGTTTACTGACTACAAATTGTAGTTTATGACCACTGTTGAGATCGGATACAAAGCAGAGGAAATTCACATAGCTGTCAATGCAATGGGGCTCAAGATAGATGAAATCCATGCAGCTGTAGTGCCTTCCAGTACACTTGTTTTCATTTATCTCATGGAATCTGACTCTGATTTGATGTTTTCAGAATTTTCTGTGGTGCAAGCAACACAAACTCCTCTTAACAATTGTCCTCCCCCATCTAGAATCTTCCATGGCAGGCAGGCAATTCTTGACAAAATGCAACAGTTCTTCACTCTGGACTTGGGGAGACAACAAATTTATGTCTTGCATGGACTAGGCGGTGCAGGAAAGACACAGATTGCATTGAAGTTTATTCAAGAATCATCCCAGTAGGTCAAATAATCAACCTCAAATTATTCTGCTTGAGTCTAATCACCATCATAGCTTCACTGATGAATTCTTCCTTGATGCAAGCACTACTGAAACAATTGATACAGGCCTGAAGAACATAGCAAAAGCAAAAAATGCTGGCAGCTCCATAGAGGAAGCCCAGCAGTGGCTTACTAGTAAACAGGAAGAGTGGCTGCTGTTTTTCGACAATGCTGATGATCCCAAGATCAACCTGAACAGTTTTTTTACCCCAGTGCAATCATGGAAATATTCTCATTACATCTCGAAATCCTGGCCTCTGTGTCTATGCGGGATCAAGTTCTCTGGTAACAGACATGGAAGAGACAGAGGCTGTAGAATTATTGCTCAGAAGTGCCATGCAAGAGCTGTCACCCAGCAATGTGGAATTTGCATCTGACATTGTGAAGGTCAGTTGCAGTTATCTTACTCCTTCATTTATTCACTCCAAGTGTTCAAAGGCACTATGGTATCTTCCCCTTGCAATTGTCCAAGCTGGAGCATTCATCTTTGAATGTGGGGCATTGGACAGTTATTTGGATCTCTACACAAGGAATCGGGCCCAACTGCTCTGTGAAAAGCCAGCCCAATCTCATGATGCCTATGCTTGGACAGTGTATACAACATGGCAAATGAGCTTTGACAAGCTGAGTCTGCCAGCAGCTATGTTTTTGCAGCTTTGTTCTTTCCTCCATTGGGATGGGATTTCAGAGGACATTTTCAGTCAAGCTGCCACATATAAATTCCCATCCTCTGGTCCATCCAAGGAAGAACTACAGAAGCCCCTGGAATTCCTCTCGCACTTCTTAGGGCCTGCTGGTGAATGGAACTCACTGGCCTTCTTGAAAGTCACTAGTGAGATCAAGGCATTTTCACTGATCAACTTTGATCCAGGGAGGAGAGTGCTCTTGATCCATCCTCTAGTTCATGACTGGAGTCGTAATATTCTCTACAATGCAGAATTATACCGCTCCATTATAGGTGCCATACTAGGCATGTCCATTCGACAAATTCCAGAGCAGTATGAACAGCTGACATGTTTGAGCTTGATTTCTCATGTTGACTCTTTGATGCATGAGAATCTGCAGGTTACTGCAGACTTTGGTATACAATATGGAAGAGTTTACTATTTTTCGGGACGATACAAAGATGCAGCAGAGCTTGAAGGCATTGAGCTGGAGAAGCAGAGAAAACTTCTGGGGGAAGATCATCCGAACACTCTTTATGCCATGTATAATCTGGCAAGCACCCTTTCCACATCAGGTCAACTCCAGAGGGCAGAAGAGCTTGAAGTCATTGTGTTGGAGAAGTGGAGAAAGCTTCTGGGGGAAAATCATCCAAACACCCTATATGCCATGTATAATCTGGCAGTCACATTTTCCAAATCAGGCCAACTCCAGAAGGCAGAAGAGCTTCAAGTCATTGTGCTGGAGAAGCGGAGAAAGCTCTTGGGGGAAGATCATCCAGACACTCTGGATGCCATGCATAATCTGGCAACCACATTTTCCAGATCAGGTCAACTCCAGAAGGCGGAAGAGCTTCAAGTTATTGTGCTGGAGAAGCAGAGAAAGCTTCTGGGAGAAGGACATCCACAAACTCTCAATGCCATGTATAATCTGGCAAACACATTTTCCAGATCAGGTCAATACCAGAAGGCAGAAGATCTTGAGGTCATTGTGCTGGAGAAACGGAGAAAGCTTCTGGGGGAAGATCATCCAAACACTCTAGATGCCATGTATAATCTGGCAGTCACATTTTCCAAATCAGGTCAACCCCAGAAGGCCGAAGAGCTTCGAGTTGTTGTGCTGGAGAAAAGGAGAAAGCTTCTGGGGAAGATCATCCAGGCACTCTGAGGGCTATGGATGGCCTTGGATGGGACTACTACTGCCTGGGCCAGTTTTTAAATGCTCAGGAGCTTCAAGTTGGAGTGTTGGACATGTATAGAAAAGTCTTTGGTGATAATCATCCAGACACCTTGCGTACTATGCGGAATCTAGCATGGACATACCGCTCTCTGGACAAACTGGTTGAAGCAGAGGAGTTGGAGGACCTCATTGCAGCTATTGAAAAATCTTCTTGAGATTTTGATGTGGAGATATCGGAAAGAGACAGGTTTGACGAAAGCTCACCAGACAGCCGTCTGTATTGTACATCTCATGGTCCCCCAAAATATATGCATATAAAATGGAAATCATGATGTGTAAGCTTAAAGATCCTCACCTGCTCAACTTCAGTAAATGAGGTAAGAGCCGGACATTCTCCTAATCAGTAAGTTCATTATGGACTTCCATTCTTTTGAGTTGTTCGAGAGTCGTCCCACAGAATAATGTGTGAGATCGGCCTAACCTGCATCCAAATGCTGATCGGGAAGTAGCCCAGTTTTAGTCTTTAATTTTCCGATGCCACCAACAGCTTCTGATCAAAGATGTTGGACTTGTAAGTTGAGAATGCTTCCTGCAGCTTGCAATGAGGATCACCGACTCAATTTATTATGTTTGCAAGGGAGAATTGTGTGTCGGGTGGAGGAAGAACAGCAAGCAAGAAGCTCCCACTCCCTCCCACTCATGGCCTCACTGACCAAAAGTTTGACTCCATCTAAAATTCAAGTCCTCAGGCAGCTGCGGGATTTGGAGTAAACAAATATGAAGGATAATTATATTTGGAAACCTGGCTTCCAGTGGAAACCCTGCGTTGCCGAGAACCCCGACAAACTATCTATTTGGAAACCCCTCGGCTATCACAAGCTGAGTGGCGGAGTGTGAGTTCCGGATCAACTAATCATAACACAGGAAAGTTTAAAAAAAGAAAAAGATTGCAAATACGGTAACGATGACACAGTTTTCTGATCAATGGATTCAGTTTTACTCCCTAAGAACACCCTAACACTGGTCAATGCTGTCGTGGTCTTGTTTCTACACCACTACTACTGAGCCAAATGAAAACTGTCTTTCGGATATTAACGAGGCGGCCCCGAAGCTCGCAGGTGATTTCCTTAAAAGCTTGATTCTGCTATGGAAGCTATTGCTGTTAAGTACTTGAACTCATGATCTCGGTCGCGAAATCAGACTGTGTTCCACAGTGTTCAGGGACTATTTTAGTTTCAAACGCGTGAACAGGTCACTAACCTCGTTTTTAGACTTCAAGATTTTCAGTATGTTTTCATCAAGGTGTTGAGATGGAGAAGAGAGGGCCAAAACAGGGTCCAATCCACGCACACTTCCAAGTGTATCTCTAACCCACTGTGGGACAGGATTTTCAAGCGCAGGTGCACGCTTAGAAGCGAACAATGTTACCTCTTTTGGACTTGACCTGCAATACCACGTAGCACTAAACAGCTTTTGTGGGGGCCTGGCCCTCCATTTTTGTTTCAATTCTCCCCAAAGGACATTCATCAGTCAATGTCAATGCAGGCACCAATTCGGCTTCGGCATGCTGATGCCGGCCGACGGCCAGAAACCCTTGGAAGCCGGGCTTCCAAATAACACAAATTTTCAAACGGGGGTTTCTGCAGGAAGCCGGGTTTCCAAATAGAATTATCCAAATATGAATGCTGACTCTGACATCAGCACTTGATAATATCTTCATTTGATCCCAGATTATGGTCTCTATGCATTAGAATGTTGTCCAATGTATGTCACTGGTTGAGAGTTTCGATTTTGTTCACCAATTTTCTCACTGAAAAATGCTGTTTATTTTTCAGACACTTTTCACCGAAAAAGAAGGTGAAAATTTTAAAACTTTTTCAGCACTTTTTTGATTCAAGATGAAACATTGTAGCCTTTCAAATAATGGTTTCTTCTCCTTTTCCTTTTTTTCATCTCTTTTTTTCTGGGCTTCTTCTTCTTTGTTTCATTGTCCACAGGCCCCCACATCAGCATCGCGATTTTTCTTTCCCGATCAACCAGATGGATTTGAAGTTGGTTGTGGACAGTTGAAAATTCAATTGACCTTCAAATTCACCACCCACCGACAATGTTAACGGATGGCTTGAGTAGGGTACACCCGATAACACACGGGGTGCACCTGCTCTCCCTGTCTGTGTGGTTGGTTGTCAAATGTGCTGCAGGACGTCCCCATTCGATTAGCGGTCGGGTGACCTGGAAGTTATATCTAAATATCTTTTTTCTCTTCTCTGTGGACCGCCCATCGTACACTGTCCTTTGGCTTTAGTACTTGAAATCAGGAGTAGCAGATGCACAGCTACACGCTCTCGAGGCAATGTGGGCGTGGGTGAATTGACGCTTGAAATCTACTGCTGTGGGCGAAGTTGGGCGGAATTGATCAGGCTCGACACTCATCAAAGGGTACGAATGTCCCACACCGAGCAACATGGCTTCACGAAGACGCAGGTCTAACACAGCACTAGAATTACAACCAAAGAAAATGAATTCCACCTCCGCCGACCATGTATTAAACGCGACAAAACCCAGGTAAAGATATATATAAAAAACGACGAGTTATCTCACTCTACATCGGCTTGTTAGCCTCCGTCTTCGCCTGGCCGGCAGCATTTTGCATTTTGCCTGGGCGGAAATCAGTGGATATTCATGGGGATGAAGACGGGGGGGAGGTGGTGTGGAACATCAACAAGAGGGATGGAGGCCAGACTCAAGAAGAACGAGCGACGGAAGGTAGACAGGAGACGCATGAAGAATCGGAGGACAACGAGGAAGTGACGGTGGAATGGTCAAGCCAGAAGCTGCAAGGACGGGGAGCGGTGGGAAAACACACGAAGTAGATGGAACGACACGACTCCAAGAGAAGAAAATTGAACAGCAAACAGAAGGAGAGTGGAGAAGACGAGCAGAGGGAAGAAACGAAGAAGGGGGAGGGGTAGATAGACGTACCCTCCGCCTTCTGCGTCGAGTCGCCCATTAGCCCACCAGCCATCTCCTTGATTGCGCCGGTTGCGCGATCGAGCATGCCGGAACCATGTTCCTGCGCCTGAGCGGTTTTCTGCTCGGTCTCGCCCTGCAGAAAAGTCAGTCAGAATGAACACACTCAGAGGGCGACAAAGGAGAACCACATACCTTCATGTGCTGCTCCTTGCCGTCCTACTGCATCGACTCCATGCCAGTCATGTTGCCCACCTGTCCGACGCCGGTCAGCGACGCGCCAGGAAGAAGAAAGAAGAGAACGTACGGCCTCCTTGGCGGTGCCCACGACGCTGTCGATCTGGCCGCTGGTTTGGCTAGGTCGGCGGGTAAGTACGCAGTGCAATAACGAGAACGACGGGCGACGCGATGATGAGGACGATAATGAGCGTGGAAGCGGCGCGATGAGCGGGAAAGCAGCGACGGGAAGAACGGGGACGATGCTCACCTGGGTCCAGACATCGTGTATGTGGTTTGGGTAAAAGTGAGGTGGTGGTGGTAGAGAGGAAAGAAGCGGGGAATTCTGAGGACCTCATTCGAAAACACGCCCAGCTTTATAGGATTGAGGGAGAGGCTGTGTTGGGCGGGATGATGTCAGGGAGTGCGGATGTAAATTTGTGAGTTGGTGAAATTTTGATCGCATGTGAATTTGGGTTAGGTCATTGCGCTGAGGCAGTCGTGGCAGCGCGTCGCAGAGGGACACTAGCTAGGGAATCAGGGGAACTGGCCAGAATATAGGCAGGCGCCCGGGAGACTCGAAGAAGACGGCGAGGATAGTATCAAGATGAAAATCGCAAGATTCCGTGTCCAGACAGTCGTCCCAGAAAGTATCTGTAGTTGCGATTCCGGGACACATTCGTTTCCAATATGCGCCCGTTCGCGCCAAGGGCTACCGCCCGCTGCCCGTTTCCAAGTTTTGCGCATGCGAGTGGTGGGAAGAAAGAGACGGCATCACGGCATGATGATCCCGCTGATTTCCGGCGCAGACACGACCGAGGGTTGAACTTCAATGCACGTGTTGACCACTGGGAGACACGCACATTTCACCGCGCATTTTCCATCACACAAACGCAGTCAAAAAGTCAAAATCATGTTCCAAAAAAATTCCACAAGAGCAGATCTTTATGCCTCAACCCTGAGTCAAACGGGCTCCATGCCGAATTGGCATGCAATAACCTTACAATTTATGCAGGTGCGGGCTTCCCGCCATCAAGCCGACATGAAGCAGCTTTTTAACCTCCAAATTACCATGTGATTTTCCCCACAGCGCTAGCGCTATCGAACGCCTGAGTCTTAGTTACGACACACGAGGTACGAGTGAGATCTGTTGTAGCGTCTGTTTAGAAGAGACTAAGTCTTAGCATGATCCGCCCAATAATCGACTACTCTGGAACCTGTAGGATTTATAGCCTCAGCCCCGAACAAGCTAATTGCAGAAAAAAGAACTCCATCGACTTCCCTCCTGTATGGTTGTGTCGCGCAATGATATCAGTGACCTCGTCATCGTTGGAAGTCCGGAGCGGACTCATCGCCTGCGCCGAGGGTTGGATTCCTCTTTGGTCTGGTGTGGAGTTGGATAATGTCTCCCGATACTCACATAGATTTGTTGGCCAAAAATTCCGGACCGCACACCGAAATTAGTCTGTCAGATTTTTGAGCGATTCGCACCCTCCTCGAGTGTACTCGGGGCACTGGCATCTCACCGTTCCTCAACGTAGAACGCCCCCGTTCGATCCGGGGTCGGCCAGTGCACCAGATGGCACCCCCGATCTGACCGTGGAGTACCGCGAGAATGATGTCCCGCTCGATCCCGCCCTCAAATCTGCATTGAAACGCGTGAATGCAGGGGTGGACGATGCCTTGAAGCCCGCGGCACCCGCTACACCCGCCAAGAAGCGTACAAACGCAAAGGGTAGGTTTGCAGCCACGGTATTGGCTGAGGAGGAAACCGCACAGCGCAGCTTGAGTCTGGAGAAAGAGAACAACAAGAGTCAAGACGAGGTAGCGCTATTAGCCAAAATTCACAGTGCGGAGTCGGAGTATCGGTTGATAAATGCTAAAGCCAAGGCGGCAGAGAAGAAAGCGAGGAAGGAGAGGATGCCTGTGACACACCTCAAGATGGAGCAAGACCACGAGATTTATATGATGCAGATGAATGCTCGGCCGAGCTCGTTCTCAGGGGCCCGGGGTTCATATTCGGTTGTAGCATAGTGTTTCAACTTGGCGAACATAGCCACAGCGTCTTCGTAATCGTGGCTTCTCGTCCCGACTTGGCTCCGACTGCCCGTCTCCATCGTGACTGAGGCTGAATCCGCTGGCGTCTCCGAGCAGTATTTACTTTGCTGAAATTTGTCAGCCTCTAAAGCAAAGTTGCTCCCTATATATATCAAGTAAGTAATCCCTTATTTCTTGCCTTGGGTTTACCTATTCCAAGGAAGAAAAACTGAACAGGCACAGGTTTCATTGGGCTCCGTTTAGACAAAATCGAGATCACAAAAAGCAGCCATCAAAAAAAATCACATTCCCCGATAGCTAGTGGTCCGTCAACGGCAATGCCGCAAAGCGCCGTTACTAGTCTATAAGGAGACGAAGTCACTTCGTGGCAGGATAGTGTAATTATCGGCGCATATTGGATTCTTCTTCTTCTCACCATGGCTGTGGAAATAGTTCTGACTTCACGATAACGCATACGTTTATTTTTTGCCGATTGAGAGCCTGCCTCCCCGCCTCCCCCTCAATGTTTTTAAACTTGAAGCTTGGCGTGCGATATAATTGATCGGGGTTGACATCTGGTTACGAGAAATGCAGCTTGCGATCGATTTCAGCTCAGGGCCACGAAGTCACGGCCTGTTTTTGCTGCCGTTGGTACGGTGTCGTACTTAAACCCTTGACATATGATAACGTGGGGAGCACTCCCTCGCTTCCCCACAGACAATGTCGGAACACCTTCTCTAGTACGCACCAACACCTCGCCATACTTTTCATTCTCATGCCTGATTGATTAACTCCAGCACGGCGCCTATAGTTAGCAGCAAAACTCAATCCCATCTCTACCCCTAATTTTGAAAAACACAGCTCGCCGGTACGCAGGCCAACTGGGCGTTGATGGCGACGCTCGTTATACAGGTTTGTGCGTAGCAGACTGTTTTAACTTATTCGTTTTGCTCTTGTTGAATTCTATTTGTCTAGATACATTTCACACTCGCTTCCCGAATGAACGGCGTTGGATAAAGATGCTGGGTAAGTCCCTCTTGCCATGCCATTCCTTTTGGCACCAGCCAAACATTTTTCCTCTCTTACGACAGTGTACACGGTCTTTCCTCTTGAGCTCGCCCAAACCGCGGTATCGAGTTATTACGCGTACTGGGTCCTAGCTCTTGGGTGGGGCAACACCACCGTCTTGGACATACTTCCGTGGTCGTGTCTCGCGACGCCCATATCCACTGGTATCAGTGAGTTTACTCTTTCCCCCTTACCTCACCTTACCCGCCCTTTGTTGTATCGTTGTACCCGTTCGTATCTGATGTCTCCACTCCCCAGCGGCAGCCTTGGTGCAAATATTCTTTGCCTGGTCAGGATACTATCTGCCTGTTGAGGCAGAAAACTGGATCCGTTGAAAGCATATTCTCGCAGGCGGATATACCTTCTCATGCTCAAGACTGTCTGGGCGCGTGTCTTAACGGCTGTGATTGTTCTGGTGCGCCTCTTTGTGTGGCACGCTCCAAGCATCTTTTTGTTTATGCTGACGTGCGCGAACCCTAAGTTAGCGCTGATGCAGGGTGCAGTGGTACTTAGTGTGGCTGTACAGTTCGCTCGTGCGACGGCGTCTGCTGACGTGATGAGATTCGTGGTTGGCGCCAAGGTGAAGCGTCCCTCCTTTTTCGACGAGTCCAAAAAAGCACGCTGCTCATCTCAGCGAGACTGACTGTTCTACGAATTTAATAGGCGTGGCTTATCATCGCCGCCGTCTGCGACGTCCTCATAACAACCACACTGATTATTATTGTGCGTCCATTGTCCTTGCCTGCCGCGTTTAATTCATATTCTGGTGCCGTCAAATTTTGCTTCGAATAATGTATCACAGTTCTTTCAATACCGCATGCAGATGCCCTCGGAGGAGCGCTGCGCCGACACCTTCATGGTGAAACTGATGCTCAACACCGTGGAGACAGGCGCGGTGACGAGCGTCACCGCGTTAATATGTGTCGTTCTGTTTCTTTTGTACCCGGAATCTAACCTAGAGCAGGCGCCGTACGTGTTTTCCTCCAAGTATGGGAAATACCCGTGTTGACTTATGTAATCCACCCCGGAATGCAGGACGTTCATATTGGGAAAATTGTAAGTCTCTCCCCCACATCCGGCCCATATCACTGACGGTATGCACGTGTTCTCAGATATGCTAACGTCCTTCTCTTCACTCTGAATGTGCGAATTGGAGGAGCACGGCGGAGATTTTGGACTAACCACACGACCGAGGTCGGCACTTTTACCTCAGTCTATGCTCCATATGTTACACACACTGCCTCGAACTGCATTGATTCGAATTCAGGTCTAGGGGTCTAGTTATTTTTATATTATACTTACTATCGTCCCCCACCATCCCGCACAAACCTAGAACTCTTTCTCGCTCAATACTCCACCGTTTCCCGAGATTTCTGGCTTCATAGTATAATGCTTCCCTTGGGTACTGGAGATCCTAGATACTTTAGTCTTACAATTAATTCGTCAAGGGGTGTGAGGCGTGACCCAAAATTTCATTTCGTCAATGCGTCAAGTGTCCTCGGGTGCATGACGACCCAAAAAAATTCGTATGGTTTCCACAGCCCGTAGGACATTCAATTTGGCACTGTAGGAGAAATAAACCACTTGAACAGGGGGAAAAGTCAGAAAATCATGATTGTACTATTTTTCGAGTCTTGGAACCACATTTTTACACGTACAGACAGCGCTATCTCGATTAGAATAGGGGCTAGAGACTAAAAGATGTGCCTGCGCTTCGCTCCGGCGGTGAATACACACAAATCCAACTGTTGGACATAGAGATTTATTGAAGTTAGAGTCGAAATTGATTCTCATCAAATAAGTAGTAGGGCTATAATACATGTACTGGTGTGACGGAATTTTATGTGGCCCCCCGGCTTATACTCGAGGACTCGGAACGAGCGGATAAAGTCCACAATGCACAAACGTAGTGAGCGAAAAAAAAAAAAAAAAAAAGGGAATCCCAAATGAACCTCCCTCTGTGAGACCAAGTGCTTCAAGCTGAGGCGAGTCAATCCTGTGCAATGCGATCCACACGAGGTACCGCCCAAGCCGCTTGGAGAAGAAGCGCTATTCGTTGGCCAGCGGAAGCTCGTCAGCAAAGCTATGGTAGATGTAATCATATAAGGAAACCAGATGGCGTCGACGCTCCAGCGTCAATCACCGAGTGGTGCTGGCAATTGTTGTGCCGTATAACGACTACGACTTCAAGCGCAAGACATGAGGGTTTGCCGCACATAGTCTGAGATTGCAATTTAGATTAGGCGCAGAAAACCGCGGAAGAGGGGAAGAAAAGCTGCACTGCAGGAAAACTGAACAATTATTGAGCTGAAGGAACTTGTGAATATTGAATGATGAACCACGGATTGATCCTGCTGACGGAGAGCCGGGAGAGTAACCGGGTGATCGATTTAATACAATGATTTGACGAGGGAACCAGGAATATACAGCCGGAGAACTCATTCAAAAAAAGATCCAATTGATCGCCAGCTTGACGTGGGGTGTCCCCTTGAGAATTGAATGCCCAGGTTCTAGACAGACATAGCCAGAGTATCATTTGTCGCTGAATACCTTGAAGTTTGAGAGCAGATCACGGCAGCGTTGCGTCGAAAAGCATGAACGGATGGTGGGGGTGAGGGGAGGGAGCACGCGAAGATGGAGTGGTGTGGTCTTTTATGTGAAACTGTATGTGGCCGCAGTACGGAAGGTCCGAAGGCTGTTGCTTCACGAGATCTCCCTGTCTTGCTCACGCAATTCGGCCTTGATTTCACAGCCTCGGATCGGTTTCAGTGGGAACGACTAGAGGCATCTGGCGAGATCGCCTCTGATGCTGGCCATCGCCCAGATTCAAAGCTCCGAAGGCTGTTCTAGCTTCATGGGATTGTCTTCAACTGTGCAAAAGTTCCGGATGTGGTCTGATTTCACCGCAAGATCTTCGTGACATAAATAAAACTCTTGAGAGATCACATTTTCGTGTCTATATTCGCTGACCTCGAGATCAAATTTGCGTGTTTTTTCTTTAGCCACTTGGGAAGTTGAGCCAAGGCTCTGGTTGAAAACCAACCAATGCTCAAAGCGCACCACCCAGATTTTTCACAGTTGAGGGAGTGAGAATACTCTCATATATTCAATTCCCCAAGGAAGGTATGCAACCACCAGATAGCACATGGTGCACTTGCCGCTACTTCGAATAATACGACGGTCGTGTGCAGGAGGCCCTCCGTTCGCCTCGGGGTCGGGTTATTAACCGACCATGGGCGACTTTTTACTATCATTTTAATTTCTGTCTTCGCGTTACTCTCCCCTCTGGCTGCGCTCCTAACCGAGAATGTAGACGAAAACTTAACCAACGCCATGGTCGAAAATCAACCACTTCCAAGATCGTGGCGGTGAATTGAGGACGCCAAGATGTGAATACGAACCCTACACTCCAGTGAAGGAGGTTACCACCCCATAGCACATGGCGTGCACCTGCTTATCCTAGTTCTGTGATTAATGTACAATCTGGTGCTTTTTTTCCTTGTTTTCGTTTTTGTTCCAAGAGTTTACCTACCCGACGAACTCGTTGATGACGAGTCGCTGTGCTGTGCTTGTGTAATACTCTAGAAATCTCTGCTCGGTGGAAATTGAACCAGCGGTAGCTCAACATCCGATCTCTCACAACTTGAACTGAAAAATATGTCCAGATACATAAATTCACCGCCATGACAGGGTATCCAACCACCCGGTAGCACACGGCGTGCACCTGCCTTCCCTATCTTGCTTTGCAGATGTACTGCAGGACGTCCCCGTTCAATTCGGGGTCAGGTGACTCAGAAGTTACGTCTATAATCTTTTGCTCTTCCCTGTGGACCGTCCATCGTACACCATCATTTTCTTTGCCGTTTGAATGAGATGCGTAGCCATAGGCTGCCGAGGCAACGGGTGATGCCCAGCGAAAACCCCGTCTGCTGGAATCTGCCAGGATCTACTCATATCTGCTGAATTTGGCTCAATTGTGCTCTTATCTGCTCGGATCTGGCTTCGTGATCTTTACGTCGGACATAGCGGTCCCGAGCACACCCTTCTCTTGCGCACACGTGTAAGTATGTGCCAGCGCGGCACACTTTTTGCACTCGGGCTGCACACTTTCGCACTTGCATCACTCAGCTCAGCACAAACTTCACTTGGCTCTGCACTTCACTTCCATCTCATATTTCCCTGGACCTATCCCCAGCTTACATCTGCCGCATCCTGCCACTCTCCAACGCCGCCCAAATGCCACCAAAATACGACTGTAGTTGCTCGAGATGCAATGGGAAAGGCCCGGTTTCTTACAGCACTTGGAAGCGACATAGAAAATATAGAATCAACGCCCCTAATCCCCTCCCTTCCGATGGCTCCCAGCCCACGATAGATGACAATCCTGATGCCGACGACTATTCGGGAGCTGGTAGCAGCACCGGAACTGATGATGCCACGAGCCTAAACACCTGGAACGAGGAAATCGGTCAGAATTTCGAAACGGATAGCTATCGAGGCAGTCCTCCTCGCAAGCGGCAGAAACTTGACGAAGGCGCTTCGGATTTACTAGAAATAGTGGATGTTTCTCAGGCTGAAGTAAGGCCTTTCAATGATAATTTATGTTCGAGATTTTAATTAGGTGTGTGTGGGTTTTATAGCAAATGAGTGATGTTGAGAACACCGTGCCTGAGTTGGATGTAGCTGACCCTGGCTGCCTCGACTACGATTCCGACGCGGATGACAAGGAGGTCATGTTCGACTCCTCCGACGCGGATGACGAGGAGGTGATATTCGACTCCTACGATGAAGCTGAAACCATATCTAACGGCGCTGAGGACACTGAGCCAGTGACTAGCTTGATTCCAGATATTCAAACTGCCTTGGACTTCATTAAAGCAGTTAAAGATGCTTCTCTAGATAATGGTGATTTGGACGAGGAAACACTGGCGCGTTTGCGTGATCCTCCTACCGAACCTCTCGATATATCGGATGCCTTGTTGCGCTTCTCCCTTGACCTCTACAAATCGACGAGCCGCGGATCCGTAGAGATGTACAACGAGACTTGCGCCGCCTACAAGCGCCGCCATCCCGACGAAGAAGTTCTCTCTCACGCAGCTATCAAGAAGAAGGTAGCCGAGTTGAGCGGAGTGCTGCCCATTCGCTCGGAAATGTGCCCGGATGGGTGTATCGCTTATACAGGACCATATGCAGATCGCGATGAATGTGTTTGCAAGAAACCACGTTACAATGCCGCTGGAAAAGCCCGCGAGTTCTACACTTTCCCCATTGGCCCGCAGCTCCAAGCTCTATTTCGTTCCCCTGAAAGTGCGAAAAACATGCACTATCGCCGCGAGAAGACTGCCGAAATTCTCGAGACCGTTGACGACGATGGTAACTTGACAATTCCCCTATACGAAGACTATTTGCACGGGACCGACTACTTGGAGGCAGTCAACCGAGGCGATATCAAGGACACCGATGTTGTCCTCATTGGCTCCATTGACGGCGCGCAGCTTTATCGTAACAAGAAATCTGACTGTTGGATTTCTATCTGGATAGTCGCTGAACTTGCACCGAACAAGCGGTTCAAAGTGCGCGCCGTTCTTCCCGACTCCATTTGGCCCGGCCCACACAAACCAAAACATACGGACTCTTTCAAATTCCCTTCTCTTCATCATCTTTCGGCGTTACAGAAAGAGGGACTGCGCATTTGGGATGCCCACGACTCGAAGATGGTAACCTCTCACCCATTTCTCTTGTTACAAACTGCGGACGGTCCGGGCATGACATGTCTGAACGGCCTTGTTGGTCATCACGGCAAATATGGCTGTCGTCTATACTGTCCACTCAAAGGTCGCCGTAAAGACGGGACTCCACATTATTACCCCGTCATGCAATGTCCGACCAACTACAATCTCGATGGTAAATTTTTGATTTCCATTTACCACCATGAGCTAACCGCTTTCAAGACTCTAATCACCCTGACGTCGATCCCGAATGCCTTCAACAACCGTCTGAGGCGGAATATGACGAAAACCTGATATATGTGATTGAATCCATGAACAGCTCCGTTTACAAAGAACGTCGGAAGCGCACGGGGATCTCTAAACCCAGTATCTTCAGCGGACTTCTGCGCTGCTGTCGGCTCGGAATCCCTGGCTGTTTTCCGGGCGATATAATGCACTGGGCATGCCTTAATTTCACAGAACTCCTCATAGGGCTATTCCGCGGTACACTCGATTGCGAAAAACCAGACAACAAGAAACTTTGGGCATTTGCGGTGCTTCAAGGTGCTGTCTGGAAACTGCACGGCAAATCGGTTGCCGATGCCACTCCATATCTCCCTGGATCTTTTGACCGACCGCCACGCAACCCAGCCGAGAAAATCTCCAGCGGCTACAAGGCCTGGGAGTTTCTCTTATATCTCGTTGGTCTTGCACCAGCACTCCTCCACGGCACCATCCCCGACGCTGAATGGAAACATTTATGCAAGGGCGTCAGTGTCATTCGATGTTTTAACCAGTACAAAATTGCGGCTGACCAGATCGTTCGATGCCACAAGCTTGCGATTGACTTTGTTGGCGAATTCGAGGCCCTCTATTACCAAGGGATGCCGGAGCGCATTCATTTCGTCCGACAAAGCGTCCACGTCATGTCACATCTGGCCCCGGAGACGATCCGTCTAGGTCCAGCCCCGCTTTATTCCCAGTGGACGATAGAGCGGACGATTGGTAACCTCGGACAAGAAATCAAATCCCAATCCGAGCCGTATGCTAATTTGGGTGAGCGCGCACTGCTCAGATGCCAACTCAACGCTCTGAAAGCAATGGTGCCCGGCTTCGATCCGGAAGAGAAGAAATTACCCAACCGATCTATTGTGCTTGGGGACAGCTTCGTTCTATTGCACGCCCGTGATGACTACCGACATAATTTGCACGGGGCTCACGGCAGAGTTATTCGCGGTTACATGGAGGCTCACAATGGTCCAATGGTTGGGAATCTTGGAGTGGTACGATGGGCTCGACTGCGTCTTCCAAATGGACAAATAGCGCGATCGCTTTGGAGAGAAGCTCACCGTCCGCTCAATAAGTTGCGAATTGCGCGTAATGTGAAGGTTGGTTCAGACATTTTTTTTCTTCCATGTGTCGTTTATCAAAATCAACCAGATCTTGTTTGACGGAAAGCATCAGATTGCTGAGGTACATTTTTATTTCCGTGCTGAGATTCAGGGAACTGTCCAGACACTTGCATTGGTGGACCTGTATTCAGAACCAGACGAAGAATTTGCGCACGAGTCATACAACACGGTTATTATTTGTGGTCATGGGAAGGGCGAGCATCTAGCAGTCATTCCAGCAAAATCTATCCTCTCCGTGGTAGCCATGGTTCCCCTGAGCATCATACCTGGATCAAACGAGAGGTATCGAACCCCGGAAACTGACTATTTCCTTGTTGAGAAGCCTGGGTTGGAATTGATGGAGCTTGCTGGATATGAGGAGGAGGATGCGGAGAATGGTGTGGATGATCGATAGATATTCTGTACTGTCTTGGAATTTCGGCATAGGACTCTGGCTTGACGACTTTCACGCGACGCGCTTTTGGTCACACCACGTGCGATGAGGTCACTGGTGTGACCTCGACTTGCTTCCTGCATCCACGACCGATGGACGCGTCCAGCTCATCAAGCTCACCCACAGAATGGATGTTCTCAAATGACTCATCTTCAGCTTCATATAGTCATTCTAGTACCACTCCCTCTAGCCCTGACTTCCGATTCCAGCACCAGTACCTCCCCACGCCGACCCCACCATCGCGTACGTCCAACGGCCCATGGGGCATGTCTATGGTGAGTGTGCAATCTTTTCTTACGGAAATTTTTGAAATAAAAATGTTATAGATGAATAATCATTTCTCCAACCCACTTGCCTCTGCAGACCATAACGCACTTCTTGCCAGTGGTAATCCCACCTACGCAAAAATTCAAACCATGTATTCGGAACTGTGTATCAAGTACCAGACCCTAGAGTCAGTTTCTCTCAACTTCAAACTGATTCTGCTATAGCTAACATTGGCTCAGATCCGCATATATGACGCTCGCTACCTCGATCCCGCAAGTTTTCCGTGTTATTTCCAACCCGTTCAATATCCCTATACTTGAATCGTCTTCCACTGTGTCTTCCACTTTCGCTGGTTTTTCGACTGCTCCGACTCCACTCAATTCCACCTCCCCTGGTGTTCTCAACTTTCTAAATCCCCGCCCTCCTCTCCCTCCTCGTTCTCGTAGTGATTATCCCCACGTCATCTATTGGGAGCGCAGTGACTTCTATGGTGCCGATGCAGACTTGACAGTGATTTCCGATGATAGAAGTGCCAAGGTCGCGTTTCTGGAACACGAGAACGGTGACCAGTTCACGGCAGAGGAAATTTCTGATACACGCAGCTTTCTGCGTTCTTCATTCGAAACTCTACTTCTCGCACGTATCGCTCCACCAACATGGTCTCAGGCGTCTTCCCTCGCGAAAAATTGGCTTCGTGGAGAGATATTGAACGAATTTCCAGATTTACGCCTATGTGCTGGAAACTGGAAGGTACATTCACTGATCACGGAAGTCTACCCCCTGTGGAGTCGCAACCATCGGCAGGAGCTTGTGCAGGTAGTACCCTCCACCACCAGCGTGAACATAACTAGTGCAAAACGCAAGTTGGAGAACAGTGCCGACTCCTCAATCGTCAAAAAGTCCAAAACTGTACCCTCTTCTGCACTGAAGCCCACTTCGAGATCCACCAAACTTCCGTCTGTGCTGTCTGATAAGCAGAAAGGCAAGCAGAAGGCTGCTAATCCCATCTCGTCCGCCTCGAAGCCTCCCACACCGCCTGATTCCCAGCCAGCCGCCCCGGTCAATTCTGCTGAATCAATAGACGCCCCTGCAGGTACTGCAACTGTGTCGCATCCCTTGCCCTCTGCATCCAGATCTTCAACGCCCGAAACCGACGTTAACAATAACGATGATATTGAACCCCTACCCATTGAATTAATCCCCGAAGCACCTAACGCACCGGCAACTAATCGAGCCGCCCCAAATCCGATACGTCAAATTACCGTGATGAATCCCTTGTGAGTGTAGTTCTGGAGTTCTACAGGCAATCTTCATGCATCATTCCCAGGAAATCAATATCTCGTCCCCCTGCACCGCATATCTCAAGAATCAAAAATATAATCCGACCTGGTAAGTTCCCATTATATTTTTCAAGCGTTACTGACTTGAACAAGTTAAACAAGCCCCCAAAGAAACCCCAGCATCCGAAACTGAAACCGATAATACTCATCAATCTGCAGCAGAGCCGTCCGCTGCTCCAACCACCTCGCTGTCGACATCAACTATGAATGTACCGCCCGAGGACGATGACGACGACGAATCTGAACCAGCAGCAAAACAACGCCATAGACCTGGCAAGGCGAACACAGCATGGTAGGCACAATTTTCGTATAAGTTTCGTCATTTAACGACTCGCCCACAGGAATATATTTGGTAGGGTTCATATGAAAGACCATCCTCGACACACAACTGCACAGGCTCGCAGCGTATTCGATGGACTTGATCCGACTAGCAAAAAGGTCTGTCTGTCTGTTTTCAACTGCTTGGAGGCCGGATTCAATGATTGAACAGCATTACACTGACGAAGCCGAGCGGCTGGAGAAAGAGAACCCAAGAAGAGTAAGGATGAAAAGGTAGCCAAGAAGGCTAAGAAAGCGGGCGGGGCTGTGAAGGCAAGTGTTGAAGCTGCTACCCAAGGTGAATAGAAGTCGTTATAAGTTTACTCTGCTTGTAAAGGCCCGTTGCACTGCTGTATACAGATTTTCTTGTGCCAAGTGGCCAGGATTTTGATAATGCTGTACAGTACAATGAGCGGAAGAATAAATTGAAAAATAGACCAGCTGCGACGGTGAGGAATGGCTTATGCCGTGCAGGTGTTTTGTCACGATTTGATACTATCTAATCGTTCCAACGCCTTATGTAAACATGTGCCTATCTAATCTTTGGCGCTTATATTATATGAGCACTTATTAATATCCTCGGAACGTTCTGGACAAACACACGACAAACACACCTTATACATGAGGATACAGGTCGCTTTGTAAGAACACATGGTGGAGGGACGGTTCACATGAGGAACACACATTTAATTAATAGGTCTTGACAGATCTCATGGGCAACGCATGTACAACACATGGTTACAGACTATTGTAGTATATTTATGTTCTCGTTCACACGGCCCGATAAAACAGTATATATACAGTAGCTAGTCGTCTGTAGTAGTTAACCTTTTATTCCATCCTCTTTCGAGCTATACACATCGCACTCCCCAATCCTTTATCTTTGATATTGGACGCGATTTAGTCTTGACTGTGACATAATAAAAGGTTACCCATCATACCCTCGTACCGCCATCCCCTACCAACCTCCTTTCCCTTTCTCCCCCACTACGCGCACTATTTGCGTCATCCTTACCTTTTTACTTGGACTCTCGTATTTGAAGATCCATTCTTACCCACCAACATACTACCTCGTCCACAGCGAGTCTAAACAATTGCAGCGCCAATCATTGGCGGTCCACTATAGTGAACAGACGCTTGGCCACGGGAAACGTTGAGTCCGTCCCCAGCCACAAAGCAGTCGTAGGAGCACTGGTCAGATCTTCGGAGAGGACCATCTCGCTATTGTCGGGGGTGTTGTAGAAGACCCGGGATAGTTTCACTCGCAAAAGACCGCATTGACTTCACTCACCGCTTCGTGCGGAATTCGCCACAGTGTCCCGTTTGGCACCTCGTATACACACCAGTCCTGACTCCTCGGACGAATCCCATTCGTGCTCGCCATTATCCTCTTCACCCTCTCCGCAGACTACCACACATCCGTCGTCACCACTATCCCTTCCCTTCCACCTCCTAAGCCTAGACATGTCGTCTAAGGTTATCCTCGCCACCACCCCGCCGTTCTTTAACGGTGACAAGACCAAGTGGAATAACTTCCACGACTCCCTGTCCACCTACATCGCCGCGTATGACGATGAGTTAAACACCAACAAGAAGAAAGTTTTCTTCACCGTGTCGTTCCTCCGAAATGCGGACGGAACAGATTGCACAGCTTCGGACTGGGTCCGAAACTGGAAGAAGAGGACGTTCGTCAATTGCGCCCTCCCGACCACCTACACGTTCGACCAGTTGATTGTCGAACTGGAAGCCGCGTTCAAGGATCAGAACCTTGCGCAGTTGGCCCACCTGAAACTGACGACTACGCGTCAGGGAAAAATGTCGCTGGTGGAGTTTTTCCAGCATTTCGAGCTCTATGCGGAGCAGGCGGGGTATTCCCCGAACTCAACAACAACAGGTTACAATGCCTTTTTGGTTGAGCTATTAGAGGATCTCGTTGGACATGAGATCATTTCGCAAATCTACCTGGGGGGACAGCCTTGCCCACCACGTACAAGGATTTCAAAACCCGCTTGATGCAGATCGATGGCAATCTGCAGAGAGACAAGATCCGACAGGGACGAAGGAGACAGTTTTGGTCTCCCCGGGTGGAACAGACAGTACCGCCCACCGCTAACAAAGGGATGACACAAGTGGCCCCACCAGCGAGAGATCCGGACGCCATGGACGTGGACAGGGCACGACAGCAGACGCGAGCCTTTAAATGCTATAACTGCGGCAAGGACGGTCACATGAAGCGGGAGTGCCCGGAGCCTCCCAAGAAAAAATTCAATATTCGATCCATCCAAACCGAGCACTACACGCAGGAAGACCTGCAGGCCCTAGCGGCCATCCTTCGTGAGAAGGGTTTTTAAAGGGGCCCCCGCTTGCGGCCAAAGCGGCGCCCCCTGATACGAAATATGGACGCTTCACAGAATTAAATAATATAGACACTACGGACACGGTAGATACAGATACAGATGACATGTACACAGAAGAAAATGCCAGCTTACGAAAGAGTATAAACAATTTCTTAGTAGCTAGTGTAGAAAAAGGACAAAAAATATGTATTATGGAGAATCAGAATCGGAAACGTAATTTAAAGAACAAACATATGGACGAAGTAAATAAGAGGTGGAGCGCATTCAAAAAGGCCCCTGGAACCCAAACCAGTGATAAAAATAGTGAGACGAAAAAGGACGGCGATGCCGTGAGGGCTCAATCCGGAAAGACGGAGGAAGCGCCCAAGAGGACAAAAACACCCGATGCCATTCGCATGCGGGAAGCGGCTGCCCGGCAGAAAGGACCAAAGCCAGATCGGTTGGCACAGGAGTTGAAGGAATTCCAGAAACAACGAAAGCATCACGAGATGCTTGTTCCCGTTATGCTTGAAGCGTTAGATACCGGGAAGACGCGTGCAGTCAAGGCTCTTCTTGATAATGGATGCACTACTACATGCATCGATCGAGATTACGCCAAGGCTGAAGGTTTTGAGCAACACGAGCTCGACGTGCACATTGTCGCCCGCAACGCTGATGGAACGGAGAACGCTCGGGGAAAGATCACTCATTACGTAGAGTTGATCATGACCGTTGGACCACACAAGGAGCGACAGCGCTTCTTGGTTACAGGGCTCGGGAAAGCCCGTGTATTCATTGGTTACGATTGGTTATTCAAACATAACCCCGAGATTGACTGGAGATCTCAAAGGATCACTTTCAATCGTTGTCCGCCTGAATGCAATATGAAGGGCCAGGAGTTTCGCGCTGGGAGGAAAGAGGAATTCCTCGAGGAGGGTGAATCAATCCTAATGGTTGATTTTGCTGAGGAGATCGATCTACGCCTAAAAGAGACCCAGGCGCAGAAGATGGCAGAAGAAGCCAATCAGGGTAAAGAGAGGATGACCGAGGAAAAGATCCCACTGCAGTACCACGACTATGTAAAAGTCTTTGCGAAGGAATCATTCGATTCATTACCCGAGAAAAGACCATGGGACCACGCAATCGAGCTAAAACCAGATGCAAAGGCCGTAGATTGCAAGATATACCCACTCTCGGTGACTGAACAGGAAAAATTGAATGAGTTCCTGGAGGAGAATTTGAAGAGTGGACGGATCCGCCCATCAAAGTCACCAATGGCTTCGGCATTCTTTTTTATAAAGAAGAAAGATGGCAGCCTGCGACCAGTCCAGGATTATCGGAAGCTCAATGACATGACAATTAAAAACCGTTATCCGCTTCCGTTGATTTCGGAGCTTGTAAATAAGCTTCGTGGTGCCAAGATCTTTACAAAATTGGACATAAGATGGGGCTACAACAATGTGCGGATCAAGGAGGGGGATGAGTGGAAGGCAGCATTCCGCACAAATCGAGGGTTGTTTGAACCGCTTGTAATGTTCTTTGGTCTTACGAACTCGCCTGCGACCTTCCAGACAATGATGAATGACATACTCAGAGAGCTAATCAATGAGGGAAAAGTCATTGTCTATTTGGATGATATTCTGATTTTCACGGAAACATTGGAGGAACATCGGGAGTTGACAAAACGAGTATTGAAAATACTCCAGGACAACAAACTCTTTCTTAAACCCGAAAAGTGCGAGTTCGAACGCACAGAGATTGAGTACCTGGGAGTGATCATCTCGCACAACTCGATGAGGATGGACCCAGTGAAGATTAAAGGAATCATGGAGTGGCCTGAACCCAAGAACCTAAAACAGACACAAGCGTTTCTAGGGTTTACCAACTTCTACCGGAGATTTGTCCGAGGGTACAGCGAAGTTGCGAGGCCGCTCACACGGTTGACAGGGAAGGAGGGGTTCTCGTGGGGACCTGAACAAAAAGCCGCATTCCAGAAACTAAAAGATAGGATCGCGGAGGATGCAGTATTAGCGCTTCCGACTGATGACGGAAAATTCCGAGTCGAAGCAGATGCATCAGAGGGAGCAACAGGAGCGGTGTTGAGTCAGGAACAGGAGGGCGAATGGCGCCCTGTTGCGTTTATGTCACATGGACTAAATGAGACCGAGCGAAATTACGAGATCTACGATAAAGAGATGCTCGCGATAATGCTTGCCTTAGATGAATGGCGACAATTACTCCTTGGGGCTAAACACAAATTCGAGATTCTGACAGATCATCAAAATCTGCAGTATTTCAAATTGCCCCAGAAGGTCAATCGCCGACAAGCACGGTGGATTACGGAGTTGTCGGAGTACAACTTCTCGTTATCACATCGGGCCGGAGCGCTGAACAAAAAAGCAGACCTGTTATCTCGCAGATCAGATCATGATCAAGGAAAAAACGACAACGAAAATGTTGTGCTGCTAAAGCCTGAATATTTCCGAGCACAGGACATAGTGCTAGAGGGACCAGAGGCAGAAATCTGGGATCAGATTATCAAGGAGAAAAAGATAGACAAAAGCGTAAAGCTGGCGCTGGAGAAAAAGATGCAAGGCTGGGAGAAAAAAGATGATGTTATCTATTATGAAGGAAAAATATATGTACCACGAAACGAAGAACTTCGCGATAAGATTATTGGACTACACCATGATCCGCCTCTGCTCGGACATCCGGGAGAAAACCGCACGCAGGAGATCATCGAACGTAATTATTGGTGGCCTAGATTAGGCAACCAAGTATCGAAATATATAAAGGAATGCGAAGCCTGCCAAAGCACACGAGTGCACCGATATAAGCAGGGGAAGCTTAATCCACACAAGATTGCTGAGGGGCCTTGGCAAATCATATCTATGGACTTGATCGGACCATTACCAATCAGCAATGGGTTTAATGCCATTCAGGTTTGGGTGGACACACACACAAAAATGATCCATGCTGAACCAACGAATATGGAAGTTACCTCAGAAGGGGTGGCTCGGTTGACCCGAGATCGCGTGATTAGATATCACGGAGTTCCACGTAAAATTATATCCGATCGAGATACGAGATATGTCTCGATATTCATGAAAGAGTTAAACCGGTTGCTCGGCATAGAAATGAACCCAAGCACAGCCTATCACCCGATCACAGACGGCCAGACTGAACGGATGAACCAGGAGATTGAAAAATATCTCCGTATTTATGTTAATTATCGGCAATCAGATTGGGCTGAATGGCTAGCAATGGCCGAGTTCACTCATAATGATAAAGTCAGCTCGTCGACGAGCATGTCGCCTTTTTATGCGAACACGGGATACCACCCCTGGAAGGGGATAGAAAATAGAGTTGAGTCGCGCAATGAGGCTGCGAACAATTTTGCAGAAAAAATGAAAAAGATTCGTGACGAGGCGGTGGCAGCAATGGAAAAAGCACAGAAAACAATGAAAAAATACTACGATGCAAAGCGTAAAGATGCACCGGAGTTCAAAATTGGTGATAAAGTGTGGTTAGAAGGAACAGACATAACCACTGATCGACCGTCGGAGAAGTTAGAGAAGCTAAGGCTAGGGCCTTATGAAATTCTGGAAAAAGTCGGAGCTTCCTCTTGGAGACTTAGATTGCCTGAAACGGACCTGTCACATCCAGTATTCAATGAATCGAAGTTAACACCATATGTGGAACCCCCGGAGCATAGAAGGGAAAAACGGCCACCGCCTCAGATTATCAGTGGACAGAAGGAGTATGAGGTGGAGGAGATTTTAAAGCACAGAAAACGCGGCAGTGGTTATCAATGGCTGATAAGATGGAAAGATTATCCGCTTGGAGAACGGACTTGGGAACCAAAAAGGAACTTGACGCACGTAAAAAAGCTTCTGAACGAATATAATAAGAAGCACGGCATCAAGATTCGGGAGTTACCGATTCTTCCGGCAGGATTTTGGGACAAAACCATACGCCGATACAAAACAAAGGAGGAGTCCTTACCATACTCGATGAAGAAATTATTTATCCCAGAGACTGGTGTTTTTGTCTCTGTCGACGAGGACGTCGACCCTAGAGGGGGGGTAATGTCACGATTTGATACTATCTAATCGTTCCAACGCCTTATGTAAACATGTGCCTATCTAATCTTTGGCGCTTATATTATATGAGCACTTATTAATATCCTCGGAACGTTCTGGACAAACACACGACAAACACACCTTATACATGAGGATACAGGTCGCTTTGTAAGAACACATGGTGGAGGGACGGTTCACATGAGGAACACACATTTAATTAATAGGTCTTGACAGATCTCATGGGCAACGCATGTACAACACATGGTTACAGACTATTGTAGTATATTTATGTTCTCGTTCACACGGCCCGATAAAACAGTATATATACAGTAGCTAGTCGTCTGTAGTAGTTAACCTTTTATTCCATCCTCTTTCGAGCTATACACATCGCACTCCCCAATCCTTTATCTTTGATATTGGACGCGATTTAGTCTTGACTGTGACATGTTTAGTCTCATGGGAATGGAGATCCAGATTTTCTGCCATATGGGGGCTCCTCCCCAACAGCTTGGAACTCGGTATTTGACATTTATACCTTCTCATACAGCCCCTGATTTTTTTACTTGCAATGGGGCTGCACGGTTTCTGATATTCGATACAACGCCCAGTGGACATCAATTCTTGGTGGCAGGCTCAAGTTTAATCATTTCCGGCTGAAAATGTGTTCATAGGAGGTAAATAGAAGCAATGGTCAGTATACTATCATTTTAATACCATTTTATTGCTGTACTCAAATTTTCTTCTGCCTGCAGCGCTGAAATCTTGACACTTCAGCGCGACGAGCTTAACGTCTCTGAGACGGAGGGGTGCTTTATACCTGGCTATCTCAAAACAGAGCACCCAAGGACTATGAAGATATGATTAATCAGCATAGGTAAAGCAACGGCAGAGCTCCGTAGAATAAAAAGTTCTTGCAGCGAGAAAACGGAAGTCTGCGAGGAATTGATGGATGACGTAACTGCGACACAGCCACCTCCCTCTTCCTCTCGACGGCCACCATCCCATTTCCTCGTCTCTTCCCATCCGTCTCGGCTCAATATGACCGTCCCCAGAGTGTATAGTGGACTATATCACCCTTCTAATCCCACTTTGAGACTTCGTCTGGGCAGTTTTGAGCACCCTAGACCGACATCAGCAAACCATCGATAAGGGCGATCTCGACGAAAAGTGGCAGTTTTGGGTTTCGTGGACATCTCGGTCTACTCTATTTGGGCTCCACCAGTGTCTGGAAGCTGGATAGGACTCGGAATGCGAGGTGTGCAGCATATTTCCATCTTGATCATCCCGCTCTTCGGCCTTACTTTTCTGGTCCCCATGTTCCCCTCCTCTTCCAAGCTTCCTAGTGTCCATCCTACTCTCTCAGAAAGATAGGAGGAAACGTCTGTCATCGTTTCTGCCTGCTCTTTTGGCTTGAATTACCTGTTAACTCATATTTCTCCAGGTTACAATTCTAGCCAACTCATACGCGACACCAACGTTTCAACGATCGGTACGCTTTACTTAATCATCTTTACTTCATTCAAATGCAACTGCTACTGGAGTCCTAGGGTTGATTCTGTACCAATGTACGATGTGTGCACGAAACTCTGTCAGGTAAGCTGCACTTCTTTTCCTTATTTTTCTTTGTGTACCAACGTTCTGTTTCGCCCTGTAGCTTCGTCTTAATGCCATAAGCTACGCTCTCAGGCGAGTAACTGCAATATTTGAAACGTTTTCAATTTATTGACTCATTCTGTCGCTTTTATCCCCTCCAATGCCTTCAGGATCTTCGTTGGACATCTAGAAGCATCGCGTGAGAACCTGCCAAAGGTACTCCTCTCAACCGCTATCCCATGGCATATACTAACCGACTTGACTTAGGGAAGTTGTGTTCTCTCTCGTCCATGCCCTACACTAGCGCCTGTTGACTTTTTCCCATTGTTTCGGTCAGCACCTTATTATATTGCCTCTATCTTGATTCCTGACTTATCTGACCGGGACAGCATTTCCGCACTAGTACCCCACAAATGCCTCAAAACACTCTTACGGTGTTTGTGCTCATCGTTCGGGCCGACTTTAATCCATTCATGTGATAGATCCCGGATTTGGACGACTAGCAAGGCGATTCCATATAGTCCCATAGGCTGCCGCTGGTGAGTTTTGGTTCAAATCATTTCTGGCCGGTTTTGACTTAAAGAATCGGCGTCAGATGGCTGGTAACCCGAATATAATTTGAAGCAGCATGACATGGTACGTCGTATTCACAGAACATTGAGTGTATACTCACGTCTCTGACGGTTTGATGCGGTCTTCAAGTTAACTTTGTGTCGGATTGCCCGCTGCCGCTGTGTGGGATTGGACTTCGGATTGGCGACTTGGGACTTGTAGAAGCGTTGGTATATTCCTGTATTATGTAGTGAAATAATATGATTTCTCAATCAAATTGCAACGCGCGGTAGGAGAGCATACCTGAGCATAGTGGGGCAGACCTAAGCAGAGATGAGCAGCCTAGTGCAGACGCCAGCAGAAGCGGCGCGGACGTGCAATCTGCTATAGGCTCATTTCTCTGCTTGCATCTGCTCATATCTGCTGGACTTCAGCTGCGCAGATGTTAGCAGATGCGAGCAGACACCAGCAGACGGGGTTTTCGCTGGGGGTGATGGGTGAAATGATACTGAAAATCTGCTGCTGTGGGCAAAGTTGGGCGGAATTGGTAAGGTTACGGATGCCCCACATTGAGGAATGTAGCTTCACGAAGATGCAGATCTTAAACAGCACCATAATAACAACCAAACAATGAATTCCACCTCCGCCGGCAACGTGTTACATGCGATAAAACCCAGGTAAAGATAATAAAAAACGACTAGTTTATCTCAGATTCTACATCGGCTTGTTGGCTTCCGTCTTCGCCTGGCCGGCGGCGTTTTGCATTTTGCCTGAGCGGAAGTTAGTCATGGGATGAAAACGGGCGGGAGGTGGTGTGGAACATCAACAAAAGAAATGGAGGAGGCGAGCGTGAAGATGGGTAACGCAGTGGCGAGATTTAAGAAGAACGAGCGACGGAAGGCAGGCAAGAGAGGGATGGAGAATCGGGGGACAACGAGGAAGCGACGATGAAAGACAGCAGCTGGAGGGATGGGGAACGGAAATCGCGATGGAAAAACACACGAGGTTGAGCGACACGACTCCAAGAGGGAAAAGTTGAACAGCGAACAGAAGGAGAGTGGAGAAAACGAGCAGAGGGAAGAGACGAAGAAGGGGGAGGGGTAGATAGACGTACCCTCCGCCTTCTGCGTCGAGTCGCCCATTAGCCCACCAGCCATCTCCTTGATTGCCCCGCTTGCGCGATCGAGCATGCCGGAACCATATTCCTGCGCCTGAGCGGTTTTTTGCTCTGCCTCGCCCTGCAGAAAAGTCAGTCAAAATGAACACAATCAGCACGGCGACAAAGAAGAACAGCATACCTTCATGTGCTGCTCCTTGCCGTCCTTCTGCATCGACTGCATGCCAGTCATATTGCCGACCTGCCCGACGCCGGTTAGCGACGCGCCAGGAAGAAGAAAGAAAAGGACGTACGGCCTCTTTGGCGGTGCCCACGACGCTGTCGATCTGGCCGCTGGTTTGGCTGAATCGGCGGGTAAGTACGGAGTGCGATGGCGAGAACGACGGGCGACGCGATGATGAGGATGAAATGGAGGATATGAACAGCATGTAGGCGGCGCGATGGGCGTGGAAGCGGCGCGATGGGCGGGAAAGCAGCGACGGGGAGAGCGGGACGACGCTCACCTTGCAGACATCGTGTATGTGGTTTGCGTAAAAGTGAGGTGGGGGTGGTAGAATGGAAAGAAGAGGGGGATTCTGAGGAACTCATTCGAAACCACGCCCAGCTTTATAGGATTGAGGCAGAGGCTGTGTCGAGCGGGATGATGTCAGGGAGTGCGGATATAAATTAGTGAGTTATAAGTTAATGATATTTTGATCGCATGTGAATTTGGGTGAGGTCATTGGGCTGAGGCAGTCGTGGCGGCGCGTCACGGATGGACAGTGAGAAGTAAAACCGAAGAATTAGGCAGAATATGGGCAGGCGCGCATGAGACTCGAAGAAGACGGCGAGAATGGTATCAAGGTGAATATCGCAGGATTCCATGTGCAGACAATCGTCTGCAGTCATGTCGTGCCCAGTGCAATTCCAAGACATAGTTGGTTCCAATATTCGACCGTCTGCGCTCGTCGCCAAGGGGCGCCGCCCGCTGCCCGACGCATGCGAGTGGAAGAAAGGAAGAGACGGCATCACGGCATCATGATCCCGCTGATTTCCGGCGCAGACACGACTGAAATTGAACTTGAGTTAAACCTCAATGCACTTGTCGCCCACTGGCATTTATCCACCATGCACTTTGCGTCGCATTCCTTATCACACAAACGCAGATGACAAGTCACAATCATGATGCAAATAAAAATCCACGTACTCACCAGGACATGGCTCAACCCCGAGTCGAACGGGCTCCATGCCGAGGCTTGCAATAACCTTACAATTTATGCAGGTGCGGTCCTCCCGCCATCAAGCCGACATGAAGCAGCTTTGTAACCTACAGACTTACCATGCAATTTTCCCCACAGCGCTAGCGCTATCGAACACCTGGACTCGAGTCTTAGTTACGACAAACGAGGTACGAGTGAGATCTGTTGGAGCGTCTGGTTAGAAGAGACTCAGTCTTAGGATGATCCGCCCAATAATCGACTGCTCTGGAACATTTAGGATTTATAGCCTCAGCCCCGAACAAGCTAATTGCAGAAAAAGGACCTCCATCGACTTCCCTCCCGTGTCGCGCAATGATATCGGTGACCTTGTCATCGTTGGAAGTCCGGAGCGGAACCATCCCGGTTGGACTCCTCTTTTAACCGGTATGAAATTGGATAATGCCTCCCGATAATCACATTGTTTGCTGGCCAGAAATTCCTGACCGCACACCGAAATCAGTCTACCAGATTCGGAGTTCACGGCTAGCGTTCAAGGACTACTTATTCGTATAGCCTTGAGTTTACCTCGTTATAGGTGATTGGAGGTCGAACCTCCGGCGCTCAGAAACATCGCGCACCCAGGGCCATCTTTGCCTGTTGACATTAGATTTTCTCGGGAATGTCTGTCGCTCAGGATTCCCCTACCCCTTGACGTTGGATTTGTGGTGATCAGGAGCACCGTTCACCGGCATCTCCCGCGCTCGCCCCATTGGTCTCTTCGATGTACCTAGGTCTATTGAAATGACGCCAAAATACATTCCGCAGGGATTGTGAGGACGTCTTCATCATTTTGGCCCCTGAGGTGTCGACTTGTTGACGTGCGAAATGGAGCAGGCGCAATTATTTCGACGGCTTTTCACCTCCGTCATGTCCACCGCCGAAATTCAACGCTCTTGGACCTGGCATTAGCCAAATTCCAAACTCGCCCAGATCAGCTCCAGCTACAGCGTGGTCTCAGATATTTTCAACCCTCTTCTCATGTACCCATTCCTTCAATCCATCGTTCTCATCGACTGGAAGAGTATGAAGTTGAACGACGAGGATCTTCATACCATCATCGTCGCCGGAAATTCGGAATTTAGGCAGCTTTGCAAGTCCAACATCTCGATCGTCCAACCGGCCTACCCTTCCTTCTTTAAATTCTTGACCATCGGCGAGTGCGCAATCAGTATGAAGCCATTGACCGCACAGCACGCCCCGGAGGCGGAGGTCAGCGGCACTGGCGACGGAGAGTTCTTCGACGAAGTGCGTATCCATTTGGTTGGGATTCTCAATTTCTGCCGACTTGCTGAAGCAAAAGAGGCTTAAAGAATGGCCGGTCGCCCTAGGAATTGCTGAAATGGACTCTCCTCCTGAGAGACATCAGTTGTTGCTATGATGCGCCGCAAGGATGAAGGGGCAGGGTGAAAGTGACGCTTTGACGTTGCACTGACGTTTGATCGGCGCTGTGACGTTTTTCAACTGACGCGGATCGGCGTTTGATTGACGCAGCAAGTGTCACAGTGCCGCAGCGTCACACTTAGTGATATTGTGGGATTCCTCTTTGCATCGTCAAACGTCGCAGTAACGCAGTGTTTTGTGTGTATTTCCTTCAGTTATCATCCAGGAATGTATGTGCAGAATGAATATCACCCAACTGCCCGTGTTTGAACCCGAATTACATCTCCTGCAAACACAATTCAAGACACATGATCGCCGTTGTATGTGACACTGGTAGTGAGATATGCATCCTCGACATCAGAGTTAGCCCATCTTGATTTCCCTGCTCGTCACTGTACCAATGTGTGTCTTTCAAGTTTCAATACAATGTGTAAGTAAAACCTGTAACTTACCTTCTCTGCTCCATCCAACCATCAGTACACGATCAAGATTTTTGAAAAGTTCCGTCAAGTTTATTGCCAATACCGTTGCAATTTTACTGTTTAAACGTCACCATTGGGTACTGGAAACTGCCTGGAGAGTAGATTTGCCAGCGCAGGTGGTTTCAATGTTCATATGGGCCTGAAAGTCATTTTGATCGGAATACTATTTTGTGAATAACTCCGCCAAGGTTTGAAACGAGGGAGTCCGGTGCTTACCATGACCTCCGATGGATATCGAAGAATCCTTCCGTACAGCAATCTCAAAAACCATTCGTGGGTGCGTCAGTCAACGTCAATTCAACATTGACGTTGGTGGCTGTGTATCGACGCAGGCCGGCGCGCGCGCGTGTTGACGCCCGACCGGCGCATTCTTTTTGTTAGATTTACTACTTGCTATCCGGTATTTTGGGTAACTTGTTGACAATTTTTTTCTGATTTTGAACCAACTTTTTCCGTGCTCATCGTCATCGACGACGCCAAAGGACTTTGATCACTGTGTTCCAAATGCGGTTATCCGGGATCACAGCGACGACAACCGACAGCGATCAAAGCAGAATTCTGTCATAGGAAGTGGGGTTTTAATTTTGCGGTGGTGCGATGCGATATCTACTTGGGTGTCGAGGCGACCGGCGCAGAGTGCTGCATGAGTAGCGCAGACAGCATTGACATTGACGTTGAACTGACGTGGGTCGGTCACACTGACGTTGTGTCACGGCGCAGAGTCGGCGCTGACTGACGCAAACTGGAGAGGTAACTGACGCTTGAATTGTCTACATTGACGCTGCAAGGCGCTGGACTGACGTTGAAAATCTGCGCAGATCGGCGCAGTGACGTTTTGTGACGCTATCACATTGACGTTGATTGACGTTGATTGACGTTGCAAGAAGTTTTGTTCACTGTTTTAACGGTCTCAACGCAAGCTAACGGCCGTATTCGGAGGCCAAACAATGTATTAGTGCCCCAGTCTGATGCTCACTGACATTGGGAGTCCAGGGATACCATTCAAGGCGAGTTCAACATTGACGCAAAATTCAACTGACGCAGACTGACGTTGCATGCGTCAAACGTCAGTGCTGCGTCAAAATCTCCTTGCCCAGGATGAAGTATGAAGATGAACAGAACTCTATTATTCTCTGAGTAACATCAGATGCAAAGTTCAGGCTGCCTACAGATCCGCACATCAATCTAATGTCTCGGAATAGACCTTCTTTCAGCTCGGCCTCTGAATCCAGGCTCGCCAGTACCGTCTGGCACACGCTCTCCATACGTAGCCTCAAATCCACTCAAGCCCTCCTCGCCCGACTTCGCCCCGACGACCGAGGCAATGCGCGTGATCCACGCGATATGTGCAAGTCATCCTCCCCGGGCTCAGCGCCCCCGATAAAGCCAGTACACCTCGAAGAGCACGGAGCGCACGGCATCCCGGTGTGCCTTCGAATTTGCGAAATAATCGGCTTGGGCTTCGCCTTTAAAAACCGCAAGGCTGGAAGACTCTTGCTGGCAGGACGAGAAAAAGTGTGAGTGGTGGCTGGGCAGCAATACCTTCGGGTGCGGCCAGCCGAGGCCCGTAAAAATCCTTGAAGGCCGTTGCAAAGAGGTACTTGTTGATGTTCAATGAATTTAAGAAAAGACGTCACCTCCACTTTTTTTCGACTGATTAGGTAACTAACACTAGCTGGACCTCGATCTGCATTTGACTAGCTCAATTTGCCTGCCTGGCCTTTTCACTGTTGAAGGCGGATCTAGATCGCTTTGGGATTCATTGATGGCCGGGCTGCCCGGGCATCGCCACCAGTGCGTGCCACCACGTCCGCGACGGTACGCATCTTAACCCCTGCAATCGTTTTCATTTTCATATTCTTGATCCATTCTCAGCTGACAGCGGTACGCAATTGCAACCGCATCGCGCCAGTCGCATGATAATCTGGTGCTCTTCGTTCCTCCATCCATTCGTCCACGCACCACCTACTACCTACCTGTCTTCTTTCTGCCGCGGAAATGGGCCCTTTTTTCTTCACATGTGTGCGGAACGAACGATCAGGGAAGGATTTGTTCGATATCCTCGAAACAACTCCGATGTCATGGCGCTGTACGTACGAGCACCGCGCCACGTAAGTACTTGGCTTTTGTGTAGTGGACGGGGATCAGCGTGATTGACGGCGGACGCCACATACGTCTTGCTCTCGAATCATCCTGGAGGCCTCGGTCAAATGCTGCAAGCTTCTAATCCATCAGAAACAAACCTTATCCTGTCGTGGCCGTAACGCTTCTTTAACAAAGGGTCCTCCATGGGACCTCGTCCATGGATCATTCAGATACATTGGCGCTCTTTCGTTCACTGCCGGCGGGCAGGGAATCGTTCCGCTTCACAACAAGGTCGTATTATTGCGGGGCTGCGGGTGCGTGTTTTGCCTCCTCTCTCATCACTTCCTTCCACTCCCTCCTTTCCCATCATTCCCCTCTTCTGCTCTCCCTCGCGTCTTCACTGTAGGCTGATGCTCACCTTTGCGCACAGGCTACCTTCTCGTCTATGTACGACGTCACCTCCCGCCGCTCGACGACGTCCACATCTGGCTCGCAGACGTCCTTGCGCACGCAGTTGACCACGTCTCGTGTATATGTTTGAGGCATAAGGTGGATTTATGCGATGGGAAGGGTGAGTATTGCTCTCTTTCACTCGGCTTTATATATATATTTATTTTTTTGCAGGTTTTTGATTTGTGCCCCATGTTTTGTGGGAGGCAGCATATGAGTTGCACTACCTCCCGTGTTGAGCGGAGGTGTGCAACGCGGAACGTGCCTAAGCCCTGCGGCACGCGGTGTGTCGTTGAACGCATCGGCTCTTCGTGCGGTGATGGGCTGCTCGCCACGCGGCGAAGGCCTGCGAGCTGCATGTCTGTCTGGTGGGCACGGTACGGGGTGCTGTCGAAGATCCTTTGGACGATTTCGATATATCGCTGGCGTCTGTCCTGTTTCTTCCTCACCCTACTTCCTTTCTAGGAACCCACGTACCACTGTCACTCTATGTACACCGCCGCGAATCCGTCGGCGGGAGCATCTTTTGGCGGTTGCTGCACTGGGCATTCTCCCTCCTGCCTCTCTTTAATTGTTCTCCGGCCTCCCCCTCTTCTCCACAGTGCTAAAATACTCTCAGATACCCGCGAACACGCGGTCGCGACCGAGCTCACTATGCAACTGGTGAGGTGTTTCTGCTCTTCATCTTCTGCTCTTCCCTGCGTTCCCTTTTCCCTGCCTCTCCATTCGTTCCCTCCGTCATCTCTTCATACTCTTTCCATCTTCCCATCTTCCCCTCCTCTTCCCCCGTCTTGTCTCTTGTCTTTCATCCCCTCTGCCTTCGCTGGGTAGAGTAGGCATCTCATCTGGAAGGCTGGATCGCATTTCTCACGCCTCCCGGCTCGATGCCCAGCTTTCTGGCCTATCGACGTATGTCTGCTGCTTGTTTCTATTGTCTCACACATCCTCTAATCTGTTTCACATCAAGTATCGAGGATTGTCCAGTGTATAGTGTTGGAGTACGTAGAGTATTTACATTCATATCTCTATATGCCGTGTCGTAGGTACGCCTTGTCATCGCTGGCGTCAATATATGAATGCCCTTCGTCTTCAATATCCAAATAAACGACTAATATCCAACCGAACCCACGATAATCCTCGCAAGGCTGGCTAATCAGGCACTAACTTAGCCCTAATTTGTTTTCGACGTTACTATTAGAAAAATAACACAAGTAAGCGAACTCATATAGCTAGATTAGTGCGAACTTCGGTAATCTGGCCTTATTAGCAAAGGACGTGTTTCCGGATGGCCATTCCCACGATGTTCGCGCGACTGAGGGACCAGATTCTAGATTCTGTTCCTGCCCACTCCATTCATCCGCCAATTGTTGCGTTGTGGAATTAGAGCTCGTCTAGAGCCACTGATCATTGCTATTTACATCTGAGAGGATGGAGACCAACAGGTCCTCTTCTTCGGAGAACGCAAAAACAATCATAGACTCTGTTTGATGCGACTCAGGCACGCCCTGTCAGTGCGGTTCCGCGGGGAATTACGTTGAAGGCGTTTTATCGTCGGCTGGTGAATTGAATGCTGTCAAACAAGTGGTTAAATGCTATAGTATGCGACTAGTCATCTATCTATCCAATATAGCCTAATATGGCATTGCGAAATGTTTCTTCAGAGACATCCAAGCGGAGACTATTGGGGCGATTTGTTCTTCTCTTATCGCCGACAGGGTACTAAGGCTACTGCCAACGCCTTCATTGATTACTACCAACCTGCTGAACTAGAAGCTAATTTTGCTGTGCGTCTAGACGAATTCCGACGCGCGATCGAGGGGATCTAGGTGCGTTCCTTTTCTGTCTGATGTTTTGAGTTGGCTGGTACTCTTATAGCCTTTGACGCCAAACGTATGGTTTTTCGACCCAAAACTGTTGACTGTCTCACACCGGGCGCTCTGTCAGCACCAATTCTCTTCATTTCCCCCTCGAAGGTTCGACGGGTAGAGATCAGAAACCTCTAAATTCGCGCCAATCCAGTTTAGCATCCGACCAAGGGGTGGGAATCGAAATTCATTATGTCTGCGCAGGCGTCCGCTTGAGCCCTAAATGTGCCAATCTAGTTCAGTGCTCATACGAGATCGCGAACCCCACCGCGCTCTCGTATCTTTCGAGTTTGGAGACTAGATGAAGAAATGAACTGTCAGGATATGCAGCCAGCGCTGACCGAGTCACTGAGATGCATAACACTGCCACCTCGTGCCTCCCATTGCCGCAATAGCACCGGCTTCTGCGGGCATAGCCTGTTACAAACAAGGGCCTTTCAAAAAGCGGCGCCAAGACCCCGTTCGTGAGTGTTGTTCTGCCAATCTCCCGCTTGAACCTTTGCTGGGTGCCCCTTCATCCATACTATACTGACATGGTATCCGCCTTCTGGTATGATATAAGTCAGTTATGGGTGAGCATTCCAGCTTCAAATATACTTACCAGAGAAATTCACGACACCGCTGGCAGGTCGGGACATTCTTTTACGGTATGTTGCCTCTGATGCCATGACCTAGCCTCATGGTCCTCAATCCCTAGGGATATACTTCGTGCTTTTCTGTATCTGCATCCACATCCTGCTTCACCGGCCTTCTAGTCAAGGAAACACCGTCCTTCTGGTCACAGCAATCGCCCTTTTCACCTTCTCTACAATTCTTATCGTACTCATCCTGGTTTTGGTAACCGCCGAGATCGAGGAACTGGCAAGCATCCCGTCTGACAGCATTCAGAACGCGGCTTACGTCATCTACGCCATTAACAAGTGGGTATATATCTCAAGCTCTCTATCTAATTCGGATACTCACATGATGGCAGTTCTATCGCTGACGGCCTACTCGTATGTGCATTTTACCAGTACCACTTGTTTTGATCAATTATTTGTCAATTATCTTGTAGATTTATCGCTGTTATGTCGTTTGGAACCACAATTGGCGCATCATAGTCTTGCCGGTAATGCTGCTCATCGCCAGCACCGGTCAGTGTCTCTTCATCCAGTTTCTCACGGGTACTCACGTTAGGTGAAGCGTGCGGACTCGACGTCTTTCTGGACGCAACCCCGCAATTCGCAGTCATTCTAGCTACCAATCTTCTTGCAACCGGTCTAACAGGCAAGTCCATCTCGTTGCCACTGGAGACTCGATGCTAAATAAGATCGTGCAGCCGGCCGCATCTGGTGGATCAGTAACCATTCTCGCGGGTACCTGGGGGCAGCCGCGCAACAACGATATGCATCTGCCATAGCGCTTGTGTGGGTCTCCTACGGCTTTACAATCAGATTTTTATTCGCTCGTTCGTACTTACGTCTTTCCAGAGTTGAATCCGGGATGCTCTATTCCGCAACTATAGTGGCATTCCTGATCGTGATCTCATTTCCAAGCCTTTCATCTACGCTCGAGGAACCACTCCTTCAAATTGTAACTCAAGTCATGGTATGTATGCCTTTTATTCGATTTTATCCTATACATGACTGGGTGTTCAATTTTCCGCAGGGCATCGCGCCTACGCTCATAATCGTGCGCGTTGGACTGGGCGTGACAGTGGAGGACAGCTCGAGTACATTCAGAACGACGACAACCACGAGTATCCCCCTGCGCCAGCCAAGACACGCGAACTCGAGGCTTGGAACTAGTATCGGCAGTGCTGATCCCAAGGAGAATTTATCGCCTGGTTTTGTGGCAGGTGAGAACGATCATGGCTTCGGAAAGCCTCGGTATCTGGGCGATGCGGCCGTTTGATTCTTGAAATTCACTGGATGGGACTGCCCAATGTGCGTGGAGGTTGTTCTCGATTGATGGCGGTAAATAATGATGATGATAATAATGATGATGATGATGATGATGGATTTTTAATTATATGTATGGCTACGGTAGCATTCCGGGGTAAATGTATAAGTTATCGGGGTGGTCACTTTATAATAAAAGTAAAGAGAGGAAACTCGTATCTATGTAGATAAGTGAGGAAGACTGAGAGGCCGTGCGTGTTGGTGGTAAGACGGAAGTGTAAATACATTTACAGCTCAAGAACGTGGCCGCAATGGTGGTTGTGTATGAATGTGGTGCAGGAAGTCGGCGCCAATAAAGGCGGAGTGGTTAGAGGACCTCTTTGGCAGTGGCTTTGATTGTCGAGGAATCAGATGGGGGACTATGTGACGTGAATGGTTTGGTGGGCGAAAATAGGCACACCGTGACGTACCCGAGAATGCGTATGGGGTCTGGTTTTGGTCCTCGCCTTCGCTTTCTCCACTTCACCTAAAGAAAAAAGCCATAAAGAATAATATGCGAAACAGATTGCGGTAATAGCCTCTTCCTTGTAGCTCCACGGACCCAAAACAAGAAGATTGCAGTGAATCCAACGATTTCAGTAGTTTCCCATAGGGACCTGCCAGCAGCGGTTCCAAGTGGTGCATAACACAACTTGAAATACAAAATACCTCATCCGATGCTGCTGGAAGGCAGTGAGGGCCAAATTTAAGCATTCCACCGAGTCGAGCCGCTAGCCGAAGTGATGCTCGTCTGATTCAATCAGATGCACTGTTGATCCGATGTAAAGTCGTCACCCAAAATGTGAGGATGTAACCCACATGCGAAGATGTAATCACTATGCAGCAACCTGCTGAATTCTGATGTAAGTTGTCTGCAGAAAAGCCTGTAAAATAGTAATTTTTAAACAGTATATCGCCCATATTGACGCACGGTATATAGAACGAGCGTTGAGACAACATCCCAGCAAGTTTTAACCCATCTGCATTTGCCAACAGGGCCTTGGCAACTTTTTCCATAAAGAGCACATTCCACCCTCGGGAAACTCAAGCGGGTATCCTGCAAGGGGGAAAGGGCTCTAGCCTCTGGTCGTTGTTAACCCAACAAAAGTGCGTCCCTTCACAATAAAGAAAAGTTGCACGCTTACAGCCATTCATATTGGGGATGTCGAGGATGACTTGTCGAATCCTTACAATAGCCACAATCCTAACAATCGGAAATTCCTGGTCCACACGGGAAGTTCCGGGAACTTTCTCGCGGTTCAGATATAGGGATCAACAATGGATTCAACGTTATCACAATCCGTAAGTTCGTTGAACCTGTATCCTTGTACAATCTTTCAATGTTGTTGTCTTTTTTTTGCTTGAATGCAGCGAGAAACTCGACCGATTTTCCTCTCCAATTAATAATCATGCGAGATGCGATGAGAGATACAAATTCGGAGAAAATTTTCACTTCTACCTCACCGAGGATTGATTTCGGTCAAAGCTCAGAAACGTTGAACATTACAGAGCGGTCAGGTAAAACAATTTACATGAGCCTCAGACATATTCAACCTCTTTCTCTTCAGTCTTTACTATTTCAAGTCTTTGCGAAGCCTTGTGTGACTGCACTGCAATGGACGTGTATGGCTTGGCAGGAAATTGATCTCCTGCGGATGTATCGTAAACCGCATTGCTCAGGCCGACGTACACCAATGTCGATGTTGGTATTATGTTCTAGCAGACACGTAAGCGATTAGCACCCAAGAGATAACGGTCAGGACTGACAAGCAGTTGTGGAGCTACAGCACTCCCGATGGTAAATATTTCCAGACTTAGGTCAGCCGTGATAGCCAGGAATATCACTGAAAAGGTGTATATTGCGCCAGACTCGATTCTGTAAAAGCCCAATAAGATAGTTAGTGTTTTTCTCTAGCTCCCGATATACATACACCATCGCTATTGCAGTGTTGTAACGCTTGCGAAATGTGTTGTCCAGCCCGACATGTCTGGCCGCACGCCGGATCCACAATATCCGACCGGCTGGATCAGCTCAGCATAGAATTGCAATTGAGAAAACCGACTTGCCTGTGAAAGCAGTGAGAACGATGTTTGTTGCTCCGGCTAGGCCATACTGAATTTTTATATCCAAGATGCGGTCAAGTTTTTCATCATATTGCGCGTTCCTCACGACTGCCACAACTACGCACAAAATGGTTCAGTAATCCACAGAGGTATGTGGCGCAGTGGCTCACCGGAGGTGGACAGCATGAGCAGTATAGGCAGGATGAGTATCTTCCTCTGGAATCCCCATATGACGTAGCACCGATACAACTACGATGCGCGGTCAAACCGTGTACAGGGTGAGTCGGAGAGCACTCAACGAAAAGGGAATCTGTTATTGCACTGTCAATGGTCGGGTTGAGTGGACTTCAAAACAAGGAAGCGGAAACTCACCTACTTATTGATGGTGGACGTCACGGACAGTACGGTTCCCAACACGGTCAGAGTCGACAAGGAGATGTGTCCATTCAAACTTGGGTCGCGAAGAATTTGGCCAATAACGCGCGCGTCTATCGTGGTTATAGCGAGATTGGCGGCCGTTTGGATGGTTCCCAAAACAGCCATAACACAACTGAAGCCTATAAGAAGTTTACCTCCCGGGATTTTCCGACGAGAGAGAGTGTAGATAGCAAGCATGAAGAGGCAGATGTAGATGCCTGCCATGCGATCAATTTCGAAGCAAGCACGAGGAGATGACCGACCGTAAAGCACCAGCGAGAGCTAGCTGCTGTTTATTAACCTTTCGCTTTCATAGTTATGGTACTGACCCCGGTTGCCAAGAAGAATCGCATCATGACATCCCAGCCAGAATCGAATGTGTCGGAGTCAATTGTATATTGCATGGCAGTTCTCGGGGATGGGAGGATAAGTGAAAGAATTCAGGCGGTCGCCAGCGCCTAGTTTCGAATGAAAACAAAGTGAGAGGGGGCGAGAGATTGCATCGTCCGCATTTATAGGTCCATTCAAGACAATCAGTCCACCGTGTGAGGGAGGCTTGAGCGGCCAAGATGATGTTCTAAACCGATTTAACCTTGGGTCTTCTGTGTCACTGCAAGAATGATAGGGTATCTCCAGCGGATACCATCTGATCACAAAAATTGTAGTCGATGGCGGAAGACAATTCTCACCGCTGCTCCGGTGAGTCCTTCCCACGGCGCACTTGTCTTACCTCGGTTTTTCCTGGCAGTTAAACGATAGTTTGTAGGAAACCAGCCTGCGCGACTCAGTTCAAATGCTGAAGCTTGAAAGTTGGTGGCAAAGCCGCCTGGTATCCCTCGTCGCTGCATGGCAGATATATATACTGATTGAATGATCAAATCACTTCCCCGATGATTCTGGTCGTTATTCCAGTGCAAGTGCTTCTCGAACAGATCTAGGTCGGCGGCAAAGTGGAGAACCGCGAAGATCATCACAAGGAAGGCTGAAGCAGGCAGTCATAGACTGAAGCAAAGAGACGTAGAGATAGGCGGTCGTCCTAGGAGTTGCGCATGCAGAGATATGAAGATGAACATAATCCTGTTGTTCCCTAAGTAACATCGCGAAGCAAGCCCTTTTATTATCAGGCTGCCTACAGATCAATGAAGTGTCTCTGCATAGACCTTCTTCCAGCTCGGCCTCTGAATCCAGGCTCGCCAGTACGCCGCCATGGCGTCGGGCACAGGCTCTCCATACGCAGTCTTGAATGCACTCAAGCCCTCCTCGCCCCGGCGACCCAAGCAATGCGCGTGATCCACGCGATCATGTGGAAGTCGTCCTCCCCGGGTTCGGCGCCGCCGATGAAGCCATTCGCGGGCAGCAGCGCAGGATACACCGCAAGGAGCGCGGAGCGCACGGCGTCAAAGTGTTCCTTCGACTTCGCGAAAAACGCCGCTTGGGCTTCAGCGGGGGCTTCGCGTCTATAGATCGCGAGGAGAGCTGGATGACCCATGTTAACAGGGCGAAAATAAGGGTAGTTAGTGGTTAGGCACCTCCATTTGCGGTGAGCCGGGGCTCGTAGAAGTCTTTGAAGGCCGCCGCGGCAGGATCAGCTGCGTACTTTTCGAGCGCTACCTGCCCTGCATGAGATCGTCAGAATATCAATACTAAGGCAAATGACAAGACCGCGCACGACCGGCGAAGAATTTGCCTGGAATCCACGCTCCCTTCACCGTCAGCTCAGATTCATCGCGCTACAATCGGGTTCAACGTGGGCTAGCGCAACGGACTCGAAAGGGGTACATACCGCAAGGAGCAGGGCAAAGTTTGGGTCGTATTTGTCGTCATGGACCGCAGCGATGATCGCCGGTGTGCCTACTTTGACTTTGCACGGCGCTTGCTCCACGAGGTGTGCGATCACGTCCGCGGTGGAAGTGTAGACCTTTCCGTCCGCCTCGAGTGTCGCCGTGGTCCCGTTGGGGTTCTGCAGCATCACACTGTATTAGTGGGATAGAATACCGCGAAACGGGACGGCGCGGTATGCACCAATTTCAAGAATGCAGGATCAAAGTTTTCCCCATTGATTAGATCCACGTTTTTCAGTGTCACTGCGCCCTCGGGGTATCTGAGTTCAAGGCTGGAAATATAGAATGAATGTTTCAGCGTGCGTGGTGGTCGGTCGTTGGACGTACACTGCCAGTTCAGCGGCTAAGGTGGTGTCAGAGAGCAACCAATATGCCGGGCGGATGTGGAATGCGGCTCACCGGCGGACCAGAGGGAATAACCAAAGCCGTATAAAGTTTTAATTTGAGTCATTGTAAGAATTTGGACAAAGGAAACGGTTGGAATGTTTAATGGGAATGGCCGACAGCAGGGGTCTTGATATACACTTCGGTTTGCACGGAGTTGAACTTGACGCTCCACGTAGATTTGTGATTGGCGTCAGAATGAGAAGGAGATTGTTCAGCATATTGACAATTGGTGAATAATCGCCTCACGTGCGGACATGATTTTCCCCTGCGGACATGATTTTCCCAAAGATTTTCGTCAGCAGTATTTGAACGGCGCTAATAATTCGAAACAAGCAGAGCATGAACAAGAAAAAGAATCCGTGGTTGACACGGTGGCGGAGAAGGTGAACCACAAAATGATATCAAGAATTGATCCGACTATTTACGCGTTGCTTTTTCCTTGCTGACACCACACGGTCCATAGACGCGACCGCATTCAATCAATTCGCCGAAGCAACGGTGTGCACGGCCAACCCCAGAATTTCGTTAGCAGCCGCCGGGCAAGAGCGGCGAGCTTCCCTCTATGTACTATTCCTCGCACAATACTGCGGCCAGCGCGCTGGTAAAAACGCCACGTCTGGCTATCCCCCTTTTTCGCGGAGAAAGATAACAACAGTAAGATTTGATGCTCGAGTTTTGAGACCTGAACTTCCATCTGTGACATCGACTGAATTCACATTTTTCTCCAGTTGAAAAAAATGGCCGATAGACGGAGAAATACTTACTTTGGCGCGAATCCAGAGATGTGGGCACCTATCTAGGTGCTTGCGGCAGCCCATATGGATATTTAAAATTCAAAGATACGAATCGCGTTGCGGTTAACTCATACGGCTCCAACATCTTGCTCTTCGATGCCCTGCGGTTTGATATCCAGTACCTGTGAAAGTTCGGATGACTGCACTGGGCCCAGAAGAGAAGGAGGAGGTCGAATTCGGCGCAAGACATGATCTGGAAGTGGATTTTCAGCCGTATTGGTCAGGCCGATGTAATATAGTGTAAACGTTGGTATAATGTTCTGCATCCCAGGTAAGTAAGATGGAGGGGTCACTGGAGCGGGCATGGCCTAGACTGACGATTGATTGTGGCGCGATGCCGAGCGCAATGTAAAAGACTTTTGCATCCAGGGAGAAGGCGATGATGAGGAATATTGCGGTAACGCAATATAGTGCACCGGACTCGAGTCTGTAAAATAATGTGAGGGATGGCCTATTGATACTTTCGATGTGAGGTCATACATAATTTTTAGGACCGTATTGTAACGGCTGCGGAACATGTTGTCAAGACCAACATGACGTGCTTCACGTCGGATCCATAATATTCTGCCAGCTGAGAGAAGAAGGATTTTAACCGGCGGTAGTTTTCACAACCGAGAAAATCCACTTGCCGGTGAACACTGTGAGAAGTAGGTTTGTTGCAGCGCCCAGGCTATACGGGATTCGGATATCTGTAATGCTGCTGCCTGGTGTGGACTCCAGGATCCCGACAACTACAGGAAAGTGCAATCAACATAGGTCCGATGCGATAATTTGAAGTGCTTGCTCACCAATGGTGGAAAGCATGAACAGTGCAGGCAGGATAACTATCCTTTTTTTGGACCCCCAGATCAAGTAGCACCGATAGAGCTGATATCTGAATCAGGGTGCGTATATTCCTGCGGCGGATTTGGGACACTCAACGAAAAAAGAATCTGTTACGAAACTGGTAGACTGAGTCTCTACTTTTAATAGTGGAGGTCAAGATCACCCACTTGTTTACCGCGAACGAGAGGTCCTGCAGCATGTCTAACATACGGTACGACGCCAAGAGCTGTGGATCCACTTGTGAATGAACCGTTTGTTGGAGCAACCGGGCATATATCGCGGTGGTTGCAATATCGACTGCCATCTGCGTCGTTCCCAAAACGGCCATAAGCCACGTTGCCACTATGAGCAGTTTTACTCCAGAAGCTTTCCGGCGGGAAAGGGTGCGAAGGGCAAGCAGGAAGAGGTTGATGTAGATGCCTGCGACTGGATTAATTCTGCACCCAGTGAGAAACTTGCTCCGGGCTCACCGTAGAGCAGGAGCGAGACCTAACTGTCAGGGATCAGGCGTGGTGGGCTTTAATCATAGGTCATGTACTGACCCCCGAGCTGGAGAGCAAGCAGATCATGTAATTCCAGTCGAGATCGAATTCCTCGGAGTCGATGGTGTACCGCATCGCAAGGCTCAGGAGAGTAGATATACAAGTTGAAAGGCAGCCAATCGCAAGTACAGGCAGCTAGGGATCTCCAGGGTTTTTGTCAGTGTTTCGAACGGGAGAATGAGGATACAGGTCAGACGGCCGGAAAGGGACCACAGACCTCATCGACCGCGTTTATAGTTCCATGGAGGCGGTGTATCGTGTGGCTTCCCTCGACGCAAGACTGGGCTGTGTTTCCAGACCGCAATTTTTACGAGTCCCGGGATCTCACCTCCCAATATCTTACCTCCCCGTTATGAGACGAAGACCAATGACGATAGATTTTACCGCACCATGTTGAGGAACTTGAGATCGTCTGGGTAGGATTCGGGTGTCTGACCTCGGGAAAAGCCCGTGGGATCTGGGAGTGGTGTTTAGATGATAAGCAAGGATTGTACGCTTACCTTGTGTATCGGGGACATCCTGGGAGCAGCGTTCTTTATTCAAACCAGCCGTGGAATAATAATGCCCACCTATATACCACTGTTGGCGGTGCACAAGATGTATAGTGCAACCGCTGTAGATGATCACTAGGTATCACAGCCTCCTGATGCAAAATACCCAGGTTACCCACGATATTGAAGCATGAATGCTGAAGCTTTACCCGAATCGCACCGAAGCTTTGCACGACTCACAATAATCCCGTAAGTCTTGCTTGGAGACCGCCAAACTTCATATCAGAAAAAAATCCAGATCAAGTTCTACATCGGAGTGCAGAATAGCGAATCGAGATGGCCAGTCGTAAGCATCGTCCCCACGACCATGTATCGGTGGGATGGATAGAGGAATTCGGGAGAGAAACTATCCCGTCCAAGAATAGCCAGACGTTGAAACGAAGACCTTGATTCGTCGCCAGTGGCATACTTACCCATGTTCGCGGATCTTCGCCTGGTGTCGGGAATGCCATGGGAGATCTTTAAGATGCGTTAGCAACACAATGAAGCGAAACAACGGGAGCCATTGAAGAGAGTGTGTGCAGAAATCGCACGCCAAGAATGTCCCAGCACCATGACGATTGACCCGATCTCCACACGACAGATGCAAGACGCCCAATCTCTGCATTCAAGCACGAGGAGGAGCGCGCCACCGCCGATGCAATGCGAGCAAAGTATTGTGCTCCTGCGCCTGCTTGCCGGGAAGCGATCCTCCTAGCTTAACATTCCCCGAAGAAAATAACGAGCACCCGACCTTCAGGTGGCCCAAGCCAAAAAGCAGCCTGCACCTCAGAAGTCAGCACTCCACCGGAGGACGGATGCGCTCGACCGCAAAGAGAGGGCGATTCGCACGCTCTTAAATAAATGGACACACTATGACATCATCCGGTGCGTGGACACAACGTAGTTATAATTATGCGAGCGAGCCAGTATCCAGACAAGGTTTTTTAACAAAAAAACCGGGAGGCAGAAGAAATAAAGGCAAAGAAACTCAACGTGGCCCTGGGTAGTCCAGCCGGCGAAAAAAGAAGTCCGAAGATGAGCACCTGGGACCACCAAAGCACCACTTGGAGTTTTCCGCAATGCAGTAGTGTGCGTATATCGCGGCACCGTCGTTGGGCGTGGTTCCAAGTCGTAGCTGGACTGCGGAAGCGCTGCCCGTTTGAAAGGATTGACTGATATGAGTGAGGGTGAGCAGTGCAAAGCAAGCCTGATAAGTGATGGCATCAGCGGATCAAATTTTTAACCCAGCACCGTTCTTCCTGACTTCAGGGAGTGAACTGCGGCACTACTAGTGTCGTGGCCTTTCCCTCTATCTGAATTCAACTACCCCCCTGTTGTGTTTCATCCTGTCTCCTTTGGAGTCTCGGTATCCCGGGCTACTCAACTTGAACGTTTGATCTCGCCAGCCAGGCTATGTCCAGGCAACGCGACTCTGGTCATTAATTCAGTGGCTCATACAGTGAAACACTATTTTGATTTATCTCGTTTTTTACTGAAACATGACGGAAAATTTACTCTCCCTTGACCCGTTTCCGTATTGAAACCGTCATATAAACCAACACTTAGCTTTGCAATTATCCAACCATCTTATATCACATGGTGTGCACGCTCGAGCTTTCCAATTAGGACGAGGCAGGACGTTCCCGTTCGCTCCGTCACTTTTCGTTCTGTACCCTATTAAAGTTTTCTCATCAGCCTGCCTTTTCTACTCTCGACCACTTGAATTGAGATCCCTCTGTCCTGAAATGATTCCTGAAGATCTCACAAAGCCAGTCATTTTCTTCTGGTTCCTGTCGGTCCGAATTTCGGAGGTGTAGCGAATCCTAGGCTCTTAACTTTAACCTTTTGTAGATTAATCCCAGTTCAACGGATCGATTCAATCGTCCCCGACCAACTACTCGGTCACCCTATAGCACATGGTCTGCAGTGCTCATTGCACATGGACTCAAACGCTGCAACAGGAGGTTCTGTTCGATTTGATGCCAGGGTGATGCTCACAGGTCCAGGTTCTGGTAGCGGGACCATTGCTCACCATTCGCCCAACAATCATGCACTTTCGGCTCTCATAAATTCGACCTACCAGAGAGTTGTTCGACCACTCGGTAGCACATGGTGTGCACCTGCATTGCTTGACGTGGCGGGTGCAGCATTATTGCAGGATGCGCGGTTCGATTCGGTGTCGGGTGATGAATGAAAGAGGCCGGCATCTTTCCTGCTCTTTTTTCTTTATGTCTGTCAGGTCTTCCATCTCTGTTCGAATTTCCTATTCCAGGCTTTTTCCACTACAGTTGCACCACAAGCAAGCTCCGCCAAACTTGACATCTCCTGCCTTTATTATAGTTCCGCCGATACAAAATCAACTTTGACGGCAGGCGAGTGAATCACCCAGTAGTACATGGTGGGCACCTGCATTTGCTTCACGATGACGTTGCGGCAGCCGTTCGATTTGGGGTCGGGTGATGCGTCGATATGAGGGATAGTCTCTTTTTCTAGGTGAAATCTCGAACCAGGCAGTGCCTAGGGTCGGCATACAATGGGTTTAAACTAGGTCAAGTCCGTCATACATTCAAGCGGTCAGACAACTGATAGCCCCATCGTGGGGAAATACGACAGGTCTAGTGGCCCCGTTATGCCAATCCATTTACCACTATCCTCTTTTGACAAATTTTCCCGTGGCCTAGAACCTCCTTCGGTGAATTCAACCACCTGAATTCTACTCAGAGAAATTTCACGGCTTTTGTAGCAACTTTATAGTTCAACATCAAATCATTAGATATCTTCACAAAGCTTAAAGCATTCCGAGATGAGCGTGAAAGAATGCGAGATGAGACTGCAGTGACACTTGTTAGCACCAACGATCAATATCAGATTAAAACGGTTAGTTAAAACCCGTATACATTCAACCCAGTGCCAGAGGAGATCCGTATGGCATCGATTTGAGTAGGTATACCACGTTCTGAGAGAATCGCCTCCATCATAGTAATTCCACCTTCCCGCCCAGTGATCCACCAGCCGCCAAGATGACGATCCCCGACGAATGTCAGGGAGCCACACATCTCAGCGACGCGAGACGCAAATCCGAACGAGACACCTCGTCCGCCCATGTTCGAATAGGTTCCTGTATGAAATACTTTCAAGTTAGGCAGAAATGTAAACCCATGCATCCAAGAAGCCTGATGACTCTTTAGCTGAAGGGCGTTATTGTTCTGCTGGAGGAAAGGGGACGCACCTCATCACGCCTTTGTATCTTGAAAATCAACTCGGGCAGAAACAGAGACTCTACTTGACGAATCGCGTTCACTAGGAGACTGAAATAACGCGGATCGGAGAGACCAAGTCCACCAGAGTCCTGGAATCGAACGAGAGTCGTAATGCGCCGGAGGTGTAAAATCAGCTGCGACGGAACGAGATCCCCCCGCACAGGAATACCGCACTCCGAGGGAATGGAATGAGTCAGGCGGATGTCTTCAAGCGGGCAGATATCTACGGTGTCAATATCACCCAGAACCGCCACTAGATGCGAGACGGAGCCTACGAAGCGCCGTAATCGAGGAAGAATGGGTTTGGAAGTTGATGGGAATATGAAGAGGTGGTTTCGTGTCGCATTAGTAAGGGATAAATCCTCTATTGTGGGATGTGCGTATAGGAAGGCCGTGGCTACATCAGGATCTCCGGATAGCGGAGACAGATGAAGTTTCTTGAGGTTTGGCCACCGAGCGACGAGGAACTCGTCCGGCACAAATCGGGACCCCCCGGAAACGACGAGAGTCAACGATACAAGGTTGGTAGCGCCATAAATGGATCGTGCTATCCGGTGGAAATTGAGGCTACCGCCGCCAACCCCATCTGGCACAATGCAGGTCCGGTATTCGAACTGGCGAAGCAAGGGAAGGGAACATATCTGTGGATTGGATCAGTGTATGCCCGGCCTCATGGCGCTGTAGCTCACAGTATTCGAGAAAGATAATTCCGGTCGGTTTGGATTGGGTATCTCCTGCAATTCTAAACATGGCACGGAAGATATGGAGTGCCAAAAATTGTCCTTCAACTCGAGCCCGCTGATCGATGATAGACGAAGCCTGGTCAGACCAGTTGTTGCTCCAAATATTTCCATTAGCGTGTCGACCATCGTCTCCATGCTGCCAGCATCTGCGAGCGTCTCAGGAGCAAGTGGGCGAGGAATTCGGATTTTGTGATGGCCGGTATAAGTACTGGCTGAAATAATCAGGGTGCGAACATGACGCAGACAAAGAGGTTGGGAAAGCAGACTGCGCCAGTAGGGTAGAAAGGGAATGCCGAGAGGCAGGTCGATTACGCGCCAATCGGAATGAAATGGAACAACCTGAGGGTAGACGGTTTTGCAAGTCAGAGCGAGTGAGAAAAGATCTGGCGTGTCCTCGACACCGTCGAGGATTGTTTCGAAGATTTCTGCTGGGAACGCTAGGATATGACACATGTGAGGTCAAAAGGAATAGGATGGGGTGCCACCGAGTTCTGACTAACCTTAAACAGCCTTAGACTATACTACCGCGTTTGAGAAAATGCCGAGGCCGCCCGAGGCAGGGAAAGCATGCATGCCGATTTGCTTCTTGATGACACAGGAGGTGAAGAAGTTCAGGCTAGTTGCCCCAACCAAGACGTTCCGTTAGCTAGGTGCTGGAAGGCGGAGAGCCAGAGAAGCTCGATGTGAGGAGACCATGGGCTGCGATATTGGTGCGACATACTTACCTAAGTAGATGGAGGTGGTCGGTGGCAAAATACAAGCGGCTGCCCATACGGCAGCCGATCAAAAGGTAAAACGCGCCGATGAGGGCGGCATCACTTTCCCATCGTTCCTTTTTCTGCCAGGGAGGCCGTAAACGCCGCCTCCAGCGAATGAATAAGTGTTTTGGTTTCCCCGCTCAACGCTGCAGTGAAACACGGTCTATAAGATTGACAATTTGAACCAAGGAAAAGCCGTGCTAGGCGACATCCCGTGCGAGCCTGTGCTCGGTCGGATCAACTTTATTGGCGACAACTGCAAACTTCATAAAGACTACGAAATCCACATGGTAAAGAATGCCAGCGTTGTTAAGTACACCGCAGCCCTGAGAGAGACGGATCTATACTCGGCATTGGCAGCTAGAGCCAACCCGGCAGTTGTGTTGACTTGTGGTTGTGAAACATTATGACCATCGATTTTACAATGCGAGTACCAATCTGAAAAGGAGTATAAATTATCAGCGGCGCGCGAGATAACACCTGTGGGGACCGACGTTGGAGACCAATCTTGGCAGTCAAATTTAACAGTTTGCTGTCCACTACAGCTGCGATGCAGGAGACACAAGAAGCAAGTTCGCCGCCAATATCGTCAGTGCAGAGGCATTGTGAGAATCCAGGCGAGGATTTACAGTTCTTCCGGAGCGTATATATTCAGACCTTGGATGCCACGGAATTGACTCTGCTGGGCGCACCTTGAATGTCTGATGCGCAGTATCACAGTCTGAGTGACATGTTCCGTTAAATGGGGAGAAGGTGGTGTTAAAGTCCTTCTTCCACAGAAAAATCTCTTGATACACAGAGGAATTCCACGACTCCCAAGGCGATCTCGTGCTTTGCGGAGCAGCAGCTGGTAACGGATTCAGAGCTTATAACACGCTCGAGTCAAACAGCTTACCAGTTGCCAGCACTGCGAAAATGAGAACAAGATAAGAGTATACGACAGGCACTGACAGCATCCTCTTGGGGATTGAGTGCACCGGGATGCGACAAAGATGACCTTATAAGTAGCCGCCCATAGCTACGTCCGTATCCGAATGCACCCGGTTCCTCTTGCGTTTCCTTAGAAACTTTCCTATCCGCAGCAAAAGTAAATTCGTCCTAGGGCGTCAAATGGTTTTGAAAATAGGCTTCATATGCTATGGAAGCACATGCAAGAAGGTACTTGTACTCACCTCACATCTCACGGCCCCGGGCCGGCATCATTCCCACGGTTCAACAATAGTACACAACTCGATAACTTACGAAGGTTGCGAACGCAATTTACACCAGAAAGGAGCTCCAAAGATGGCTCAATATAGCTTGAACACGACTTGAATTTGACTGACGCTTGCTACTACAACACAGATAATCTTACATGAACATAGGCGGGTGATACATATGCGTGCTCGTTGACTTGGGGGCGAATTCAGTGGCGGACCTGCTGGGTGGCGGGAACACCCTTAGGAACGGGAGCGTGAGGTACAGGTGCATGAGGCGTCTTGATCTTAAGGCCTGTTTGAAATCGACATTAGACTATTTTGTAACGTCCCAAAGAAAACATACCAAGATCCTCCGCCAGGAGATCCGCTCCTTTTTCTCCGACCAACAACGCAGAAGAATAGGTGTTGGTGCCGAGATTGTCCTGGGCGGATATATTAGTTCTGGACGCTCGCGTGCACGATAAAACTCACCGGGCAGATACTCAAGTCAACGCACTTGAGATTCTGGGTACCTGTAATTAAGTTGAGTAGGGAATTCAGAGTAATCAATGTCAATTACCGAAAACGTTGAGACGCGCGTCCACAACACCGCCTTCCTCCCTCGGTTTCATAGCTGTTACATGTGGTTCAGAGTGCAAAAAAAAAAAAAAAAAGAGACGAGAGGTCAACTTACCGCACGTTCCCAAGCTGTGCCAGGTGGTCTCGACGTGGTCGGCGATCCAGTCGTCGATTGCCTTGTCGTCTTCCTCGGTGTACTTGATATCCTCGTGGACCTTGCTGGCGTCATAGGTGTCGCCCGGCTGGTGCCAAGTACCCTGAATAATTCGACATTAGTTCGAGCAGGGATCGACAATATAAAAAACGGCCATACCATGTGGATCCCGACAGTGAATCCGTTCGGGAGAATGCCCTTTGCAGTGTGGATATCGATGTCCTTGGCTGCTGCGGGAGAGGCCGGGTGGAAGCGCGGGTGGTGCGAGGTCAATTCACCGCGGAACGCTGTCAGTTACGTCAACGAAATATGCGGGAAGTTAAGCGTGAGTGCGTACCATCCATTCTTCTGGCAATTTCACGGGTCTTCTTGTAGCTCCAGCGAATCGGTGCGAAGTCGGCCTTGTCGTTCATGAATCCACTGTCGAAGTCGGGCTCGACGTAAGGATTAGGGCTCTTGATGTGGATCTAAACGGCAAGAATCTCGGTCAAATGATTCAAACAGAAACTGAACGGCGCACCTTGCCGCGAGAGGCCGGGTACTCAAGATATTGGAACATCGTGATGTATTTTCCAGGAGGGAGGAGAGTGTGATCCGCATACGCTGCAGGGATTTGTTAGCTTCTAGGTATCTCGGGGGGAAAAAAATTCGCACCCGCAGAAACAATAGACCCGAACCTGTTGGACGTAATCGATCAGCTTGTGTAATGAACGAACGAGTTGGGACTCCTACATGACCGGCTTGTCGGGCTAAAGATGGAAACGATTAATTTACGAAATTATATATTGTGCGAAGTAGCATACCTTGTCCTTGAAGTAGGTGTCCCAAAGCTTGTTAAATTCGGGACCCATCTCTTTGAGTTCGGCCTCCGAGGGTCGGATCTGGTCCAGGAATGTCCAATGGCTGCACGACACTGATCAAGAAGAACTTACCTTGAATCCAGCATCGATGGCGTTCGACGACAGACGCGCTTTCTGAAAGTACCGTCAAAATGTATTCTAAAACGTTGGCAACTGGACGCACCTCGGGAGAAACCTCCCACTCCTGGAACAACTCCTTCTGAACCTCTTTGTCGCCACGGAGGAAGTCGTCCAAAGTCGCGCTCTCGTTGGAAACGCGGAAGACTGAAGGACGAATCAGAAACAATAGCTGCGAAGCAAGGAACATGATCCTCACTGGAGAGGGTCGTGTAGTGGCTGAAGTCGAGGCAGATCAATGACAAGGCACTCGGCATGCGATGCGACTTACTCTTGGTATTGCTCGCTGAACACTTTAAATCAGTATGGGCGACCAAGGTTAAACAAAAATTGCGCACCCGACTCCGGGAAGGTCGCTGACAACCTTAATATCCATCTTCTTCAGGAGCTCAGCGTTGCCGACGCCTGAGCGCTCGAGGATCTGGGGCGTGCCGAGCGTCCCGCTGCTGATCACGACGCACTTGCGGGCCTTGACGATCGTCTCCATGGTCTGACCTTGGTGGCCACGGTTGCGCGCGGGGACGTACGCAACACCGACGGCCTTGGTGCCCTCGAAGATGACACGCGAAACACGGGAGTTAGTGCGCAGGAAGAGGTTGTTCTGGACGTCCATGACGCTGTGGACGTAGGCTGTCATCAAGGATAAATGTTAGGCATTGCGCTCAACAGGAATTCGACGACAGACCCGTAGCGGCGTCGCTACGCCTTCCAGTGTGCCTGTTGATGTACTTGGCCCAGATTTCAGACGCATGCGAGGTCTCGAGATCTGACAGAGAGATGAGCACATCATTTTCAAAACGACGCGAACATTACCTTGAATATCGTCGCTGAACGGGATTCCAATGGCATCGGAAGCGCGTAAGAAATCTTGCGCTGTAAAGGATGTATTGATATATCGTCCGCATCACGACAAAAACAACGAACCCAAAGCCGTGATGGTGCCGCCATTGGAGATGGCAATCGGCCCGTCGTACCCGTGGGTGGTGTTGTTGCTGGGTTTCTGATAGTTCTCGAGCTATTTACGGCGTGTGAATGGCGGCAGCAAGAAGGAGTTCAGATAACATTCCGTACTCTCTTCATCAACGGAAGAAGGTCTGATGGAATAGTCTCAGTATCGGGTTAGTAGAAGGCGGAATGTCCGAACGTACCCTTTGCAGTCCAGCCCTCCGACTTGAAGTCGTCTAAACGCTTTCTCGGTCAACAGGGGAGTCCGATTTGCGATATAGCTTACCCCAGTCAGAGGCAGACGCCTTGAAGAATGGTCAGTGTACTTTTGAAAAGCAATGATCTGACATGACATACCCTAGTGTACATCTGGAAGTTGATACTGGGACCGCGTTAGGTCGGCATACGGGATAACATCAAGTATAGTCACCTGCTTCCTCCACCTTAACGACGAAAGTAAATTTAACGACGGAACTTCAACCGATGACTGAGCAGCTTACCCAGAATGTTTGCACATCTAAGGGGTTGCGATTCAGCCTCGATGATTATCCCGACAAACACGCCGCAACTCACGGAACAATGCTCTTCCTGCCGCGCATATGGGAAGACGCCATGGTGTCGGTGTAGAACGTTGCCTTGTCATTGCTGGATTCGTCGGTTAAAGTTATGCAACTCGAAGACAATCAAGCGCTTACATTCCATCGCGTTGCATGTTCCTCACGAAGATACCGGGCCTGTGGACTGTAAATGGGCCGGATTGAATGCCGGGAATCAACGCTTACCTGTAGACCTGAGATTTATGGTCGTAAAGTTAAATGTCCGAACATAGAGTGAAGGGACGTACCCAGGGGTCGTCCCTGTTGTTGGCACCACCTGAGTAATACCGTTCGTCAAGTTGAGTCTGGATCAGGCGGAATTGATTCTTACCTTCGATCAACATGACCTTGAGGTTCGGGTCGGCATAAGCCAGACGCCCGGCAAGGACACAACCTAGTGGAGACCCGTTAAACTACAGCAAGATCGAACGTGGGTGACATACCTGCTGGGCCGCCTCCCGCAACGATAACGTCGACCTCCTGGGGATGGACCATGGTTTTTTACGCTCGGGTGGTGTTATTCAGATTCAGAAAGAGGAGAGAAGAGGACAGAAATCCGTGGGGCGTTCGATGCATATGTGTGGGCTTTTATATTCGTATTCCGAGGATGGGAAATTCTCATGGCAAGTGACCTAGCAGAAACAGGAAAATTTGTCAGATGATATGCTTTGGAAACAAACATCTTGGCCACGGTTTTGAGAAGACGTGGGGAGCGTTTGTGAGAGAAGAAGGTAGTGTTAGAGCCGGAGTACCCACGCCGCGATAGCGCAGTGATGCGCGATACAAGACTCCTAGCGTCGTAGTGCCGCTCAACGTGGGCGGCACCATTGTCCCGCATTCAAGTCAAATGACACTGAATGGCTGCATTGCGGCCTCAACCATATTCCGCGGACTAAAACAGCTGGTCGATATATCAAATTCCTGTGAGCGAAAATGATAGACGTATTGCGGATTCTATAATTGAGTCGCCGATGCTTCTTTAAGTGGGGAGATGCGGGGTAATTGATCCATTAGTTGGCGCGATGTTCGCATGTCGGTAAGCGGTTCTCCATCTGAAACAAATGAGAACGAACCATCGGTATTCCTGCAAAGACGCGAGGAGGGATTATACGTCATGTAGTTCTGGGTAGATACTCTGTAGTGCGAGTAGCTTCGAGTGCGCTCGCACGAGAGACAGGTCGAAGATGCTCGGTCCGCACAGAATCTCACATGACCGTTTACGTCGCTGCAATAATTCTACTAAGGGGTCGCCCCCAAAACCGTGGTTAGTAAAAGTCCGGTAGAACCATACAAGCAGGACCTTTTGTGTCCTAAATCGCACGCACCGCTCAAGGTCCGTCGTTTAGGCCTGATTCCCGAATACGGGACAACATGTGGCCGTGTCCGCAGACTTCAGCACGGAGCGAATTGAATAGCCAAGAAGCCTAGAATCCCAGAGACGTGGGAGCCGCGGGATCGCAGGAACGGCATGTTTATGCAATATTCATGATAAATTCTGCACGCCCTGTCTCCCAGTGGCATTGCTGTCCAATTGCTGTCCAAATATTCGGGGTCACTGGCAACACTGCGCAACAGCGGGAGCGGGCGGGAGCCCGTAGCATCATGTGTCCAACAAACTTTCAGAAGGTTTTGGTGGCGCAGAAATGGAAGGCTGAGGAAGCATACAGACCAGGACAGAGGTTTGGGGTGAGTGGGTGTGAGGCAGGCAGATGACGTCATACCGTGACTCGTAAACGTGATGTGTCACGAACGCGTCGCGTATCAGGCTTTCTGGTTTGGTTGAGCTACTATATATTCCAGCGGAGTTGATGAGAAACAGGTGGCACAAGTACAGAATTACTTTTTCGGAAGCAACGAGAATTGAATTGTGGCGCATGATTGGGAGCCTAGACTCAAGTAGCCGCTTTTGCAACTAGTGTGGAATTGAAATTCATGCTACGGCCCTCGAAACAAGTGTTGCCGGGATCATCGAGCCGAAGAAAAATATGTACTCTCTTTTCTCCAGTCCTTGTCCGAATCACCGTGGTCACACAGCTTACGAGTAATATTCGTTGCGTTGATATATGAGCGGAGCTTAGCCGAAGTTGCAGGACTCATCGTCCATCGAGAAAGGCGATGGTGCACGCTGCGCCAAGGAAGAAAAATACCTATCGTCGACTATCATTTGATTCAATGCATTGCCGTCGTCTCAAGCACTGCCGCTTCCAGCAGCAACTCGAGATTAAGTGGAATGGAATGGGGGCGAGAAAGGCGTGCTCTGTCTGTCTCGTTCTTTGAGAGACTGAGATCTGAGAATGAGCGCACATTAAAAATCATTGGCTTGAGTCTGCCGACCAGCCTCCTGCCTGAATTAATCAGTGAGCACATACAGGCAATGCATGTCAAGTCGAACCCTTGGACAAAGGAGGCTCGGGCAATGGGCGTTCTTAGGCGACTTGGAAAATGCGATTTGGGCGTAGCTACCCAAAATGAGAAACAAAATCACAAGTGAAGCTCAGAACGTAACGAGCGCGTCAGAAAAACGAGTTTGCCAAGAAAATCAACATATGGTACGAGGGCTTACATATCTAAAATGAGAACTGTGAAAAGTAAGTATTGGGTCCGAGTCAGAAAAAGAGAGATGAAACTCACGGATAACGAGGATGGATGTAACCTTGAGGCGGTAAAGAGAGCCGGTGCGGGCAAAGGCAGGACAAGAAAGAAGAGAATGCAGCGTTGATTCAGGGACGCACGCGACGCCCGTGAGCATATGATGAAATGGGTGATCATATGGAGAGATGCATTGGATAGAGACGAATGCGAGCCTGCAAAATGGCTACTCCTGGTCACTCCGTGCCGCGATAAGGACCGGTGATCAACGAAAAACTTATTCCACCTCCTAATCCCGATAGCTTCGCAGAAAATTCCGGCGTGAATTCACGGTCCCGCCGGGAGAGCCAATAAATCTTCGCCTCGAACACAGATTCGTAACGCAGGTGAGTGATCCGTGAAGTGATGAAATCCTCAAGTGCATCGTCTTGGAATCGGAAGAGGGAAGCCAAATAGAGCCAATTTAGACGGGGAATAAGATTAGGGTGGTCGCGGCGCAAGGCAAGTCGATGCAAGAGGCTATCTGTGATGACTACAGGACAATGCTGGTCCTCGCAATCCCAGATGCGCAAATCCTCCAGCAAGGGCAAGGCAAAAAGACATTCCAGAAGCTCATGCTCCTCGACGAGCACGTCGATGACACACATCCCGAGGGTGGTTTGTAGCGACGATCGGAAGGCGAAGTCCATGAAATAGGTTTGGTTCCAGCGAGGAGCAAGGTCGTGCCAATTAGTACCAAACCGCAGGTGCTTCAAACTAGGCCATGTCGAGCATCCCCAGAGTGCGCCGAAGATGGTCATCGTATGAGTGTGGTTTGATTCATCTGAATCATCATCGACAGTGGATTCATCGTCGGAGGTGGGTTCATCTGAATCAACGGTGGATGTGATGAACAAGATTGAAATGTTGGAAAGGATTGGGGGTAGCTCCAAGGGAAGAGTGATGGATGAAATATTGATTCTGAGTTCAAACGTCGCTTTATCCGAGAGAAGAGGTAGGACTTGAGGAACGACAAGAAGATCCCCAGACTCTCGGTTGATATATTGGAAGTGGCGGAGCTGTCCCCATGGAAGCATTGGAAGTTTACAAGGCCAATCCACGATTGAGACGGTCTTCAATCGCGGGGCGGTTGCAAAGAGGTCATCCGCGTATGGATCGTCCGACTCAGTGAAATCGTAGAGCAAGTGTTCATCCAGTACTGGAAGGTTTCCTATGGCATTGGCGAGGAATATCAAAGACCGAGGATCGATGCAGAGGGAAATTTTTCTCCACCGGTACGAGTGCTGACTGAGCAAATCTAGGATCAAAGCTTCGTTTGGATGGCCGAGCTCAACGACGAGGGTTATATTGAGAGGAAAGTTTGCTCCCCGGTTAAGAGATGCCGCCACAAGGGCGAGCAGCGTCGACGACTTGGTAGAGCCGTCCCAAAGGGATGTATCCAGCGTCAGGATAGACCACAGCCTCGGGGTGAACATGGCAATTTCGTGCCAGCGGGAGCACACCTTGAAAAAGAAAAGACAAGAAAGCATGGGAGATTGATTGCGAGGCGCCAGCTGCGAATATCAGCATACTCGAGAGAGCTGGAGCAGGTACTTCTTAGCTATTAATTCAACTTCTTCCGTCGCGGTAGCCGGTGTATATGACGTCCCAGGGGAGCACATTTCAAAATTCAAAGATTTCGACCAACAATTCAGTAGGCATATGCCCGACTGGCGAAGACATTTTCGGACTGCAAGCTTGTGGGCAGAAGTTCCTGGCCCGCAAATAAACTCTCACTTCAGAGCAGTTAGAAAACGGACCACTGCGGAGGAACCAGTAGCATCACCTAAAACGTTCGTGGCAGTTGGGGTTGGGACAAAAAAATTACGATCACGCTCACACCAAGCACAGACAAGCACGTGTCACAGCCACCCCCTGGCGATCTCGAAAGCTTGAATCGAGATCCAACCCATCAATTTTGGAAGTAAACTCAGCGTCTTGACGTTTTAAAATTGAATGCAGCGTGTACAAGCACAAAGCTCTGCTTTATGCCGGTGACTTTGGTTCCCCAAAACAACAGGGACCAAGCGTTCCCCATGAGCACGCTGTTGATGGCTTCTCCTTTGTCACGCTTTGGATAGTTTTCTCAGCGGCGCTGTACACGTTAAAATCAGACCCGAGCGTCTAAACCACCATCAACCAAACTTTCCCTCAACCACCATGTTCTTTCCACAGAAAAATCCCTCCACCAACCTTAACGACGCCTCCCTATTTGAAGACATGGATAGCGCCTCTTATAAAGAGCGTTTCGACTCTTTATTGAACACATCTACCCTCGTATCTGTCCAGACCAATGCAAATTTCGACACCGCAGTGGCAAATGCCTCCTTTTTCGTACATCTTCTCCAGTCTCTCTGGGTGTCTGGGATTGTTTCTGAGCACCATCTCTGTAGACGAAGGACGTCCATGAATGGGGAGTTCCATCCTACGATGAGATTTTCGATTCACGAGCCGCCAGCCCTCAGTGGTTAATGGAGGAGGGGTTAATGCCCTTCCAGTCACCCCTCAGCACCAAGCAGCCTGCTTTGGCGCGTCCCCAGGCACGTCATTTCCCCGCCACATGCAAAGGGCCCATTTCCCCCCATCCTCTCGCGATGTCTCAACCTCTCCCTGTGGCATGCGTCGCGTGTCCAGCACTCGAAGACGCGCCGCTAAGGCCTTCTAATGACTACGATTCCGCGGAGGAAATTGCAGACAAGCGTGAACTCGCTAACCAGAAGTTTTCTGCGCCTCGCCCCATGGTTTCTGCCACCGTGTCTCCCAGTCCATTCGATGCCCCGTCGCCGCCGTCGTCTGAGGTGCCTTCCCCAGAAAGCCTCCGAGATTTTGTCCCCACGTCCTTCAGCGACCCCAGCTCGGAGTACCACGGCAGAGAGCTCCCCTCTCTCGAGTGGGAGGACGACGCAGATGGTGAGGACGTTGAGTCAGCCCACACTCCTCCACCCCTCACCGATGCGGTGACCTCATCTAACCCACCGTCGCGTCCCTTCATCCCCCTACCTCTTCGCCGCAAAGTCACCCAGGCGTATCCTCCCACCCCTCCCTCATTTTTCGGCTCTTTACAGCCTTTGGACAACGACGAGTCGGATTCCGAAAACGATCATGAAGAGACTTATTCGGAGTTGGAGACCTCGAGCAACGGTGAGGACTACGGTGCACGCCGCCGTCCCCGCATCTCTGCACCTGCCCCCAAACGCAAGCGCACCAACTCTGGAAGGCCACCCAAGTCCCATTGGCACCAGCAAAGCGCAAGAGCGGAAAGCGCATAACACGCGCACCTAAGCGCACGTCGGAAAATATGATCATGGTTCCCGCGGATGCGCCGAAGCCAATGTACGCCCAGAACGCCGAAGGCAAGTGGCCGTGCCCCGTCGAAGGGTGTAGTCACCGGGCTTTGAGATCCCAAAACGGAATAGGGCACCACTATAAGGTCTATCTTGCAGGGCAGACGCAAGAGTGCCCCGTGTGCCAGCTGGAGTTGAAGACTAAGCGGCGCGATGTGTTGAGGAAACACCTTGTGGGAGAGAAGGGGAAGCAGCCAGGATGTCAAGCCCCGGAGTGGAAGAGAGAAGAGTGTGCTGCTGAGCTTCGGGCCACCGGACGGCAGGCCAATGCTTGAGCTTTTTAATGTACTTGTAATTATTCATCTTGGACTGTAGTTCTCTATCGCATGTGTACCTATATATAGTAATTCTCTTTACATTGGATGCTGAGCTGCTCTGAGGGGATGAGGAGTTGTTAGTCAAGAAATGTTGTGACAAAAAGAGCCAGTCGCTGTCGACTCATATGAACGATCATCAAAAGGCTGAGGCTTTAGGAGACTGGGAAGCGCAACATGTGGGGTTATTTAGACTCTGTCAAAAATTAAGTTGAGCTTCGACCAAAGTTGAACATGATGTCATAAGATCACCCAGTGAGCCAGTTGATTTGTTCTCGGTTCTCGATGTCGACAGCCATGAAATCTCAAGAACCACTGGTGCGTGTCAGGCACCCGCATCTCTCCCCAAGTCTGGCCTTGCAAGATGATCCTACAAACGCGCTTCCCACAAGACTTATCCAGAAGTTCGTCCTCGCATTTTGAGTGTGTTGCGGCGTTCGTCGGATACAGAGCCTGAAGAGCGCCAAGCCTATCTATTGATTATGGGCACACTAGACCAACCCGGGTCGTATAAAAGTGCACGCCGTTATCTCAATTTCTGCTCGCAATTGCCCATCGACTTTCGAGCTTTACCTTTCGTATGTGGGATATGTTTATCCCAAACTTTGGACCCGTAGAAGCGGCGATCTTCTGCGTATCCGGTCTCATTTTCCATGTCCTCGTCCAGCGCTTTCGGGCCCGCTTTTCAACACCTCTCAAGGGCCCATTGAGCAAAAACTTCCTCCTCGGGTTGATGCCGCATCTCATGAGTGCTGTCGATCCCAGTGCGGTCTACGAGGAATGGGCAAATGAATATGGCGCAGTGTTCGCAGTTCGACACACCCTCGGCAGCAAGAATATAGTCTTGGTCGACCCCAAAGCCATCGCCCACTTTTTCGCCAAGGACACATATGGATACGTCCAGACGCCGGCAACTAAACACATGCTTGAACGGCTGGCCAGAAAGGGACTGCTTTGGGCAGAAGGTGATAGTCACAAGAGGTGTGTTGTTCTGCTTAAGGATCTTGTCAAGACGACTCTGAGTCTGAATAAATTGGGCAGGCAGCGCAAGGCATTGAACTCGGCGTTCAGCAGTGCGTCGATCAAGAACTTGACTCCCATTTTCTTCGACTCTGGATATAAGGCGGGGTCTTCAACCTGTCCTGTCAGAGTCGAGGACTGAACATATATTATTATTTCAGGCCAAGGCCGCATGGGACACCATGCTGGAGTCGGGACCACCGGATAGAACGATAATCAAGGTTCAACAATGGTTCGTTGCCAACCTGTTAATAGATCGCACATTGTTAACCGAATGCTGGCAGGATGAACCGCATTTCGTCAGTTCTTTCAGCTCGGTGCAGTTTTCCAAAATAAATTGACCTTCTGTAATAATCCAGTCTGGATATAATCAGTCCGGCGGCCTTCTCCCATGATATCGGCACGCTGTCTGGCCAGAGGTCCGACGTCGTCACCATATTTGATACTATCAGCTCCAAACCTTCGTTTTTGGACATTATACTCTTCGTAGTGTCGTTCATTACTCCAATTTTGGATGGCATCCCCACTGGCCGGCGGGTATTACTTGACCAACTCTCAAAGACTCTACATGGACTCGCAGAGAACTTTCTTGCGACCTCCGAAAGCGATATGGCTTCTGTGATGGGGCTTCTGGGTAGGTGAAAGAAAAATTAAGATTTCCATTGGCGTTAATGCGGCTTTGAAGTCAATTCTGCTAGCACTGACATGATTTCGCATGACGAGGCTATAGCACAGGTACGAAAGCCACTAGCCCCGTTGATGCTCATCCAGTGTTGTCAGATCAACGTCCTCCTTCTCGCCGGATACGAAACCACAGCGAGTAAGTGAAATATGTATTTCGTGCCGCGTTGAGATCTATCTGATTATCGTTTTAAGTTAGCCTTACTGTAAGGTCGCCATTACGATCTCACCTCTGAAAATGCTAATCCTGAAGAAATGTAGTGGGCGCTCATAGAACTCGCCCGAAACCCAGGGATACAGACGAAATTGCAGGATGAGCTTGTTCAGGCCAGAGGGGACCTCACCTGGGATGAGTTGAACAACTCGTCGTCCTTCCTCGATGCTTTTACCTGTGAGATTATGTGTCTCCATCCGCCGATGCCGGAAGCGCAGCGCATGGTAAATGCATGAGATTTTCATACACACCGTTGAACAGATTAATGAAGCTCCATCCAGGCAGCCAAAAACAACATCATTCCGCTCAGTACGCCAGTTCGCAGCGCCAGCGGGGAGCTCGTAGACGCCATTTTCGTGCGCAAGGGCTCACTTGTAACGATGCCCATCCAATGTATAAATCGTTCGGTTGTGTTCTGGGGCCCCGATGCGAAGGTGTTCGACCCGGAGCGCTGGCTTGATAAGAGCGTCGAAAAACACCGGGCACAAGTAATACAAGGCCATCGGCACATTCTAACGTTTGCAGACGGGCCACGCATGTGCCTTGGCAAGGTGGTTATTCCTGCTCGAAGGCTAAGTTACTTCAACTTCTAACGACTCCTGTTGGTAGGTATTCGCGCTGATGGAGTTCAAGGCTGTACTCTCCGTCCTTGTATGAAACTTCACATTTGAGCTTCCCAAAGGACTGGAAACCGTGATAGGCAGCCATATGAATCTGTTGCCGAGACCGAAGGTTGAAGGTGAAAAAGGATATGCACTGCCTTTGTTGATTCGCCACCACCTTTAGTAGAACTGCAGTCTGCTTGCTCCGATATTTAATCCATGCCCGGGCCGTTCGAGAGTCCTCGGAACGAATAGTCATAAACTCAGTGTTGTAGTTAAGGGTCTTATTAAGGGTGCTCACCAAAGTTAAGGGCTTAGGTCTAGTTCAGGCTTATTAAGGGCGACCAAATTAAGGGTCATATTAAGGGTTATTTCCTGAAAGAGCTGGGCCCACCATTGTGCCAAAATCATCTATTAAGAAGCTCTTACAAGCATAAGTAGCCATCGTAATCATCCCCGGAACCTTCCTGAGCACCAGTGTCGGGCTGCAAGAAGCTCCATGTACAAACTTTCTTCGGAGACGAAATGTTCGCGCCTAGCGAGTGTAATGGGATTTTTGATGACCCCACCAAAGAGGGACATCAACCAAGTTAGTTGGCAACTAAGAACGCCGAGCACGGCAGCGGCCACCGGTGGGAACGGGTATGTTGGATCGGAGGTCATCGTCATCGTCGTTGCAGCGCCAATGAGTTGCTCGGTGATGACTTCCATTGGGCTTGTCGTTGCTGCGATGGAATGCACCCCAGATTTCGGCAGGTTTCGGGGGCATTGCGAAGGCAGAGTGGGGGAGGTGCGGAGTACGCTCAAAATTTCCTTGGATCTACAGTACTGCATGTGATTTTTATTTTAATATTTGTACCGCTTCTCCTAAGTATAGGGACTCCAACTTAAAGGTTATTAAGGGCTTCGTATGCATTCGTCTCAATATTAAGGCCTTAGCTTAATATGGGTTAAGCCCTTAAGGTCTTAACTACAACACTGCTATGATAAACTATGTTCAAGTCGAAAACGGGGACACAAAGGAAAAAATCCTCATGTCAGTGATACTACACTAGGCTCGCCTGCCTCAGTACCAGAATTTTACCACTTGAGACAGACTCTGTAGAAAGGTTTTATCACCACCTTGGGTCGGAAATCCCCGCGGAAATCCAAACTCCGCCCGGCCCGGTGGCCGGAGCGCCAAGCAGCACCAAATAAGCTGACGCGTCTTGTCGTCCTGCCACCCCCAGGACCTGGCATTTTGCATGGCGCGCTATGTTTCCAGGGACCATACCATCTTCTCCCCTGGTATGATGCGTCGGACGCGTCTTGCTTCGTCTTTGACACTCAGGCTTCAGCTTTTGCTCTTTTCACTAAGTAGTAGTCACCGTGCCGCTCGAATCTTCTCGAATAACGATAGACGAGCTGCGTAACGCCGTGTAAATCTGAATATATACCTACCTGAACTTTGTGTCGGGCCAAACGCCCGGGTCGCGGGTCGGGCTCGGGCTTGAAGCCCGACCCCGGTGCATCACTACTTAGTAAGTTCCTTGTTTACCTGTCACTTGCTCTCATCATCCCAGCCTCACCGCAACCCGCATCTAGCCAGTGGCCATCCACGGCAAATCTGACCTGTTGGTTCCATCCCATGCATCTAGTTTCTCTTCGCGATATCCCCCCGGAACTGCTCACAGAAATTCTTGGTTTTCTCGATGCTAAAACTGTGCTATTATCCTCCTCTGTAAGCCGAACCTCTCTGTTGATGAATTCCTGGCTAAGCGGATGTTTCCAAGGTATGTAAATCGTGGCATGAAACCGTTTGGAGCTCTCCTGAGCTGCAATACACCATCGAGCTCTGGGTGGACGGCATGGTACGGGGTCCTTCGGGCTGGTTAACCAGCTCCGAGACGCTGGAAGCGTTGTATAAACACCGCCGTGCTTGGCAGAGCCTGGAGTGGAAGTCGAAGACCACCGTCGCAGCTGAATCTCTGCGGTCCTCCCACACGTACGAGCTTGCGGGTGGAGTGTTTGCGCAGGGACCAAACTTCCTTGCCATCTCGTTGGCCAAGATCGTGGATGAACCGGAGAATGCGAGGGTCAACCACGACATCGGAGACTATGAAGTCGACGACTTTCAGGACCTTGCGATCGACCCGACGCAGGATTTGGTGGCCTTTCTACACATGACTCCTGGGGAGCCCCGAGCGCGTGTGCACCTTCACACCATCTCGTCACATCAGTCCCATCCGCTTGCTGCCATCCCATGCTTATTGTTTGCGCTAGAGCGCGACGCAACAATGCCGCTGTCCATCCAAATTGTGGACGATATCATCGGCATCTTTATTGGCGAGCCGTCTAGCCTGACTATATTTAATTGGCGGTCGGGGATTACGATCGCGACTACGATCATCGTGTGTCAGATCTCCTCAAATTCTTCGATGCTATTTTCTTACCCGCGAATAGGAAGAGCAACCGTTTTCCGTGGCGGATTTCAAGTTTCTGTCTTCCCGCTCGTACCTCCTGGTCCACGGGTTTGATCCCGCTCAACCTTCCGGACTGATCAAAATTTTCACATTTGAGGGGACTTGCCCCAATTCTCCGATCCACGTCGCAACACTTCAACTCCCCGAGTTGTTTCCTGCACGACGTATTTCTCTTACACTAATCCAGACCGGACCCTTTTGCGCCAACCCCATCTCTGGGACACCGTTTTCAAAATCAAACGACCGCCGTATTTTCGTTTTCGTGATTGACTACGGTGGCACGCCGGAGCTTCAGTATCGGCTCGTTGTGCGCCACCGCTACCTCCACGGGTACGTTCTGGACCATGTGCGCCGCGGTCAGGGCAGAACGGATTCAGCGACAGTGGTGCCTTGGGAGGAATGGGGCCCTCGGAACTCGCGTATGCTTCCCATGGAGGATCTAATTAGGAATGGGTACGTCGGGTACACAGCTGCTGCTGTACTGCTGTTAATAATTTCCGCCAGACATGTCCACGGCGAGCGCGTTGCGGTTCCCTGCGAAAACCCCAGGCTCGTTCAAGTTCTCGACTTTGGTGTTATTCCCGGGCGTGCCAGTGCTGCGAGGGATACTGGCACCGAGTTGCATTTGGCGTCGAGTACGCTGGAGGTCATCGGAATTTTCCGGAAGGCCGTGACGACGTCTCTGCCGTACAGAAGCACGTTGTGCTCGTTGGACGACGAGTATGACCTACTGCTCATGGACCAGGACCGAATCATAGGAATTGATTTAACCGTCAGTCCTTCTTGTGTTGAAATGCTTTTATGTGGCTGATTATGTGTGTAGGAAACTGACGACAAACAAATGACTGTATACTCCCTTTGAACTGCCCGAGATTCTACGTCTAGTTCTTGCGACTCCAGCCACGTTTATCCACGTCATCTGGAAAACTCCACATGCATATGTAGCACGACATAGAGTCCCATAGAGCAGTAGACCCAGAGGCATGTGACGGTCTATGCGTATATTTCAAGATAAAAATCACAATATGCTCCGAGAGCTGTTTTTGATCTCCGTCCAATTCCCAAATTGTCGACCAGCCCCAGGTGCGACGGGAGACAAGCGGTTGAATGCAGTCTGGGGTTTGTCGTCGCAAGCACTCGCCACTCGCACCGACGTGTCGAGCAAATTCAAATTCCAGTCTGGGCGGAGCAGTAGCGCCAAGCAAACAAAACGCGTCTTGTCGTCTGCCTCGACGTCCACCGTGCATGGAGCGCTCTGTTTCCAGGGATCCACATTATCTCCTCCCTTCTTGCTTGTGATATGACGCGCGGATCCGTTTCTGGCTCCTTGCTGGCACTCGGGCTTCAGCTTTCCTCTTTTCATTAGTAGTCACCGTGCCGCTCGAATTTTTTCGAATCACGAGAGACGAGCTGCGTAACGCTGTGTAAATGTATACCTGGACTTTGTTTCGGGCCAAAAGCCCTGGTTGGGCTCAGGCTTGAAGCCCGACCCGTTACATCACTACTTGGTAAGTTCCGTTTAGCCATCCACGGCAAATCTGACCTGTTGGTTCCATCCCATGCATCTAGTTTCTCTTCGCGATATCCCCCCAGAACTGCTCACAGAAATTCTTGGTCTTCTCGATGCTAAAACTGTGCTATTATCCTCCTCTGTAAGCCGAACTTCTCTGTTGATGAATTCCTGGCTAAGCAGATGTTTCCGAGGTATAATGTAAATCGTCAACAAGGCGTACCAGTGCTGTGAGGGATACTGGCACCGAGAGTCGAGTACGGTGGAGGTCATCGGCGTTTTCCGGAACGTCTCTGTCGTACGGAAGCACGTTGCGCTCGTTGGACGACGAGTATGACCTGTTGCTCATGGACCAGGACCGAATCATAGGAATTGATTTAACCATCCGTCCTGTCCACTTCCTGTCCTGAGTCTTGTGTTAAAATGCTTTTTTTATTGTGTGTGTAAGAGACTGACCACAAACAAATGACTGTATAAGTGCCCGGGATTCTACATCTAATTCTTGCGACTGCAGCCACGTCATCTGGGAAATTTTACATGCACTACATAGTCCCATAGAGCAGTAGACGCAGCGGCATGTGACGGTCTATACGTATATTTCATTAATTTTAAACATAAAAATCACAATATGCTCCGAGAGCTGTTTTTGACCTCCGTCCAGTTCCGGAATTGTCGACCAGCCCCAGGTGCGATGAGGTACAAGTAGTTGAGTTCAGTGTCGTCGCAAGCACCGACGTGTCGAGAAAATCCAAACTCCGGTCTGGTCGGAACAGTAGCGCGTCTTGTTGTCTGCCTCGACGTCCACCGTGCCTGGTGCGCTCTTTGTCCTGGAATCCAGTGCTTACTGGTCCGAGGCTATTGCGTACTGCGTATTTCGGCGCATCAGCCGCGTGTTGTAGGCTCTGACCTGCACTCGGCTCTTACTCGTCACCGCGGCGTCTCGAATGACGATATATAGACTTGATAATTAGACGCTAAAAGACGCCCTCTGAGCTCAACGATTCCGAGTCAAGCCTCGCGCTACCAGGGTGTTACCCATGCCCTTTCACTTCCGAACTGTATATATGCAGACCTCCACCTCTGATTGTGGACCCCTATACTTTTATTCCCGCCCACCGTGGCTGTGCTTCCCATATCCTTGCGGTTAGGTTGCACGTGCGACCAATATCCATGACGCTCCGCCTGAGGGTTCTAATAACGGTATTTCTGATACCACTTATATGCTTGTATAGGATTCTGCGGCTCCTCCTCCTCGACTCGATGGCAGACCACAAGCCCTTGCCCGCGATTCCTGTTGTGGCCACTGCGCCAAATCTGACTACGCTTTCCGTCGAGGCACGGGCACACCGGGGCCGCTTTATTCGCCACATTCTGTCCGAGGCCGAGCTGGACGACGGGGAGGGATCGTGGGCTGCGGCGCTCGAGGATGCGCTGGACACCCTAAGCGATGCCGTGGCGCGCGGCCGGTGGCTGACGGGCGTCAAAAAGGGGCGGCGGGAGCGGGCGCCTTTGGTGGAGCGCAAGCCCATGGCGCGCACCGACACCATGTCGAGCAGCGCTTCGTCTGCGCTGCAGAGCGTCGTGTCGGACGCCTCGGCGGAGAGTCTCGTCGCCTTTCCGCAGAGCCCCGCTGTCGAATCCCTGCGCACGATCCGCGCGCTCGCCGCCCAGCCCGCGCCCCCGAATCCCAAGCCAGAACCGAGGCATCTGCTGCTTTGTCTCGCGCCGCTGGGCAGCCGCATCGCCGTTCCGAGCGAGGACAGCGGCTTCGATCTCGTTCCCGCCAATGTGGGCTGTGTATTCAAGCCGACAGTCTTCTCGCTTCCCGAAGAGGACTCGGATGAGCCGTCCTCGATCCTGTACGGGCTCGCAGAGTGGGACGGTGCGTATTTCTCCCCTGCCCACATCGCCTCGGTCGCTCACACATGCTGCGACAGCCGCCACCCCCGATGTGAAGCTCGTCGGGGGCACTTTTGCGTTCAAAGGCGTCAATTCGCCCCTCCAGCACCACGCACTATGCAAAGCTCTGCGGATATTTATTTACATGCATCTATCTCTCCTGCTTGAGCAGCACTTTCTCTGCAATTCGCGCGTGCGGCTCGAGTTCCCCCTGCCAAAGCTGCGCCACTCGGCAGTCTCATACCAACCCTCCCTCTCCCCGTCCTCCAATTCGCAAGTAGAGCCCACACCTCCACGATTACGCCAGAACAAGACATTCCTCCCCGGCATTCTGTCCTTCTTCTCCAAGAAGAACACCGCGCTGCAGATGCACCGCACGCACACCGTCTCGTCGACGAGCACCCGCAGCGGCGCCTCCCTCGACCTCTCCTCCACCTCCTCCTCCCTATCCTCCTCGCGCGACAGCACCGCCCCCGCCTCGCCCGCCCCGCGCCTCTCCGCCGACGACGGCTCCCGCATCCGCCGCTTCTCCTTCCTCGGCCCCTCCACCACCCCCTCCTTCCTCAAGCCCTCTTCCCCCGGCCCCGCCCCCGCCCCCGCACCAGACACCCCCGCCTTCACCGCGCTCCTCGCGCGCCTCCGCGCCGCCGCGCCCCTCCTCTCCTCCTCCGCCGGCGTGCACATCCCCCCGCCGCCCTCATCGCCGCGCTCGCCGCGAAAGAGGCCGCGCACCCCGCGCGCCGCCTGCTGGGCGACGAGAAGGCGGGGCTCGCGAGCATCCTCGGGTGGGACGCGGCGAAGGCGGCGGGCGAGCGCGCGCGCGCGATGGGCGGCGCGCGCGGGTTCGCACGGATGCAGGAGATGAGCGTGCTGGTGTCGCGGCATGTGCCGTGTGCGCGGACGCCGCCTGGTTCGGTCTCGGGCGAGGGGTCGACGTCGACGCTGGGCGGGGAGGGGGAGCAGCAGCAGAGGGCGCTGGCGGCGTGCTGTGCGCCGCGGTGGCGGACGTATCGGTATTATTCGCGCGGCGAAGGGGAGGGGGACGGGGACGGGGAGGGCGGGGACCGCAGTTTGGGGGAGATGGTGCGGAGTTTGAGTGGTGCGGCGCGCGCGCCGTGTGGGCGGGCGGGGTGTGCGTTCGTGCAGGGGGAGCATGTGCTGCGGATTGTGCATGGGGGCGTGCGGGTTGAGGTGGCGGTGGAGGCGGATGAGCGGCGCGGGTCTGAGGGTGAGCGCGGGGAGATGAAGGAGACGGTGGGGGAGAAGGGGAAGGAGAAGGATAAGGAGAAGAAAGAGAAAGAGAAAGAGAAGGCAGGAGGAGCAAGTGCGAAGGATAAAGACAAAGACAAAGAGAAGGCCGGGGACGCGAAGGAGAATGACCAGGACACGCCCACGGACGCAGCCAACACAGACGACGCACGAATCGAGATGTGGGTGAGCTGCGCCGTGTGCGGCAAGCGCACGGACCGCATGGAGATGAACGACGGGACCTAGTGCGTATTACCTCTCCCTTTCCCTTCCCATTTTCCGCTGATACTTATACGTGCGCAGCCTCTTCTCGTTCGCAAAGTTCCTCGAGGTGCTCGTGTACTCGCCCGCGATATGCACGCTCTCGCCCGCGCTGTGCGCGCACACCTCGCCGCCGCCCCCACCGCCGCGCGTCCCCGTCGCTCTTCCCTCGTCGCCCACATCCACACCCACCGCATCCACCGTCACCTCCGCATCGACAGTGCACGCGCGCAGAGAACAAGACGAAGCCGCCCCCGCGCTCCCTGCCTCGCGCTTCAACATCGTGCGCCACTTTGCCGTCGGCGGTGGGCACAGGGTCTCCTTCGCGCTGTCGCCGATCGACGACGTCTTTGAGCTGCGCGTGCCAAGGCTGCAGATCACGCGCAAGATTGGGGATAAGGATAAAGGTTCTGGTGCCAGCAGCGCGAGTGCGCGGAGCTCGATCGCGAGCGGTGTTAGCGGTGCGAGTGGGGGTGGGCCGGCACCCGTGGACGAGGAGAAGCGCGCGCTGAGGAGGGAGATCAAGGCGTGGTGGGAGGGCGTCGCGGACCATCTGGATAAGCTGGTGCGTATGCGTGCGTGTTTCGAGAATGCGGTTACTAACTGAGACGCAGGAAACGACCATCGTGGGCAGCACGCTGGTCGGGTTCCGCAAGGCGCTGCCGCGGCTGCCGTCGGTGGACGATGCGTATGACGATTTTGATTCGGCGAGCGAGGACGACGACGACACCGACGACGCCAGCGAGGACGCGACGACGCCGAAGCTGACCAAGCCGCACTCCATCGCGGGGCTCCCGCCCAGCGCGCCGTCGACTCCGCAGATAACGCGCACCGCGCAGGAGTTTTTCCCCGCGTCGTCGCCGCCGCTCACGCGCGCGTCCACGGACCCAACCGCGGTGTCCCCCGCGCGCTCGCCGCCGCCGCCGCCGAGCGGCGACCCGATCGAGCTGCTCGCGAGCCTGCGGCAGACGTTCCACGGCGCGGAGCAGGCGCTCTACACGCAGCTCGCGCAGACGCCCGTGAGCGCGCTCAACGACGTGCGGCGCGCGTTCGCCGCCGCCGCGCACGGCGCGCAGCGGCGGCTGGCGGCGTGGCAGGCGAAGCATGTCGTGCTCGGGCCTGGGCGGAGCAACAAGAAGCGCCTGCAGAAGATGGAGATGGAGCTGCAGGAGCCGGAGTGGTGGGCGAAGGGGTGCCACACGGCGCCGGGCACGAATATCATCGTGCGCGAGGACGACTGGGGGAGCATCATTGCGTTCACGATGAGGTATGTAACAAAGGCGTTTCTTCGATGAGATGACGACGTCGTGTATTGATATTTGGTTGGCAGCACTGCGGATTACGCGCGGGAGCTTGCGAGTATGTCGCTTGTGCGCGCGTCGGCGACGTCGTCGCCCGCTGCGCTCCTGACGCCGACGCCGGCCGCTGCCACCAGCTCTGCGTCGTCGTTCTTCTCCGCTAAAGTAGGGCCGAGTAACTACAAGCTCTTCGCGTCTTCGACGCAGACGCAGCCGGACCCCGACCAGGCGGACGCGGTGTGGTACGAGCCCGAGGCGTACTCGGCAGTCATTTCGCGCAAAGAGCACCCGCGCGATGTGACCTCGCTGCTCTCCCTGCGCGAGGTGCTCCGGCAGAAGGCGCCCATCGATGGGACGGGCTTACTCTCCGGGAGCAGCTCGCGCTTCAACAGCCTCGGGAGCGCGGCGACCAAGTCGTCGTCGGTGGCGGGAATCGTACCGCCGTCCGCGTGGTCGAAGCCCGATGTGCAGATTAGCCGGCACGCGGCGGGCGGGGAGGTGAGCGAGTCGGGGGAGTCGGCGGGGAAGATATTGCATGAGATTGACGCGAGCACGGCGGAGGACAGGGCGCCGGGATCGCGCCCTGGGTCGGCGCTGTCTGGCAGCTTCCTCGCGGGCTCGATGTTTGCGGACATCCACATCAAGCGCGGGAAGGCGGCGTCGGTCATTTCGGTCGACAGCGATACGACCATTGGGGGCCAGAGCAAGGAGGACGATTCGGCCTCGGTTATCGAGGCAGCCGCGGGGACAGAGGAGGCAGAGACGAAGGGGAAAGCGAATACGCGGCATGGGAAGGACGCGACGGCGGCTACAATAGCGTCGGAAACGCCAACGCCCACGCAGTCGTCGTTCACCAACACCCTCACTAGCGGCATCAGCAACGCCATGCGCCTCCTACTGAGCAGCGGCGAGATCCCGCGGCCGTCGATGTTCTCCAAGAACCACCACGGGCTGCTTGCGTCTGCAGATGCGTCCGCGATCGACGAGCGGCCACACATCAAGTACGACTGGACGGTCGGGAAGCGGCTCAAGTTCAGCTGCACGGTGTATTACGCAAAGCAGTTTGACAACCTGCGGAAGCGGTGTGGGATCGAAGACGTGTTTATAAAGAGCCTGAGCAGGAGCGCAAACTGGGCGGCGGAGGGCGGGAAGAGCAAGAGCAACTTTTGGAAGACCGCGGACGATCGGTTCATCATCAAGACGCTCGTGAATGCGTGGAACGTGGCAGATTTGTGAGTGGTGTATCCGTCCTCCGCTAATGGCGGGAGCTAACATACACTCCGCTTGGCGCGCAGACAAGTCCTAATCGAGCTCGCGCCATCGTACTTCCGGTACATGGACGCGACCGCGAGCCGCGCGACCGTGCTTGCGAAGCTGATTGGGTTCTACACGATCGAGATCCGGAACCTCGAGAGCGGGACTGTGCAGTCCAAGGCTGACCTGCTCGTTATGGAGAATCTGTTTTATGACCAGAAGATTGTTAAGACGTTTGACCTGAAGGGCATTCAGGGGCGCAAGGTCAAGTCTAATGCATCCGGGACGGCAAAGGACAAGACGCTTTTTGATGGGGAGTGGATTGAGGGTGCGTTTCGCCGACCGTGTCCGTGCTCCGGTGCTTATGGCGCATTTTAGGGCAACAGCGCACGCTTACGCTCGTGCGTCCGCATTCCAAGGTAGTGCTGCGGGAGGCGATCAAGAGTGACGCGGAGTTCCTGGCAAAGAGCAATATCATGGACTACTCGTGAGATTACTTGTCTCTCCACGATACAGCTTATTCCTGATACATCAACCAGTCTCCTCCTCGGGGTAGACCAGGAACGCAAGGAGATCGCCTGCGGGCTGGTCGACACCATTGGTGCGTCCGTTTCTTCGCGCCCTTTGGACATTGCTCACCCACTCGCTTTGTGACAGGGAGCTACACCTTCGCGAAGACGCTCGAGTACAAGGCGAAGCAGGGACTCACTGGCAACTCGGGGAAAGAGGTGACGGTGATCCCTCCGACGGAGTATCAAGAGCGGTTCGTCAGTGCGCTTGATGGCTACTTTGTCGCATGTCCTGGTGCGCGTTTTCATTCCCCCTCGTAACTCTTCTAATCCTCTTCCTCTGCAGACAAATGGTCCCGCTCAATGGACGACACAAAGCCGATCAATGACCCGGGGCAGCTCCCGAGCGTATTATAAACCTCATTACATTTACTGACGCATAATATCTCTATAGGTAAACATCTATAATATCTAATGGTTATAACACACGCTTTGATACCAACTTATGTAACGAACTGTAACGAACGAACGATGTACAAGCCAATAAATGTATCGACATGTTTCATGACTTAGCACCAAACTTTCAGCGGCAAGGACGTAAGTGTTTGAATAGCTATCTTTTTGCGAACAAACAAGATGATCCTGCATTACAGCGCAGCGATGGCTGCTGGCCTCTGAATAATTACTTTCGAATATAGTTAGCGTACGTTCGAGGCAAAGATTGTTTAGTCCGCGAGCAGTTACTCCAGTCTTGGTAATAAACTCTTTGATCCAATTGCGGGACCGCATCAGTCCCATGTATCCTCCTCCTCCTCCTCCTGCATCGGCATTGGTATTCCCAGCCGTCGACCCTTCACCATTGCATCCGCAACACCCCAATAATCCTCCCCACCGTATGCACCAATCTCCCAATCCAATAGATCATCCGAGACCATGACGATTACGAATCGTGGATCGGTTTCAAGATCGCCCCGCTGCTTGTTGAATCGTTTGCGAACGTCTTCACTCGAGCACAAGACCGCAAGGACCTGTAGCCTCCTGCAGCACGTCAGAACCGCCTTACAAGTGTTATAGGGGACGTAATCGTGGAACGAGAACGACAGATGCGTTAGTCGTGGCATCTCCGCGAGCACAGACCATCTATGATAGCCCTCGTCGCGCCAATCGAGGATGTCCAGATGTGTGATGTTGTCGAAGAGAGTGCGGGAAAAATCGAATTTCACACCGTAGAAGAGTCGGTCCAGGCAGACGGAAAGTCGCTGAAGCGGCAGTCCGTCGAGGATGGGAAGAAGGGTAGGGTCGCCCATCATCTCATGAAGGAACATGAGATTGACCGTGGCGTCGCATGCAGAAAGTACTTTGGCGATGAATTCGGGCGAGTGGTAGTCCACGAAGCAGATATGACGAACATGGTCATGGAAGAAAGACGTCGATCTCCCATCAAACAAGTGAGCGAGTGCATTAGAGGGGTAGCGGGGAAAGATTTGCCTCAATGTGCCTCTTCGGGTTGAGTAAATTGTCAATACTTTATACAAAAGTGGCTCCATCCTGTACTTTTTGTGAACAAGAGGGATAAGACGAGAGAAAAAAGGGCTACCATATCTTGACGCGTCGTGAAACCAGAATCAGTCGGCGTAAAGATTGCGGGTGCAGAGATACCGCAATCTCGCAGATGTATCTCTCTAATTCAGGAGGAAAGGCTGGGTCGCCCTGTACTTGCAACATGGTGGTCGAGGTCAAACCGAATCACTGTCTTTGCTCGGGGCCGACAAAATATACTCTCGCACAGCCTCAAGAGTAGCATCGATCTCCATCTGGTTCAACAAGACGTGCCATTTGGTCCGAACGTCTCCCTCAAGTGGTTGATCAATGATGAAATGGCCGACTCCGCCTGAATTCATAAAATATATATGTACAGATGTGGCGCGAGCTGCAAGAATTAGAGGCTGAATCTCGGGCAGTTCAAAGTGAGTATACAGTCATTTGTTTGTCGTCAGTTTCCTACACAGACATCAGCCGCATAAAGTATTTGGACGTGAGAAGGACTGACAAAAAAACTAACTCCTATGATTCGGTCCTGGTCAATCAAGAACAGGTCGTGCTCTTCCAACGAGCACAGTGTGCGGCTGTACGGCAGAGATGTTTCTACAGTCTTCTGGAAAATATTGTTGCCCTCGAGCATACTCGGCTCCAAATGCAACTCGGTGGTGAGGTGATCCGGGGACAGTGGGATCTCTGTCGCAGTACTGATGCGCCTGGGAATAACGCCAAAGTCGAGAAGTTCGAGAAAATTGGGAGGGCAGGGAAATGCAGCGCGCTCGCCGTGGACGTGTCTGAAGAAAATTGTGGGGAGTAGTTGAGCAGTTGTGTAACGGCGTACCTGTTCCAACTGTGATTCCCTGCGGGAAGTATACGCGAGTTCTCAGGGCCCCATTCCTCCCACGGCACCACTGTCGTTTTTGTTCTGTTCTCGCGCACATAATCCAAAACGTATCGGTGGAGGTAGCGGTGGTGCAAAAACATCCGACACCACTGCCTGGTGGGACCATAGGACATCAAGAAAACGAAGAGACGGCTGTCGTTGGACTTCGAAAACGGTGTCCCGATGATGGGGTTGGCGCAGAAGGGTCCAGTTTGGATTTGTATGGAAGAGATATATCGGTCAGAATTGAGCGCGGGAAGCTCAAGAGCGGCAATTTGGGTAGGAGAATTGGGACGGTTTCCTTCAAATATATAAATCCCGATAGCGCCCGACCCGTTAAAGAGATTGTCTTTATAGCCTAGGATGTACGATCGGGGTGACAGAAAGTGAAAATTCGCTACGGAAGGTAGCAAGTTTTTGCCAAACATTTCCTGCTCGCGATTCAGAAAAGTAGCTTCAAAAGAGGTGAAAAACAAAATTCCAACGCACAATGAGCATAGTCCCTGTCCTCCAATTATACAAAACAAGGCCGATGGGGTCGAGAATGAAAATGCCGATAACATCGTCCACAATTTGGATGGACAGCGTCATCCTTGGGTTGCGGTCGAGCGTAAACAGGGAGCATGGGATCGCAGCAAGTGGATGGGGTTGATGCGACAGGATGGTGCGAAAGTGCAAACGCGCCCGCTCCCCGGGAGCCAGGAATAAAAACGCCATCAAATCCTGCGTCGGGTCGATCGCAAAATCCTGGAAGTCGTGCTCATCCGGCGTCTCAATGTCATGGGAAATCTTCGCATTCTCCGGGTCATCCAAGATCTTGGCCAATGAGATGGCAAGGAAGCTCGGCCCCTGTTGTTGCGCAAACACCCCACCCACAAGCTCGTATGCGCGGCAGGACCGCAAGTCAGAGGCGACGGTGCACTTCGACTTGTATTGCACGCTTTTCCACGCACGACGGTATTCGTACAATGCCGCCAGGTTCTCGGGGCTGGTTAACAAGCCGGATTCACCGCGTATCATGCCGTCTGCCCATAGCTCGATCGTATACTGGAGTTTAGGAGAGCTCTTAACGGCTGTATGCCATGATTTGCATACCTAGGAAGTGTTTATTTAATCAGAGACTTAGATTCGCAACAGGAAAATTCAGCTTACAGAGGAGCATAAAAGTAGGGTTTTAGCGTCAAGGAAACCAAGAATTTCTGAGAACAGCTCGGGAGGGATATTGAGGGAAAAACCCAGATGCATGACCAGCAGGTAAGACTCGTTGGACGTGGATGACCAGCAATAGTGTGTCTGCAGGAGGAATGGAATCGAGAGAGATAAGGAGATTATATAAGCCAAAAGTTGAAACTCCGCTCACCCATAATGGGATAACCCCTATCGACGGCGCAAGGACATGCACACAGTACCTTCTGAGCTCCGTTGAAAAAAGAACTCATGTATTGATTTTCAATTAGATGGATAAGTTTGCTCTGGAAGCTTGCAAAAGTAAAGACGATACCAGAACATACCGAGTGATTTTCGATGAATCCTCGAATTTCCTACAGACTTGCTCTCATTGAAGGTGCCGTATTACAAAAATAACAATTATTCGGAGAGTTTTCCTACGCCTTCTCAGCGGTAACCACGAAAGCCTCCCAAGTCAACGTGAAATCCCCGTTCCCATACCGCTCCCTCATGTACGCGTCATATTTCTCCGCAACTTCTCCCACCAGTACGGTCTTGACGACTTGGCGCATGTAAGTAAGGTAGTGGGTCATGTCGTCCGTGTGCTCAAACTTCAGGGTGCGCACATCGACGTCGGTGAAGCCGGCCGCGGTCAAGACGGCTGTGATCGATTCTTTGCTCGAGAATGGTCCGCTGGTGAATATGGGCGGCAGGGCGAATCCCTCTATGGCGATCTTGAAGGATTCGAGCCAGCCTGGAGCAATCCACGACGTCATGCCTAGTTTCCCGCCGGATTTGAGGACGCGGAAGGATTCTGATCAAAAGCCATTCGATAGACGTCAGCATCGGAAAAGAAACCGAGCATAAATAATACGAACCTTTCGCGACCAAGTTCCCGTCGGGGATGACTTGTATGCCGAAGTTCATTAGATTATGTGTAAAATGATTATCTGGGAAGGGGAGGGCCTGAAACCGAGCGAGAGTAAGTTGGTTCCGCTGCGGCCGTTTAAAAGTCCAGCAGGAGCAGGTGCATACCTGAGCATCTGCAACAACCGCTTCCGCATCCCATCCATTCTGTTTGATCCTCTCCGCGGCGCTTTCCACCATGTAGTTCTCCAAGTCTCCACAAACGACGTGGACGTCGCTGGTTTTTCCAATAGTGTTGAAAAGAAGGGAGGTGACGACTCCGCCGCCGCATGCGTTGTCGAGGACCATCGCGTTCTTGGGCGGGGTTGGAAGCAGGCCACATTGCACGAGCATAGCCTTTGCAGGGACGCCTGTAATTTCCTCCATCTTAGCGGTATCTGCACAAGAGTCAGCGTACCATACGTGAGCCATTCCGAGACCGTACTTACCTTCAGGCGAAAATTTGGAGTAATCTGGTTTCATCGCGGGCAGGATAGTTGGGTGATGGACTGAGGTTGTGGAAAGGGGAGTCCGAAGGGTTCTGAGTTTTGACTGTGGACCCCAGCTTTTATAGATTTTGGAGCCGACTGCGAGGGTACGTCCAAGGGTCCGCATTTGGCAAGGCTTTACGCAACGTGACAGCATCATGTTTCATGCAAAGATCGGAGTTTGGACTGCGAAAAACTCAGCTTTTATATAATTCAATTTGGGGGCCCACTCAGCCTGCGACTGCGAGGGTACTTCCTAGAATCCGCATTTGGCAAACCATGACTAACGAACTCTCAATGTCACGGGCTTGCTCGCAATGCAGCGGCGCTTCCAAGTCAGGATCATGATCCTATGGCACAAATATAAAACAAACCGAGGGCATAGACTCCACAGACGTCATCATCCGGAAACGCACTCTAATTAATATGGCGAACAGATGTCTAGAGATTAAAGTTCACATCCGAAATGAAACCATACGAAAGGATATGTGACAGAGGAACACGATGAAGGCCGCCACGAGTACTGCCTTGAGCGTTAGCCGCCTCCCGCGAACGTTGATTCCGCGGGCGAGGATGCCGGGAAGCTCTTTTGCGCCAGCCTCATAGACCGCTGCGATATCCACATCAGAGAGTGGCGTTTCAGCGGCAGTCAGCGCATGGTTAGATAGATAGAAGAATGGGACTCACGCAGGTTTGATAATAAGGGTAAAGCGGACGTTACGATGACCACGCCTTTCACGCGCACCCAAGACAACAGCACCTGAGTCGGAGAGATATCGAGCCGGGCTGCGGCCGCGGCGACGGGCGCATCGAGATTCGACAGGACCGCCAGGAAATTTGGTGATCGAGCTGAAGTTGAGTGAATTAATTTAATTCATGCTCAGTTCGAACGGTAATTGAAGTGCACCTGAGATTGCTGCACCCCTTGGTCACAATGCCATGTTTGGACGACCAATCGACGAGGGCTCTGTTCTGAGCGTAGTTGTACGAGTGGAATTCGATCTGGTTGACGGCCGGCCAGACGAGTGCTTTCTGAAGGAGACTTTAAAGTCCCTCCAGGGTGAAATTGCTGACGCCGATGCTCCTTTAACGACATTGGATACAAATTATTTATTCATGAAGCACGGGAGACCGATTTAGCCAATCCATCGTTTTGATGGTCTCGAACTCTTTCCAGGCGGCCTCGATGTCGAGGACGAAGCGGGGCTGGTGGATGAGGTAGAGGTCCACGTACTCGAGGCGGAGCTGAATAAGATCAAGGCATTGAACTTATTGGAGGTCTCAAAAAAACGCACGTTGGAAAGACTTTTCTGGAGCACTTCCTGCACATTACCCCTCCCGTATTTCGAAGTGCGCAACGCCGCTTTCGTAGATAACGTTCCCGACGTATTCTGTCCGCCAATATCAGTTAAGAAGCGGTGATATTTCGGCGGATGCATGCCCTCGCGTGAGCAGACCTGTACCAAAGGCAATGGCTGGGATCTAAGAGAATGGTTAGCAGGGGAAGCATGTGGTACTTGGGCCTGGGCGTAGCAACAAGAAGCGCATACAGAAGATGGAGATGGGGTTGCAGGATCTGGAGTAGTGGGCAAAAGACGGTGCCACACGGCGCATCATTGCCTTCATGATGAGCTATGTAATACGCTTTTCAAGGCGTTCTTCGATGAGATGACGACGTCGTGTATTGATATTGGTTGGCAGTACTGCGGATTACGCGCGGGAGCTTGCGAGTATGTCGCTTGTGCGCGCGTCGGCGACGTCGTCGTCAGCTGCGCTCCTGACGCCGACGCAAGCCGCCGCCACCAGCTCTGCGTCCTCGTTCTCCGCCAAAGTAGCGCCGAGTAACTACAAGCTCTTTGCATCTTCGACGCAGACGCAGCCGGACCCCGACCAGGCGGACGCAGTGTGGTACGAGCTCGAGGCGTACTCGGCGGTCATTTCGCACAAGGACACGCGATGTGACCTCGCTGCTCTCCGGCTCCCTGCGTGAAGTGCTCCGGCAGAAGGCACCCATCGATGGGACTGGCATGCTGTCCGGGAGCAGCTCGCGCTTCGCGGGCAAGGCGTCGTCATTCTCGGGCATCGCACTGCCGTCCGCGTGGTCGAAGCCCGATGTGCAGATCAACGCGGGGAGGTGGCTATGTTGTTTATCAATATTATCGGCCAGCCGCCTCTGGAACATCACACGGTCCGATTTCCGGTCAGTCAATTTCTCTGTATTTATTTGAATAGAGCTGTTTTTCAACAGCCCAAAAATGAGTTTTTGACGATTAACTCGTCAAGTGTTTCACATTAAGTGGAGTACCGTTTTTTGGTTGCTGAGAAAGGAAGTCCCTCCGGGACCACACATGCCCGGCCGAAGTTGCCTAACACGGAATGATATCGGTGCCCACTGTTCTTGGGGCTCAGCGTCCGTCGCGTCTACGGGGCCACTCTGGACGACGGAGCAACTGGGATTTTTTGCAGGTGTAGTGCCTGCTCAACCGGTTGACGTTGGGCCAGAATGGGTTTGCGTCATCGCGCTAACCGACTCCACAAGCGCGCAGGATAAAAGGTGCGTATACTGCATACATGGCCGGAGGACCGCGTTAACAACAGTCACTTGACCGTATTTCCCGATGACGTTTTGCATTGTGGAGCGCTTCGTTTTGCTCAATTCTCGCTTAGTTTTTTAACACTTTTTCATTTTTGGGCTGTTGCAAAACAGCTCTAATCATACTCCTACTCTGTCTGATGAGCCTCGGAAACGCGGCTGGGTGGGAACCTACAGAAAATACATATTATTTCTTGTTATGTACGATGAACAGAGGCTATATTCGATATCGAGCCCGTCGAACACAGTCCATATACATTTTATTCAGGCCCTATCTGATTCAGAACATCCGCTTTACATATATACGAGTAACAACGAAACCATAGTTGGCTGGCCGCTGATAGAAACCCATTTTTTTATTTCCACAACCACATTTTGTCGGAACGTCCCCAAGTGGTTGATTCAATGAAAAAAGATACGACTCCTCCTGCATTTAGGAATATATGTGCAAATGTGGCAGGAGCCGCAAAAAGTAGAGGCTGAATCTCGGGAGATTCAAAGGGAGTATACAGTAATTTGTTTGTCATCAGTCTCCTACATAGACATCAGCCGCATAAAGCATTTTGACGTGAAAAGGACTGACGAAAAACTAATTCCCATGATTTGGTCCTGGTCGATCAAGAACGGGTCGTGCTCTTCCAATGAGCACAGTGTGCATCTGTACGGCAGAGATGTCTTTACAGTCTTCCGGAAAATGCTGTTGCCCTTGAACATACTCGGCTCCAAGTGCAACTCGGTGGTGAGGGCAGTGGGTTCTCCGTCGGAGTAAATACTGTACTGACTTGCTCTCAATAAAGTCGCCGTATTACAAAGATAACAATCATTCAGAGAGTTTTCCTACGCCTTCTCAGCGGTAACCACAAACACCTCCCAAGTCAACGTGAAATCCCCGTTCCCATATCGCTCCCTCATGTACGCGTCATATTTCTCCGCAACTTCTCCCACCAGCACGGTCTTGACGACTTGGCGCATGTAAGTAAGGTAGTGGGTCATGTCGTCCGTGTGCTCAAACTTCAGGGTGCGCACGTCGACGTCGGTGAAGCCGGCCGCGGTCAAGACGGCTGTGATCGATTCTTTGCTCGAGAATGGTCCGCTGGTGAATATGGGCGGCACAACGAATCCCTCTATGGCGATCTTGAAGGATTCGAGCCAGCCTGGGGCGATCCCCGACGTCATTCCCAGTTTCCCGCCGGATTTGAGGACCCGGAAGGATTCTGATCAAAAGCCATTCGATAGACGTCAGCATCGGAAAAGAAACCGAGCATAAATAATACGAACCTTTCACGACCAAGGTCGCGTCGGGGATGACTTGTATGCCCAAGTTCATCAGATTGTGGGTAAAATGATTATCTGGGAAGGGGAGGGCCTGAAACCGAGCGAGACTAAGTTGATAGATTTGAAGGTTCCGCGGCGGCTGTTTGGATGCATACCTGAGCATCTGCAACGACCGCTTCCGCATCCCATCCATTCTGTTTGATCCTCTCCGCGGCGCTTTCCACCATGTAGTTCTCCAAGTCTCCACAAACGACGTGGACGTCGCTGGTTTTTCCAATAGTGTTGAAAAGAAGGGAGGTGACGACTCCGCCGCCGCATGCGTTGTCGAGGACCATCGCGTTCTTGGGCGGGGTTGGAAGCAGGCCACATTGCACGAGCATAGCCTTTGCAGGGACGCCTGTAATTTCCTCCATCTTAGCGGTATCTGCACAAGAGTCAGCGTACCATACGTGAGCCATTCCGAGACCGTACTTACCTTCAGGCGAAAATTTGGAGTAATCTGGTTTCATCGCGGGCAGGACAGTTGGGTGATGGACTGAGGTTGTGGAAAGGGGAGTCCGAAGGGTTCTGAGTTTTGACTGTGGACCCCAGCTTTTATAGATTTTGGAGCCGACTGCGAGGGTACGTCCAAGGGTCCGCATTTGGCAAACCTTTGCGCAACATGACAGTATCATGTTTCACCCAAAGATACTGCGAAAGAATCCAGCCTTTATATTGTAGCGCACTCAACCTGCGACTGTGAGGGTACTTGCTAGAATCCGCATTTGGCACCATGACTAATGAACTCTCAATGTCACGGGCTTGCTCGCAACGGCATGCAGACTCGGAGGCGTTCAAAGTCAGGATCACGATCCTATGGGACTGAATAGAAATATATAAAAAGGCGAAGGGGATTAGACTGGCGCGATCCCACAGACGTCATCATCCGGAAACGCACTCTAATTAATATGGCGAACGGATGTCTAGAAATTAAAGTTCACATCCGACATGAAACCATACGAAAAAAAATGTGGCAGAGGAACACGATGAAGGCTGCCACGAGTGCAGCCTTGACCGTTAGCCGCCTCCCCCGAACGTTGATTCCGCGGGCGAGGATGCCGGGAGGCCCTTTCGCGCCAGCCTCATCGATCGCTGCAATATCCGCGTCAGAGAGTGGCGCTTCAGCGGCAGTCAGCGCATGATTAGATAGATACAAGAGTAGGACTCACGCAGGTCGCCGACGGCGAGGTACTCCTCCAGGCGGTCCTTGCTCGAGGTTGTCCTGCGTATGAGTTCAATCGCCAAAATTAATAATAAGGGGAAAACGGACGTTACGATGACCACGCCTTTTGCGCGCACCCAAGACAACAGCACCTGAGTCGGAGAGATACCGAGCCGGGCTGCGGCCGCGGCGACGGGCGCATCGACAGGACCGCCAGGGAATTTGGTGATTGAGCTGAATTTGAGTGAATTAATTTAATTCATGCTCAATTCAAACGGCAGGTGATGTGCACCTGAGACTGCTGTACCCCTCGGTCACAATGCCATGTCTGGAAGACCACTCGACGAGAGCTTTGTTCTGAGCGTAGTTGTACGGGTGGAATTCGATTTGGTTGACGGCGGGCCAGACGAGTGCTTTCTGGACGAGACTTTGGAGGCCTTCCAGGGTGAAATTGCTGACGCCGATGCTCCTTTAACGACATTGAATACAAATTATTTGTTCATGAAGCCCGGGAGACGGACTTGGCCAATCCATCCTTTTTGATGGTCTCGAACTCTTTCCAGGCGGCGTCGACGTCGGGGACGAAGCGGGGTTGGTGGATGAGGTAGAGGTCCACGTACTCGATGCGGAGCTGTATAAGATGAAGGCATTGAACCCTTTGGAGGTCTCAAAAACAAAAAACAAAAACGCACGTTGGAAAGACTTTTCTGGAGCGCTTCCTGCACGTCACCCATCCCGTATTTCGTAGTGACATACAGGTCGGAGCGCGCAAGGCCGCTTTCGTGGATAACGTTTCCGACGTATTCTGTCCGCCAATATCAGTTAAGAAGCGGTGATATTGCGGCAGATGCATGCCTTCGGTCTGGTAGACTGGATGGTCGCTTTATGTGAGCTACAGCCTGAGAAAAGTTGGGCACATACATTGCGCCGTGTCGATATGCCAGAAGCCTGCGTCTAGAGCTTGATTCACATACTGGGTGACATCCACGCCTTTGTATATGCTGCCCGTGCCTATCACCGAATAAGTGGGAGTTCAGAGCGCGTGAGCAGACCTGTACCAAAGGCAATGGCTGGGATCTACGAATATGGTTATGAGGGTGTTAGATGCTAGGGACTGACGCACCTTCTTGCCATCGTTCAAGGGCAACGTTCCAAACGGCATTTGTGTGGTCGTGGATGAAAAGAAAGAGACACGAATTGACGCCGTGATATGGCGAGCGACGGCCCGCCGCGGCGTGATTGGATTACGTGGCTGACGCCCAAAATAGGATGCCTGCTTTTGCAAGCAGAACAAGACAATCGTATTATAGCGGTCCCATAGCAAGACAATTATTTAGAGAATGTCGATAACATTTAGGAACGTGAACAGCAAAAAGGTACGTTGTCTGCGGGAATTTCAACATTAATGAAGAACAGAATGTGGGATGGCCCTCAGGGAACAGGGCTGTTCGCCAGTCACGGGCAAGGCCGTCGTTTTAATGGAGGAACAGGGAGAAAAATAATCGTTTCACTCTTCCGAATTAATCGAATTGATCTTTGGAGGGCAGGGTAATCCCTCCGTCAAATGAAATCCTATAGGGGAAACTGCTTGTGTTAAACGTCAAATACATCGACAATTACATCTCCCCGCATTCTGGATTTGGGATTCAGTCGTTGATTTGTTCTGTCTGAGAAAGATGCGCACCAGTAATCTTAACAACAAGCTTGGGTCGGTTGTTCGGGCCAGTCTGAACGTTCTCGATCTTGCGCAGCGTGAGCATGCCGTCGATGACCTTGCCGAAGACGACGTGTTTCCCGTCGAGGAACTCGCATTTGGCGGTTGTGATGAAGAACTGGGAAAATGACATTAACTGAGGCTTCTGGATGGAAAGACAAACGCACCTGGCAACCGTTGGTGTTTGGGCCCGAGTTGGCCTGGCAGGGTCAGACATGGGGCGAGGGACTGAGGGTGGGCCGGCGCACCATTGATAACAACCCCGGACCGGTGTGCTTTTCCTGGAAGTTCTCATCCTGGGGCGAGTCAGTCAGCCAGCCCTCGCTGCACCAGGTCCCAGTGATGTTTAGGCCGGGTTTGGCCACAAAGCCGTGACCTTGGGTCCAGAAATCGGCAGCCAGGCTAGAACGCAAGTACCCCTTGTTGGTTTTGATTCTGGATTTGGCTTTACCTCGAATCCAGAAGCAAAACCAACATGGAGTACCTGGAGTGGCTTTTTGCCTTGGCTTGATTGGCCTGAGGAAATCTCAGGTCAGCCCATATTTTGGCCTGACACAAAAGAGATGCGCTCAGGCCAATGCCAAAACCAATGCCAGAACATCACCGCACAGGAAGACAAAGTACGCACCGGGAATTTGTCCCCGTATATAGAGAAGCTCCCCGTGCCGTCGGCTTTCAAAAAGTCGCCACCTGCGAGTGTGGAAATGAGCTACTGCGGCGTCCGCGAGGGCTAGACAGACGCGCCTTGGCACATGAAATTTGGGACGCTGGGCAGGCGTCAGCTTGAGTTGCGCCACACTATGAAGAGGGTACTGACACTCTAGATTGTCCGGACCTCAGCAGAGCAATCCCCGCGAAACGCGCCAGCAGCGCACCTGTGGAACGTCGCGTTCTTGTAGCCTTGCGGGCGCGAGTTGACCCTGTACGTGCGAGCGGACTATCAGATTCTTTCCAGGTGTATGGCTGGTCGAGGCGCACCGATATTCGCCAGTGCAGAGCTGGCGGAAGTTCTCCGCTGTTCTGTAGAAAGACGGATGAATGGAGGAATGATCTGGGGGTTATTAGAGGCGCACTTTGGGACGATATCACTGAAAAGTTCCATCTTGAGGCGGCCTGCAGGTGTCTCTCCGATGTTGATGTCCATAAAGACAATAGGGCGTGTCGATGACATGATGGCAGGAAGGAAGAGGTGCAAAACGCAAACAAACAACCTGGTCTTTCTCTCCTTCCGCCGCATACCATAAACTTTAGTTGGATCTTCTCTGCTGACACTGGTCTCTAGCTTCGTACTGGTTTGGTGTAAGATCTCTTACTTTTCTGCAAGAATCGAAATTCTGGATTCAGGAATGCTACTCAAGAGACCGTAAGTAATCGCATCGGTCATGCCTCGGGAGTCCCTCGGCCTCAGACGAGGTGGCCATTCCGCATGCCTTCTGCACGTACTTGAGCCTCGGGGACCCTAGATCGTCGGCCGATCCCAGATCCGGGTAACCGCCTTAGCCGACAGTATAAGTTCACGCCCGTCAGACCTTTCGAATTCAGTTTTTTTTCCTCCCACAACCACGAAAAAACAATGTCAACCGCGAAATCCCTGTTTGACTGGCCTCGGTCGAACACAACTGCCATAGTGTAAGGACCATAGTCACCGTGCCTGGACTTGTTACTTACGGGTGATTGCAGATTCCCCATCTTCGTCCTGAGCAGCTACATCTCCGCCATCCCTCTCATCAGCTTCCTCGCAGCGCCCTCCGGCCCCGGAGCCACTTTCCTCACGCCGCTCCTCTCGCACGCGCTGCGGAGGGTGTCCAACGACGCGTCCACGCTCGAAACCGACCCGCGAAAGGCCATCGCGCTCCTGACCGTGTTCTACATGTTTACGCTCTACGTGTGCAGCGCGGTCATGTCTGCGACGGCGCAGCTACTGGGGAATAAAGTGGGGTATAAGAATAGAGGTACGTGCTCTTTGCAATTGGAGAGTTAGATGCTGATAAGCGCTGTTAAGAACCGCGCCTGAACAAGCGCAACCTCCCCGCGGGGCTGCCGAACCGAATGGTCGCGACGCACGAGGCCCTGTACGATATCTTCCCCGGTACGTTGTCTCTTCACTTCTTTCACCCTGTTCTCCTTTTCTTCTTCTTTCTTTTGATGCATATATTTATTCCCTTTTTCAGCCTACGCAATCACCGCCGCGCTGGCCTCTTCCTCGTCCCTCCCTCCGTCACTTTCACCGTCTACAGCGAAAGTGATCAACGCCCTCGTCCTCCACGTCTTCATCAAACTCGCGATCTTCTCCCCTGCGTACTTGTTCGACGTCGACACTGTCCGTTCATACAGCCACATGTGCGCGGTCGCGGCGCTGCTCGTAGGCACATGGGGCGTCGTGGTTGGATAGTTCAGTTGGAGCCTCAAGTTTTAGCCATGGTATGATGAGCTGTATACCGAACAACACACTTGGCGGTGGAAGAGGCACCCATCGGCACTGTTCGGCATCGGCGACCTCTGGCTGCGATTTTCAGTAGACTACAATGAAATTCAACGTAATACACTGGGGTCTGGCTAGCTCGAAACTGAATCAATCCGTGCAGGCGGCTGAAGTCTAATGGCTGGCAGGTCAGAGTATTCCCCAATCCACCAAGTGGAGTACCTCCGTTGAACTCCACTGAATATCAGTACCATTTATGAAGTCCCAGGTACCTGTCCAGAGAAAGTAAAATTCCAGATTACTACCACTGCAGTTCAAATTCGAGTCGACTCCAACGTCGTCGTTCGATATGAGAGTGTGTCATGCTCCCGTAATCCTCCACCATATAGCGATGCGAGCATCCAGTCCTTGCAGTTCCTTCATTCACCCGAACTAACCGTAAGTAATTATTGCTAATAATTCCCCGTGGTCGTAGTAAATTATCCACCGAATCACTTGGCCAAGGGATGATTGCAGGAGACTTCATTGAACTCCAGCGGAAAGCAGTGGCATTTTTTGGAGGTCGATGGATGAAGCCAACGCAGGCCGGAGGAGATCACAACAACACATCATCTTAGTACCGTGGCGTGCCCTTGAAATTAGCATCCACCTACGGCCGCCAGGCAAACTTTCCACCGGCGGGTATATTACTCTTGATTTTCCGTCCTATTTGAGGTTAGTTTCGAACAAGACGGACCTCCGTTGCTCCGGAATTCAGAAGTCCCAGACGAATGAAACCATTGGCATGAATATTGTCGTAAGTGACAATAGACTTATATAGCTTGAAAGACGGTCAAAACTAAATTTAATGTCATCACCGTGTTTTTCCATCGAGGAAGTTTTACCGAGGCGACAACGATGGTGAATTAACATCAAACCCGCTGCAAAGGATTCCTGTCGGTTACATTGCATCTGCCAACATAGTCTTGCATCCGATAGTGGAGAATATTTATTCTCTGATAAACAGACGCTACAACTGTGAGCTCGTGCCTCGTATGTTGTACAGAATTTTTCACCATATCAAACGCTGGGGACCTTGTGGGGTAAAGTGGAGGAACTGAGTGCGGGGGTTACTTCCCTAGTTGGTGGCCGCAGTTATGGCGTAAAAGATGAACCTGTGAGGCCCCAGCAGAAAGGCAATCATTGGCCATCAGTCAACGAGTTCCCGAGAGTCCAAATGGTGACAGAAGGTGAAACAACTGGGAACATGGACGAGCGGGATTGTAATATCGATAACTGCAGCCCGCAGCTCAGGAGGACTCAGCATCTTAGGACAATGGTTTGAAGAGCAGAATGAAAGTGATGCGCGCTAGACCCCGGCCAAATAAAATTGGAATAATTTGAGAGGAGTGAGAGCCATAGAGGAAAGAAAGGTTGCCTACATAGAAATACTCCAGAATTTTTTCAGCAGCTTTGAGCTGAACCGGAGTAGAAGAAAGTCCTCAGCAGCAGCGGACAGAAGCGTTGAGACATTAGAGACATAGCTAATGCCAGAAAAACGTTGCAATCAGTGGGGAATGTTAGTCTCGTTCCCAGAAGTTATAGGGCACTCCGCTCGCTGCGCTCGCGGGCGACTACCCTATCCGTGTGCAGATGTCGTCGAGGCAGTTTTTGATGAGAAAGTGATGGGGTAGCCGTGCCCTATAACATGGCTGCCTTTGATTTTTTGATTTCTCTGCCTCAACTATCCTCGTAAAGATCTGGAGCCGAGATTATGGGAATGTGGGCGATAGATCATCAGTCTGAACGTAAGGCGCGCGCTTTTTGTATCTTGAGAATCTTTGTGAGGCACTACGTGGCCTCCCGGCCCGATGAGTAGAACTACGCTGCGCCGTAGAACAGTATGGTGAACTATGCCCAGTCAAGAAAAAACTGCGTCTAGGTCAGACAAAGAGCAAAGGGAGAACGCAGGAGCATGGCAATCGATATAAGGGGAAATAACACAGCCGAGAAGCCATTTTCGTTAAAGCCCGGCTAATTAATTAATAGCCGTAAGGGTTTGAACCAAGGTAAGTATACGCCGTCGAATGTCTGGCCGTATTACGGGTAACGTACAACTGTGCAGCCTTATTTCTCTCCTTCCACTGCCTCTCACTCGTTTGGCTTAAAACCACAAACTTCAGTTGGAACTTCTCTGCTGGCACTATTCTCTAGCTTGTCGTACTGGTCCGCAAGAGGCCGTAAGTAATCGCAAGATTCAGTTGGCCATGCTTCGGTGATTCCATCGGCCTCAGACGAGATAGCCATCCCGCATCCCCTTCTGCACGTACTTGAGCCTCGGAGACCCTAGATCGTCGGCGATCCGAATCCGCGTAACCACATTAGCCGGCAGTATAAGTTCACGGCCGTCAAACCTTTCGAGTTCACTTTCCTCCCACAACCACGACAAACCATGTCAACCGCGAAATCCCTGTTCGACTTTCCTCGGTCAACTACAACTGCCATAGTGTAAGGACCACAATCACCGTGCCTTGGGACTTTTTACTTACTGGTGATTGCAGATTCCCCATCTTCGTCCTGAGCGGCTACATCTCAGCCATCCCTCTCATCAGCTTCCTCGCAGCGCCCTCCGGCCCCGGGGCCGCTTTCCTCACGCCGCTCCTCTCGCACGCGCTGCGGAGGGTGTCCAACGACGCGTCCACGCTCGAAACCGACCCGCGAAAGGCCATCGCGCTCCTGACCGTGTTCTACATGTTTACGCTCTACGTGTGCAGCGCGGTCATGTCTGCGACGGCGCAGCTACTGGGGAATAAAGTGGGGTATAAGAATAGAGGTACGTGCTCTTTGCAATTGGAGAGTTAGATGCTGATAAGCGCTGTTAAGAACCGCGCCTGAACAAGCGCAACCTCCCCGCGGGGCTGCCGAACCGAATGGTCGCGACGCACGAGGCCCTGTACGATATCTTCCCCGGTACGTTGTCTCTTCACTTCTTTCACCCTGTTCTCCTTTTCTTCTTCTTTCTTTTGATGCATATATTTATTCCCTTTTTCAGCCTACGCAATCACCGCCGTGCTGGCCTCTTCCTCCTCCCTCCCTCCGTCACTTTCACCGTCCACAGCGAAAGTGATCAACGCCCTCGTCCTCCACGTCTTCATCAAACTTGCGATCTTCTCCCCCGCATACTTGTTCGACGTCGACACTGTCCGTTCATACAGCCACATGTGCGCGGTCGCGGCGCTGCTCGTAGGCACATGGGGCGTCGTGGTTGGATAGTTCAGTTGGAGCCTCAAGTTGTAGTCGTGGTATGATGAGTTGTGTACTAAATATTGATGCGCACCAGCTCACGCTGCGCACGGAGACGGAGATCACATGGTTGACATCTCCGTATTTTGATCTCCGTTCCCCTTTCGATCTCCGTACCTTCTCCGTTCCTCTGCCTCTCTCTCACGCTTCTCCGCTTCTCTCTCGCGTAGGAGTTTCCGCCCCCGGATGTTCATCTGGAGACGGAGTTCTCACCATATATTCACTCGTCATTTCATATTACTACGTCCATTCCCATTTACTATAAAAACCCGCGGCCGACCTCTGTACTATGTACGGCAGGTCATTGCCCCCACATGCAATAGATCTCAATCTATCGTATTCATCCCTCGTTGCCCTCGCTCGCCATCGTCATAGAGTCCAGTCCCCCATCGTCCAGATGTCATCGTCTGCCTCAGTCCTCGCCATCGTCATCGCCATAGTCAGGTCCCTCATCGTCTTGCCCCACGTCATCCCGTCCTTCGTCGTCCAGCACCTTCATGTGTTTAGCCAGCCGAGCACTGAGCATGGAGTGACCCACTCGCACACCCACCTTATGGCCATCGGAGTGATAGTTGTTGTGTCATCTCTCGCTCTTAGACGCGCCGCGAGTGTATCAATATGTTAATGAATGGATTCGCTGAATCGATTCGAGTCGATCGTCATCGAAGTTAGCTTCCAACATAATTCCAAGCTCAACCTCCAATCGGATTCTTACTTGCGTTTTGCTTCCCTATTCTAACTCTAACTTCATCATTCTTTCATTCTCCGAGATTACGCGGTAAGAAAATTACTATGGAATGTACCGAACGGTCGCTAATTAGATTACTGTCCGTAGAGCACTTGATAAGAAAAACAAACGAATGTGATGATTCAACTACTGCACGCATATGACCACTACCCCTCAGCGGGAATCGCACGGAGACGTCTACTCTTCAGCCGAAACATAGTTACGGACCAGCAAAGGAACCGCATATCCCTCTTCCCCTTCAACCTTCGGCCTCGGCAGAAGATTCCTATGCCGCCCTATCTCGGTCTCCGGCCCCTTGGGGAACTCAAACTCAAAGTTGCGCACGAGGACGGAGAGCACGGCCTTGAACTCCATGAGCGCAAATACCTGCCAGTATGAAGCCATCAGTCAGCGCTCGACTGGTGAATTTAAACGCAGCGACACCACCTTCCCGAGACACATGCGCGGTCCATCCGCGAATGTGAGAATGTGCCGATAGCCTTGAATCTCCTGCGCCCGGTGCTTGTCCGCGCTCTCGTCGAGCCAGCGCGATGGGTTGAACACCTTCGCGTCGGCGCCCCAGAACGCCTCCGCGCGATTCACGCATTGAATCGGCATCGTGACCACCGTGCCCTTGGGCACGAATACTGCGTCGACGAGCTCCCCGTCCGCGCTCTCGATCGGGGTGCTCAGCGGCAGGATGTCGTCTTCCGCGGCCTAGTGATATCTTCATTGTTCTGTTCAGCGGTGTATATCAGAGAGCTTACCACGCGTTGTGTTTCTGGCAAGGGCGGATGGAAACGCAAGATCTCGCAGACAAATGCGTCGAGGAAGGATCCGTGGGCGGATAGATCATCCCAGGTGAGGTCCCCGTCCGTCTTGACGAGCTCAGCTCTCAACTTGGCTTGTATGGCCGAGTTTCGAGAAAGTTCAATGAGCGCCCACTGAGATGATGTCTGGGATGAGCAATTATATAGGTGAGATCATGCTGACAACCGTACAGTGAGGCTAACTGGAACGAAAGTCAGGTCTCAACACAGCGCCAACAATTGGCTTTCACTCACTGGAGGTCGTTTCGTATCCCGCGAGAAGAAGCACGTTTATCTGAAGATGAGATGAGTTCGGAATTGGCCATGCTCGTGGTTTTCATACCTGCGCTATAACCTCCTCATGAGAAATCTTGTCTGTGCTGGCAGATCTCACTAGAGAAGGTGCAGCATTAGCGCCAGCGGAGACGCAATTCGTTGCTTCACTTACCGAGCAGTCCTATCACAGATTTATCTGCGACATCGGCCGTGGTCGCAAGGAATTTATCCGCGAGCCCGTGCATGGTCTTCGAGAGTTGGGCAAGCATTGAACGACGGCCCGAAGGGATCCAGTCAAAAATGGGTGTAACGAGCGACACCATGAAAAGTGTAGCATCGAAGAAGGAGGGTTTGGATCCGATCGAGTCGAATACGGTACCAATGGCAGACGTCTGGCCAGAGAGCGTGCCGAAGTCGTGAGAGAAGCCTGCGAGGCCAATTGTGTCCAGACTATGGCGCAAAGTCAGTTCTTTTGTCAACATATATCGGGCTCAAACTGACGAGATGTGGTTCATCCTGATTCAAATAAACATTTTTAGATATAAGTGAGTGATGATTGAACCATTTGAAAACGAACCATTGCTGAACCTCAATTATCGTTCCTCCTGAGGGTCCTACTTCCAACATCGTATCCCATGCGCCCTTGGCCTAAATAATATGGGTTATGACAAATATCAAGTCTCGGAGGAGTAGCTCACCTTGTATGCCGAGTCAAAGAAAATGGGGGTCAAGTTTCTGATGGACGCATTGCTGAACGCCGGGTTCAGCGCCCTGCGTTGTCTGCACAAAATTTATTTGTCGGTAGCAGTGTGTATTTTCAAACAGAACACACCTCTTGTGGCTATCACCCTCTGCCCAAATGAGCCCCCTCCCGATAAGCCGCTCAAGAAAGCGCCTACTCTGGGTGGTTTGCACATATCCATACGTCTCCTTGGTGAAAAAGTGGGTGATGGCCTTGGGATCTGCGAGGACGAGCTTCCGGCTTCCGAGCATGTGCGGAACTGAGAACACCGCGCCGTACTCGTTTGCCCATTCTTCGTAGACTACGCCAGAATCTGGTGCATTTATGATGTGCCGCATCAATCCGAAGAAGAAGTTGCTGCTCGATGGGCCTTTGAGGCGAGTCGAGGGCCGACGGCCAAAGCGTCGGACGAGGATGTAGCACACAAGGCCGGATACGATGAGGATGCTAGCCTCTACGATTCCGACATCCTTGGAAAATATAGTCGTCGCCGTGGTCGACATGGTGCCAGAACTTTGGAGCGTCGTTGTTGCCCACGATGCGGTTCATTCTTATACCCTCGGTCTTGTGAAAAAATCAGCGCCAATACTGTAGAGTTTCGATCAATTCGAATGGGGGTGTGACCTGTGACTGCGACTTTCGAACCTGAGTTTTCGAAAATGGGTTGAGAGACGTGTGACACCCTAAAAAATTTCGAAAATTCACCCAAAGTCGGCGGGTTTGTTTATCAAACCATGCTACTTGGTCAATGTAGGGCACTCTGCCAAGAGAATTAACCAAAAAGAGACACAATGAAATATAGGAAAATACCCTTTTTTTGGCCAATTCCGTCGACCACAGCGCAATTATTAACCCTCCCAACAGCCTGAAGATCCCAGATGAGTCAGAAAACACCCCAATTGCCCCTCCAATGACCGAAACATGCCACGCGCGCGAAAATTCGATTTTTAGGGTGGTTTTTGCGAATTTTGTGACTTTTCCGACACATTCGAAAATATCTTCGGTGACCCGTGACAGGTTCGAATATTTTCTGAAATTTTCGGCCCTGTGACACGTGACATCCGAATTGAATGAAACTCTACAGTAACGGCACAGCAACAGACTGCGGCTGTTGAGAAGTGAATTCGGCGGAGGAAGAACGCCAGCGGCATTTCCGGCGGATCCAATGTGATAGGATCAATTTCTCACGGATTCGCCCGCTGGTGGAAAAAAAATATGGAGTGTGCTACGACTACCTCTGAGAATCAGATGATATCGAGCGTGAGGAGAAACTACACAGGAATCTTATGAAACGAACCGTCCGCATACTCTGAGAAGCATCCAAGTCATGCCGGCGGGAGGTAACGAGAAGAATCCCGGTTTGTCATTCTTCATTGACGAAGCGGGGCGGAGCGAGGCTTTGCAGCTGGCCGATCAATGACACGCCTCGCGTCGCGCTGCGTCCGTAAACGGCATATCCGATATCACCGAAACCCTCCGCATTAGTAGGTCTTGCTTTCTACTCCTACAATGTCGCACTGCTGCTCGTCCAACGTTCCCTCTCTCGTTCCCCGATGCTTTCGCTGCCGTTCACTGCCTCCCCCTTTACTTTACGCCGTTTCCATTTTATTTCACAGGATTTAGGCCTTAGACAGGGAGGAGGCATTCTTCCATTTCTCTCCTATTCTACTTACTATGTATTTGTATCGCTCGCTATAACCATATATGGCCTACCCACATACATCCAGACGTAACTGTGGCTATACGACCGTTGAGTCCATCGTATATTGTAATCACTGCATTCAAGGAGCTCCTAGACTGAGACCTACACAGACCTACACAGACCTACACTCAGTTTGTCAAGGATTGCGTAGGTCCTTGCAAGGTGAGTGTAGACAGCTACACACACTCTGTGTAGCTGAGTTTAGGCGTGACACAGGCTCCTAGACACACCTAGAAATGCCTAGACTCAGCTACACAGAGTGTGTGTAGCCACCTACACTCACCTTGCGAGGACCTACGCAATCCTTGACAAACTGAGTGTAGGTCTGTGTAGGTCTCAGTCTAGGAGCTCCTTGAATGCAGTGAATGTCGTTAGAAGCTTTGAGCAACAAGCCTACTTGTATCCTAGGCTCGCGACCAGCCTGCCAAAGAACGGCAATACTTAGTGCAAGCACTATGCCTATTGCCGTATCTTGGCAGCCTGGTTACGAGTCTTCTCCGGTCTTAATTGAGCATTATCAATATAGTTTCGAATTGAAACCTCTGAAGCTTTGTCAAGCACGATGCGGCCACGGTCGGGCTCCGTTTCTGCACCACAGGTATAAAGGTGGGGTGAGTTGGAAGTATCTCTATCGTCAACACCTGAAAAACAATTTGCAGTGTGAGCGCCAGGGCAAATCCTCACATCTTCTTGCTCGCTAACTATACCTGGCAGAAAACACCTGGGATAATGCTCTTCAATTTCAGTACGCTCTTGGTTGTTATTGGACCCTTGGCAGCGGCAGCATCGGGTCTCGATGCTCATCAAGCCCGCAACGACTGCCGCAGAGATACTGTCCTGCGCTCTGCACTTGACCCCGACGCTATTCTGTCGAAAAGGGCGGATTGCAGTACCCAAGGATTCGACTCCTACTGTCAAGCGCAGTTTGGGTTCGATGCGTGCTGCCGCGAGACCGGAATATCCGACCCTCCTTATTATTGTGCTGATTGCACTCATCCCATTCATTCGTGCTGATCCTGGGTGCGCTTTTTTGAGAAGTTGATCCTTTTAATATGGCTGATAGTATCTTAGGATCAAAAATCGTCAGTGGTGTTTGCGATTCGGAGCGGGTGGCAGTCCAAAGGATTGTCGGAACGGTTTAATGAACCTGCTCTAGTTATATTCACATAGTGAAAATACTCAAATAGTACTCGATGTTCTCCCACCTGTGTGCATCTACGTCTCGGCGCGCTTGAGATTCTATGATGAACTTGGATTAAGTATACTGAGAGACTCGAATGAGAGCTGTGCCCAAAACAAGTTCGGCAAATGCCGCTCGCGAAAAGGCAACTGGTACTGTCGGGCCGGAGTCCGGACTCAACGCCCAATTCCCGGTTTGGCAGAATATCGCTTGCATATCGGCTTCTTTACTTTTTTCTTTCCTATGTCGACTTTTTGAATACCTGTACCCTCGACATCGTATGGCAATAATTATACTGCTCTCCGTCAATCTCCTCCTTATAGAAACTGGAATGTGTTCAAAATCATGATACAAACATACAAAGAGGAAGAGACTTGCATAAGAACCTCATTGAGAAATTTGATGAAGATAAGAATCTCCAGAATCGCCTATATGTAGCCGATAACGTCCGGATAATCTTTTCTTGGGAAAAAGGCATAAGCGTAAAGTCACCGACACCTGTGGTATATATCATCATTTGCACCAGTGAGTGCTCATACAAGTGGGGAAGCATACCACTGAAACTCTGCACATCAGGAAAATCCCCAATGCTATGGGTTCTATGGGCACCCACATAGAAACTCATAGCCACCATAGCAACGTCTATGGCTTCTATGATGTCTATGGGTGTCTATGTGGCAGCCCATAGCAATTTGGCTTTCTCCTGATGCACGTAGGAGGGCCAGAGCTTGGCCTCAAACTTGATGGCCACCCTCTTGGTGAGAGCGCGCACTTCAAGACAGCTACCACCAATAAATGTGCAGCAGGATATGATCATTGCATCAGCAACATATGGCTCATAGTGGTCCAGACGAAGCATGATTGAAGCAAGGCAGTTCAAAACGGGATGAAGCTGGGGTTGTCGAGCGTAGAACCGAGCTTGGAAAGTTGTGAGCTCCTCAAGGATATCATCTGTAATATGCCCATCCACTTCATGCGTCTTCGATAAAGCATTATTGACTCGCGCGAAAATAGCTCAAGCAAAATTCACGCTGTACAAATTGCAACGATAATCTTCAGATCGAACTCGTGCGAGGGATAAAAGAGCTGCAAGCCCGTCAGCGATGCCATAAATGGGTAAAGAGAGAGAGAGAAAAACCTCAGCAGCACCGATTCCAACGTCGACATACTTCATGAACCCATCAACAGCACTTTCGATGTTCCAGGATTTGAGGGTGTGAACGATAGCATTGTGTAGAGCGGAATCTCTGGGAAATGGCGAAGGGTGTTAATCATGAGAACGGCTTCGCCCCCACCCACTGTGCCCATCTTGCCGTTCGCCTTCAACGGAAAGAATCCAATATAGTCGGTAGTGTCGCAAGTGGTGGCCATGATTAAAGCAAAGGGAAATTCAGCCAAGATGCAGTACAGACAGAGAGTGAAGGAGGAATTCTGAGATATATTAATATAGCAATGCTTTTCGGCGGCACAGGGCCAAGCCCCTCTGACAGGCAAAATTTTAAGATGCGACAGGTGCAAGGCAGATAAATGTTGCCTGCCATGCCTCGCGAGATGAACATCGTATATATGATTGAATCCTTGGGTATATATGATCTGTGAAAGACAAAGCTCAGTAATGTTCAAATCCTTTCAAGCGACCTCCCTGTATGCTCAAGGTATCTTGGGCTCAATCTTCAAATCCTCAGAAGACTCCCAAGCTTAAAAGAGTGACCATGTGACTTTTCTTATACACTGGAACAATGAATTCTCCGTCTTCCACATGGAAGTGAGGTTTAAACGTATGAACAAGGTGTACTACATATCTAGTTAACATCCACAACGCAAAAATGAAATTGGGAGCAAAGGTCCACACGCACTTGACCCATACGATTGGCACCCGAACCGCGACAAGGCAGTCGAGTTCCACGCTACAAACTTCGAACTTCGGGTTTGGTTTGGGCACATTAATAAACCGCACCTTTTTTCGCTCGTTTAGACGACCCCTAGTAATTTTTCCCTGTGAGGGATTTTAAACAGGATTGAATGGAGAGTGGTTTGAGGAGCACTTGGACCTCTGGAACCTCAAACCCAGTGAGACTTTGCAGAACGTCGAAAGCAAAACCCACATACTGTTATATACACCACACATGGGATATTAGTACACAATTTCTTGACCTACTGTACACCTCAAACATCTCGGTCCTAACCCAGTACTGACCGTAAGTGATCTCTGCCATCCCTACCATAGCCGTGATGTCCTCCCAATACGACACTTTGATGCGCTTCGGAGCGGACCCAGCTGACGCCCTGAGAACTGTGCGAGCCTCATCGATGTGTTGTTGCCCGGTCTCCGAGATTTTGCCGCCGTCGAATTCTTCGTCGTCAACCTTTGACTTCATCTTTGCGCTCTTCTTCGCCTCCATAGCTTTCACCGCTTTCTTTGCCGTCTTCTCCTTCCTCGGCGTCTGTGATTAATTCGATCACGGGCAAGCGTTTGATGACTAGAGCGAGCTGATATTCTGTGAAATGTAAATGGGCTGTACCGTCGAAGATGGCACGGCTGCATCACTTACCATTCTCGCGGGGATGGCTATTTCACGCAAGTGGGGCAGGCTTTTGGCTAAAGCCGCAAGGATTCCCGCTTAGACGTTCGATGCCAGGTGTGCTATCTAAACTAACCTTTCAGCTTCGTGGTCGTGAGTGCGAAACCCCGGATCCGTTCTGTCACAAAAATCCTGCCTGGAATTCAACAGCTTGTGTCCGATTACAAGCCCGTATACGGTCGTAAGGTTTTGGTTGGCTTGAAACAGATAGTTTGTACCCATGTAATCCATTAAAAGTCTTATAAGCCATCATAATCCACAGGCCGGACGTCAAGCCATTACAAGCCATTCACGTAGTCTCAAGCCAATTACGGGCTTTCATGTACCTTTATTATTTACCAGAATCCAGCTCAATCGCCTCATCGAAAAAAGTAGAATCGGATGTATTGCGTATGGAATGTGTACATTTAGATATTTAGCGCCGCTTACTATTAGCAGACTACTTCGACTTGACGGGCAACCGCTCCCAGCGGGGACGACCACTCTGCGCGGGAGGTGGTGGGAAACGCGAGTCATTATAGCACTCCAATCTGTTCCCATTCCCTGTGTCGGTGGGGGGCGTCTGCTGACGAGTGGCCGAGTTGATAAGAGTCTAAAGCAATTGATAAAGCTGGATATTAATTAAGGTAAGATGGCTCACAGCAGCGTGTTCATTGGATTGTTCCTGAGTGGTGTCTTCGGTATTCTATACACCCTCAAAACGTCTTCAAACTAGAGTGAACTACGCACCAGAACTAAAGAGATGTTTGGACACGCACCGTGCTCGCAATCCACGGCTCAGTTCGCAACGGAACGGCGTCGCTCGGAAGCAGCACAATCACATCGTGTAGTTGGCCCTGAACCTTATTGGCTTTCGAGTCGAGCTCCACGGCAAAATGGAAGTCCTCGTTATCCTCCACTGTCCAGGTGAGCCGCGGGTCAACTAAGAACAGCGCCTGCACGACAACAAAGGGATTTGAAGGTTCTTTGCGCTGTCCGCCTCCTCGGCATTGTTTGTACGAGCTTGGATCTCAGCACGAAGCACGAAGCTAGAAATTATCAGTACCAAACATATTGAACAATAATGGGTGTACGCACCTGGTGCAGGCAACGTGGAGACTTGCTTGGAGTCAGCTGCTAGGACAGATTGAGAATATCTACCAGAGCCCCCTCGATACGCTCCCGAGTGCTTGGTTCGCTGTCGATTCGTAGGCGTGGGGGCATGGGGAAAGAAGAGAAGTTGACGCGAGATACTCACCAGTCCACATTTTATATAGCTGCTGCGGGCAGTGATGCTCCACTCCGCCCCACACCTACCCCCACTGGTGGCCCCACAGGTGCCGGCAAATGCGAACATTTTGAAAGAGGGCGCGAGTGGGCGTACGCCGCACCATAAGAATATTGTAGTATATACATGATGGGTGGACTGAGAGATTGGCCTTGCGAAGCAAGGGAGAGAACAGGAGACGGAGTGGAGTTGGACGAAGTAAGTAACTGAATTATGTCACACTTTGATCCGTTATCACTACTCTCTTTGCTCTCTCTCGTTATCTTGTTCTCGACGCTGCGATAACTCTGCGAAGTACATGCTGTATACAATATACTATGGGATAGCAATGAACTACTTGGAACCCAACAACTGTTCTGTGCTCAAGAGCTTCGTCCAAGGCGGGGTCTTCATCGCTTGAACATGTTGTATGTGGTGTATTGCTGTGTCTTATCTTTGGTGCATCATGAGAGGTTTTCTACGTTGTAGATTGTACATGTTTCTATGTATAAATGGTATAGTTTAATAAAATATGCTATATGCATCCCAAGAGCCACGAAAAGCCCTCACGAGCCACCCTCTCCCTTGAAGGTAATTGAAACGGCTTACAGTGGATTGTAAGCCTCTCAGTGTGCGGCTTTTAATCCCCTTCAGGTCGCTTCAAGGTCTTAAGCCGCGTCAATCCCTTGCAAGCTGAACGGGTTTTTTGCGACATTCAACCTTGGGACAGTACTTGATTAAAATTTTGAACAGTTTTGCGCCGGTCTCTTCGTTGCAAGACACATCGCGCACGTTGGAGCATGCCGTCGGTATAGCGTGGGCCTGGCTCGCTGGGCGACTAATAAACAAATGATAATAGCTTCAAGATCTGGTACTCTCGGAGAATGATCGTCTGTAACGCAGCAAGTTCGACATTGTCGAATGCATCGGTAACGGTCTCCTCCCACTTCGACTCCAGGTGCGAAATATGCAGCGTGTCCATTAGGCAGCGATGCCAGACATTGGGCGAACAGAGGGGCTACCTCGGTGATACGACTCGAAGATAGGGATACGGACACCACCTTGCATGAGAGTATTCAATAAATTCAAGCGACTGTGCTCGGAGCAGCCTATCGAATATGGCGGGCAAGGCTTTGATTCTCGGGCTTCATTAGTCCCGTGCACCTGTTGAGAAGAGCTTTGGAGACCCGTTTACGCCACTCCGTCCCAGTCTTGGGGCCGTAGCAAGCCTCAAAATGCTTCCACAGAAGGGGAAGGAAAATGGCGCGCAAGGCGCCACACGTCTGTGAAAGTGCGCGCAGAGCCTCGGGTCGCTCGCGATACCCGTCAGGAACCGCTTTGAGGCAGCTCTTTATTTTGCTCCTACTGAGGAGAAAGGGAGATCGAGGGAGACCGTCCTCGTCGCTTCGCACGATCCGGAAATTAGAGCCAGAGACAATCTCCTGTCAGATCTCATTGGGAACTTTGAGGATTCCTAAGACGACTGTCAGGGCCGCCGTAGCTGTCAGTCTCGCAGAGGAATAGGAAACTTCACCCTCCCTGCTGGTCTCCGGATCGACCGATTCGACTGTATTTGAAGTCCTTGCTCGTTTGCCTTTCGCCACGGAGCGAGCGTGTTGGAGACTTGGAGTGCAAATCCAAATATAGACAAGATCATCCTGCTGTTGACAAACTTAACCAAACTTAACGTCGTTCTCTCCTTCGTCTTCGAAAACTGGTCAAGGACCTTCCTCCCCGCCGAGCAGCTGACGAGGATCCCAGAAAAACTTACACTGACCTGTTTTTCACAGGACTTGGCTAAAAAGCCGCGGAAACTGAACCCAAACTCGGAATCCTATAACGCGAGGTACGAGCGCAATTTTTATAGAGCGTCTGTCTTAGAGAGACTAAATCTTGCTTGGAATTCAAGAAAATTCAAGAGTCGACAGAGTACTCATGGACTGGATTCACAAAACCCACTACGTTTCAGTTTCAGTTTCCGCGTTAGCTCGACATGTCTGCCGGAATATTTCAGAAGCTCCTACCTTCGCCACCTTCAATTGCACAGCCAAGAAGAGCCTTTCAAATTTGCCGTCAGATAATCAGCGATGAGAACGTTATTGAACTGGGCGCATATCATTTGGAGAGCGCTATGAAAGCTTGAAAATTCTACGTTAGGGATATTGACGAGGCCCGCGATCGTCATCTGAGCCCGCACGGACCAGAAACGTGAGTCGAAACCCCTAAGTTTTTACTATTTAAGCCTCAGTCTGAAAATTTTCAGTAGCTTCACAATGTCCCCGCGCCAATCAAGCTATTTACCCGTCCGTTCACAGTCATTGCTCATCAAGTCTAAGCCCGCCCTCGGAGATGGTTTTCTAGGCACTGAAAGGTATTCCGATTTTCTCTTGTTGCTCGTCCCATGCTTGACCGTCCAAGTTTTGGAGGGGAACTCATTTGGCACCAGATCCTCGAAGTGCCACCAGAAATATGGATGCATGTCGCCGCTTTTGCCGGCCGTCAAATGATCGCACGCCTTTGCGCTGTATCGCATGCTTTCTACTCCACATTTGCTGCAATACTCTATCGTAACATGACAAGCGAACCACCGCTGTCTTGGAGGCAAACCCACTTCCTTGTGCGGACCCTTTGCGAGTCGCACGACCCGCTTACTTTCAAGCCGCACCCAATGCAGCTGATTCGAAATCTCTGCCTTCCTGGTATCAGTTATCCGCCGACTATTCTGTCCCAGTGTCGGGACGGTCTGCGGAACTTGCTCGAAACTTCGCCTTCGAAGGTGGGGCTTTCGGGTCAGCTCGTGCATGGGGCGGCGCTGCATGCGCTGAAATGGGACTCAGATGTTGGCATAGACACCCTCGCGAGACTTCTTCTCGCGCCGGGGTATTTTCCCAATCTCAAAGAGCTGGCGGTGAAGTGCGACGTAGAGCGGGAGAATACTTGCTTCGACGTAGGCGTCCGATTCCTACTTCCATTTCTTAATTTGGCTAACGTTTTTTCTTAGTTCATTAGGGTCCCAGATCTCGAGAAGCTTGAGTGCATTTTGTCATTTGGGACATTTTCCGAGGAGAGTAAGTGCGTTGTTCGGCGGCCTTGTTGGTGCGCACATCCCTACACGGCAGGATACAAAGAATGGGTTCCTTCCTGGAGCCTACTCAGGCAAACTTTAGGGTTTCTCCATTTGTCATCGCCGCTTCTGCAAGCACTCATTCTGAAAATTAAACTTCGTGCATACAAGAAAACCGCCGACACATGGGACGTTGACCCCGATTTGGTGGCAGCGTTAAACCAGCTACGGTTTTCGGCTCTCACCTCACTTGAGTTTTCTCTGTATACATCGTGGTCCCGCCTTTGTGGCCCTGCACCAGATTTCTCCCCCGTACTGCTCGGAAACCCGCTCATAAAAAATGTAACACTCAATATGGAGGGTGTAGAGGGGGTATGTATCACCCCGGTTGCTGACGTGTCATTCCTCTCCAATCTCGTCTCCTTCACCGATTCTGTCAAAAACTGCGCAGCCGTGTCAGCGCATGCCCCAGGACTTCGTCACATCACCATTTATTTCCCGGCGTCAACCTTCACGACAGCCAAAGACCCTTGTATGACTCGGCTCTCTTCCCTCTCAATTCCCGTCGCTCGATGTCCGTGTGGTCGATCGGGATGGGTACACCTGTCAATTTCCCAAGCTCCTTCACCCCGACTCGTTCGTCCACCTTGTCACAGCGTTCCCGAACCTCACTCACCTCCACGCGAGCCTCAGTCACCCTTTGGTACACCCGCCTCACAGTATCCTCTCAGCGCTCACTAATTCATCCAACAGAGTCATTACCGTGCGGGCTTCGGGGCGCTTCTTGGGCTCCAAGACCTCGCCGTGCAGCTGAGCGCGCGCATTAAAGTGGCAGACCACGGGAAGCCAGCAGCGAAGCTGTTCCCCGCTGAGACGTACGCGGCGGAAATCAATGATGTGTTTCTCTCACTGGCGCAGCTTTCCGACGTCCGCATTGTTCTTTTGGGGGACCAATCCGTCCCTTGGAGTGGGTGTGAATCGTGCGACATGTTTGGGGAACCATCGGATTTATTCGCTGAATATCGGTTTGCGCGCGCCGTGGGGGAAGAGTTCAAGCTCGTTCACATGAGGGCGATGTAGGGCTTCACGTGGCAGAAGCAAGCTGTGGCGGAATTGATGCCTATACTGAGAGAGAACGGGTTTTGGATGTCCAAAGATGCAATATCAACCGCTCTTTAACGGTGGTATTTGCGTCCGTTGTATTTTCGCGTGACACTCGCTATGCCTCCGTTATATATATATATAAACATGAAAGAAATTTGAACCGGATTCCATTGGCCTTTGAATCGAGCAAGAATCCAAGCCCTAAATTGCTGAAGCGACTACTGCAAGACATGAATGTACATTTCAACCAGACGATGGGTTAAGTGAATTCTCAACACTCGCTGAACAATTGAACTTGGTTTATACTGCATTCTTCCAAGCGTCTTCGTCGAATAGTCGGTACAGAACGTGAAGCGAAATCATGTCGAGGAGGAAAAGGGGGGCGGTTATGTAAGTGACCACAAAAGGAAATCAGACTCCGAGAACTGCATAAATAAAGAAATCTCATTTTCCTCGGGCATACAATACATACTTTACTCGTTTTCTCGTCCAATTTTACAGTAACTAGTGCCAGGCTTCAGGCTCCAAGTATTCTTCGTTTCATCCTTCACCGTCGTCGACGATGGGAGGGCGCCTTTACCCTCGACTTAAATGTAGATGGGCAGCGTGGGGTTGAGGCCCTTCCAGTCAGCCCCCTCAACAAACTCCTTCTCGTCGATAAGGAAGTCCTGTGCAGACGTCAGCCCAAAGCCCAGTAGTAGCAGTGTCAGCTACTTACCAAGGGACACTCGACAAGCGCGCCCTTGATCTCCGCAAGCTGCTTCTTGACGCGCTCGAGGGGGATGCCAGGGACGACGTGGCCGGTCTTCACCTTAGGAACGTAGTTCTACACACTCACCACGTCAGCACCCGCCTCGAACAAATTCAAAAGAAAAACGCACATCATACGCCTTCCAATCGCGCACCAAATTCGTCGGCACGGGGCGGAACAGCTCAGTGAAGACCTCGCGGTTCTTGCGCGCGGTGTTGTTCCACAGCTCGAGCGTCTTGTCCGAGAGCGGGTCGGCGACGAGCCTGTCCTCGCGCTGGCCCATCTCGTCGTCATTGGGGTTCGGGGCGGGGCGCATGAACGACGTGGGCACTTCCTGGCGCTGATCCGACAGCTGCGGCTCGATGAGGCCGAGGTGCTCTGCAGGGTGGCATCAGCGTCAGAGACCATGTAGATAAAGAGGTTGCGAAGGAAAGAGACGTACCGCGGAAGAGCTTACGACGGAGTGACGTCGCGAAGCGCGCGACCATGTATGGTTTGCCGTCCATGGTCGAATCCACCATGTCGGTGTCCTCCACCACGAGCGCAATCTCGGAGTCCCCGTCACCCTTCTGGCTACGGTCGTTGAGGTTCGCCGAGCCCATCTACGTCGCGCGTCCGTCAGTCGCACGTCACATACATCTTCCAAGCAGACAACTCACAATGACGCGTCTATCGTCCACGATCATGAGCTTCGTGTGGATGTAAAGCAGCTCCGAGACGTATCTGCGGACCGGTCAGCGCTCTGTCTGGCTCGTGGTGAGGTAGAGAAGGAAACAACGCACGCATCCAACTCCTCCTGCTCCGTGCCGAGCCACTTCTCCTCCAGCAAGCTGGTACGGTCAGACAGCATATGCTGCGCAACATTGTCCGCAACGTCCTCGTCCCCGCGCACCCGCTTCGCCGCCGCCTCGAAGCGCTCGATGATCTGCCGGGCGGCGTCCACGCTCTCGGGCAGCTTTATTGTCTCCGTCTTAGGCGGCGTCTTGTCGGAGATCACGATGCTCTCGCTGGTCTCGACGGGGAGGGTGAGCGTCACCTAGAAGGGGGGGAGCGAGTCGCATCAGCATCGAGTGGTCTATATTATGAGGAAGACACGACCAACCTCCTTCTGGCCATCCGAATCGTTTCCGACCCACTGCCTAGCCAGCGCCACCTGCGCCTCGTGGTACTTGACCCCGCCCGTCTGCTCAATCTCCGAGATGTACGTCGCTGTCGCCGAGAGGCATCAGCATCTGCTTGCTCACTTGGATAGAAGTACTCACACAACGGCGCATTAATGCGATCATACGAGCGCAAGTGGTAGAACCGGATGTAGTCGAGCGGCTCAAACCCAGCCTTGCGGATCTCCTCGTAGATACTGTGCCCGCCGCGGTTGATGGTGCGATACTGCGCCGCCATGATGGTCTTGAGACCGCCCTGGTCCTTGATGTTCCCGCTGAAGCCGGGGACTTCGGGGATGGTCACGATGACCTGCGTGCACGTTAGTACAAAGCGGGGAGGTATGATGGTGGGCATGCGTACCTGGAACTTCTCGTCCGCCTGCGCGGCACGGACGATCCTCTCCACCAGCGCGCGTGCGATCTGGTTCTTCACCTCGTCGTTATCGTACGTCGCCGAGATGAAGAACTGATTCTCTGTACGGATCCGACACCGTCAGTACATATGAAGCCAACGAAGGAAGGGGAAGCCGCACCGATGTAGATGAAGTGCTCCGCCTCTCCGATGAGCTTAATGTCTACAAGCGAAACAAGTCAGCGCCTTCTTCCTTCTTTTGGTCCACAAGACGCAGGGGGAGATGAGTAGAGACGAAAGTACTCACAAGCATTCTGGATACTATGCTCCGTGAGCACGCCGTGGCTCCAGTCGCTCACACTGCGCACGACCTGGACCTTCATGCCCGGCGACTGGCGCGGCGCGTAGTGCGGCTCCGGTTCCTCGTCGTCCGCAGGATATCCGAGCCAGCGCTGCTTGTACCGGTGGCCGACGTCGTGCCAGGTCTCGCGGTGGGGATGGCCTGTGGTACCGGCATGCATGAGCGAATGAAGATTAAAGGGTAAAAGAAAAGGACGCACGGGCGACAGCCTCGTTGGGGCCCGCAAGGATATTGTGCGGGAGCGCAAGCCAGACGATCTCTCTGTGTGCTCGGAGTCAGTGTACAGAAAAGGAAGGGGAAGACCAGAGGGTACGCACGCCTTCTCGCGGTACTTGCGCTTCTTGATCTCATTCCAGCGCTCGGTAAAGTGCTGCACAATGTCGAGCACGACGGGGCCCGAGAGCGTCATGTGCACATCGTGCCACGGCATGCGCCCGCTCTCGAGGCTCGAGAGCGTGTTGCTCGCGAACTGGTACACGTTCTGGAAGTCCATGATGCGCGCGTTGTTGTAGTCCTGCCCGGGGAAGAGCGTGAGCGAGAAGTCCGTCGGGTGCACGTCCGCGAGCGGGTGCGTGTGCGTGTCCCAGCGCCCGAAGCACAGGTCGAGCCCGCCGATGCACGCATAGTGGTTGTCCACGACGACGACCTTCTCGTGGTGCGACCAGAACTCGACGGTGTCTGCGCGCGGGGGTGAGAAAAGGGAGAAGAAATCACAATAACGAGAGACCCACCTTTGGCGCCAATGTGGTCCGGGTGGCGGAGGCAGGTGACGTTGGGGTGCAGGGCCTCGAGGGCGGCCTTGGTGTGCTTCGAGCTCATGGTCATGGTCTGGGTGACCTCCTTGTATACGATAACGTGCACTTTGACGCCCTGCTCGGCCTTGCGCTTGAGGAGTCTGTCGAGCCGCCACTCGGGGTGGTACGCCGGCGGGCGGCGCAGATACAGCTCAGGAGTGAGCCACCAATCCTGTTAGCGAATTAGCAATCGAAATCGGAATAATTGTCCAAGGAAGTCGAAATTTTAGCGCGACTCGAAGTCTCGATTCCGACCATAATGGACGATTTCGATGAATCGGCAAAAATCGCAGAATTCTCGACACCAGTCGCGGGACGCGCCGTGTAACAGCCCGGCAGTCAATCGCGACTGTTCTGACACAAATGACAGGGAGACGACAGCAATCCCCAGGGGGCATTGTCCGTCGCAGACAACGCCCATATTCGCATGTGCTCAGATAAAAATCTGGATATTTGGACGAGCTCTGGCGCATCGACCAAAATTAGTCGCACAGAAATGCGTCCGGAATGCGGCGTAGAATCGTCCACTCTGATTTTCCCGTCTCGGCTTTCTCCGATTGCCTCAACGCGCAGCAGAACAGCGGCATCAAATGCGGTACATACCTGAATGAAGATGACCTCCTTGGCGTTGTCGAGCATCTCGGAGAGGGCCCACATGTAGTCGTGCCCATCGATGTGCCTTATGGGTTCCAAATTAGATTTGAAGCTGCAAACCAGCAATTGTACCCACCATTTGACGTAGTTATCCGTGCGCTCAGTGGCGAAACTATTGAAACGATGGCCCGCGTTGATCTCTGCGCGAATCTCGTCCTGGCGCTTTTCCTCGGGGTCATCGTGGCGGCCTACGAAACATACGTTAACCTCTCTGCATTCAAATAGACTCGTCCGCTCTAAATACTTACGATTGGGATTAAGAAGCCCTGGCAGCAGTTAGTTTTGACTTCGAACTCTCAGACAATTCGTGGGTCACCCACCGATAGCCTCGTCGCGGGCGTGCTGGAGCCCCTCGCCTATCTTATGGAAAAAACTCATGGTCGTGGTGGTGGTTCTGGAGAAAGGAGTCTAGGGATACAAGGTCGTTGTCAATCAAGTCTATACAGTGAGGTCACAGATCACCGCCCATTGCCTTTTTTGGGTCAAATGCGGTCCCGCTTACTGCGGACAGCCAGCTGAGCGGCGGACAGAACCACGAACGACAGCGGTCAAGGTAAGTAAATCCCTGGGCACACGTTAAAGAGGACTACATTTTCTAAAATTTCTCTTGTCCTTTTTGTGGAATACATGAATTTACTATTAGTATTTTCTCCAGGAAGATTGCCGGCGCCGACGGAGGTATGTATCGAGGCGACGTCAACACAAGACTGACAACGGGTAGCCCTGCTGCTGCGATTAGTCTGCGATTACCGGATGATATCGGCATGTGAAATAGCTGGGCAGTCCGCTCTTGGCCTGCTTGGGTTTGCCGCAATGAGGACGCGAGACAAGACATAGAACAGGAATCTAGGTGAACAGAAAGGCTACGACAATTCCAGCTTCATCGCGCATTTCTTCCCTCCGACAGTGATCATCGCGGAGTTTCACCAGCAGCGAGGCTGAAATCATCGAGACTCCACAGTTCCAATGGCAACCGGGAACGGATCATGATACAGAAAGTGAACGGCGAACAAGCCAAGTCTACGCGTCGTCTAAGCGGTACCTGGGTCCTCCGACGGCCCGTCTTTGAAGGCCGCGATGAGAAGTTCAGGGGCGGTGCTTCAAGTTGAAGATAAATTCAAGATGGCGAAAAATGAGGTCGAGAAGACCAAGAGTTTGGGGCACAAGAAAGGCACACCCGCCGGATTTCTGATTTGAATTTAGGACTGCCAAGAATAGCTTGAGAGCCTAGACGGCGTTCAACGCAGATTTAGACATGACATGCACCATGTATCCGCCGACGGCGCGGGGATGGCCAACTTGAAGGACCTCCAAGGACCAAAATAACCACGAAAGCCTCGGAGCACAAATTGGATCAGGTGGAGGCACTGAGAGAAAACGAGTGGAGTGACACTGACAATCCCAACAGCGTCAGAGAGTTGAGAAATTTTAACACACAGTGAGCGTAAGCCCTGTGGTAATAAAATAAGATGAGGCAGATTGGGTGGAGGACAAAAATGCGACGAGATCGTCCACGAAAAGCGGCATTGTTGGGTCGAGCAAAAAAGAAGAAAAAAAGAAGTGCGGCCTGGTCCGTGTATTTGCAGCTCAGGAAATTGGCGATAGGCTGGCAGAGGAGGGTAAAATCAAGGTCCCAAGGATTTCCGAGCGTAGTTTGTCGCTCAGTGGAACCGGATGCATGCCAGAGAGTGAAAGACAAAGCAAAACGAGGATGACAATTCAAAGTCCGCCCGATGCCAGTGCCAATGATGTCGAGCCTAAGCGCGCGGTCACGTGGAAACCGATCAAAGACCTGTCACTTCTCTTCCACTGGTCTTTTAAGTACACTGCCATACAGATACTTCTTTGGTCATATGTATGTCCAGGCGTGCTCGATTCCTTCCGGGACAAAATACTGGGTCTGCGGCATTGCCTACTCTACTACACCCTCCACCGACGCTTCGAAATCAGAGCTGCAGTGATACTACTACGCAGCGCTGATTTCGAGCTCATTACGATCTATTACGATTCGCTAACTATCCACACTCAATATGTATCCAGTGAGTCGAAATTTCATCGGTGTCAATGTCTTGCGGAATGGTGGCGCGCGGATGCCTCGGAGGAACACCGCCTTTACGCGTGTCCGGCCGACAAACTCGGGGAGCACTCCTTGGAGTGGCACCAAGTGAATGAGCCGATTTTGCCGACGGTGGATAACATCATAATGTAAGTAGAATATTGGCCGAGGCCATTATCCAACACCAATGCTAACCGTTAAATAGGACAGGCAAATGCCTCTATGATTCACAACTCACTTGAAGGCATTGAGTTTCATACCGAATGTTTTTGTCCACCAAATTTCCCATTCTGCTGGCCTTGCTAAGCCTGGCATTGGTTGCATCATCCCCTGGCGTGCAGGAGGTCTACCACATTCCCTCGGCAGTGAGCAACGCCACCAGCGACGCTCAATTCATTTCCAGCGCGGCGGGATTCGCCGCACCGAAAATGCAACCCGTCAACGCCTCTGCATTCGACTGGTGGTACTTTGACGTCGTCGCAACCACCCCAGGCTCACTCGCCTCCGTCGTGGTCGTCTTCTTTACTGCCCCATCGACCACGTATCCGTTCAACCCGCCTCAAACAACGTACTCAGCCTCTACCTCTCCGTATCTTTCCCGAACGGCACATTTTTGACCCTGCCGCAACCGTTTGCCAACAACGCCACAGTTACAACGGAGGGGAACGGATCCAGCGGGAACTGGTCTGGGTCGGGTTTCAGCTGGAGCTACTCACCTTACCTGGGATATACCATCCTCATCGACTCCCTTGAGCTTGATGTTCAAGGATCCATCAATTTGACCCCCGTGCGTACTTGACTGGAAGCACCAATGTCCGCCGTTTCCAACCCCTTTTAGGTTTCCTCTGCGCACTATCCCTGTGGCCCTGCCGTTGCCGGCCAGAACATGCAGGTCGGTCCGCACATAGGATGGGCGAACGCCGTCCCTGATGCCGCGTCTACCGTCGGTTTAGTCGTCGGCGGAACTCCGCTCGCATTCAGCGGTGCGGGCTACCACGACAAGGTGCGCAAAATTCTATCTCGTCACCAAATACCATCCTCAATTCCTCCTCCTCATTTAAATCGGAACTGGAGCGACCAGCCCTTCACTGAGAACGTGGCGTCGTGGTACTGGGGCCATGGCCGCCTCGGGCCCTACTCAATTGTATGGTTTGATTTCCTTGCAGTGAACGGCACGGAGTACGTTAGTGCATATGCGGCAAAGGACGGTGCGATCGTCGTCGCGAGCTGCGCGTCGGATAGCATTCGGGTCCGTCCCACTTTGGGAGGCGCGAACGCGACCTACCCCCGCACCTCAGCACGCCGAATCCGTCGGGGTACACCATCACACTGGACCTCGGCGCCGAGGGCGTGCTGGATATGAATGTAAGCGTGATTGTGCCGATCGTATCGGGCCTTGACCAGTATACGCGCTCGGTGGGGAATATTACGGGGAGTTTAGTAACTGTTAGCGCGTCAGGAGAGGAGCTTATGAGCGGGATCGCCCTTTTTGAACAGTTTAAGGTGACCGAGTAGGTTCTAGGACAGAATAATTACAGTTATCTTTCAGATCCTGTGACGAAAATTAAAGGTTCGATTCAACGGCCGTTATGACTTGTGAAGCTACTGTTGAAATGTTATTCCTCATACTCTACCGCGAAGCCGAAGAGCGAGTCACCAGATATCCTTCTATCTCCTACCATCGCCTTCATTGTCTTCTGCGCACTCCAGGGCCAAAAGCATTGCAACCAAATCCGAACGATTCATTCATGTCCGTCATTTCAACCAACGTGAACTCTTCTTCCCCAAGTCCGCGCCCGAACCGATATTCGACAAACAGATCCGGTGGCGGCCACTAATCTTCATCGCACGATGAGCACCCCGTCAATGGTAAAGTTCGGTCCCCCCCAAGAGTGACTTCGACATCGGTAAGCTGTGGAAGAGGAAGGAACACGTCGTTGATCTCCGCCCAGCGGGGAAGACCTCCACCGTTGGCCGCTCGTGATCTGCTAGCATCACGCGCCGACAGACCCGCACACCGAGGCGCTACAGGGCGAGAAGCGCCGTGAAGCCTGCGCGGAAGTGGCTCTGTATAAAGAGTTAGTCTGCCCAGAGAAAGTGATGTGGTTACCACGTACGATAGTCTGATCCATATAGCCACTAAGGCTGACGTCGAGATGCGTAAGGTTCGGGAAAGCGGCGGCGAGGCAGGCGAACGACTCTCGGTCAAGCATTCGGGGGTATCGGGCAATGAGACCATTCCGATCGACTGCACGCACATCCAGAGAAGTTATTGTTGGGCCGGCGTTGGGGGGAAAGCGCGCTGGTGTGAACGCGAGCACGCCGTACATGGTCTTTTGAGGGTCATGGAAGCAATTCTCGTGGAATAGAATGGTGACATGCTGGAGTCGGAGTCGCCGCGTATCATAGTATGGGCCAGCATAGCTGCGCAGTTTTTTCCGGAACCTGTGAAAGAGACGAGGCGCGAGAGGAACAACGCATCTGCGTGCGAGGGGACACAAATTCCCTCCACGTTCAGTGTTACATGCAATAGGAGGGGGTTTCCGCGAAGCACGGGCGAAAAATTCATGGCAGGATCACGAAGGTGGAACCCTGAGATATGAAGATAGAATTCGAATGTGGTCAGGGCAGAAAAGCGGAGCTGGTTTATAGCTGTTATAAGATCAGCATCCACGTCCCAGGTTGGGGCTTCAGCGTCGTCTTCATCGTCGTAGGCCCCGTAGAGCTTCAGCCTTATGCTGAGTGTATGCAGAAGAGGTGACGACAACGGGAGGACCCCCAGAGTTCGTCTGAGTAAGGACCACGAGGGACGCCATTCTTCGTACTCTGTTTGATGATGAGGCAATCGACGACTCAAAGAAGACAAAAGCCATACCATCTGCATAAAATGCCAAATCACACCGAGCTTCTCGAGATCTCTGACTCTGATAAACTAATAATAATCTATTAGCTGAAAGTACAGAGAAAGTGAGACACCCACATCGAAGCGCGGCTTCCCGTTCTCTACATTGCAGAGAACCGACAGCTCCTTGAGATTAGGGAAATGCCCCGGCGTAAGAAACACTGCGGCCAGCTTGTCGGCCCTACTATTCAAGTTCCGGCTTAGGACCCGAAGAGCCGCCCCACGAACAACTTGAAACTCATCGGATAACTTCCCTTTCGAAGGCGATATTTCGACTAGATTCCGCAGAGCGTGAAGGCACTGCCGAAGCGGCGTTCCATAGCGGAAACATAGGTTCCGAATCAGATGCACCGGGTTCGGTTTGAATTCAAGTGGAGAGGACGACTCGCAGAGCGTCCTCATAATGAGTACATTTTGGTCCCAGGTGAGTGAGGGATCGGTTGTCATCTCAGAGTAGAGTATCGCGGAAATAAAGAGTAAAGTGCGCGGGAGACGGTGGCAAGGCGTGCGATGGACTGACGCCCGGATAAAGCGGCGATCTGTATCCATATTTCGGGTGGGACCTCAAGGACTTGGGGCCACGGATTCTTAACTGAACTGGAAATTGGTGGCGTCAAGCATCAGACGTGCAGAAGAAGGAGGATCGCTATACCTGTCAATGTACTTCTCCGAAGCGCCTTGGACATCCGGCTAAGAAAATAATCAGCAGCTAATGAGGTAGCAAGTGTGCGGGCTTTACCATTTGCATCACGCAAACTGGAGGCGGCGAGGTGGCGAAGAGAACTGCAGCTAGGGGTTGTTTGACTAAAAAGTATCGCTGTCGGCGGTTCCGCCTAGTTCAATTCATCACGCGAACCACGATCAGATCATGTTGCTTTTATTTTGCCATATGTTTTACAAAGACTTCGTGGATAGAATTATGGTAGATGCCTTGAGCAGCAACAAGACTGTAATCAGTTCAACCGCCTGGTTGCTCAAGCAGATAACCATCTCGTATCCGTTGACAGCAGAGATACCACCCAAGCTCGTGGGTCTCGGCCCGGGCTCCATAAACGGGTTGAGGTGTACATCGTACCGGCACGCCGGAGAAGCATTTACGCGCCGCCGCTCCTCCGGCGTCAGCCTTAGAAGCCCAGAGAATTCTGGTAGTCGCTGTATCAACAACGAAACGTCGTTGTGGAGTGAGATTTCATTGTAATCCGTCACTGCGAATGGGATCGCAAAAGCGCGCGCTGCTAGGACCACCGGCATCCACGTCTGTGGGTATGAGGAGAGGCCCGCGTTGCATGCGACCATGGCATCCGGACGTTGGAGCCCTTCTCGCGCGAGATCCGAATACTCCCAGAAGCTCCCGCGGCGCCAGAACGAGATGCGGATGCTACCCCCGCCGGATATTTTGGGCGCGGAGTACTTGAAAACTATAGGTTGCGCGGCGAGACAGAGCGGATTCTTCTGTGCTTTTGCGAGTACGTTGGCCACGCCCGGTCCAAACAAGACGAGGTTCAGATCGATGTTGGGGAGGAGAAGTGCGAGTTCCCCGAAGCTAGCTCTCATGAGTTGGCGAAAGTAGAAAAAATAAAGTGACTCACACGGGCAAGAAATCCACCTCCTTTTCAATTCCCAGCATGTGAACCGTGAGCTGACGACGAGTTTCTGAAGGAGGCATCGGGATGACCCCCATAATGCTAAGCAGCCGATATACGGTTAGCGGCCAGTGCAATAAAAGGGCCGCAGGGGATTCGATTGGCAGGCCTCGCCATTCATAGTAGCTGGCCCAATTGTGCGCGAACGAAGTAGGCTTGGGAGGTTTTCCACCGAAAGAAAAATCTAGCCACGGGGTCTCTTTGTCCGTTAATTTCCACCCGGCTCTCTCTGTCAAATGCTGGCGACCAAGCAAGTTGAATCCTGGGAGGTAGTCGTCTCTCGGCAGGCAGCAAGGGTGCTCTGTCCACCAGCCGAACTCTGTTCCGGTTCCAAGTAGATTTCTCGAAGCGCGGAGGGTTGTAAACGAGAACGTCCCGTCTTGTTGGAGCCTGGCCCAGGGAAATTGTAGTGCAATTTCTCGCATCTGGGGCTCTCTATCAGGCAGCTTCTATACATCAAGTCATAAACGAAACTTCATCGATATCTTGTGCGACGCGTACCTGTAAAACCTTGCACACGTCCTGATGCGGCTGGGATAACACGTCCTTCCAATCTCGAGCCTGGCACTGGAATCGGATGAGTGTTAAGTTATGGGACGTATAGGATGAGTACCGAGGTATTGCAATATCTTATCACCTTGCATCCGGAACACACCAGCTACTGATCGTCAGTTATACGAAACGATGACATGGTCCAAAATAACTGACCGGATTGCGAACTCGAAGCGGTTGGCCACAAGAGCCACATGTATGAAAACGTATTTCGTCTTCGAACACGCCTCTTTTGAACTTTGTGACATTAGAAGTGATAATGCGAGCGTGGTCCCGGGAATGCATGGTGGTCGACATGAAGGTTTGAGCCACTCGATGTTTCTTTGTGCATGACTAAGCATTCCCTTATGCGGCATCCCGATTTTTGCCGCCCGAGAATTTCCGACTTGATTCTAAGCCGAAACCGAAACTTAAACCAAAACCATAACAGACTGTAATTATGGGCGCCTCTGAATCTAATTTCGGGAAAATAAGTTATGCGGCATCTTCGTCAGACCCGGAACCATCATCTTCGTCGCCTGATACCCTCTGTTCAAGGAGCATCAGTTCCGCAGCTCCGGGGTCGCGAGAAAACCGATATTCCACGTTGTAGGCAGTAAGATGCAGGTCGGGATCGCAACAGGGACAGCCCAGGTCTTCTAGGTCACCATCCAGCACCCCTCGTCGCCCAAGAAGGAACATATGCACCTCCGCGAGCCGCGGCAAGAACGGGCGCAGCGTCCCGTTGATCTTCGCTGTGTATTCGTCTGCAGGGAATATGACGATGGGGGGCTTGTTCTTGTGTGGGTATCTAATATATATAGACCTGTAAAGACGGAGATACTCGAGTTCATGGAGCGTCACAAAGGCGTCACGGTACTCGCTCTAAAGGGACGGTTGTTAGATATTGAAGACGAGGGGAAATTAGGCAAATACACACAATCTTGGAAGTCTCTTCCAGATGGACATTCAGGTGCGCAACGTTGGGGAACGCCCTGACCAAACAATTGAGCTCCGTTGGGGACAGCTCACCCCCAAAATCTGCGGCGCCGTGAGTTCTGGCCACAGCCAACCGACGGACGACGAGGCTAAGATTGGGGGGAAAGCGATCTGGGGTGAACATCCTTACTTCGGAGCCTTGCGATGTCCCACGTTCGAACACGATGTATAGTCGTTCCAGCTGTTGTGCGTCGGCAGCTATGGCCGCGCACTGTTCGGCGGAACCTGCGAACGAGCGGAGGCGAGGGAGATGTGCGGAACATAAATTCCATGGCATGCGCATCTCGGTAACATCTACCACGACGTCCGTCACGGAAGGATGCCCGAGTAACAATGGGCCGATGTTCGTACGCGGGTGGCGGCGGTGGCGGAACCCCGCCACATGCACGGAAAAATCGAGGGACACGAGTGCGGAAAATCGCATCTGATTTATCTGTTCAAGTAGCTCCCCGTAGGCGGCGTACGGCGGACTCGTCGGGTCTCTGTCACGCTCATGGTAATGAGCGTAATCCTGGCCATACAACACGATGCGGAATTTTAATGCATGCAGCAGTGGCGACGTTGAAGGTAGAATATCGAGTGCTTTGTAGAGTGCGCTCCACAGCCGACACCAGGTTTCGTACTCTGCACAGAAGATCGGAGATCAAATTTCGCGAAAGAGAAAAAAAAAAACTCACTGTCACTAAACGTCCAACAGCACTCGAGTTTCTCGAGGCCTGGAATACGAAGATACTAACTGCTATCAGAACGACTCCAAGGCCATACTGGTGGCACCTACATCATAACTTGTCTGGTCTTCATCTGAGGCCCCAGAGACCGAGAGCTCCTTGAGATTCGGGAAATAGTATCCTGGTGTGAGAAGAATTCCCAGCGGCTCGGTCTCTGACAGATCCCACTTCAGCGTCCGTAGAGCCGCCCCACGCATGAGCTGGCCGGGCGAGGTAATTTCAATCAGGTTCCGGAGCGCGCCGCGGCACCGTCCCGGATCATTTGAGGAGGAGAAGGAAAGGCTTCTGACCAGCCGCACTGGATGTAAATTACGCACAAAGGTATGTGCCTCGCTGAGGGTTCTGAGAAGTAGCTCAGACTGATTGTAAGTAAGCGGTGGCTTGGTCGTTGTGTTGTAGAGGAGTGGCCCGAATGCAGAGTAGAAAGCTTGCGAGGTGGCGCATCGGCGTGCGATCGCTTGACGGGACAAAGCGGCTATCTGCTCCCATATTTCGGGTGGGACCTCCAGAATGGGGTATGAGGTGGGTGGTGTAGTATGAGCACCCCTGATGTTCTCCTCCCATCAGCCTGGAATCAGTGAGAGAAATGCGCAACCGTACGTCTGCTTTTTTGATGATTTGTTGCGAGGACCTCGGCGGTTCTGTTGGGAGATAATGAGCTTTGTAAAAAAACTCAGTCGATTGCGCGCATTTACCTTCGTCATTATGGTGTGAATGAGAACAAAGAGAGTCGGAAAGAAAGATACGATTGAGACAATGAATATTGGGGTCTAAGTATGAGTCAAGGAAGAGTTAGGGGTTTGGAGAATTCGAGTCAGGAGAATTTGGTTCCGCTGATCGTGATTTTAGCGTCCATATTCAAGGCAACCCACGTCGGACCAGATACTTGCAGAAAATGGACAGAAATGCCTTCGAATCAATGTAAATCCCAGAGTCAAAATGTGTATACAGTCATTTGGTGGCTAAGTACTCCCGACTCCTACATAGACATCAGTAACGGAGGACCGTCGAGGGGAAAGCACAGACGGAAACATTCATTCCTATGATTCTGTCCTGATCAATCAGGAAGAGGTCGAACTCCTCATTTAATGCGCGTAGCGTACTCCTGTAGGGGAGCGATGTCGTTACGACGTTCCGAAAAATATCGGACTTCCCGAGCGTACTGGGAGTCAAATGCAACTCGGTGGTGGCCCCCGCGGATGTTGGGGTCTCCGTCAAATCAGTGCGCTTGGGGTTAATACCAAAGTCTAGAAGTTCCAGGGAATTCGGGTTTTGGCGCGGCAGGGCCACCCGTTCGCCGTGAACGTGTCTGACAGCGAGAGGTTGGTGAGATGGTAGAGCAGCAATTTGAATACGACAGACCTAATCCATCGATGATTCTGTCCCGGGAGCATTCGCGTGTTCTGTGGGCCCCAGTCGTCCCAAGGTACGATCATTTTTTCTGTTTTCGTCTCCCGAACATGTTCCAAGATATACTGCTGAAACAAGCGGTGGTGCACGAAAAGACGATACCATTCAATGTTTTTGTAAAAGATTAAAAGCATGTAGATACGGTTGTCGTTCGATTTCAAGAACGGTGTTCCGGAGATTGCTTGCGCACAATATGGTCCAGCTTGGATCATCATTGAAGTTATAAAAACGTCGGGAATGAGCTCAGGGAGCTCGAGAATGACGACTAGTGTCGGTAAATTGGCTTGATCTCCGTCAAATGTGAAGATCTCGATCCGCCCTGCTTCGTGGACTTCATCACATTCGTGGGCCAAGATGTACGAGCGGGGTGACAAAAAATGAAAATCCACCACGGAAAGGGGTAGGTCTGGGTCAACTAATTCCTATTCGCGAGTCAGAACACTAACGTTGAAAAATCTAACAACACTTGTGCACTCACGACGATCAAACTCCCCGTCCGCCAGTTGAATATGATCACGCCGAGCGGTTCTGGAAAAAACATCCCGATGATGTCGTCCACAATTTGGATGGAGAGCGACATGGTTGGGTCGCGGTCGAGGGTGAATAGCAAGTGCGGGTGAGTAGCGAGTGGATGGGGTTCATGCGACGACATGGTGCGCAATTCCAGATGCGCCAACTCGCCCGGGGGAACGTACATAAATGCCATTAAATCTTGGGTCGGGTCGATCGCAAAGTCCTGAAAGTCTTGGGGGTCTATCCCAATGTCATGAGTGAGTCTCGCATGCTTTGGATCATCCACGATGCTGGACAGCGAAACGGCGAGGAAATCCGGTCCCTGCTGCTGCTGTGCGAAGATGCCGGCTACAAGTTCGTAGGCACGACAGATGGCCAAGGATTCGATCTTGACGACGGTCTTAGATGTCCATGCTAGAGTTTTCCACGCACAGTGGAGTTTAAACAACGCCTCCAGAGTGTCGGTGTGCGTTAATATCCCTGAATCACCGTGTACCATGCCGTCGGCCCATAGCTCGATTGTGTACTGCAGTTCCGGCGAGCTCTTCACGGCTTTGCGCCACAAATTACAGACCTTGGCAGTGTCTACTCAGTTGTACGGGTCATCAACAAGGACTCGGCCGGCTTACAGAGGAGCACAAAAGGAGAGTTTTAGCGTCCAGGAAAGCGAGGATTTCGAACAGCAATTCTGGAGGTAAAACGCTCAGAGAAGCTTGAGGCATGCTAATCAAACGAGATCCAAAGATGTCGGGTTCGTCAGACTCGGATGAGCAAACGTGAGTGAAGTCAGAAGAGTTGTGGTAATTTACGTAGCATCATGATCAAAATTTGAAACTCCGCTCTGTACCCATATTGGGATAGCCCCTGTTCGGACTTACTGCCATTCCGTTACAGTTTCATTGACCAGGAGTGTACACCCAGGCAAAGTCAAGAAACTACGGAAAATTATAATCTATTGCAGCATCAGGGTGAGCCCAATATTAATTCTTTGAGGCTCGCTCTGACGCAAAACTACCCGTTACAGCCAGGACCGACAAGGATTGTCAATGTATGCGGGCAAAGCAGTAACAATGGTTTCGTTCTATGATTTTTGAAGAAAGTATTCTCCCTCCCTAGTTCCCCTGCCTCATCATTGGTATCTCGAACTTTTTGGGACCTGCCCTACCATGGAACACATATTGGAGAAGGCCAAAGATGTTGAGAGAAAGACTGACAGACAGATATACGAATTTACATATGTGCAAGCAAAAGAACCGCTACTGAGGAGTGTTTCCTTCCAAGAGCAGCTGGAATCGTCGGTTGGGAGACATTTGGTAAGCCGTCGACGTAATTTTTTTCCAACACGATGCTGGCACAATTGTCAACACCGATGTCGGTCGATGCCGAATAAAAGGTCACGAAAAAGGACGCGACAGCAGGGAAAGGAGTGCAATGGGAGAGAGAAGCTAAAAGAGCCTAGCTATGGTCACACAGATCGTTCTCCCTGCATCATATGTACCATTTTAATATGTATTTAATTCCCAATCCGGCCGTAGCTGAGGACGCCGTGATTGATGGTGCTCCACATAAATTTCCTGTTGACCTCTCTGACAGCCTCTGAGTCAAATCCCGGAAGTCGGGAAATGAGCTAGTTCGGCTCCCGGTATTATCAATGGCGTGCTTCCCCTCACCATATTGAGACCCCAATGTCTCAGCGGAGCCTTCCCGGAATATCAAACTTAACAACCTGTTCTCGACATTTCGATCGTCCACCTTCCGGTATTCTACGGGCCAAAGTAAAGTTCGAACTTTGCACATAGATGCTCTGGAACATTTTCACACCGTTTCACACGGGCGTCTGGGAAACAGGCAAACTGTGAGAGTAAAGTCGCCCAGAATAGCAATCCATTGACGGTTGGTTGTTGCTCGAGAAACTATGAGAAATAGAATTCTTCGCGTATGTACCCGCAGTTACTACCAGGCACCCCGAGGCTGCTTTCTTTTGGAGAAGACGGAGAACTGCAGCCGACATGGCAACGTGATCTCGGGACCCCGATCCGAGCCTATTGCCGCCGTTTGATGGGATCGGGCCGGTGATTGCAGGTCGCCAAAACCCGTCCACTGGCGTCTTCCTTCCCTTCTCTGAGTGATTCCACGTTTTCAGGACCAAAGGGAACTTGGATTTCTCATGGTGCTTATCTTATAACCTCGACCTGGGCTGGCGAGGACAAGGGACTCAAAACTCGGGGCAGAGAAAATTGTACGACCTTAGCGCCATTTTTAGGGTACTTTCGCACACACTGCTCGGTCGACGGTGAGCGCCACCGTCATGATCGATGGATTCCCACTCACTTCTCGTTATCAGACCTTTCGGCAATCTTTTTATCACTCTTGCGTCCGCCCCTCTACGACCTCCGTTCGAGCTCCCAGTGCTCATGCTAGAGCCTCGCGCAGACGACATTCTCGGCCGGTCCAAATGGAAGTTGACTGAAGCAGACCTACTGAGCTACCACGAGCGCAACGCTGGTCGTCTCATCGTGGATCCAAAGTAAGTCAATTGTGCGTTTGCGAGGGATATTCACCTACGGGAATTTAGAGAGGCCGAGCGAGAATTCGGGAAGGACGTTACAGCTCTTCTCAAGCTTTCCGCGGATGGTACCAGCATTCTTTGGCCACAACCAACGACAAATCCCGAGGACCCTCAAAATGTGCGTGTCAGAATCTCCTGGCTTGTGACGCCGTCTCAAATGTACCTAGTGGTCGGACGGGCGGAAATCCCTGCAGCTGCTCATCATCACTTTAGCAAGTGTTGTTCCGGACTTCGTCGGAAGCATCGGTGTAGCCTCGATCTTCGCACTCGCCGCGGAGTACGACACGACACCTGACCACATAAACGCCTTATCCGCCAAGTAAGTCCGCCTCACGATGAGTGGATGGCCGATATAATATTCCTATGCTAGTTGGGCCATCTTCTTGCTTGGCTGGGGCGGCTTCGCTGCCGTTATCCTTACCCGACGGTGGGGTCGACTTCCTGTATTGTTCTGGTCACAGCTACTTGCCTTGGGCTTTCTCGTCGGAAACATATTCGCCCCTAATCTCAACACCTTCTCCGCGATGCGATGTATTGCCGCTTTTTTCTCGACGGCTCCCCAAATCACCGGTCTGTATACTGTAGCTGATATGTATCCGTTTCATCTGCAAGCCCGAAAGGTATGATTGTGCCAAGTATTTTTCATATGCTATTTTTACTGATGGCCACAGCTCAATCTATGGACTATGGGCTTTATAATTTCACCCTTTGTCTCTCCTTTCCTTCTCGGTTTTATGGTAGCACACACAAAGTACCCATGCTTTCACCAACCTCCATAATTTTTTTAATTTTTTTGACAGTTACAAATGGGCCTACGCCGTCGGGGCCTTTTATTCACTCATCGTTGTTCTTATGATTGTTTTCCTTGGTGAAGAGACGTGTGTTCATTGCACTTTCATCTCCCTACCATTTCCTAAGACCATTATCTGCCAGGCTGTTCGACCGTACACTGCGTCCAATTCCTCCAAGACCTACTGTTGACTTGCGTTATCGGGTGGAGACCCTGCTTGGAGCCACTGGCTGGAAGATGACAAAATATCGCCCGAGTTGGTACGAATGCACAATCTCTCCTCTACGGGTTCTGTGGCGCCCACACGCCCTTTTGATAATGATTTTCGGGGTACGCATTCAGCATCCTGTTATTGGGTGATCTCAAACAGTCTCCACAGGGCGTGGAATTCGGACTCAGTATCGGCATAACCATCACAAATGCTATATTCCTCGGGACACTCCCGCCAGCTGGGTTTGGGTTCAGTCAGACGTCCATCGCTGCTATGTACGCCACACCCATTGTACGTATTGTGTCATTTGTTTGTCTTGATTCGGTCATGTCTCATTACACTGACGAAATACTAATTCAGGTCGCAACCATTGTGGGGGAGATAGTGGGCCGGTACGGGAACGACTTGATAGCGGCCGTGGGCATTCGAAGAAACAAGGGCGTGTTTGAAGCGGAGACCCGGTTATGGTGCGTATCCCAGCCTGTGCGTCTTTTTTGGCGGGTTTCTCTGAGCCGGGGTCAGGATGTGCTATGTCTCACTTCCCCTGTACCTCACGGGCTTCCTGCTTCTGGGTCATGGGGTTCAGACTCGGAACGTGGCGGCAACCATCCTTGGGTGGGGTATCGGCCAGGTGCGTCTCGTGTGCTGGCTGGTTTCATTTCGTTACTTATGAACGAACAGACAGCGATAATGTTGAACACCACTGCTATATGTAAGCGATGACTGTTTTGCTTGGCTGATGGGAAGCGTGCGGTGATTGACATTTTATTTGTTCGACAGATGCGTACCTGCAGGACTGCTTCCCTGGGCACCAAGGAGAAGTGAGCGCGCTGTTCAATTTCTTCCGGACGATCTGCGGGTTCGCGGTCGTGTACTTTCAACAGCCGTGGCTCGCTGCGAAAGGCGGGTTCCAGGTCTTTGCCTGCGAGGCTGCGTGCGTCGGCTTTTTCTTGTCCGTCTCATACCAGTGCTGACAGCTAATCATGCAGCATCGTCGTGGGGCTGTTCATTCTCATCGTGCCCTTGGTGCAGCAGAAAGGCGCTGCGATGCGGGTGCGTATTACATCCTAACCTCAAACAATGCCAACACACTGACGAATATGATATATAACTTCATTCAGGCAAAATATTCCATCCGTCCCGCTGCCCCGCCGGCCGCACAGCGCACAAACACATTCCGCCTCTCGCAGAACCTCGACAGGGTCGAGCCCGTGGTCTACGAGGTCTCCGGGCCCAAGCCGACCATGGCGTTCCCCCCGCCGTCGATGGAGGCGCTCGGGCTAGAGGTGCCCGGCGTTGTCAAAACCAACTTTTCTGGGGCCTCGGCGAGCACGCTAGAGGTGCGCGGCGGTTTGAACACGAACTTTGCGGGGACTTCCTCAAGCACGGTGGGTGTGCCGTGATATTGTTTTCTTGGGCGATTCTGTATCGGAATAATTATTGTATCATTCGGAATGGGTGTAGGATATGTGTACACAGATAGATTGAATAAATTTTGTCGAAGTCCGCTCCGGCCATTGCTCGACAATTACTTTTGACTCGGGATGGCAAACACCATGTCACCGTCACACCCACGTGCCTGTGACTTTTCGCTTCATCTTCGACACTCACTACAGTTTCTGGGTTTCGTTCCACTGGCGCGCCAGATTTTATCTTTTCCTCGGCGTTCCCTAAAATCTGGTATCCACTATGAGCATCAAGCCTATCGACAAAACCTCGATCCACAGGATTACATCTGGGCAGGTCGTTATTGACCTTCAGACGGCCGTGAAGGAGCTGGTCGAGAACAGTCTCGATGCAGGGGCTACCAATCTAGGCGTGTTATACTTTACATCCGTTTTGTACGTAACTGACGTGCTATACTTTCACTAGAAGTACGATTTAAGCAATATGGCCTGGCGACAATAGAGGTGATAGACAACGGAGGGGGGATCTCTGAGGAGAATTACGAGGGGTTAGGTGCGCCGTAGTTCCCGTTGAATGCTAGCTGGCTCACTGAAATGCCATCACGCCAGCGCTGAAGCATCACACGTCCAAGCTCTCATCCTTCACCGATTTGACGACGGTGACGACTTTCGGCTTTCGCGGGGAGGCGCTGTCGTCTTTGTGTGCGATGTGCGAGTCAGTCGTTGTATCTACTGCTACGCAGCCGCCGATGGGTGTCACGCTGGAGATGGAGTCGAGTGGCAAGATACGCCATAAAGGAAAGGTGGCGCGACAGGCACGTTCTCTCTTTCTTTTTTTAGCATTTGACTATGGGCTTAGCATATCTACCATTTAGCGCGGCACCACGATAACACTCACGAATCTCTTTAGCACATTGCCCGTGCGTCGGAAAGAGTTTGAAAGAAACGCGAAACGCGAGTTCGGCAAGGCACTGACGTTGCTGAATGCATACGCCCTGGGACCCTGTTCCAGCCACAATGGTGTTAGGCTTACGGTTAGCAATCAGGCTGATAAAGGGTAATTTCAAGTGAAGAACTCCATCACCGGAAGCTCACGCCCTGCAGGCAGAAATCCGTGCAAATCCGAACGTCAGGTACTCCGTCATTGCGTGAATCGGTATCCGCACTTTGGGGCCCGAAGGCCCTCGAAAATATTGTGACGCTTGACTTGCGCTTTCCCGTCGAGCGGGACAAACTGGCAATGAAAAGGTTTCGAGCTTCACTTTGGTTTTGGTGTTATGTCTCATGGATCGGGTCAGAGCACCGGAATCTGACAGTGCTCCCATCCAAGTCGTAGTCCGAGGCCTAGTATCAAAGTTTGCTGTAGGATGCGGAAGGACAGGAACAGATCGCCAGTTCTTCTATGTCAACGGCAGACCGTGTAATCTAACCAAGGTTCATGTCTTCTGGTAAAGGTCCTATGTCTAACTCACCGATTTATGCTAGGTCCAAAAGGCCTTTAACGAAGTCTATCGGTCGTTCAACGCTACACAGTCACCTTTTATTATCGCAGACTTCATCTTGCCGACTGGTACGCCAAATCGAGCTCTCTAATGTTCATCTTTCACTCATTCTTGTAGACTCGTGTGACATTAATGTTAGTCCTGACAAGCGGTCGATTCTGCTCCACCACGAAACCAACCTCATATCGGCGCTCAAGGTAGCTGTTTCCTGCTAAACATGAACATCTCAAGCTGAGTTCGATCTCAAGACGACTTTGGAATCATCCTTTGCCTCTTCGCGGTCGACATTTGACGTCGAGGCGACTAAGCAGAGAAGCCTGACGCAAACTGTACTCCCAGCGTCACATTCTCTGAGCAAGCGCTCATCGGAAACAGTTGTTGTGGAAAGCGACGAAGAGGACGACCTGCCCGATGCGCCGTCCATCGATGGAGAACAAGATGTCCTGACGCAACCTGTCACCCTTCCGCAGCCCACAACTTCCAAGAAAACTGATCATGTAGAAGTCCCGCCGGCGCCTACTCGAACGGCAGCGAAGGCTTCGTCGTCGTCGGTCCTCACCAAAACAGCCACCATAACCCGAGCTGAGACCTCCGCCCGACAAGTCGGGGACAGCCCCTTCCTCGCGCCGGCAACAGCACCAGTCCCGGCCAAACTCAAGCGGGATTCCGGTAGTTCTAGTGCCGCTCGGCGCCCTACCGATGAAATTGACCCTCTGCCCCGCTCCTCTGATTCCTCCCAAATGTCGAACAGTCCGATCGAAGACGTAGTTGTGACCCTCGACGCCGCGACTTGGCAGCGCAAGCTTCAGCTGACGCGTAAGCTCCCCGACGATCCTGAATCGACGCCTAAGCCCACGAACGAGGCCCACGCGAGGAAAAAACGACGCTCGGAGCCGGATGACGGGCGCCCCGATGAACCTGGCGCACCCGTCCCATCAACTCAGTCCGTTGGTACTCAGTCTGCGCGGCAGAGCCTCCGTACGATGTTGGTTGGATTTTCGAGACCGGGGAGTCAGCGTGCGCCTGTGGTTGAAGAGGACGGTGAAGATGAGTTGGATTCAAGCGACGAGGACGGTCGCTTGGTTTGGCCGCCTGTGCGCCGCTCCGCGGATGCAAAGAAAACTCGCCGAGACTGTGGCGACGACGACGAAGATGTGGAAATGCAGGTTGATTCAGACACTCTGGATGGGACTCCGCCGAACGACCGTTCCCCTCCTCTCGAGGAACCTCCACGGGATAATGGAGAAGGAGACCAGGATATTCCAATGCAGGTTGATTCAGGCGCTGTCGACGTGGCCCCTTCTGTTCTCCCTCAGACCGAAGTGGTTGATATTTTGGCTTCATCCCACACTGATCCCGACGGGGGCGAGGACGAAATAGCCATGCTTCAGCCTCCTATCAAGAATAATACCACTTCCTCAGAAGTCACGTCCGTCATTGATCTCACCTACGACGATCTATTCGAGTCCTCAGACCTCTCTGTCCTGGCGCTCGAATCCTCTTCTTCGGTCACACCCTTCGTGGAAGAAGTTGTATCTCGGCCAGAGGTGATTCGAACTGCAGACGACACCCGCGGCGAACTCTCTCTCCGTTTCGACCTGACCAAAATCTCCAATTCATGGCGTGGGTTGCGCCAGAGCCTTGACACGGCATCAACCCGTCGCGGACAGGCAGACGCCGCGAGTAAGGTTCTCCAAGACGCTGGAATTACTGACGCGGCAAGCGACGATGTTGCGACCGAAGCTTTAGCGCGGACCATCAGCAAGGAGGATTTCGGGTCGATGGACATTTTGGGGCAGTTCAATTTGGGATTCATTATCACGCGCCGGCGGAAGGAGGACGACGAGGGCGCTGCGATGGACGATCTGTTCATCGTTGATCAGCACGCCGCAGACGAAAAGTACAAATTTGAGACGTTGCAGCAGACCACGCACATCAAGTCGCAGAAACTTTTCCGGTGAGTTTGCGGTTTGTGTCTTGAGCGAGTTCTCAGAAGGCTGATGGTTGACCAGGTCCCAACCTCTGGAGCTCACCGCCGGGGACGAGCTGCTGGCTCTCGAGAATATCGACATGCTTCGACAAAATGGATTCGAGGTGGAGACCGAAGCAGAAGGAGCCGCGGGACAAGGCCCACGATTGTCATTGACGGCCCAGCCGGTTAGCAAGGACACCGTCTTCGATATGAAAGGTATGCTATCCATATCCAGCCTGTCAACATGCGCTAATTGAGTGGCGGAGACCTGGAGGAGCTCATTCACCGTATGCGCGATCAGCCCGCCGGCCAAATGGTGCGCTGCTCCAAGGCGCGGGCGATGTTCGCGATGCGCGCGTGCAGGAAGAGCGTCATGATTGGGATGCCGCTCACCAAGGGCCAGATGGCAACCGTGAGTATTCCAAGTTACACGCTCAGTCACGCTGGTACTGAGCGTGGTTTTCTCTCAGGTTGTCCGCCACATGGGAACGATGGACCAGCCGTGGAACTGCCCGCATGGGCGCCCCACGATGCGACACCTGGCGGATATACTGGGCGAGCAGAACCGACGGGGTGTAGATTGGGCGGGGTTTTCCTGAGGTTAATTTGACGTCTTATCGTACGGGCCGGTATGTATGTACTCGGCTGCAATAACTAATCGCTGCTTTACCCACCATGTCCATCCACGCCGTGAAGCGCTCTCAGTGCCATTTAGCTTGGGACAACAGGTATCTTGTCGTCGTGCGTGCGATGCCTTAATTAATTCGTCGGCAGCATTGCGCCCGTGCTGCGTATCCAGTCGGGCGAGACGGTCACTTTCGACTGCCTCGACGCCTCCAACGGACAGATCACGCCAGATAGCACCGTCGACGCAATAAAGTCGCTTGTCTTCTCCCAGCTCGACCAGGTAAACGGGCCCGTGTTCGTCGAGGGCGCGGCGCCGGGCGACACGCTACAGGTCGACGTGCTGCGCGTCGCGCCCGCGCCGTGGGGTTGGACTGCGTGCATTCCCGGCTTCGGACTCCTCACAGACGAGTTCCCCGAGCCCAGCCTCAAGATCTGGGCGCTCGACACGGAAACGATGGAGACGTATTTTGACGAGGAGAAGAAGGTACGGATCCCCCTGCACCCGTTTGCGGGAGAGATGGGCGTCGCGCCAGGGAAGGCCGGCGCGTTCTCGACGATCCCGCCGTATGCAACCGGGGGGAACATCGACACGAAGCATTTGAGCGCCGGCGCGACGCTCTTCCTTCCTGTTGAGGTCGAGGGCGCGCTGTTTTCTATTGGGGTCAGTGATGGTTCCATTATGGTTGTCGAAGGTTGAAACACAAGTTGAACCGCGCAGGACGGACATGCGGTACAAGGCGACGGAGGTGCGTCTTTTTCTTTGTCGAAAATTCTTATCGAAAGACGCAAACAGAGGTCTGTGGTACGTCTCAAAGTCCTCCAAAACTTCCTGCATAACTCGTTCTCGCTCAGGAACTGCTATCGAGACGCCCATGACAGTCGAAGTACGGCTCACGGTGCGCAAGGACCGTCCGTACACGACAACGCCCCACTTCAGCACCCCGAAAATCAATATCACGGATGAGGAGTACTACTGCACCACCGGTGTCGACTCGGACATGCGCGAGGCGACGCGCGCGGCGGTTCGCAACATGATCGCCTTCCTCTGCGCCGAGCACGGCTTCGACCGCGTGGACGCGTACATGCTCTGCAGCGTCGCAGCGGATTTGCGGCTGCACGAAGTGGTGCGTGCGCGTGACAGTCATTCATTGCATGATACTAATTAAGGAATAATAACGTTCGAATTCGCTACGGAAGGTGGACATGCCGAATTACGTCGTACGCAATCCAGAATAATTTAGCTGTTCAGTGAAAGACTGACAAGACCAATGGCGTTAGGTGGGAATGATGATTCCGAGGTCAATTTTGGGTGCGAAGGTGCGCTGGTTGGTTGGTATACTGCGTGTCGTGTTAATCATCTTGCCCAGGGCCGTTCGTAGATGGGCTTTGAACATGGAAGCTGAGAATTGGGATGAGAATCTTTGTAACACCAGCCGCTACATAACAAATTCCCAGCAGATTATAATAGCAGTTGTTGGCTTGAACACGTCGAATTTAGAGTCATTTTTGATCCGATTTACGAGGTTGAACCATCAATCTGTATCCGCAAAGAGAAACCCGCCAAAGGATCCGCGCTGTTTAATTAACTGGACAACAAGAGAGCTGTCTAAGTCTGTCTTTTTACTTCACGTCATTTACTCATCGTTTGAACGAAATGATCGCAATAAACGACCAACTGCAAGCCAACAAGTGTAATTCCGTTGAAATCTTTTGAGGTCATCGAGGTTCATCTCCATGGAACCTATCATACCCTGAGCCTTTCTACTTACCGCTCGATGGATGTTCCCGTCGAAGCAACTCACGTTTACTTCTCGGTTCAATCTGAAGTTCAACTTCCCACGATATTGGTTCTGCCCGAGCGCCTGAGCGTTCGGGGGAGTAAATTCAAGGGTTGTCCTGGGCCGCTCTTATGGAGTTGTGTCAAAAGTCAACAATATTACGACAGACATTGTCTGGCTCGCTTCCGCTCTGTCTACAGCTGTTTGCAATATTTGGCAGCTGTCAAATAAGAGCAACTTGAAACTCTCAAACTCTCCTCTTCCTCCTCTCATTCTGAGGTCAATTCTTAACTAGTTGCCTTCAAAGTAGGTTCGTTCGAACCGAATTTGAGAGTGAATTCTAATGATATTCCTTCCAGGCTTCGAGGAGTCCTCTGGTGACTTGAGCCATTTTCGCGTCTGGATAGTGACTCTTCGCGCCTCTTCCGGCCTCAAATCTAAAGGGATTTCGTTCGTTATAGGTGCACTAAGAAGTCCTTTGACGGGGCTATTAAGCCGTACTCATTGTTCTGCTCAGATCGAAGTACCGAGTTTTACCAAATCTGTGTCGGCTGGACGTGCTTCTTAATTTCTTGCCGGTTCATTTCTAACTCGATTTGCTTGGTACCCGGTACGTTGGAACGCCTTATATTAGGATTCCTAGGCGTGCTGACTGCTTGTTTGCTGGTTCCCATTCCTAATTGCCGTGTCAAACTGTTTCCCGTGGCTGCAGCCCCCCGCCCATTGAGCTCAACCACTATCCCCGGAAGCTAGTTTGTGCGCTGGAATCAAATCATTTGGCCTGGCTCGAGCTCGCCTAGGATCTACAGGCGAAAACACACCGGAGAATCCAACCATCAAGTCAAGCCGAAACATATTTTATTGCGTCTGTATGTTCGCCACTGGTTTCAACTTCACCGTTTTTGACCCTGAGCTGGAACTGGATTGCAGTTTGAAGACACCCAGTCCTCGCCTCGCCAGGCCAAGCTGTACATATTTGTTTTCATGAAAAAATTTGAAGCCGTGGAAGCTTCGATTGATGATCAACGGTGAGTGACGGACATATAACTCCGTGACACAAACGTCCCTCTCACGATCACCTCCGCTCCCTCCCTTCCCGACATGGCGACCTCCGTGGCCAGAGTCCGGAGTGGCTCGCTCGATGACCCCTTTGCCGTGTACATGGCCCCGCCCGAGGGAGAGACGCCTGAGGAGCGCGCGATCCGCCTCGCCGCGCAACAAAATGCGGAAAAGGCGTCGCGGCAAATCGACGAGGTTCTGCAGCAGTCCAAAAAACTGCTCGACAAGAAGAGGCAGAATGTGAAGATACTCCTGCTAGGTACCTAACGCCCTTTGCGCATTGCACTAAGCTCATTCCGTGTGTGTAGGGCAGTCGGAATCCGGCAAGGTCAGTCGTGTTCTGGCGATATCGTGAAAGGGGACTCATTCATTTGGTGCGGGTGTAGAGCACCGTATTGAAGAGTGCGCTTTTTTTTGTTGAACTCGCACTAACTTTGTACTGATCCACTTCCCTGTGGCGCGCAGACTTCCGGTTACGATTTACGCCACAATATTTCGACAGCGAGCGGGCGGCGTGGAGGATGGTGGTCCTCCTCAATCTCATCGGGTGCGTCGTTTACTCCCTTGTTAATCAATAAATACGGGCTACTGAGATAAAATGTGCTCCAGGTCCGTCCGCGTTATCGTCGAAACGATTCAAAGCGAACTCGAAGCGCCGGAATTTACGCTCGTCTCCGACCTGCACCGGCAGCGCTGTGCGGACATCGCGCCCATCTTGCGCGAGGAGGACCTCGTCAACGCGCTCATATCGCCGTTGAAGTTCTCCGGCGAGGTGTACGTGCGCCCGGGAGGCGAGTGGAAATCCGCTCTCGCGTCGTCCGAAGTCGCGGCCAATATGGCGTCCGCGGTCATTGGGATGCGCGATGAGATCGAGACGCTGTGGGCAGACACGGCCGTGCGGGAGCTGCTGGAGAAGAAGGACGTCTCGCTGAAGGACGGTGGTGGATAGTGCGTCTCCCAAATCGAGATTGCGGATGCGAGTGCTGACTGACTGGCTTGCTGCGCACGCAGCTTCATGGACGACGTCGCACGCGTCACCGCCGCCGACTACCTTCCCACAGACTGTGCGTCGTTGCCATGACATGCACCCCGGGCTCTGGCTCTGATCATCTCCATCTGACATATACAGCTGATATCCTGCGCGCGAGAATAAAAACGATGGGGGTCGAAGAACACTTTTTCGAGAAGGAGTCCGCGCCTGGTGTGTGCCCCCCCTGCTTTTACTTCCTCACTTTTATTTATCACCTGGCATGGACAGGGACCCGCGGTGTGAAGGACTTCTGGATATACGACGTCCCGGGTGCGCGCGGATCCCGGGCGGTATGGTAAGCCTGCACCATCTTCTGGCGAAAGCTGTAGCTGCCAACTAACAATGTTGTTCCCACCCAGGATCCCGTTCTTTGACATGGGTGCGTGTTCTCCGTGGCTCCGCCTTCGTGACTCCGTTCCCTTGCGTTCTTCCCACATTCAGCTTCTTCCATTCTCATTCCCATCTTCTTCCCCAATTTCCTTTCCTTACTCGGCCTTGATCAAATTTTAATTAATAAATATGATTTTGCAGTACAAGCGATCGTCTTCCTCACCCCGCTCTCCTTCTACGAAGTGCTCGAGGAGGACACGCGCGTGAACCGCCTGGAGGACAGCGTCGTACTCTGGAAGGAGATCTGCTCGAACGCGCTCTTGCAGAATTGCCAGATTATTCTGTTTTTTAATAAGGTGTGTGCTATCTTCGCTTCTTCTTTTCGCAGCGCTAATCTGTACTTTGATACCCATCCGCAGATGGACATCCTGAAAGCGAAGCTGCGCGCGGGGCTGATAATCAAGGAGTACGTCCCGAGCTTTGCGGACCGCCCGAATACATACGCGGGCGCTACCGGATGTGAGACGCTTTTCGTTCGGGTGTATTCGGTGGACATCGCTGCTAATCACCTTATGTCCGAACGAACAAACAGATTTCAAGGAGAAGTTCCGCGCATATCATGTACGTAACTTCCTTTCGTGTCTTTATTTTATATATATTTTCTCTTCGGGGGCTGACCATACATACATTGGCAGAAACGATCATCTCCGAAGCCGCGTAGCTTCTTTTACTACGAGACTACTGCTGTCGTGAGCCTCCACTGCTATTGTCGTCAACTCAATTTAAATATTTTTAGGACACGCGCTCAACAGCGAAGATCATCGGAGCAGGTACGCGCACGTTCTTTCCTTTCTTATATCCTATCCCTCGTTCGTACACCCGACTAATGGACAAACATAGTACATGAGGAAATCTTCCGCAGGCATCTGCATGAGAGTATCTTGATCTAGGGTCGTTGATTATCCTGATCTAGGGTGGATGATGATCTAGAGTCGAGACGCGTCTACCGCACCTATCTATTTTATCCGTACATTGGTTGGTTGGTGGCCAGGGGAGCTATATTTAATGTCTTGTATGTATCCATAGGTGTTTTGTTCTTTGCTTTGTGTACATACTTACATCTGATACCCCCAGGGAGAGTCGAGATTTAGTCGAGAAGTACTTGGTTGAAAGAATCTAAATAAAAACAAAAAATCACGGCGGCCGTTTCCGTGTACATTTAAGTAAGAGCGGGATGATCGGCATCGACATCCACAGTGCAAGCTTGCTGCAGGCGGACATTAAGTGTCAACGGAGCGCGGCGGCCGAGGGGGCATTCCTGCGGGACCGTGTGAAGCTACCTACCTTAACTACCTGAGATGGATGTCATTGTATACCTCCAACCGCGTCGCGTCGCGTACCCACAAGCGCACACAACCATCATGTAACGTGTTGGGTATACTGACTCCGATCGTCATGAGAATTCGCACCGCGGGGAAGGGAAGAGCAAGTCAAGTTAGACTGTCAAGTGACTGTACGATTTTATCGCAGTCTTCAGGGCCAACGGAGGACCTCTGATTATCCTTTTCGAGGCTAGGTCGAAAAAATCCGAATCGGCGATTTTTGTCCGCGTAGGTTTTGGCTCGAGTTGGGTCGTTTTTGTTTGCGCCAGACCTAGCCGATGGTGCCGGAGATGTCCCAAAGAGGTAATTTTCCGCTCCCACGGCCACAAAAATCCCAATTTTCCGCTCAGATCCCGATTTTCGATGTTTGGAGCTCGATACGGCACCACAGACGAGGTTTGAAGGGATCTTCGGCAGTGAAACAGCCATGTGATTTTTTTTGGCTCTCAAAATCTACTGAACGAAGTCATTTTGTTCGCGCCTAACCTAGCATTTCGAGTTGGAAGACCCATTTTTGTCCGCGCCAGACCTAGGTTCCAGCAAAATCACAATTTTTTGTCCGCGCCCGGACCTAGGCTCGAAAGGGATAATCAGAGGTCCTGCCGACGGATCGTCGCTCCGGGAAAATCGCAAAAAAAAAAAACCCTGTGCGGTGATCGGCCCGTGGACCCGAGGACCGGCGGCCCAAGCGAGATATATTGGATCTCCATATCTAATCTTATCACATGCAGAGGAAGGTGGGAATGAGATCCCGATGGGTTTGCGACCCCAAGCTGACCCCGAGTCAAGTGTACAACACAAAGTGAAAGCGCTAATGATGGTAATAAGCCAGGGTTGATTTGGTTGGACTTGCGTTTCCGCGTCGTGATTTTCGGGCCAAAGACGTAAGCGCACAGGGTTTCCACCTTTTTGGGCATGCATATGGCAGAAACTGGCGCTGTCTGTCAAACGGTTTCCGGTTGCTGCCCCTGTTGAAAAGCGAGAACGAAAAAAAAAAAAGAAAGGAAAAAAAGGAATAGCAATAATAGCTGAAACCCATTGGACAGGCAATATGCCTTTATCGCGTATGTCTGGCCTGGAACAGTGTTTTGACCTTGAACGTGGCTGTTGAAGATCACTTGCTTCTACGCCACCAAATGATGGTATCTTTGTACGTATGACCAATAATCCCCATTCGGCTGCGTTATGTGCTTGTCCTCTGCCCTTTCATGCCAGACCTAATGAAGGCGAACAGAAACAGCTCAAGCTCCTTCGACCCTCTCAATGCCGGCCTCCAGCCGCCCCCAAACGAGACGGAGGAGGAGAAGATAGCACGCCTCGAGGCGGCGCTCAAGGCGACACGGGTTTCGCGCGCGATCGATGTGGGGCTGGCCGAGTCCAAGAAGGCGCTCGAGAGGAAAAAGCGTGCGGTCAAGATCTTGCTGTTAGGTCAGTAAGACCGTCTTCTGAGGCATCGATGAATTCAGAGGCTAAGCGCTTTCTTTCATTGCAGGGCAATCGGAATCGGGAAAGGTCAGACGCGCATTTTGTACTCTTTCGTGGTAGTTCGCTCATACGGTTCCTATATAGAGTTCCGTGCTGCGAAGTCCGTAGACTGATTGGACTTTTCTGTCTGAAGAGGATGATCTGATTTTTGTGGGGTTCAGATTTCAGGCTCGCATTTACACCCAAATATTTCGAAAGTGAACGACTCGTCTGGAAAACCGTCATCCAACTCAATCTCATCAGGTCCGTGTTTTCTCCAAGTCCGCGATTTTTTTAAACAAAAAAAATTCAACCCACGTACAGCTCGATCAAGAAGATACTCACTATATTGCAAGAAGAGTGGGAAGCGCTCGAAACAACATCCGCGGAATCACAAAGTGACACCCCTCTCACGAGCGAGCACCGACGTCTCGCCCTGTCGCTCTCGCCGCTCCTGGCTTTCGAAACCAGTCTGAGCCAGATGATCGCGTCCGACACTGCCTCGGGCGGGTACACCGTCACCGTGCGCCCGGGTGGTGGCTGGAAGGACAAGCTCGCGTCCTTTGGGCGGTCGGTGTCGACGACGCCCGAGTCGCAGTCGCCCGTGGAGGGGGAAACGTCGAATGACCCGTCGCAGGTGACACAGGTGCTCGCGGGGTGCAAGGAAGAGATCACGGCGTTGTGGGAAGACGCCGGCGTACGGCGCGTGCTGGAGGCACATGGTGTTTACCTGCAGGATGACTCGGGCTTGTGCGTTGCGTCGTCGCGCTGTTGTCATTACCTGATACTGATGCACAACCGTTTACTTAACTTGACAACAACAGCTTTCTGGACGATACGGAGCGCATCGCGTCGTTGGATTATGTACCCACCGATCGTGCGCATCCCCCTTATTTAAATTATGCAGCCAAGGTCTTTCAACACTAACCCTTTTCACCAGGGGATATCATGCGAGCGAGGATACGGACCTTGGGTGTCGAGGAGCACCGCTTCGTGACCGAGTCCGGTACGCGGTTAGTCCGTGCAGCTGGGATCGCGCGATCCTGAGACTTTAACCAGGGTTTAGAGCAGGGACAGAGTTTTACATCACGGACGTGTGTGGGAGTAGCAGTCAGGTGTGTGCGCATAACCACAACTCCCTTCTTCTTCAGGGGTTCGCGCGACGCTAAATTCAATCAAACGTTCCCTTTGACAGCGATCAACATGGGTCATTCATATCTCACTCGCTGTCTTCATTTTCGCTGACGTACAGGTTGGTTCGTTAGGTGCCGTATTTCGACGATGGTGTGTATCTGGAACGTCAGCCTTTTCGCCGCAGAGTTTGACGTATTTGTTTCGCTTTTAGTACAAGCCATTCTGTTCCTGGCGCCGCTCGCATTCTGGCAGAGTCTAGATGAAGACTCGAAAGTCAACCGCGTCGTGAGTACATACCTTTTGCATTACCCTGAGTTCGTCTAATCTTATTTTGCTTACTTACAGCAAGACTCACTCGAGCTCTGGCGGGAGATCGTCGGCAACCCGCTCCTCCGCAAGACGGCTTTTATCCTGCTTTTCAATAAAGTGCGTTCGTTCATCCGCCATTCCTCTCTCGCGCCCTACTCCCTGCTTCCTACTCTCCTGCATTGCATCGGGCGGAATATCAATAACTCAAATGACGGCTAATGCGATGGGGCGTGTAGAAAGACATGCTGCAAGCGCACATTAAAGCCGGGGTGATGGTGAAGAAGTACGTACCGAGCTTCGGCGACAGGCCGAACGATGTCGCGTCCGTAACGAAATGTGCGTAGCTCGTAATCTACGAGTCCCCAGTGCCGCGACGCTTACATACCGTGTAGACTTCCGGGACAAGTTCTCGGCGTACCATGTGAGTGGGCAAATTCCGCGGTCGTTCTCATCCATTCATTCTCATGAAGCGGAAATTCTCGCCCGAGCCGAGACCATTTTTATTCTACGAGACGGAGGCGATCGTGAGTTCCCCCCACAACTACTCCTACCCCCGCTGCAATTTACTGACCGTTCGTCATCTTCGTCGTCGTATGTAGGACACCAAGTCGACTGCAATAATTCTGGGGGAGGGTCAGTGTCTTCGTTTAACTCGTAACAACTGGGAACATCAATCTGACAACGATTCGTTTGTTTTAGTCCAAGAGCAAATCATCCGGAACCATCTGAAGGAGCTAGACGTTATGTGAATACAAATGCAATGCAAATCAGCATTAGCACGGTCTTTGGATGGACCTCGATGTTTTGCGACTGCGTTGACTCACGATGGTCCTGCGCAGATACACCGGGCAGCGGTAATGCACACACACTATAGTCAAAGAAAGAAAGTTGCACACTACAGAAAGTTCAATGCAAGAATCTGTATCGATATATTTCGCAAGAGATCTAATCATGTGGGAGATGCGGGGAAAGTTCTGCGCGCTTCGGCGAGGGGGTGAACGCGGGAGGCGCGAGGTTTGCACGTATTTACCACCATTTACCACCAGTCGCGCACGGTGCTAGTATAATTGCGAAATCAAATCCACATATCCAATTATCCGCACCCCATGTAGATGATCCTCTTCAACGATCTTATCGCCCGTGCGCCTATCCAGTCCTTCGTGTGACACTATATATGGATGAGTAATAAGTAGCCCAAGTATAGCCGTAAGTGGGAAGCCGATAATCATCCGCAGCGAACAACGCACCGGTGGACAGAGGTACCCCGGGAGCATGTTGTCCGAATGCACCATGAACCACCGCAGCGCGCCGTCCCCCGCGACCTCCCACCTTCCGCACCCCTCGCAGTAGCGCGCGAGCTGCTCCTCCGGGACGAGCACCTCTACCTTGCTCGCGCCAGAGGCAGGCTCGTGGTCGACAACGGCGAAGAGCGGCGGCTCGTGCAGGTCGAGGGAGAGCAGGAGGTCGAGGAGCGTCTCCCCGCCTTGTTCCCACCCCGAGCGCGCGTGCGCGTCGAACCAGAAGCGCGGGCGCGGGGCCCAGCTGCTCCTGCGACTGGATTTCACCGTCCCCGACGCGTGCGCGTCGAGGCGCGCGATTTCGCGGCTATCGGCGGTGCGGTAGGGTTGCGCGAAGAGGAGGTACCAGCCGCGGTATTTGTGGCCTAGGGCGAGACGCACGGTCAATCGCGGGTGCTCGAAGCAGTGGACGGGCATCGCTGAGTGCGAATCACGAATCGAGGTAAGTGTCCCAGTGGGTTGAGACGCGTTGGAAAGGAACAGTACGCGAATATAGTTGCTATCAGTTCAGTAGCATTGCACGGGTCTTGGTGGGGCGAGATCAAGGTATGTTTTTCGGCGCTTGAGGGGAGTTGTGATGACAATATACCGACGTCACTGGCATTTGTGTGGCGTGTCTTTATTCCATGTCTGCAGAATAACTGGTGGGATAATGTAGAGAATTAAACACATCGAAGTCTAATTGCCACCGTGAGTTGAATCTGGTTGAACTTACGTCCGAAATCGAATGTTCTTTTTTTTTCTATAAAATCACATGACTGACGCGTCGCGCTCTCCCATCAACCAAACATCAGCATCTTGCCTATTTGGGAAACTAAGATACGCTACGCTAAAACAGTGAGCGAGGCTACTATCTCCTCAGTCTTAACACACCGATAACAACGGGTCACAGAATGGGAACAAAAGCAGCAGCGAGTCCCTTGAGCGAGGCTACTATCTCCTCAGTCTTAACACACCGATGACAACGGGTCACAGAATGGGAACAAAAGCAGCAGCGAGTCCCTTTCACGGGCCCCAAGCAAGATGCCTCCTCACCCTAGCGCCATTCAAAATTCGATTGAAAAACATCACATCACATTTGTCCCTTATCGTTTACACTGTGGACACTTAGCCCAAGGTGTTGGAACCCCATTCTTGAAAGCAACTACTTGCACGATCCAGTCTCTACTGGAATCAGCGGAGGTAAATTTACACACCAAGGACACTTCCTCGCCCAAACTTACATCAAAAATTTCAGACCATCAGACAGAACAAGGCCGAGTGCACTCCATTAATGGAGCAAACACGGGAAGTCCTCGATGCAATAATCGGCCTTCACATCAAGTCTGACACCACTGGTGAATTGTCACCAAAGGTGTTGAATGATATCGGAAAATTCACAGAGTATTTTCCCCTAAATACTGCCCTGGGATTGTCTAACATATCTCTTACAGGACACTACACAAGATCTACGTTTTTGTTGAAGCCCAACAGGATAGAAACCCGATCAAGCAGTTTTTCCGTCATGGTGAAATGAATAAATTGGTGAAGGATTGTAAGACAGGATTGGAGTAGGCCCTTCATATATTCAAGGCAAGTTGCTTGCCCATTTTGTGGCCAATCATTGAAACAGGAAACAAAACAGGTTCAAGCTGTTAGCCGTCTGGATGATCTGGCAATTGTGGAAGAAGAGGCCAAGAAAACACACCAAGAAGTGTTAGACTTGATTGACTCATTTTCAGATGGAACCAATTCGGACAGAGGATCTTCCGTGGGTTATAATTGTTTCAGTTTGCCACAATGTTAAAATAACCTTCAAAAGATCACCAGAGTCCTGGCCGGCTCACAGAACAGGTATTCACTTGTATTCAACACCTTACTATTTCCCTTATAATACCCTCAAGCTCAAACTCGATCTCACTGCTGTCATCAGAGCCAAAAATATTCCATGGACGTGAATCCCAACTTTCAGACATTCTTCAAAATTTTGTTCAGGACGCACCACGGATAGCAATTTTAAGACCAGGAGGGATTGGCAAGACAAGTCTTGCAAGAACCATTCTGCATCATCCAGATATCAGTGCTCGATATGGGGAGCACCGCATCTTTGTTTCTTGCGACACATTTTCAACCAACATTGAACTGGCCGCACTCATTGGAGCGCATCTGGGGCCCAAGCACAAATCTAACTAGAGCTGTTGTCAGACACTTTGCAAACAGCCCACCCTATCTCCTCATTTTGGATAATCTGGAAACACTCTGGGAACCAAGGGAATCCCAGGGAGATGTTGAAGAGTTCTTGTCTCTCCTTACAGACATAAATCACCTGGCATTGATTGTGAGACCAGTTTTTTTCAACAATAGCAATGGCAGACAATATCATGTTAGATTACTAAGCGAGGAGCAGAACGACCTGCCAAGGTTGCTTGGACACGGTCATTCCTGCAACCCTTACAGCCCTTGGCACAAGAGGCTGCCCGTCAAACTTTCATTGATATTGCAGATGATGTTCATGACATTGAAGACATTGATGGCCATTTTCTTTTGGCTGGAAATATGCCCCTTGCAATTGATCTCATTGCTCATCTAGCTGACTCTGAAGGCTGTTCATATGTATTCTCTCACTGGGAGGAAGAGAAAACCTCTCTGGTCTCTGATGGTTATGACAGAAGATCAAATTTGGATTTATCTATTGCACTATCCCTCTCCATCCCTCGTGTCATTGGTTCACCTGAATCAAAGGAACTCTTAAGCCTACTTGCCATGCTTCCTGATGGTATTTCAGTTGTCGAGCTGCTACAAAGCCAATTGCCAATCAAGGACATCTGTGGTTGCAGAGCCTACTTTGTACCTCTCTAGCATATACTGATGATCAGAAGAGACTCAAGACATTGGCACCTATTCAGCAATACATGCAGAAATTTGATCTGCCAAATAATCAGCTGCTTCAACCATTGCTTGAATATTTTGAAGAGCTACTAGAATTTGAGAACAACTACTATGGAACTGTATTGAACCCTTCAACCGTTGCTCGGATAACTATGGTGCCGGTCACCTAGCTACCGCACCCTCATGTTTGAAATTTTGCGGCCTCAATTTTAATATAATTCCTTATCCCTCTTACAAATTTTCTCCATTTGAAGATAGAAGAGGAACTGTAAGAGGAATTTTCATTTAATTCAAAACTGAGGGAGCAAAAAAAAAGTTGCCGACCAATTTGGCCACATGCGCGTATTATATTCAAAAAATGCCCGTTAGAGCTGTAAGTAGGCGCAAAATGAGGCTGAGGAGTTCTACTTGTCAAGCCTCTGTCCCATAACTTCAGAAACACCGCAAGTGAGGTCTATAATACACTGAAAAGTGACCTAAAAGTCGCCTGAGAGGTACACTTGAATAATTGAATTGGAAAAATTTCTCGGACCAAATTGGCCACTAATTTTTGGTGGCGGCAGCTAGGTGACCGGCACCATATGAACTTGTCCAACATCCAGAGCATCATTTCCCATAAATTTAATGGGGACAGTCAAAACCTAGTGAATGTCATTCGCTTTACCATCTCTCTTGATTGTTTCTGTTGAACAATTAATCGTGGTCAACTCCCTTTGATGGCCAAAATTCCAAACCTCCTTCCCATCCAAAGAGACAATGCACTGGAAGTCTACTATATCACTGAGCTGTTTAATGCACAAGGGTACCAAATGATTGCCAATCCAGAAGCAATGAATGATTCAGCAAGGCTTAGACATTTTTGCCAAGTTCCATGATCCATATTTGCAGTGTAAGTTCACAATTCTTTTCACAATTTGTTCTCAATAACTCAGAGCAGACTCAATAGGCCGATTTTACAGGATAATCTCAGGCTATTACTGGGAACAAAAGAATGACCTTCCTGCAACCATGAAATTTCTTCAGACAGCTTGATGTCTCATGTTCAGCACAGGATACTAATCAACAGTGTTTTGTCCTGAACCGTCTGGCATCAATCAGGGCAAGCATCGGTGATTTTCATGGCGCACAAACATATGCATATGAAGCACGAAGACTGGCAAAGATTTCTGGAAACTTATTTGGTGAAGCACAAGCACTGATAACTGAAGCTATGTGCTTCAATGCCCAGGGCGATTACAGCAATAGTATCTTTTCTTCAACAAGAGCAAGGCATATCCTGTCCCTGTGCGGTATAACCAATAGTAAAATAGATGGTGTAGCCATGAACTGTCTGGCAGAGGTCCACAAACTCAAATCAGAGTACGAGGAGGCTCATAAAATCCAGCATCAGATTCTACAGCACGTTTCTCTCAAGCAAGATCCATATAAACATGCTCTCTCCTTGCTCACTCTTACATATGGAAATTGAAGTGCCAATTGGTGGGCAAACACAACATGTTCAAAATGGTATTGATACTGCCAAATCAATTTTCACCGCTATCGGATTCCACCGACATCTGACATGGTGTGATACTGTTCAAGCAGACCTCAACCTCCGGGAGGGAGATGCTGTCGGAGCAAAAATACTTTTGGAAAAATTGCTGAAGGCTTCTTGGGGAACTGATCTAGTGGTTACAACGAACTGTTTGGAAAGGCTGGGAGATGGAAGCTGTTGGACTGGCATAAATTGGGATTCAACATGGACAATAGTCTTCCTTGCACAGGTTTTCAAATTGAAACAGAAGCTTGAAACATATAAGGCTCTGCAATTTCTAGAAGATATTTTGCTAGCTGAGAGAGACAAGGATACAGCTGTCAGTCTGTTCACTGTTGCCTTGGAGGGATTCACTCAGATGGATGTCCATCGTAGTAGTGCAGAATGCATTCTCCGACTGGGAGAGGTTGCAGAGAGAGACAATGATTCTGAAAAGGCAGTTGAACTTTGGGAAACAGTCCGGCCATTGTTTGAACGATCATCCCAAACAGTAAAAGTTGCTTATTTTTACATTGATACAAAACTGGCTATCATTGCAAAAGATGAAGAGCAGATGAAAAAAAGTCTCATCTTTCAACATTAAATGCACCAACTCAAATGCCACTGCCTTGTGAAGAATCGGCGCAGCCAATGCACAGAAGGGGTGAACTAAAAGAATAGAGCCTCAGTCTGGGTAAACGGAACTCTATATTATATGTACCTAGAAGAATAGACTAATCTATATGTCAGTAAAGTAATTAGCTAGAGATAATGAACGACTTATGCCTCGGCCTGGGTAAACAGAACTGAGGTGCTTTTGTTTGGTACGGGGTGACTAGTATGTCCGTGATTTAAATATATGCAACGTAAAAAGATAAAGGAAAGCAGATAAGAACCCGCTGATAGCGTATACCTCAACATGCCTGTCAGAGATTGAGAATTTGGCTGGAGTTTGATCTGTGTAACTTCGTGCTGGACGAGTTGTTACTTAGTAGTTACCTCGGTGGGAAGTAGGCTCGTTTCAACCACTATAGTATAGCCCTCGTGAATATCTGTCGTTCAGATCACGTATACTAGGTGAAGGCAGAGGTTGGCGGTCTGTTGGGCTCAATGTTGTCAGCATAGTTGACACATGTAGCAGAGATTTGTGATAACTCTGACGAGTTGCTGACAAGCTGGCTCAGAGCGGAAAATAGGCGCGCGTCGCAGAATATTCAAATTTCTCACAAAGGTGATAATTTTCGGGTCCGGCTTTCGGGATCCGACGGCCGATCTCGATAAGGTCTGCCGATTTATAACCGGTTTGAAAAATAATCAGATTATCGTTCCTTGATCCCCAACTCCGACTCGCCAGTGTGGTACTCACTCATGGCTTTCAATGGCTGCCCTGTGCCATCGAAGACCGTGGTCGTTCTGGGCGGCGCCTATGGCGGTTCGTAACCTTGTGCTTAAAGGGTCTCCAGTTCTTGATTCTGTGTCCAGGCGCTCGAGCCGCACAAATAATCGCTGCAGAGCTTCCGGAGGGCTGGCGGATTGTCCTGATAGATCGTAATTCGTATATATCTCTTTTTCCTGCAATGATACCGGATACTAAACTGTACATTGTTAGACACGTCAACCGCAAGTTTACTGCTGCTCTCCGAAAGGTTTGGACTGATTTCGAGCAGACGTTTATATTCTACCACGTCTTGCTGTCCTAGCTGGCCACGAACATAAAGCCTGTGAGCGTTTCTTCATAATTTTGGGCACCGATCTTACCCAGTGGATTAGTTGTTCCGTACGATAACATCTTCAATGTCGGAGAAGTGAAACCGAAAGCGAAATACACATTCGTCCAGGCTCAGATCCAATCCATGAGCGTCAACTCCCTGAAACTGTCGTGTGCGTTTCCCGAACTCGGTATCGAAACGGACACGCTGCATTTCGACTACGCGATCTACGCTCTGGGCTCTCACCTTCCGAGTCCCCTCAACCTGTGGCACGCTAGCCCGGATGGGAAGCCAGCTGTGCATGCGTACGGGGGCACCAAGCCGGAGAGCATCGCATGGCTGAAGGGGAAACAGCGTACAATCGAAGATGCGGCCTCTGTGCTTGTCGTTGGAGGCGGAGCGCTTGGTATTCGTATGTGCCCGATTATTGACGCGAGCAGGTCCTCACGCGCAGCCAGAATTCGCGACGGACATCGCCGCCGTGTACCCCGGCAAGCCGGTGACCCTCCTGCACTCGCGTACGCGCCTGCTCCCGCGTTTCGATATCGCGATGCACACGGAGAGTACGTCGACCGCGTGGAGAGCCCTCAGTGATCCTGACATCCTACCCCCAGTTTTTCTGGCCCTCGAGTCCGCCAATGTCAACGTCATCCTTGGCGAGCGGCTCGATCTCGACAGCGCCTCTCCCGGGCACCGCACCGTCCGCACCACCACTGGGCGCGAGATCCACGCCGATCTAGTCGTCTGTCCCCATTTCTTTCCGGCCTGTGCTCTCTCACTGACCTTGCCACAGCTCCTGTGCACCGGACAGCGCCCAAATACGGAGTTCTTGAAGGAACTCGATGCGCAGACGGTGGAACCCAGCACGGCGCTCGCATACGTCCTGCGCACGATGCAGCTCGGCGTACTGCCCCCTCCCCCGCCGGCCGTGGATGTACCCGAGCCCACATCGGTGTCGGAACCCGCACAGGACGAACCCGCTCTCCTCACCGCCGCCCTCGCCCAGATAGCACTGCTGGACACTGACGCGCCATCAGCGGCCGCTGAGGACCAAGAAGAGCAGGACATGGCGGTGGAAGCGGAGAAGACGCCATACCCGCACATCTTCATCGTGGGCGACGCCGCCGACGCATTCGGCGCCATCCCCGCTGGGCACACTGCGTACTACCAGGCGGAGGTCGCCGCGCGCAACGTTCTCCGGCTCATCGAAGGCAGCGGCGCCCTCGAGCGCTATACGCCCGGCCCGCCTGCGATCAAGGTTTCCCTTGGGCTCGTGCGTCTTCCTATCGCTTCCTTTGATTCCCAGTCAGTTAACGCAGGATGGCACAGAGGAAGAACGTGTACCAGGTGAACGGCGTCGTGGGCGTGGGGAAGGAGACGCGCGACGACCTGAATGCTGCGTCACTTTGGGGATACTTTGGGTGTCCTGTGGGGGAAGAGGAGGAGATGTATCGGTGAGACTGGGCTTGATTAGAGATAGAATGGCCGGAAGGATGGGCAGATCTTTATTTCTAAGTTAACGCGGATACAACAATGGTTAGCTTAAGCGTAGACGTACAGTAGACGGAGCGATAGATGTGGAAGCCATATATCATTCTAAATGTGTGTTGTCCGTACTGGCGACTATTGACCAAGATCGCGCTGCTCCACAGCGAGCTGGCCCTCCGCGCCCTCCACGACGAGTTCGGCTGACCGTCCCGAGACTCGGGTAAGTCCACAACTTCGGGGGGGGGGGGGCGTGTGGGTCGCCATTGGTGCTGGAATCCGGCCCACAAAAGAGGCACACTCCTCCGCCTTAAGCAAGGGGTCGTTCTGGAAGTCGGCGGTGTGGAGTCTGCTCAGCATGTTGTGCCCCGCGTCTACAAAAGATATTTGGCGAGCTTGAGTTCTACGCTGAGCCTCACTTCTCGGAGGCACGACGCCACGAAAACAGATTGAGTCAAGTAATATCGAGCCGGATTAGCTGGAGTTCTCCCATCAGCCGGGATATTCTGAGCGTCGTTTTTCATCTCAGAGTTTGCTGTCTTAGGCCAACCTAGGGTTAAGGACTCGAGAGTAAGATACAGACACGCGTCAATCAAGACACGATCACGCGTCGAACCAAGCACCACCAAGCACCCCACCTCCTGTTGTCTCAGTGTCGAAACTGGGCGTTCTCAAATTTGAAGCGCTAAATTAAAAGAGTGAGCCTTGCCGCTTTGAACGAATAAACGCGGCCTACTTGCAGTCGCAATGGCCCTCACTCAGCCGTGACTTTGGTGGTTACGGAAAGTCCCGGCAGGGCCCAAAGCGTTCCCCATGCGTGCCGCTTCTCCTTTGTCGCGCTTTGGGTTATCCAAACTCAGCAACGGTTTGCTGGTGTTAAATTCAACCACGGGCGTGCACAGCACCATCTCCCAACTCTTCTACCGACCACCATGTCCCTGCTCGAGAAATATAATCTCAGGTATTCAAGCAGCTTTGACGATGTGGATGGCTCTCCCGAGTCTTCTGGAGGTATTCTTGACACGCTCAAGCATCTGCCCCTAGATGCAGATGCGAGCCTCGGGGTGGCAGACGACGATGTCCGCGTACGTGCCATCCTCTCTTCTTTGTGTACCACCATGTTTGAACACCATTTCTATAGACCGACGACTTCCATGAATGGGGAGGCCTAGAATACCGACGCTTGGGGTCGCCGCTCCCTACCCCCTACTGGATCGACGCGGAGCCGATCACATTCGAGCGACACACCCCAAAGCAGCCTGCTTTGGCGCCTCATTTCCCCGCCGCACATGTCCCACCGCCCGTGTTCCTCCTCGGGCTGGGCTCGGACGACGAGGAGGACTGCGACAAGGAGATCGCGGGTATGGGCGCGCCCAAGCCTATCCTTTTCCCCAACGCCGTTTATCACCTTCCGTCGCCAGCCAGTTCGCTCAGCGCCGTATCCCTACCGCTGTCGTCCGAGGCGCCGTCACCCGCTAGCACCAGGGACTTCGAATCTGTCGACGGCGGCTCATCTGGTTCCTTCTCCGAGTGGGAGGGCGACGCTGTCGATGATCAAGTATACTCCGAGGGCTACGCATCCGACGATGCTGAGGACACAGACGAGGAGGCGGATAGCGAGAACGACGACGTGTACAACGGTGAAATCCAGTTCCAGGACGAGCCATACGTCCACGACGACGAGGTCGAGCAAGACGCGTCGATTGATGCGCACCCCCAGCCGCGACCCACCATTCCCCTCCCTCGCCGACAACTTGAAGTCGCGCCAGCACTTTTTTCCGCTCCCGCATATCCGCGCGTGCCCATCGCCGGTCCCTCCACCAACCCTCTGTCGATCGAGTCTGGCGACGATGAGGAGGACGCCTACGGAGAGTCTGAGGAGGAGGATGAAGACGACGACTACACCGCTCCCGCCCCCGCTTCAAAGCGTCGCCGTGGCGACTCTGGAACGGCTCTAGCAGTGGCGGCGCCCAAGCCCAAGCGCACGAACGCGAACGCGAAGTCAAAGGGGAAGGCCAAAGCGCACGCGGCGCCCAAGCGTAAACGCGCGCAGACCCAGCAAGCAGCGGTTGAATGGAACAGCGAGGGTGCGCCTCCGACACACACTTCCAAAAACAGAAGCCAAGCGAAGCAGTTCTACACCACGGGCGGCAAAGGATTCATTTGCATCTTCCCCGTCGCCAGTGGCAAGTGCACCCGCACCGTGGAGTCGGAGAGCGGCATATCGCGCCATGTCCTTCAGGATCACCTGCAGACGGAGGGCCAGACGTGTTCCGCGTGCGGGCATAAATTCAGGAACAAGCGTCGGGACTTGCTGAGGAAGCATTTGAATAATAGCTGTAAGGCGTCGTTGGAGAAGAAGCATGCCGCTCTTGCGCAGCTAGAGGCGACGGGCCGTCCGAAGAAGGCGAAGAAGGCCGAGGCTTGAGGCGTTCACTAAGACCTCTCTCAAATATACTAAGTTATATCGCATCTATACCACATTATGAAGCATCTGTACTTACCTATGGCGATTTATTCATCATCCACTCTTGTTTCGGAAACTCTGAAAGTGGGACAATATCAGCGATACTGACTGAGGGATTAACCACCACACACCGGAAAAACACTATGCAAGTATGTACCTCAATTGATCAACAAAAATACAACGGTGGAGCTTCTAGGTCTAAGTATCTACCATCTATCTAAGTCTACGTCCTTGGTGTTTCATTGTCCGATCCCATCTAGTCTAGTCTGTCTAAGTGTCCCGCCCACTCCATGAGCCAGAAGTAAAATACAAACGTCCTCATCCTCTGCGCGCGCTCAGAGACTAAACACCCCACCCGCGCGCCTCCGGCTCTGTATCGGATGCACAATCGCAAGCGCAAGCCCCAGCCCCACCGTAAGCCCAATCGCAACCGAGATGAGCTGCAGCGCCGTCTGGAATCCAGAGAGGTACGACGACGAGTTGCCCGCGGTCTTCTCCGATGCGTACGTCAGTAGGCCGCCGTTACCGAGCCCGGAGGGCAGCTGGAAGAGGATGCCGGTGATCTACATACGTTAATCAGCTTTTGTGTTTCCGAGGAAGGAGGGAGGGAGGAAAGAGAGGGACACACCATAATGACGAACGCATTCCCCGAAAAGAACCGCCCGTACACGTTCGCGACGACGCCCACCGCGAACGCACTGTACACGGGATCAATGAGCTTGGCTCGTCGCAAACGTGGGAGGAAGAGATGCACGCACCCAAGAGCAGCAGTGATATCACTCTGCCCCACAAACTTGATGCCCGTGAAATGGTTCGTCACCCAGCCGATGCACGAAATGCCGACGAGCAGAACCTGCGCGTACATACTCAGTACATGCAGGAAGGAGGACAGAAGGAGTATGCAGGAGATGCACGCACCATCTCCTTGTTCCACCACGGCGCTTGATTCCGCATGCTCAGGAACAGCGAGTACATCGGCACCGTCAAGAACGCTGTAGCACAAAAAAAAACGAAAACAAATCAGCTTCAATGTAATGATGCTGAAGGTATGAAGAGCGAGCGCCACGCACCCCAATACAAGCTCGGCGTCCTCTGCCACCACGCCCCGCCCGCATCATGGCTGACGCTGCACGCATAGTCCGTGCTCCCGATGATCGTCTGCGACGTCATCTTCTCGTACGCCTCCGCGCCGATGGCGAGCCCGAACCCGAGGAAGAGCGAGTACACAACGGCGTAGCACATGCGGACAGAGCCCGAGACGATGTTGCGCGACATGATCTCGAGGGAGCCGCAGAGGACGATGAAGCCCTGCGGTCAGGTGTAAGTAAAGCGCCGCGATGAGAGGTAGGAAGGAGCAAATGGAGAAGGAGATGCTTACGGGGAGGATGAGGACAACGGAGCTGGATGCGATGGCGGAGTAGCAGAAGAACCCCGTCGACGCCAGCGCGGCGGAGAGGAAGCTAAAGAGTGTCGCAACCGTGATCCTGCCAAATCATCATCAGCTCCAGTAGCCCAGAAACAAAACGGATAAGAATAGGCGTACTCGAAGATATTAGAGTACAGCTCATTCCGCACACTAACCAGCTGGATCGCAACCAACAGCGCGCCAAGCGGGAACACAATCAGCGAGTCGATGAAGCTGCCGTTAAAGCCGACCGAGCAGATCGACGCGGAGCACATCCCGCCCGTGAGGACGAGCTGCCACCACGTATACTCCTGCTTCTTGCGCATCAGTGCATCCAGCGTGCTCGACGCCTCCGACACAGACTGCTCGTCGTGTATCACCTACACACCCCGCCCCAATCAGCGTCCATCCACATCCAATTTGAAGCGAAAAGGAAAAGGCACACGTACACTCCAATACAGCTCATACACCTCATTGAGCTTGCCGAGATTAAGCGCGCTGCCCTGGCGGATAAACTTGAGGTTGCTCGTCCCCGTCGAGCTGTCGTCGAAGCTGATGAGGACGACGTCCGGGAGGTACATGCAGTTGACCTGGATGTCCAGTACGCGGCCCGTCGCCTGGATCTGCGCCTGCAGACGGTGGCTGGGCCCGCCGAACATCATGAGCGCGCGCGTCAGCTTTAGGATGAACTCCTGCCGCTGGATGATCTGCGCGACGTGCCGTGTTATCTGCGAATGCAAAAGAAGAAAAAATATATTCAGAAAAGACAAAGGCGCGAGGGAAGGATGGAAGGAAAGTAACACGTACGTAGACCTCCGCCTTCTTGCGCTTCCTACGCTTCTCCCTCCGGTGCTCCTGCTCCTTTAACCACTTCTCGTCAATCCACTCATCATGGTCCGTCGCCGACGACGGCGTCTGCGCAGGCGTGCTTCGCCCGCTGCGCGTACCAAACGTCGCATGCTCCAGATCGCGCAGCTTCTCCGTCCAGCCGCGCTTGCTTGCCAGCGTGTCGGTGACCGACGGAATTGTGGATGGCCCCCGGAGACCTGGTATCGGTGGTGGGTTGGCGGTCGCCATGGGCGGGAGGCTCTTGGGTCGTTCTCTGGGAGCGGTGGCCGGCTTGGGGAGCATCTGGGGGAGGTCGTACTCGTCGACGGAATACCTGTTAGGGTGGGTGTTAGTTAAGGTTCGTCCAGTGGCGAATGCGAAGGGGACCGGGGGAGGAGGAACGGAGGGAGATCGCACGAGCCACGGAGGATATGATGGAGGGCAGAGGACGAAAAAAGTTTGCGATACTGACCGCGAAAGATGATACCCCGGCCGCTTGATATTCGGCGCAAGCTGACTGTGCACAGGCGCTGCTGCCCCGCTGATATTCCCCGTGCTCGCAATGAGCGCACCAAGCACACCCGCGCTATTACGCGGCATCTGCGACTTGATGTGAAACTTGGCCACAAGCGAAGTCTGCGAGCCGCTGCGCGCATGCGAGCGGCCAATGGGGTCCCGAGGAGGGGAAGGGGAAGACGAGCTGTCGTGCTGGGCGGGTGTGCGGGAAATATCCGCGACTGGCGCCGGCGCCGTCTTCGCGGACGGGGGCGGTGTGACCCACGGCAGCTCGGGCGGCTCCTCGAGCCCGGGCGTGGACGCGCCGGAGTTTGTCTCGCCCGCGTCGTTGTAGAGGGTCAACAGCGCGGAGAGCACGCCCCCGCCCAGCGCGGGGTTCATGGGCCCCGCACCGGGCAGGTCTTGCTCGACGTCCTCGCTCGCTGCCCTGCTGTGCACGCGCGTGTAGTCACGATCGCGGTCCCCGCCGTCCCGCGCCTGCGCTTTTTGTTTCCGGAGATTGAGCCGCGCGCTGAAGAACCCCTTGCGTGTATGCGCGCGTACGACCTTGTTGGCGGCGCGCCGGGAGTAGTCTTCGAGGTCAGATGTCCCCGGGAGGCCTGCGTCCTCCTGCGGGCCGATGAAATTGCCCGGGACTTCGTGAGTTGGAGACGGAGGACATGAATGACCGCCATCGGACGAGAGGGTCGTTGCAGAGAGGTGGTGCGGATGCTGCTCAGAGGGCAGGTGGGTCGTGTTGATGCGCGGGAGCCCGGCGGGGCGGGGCGGGAAGTAATGTATGCGCGGAGAAGGCGATGCGGACTGGTGGCGCTCGAGCGCCGTTGTGAGCGTTTCAAATGCATTCGGCTGGCGGCGACCATGTCAGTTTGTACGAAACGTGTTGTGCGATAAGGAAACTCACATCTTTTCCCTGCTCGTCCAAGGCGTGGGTCGAGTCCTCTGGGCGCTCGTCGTGGGTGTCCATCCACTGCACCTTCCGCGGCTCCTTCAAGCCCGACGCGCCGTGCGGCGAGTCGCGCCCGGTCATGATACCTGTAGGCGGCGTTTTAGTACCCGCCGTGGCCATATCTTGGACTTTTGGCGTTCAAAATCACCTTTGGGAGCAGGCATCCAGTGAGCGGGAAACAAAGAGCGAGGAAAACAGGGTACTCACGGATGAAATGTTATACAGGGCGATAACGACTCGCCGCGATCAGAAATGCGATTAGGGGGTGGTTTGAAGGGAGGGACGCTCGAGATTGGGGGTCGTAACAAAGAAAGAAAGACAGAGATAATGGTTCCTGCGAGATCCGGTGCGCTTCCCGGGTTCCATTTTGTGATCGTCCAAAGATTTTCATGTGCATTTGGAACGCGGCGATGACGCTCGATCACGTTTGTTTTTCGAGGGAGAGCGAGGGAGTCAGGGACAAGGCTGACGCATCTCCACTCGGTCGGATATACGGACCGTTTACGCGTCGGTACGCGGTAGTTTACGCGTCGGTACGCGATATCGATACACCTCGATACAGGACTTGGCGATTCGGGACCACGATGAGCTTGAGTTTTCGAAAGTTTGTAGAAGAAAAAAAGGGAAAATTGGAAGAAGAGAAAGCTCACCAACCATAGCTGTACCCGTGCAGGTCCATCTTGAGACTCACGAAATGCATAATTGCTGCTCGGAGGTATGTATCCACTGATGATCGTCGCTTCAATTCCGAATCTTCAACATGAGGTGGAGATACAGCTGCAGTGACTGAAGCTGAGGTCGCCGTTGGGCTCCACCTTACTCAGGGACATTTTCTTAATCGGCTGAAAAGAATGCCAGAATCAACCTCGTTCCGTGAAACGAGCAGGAAACCGAGGAAAGTACTCGCTCTTGGAGCCTGACTTGAAGTTGTAAATGCATATTCCAGCTCCACGAAACAGGCGTACATGTCGGCCGACGCGCGGGCATGGTTGGGAGGACGAGTGAAACAAGAGCGCACTGAGGCCGCAAGACCCAATTTGGACAAAAGAAGGAGGCTGTTGCCAAGCAGGACCAATTAACATGTCTCTTTCCCCTGATTTCCATTTCTTCGAGATCCATCTCCAAGATGCTTTTTGTGGGGCCCAATTGAGGTTCCAAACAAAGTGAACAACCTTTGTCTCGCATTCAAAATTCAATCCCTTGCCATTTTCGAGATGTTCTTCGTGATCATATCTCCCTGGTTAAGTTTCGTCGGTCCGTCCGTCCGTGATACTTGCTATCGATTGGCTAGGTTTGCCCCTTCTCTTGAGTGCACTCTGGAAAGACGACACACGCATTCTCAACCCCGGCCTCGCGCGAGGATTTGGATGCGAGCCGCATTTCATATAGCCCCCTCGGCGTACTGAAGGGAAGCGTGACACGGGGCGGGATGTCATTGGAACCACTAACGCTCCGTTCTCAGCACTGCGTTTCGGAGTTTCCAGACACGCCGCCGTTCATCTGATAATAATATTACACGCAGATCGCTACAGCATCGACCTTTCCTGATCCTATTCCTTGACAGATCGAATTTCTGATATAAACTGAAGATACCTCTCCAGGTCCTTTGCGAAATGTTTCGGCTCATTGGGATTGTGACAGGATGTCGATTGAATAGCTTTTGCGGAAATCCATCACAATCACAAGCTGTCTGCGACTCAAATGGGTCCAAATTCAAATGGTCGGGTTAAGTATGAGAATCCGAAATTTCTGATACAGGGGACTGTCACTGGCATCATCCTGATAGATTCTATCGTGGTACAGTATCCACGACCCTCGACGAAATGTGGACGACGCTACTACACTCATCTAATATCGAAATCCTGCAAGATAAACAATCAATGTAGATCATCTCCTCAGCTACAACCAGATTGAGAATTTTTAGAATGACAGATGTGATGCAGGTGGAAAAGGATCTGTGCAGCCATCCTGTGCGACAATCCCTTGTTTCCTTCAGCTTTCTCTTTCTCCCAGTCCACTCCTTTCCCCACTGTCGGGTCTTTTTTCATGGCCGTTTATCCGTCATCGACTGGCATCGGTGTTGATAGTCGTGCCAGCATCGTGTCCAAAAAATTACAGCGACGGGATATCGAATGTCCCCCAACGGATGATTCCGGCTCTTCGTTGACGGAAACACTCCTCGACAGTGACGGGTCTTTGGCCTGCACGTATGTAACCGCGGGTAAATGCGTATATGTGTCGGTCAGTCTTTCTCCCAACTACCTTGGGCCTTCGCCAACATGTATTCCATCGTAGGACCGCGCGTTCTCAGGATCTCCAATTTGTCCTGGTAGCGCTATCCCAGCAAATGCTCCAACTTCGGATTCAGACAGCACCCTCAACACCCATTCCGGTGGTTTTCCCATCACCATCACCATCACCACCACCACCACCACCACATATTCGCAGCCCACGATAACGCTCCAAGCAAGAGCTTCAGCTTCGAACGTCTCTATCAGCACCAATTCAGATGGTGATGTTGCGACTTTGGGTGGCACAGATCCGCGGTCCACGATAACGCAGACGAAGAGTTTTGTAGCGGCGGCCGCTCCCACTACGCCAATACCCTCCGATTCAGGGAAGAGCACCAGGTAGTCGCTCTCTTTCCTCGCGTTTTACCGTCACTCATCCCCCGCATCCACAGCAAGGCGCCGCTCCTTGTCAGCGCCATCGTGGGGATCGTCCTTGTAGTAATCATATGAATAGTCCTCTTCGTACTAGTGCTGAGGTACAGAAAATCCGTACACCGAAAACGCCAAGACATCGAAAACCAAGCACTGACACCAGGGGCAAAGAGCAACGCATTCGATTTCGAATGCGGCGGACGCATTTGGTGTCATGGTGTGACAGCTCACACAATGCTGGTTTGCAGGCACAAAGGGCACACAAAGGAAGGATAAAGGAAGGACAAAGGTTTCCTGGGCTGCCCTGGGGGGTTCTGGGAGCGCCAGAGGCATCCCAGGAAACCTTTGTCTTTCCTTTATGTACACTTTGTCCCTATAAACCACCTTTGACCCATGCTGTAAACTGTCACGCTAAATTCAGATGGAATGCGTCCGCCGCATTCAATTTCGAATGCGTTGGGTCTTTGCCCCCGGTGTGAGACTCAAAGCAACGCCACTTAATCTGAACCGAACAATGAACCTGAAGCGAAAAGTGTCTACATCCACGCCCCGTTCCGTAGAAACAGGGGCTCGCCAGGAATATCTGAATAGGCAGATGCGTGCGGTGCTCCAGCAGCTGCATGTTTTGCAAGGGACCGTGGGGGAGGGGAACGCGGGGCTGACGAGGCAGAATGAGGAACTGAGGGCGCGAATACAGATTCTGGAGGAGCAGCTGCAATCGCAGTGGGCATTGGGGCTCTCGGATGAACCACCACCGGGATATTTGGAGTAGCGGAATGGCCGGCGGCAATCTTGTAACTCGACTTCTTGTCATTGAAGATTTGGTGATGTCGCATTGAACTGCAAAGCAAAAATATCCGGAACACCGATGTTATTATGCCAAATACTTTCTTCGATAGAACGAAGACATTGTTTGCTGCTTCACCAACATCCGCCCCTGACAATCAGTGCAGCCTCTGCACTTCAGATACCCAACGGAAGTACTTAAGACCGCAACACGGCTATCCCAATAGGGGTACTGAGCGGAGTTTCAACTTTTGATGTTACGTAAATTACCACAACTCTTCTGACTTCACTCGCGTTCGCTCATCGGAGTCTGACGAAGCCGACATCTTTGGGCCCCATTCGACTGACATGCCTCCAGCCTCTCTGGGCGTCTTACCTCCAGAACTACTATCCGAAATCCTCGCTTTCCTGGACGCCAAAACTCTCCTTTTGTGCTCCTCCGCCATAAGCCATCCTTGTTGGTGACTCGTGCGGCTGAGTAGACGCCTCCAAGGTCCATAGTTTGTGGCGCGAAGCCGTGAAGAGCTCCCCGGAACTGCAATACACAATCGAGCTATGGGCCGACGGCATGCTACACGGGGGTTCAGGCACATTAACGCACACCGACACTCTGGAGGCGCTGTTTCAACTTCATCGTACATTCGCAACTCTAGAATGGACATCAAAGACCGTGGTGAATATCGAATCCTTGGCTTCCTGCCGCGCATACGAGCTTGTAGGCGGTATCATCGCGCAGCAGCAAGGACCGGATTTCCTCGCCGTGTCGCTGTCCAACATTGTGAATGATCCAGAGCACGCGAAGCTCATCCATGACATCGGTATAGATCCCCAGGACTTTCAGGACTTCGCCGTCGACCCAACCCAGGATTTAATGGCATTTCTATACGTTCCCCCGGGCGAGTTGGCGCATCTGCAATTGCGCACAATGTCGTCGCATGAACCCCATCCACTCGCTACTCACCCGCACTTGTTATTCGCCCTCGACCGCGACCCAACCATGTCGCTCTCCATCCAAATTGTGGACGACATCATCGGGATGTTTTTTCCAGAACCGCTCGGCGTGATCATATTCAACTGGCGGACGGGGAGTTTGATCGTCGTGAGTGCACAACTGTTGTTAGATTTTTCAACGTTAGTGTTCTGACTCGCGAATAGGAATTAGTTGACCCAGACCTACCCCTTTCCGTGGTGGATTTTCACTTTTTGTCACCCGCTCGTACATCTTGGCCCACGAATGTGATCACGTCCACGAAGCAGGGCGGATCGAGATCTTCACATTTTACGGAGATCGACCCAATTTACGACACTAGTCGCGATTCTCGAGCTCCCTGAACTCATTCCCAACGTTTCCATAACTTCGATGATAATCCAAGCTGGACCGTATTGTGCGCAGGCAATCTCAGGGACCTTATTTTCGAAATCGAACGACGATCACATCTACATGCTTTTGATTTTTTACAACAGTAGCGACTGGTGTCGTCTCTTTGTGCACCAGCGCTTGTTTCAGAAGTACATCCTGGATCATGTTCGGGAGAGAAAACAGAAGAGACAATGGTTCTTTGGGACGACTGGGGCCCACAGAACACGCGTATGCTTCCGGGACGGAACCACAGATGGATCAGGTCTGTCGTATTCAAACCACTGCTCTACTATCTCACCAACCTCTCGTCGTCAGACATGTCCACGGCGAACGGGTGGCCCTGCCGTGCCAAAACCCGAATTCTCTAGAACTTTTGGACTTCGGTATCAATCCTAAGCGCACTAGTGTGAAGTGCACCCCGCCATCCGCGGGGGTTAACACCGAGTTGAATTTGGCTCCCAGCACGCTCGGGATGTCCGGTATTTTTCGGAACGTCGTCACAACATCGCTCCCCTACAGGAGTACGCTACGCTTATTAAATGAGGAGTTCGACGTCTTCCTGATTGATCAGGACAGAATTATAGGAATGAATGTTTCCGTCTGTGCTTTTCCCTCGACGGTCCTCCGTTACTGATGTCTGTGCAGGCGTCGGGAGTACCTAGCCATCAAATGACTGTATACACATTTTGACTCTGGGATTTACATTGGATCGAAGTCATTTCTGTCCGTTTCTGCGAGTACCTGGGACGACATGGGTTGCCTTGAATATCAACGATGAAATCTCCATCACTTTCCAAGTTTATCGGCGAAATGCAAGTCACTATCAGCGGAACCAAATTCTCATGACTGGAATTTTCTGACCTCTTACTTAGACCAGCTATTTATTACCTGTTCTAGCGGCGTCAATCGTATTTCTTTCCGACTTTCTTGCTCTCATTGACACCACAATGACGACGGTAAATGTTCAGTCGACCGAATTCTTCCAAAGCTCATTACCTCCCAACAGAACTATTCTTTACAGAATTCCTTTCACTGGGGGCAAAGGACGCCGCACTCGGAAATCGATTGCTTCCAATGCATTTGGTCAGCATTTTGGCAGATCATGGAAGAAAGGTGTCAATCACCTTTATGGCACCTTTGTTTCCGAGGGGTGACTGAAGGAAAAACAAAGGTGCCATAAAGGTGATTGGCATCTTTGTTCCTCGGGATTCTTCCATGCCAACTGAATGCATTGGAAGCACTCGATGTCCCAGTGCGTCGTCATTTGCCCCCCGTGTTTGGATCAATTCTACTTATCCACCCCTTTCTGACGAATGCTGTGGTTGATGTGGGCCGGACGAGCATCTCAACGAATTTATCTCCCGCAAATCTTCGTCTTCAAACTTTCACGGGATCCGCCGAGCAGTGCGTAGCCGTATCCGCCCATGCACCAGAGCTGAGCCTCTTATGCATGTTAATTTCAGCGTCGACTAACGAATCAGTACATCACCCAGCTTAGTTCCCGCGCCAACTTGCCTCGACAATTCGCAGTTTGACACCGGTTCAGAAACACAAATCAGAATTTCGTGGGGGAGTTGTCCCCAGTCGATTTTTTGGTCCTAGCATTTTCCAATCTAACGCGTTTGGATATCCGCCTCAGGGAGACGTTCAAGATTTTCCCTACTCCTTTACTCCCCGCCTATCGTCACTAACGCCACCGCCCGAGTCAATACCGAGTCGCCTTTGTGGCTCTCCACGAGCTTGAGTTTTTGCGCATCACCGGTCGATAATCGTAAGGGATGAATACAATACTCACCCGCCACAGTCATATTCCCTGCCGAGTAATACAGAGTGAAGATTAACGAGACGCTATGCCGTTCCTACCGCGGCTCTCCGAAGTACACATGTTCCTTCGTGGGCGTCAATACCGGGGGATTACTCCTTGCTAAGTGGAGTATCGATTTTCTCAGAAACACGCATGGACAGAGCTTGCACTGGTCGAAACTATACTTATCTGACGAACTTGTCGCATAGTAAAAAAAACCCGTTCATCCAAATGTCAAGTCACGGTTCCACACCGACACTGAACAACATGATAAGTTATCGTCTGTGCTTCTGAATCCAATGAAGCCCATCCTTGTGAGCCTCCCTTCATTGCATCGGAAGTGCTTCCCTTGATCATGATCTGCCATTTTCACCGTCAAGCAAGCAGATTTCTTGAATTCCTGAGAATTGAACGTTTCGCGCATAACGTAATTCCACTCACAAGATCTCAGAGCACACTGGCGCAGTTCAGCCGCGAGGGAAGACTTGTGCTTTGAGCCTCCGGAATAAAAAGGCGTTGTTCCCAGCAGTTGGGTTGTCGTTCAACGTTCAACCTGCATGACAGTCAGGCAAAGGTCGTTCGGCTTCCGAAGAGCGCCCACAAAATATTTAAATTGAGGTTACACTGGGGGCAAAAACCGACGCATGCGACAGCCGCATGCGTTAAATGCATGTGCTTCACAGGTAACAATTGACCAAAAAAAAGGTGTGTGACAATTCGTCAATTGTTCTTTACTAGACAAAGGCAGGACAAAGAGTAGACAAAGGGCAGGAGAGGTTTCCCGGGTGCAGGGAATCCTGTCCTGTCTTTTGTCTATTCTTTGTCTGTCCTTTGCCTAGCAAAGAACCATTGGCGAACTATGACATGGGCTTAGTTTGGCCCGTGACCACCTGCAGAGCACATGCATTTAACACACTCGTGCTCCGCATGCGTCGGTCCTTGCCCCTGGTGTTACATTCATAAGACACATGTTGATGACCTTCAGTTGATTGAGAAAAACAGCCCGCCGGACACAAGACGGAGTATATATTGGATTGCAAAATGTGCGGAATGGTCGGCGCTCTCTAAGGCGCCTTCCAAACCCCAGTTCTAGTCAATGGCCAGAATCTCTTCCATGTTCCTCTTGCCTTTTTATTAGCTGCGGCCAGCGTCACCCCCATGGGTACGTGAGACAGAGAATGAGAGAACCAGAACTAACTGCCTTCGACAGACATTGCACCCGCTGCAAGAGCAATTTGGGGGTCGGGAACCGTTGGAGGATCCGGGGCAATTGGAGGCTCAGGTAGGGTATCAGCATTGCAAGCTTGGATGTTGACATACAAGGCCAGGTACAGCACATGTAGGCAGGGTCATTGGAGGTTCCGGTAAGATATATACTTCACTCTGATGGGTGAGATTCTCTTATTCAAATTTGGTTAGGAGCCACGAAAGCTGACCGAGCGATTGGAGGGTCTGGTACTTGAAATCATCTACCTCGATGGTTGATATTGACAACCAAATTTAATCACGGATTGCGAAAGCTGACAGAGCTATAGCTATTGGAGGTAAGAAATTCATTTCGTTTCCAGGTTACACCCAAATTTAATCAGGAGTTGCGAGAGCTGACCGAGCGATTGGAGGGTCCGGTAAGATATCCACTTGCGATTTGTTATAAGCGTCGATATTGACATCCAATTACAAGGGCATGATCATAAACATTTTTTTTTCCCACCTCCCCACCAGAAAAAAAAAAAAAAACTCCAGTTTATGGTCTGACTAGGGAGACTAGGGCATGATGTCAAGGAGCCATTCTCTGGCCGAGCGATGAGAGGGTCCGGTAAGACATTCACGTGCAGTTTGCTATAAGTTTGGATATTGATGTTCAAATTGGAAAGGACACAATGTCAAGGAGCCGGTCTCTGGCCGCCGAGACTTGGAACTAGCCTTTGCCAAGACACCGCTTGAGCGCGGTGTTCGAATTGACGAGATCAAGGAGAAATTCAAGCGCGGTGTTCGAGTTGACGAGATCAAAGAGAAGTTCGAAAGCGAGGGGCTCGTGTCAGCGAGATCAAGCCCCCGTTGTAGAAGCGCCAGGAATAGTGGCGCCAGTTATACACTCGGAGACACGCTACCAAGTCTGCCTGTGCCCTCTGAGCTCTCGGCTCTGGTTCGTTACACGTTGGTTATTGCATACCTTAATTTTATTACAGTTGATTTTTCTGGAGTTGAATTTCCGGCTTTAGCAGGTTTCGAGCTTCAAAGTCTAATGTTTATCTCTGTACAGCGAGGATATGAGTGGGCAGTTTGCCTCTGAAAACAATGTAAATTCTGAATCGATTGTGGCTTAAAGGGTAAGCACGAGGATCACCGGAATCTTCTAATCCATTAAATAAAACCAACGCCATCACATTTATCCGCCGTTGAACCGCCAACTCCTTGAGTGTGAGAGGCGTAGCTGAGTAGCTTCCGAGTGACCGAGTCGCAGGCGGCAGCAGGGGCCCGAAGAAGGGAAACCCAAACAGCGCAAAGGTTTGTCTCGTATACGTATATATATACGCTTTTTGTCACATAAGTTGCATCTCGCGATTTTGGACTTTTAGAAGACGAGAGCAAAGAAGCAATCACCAAATCGAGGACCCATCAAACAATTGTCACGGAGGCCCCCGGTCACTACCTATTGGGTCGGTCCGGAATAGAGTAAAACAACGCCTGAAAATGGGCGTATCTCGGTCCGTTTTATAGAGTAAAACTGGGTCTGAGAGCGCGAGCTCGGTCCGATATAGAGTAAACCTCGCCGCATGCAAGAAATTTTTGGGAGTCAGTAGCGCCATGGTGGAGATTTTTTTCGAGACCTCATGCGAGGGGACAAACACCTGTCGAAGACGTGTACGCATGGGAATACAAACTATTTGACGCAAAATGGGCCTGAAAAGTAGGCGATAAGCGAAATTTTGAATATTTGAGCACCAAAACTCGGTCCGAAATAGAGTAAAACTAGCTTGAAAGCCGGAAATTCATAGAGTAAATCAACCAAATTTTACGAAAATTTCCGGACCGACCTAGTAGGTAGTGACCGGGGGCCTTGTCACGGTTACTGCTGGCGGGCTTCCGCTGACACCGCTCACTCCACGTTTCCGCTTCACGTTCAGGCAAAACACAACCGATTATTTTACAAGCTCTCCGCCAATTGGGAAAAAAATGATAATACATAAGGCCAAGTCCTCTGGCAACATTAAACATTACTACCCCGCTCGCCCCCATATCCACTCAGACCAGGTCCCCCTTGTTAGGCTCAGAATCCTCCATCGCAAAATCCCGGGCGCCAAGATCTCCCTTGCTGGGCTCAGGATCCTCCATCGCAAAGTCCCGCGCCTCGAGATCGGCCTTGGTGGGCTCAGGATCCTCCATCGCAAAGTTCCGCGCCTCGAGATCGGCCTTGGTGGGCTCAGGATCCTCCATCGCAAACTCCCGTGCTTCGAGGTCCGCCTTGGTGGGCTCAGAATCCTCCATCGCAAACTCCCGTGCGTCGAGGTCTCCCTTGCTAGGCTCTGGATCCTCCATTGCAAAGTCACGTCTCACTGTAACAACCCAACCAATCAGTTGTGTTCGCAGATGTAAATGCGATAACACTCACGCAGTATTTGGACGCCATCTTCTCGAATTAATGGCGCACGCACTGCCAATTTGCCTGTGGAACGAAGAAGTTTAACCGCCATTCCCCACAGTGACATTTAGATGTTATTCACCATGGCCAACAGCAGGCATCGCGCTCGCCGACGCCAGCACGCACGCAGCAAACAGGATAGAGGTGATTTGGACCATTTCACAGTGGAGGGATGCGAACACCAACTCGTCCGCCTCCTATTATATACCCGCAGATCGGGCAATCAACGGGAGCATCTTCCGTGAACACTTCCAACTCGCACCCGAAGGCCCGCGAAAGCCGGCAACTCATCTTCAGTCATGCGTTCGAGTGCGTATCATTTCCAATTCAAGAACTTGACAGCCTAACTGTTGTTACATTAATCCAGGGCATCTTTGATATATCGCCCACAGGGCCACAGCACTAATCACAATCGAGCGCTGAAGCTTGAAAGATTTCACGAGAGGACAGCCTCCCTGATAGCCGGATAGCACTAATTGACATCCCCGTCTCATATATCCGGCCCCTGCATTTCTCTGACGTCCACCATGTCCACTCTTTTCCTCGCTGTTGCCCTTCTGCTTTGTGTAAGCACAACGCTGAATGTGTTCACTATATTCCGCCTCCGGCAAACGTCCAACGCATACGGTAAGGATCCTAGTTCAGTCTCTGTTCGTAACGCGTCGATCTCATATATGCGCGTTCCCAGCTTCGCTCGACAACGGGCCATTGCCGTCGGAGCTGCCTCTGACTGTCGGCGCCGCGACGCTCGAGTTCGTATTCGGCAAGCACTACAACATCGTGAACGAGGCAGAGTGGGCGACACTCATCCCAGCCAACCGCGGCCGCGTGCGGCTCGGGCTCGGCGACGCCAAGGAGGAGTTCGACGTCGCAATGTACAGTGACTTGGAATGTCTCGACACGATTCGGGCAGCGTATGTGAGCATGCGCGACGGTGCGCGCGTTCCGTCCCCGGCTGCGGAGGCGTGCTTGGGCCATATACGACAGGCAATTTTGTGCACTGCGGATATTACGCTGGAGCCTGCGCATCTCATTTGCAAGGATGGGGAGTGTCCGTTATCGAGTGCGGTGGCGACGGGCCAATTTGTGGATCACAAGTGTAGCGATTGGGTGCAGGTTCGGGAGTATGTTGAAGCCAATCAGGCCGCGTGGGATGTTGAGGTTGCGAAATAAGTTTAGCTGGAACGGGAAATAGATCTGTAAAATATGATATAATTGTGTTTCGAACATGGAAGGAACAGTGCGATTCTCTAGACGCCTAAGCTTCCGCGGAACTTCCGCGGAATTTTTTCAACTTATCAGGTATACGTTCAACTGCTGTGCAATTAGGTTGAGATTGAGACGGTCCGTCCGGACAGACGAAATGTTACTCACCTTTACTCGGATTTGTGGCTATTGTCCGCCACCGAAGTAATCAACCACTTGCCGTCTAGCTTCGCAAAGCTCCAGATATCCGTGCCGGAGTGGTTCACAGCACCGTCGATTAAAAACTCGTACGGCGTCCACGCCATCGCAAGGTCGCGGTCTACAAGGATGGTCGGCTGCCCGGAAATGACCTCTGCGATTTTCTTCGGATGGTCGAACGGAATACGGTCCACAACGCCCGCCAGCGTGGTGAACATCGGGCTCCCATTCCGAAGCAGTGCTGCCCCACCGGATGGGAGAATTTGCGCAAGCATCAGATTTTTGTCGCGGGCGCCGATGCCGTGCAGGAACATTTCCGCCACCGCCAGGACAGCGAGCTGCTCCTCGGAAAAGCCAGTGATGCTGTATCGCATCTGCATTTGCATCAGATCTAGGAAAAAAAATGTATAAGATAGGATCTGAGTCTGGGCGCTGCGCCCACCGAACTTGACTGCTTGGATTTGTGGGCGAGCTAGGCCGTGTTGTGGGGCTTGAGTTTAGTTGAGGCGCTTAATATTTAGCTAATATATCAATCATCTGATTTTGCAATTGCGAGCTCAGGGTTGATGAAGACTTTCAACAGCACTCAACTCCATTCACCATGGTCCATTGTTTCGGCCGTCTCATAGCAGAATCTGACAGAATGGTATCCCAAGTCCGCTGAGCGGTTCAAAGCTGGAGGAGACGAAAAAGTACGGCATTTTTCATCAGGAAAAAATGGCTTGGCTACGTCGCGCTCAGTAGCGTCAGTAGCCGGAGTAGCCTGGTAGACAAGTCCCCTGATACTTGGGGCGTGGTAGCAGCCCACCAAAGGCTGGTAGCGTCTGGTAGCCGTAACAGCCAGGCTCAGTAGCGGTTGGTAGCTCCAGTCAATAGCTCAGTAGAAGCCGATAGCACACAGTAGATGATTGTAGCTAGCCGTAGTTGGATACAAATCACATTGGTTCACCCGAAGCGGATGCAGGGTATTTGAAAAATAAAATGCATTCATTCATATAAATACATACACAGAAAGATACAGGATTCAGGGGATAAGCAGCGTCCAGTTTTGGAATCACCGTGTATATATACGATCACTGAGGAACATATATAAGCAGCTGAGGTGAATGAAAAGTCTAATGTAACTCACCGTATTTGGGATTTAGATCCGGCAGTCCTGTCCCGCAAATGAAACGGCACAATCAACTCAGCGATGAGCGGTAACGGGAGTCAGTACAGTAAGCGTGCAACAATGGCGAACGCACCTTGCACAAAGAGGTGCCCGTTACTGTCCGTCTGCCTGGGTGTTTGCTAGGGCCGCTATCTGTTGCCGTTGTTAGTTGCATCGTCTTCGTGAGCATAGAAAGGCATTGAAATTGATTCCACGAGGCGTGACGGGGACCTGCGAGCTTTTTGAGTCTTGATAGAGTTGCCAGGATGCACTAGTGCACCAGTCTTGATGGACGATGACTTGACTTGCGATTCTTGATCTCTAACCATCCATGTCGGAGACGCACTTGTCGAATGGCATGATTTGGTGTCTGACATCGGCAGAGGGTTTTGAGGGAAGCGAGAATATGGCTGAGGCAGCTGTGTAAAGCGGACGGCAGGCGAAGAGGGGGGTACAAAGAGAGGGTGGAGGAGCAGATACGGTCCTGAGGGGCACGGAATCTATGAAGGCGAAAGATAGTTGGACATTTGAGGGAGGTAGTGATGTACTTGAGATACTGCCCAAGAGAGTTCCGGAGCCCAAGGAGAAGGAAAGGGAAGACGAGAGACGCTGAGATGGGGGAAAGGAGACGACGAGATGGGGGGAAAGGAAGAAAGGCGATCAACCAACACACACTGATCACGCCACAATCACGCCATATCACACGTGCCGTCGGAGTTTGAACTGACTTGGTTCTTTTTCCGAACGTTTGCCGACGCCCAGAAACTACAGCTCAACTCTCAACGAGACTTCGAAATATCTGCACAAGGTATGTATTTCGGGCTTTTCTGCTTTCAGAAACGGCTACTAGTCAAAACATAGGATATTCAGGAACACCGGCTATCGAGTGCTACTGATCCGTGAGTGATGATGTGCGCGACGCTACTGATCTCCGGCCGAGCGGCTACGAACGCTACCAAGTGCTACTGAGCTGCCGCTGACAGCTACCAGTGCTACCAATGGTCAGTAGCATTGGCCTGGAGCTACTGAACAAAATGGTGTTTCCTGATGTTTTGTTTTCTCCGTTTGGCCTGATTTTAACACATCTGTTTGGAATAGCACTGATTAGCACCTCGCGATGTGTGGCGTATCTGCATAAGGGCCGGATGTTCCGATGAGTACCAAATTAAAACCTCTTCTTTAGATCTGCACAGTATCAATTGCCGCTCAACGTTCAACCTTCCATGGCTCCCTCAAAGAACTGCCTACTGCCTCTACTTGTTCTTTTGACCTCGATATCGACGATACTGAATGCTGGGCTTTTTCGCCGGGTCTTGGAGGAGTCTCATAAACTGTCCGGTCCTCAGAGACACAATCTTGGTGAGTGTCGCTTTCCCGCCACGACTGAGAGCAACAAAACTAATAAATTCCAGATTATCCCTATGAGCCGAGCGAGGTTCCAGGCTACTTCCGCCCAGCTGCGATGACCTTCGAGTCGCCTGACACACAGTATCCTCTGGATGACGATCGAAAATGGGCCTCGATCGTCGCAAACAAACGCGGCTTCATCAGACTCGGCTCCGCCGGCGCGCCGATTTCCATCTCGCTGTACCACCAGCTGCACTGCGTCAACGGCATCCGTTTCGCGTACGTCGCCACGCGGGACGGGCTATTCAAGACCGAAGAGGCGCGCGCGGGGTCGTTTGCGCATGTGAACCATTGCTTTGACCTCCTACGGCAGAGCCTGTTGTGCAAGGCGGACACGACGCTGATCCCGGTTGGCGCGTCGAATCAGACAGCCGTCACACGTCGGTGTCGCGACTGGGCGCAAGTGCGCGCGTTTGTCGATGAGAATCACGACCTTTGGCGAGACGTTCCGTACCATTTTGACCCAAGTACGGCGAATGCGACATCCAAAGGTACGTTTATGCCACTTCAACTTCAGCTCCTGCTCACGAATTCTCAGGTTACAGTGCATGGTGAGCTTTGGAGGCCGTGAATGGCGGCAATTAAACAAATTCAACGTGCTGTATGTACTGTATTAATTATTTGTAGTATTGGGAAATTTTGCCAAGTATTCGGTTCCGAGGATTTCCGGTGCTGTATCAACGCTGTATTGGCTGTGGTACTTGATACCCCCGCAGATTTGCCTCCGTATTTATCACAGCCTAAGGCTTTAGAAAATCATTTGAAATGTTACAGACGCCACGCTAGCGCTCGGCTCCCTTTAATTAGACAGATTCCGTACAGCCCGATCCGCATCGCAGATCTCACCCACACTAGCGGGTTGATAAAGGCGGATGTTCATATGACTTTCAGCGTTAGCCCCCCGCGAACACCGTCCAACTTGTAGCATGCTCCCCTCTTGGTCGTCCCCCTACCAGCCCGTCTCACAGGACGAGAAGCTCTCCGAGTCTGGCTCCGCGTCGGATTTACTGGAACAGCAGAACGCGCTCCATGGCCAGCGCCGCGAGAAGTGGCTGGGGAGGCTGCTGCTGTGCATCGCAGCGGCGAACGTGCTTGTCGCAATTGGGACGGTCATTGCAACGCGCGATATATCTAAGCTCCGCATCCCTATTGCTGGGGTCGACGTCGCGGCGCTCCCGAGACCGAATCCGTATGTTGGGCTGAACTTGTGTATGTTCCCCTCCTTTTATTTCGCTGGGAATCTGGCTCATGGATGAAGGAATTTCCAGAATTATTGGCGTTGGGTTGGAGGTTTACTGCCCTGTAATATATTCAAGACAAATTCAAGATAGAAGAAGATTGATTGAGATTTTTTTTTTGCCACGCGACACTTAAGGCTCGAATTTTCGGGATTCATTGTCTTTCTCAACCCTGCAAACTTTATTTCCACACAACAGCGACAACAGCGAACAGGTCCGGATTTTTTTTCTCCAGCCGGGCTTGATACGATCACTGCCTGACTCCACTTTGTGAAGTCAATTGCTCACATACATACCTGTGGGACTGAATCAGCTTCTTTTGAGGAATCTCCTGACAACGAACTGCCCGCACCGCTGATTTCCTCCAGCACAAACATTCATCCGCTTCTCGTCTGTCGATTCAATTTCATTGGCAAGCTCTGCAACTTGAAGACCACGAGGGGAGTATTTCGGGTCTCATTTTTTTTTTTTTTCCCGGACAGCTCGTATCTTCCAGAGCGTCATGGTTTTCATCCCCCGCTTAGCCCCGCTTCTCACTTATTATGATTCCCCGCAACACGAGGCACAACCTTTTAATACCCGTCCACTGACAAACCGCCTGACTTACTTCCACCACGATGCAGCGATACCCGTACCCACATACCGCAGCACCCGCCCCGATGCATTATCGCCCTAGCTCCTACCCCGATGCGGGGGCAACGCCTCACTCCTATCCTGAACCCGGAGCCGTCCAATATGAAAACCGGCAAGATCCAAAAGCGGGGCTAGTGTGGGGCGATTTGACTCCACCACTGGACGAAGGGCGGGAGAGCGACGGTGACGACTCGTACGAGTCGTACGGTATGATTGGCGAACTCACTCGGCGCATAAATGCCATCACGGTTAGCTCGCGCTCCCACTTACCAGCCAAGGCAGTTGCGGTTGAGAAGACACCGCGCTTGCCGAACAAGCCAGTTGTGGTTGAAAAGACAGGTGCGGTTGAAAAGACAAAGAAACGCTTGGGCCGCCCCCGGCGTGATGCGCGCGGCCGCGGCCTCTGGCGCTACGAGCAGCAAGAGCAGCAGGATCGCGCCCGTGAGCGCAAAAGCCGAGGTGCCAGTGGGTATGAACCCCAACAGAATCGCTTGGGCCACCCCCGGTACGAGCGCGGGCGTGGCCTCCACCCCTACCAGCAGAAAGAGCTGTATCGCAAGCTTGATCGCGCCCGAGAGCGCAAAAGCCAAGGTGCCAATGGGTATGGGCCCCAACATACTCACACGCAAGGCTCGGCGCTGGGAAAGAAAGCAAAGAAGGAAATCTCTACGGCGACGGCAAAGTGAATAATGAAAGCGCTCGCGGTCTACACGGTGAACTTGTGTACGTTCACTTGGTTTTTCTTGGTGTCCATTAAATATCACCCCGCTCATTGTCGATTTTCCAGAATTCGCGTTGGCATTGGAAGTGGTTTATTGCACGATAATCTATTCGTTTCGTGAAATATCCAGTCAGTTTGCAGTCAGTTACGGTGTCGCATTTTGGGGTTCATTGGTGGTTCAACTTTGGTTCAACTCAATGTTCATTGACAATTTGTATTTTCAAGTCTAATTAAAATTGAACTGCCACGTGAACTTATGGCGAACATATCCAGATTTTTCCACGACTCGGTTGCACTCCACTAGACTCCGGTGCAATTTAACAAAACGATGATTTCGACATGTCAACAGGGCAACTTTTTTCTCATTGATACCCTCGGAGTTCAGTCCTGTTCAGTCAAATTCAAGTCAATCGTCTGTCACCAAACCACCCAATTACACGAATGGGTATTTTTTCAGATGAGTATCGCACTTCTGACACTCAGGAACGCAGCCAAGGAATATCGCAGAGAATGATGGCATCACCATCGTGGTGATCCCATTGATCGTCCACAAGGCAAATTTCACAGACAACTCAGCCAGTCGCGGGTCGCTGGAAACCATTTGGGCGGCCTCTCTTGCCCTATGGCCCGTACGTTCCACACCGTCAGCACAGATCAGGCGACATTCTTGGGCTTTGGGCTGGAGGCGATCTTCTATGGTGCGTCCGTTCGTCCTGTCCAAAAATATCCCTTAAAATGACCAGGCATAAATTTAATTCTCTTTGGGATTTCGCTCTCTGTGCTCCGCGAGCCGCGGCCTGAGACCAGGGCCACTAGGATACCCATGTTAGCGATTACATGCCTTATGTTCAGCCTGTGCACCACGCACTTTGGCTTAAATTTTAATAATGTGTACGATGGGCTGGTGAGTTGTGACCAGTGGCGTTTTAACTGAGGTTAATTGGAAGCACCGCATTTATAGATGGTGCATCCGCGACATATATCGGAGGAGACGCATTTACTTGCTGGTGAATACGCTTTGGTCCCCGTCGAGATTTAGTGATGATAACGGTTCTACAGGCGCCGACATGCTTTTTAGTATAACCGACTGGTGTAGTCAGTTAATTCTAGTACGGAAACGCGTCCCATATTTCCCAACGGCCAATCTGACGCCTCGCAGATTTACCGCTGCTATTTGGTGTGGGGGAGGAACGTTTGGGTCGTTATTCTCCCCTTCCTGATGTCCCTTGCGACCGTTGGTGAGCTCTCCTCTGCGTTTATTTTCTAATCCTCACCTTGAGCACTTCCCCAGCATGCGGCGTGGGGCTAATAGGGCTGGTCCTCTCAATAAACCCCTCAGCGCCGCAAGCCCCTGCCGCCATCGTCCCCGTCGGCACAGCGGGCTTCAGCCTCTCCCTCTGCCTCAATTTCATCGTCTCCGCGCTCATCGTGGGCCGCATCTGGCACGTCTCGCGCCAGAACCACCGCCACGGCATCGCGCACTCGGTCTCCTCTGTCCAGGGCGCGATCGGCATCGTCGTCGAGTCCGGCCTGCTCTTCCTCGTGGCCCAGTTCGTCTTCGTCGTGCTCTTCGCGATTGCGCACCCCGCGCAGGCGGTGCTTGTGCCCGTGGCGACGCAGATATACGTGCGTGCTCCTCGGCGTCTTCTCTAGGTGTTACGATGCTGACGCCAAGGCGTGATGCAGGGAATATCCCCGACGCTCATCATCGTGCGCGTCGGCATGGGCGCGTCGTACGAGCAGACGATGACCGCTGGTTCTAGTTCTGGGCCCGTGTCCGGGCTGCGCATCGGGGTCGGGACGTTCGGGCAGCAGCGGAGGTCGGTCTCAGACCGCACGGCGCACGACACGCGATATACCGACTTCGAGATGTCGCACACGCAAAAGGAGCGCTCTAGCATCAGCCTGCCTCGCGACAAAAGGGAAGAGGAAGAGGAAATGGAGCCATAGATGGTCTTACCATGTATATATGCTATTGTACCATTAATGTGTATCTTGTGACTCTTATATGTGCGAGGTATTATTTCGTACCGTTATTTTGGTGGTGCATCACAAGTCGCGTAGTCATGCCCCAGGTATGATGACTGCAAGTGCATTAAAGTGGATGTGTAGAGTGCAGTTGTACATACAATGATTCGATGCTACTAGTAAGAAAAATCCAGGAAACCCTTGCGGAAAATTCGACAAATATTAATGGAGAGAGGGAAGGAGGAGGGGGCAGTGCAAGAAAATGCGCGCAATAATAAAATATAGCATGTCACGAAAGGGATAGCGAGCACTTGAGCAATATGATATGTACGTAGGTATACAAATGATGTAGTGAGCAGTCGTTTGTGCGGCGGTGATACAACGGGAATGGAAGGGGGTACAGCGAGAGATAGAAGTACATTTGTATCTGCAAAGGATGCGGGAAGGAAGAGACTACACGCCGTACAGGCCCAGCGCATTCATACCCGCGGCGACCTGGTTCATATCCGGTCCCCGCACAGGCGGCGACCGCTGACGGTCCTGCGGATTGACGTACGGATACGCCCACGGCTGCGGCGAGCGCGCGCCGGGGACGTTCCACCCGGGGAGGACGGGGTGCCCCTGCCCGGGGCCCGAGGACATGACCGCGGGCGCCGCGACCTGCGCCATGCCGTTCGACATGAAGTCCGCGACGTTGTGCTGGAAGCCCGCGCCGACGCCCGCGACGTGCGGCCCGCGGCCGGTCGTGCCCCACTTGAGCTGCTCGCGCACCAGCCAGTCCTCGTCGTCCGAGTCGCTGTCCTCGCTCGAGCTGTCGTCCGACTCCGTGTCGCTGTCGTAGTAGTCGCGCCGCTTGGCGGGCTTCTTGGTTTTGAGCGCCGGCTGGGACTTGGAGCCCTTGAGGAAGGGGATCCAGCTGGTCATGCGCCCGTGCTTCTTCTCCTTCGCCGCGGTTTGGCGCACGTCCTGGTCCCATCGCTCGGCGCTCTCGGGATCCCAGTCCCATTTCTGGGAAGTGTCTGGAGGCAGATTCGTGAAGTGGCCGGGCCACGTCGTAATGGCCGTCGTCTGCGACCTTTTCGTCTTCTTTTTCTTCTTGGGCGGTGACGGGGGCGGAGGCGCTGGCGTGGGTACCAGATAAAAGGGCGAGGGCGTGCCCGAGGGAGGGAAGGTATGTGATCGGGGTGAGTGTCCCGGGGAACGGAAGGGGGTACCCATTCGCGGATCACTCGCCATCGCGCCGTGAAAGTTGTACACGGGATTGGGCTGCTGCTGCATATAGCCGTATCCATAGCCATACGCCACTCCAGGATACGCAGCAGCCACGGCTGGACGCAAGGGGACCACACCGCCGCGGCCATCATCTGCGACAGCTTGCGGATCCCAGCGGTTTGCTTCTGCGACGACCTCAATCATCCGTCGTCTCATCTCTTTGATCCGCTCGTGGTCGTATCCCGCATACCCCATGGCCCAGCACGTCCCGAGGAGCCAAAGCTCCAGGCGCGTGGGGGTCCAATGCAGCTGCCGCGACTGCGTCCCGCTGCGCAGAAGGATGCAGATGTCCTCGCGATCGACGGGGTTGTACCGCACCATCTTGAGCGCGACCGTCCAAAAGGGAGTGACGCTCACTGCGATTCCCCGATTAGGAAGACCCGATATTAAAGAAGGTCACAAACCTAGCTTCAGCAAGCCGTTGGGGGAAGTGTATACGGCCAGTGAATCGCCTGTCTGTATAGACGCCGCATGTATCGGATCATACGCGGCGCCAGTGACGGGGCTATAGCAAACCAGTCAACAACTCCGTTCGGGCCTCTGACGAGATATGACAACGCACTCGGTAGCCATTGGCAGAGCGACGTCCGCATCACTATTCATCCAGTCTGCACCCAATCCGAATTGCAGAGCGGTTTCAAAAATGCACCGCTTTAGACGATCATTGGCGTCATACACACCGTACCGCTGTGCCCATTCGGACGAAAATGAGCGAGCGATGTAGTCAATGTCGCGGGTAGTGGTGCGTTGTTTCGCCCGTCCATCAGTGGCGGCTGTGGCGGCGGCCAGCTGGGCGAGTTCCGCGTTAAGCAGCATGACGGCGCCTCCGTGGATGACAAGCCGTATCTGCGATGCGGTCCCGAAGTGCGCGGGGAGGCGAGTGGAGAAGAAGTCGAGGATCTGGACCAAGGCATCCCGGTCAAGAGAGCGGGCGTTTCGTGGGGGGACACCGCCAAAAGCAGAAGGCCCAGGAACCGGCGACTGAAGCCGGCTCTGGGGCTGTGGAGGCGGGGGCGGCGACCCCGCCAGCGCACTGAATGCTGAGTGGTCATGCGTCGGTGAAGGGAAGGGCGAGTCCCAGGGGTGAAGTGGAGGTATTACAGGCGCCGCTAGGGCGCTAAAAGATGCTGCGGAGTGACCGTTCCAGGGCGGTGGCTGAGCAGGCCAAGGTGGGGAGAGGACAGACATGATACGGTAGAGTAGGAAGCCCACACAAGCCTATCATGGACGGCTTTATGTACTTTCGGCGGTCAGGGTACAGGTATCCGAGGAAACGTCTTGTTTTGTTTTCCTTCCGACCACACCGAAGTTATATTCCAGTGGGCGCAGCCTCGTGTTAGGCGCGTGTTTGATTCCAACAGTTGCCGTCGGTGTCAAGTTGGCGTCCCGGCAGGTCCGAGGGCAAGATTGGGCCTCGCGAGGTGTTGAACTGGAAGGCCACAGAGGGCTTAAGAGCAACGATGGGGCCTGTGAAAGGCCATTGTTAATGTGGGGCCAACACAAAAGGACTAGCCGACACGTGGACGCACAGCTTTTCGCTAAAGATCAATATCGACCAAATTGAACCAAAAGTCCCGAGCAAGGATCTGGAGGAGGAGAAATTACTTTCCGTAAATTAGGGTGTGCAGGGACCGTTAGGAGCCGAGTTTGCCACACGGGCGATGCCGCACGAACCTTCAGGGTAATCTTGTGCCACTGTGTGGCGTCTTTGATAGCAATGAATGAATCGAAGTTAATCGCAAGTGGATGTGGGCGCAACGACATTGATTATCCTTTTTTTCTTGGAGACATTATATTTAGACAAATGCAACTCACAGTGATATTGGCACTGGCATGCCGTATTTCGCAGTTTCTTGACTGAGGGACGTTGAATAAATCGCCGGAAGCGCGATTAGCCACAGAGCTACGCGCTAAGGCCGATATAGTCGATAAACGTAGCCCCCCAGCGTAATACGTTCGGTTGTAAATTCTCCAGAGTTTGTGAATCAACACGATCATGTGATCGGTCAAATGTCGACAAGGAGCAGTTCAACTTACCGATAGCGGTGCTTGTGCGAGTTTCAACAGTCCGGGAGGGTAGTACCCGCGTCGGAATCTCACCATACCGATTCGTGCCCGTCGGTCCCAGTCACCTTACCACAGCCTGACTCGGGAACAACGGATGGACCCACGACGCGACAGCCACATCACCCCATCATGAGCGCCGATGCCCGTGCAGCATTGGATAATATCAGCTTAACACGAAAGCGCTTATCAACCTTTCCTCACCTTCAAACCGGTCACCAGATATGTAAGCCAGTCGACAACTCTAGGGCAATTCAACCTAACGGCCAGCTGCGCGTCGATCATGATCAGTCTTCGAAGACCTATACCAGTCGAGGCGATGCCCATTAATGTCCCTTTCACATGCAAGTATATCCAGGGAAAATCATCTCCGGTGCGTGCGACGTGCGAGGAACAGACACAGCAGTCCCAAATCTGGGCAGTTGCACAACCAGCACTCGTTGCATTTGAACCCATGGCCAAATCCAAGAGATCAGCTGCTTTCGGCGAGGCACATACGTGTCGCACTTCGAATGACATGTCTGGTAAGAGAGTAGTTTGGGCGCGTGGCGCGTCACTAGATCGGCCAAAGCGGTGTATACGTATGCCCACGCGTATTCCACATGGCGGGCCACTTTCGCCATGGGTTCCTAGACGGAATATAAATCGACGTAATCGGGTGGGCTGGGAAGGATAAAGAGGACGAGTTATGGATAGATTTATTGGCGGTTACTTCAGATGGACGCCAGTCCTGGGGCGACTGTCCAAGCGCAAGGACCGAGAAAGGAAGGGTTACAAAGCGTGAGCACCAGAAGTTTGATCCTGAATCCTAATAAGAAAGCTTGGGGTTGGTGAGGAAGTGTACTCGAGAGCGAGGACGGCGACAGGAGCCGCTGTGACAACAGAGGACGAAATTCTAATAGATCGCAAGAGGAGGTAGAAAAATCGAGGCAGGTGAGAAGAATTCAATAAGTGGAAAAAGGAAGTCAACCAAGGAACCAGCGCTGTATCTTCACGGTGGCAAAAGGATACGACTGAGCTTGATAGTAGGAACTCCCAGGACTTCGCGTTACGGTTGGTACGGACTTTTTTTTGAGCCGGGCTATGCCTGAAAGAAAAGCAATAAAGTAGAACCGAGCAAGCGCACTCGAGAGACAATGTCATGAACATGATGGTAAGGAGCAAGCGCAAGCGCATGTGGTTATGTTTGGACTGCATTACATCGGTGATCGGGCTTGCTATTTATGGACCCGTCACAGCCACTCTGGTCGAACTCTGGTTCAACTAAAGTTCAAGATCCCCAGATACGAGCTCGAGTTTGTTGAAGAACAAAAAAAAAAAACAGAGGAAATTCACACAATCAACACTTTAACAGCGAATTCAAAAGGAATCAATTAGCAGACGCAACAAGTTCGTCGGATATTATCATAATAATTTTGTTTCCACAAGCACAAACTCTCTCGCTCGATGGTTTCGGGTAAATCGATACTCTACCAGACCAAAAAAAACCCAGCTTTGCCCAAAAATAAACATGTGTACTTCAGAGAGCCGCGGTAGGAACGGGCATAGCGTCTCGTTAATCTTCGCTTGGTAGTGCTCGGCAGGGAATAGGACTTTGGCGGGTTTGCAGAGGTCGCCTTCCCTTACCGTGATCAGCGGGTGCATGCGCAAACACTCGAGCTCGTGGAGAGCGACAAAGGCGTCTCGATACTGATTCTGGGGGTGCTATTAGTGACGGTAGACGAGGGTAAAGAAACCGGGCAGATACAATCTTGAACGCCTCGCCGAGGCGGATATCCAAACACGTTAGGTTGGGGAAAGCCACGACCAAACAATCGAGCGATCGCGGGGACAGCTCGCCCATGAAAATTGGGTGGGTATACTTTGCACGTACAGTCAAACTGCGGAGTGTCGGGGCAAGATGGGGCGGGAAATAAGCTGGGTGAAATAGTGGTTCGTCAGTCGACGCTGCAAGTAAAATAGATAAGAGCTCCAGCTCTGGTGCATGGGCAGATACGGCTGCGCATTGCTCGGCGGATCCCGTGAAACTTCGAAGGCGAAGACTTTTGGGAGATAAACTCGTTGGAATGATCATCCGGCTCACGTCGAGCACAACGTTCGTCAGGATGGGATGCCCGAGTAGAATTGATCCAAAGTCCGTGAGAGCCTTGCGATGGGGCGGAACCGACATTTCGAGTGAAGTCAGCGCTGAAAATCGTAGACGATTTATTTTCTCAAGCAGCTCAGTGTAGGCGCTCCAATAAGGAGTGTCGTTGGCGCGGGGCCAGTCATATCGGCGATCGCACACTGTGAACCGGAATTTGAACGTGTGCAGGAGCGGTGATGATGACGGCAGGATTTGTAGCGCTTTCCCCAGAGCGCTGAATAATCGGGGCCACGTTTCATAATCTGCGTGAGGAATGTAATCTATTAAACTGCCTCGAAAGGAACAAATAACTCACTGTTGCCGAACTTCCATGAACACTCAAGTTTTTCGAGACCTGGTATACGGATATACTGAATGGCGATCAGAACAAGCTCATGGTCAGACTGGGCGCACCAACATCGAAGCTTGTGTCCTTCCCAAGGTCTCGGGCACTGGAGACAGAGACTTCTTTAAGACTCGGAAAATACCCAGACCTGAGAAGAATCCCCAGCGCTTCAGTCTCCGACGAATTCCACTTCAGCGTCCGCAGTGCGGCCCCACGAATGGACCGGCCAGATGACGAAACTTCGAACAAGTTCCGGAGCGCGTCGTGGCATTGCCATCGCCTTAGATCTTCGGGGAAGGAGACACTTTTGATCAGTTGCATTAAGTATGGTTTGCGCGGGGAGCTCTGCGCCGTGCTGAGAGTTCTGATGAGGCGGTTGGATTGGGTAGAAGTCAGAGGCGGCTCGGTTGTCATGCTGTAGAGCAGTGGCGCAAAGCCAGAGTAGAATGCGTGCGAGACAGAGCACAGACGCGCGATCGCTTGACGGGAAAAAGCGGCGATCTGCTCCCATATCTCGAGCGGGACTTCCAGAAGGTAGTGTGAGGTGGTGACCCTTGTATCCATTGGCATGAGACAAGGACGAGTGAAAGAATTTCCAGAACAATACCTCGGTTTCTGCGATCGATTTTTGGCCAACCCTCGATGGCTCTGTTGGGAAGTAATGAGTGTTTGAAAACTCGATTGATCGGGGCATTTACGTTCGATAGGTTTCTTGCTTTCTCTGACATGAGGCAACAGAGAGAAGACGATTGCCTGTACCCACAAAGAAGAGTTAAATAGGGGGAGGGGAGCGTGATTCACAGCCGAATCTCCGAACGAATGTCCTAGAAACTAGTAGAATGTACGGTCACGAGGTCTATAAGGTGTATTTAATAGTCAACGTCGAGGAATAGTGATTTTGCAAGTGGGAGAGCAAAATGAAAGGGGAGAAAAAAATGAAAGGGGAAAAATAAATACCTTCTTGCGAGTCAAGGAAGTGAATTGCGAGGATTTGGAACGGAAAATGTTGTGATGGATATGTCGTCATGCACCCGAATGACTTGCACTGACTCCTCAGAAACTTGGTTTTAGGGCAATCGGTGACATTCCACGATCTTCTCCGCCCTTCTTTCTGAGTCATAATTACCTATGTAGAGTACAAAAGGTAGTCATTTCCTCTTGTAACGACAGCTCATTCTTACCTCCTACAATATTAATCTACTTTAGATTTCACTTCAAATCTTGTGTGAACTTAAGAGTCTGTTTGGTAGCCATATCCCTATCCATGAATATGGATATATTTTCCTTTATAGTACCGATTTGAATACCCATGTGGTTGTGCGCTTGCATGGATATTCAAGAGAAGCCGCGTGCTCCCTTCGGTATTTTGTCAAGCTATTTTCTTAGTTGTAAAGCTACGCACTTACTTCTCGGGCTAGACGCCATCTCGTAGCTGGTTAATATTCCCAGCTCATCTCAGAAGCCTCACGCTCTCGGACAGATTGTTGAGGTGAACTGCACTAATTATATAACTCACAGACTTACTAACGGAAACTCATCCTAATCTTCAACAGCAATGTTTATGATGGAGTTGAAATGGAATGCCATTCTTGAGAATACAAGAGCGCGATGCACTACAAATATAGTGGAATGGCATCTTGCAGCAGTGCAACATGAGCAGACCTAGTATCATGACGGGGAACTTGTTCGCCAGTCGCAGCTGACGAAGAACTGGCGTGGATGATCTTTCTTGAGAGAAGTTGAACTTGTGCTTGCGATTCAGCAAGCTGATTGGGGAGAGATCGCCCGGTCCTGAGGCTCCACACTCGTGCATCCAGAAGATCTTGAGGCCATCTGGGACGCAATGTTCAAATCCTTATCAAGTTGAGTCAACCAAAGTATGAATATGAATATGGATGCTTTTACAAGTAGCCCATGCGTGATCCACATGACTCGCGACGGGCTCGTGAAGGGAATATATCAGTACAGCTATATCAGGAGGCCACAAATTTGGCAATCTCTGGTGGAAGGGACGGTGGCGCGTCGACCCGGTACCGAGTCATGTATTGATCCGACGTCATCCGATCCCATCCCACGATGCGCGTCTCATCGGCACTCTGGAAATCGAGCGAGGAGTTCGGCTCGTTGACAGGCAAGACGTGCGCGACACTGCGGCGACGACTGCGAGGCAACTGCGAGACCCGAGGGACTGCGTGTGTCGTCGGCACCCTTGAGTCGCGGCGTTGTTTCTTCCGTATATAAACCATCCGCTGGTCTTGCCTTGTTTCTTCGCTTTCATTTTGCACTCTATCTCTCGACTCATAAGATGACCACCACCACTCGACACGTTCTTATCATCGGCGGCGGTCTGGCAGGTCCCTGCCTCGCGCTCTCTCTCGCCCGCCGCAACATCCGCTCGACCATCTTCGAGATTCGTCCCGCGCGGAGCGACTCGGGCGGGTCAATCAGCCTTGGACCAAACGCTCTGCAGGTCCTCGATCGATATGCGGGTGTGTACGACCAGATCCGCGCAGCCGGCTTTTCCTATCATCGGGTTGGCGCGTATGCGGATGACGGTGAAAAGTTTGGCGAGATCGCTTCGGGCGAGGAGGGCAAAGGTAGTGACGGATATCCTTCGGTGAGGGTCATGAGGTCGACTCTCCACAAAGTTCTGCTGGATGCGGGGGAGGAGATGGGCGAGATGATAACCGTCAAGTGGGGAGCGAAGTTGTCGAGGATAGAGGAAGATGAGCAAGGGGTGTCAGCTCACTTCGAGGATGGGTCCACGGCCAAAGGTGCCTCATTTTCTGGTCTTGCTTCATATTCCCTGACCCTTTTCCGTCACATCATAGGCGATATCTTGATCGGCGCCGACGGCATGCACTCCAAAGTCCGCCAGCACGTCCTCGGATCCAAAGCACCCACTCCCACCTTCGACGGGCTATGCATCGTCTACGGCTTCCTCCCTGCATCGTCCGCCATCTCTCCATCGGCCGACTTCACCTTCCCCGCGTTCATGTTCACTCCCTCCGGCGTGTTCATGACGATGCCCATCGATCCTGAAGGAAAGACACTTGCCTGGGTCATCAACCAGCCGGTCGAAGAGCGCAGCAGAGAGGAATGGCGAGAGCTCGAACGGTCCGGAGAGGCAGCGCGTCTCGCCAAGGCGGACTACGACGACATACAAACCCAGCCGGTCCGCTCCCTTCTCGACAATGCGGACGAGACGAAAGCCCGCCTCTGGGCGGCATACAGCATCCCCGACCTGCCCAAGTGGCACACACCACGGGTCTGTCTCATCGGCGACGCAGCTCACGGTCTGCCACCGAACGGCGGTCAGGGCAGCGCCATGGCCTTTGAGGACGCCGCCATCTTGACTCGCCTGCTCACCGCGAAAGATACGACAAGCTACGACCAGCTATTCCGCCAGTTCGAGGTGATCCGGCGACCCCGAATCAAGCGCCTGAGGCAGTTATCAAAGGCAAGCGGTGCGGCTAAGGCCAAGTCGGGGCGAGTTGGCTGGTATGTCAAGAAGTGGGCGTTCCGGGCATTTTTTGCGTGGAAAGGGGGTGTCCTCCACCACGCGGAGCAACCGACGTACGATGTGGATCAGGTGAATATAGAGGTGTAGAGTCGAAGCTAATTCGGGTGTATATTTTTTGTAGAGAACTTTAACGTGAATCAAGCAAATTCCTTTCCAGGCCGAGGATCGCTGCCCAGGCTGGATTGTTGAGAAGGGTCTTCATGGGATCTTGAAACTCAGGATCACTGCTGTGTAATATTTCGGGACTTTCCTCGACGTCAATATTCGTAACTGCGAGGGGGTGCATTTTTCCACCTGTCATGGTATTGAATGAGCTCCTCCCAATCTTGGATTTTAAATGAGATAATATGAGCAAGACAGTTCAGATCTCAAGATGCGTCACCAGATGCCCCGCTCTAGAACCAAAATAGTGGTAATTTGACTTTGAAACCTTTACTGTCAATGGACAAGTGCACAAAGCTGAGGAAATTAAAATGGCGTGCAATGGACCTCAACAGAGGCCTACCACGCGCGTGGTCGTTCACTGGTGGATGGGCGGAAAATTCTCACCAGATTTCTCAGTTTTCAAGCCCCCACTGAACTCCAGTGAATGAAATTGGATATTGATGCTTCCGTCAGATGGCCACTGGTTCCATCGTAGTCCGGTGGAAATCAGTGGTTGACGATGCCGAACAATGTTGATCATCGCACTTTTCACTACGGCGTTTACGCGGCAGCGGTAATTTGATGGCGGCAAGCCCCGGCCGATGTATTCACACCAACATACCCGCAATACGCTGCACCTTCGAAGTCTGCAATAAATAGCGAGAAAGAAGTTTATGAATGCCGTCTCGGGCTCTAGTCTGGAACTTCGATTACGTGCGAAGGATGTTTAGAAAGGAAGTGGCTCGGGGATCTCGGGGAAGTTCAACTTCTGCAGAAGCATTGGGATTCTGCTAAAGAGTCCAAGAATTTAGAATTTTAGGGACGTTCGAAAGTTTTACTCTGAGGCGTCACAGTTTGGCGACCCTAACTCTGTCATGATACACGAACACAATCGAAATAGCGTGGAAACTTCGATTATATCAATAGTCCGCCATACATATAAAGTTCATTTTACGAAGTCGGCGGTGTGATAACCTATATTTTTGAGACACAATATGGCTGCGTAGCCAGAGCTCAAAAGTCCATCCGTGTTTGATTCTCGGCCTTTCCGCGCCACTGCGAGCTGTCCAAAACTTCACGTGTTTAGTATAAATGTTCGATTTTGAGATGGATGTTAGAGCACGGTTCTAAGCATCAGCTTTGCGGTTTATTTTTACCCTCATGTGAGCAGGCTCGTGCTGGAAGCGCTCTACAGTCTCCAAGATCGGGCTCTGAAGTTCGACGTCGTAGCGGAGCAGGAACGCAGATAGAACCAGGAGCATCTCCATGTTGACGATGCTAGAACAAAATGAGGCATGCACAATTAAGTAAGCTGTTACTGGAACTCACTGCTTTCCGAGCTTCAGTCAAAAAAGAAGAAGCGGTGATGAGCATTGCCCCGGCAATACGGACGAAAGGAAAGAACTCACACATGTACGCGGCCCGGCGCCGAACGTCAAGTCGTATTTCTTTAGTTCGGGGTTCTCCAACCACCTCTCTGGGCGGAAGGTGTATGGGTCTCCCCAGTATTCCTCATCGTGCCCAATACTCCAGGAGGGAACAGAGAGCTCGGCCTGTGAAGATCAAAGTTACATCAGTTCGGCACGTATGAAAACAGCCATTGGGGTGACCTACACCCTCAGGATAGGGACGTCCCAAGAGAATAATACCGCCTTCAGGCACCAAACGAGGAAGTCCTATAGCGTTGGTGCCGTGGTGCCGAAGACTGAATAAGCAGGACACCATTAGCATTACATAGAATACTCGGAGGAAGTGGTCCGCTTACCCTTCAGTGATTACAGCCTGAAGGTACCTGTTAAGCAGTTTAGTATCCCAATCGGCACCGAAACGGTAGAAAATAAATTACGGGAGTTTCTTCAGTTGCTCGTGTGTAGGAATCTGTCCCTCTCCGAACGATTCAGTGAGTTCCTGCATCAATTTCTCGTAGACGCGTTCGTTCTTGCGAAGAAGATGGAGGATCGCAGCTGTGGAGGCTGCCGCTGTATGGGATCCAGCGATCCTATTGTTGGGAAGTCAGAACAAAAACAAAGTCAAACAGTCAGTCATTCCTTACAAAATGGTGACAGCTTCGGCCGTCAGCTCGGTGACCTGTTTGTCACTGAGTTCCCCGCTTTCTTTCATACGGGCCTCGATGAGCTTGTTGAGCAAATCATCGCGCTTTGCGTTAGTCCGGATCCTCTTATCGACACGCTCACGAGCGATGAGAGTGATTCCCAGAGCAGATTTACGGCCGCGGATGAAGAAAGGGTCAGGAATATATTTGGCCCAGTGACGCAACGCAGGAACGGTTCCAAGGACAGACGCAAGGTGCTCACGCTGTTTGGAACTAATGATCAGTAGCGCCCCGGATTTTTTCTTCCTGAGTCGACGTACGTTGTCCACGACGTGGATAGCTTCTTCCTTGTAGATCGTCCCGTCCGGAGCTTTGACTTCAATATGGTCCGTGCCCTGGCGAAGGTAAGCGAATCTTGGGTCAAAAGGAATCAGATAGGACATACTCTCTTCACAAATCCGACGGCCTCCCCAAAGGCAAGATCGCTGATAATATCCCAGGCGAGATAGTTGAACCATTTCATCATGTCGATGGGCGATCCGGACCCTGCGAAGTTGTCGAGCTGGTAGACGAATTCTTCGACGACGTTCTGAACGAATGGACTAAGACTGTGAAGTGATTTAACGGAGAACGCATGGGATGCGAGGCGCCGCTTGCGGGTATGGTCGGCGCGGTCGGTAGTGGAGAAGACAGAAGGTGCTCCAGCGACGAAGGAATCGTAGTACTTTGACTTGAGGAGCGCTGCATTACCGTGCCCATATACGAAGGGAATGGCTTCGGCGTCATTCACTGAGACGTGATTTCGGGAGATGCGGACGAGTCGCCCATATCGCTGGTTGAACCAGTAAAATCAGGTATATATTCAGGACGGACGATAGTTCGCCAACCTGATGAGCCCTGTGAACCGCCTCAAACCTTCGCCCACGTCGAGAGTGGTAAAAGAGCCAGAGAGGAGTCCAACGAGCCAGGACAGGGCCTGGTATGTCTCGGAGTGGATCCTTACGGTCCAGCATAACAAGGGCGGAGACGGCGAAGACAAAGAGAGCGATATAGCCGAGCATTTCAGAGCAGAGAAGAGGAGATGCTCAGGATGAGTGAACGAAGGAGAGAGAACTCGCAGCTTTTATACAGCGAGTGCTCGCTGTATTTCTAATGGAAGACCGACGGGTAAAAAGTGGGGTAAACCGAACCAACTCAGGCATAGAGATGGAATATCAAAACAAGAATATCAGAATTGAACCCCAGATCTCAGCTGTGTGGTTTTAGGGTCAGAACTTCTTGGCCAGTGACGAATAATATGACGCCCGGATATCCTGCACTTTACCATCTTTTGTAATCTCCCGAATATAGTGTACTAAAATGTTAGGTAGTACTGAGTTGGTTTCGGAAACCAGGTTGCAGTTACGCTTTGGCTGGGCTCGACGGCCCAGGCGAGTGTAGTGCGCGGACATCGGGGCCAATCTGCTGAGGGACGGACGGCGATATGCAGAAGAAGACGGTCTTCTGAATCATCGCCGACAAGAAGGTGCCGTTCATCGAAGGACCCCCAGGCGGAAGATGAAAAAATATCCTACGCGGTGCCGCGATGGCTTTCACCAAGTTCACCCAAGGAGTTGCCTGCAAAAGCATTACACAACAGATTGAACTGCAGAAGGACGATATGATCGGTAAATACTATGCGCCCAGCAGACGCCGTCCGGACGTAAATCTGTGGCCCACCTGGCAAGGGGAGGACTCAGTTGTTTTTAATTTTAAAGCGTGTTGGGTATTTGAGGGCTCTGTACTTACCCTGGAAACAAAACGATACATATTTTAGAGCCCAAAGAAATCCTCAGAGGTTTTCAGACCCTATAGTAAGCCAGACACTGTGGGGCGCTTCTTGGACGTTCTGCTCGGATGGCGGCTTCCTTGTTTACTTCCTCCATGGTGCAATAGTTCGTATACGTCTGGCAATTGAGTCACTGGCTCCATTAGTTATAGCTTCAAGTTTCCGTACACAAAGACTGAATTGTTGGAGCCCTTTACTCAGGACCGCTGATTTTTACCATTCGGAACACCGGCGAGAGCACCTTAATAATACAGAATCCCAGCTCGACCATGTTCCAGGTCTTGGGTCAGTTCGCCGTCAAACCTTGTACCTCTCGTTCGTTCTCCTTAGCCAAAGTTCGACAGAGCTCCTCAACAGTCTCTCTCACTGACTTTTATCCTACATATTTATCAGTTCCCACTCTCCGAGATTGAAAATGTAGGCAAGTTACGTAACACCACTTTTGTCAACGATAAGTTGTGGGCGAATTAGCTGGGAAAGCTGACCGCTACGTTGTTAACCTGAAATTCCGGCAATAATTTTGGTCCGAACAAACCCTTGGGACTTTGTTCATTGCGACGTACGAGCTATAATAGTTATAGCGCCTGTCTTGGAGAGACTATTCATTGCGCTGATCGGACATCTAAATCCGGTCATCGGCCATGATCGGAACTGCTTTAGTAACGTCTAGTCGTCACTCAAACCATCATCTCGCTGCATTACTATCAATATATTTCTGACTCGTGGGACTCTACGACGTCAAAAACACGTCAAGACACAAGACCAGTGCATGACGACGCAGCATCTGCAACGGAAATACCGCTCAAAGTGCTTTTGTATGCTCTAGGGATCCCTCTCTACCCATCTCGAAATACTGCCCGAGTGCTTCATTAACCCTGGCTTTTCATTAATTCACCCAGCTTCCTCTGGAACGAGTTTCAACATGAGCTCGAATTCAGAATCCACCATTTCCCCCTCTTCCTCAAACAGTGTCAAGGATTATTCCTTGGTGATTGCTACATCTGGTGTTACAACGCTCAATGTGATCCCTTTTTTGCTTTATCTACAGTCCGGGCAACTCTGCTGAGCCTCTGTTCCCCAGGTCTTCTTGAACGGCGCGCTGACTGTCGCACTGCCAACTATTGGAAAAGATCTTCAGTTCCGACAGGTAGTAACACAAGCTCCGCCATACACGACTCGATGATTTATTGGACCAGGCAGATCTCCAATGGCCCTTGGCGGTTTATGCGTACGTTGAGTTTTGTGGTTTGGACAGCGCCGGGATTGAAACTCATGTTCACGTTCATACATCTCCAGGCTATCGTACGGTTGTCTTCTTCTGTTCTTTGGAAGAGTAGGCGACATTGTTGGTGGTCGTACTATGTTCTTGCTCGGCTCAACATGGTTTGCAATATGGTGCGCAGGCCTCCTGGTCATCTTCTCCACATGTGAGACTGTTTGTTCATCGCTTCATCGCCGGCGATCACAGGAGTTTGGGTGGTGAGTTCTTCTTGTAGAGACATCCTTGTCTTAGCCTTTTTTTATTACAGCTGCATTCGCGCCTAGTGCCGTCACTTTCATAATTTTCGTGGGCCTTCAGGGTCTGGGAGCAGCCGCGAATACTCCGGCGGGCATCAGAATCTTGACTACTGCATTCCCTGCGGGAAAAAGACGCAACCAATCCTTCGGTATTCTGGGCGCCGGCCAAGCCGTAGGCTACATCTCAGGTCTCGTCGCGGGTTCGTATCCTCTCTGAATCGATACCCTCGCTCACCGCATGCTCTGTTCATCCGTTCCTAACAGGTGGGCTGCTTGCAGAAAGCCGTGCTACGTGGCGCGCAATTTTTTACATCCAAACGGGGCTGGGCTTGTTTTTTGTCGTGCTTGGATGGTTCGCGTTGGACAAAGACAGGGAAGATAAGAGGTATACGAAAGGGTTAGACTGGGGCGGCGCGGCATTGAGCACTGTCGCCATTGCCTTGCTCACCTACAGCCTTGCGTGAGCATCCATCTTACTCGGCCGTGTTTGCTATTAACTTTGCCAATCAGTGACTCCACCGTCGTAAAAGGAGGATGGGGCGCACCACAAATCCCTTCGCTCTTCGCGGTCTCGCTCTTGCTACTGAGTTGTTTCCTCTACTATGAGAGATGGCGTGAAATAAGAGGCCTCGCGGTACTCATGCCCTTGAGTATGTGGAATCAACCTGGGGCTAAGATGGGCAGCATGGCCACTTTAGTATTCTTCGCATGGTAAGATTTATTTGACAGCCAACCACTACGATAGTATACGTGTACTCAGTTGTGGATCTCAGGTTCTCCTTCAACTCGATTAACTACCTCATTACCCTCTAGTACGTTCCCTGTCGCCCTTCTTCTACCGATAGTTTGCTAAAGGTGGCTGGGCAGCTTTCAACAAGTGAAACTTTTGAACCCGCTGCAGACGGCCGTGAGATTCATACCGACGACAATAGCTGGCTTCATAGTCAACATCGTTACGGGATATACCATGAGTCGGATCCCAGGGCAGTACCTCATTCTTACCGGATTATTGGGCAGCATCGTGAGTCGATATTCCATAAAGTCTTGCCGCGATCTCAAGCACACATATAGAGTGCTCCGCTCATCTTTGCCCTCATCGACGTAAACTCGTCCTACTGGGCGATGGCGTTCCTCGTTCTCATTCTCGTCGGTGCGTCTCGATCTCTCAATCTGAATTTGGACAATCAGAACTCATCACTGCTCCCCGTCAGTCGGTGCGGACGCAGTATACCCAGTGGGTAACCTCCAAGTCTGCTCCGCCTTCGCAGATGACTCTCAAGCCCTCGCTGGCGGAGTCTTCAACGTCGCCACCAGGGTGTGTTGCACATCTTCTTTCCTTCCCTTTCCAACATCAAGCCTCTCACTCAGATTGGAACCTCAATCGGCCTGGCCGTAATTTCCAGCATATCCACCGCCGTGTCCTCTCACTACAACAGATCGCATCCTTCCCTCGCTCCCGATTCCCCTGAAGTATTGATGGTTGGTTTCCGAGCCGCAGGCTGGGCTTGTTTCGCAGCAGCGCTCGTCAGCTTCTGCATCGCGCTCTTGAGGCTCAAAGGGATGGGAATCGTCAAGGGACGTACGAGCGACGAAGAACGCCGGCCTGACGACGTGGAACTGCAACAGAGCTCGAGGGCCGGCACTGGGGCTGAAACTAAATAGACAACTTATTTTTCCCTATGGTAGCACATCAACATTAATGCGGTAAACACGAAGAATAGAAAGACACTAAACTGGAGTCAAGAGAAAGGCGTGGATCTCTCTGCAAACGGCGAAGGAATTACCGACTTCCATGTTACTTCAGGTACAGTATATACGAAATGATGACTTGAACATTGACAAACTGCGCCAGCCGGAGTAGCGCTTCGTGTTCGATCCCCAAAGACTCGTGGTCGCGCGGGGTATGCAAATAATAACATTAATCCAGACTTTTGGGATACAGATTGCGAATGTGATGACAGTCGTGCTACTGGACTTCTATCGACTTACAAACCCGCAGCCGCCTTGAGTTTGGCAAAGTTGGGCGTACCAAGACCCTACGAAAATAGTGTTAGAAAATGTAGGAGAGAGCACAGAGGGAAACTAACAGTGATAGGGTCCCAGCCTGCGCGAGCAGTGAAGCCCTTGGCGCCGCATCCGCTAGAGACAAAATGAGTTACATGATCAAGCAGACAGAAAGGAAACGCACGCGTTGGATCCAGCCGTGACGTCGTTCAGGGCATCTGCGTTCTCATACAACCTTAAAATTATGGTCAAAAGTCTGTACGCAAACAGATCAGAATCCCGTTCCAGATTTACCAAGGGTTCAAGAATCCGAGAGGGCTGTTTCCAGCAGCGATGAGTTGGTCGTTGATGAGGCCGATGACGCTGGCGAAGATAGGAGAAGAGCAAGAGGTTCCCTCTACCGGCTCTGTCTCGCCGCCGTTCACGATCTGCACGTTCTCGCCCTGCGCAGAGACATCGGGATATCCGCGGCCGGAGGCGTTGAACAGGCCCTTGTTGGTCGTGCCCTGCGCCGTGAGGAAGGCGGCGACGGCGTCGGACTGGTAGTCGGGGACTAGGGGAAATATTAACTGAAAAAAGGGATGGATACAAGCGAGCCACGTACTGCCCCAGTAGTTAGAGAATCCACCGCTCGAGAAGGTGGATCCGGTCTCCGGGGAGATTCCATGAGTAGATCCGACAGCGGTCAAGCTAATGAAAAACGCAAATTAATACAGCAGACAATCCATATAGGGTGGAGGATAACGCACAAAGGGCATCCAGCAGGGAAAGAAGCCTGGTACTTGGTGCAGCTCTGAGGTTGGCCGCCCTCAACACCGCCGTCGCCGCTCGCAAATAGGACGGACGACCCACGGGCACCGAAGGCCGCGTATGCGTTGCAGAGTTTGCTTTTGCGGAAGGAATTAGCGTTGAAGGGGAAGGAAATAAATAAACACAAGGGAGAGACTCACAAAGCGAGGGTCTTGGAGATATCGATCTCGTTCTCGCCATACGAAGTGGTGAGGACCTGGGGAACATCGTCCTCGTCGGAGAGGAAGTTGATAATGTCCAGGAAGCCGCCGAGATCACCATCGTCGGAGTCACTGCCAACGGAGACGAAGACCACCGGGACGCCGGTGGCGACGCCAACGGTGTACTGGATGTCAAGGTTCTAGAATGCGGTTCTGGTCAGCGCGAGATATCAAGACGGAGAAAAGTTTTAAAGAGAAAGGGTACAACATACAGCTTCAAGCCCGGCGTCGCTGGCGCCCTGGGGATTGCTGCCGTCGTCGAGCGTCTGGGTGCTGAAGGTGGTGCTCGAGGAGATATCAGTACGGAAGGCCTTGAGGAAAGTCTTCAAGTCGGCCTTCTGCGCGAATTGGTTGATGAACCCAGCGACGGCGATGCTGTTCGAGGACTCGGTCGCGGCGGTTTTGGGGATGCCGTAGAGGGACTGGAGGCAAGCTACAGTGAAGTGTGAGAACCAGATTGAGGAAGAAAAGGCGGACTACGCACACGGAGTGACGGTGCGGGCGCACGATGCCGGAGTCGCATCGGTGGACACGTCCTCAGAAATCTCGGCGGCGCCAGGCTTGGGAACAGAAATGACGGGCTTTAGCGAAACGGGGTTGTTGAAAGTGACGGTCGGGTGGATGTGCTCGATGAACTCTGCAACCTCAGCAGGCAAGGAGTACGAAAGTGTGCGAGCGTAGGTCTTGCCAGAAGCAATGTGCTCGAAGGTCTCGTACTTGGCCGCGAAGAGCTCGTTGGCCTTGGAGACGGGGACGGTGAGCGAGAGCCAATCGCCGGCAGACGAGGAGGGAGTTGCGACGAGATCGTGAGATGCGAGCCATGCCTGGACGGCAGCGACGGCCTCAGAGGAGGGCGCAAGGAATGCATTGACCTGAATAAAGATTTATGAGTCAATTAAGAAAAAATGTGAGGGTGATGAAAGTGAACGAAGACTAACCTCGGCCTTGGTGAGGTGATTCCCGTAGTTGGAGCTCCTCGGGGAGCTGACGTCGAGAAGCGTCTTCTGCAGTCCGGAGACGTCGGAGGAAGGGAGGGCGATGCGGAGGTTGACCGGGGCGGAGTCAGCGGTGGCTCCGACCCTGGCAAAACCGGCGGGTACACTGCTCAACTTCTCCTGCACAATGAAAGTCTGAAAAGGAGCAGGCCCAGCGGCCGCCAGAGATAGGATCGAAGCCAAAAAGAGGGATGTCGCAGACATGATGCCGGAGACTTCGCAGGCGGGAGGTGGGGAATGTACTACTGAAGAGCGCCGCCTTTATAATTTTCGTCCATTGCCACAAACGTTGCGCCGGTTGACATCGTGTTCGCCATAAGCCCTGGAATTACGCGCATATTTGGCGTGCACACGACTAGGACGACACCGCATCACTGCTGCATGAGCAGAAACTGTCACGAACATGTGAGAATCATCCATGGATCCGTCTAACAGGTTGCCCGATTTGGATGATGCGATATGAGGCGGTGATTGTCCCCAGAAGTCGCGCCTGGATCTCAATTCGGGATTCGATAATAAAGATAAGTAGTGTCGTAGTGGTCTTCCGTCGTCGTCGGCCTTACACCATGGTGGTCGGGTGTTCAGCATCGTTGTCTTCCGCGGAATAAAAAGTGAACATGGCTCACCTTCAAGTCTGTATTTGTTAAATTACAGCAAAGACGCAATGCCCACGAGGCCTCATGGCTTCAAGGGTTGTTGGCGTCGCACCAGCAGCTTGGCAACCGGGCAGGCGGAGACAAAATTCCCGAGCAGTCTCGAGCATATGTCGCTGCTGAAAATGGATTCTCTGAGCGCCTATGACTGAACCCACCAGTGTTATTTGGTTGGAGACCGATAAGGACCGCTTAAGAACCACAAGGGAGGCTATATGGGAGACAAGTATGTCGACATCTTCCGTCAATGCTGAGATGCTGAGATCAGAGTGCAGTGTGAGGCCGGAACATCGTCGGTTTGTCGAGGAATCATACCTGCAGAATCACTGGGGCTTGCATGTGCCCACTCACCTTTGCACTAAAAAGAATGTGTAAGAGTATCGGAGATATTCGCAATCGGGATTGCGTCGGGATTGCGTCGGGTTGGCGGTTCAAAAGACGCGTCATCGGGTAGCGCCGGATGGGATCGCATCTGTATATCCTAAGCCATCGGCCGAATCAGGATTCGGCCGATCGGCTTTAGTCTCTCCTAGACAGATACTACACCGCCAAAGTGCCGTCAGGCCGTCGCCAGGTGAGATCGTCAGCTGGATTCCAGAAAACGCATCAGCTGTAAACAGCTGTGAGGGGGATGGAATCCAGCTGCATGGTCCAGGCCGGATTTCCCGCTGGTGAGAGCATGGAGAGTCAGCTGGAAATTGAGTTTATACCCCAGCTGTGGGGTGGCCGGGCCAGGCTGGCGCAGTGAAAGTAAATAATTTAAGCTACCACCCAATATATTGATTTTGGTTCAAAAAAATGTCACCAGAGCTCGAATTGAACTCTGGTTATTAAGGTAAAGCCGCATGATTTTCAACCAAGCGTAGGATGAAAAATGTCGACAAGGGGTAGATGGTTGATTTTCTTCAACCCAGCCTCAACCTATATTTTAGGTTGACTTTTATCCATCGGATTTCAACCTGTTCCCCACTAATAGAGCGTCGGGTGATTGTACCGCTTCAAACAACCTATATGGCCCTGATATTGTTATACTGTTTTGCTCCGGAATCTGTGTTTTTTGCTCAGCCAAAGACGCAAACTCATAAACTGTAGTACAACTCTAAAATTCGCTTGGCAAAGCCCCCCCCAAAAACACACAAAGACTTTGTATGGCAATGGCATGACGAACACTTCAGAGTCGGAGGTCCGTGCACATCACGTGAGTTTGACAGATGGTTGATCAGGCTGATGCGAGTCCGACACTCTCTCTCTCTTCTCCCACCATCTCCGCGCGCATCCTCCCCTCATCGCCGCTGTGGTATCGCGCTGAGGTCAGATGTCATCTCGTGCTGAAGCCACGCCAGTCCTCCTCCACACCTCCTCGCACTCAGGCCGTAGTGCAAGCTCCCTCAAGCCGCTTTCGCCCCAATGCACGCTCGCCTCGCCGTTCTTCTCACCGACCGTCTGGTGTCGCCGGTTCCATCTTGCGAGCAAGTTTCAAGAGTCCCACGCTTCCACCTCAAGCACCCCAAGATCTCCTTCAAGACAGTCAAGTCCCCTCAAGATGCAAAGGGCTGTGTACTCTACTCAAGCTCTTGGAGTCTAGGTGTCCATGGCCTCAGGCCCTTAAAGTAATATGTCGACCCTCTATGTCCTTGGCTTCTCCCTCAAGTTTGCCGTGTCGCGAACGATTATTCAATGACTTTTCGGATATGCCGCGTTGGGTATATGGATCATTATGTCTTTTTGGGACGGTGTAGGTCGTCTTCGCCGGGGTACGTGGATCCGCAAGATTCTTTTTCTTTTTACTTACATTCATATAGTTTCATATGGTCGTCGTCCTTGCCTGCATGCTCTCCTCCACCTCCCTCCGCCAACACCGCCATCCGAGATGTGCTCTCGACCGACTGCGCTACCCATGGCGTCGTTGACAACCTCCAGCATGAGCTGCCGCCGACAACTGTCCCTGCCGCTGCACCCGCTACGGAAGCCAGAGGTGTAAGAAGTACTGTGTAATTTCTATAGCTAATATATATATAAATACATGATCTTTTGACCTGTCAATTGTCTGAGTGCGAACGTACAAGTTATATGAAGTGTTGAATATACCCCATCCTGCCCTACAGCTTGCACACAGGCTGGTTGGTGGGCTGGTCTCCAGGAAAGCTGGGTCCATCGTGGACCCATTTACTCCGTCGGCCGATATCCAGCTGATAGGAGGCCTGGTACCAGCCGGTCATCACACATGGTATGCATGACGATCCCAGCTGCCGGCAACGTGATTGACCGTTGGCGGTGTACAACGGGGATGCTCGTACCTCGCATGTTGTGATCGGCTTTGAGTTCAAACTTGTTTGCATTCGTCAGCCTTTGCCAGAGGCAAGGGAGTCGGACTAGCTTTGCACACGGGGACCGTAAGAATAGTAAAATGAGGTGCAAATGAGGTGGCTGACTCTGCTAGGTCACCCATTAAAGCATTCGGTTAAGCCACTGCATTGAACCACGTTTGCAATCGGCTTACATCGAGTTTTCTAGCTCCTACTACAAGACATACGTGAACAGTTGCGCAGATGTTACCATTTATGATTGGCATTCGGAGCAATTCTTTCCTCAAGCATGTCCGCCGCGTCGAAACTGCCAAACCCCGGAATCATGCCACAGCTGGCAGACTCTGTTGTTCGAGCGAGATATCGGAAATTCAGAAACTCTCGAGAGGCAGCGAACCATAATGCTCGTCCCATATTCCGCAAAGCCACCAGACAAGGACTAGTCCTTCAGGACGCTACAATGCCGGTGCCAATAAAATTGGTAATGCTGTTTTCGTAGGCACCGCCAAGAATGCACATACTGTACTGGCGTGTATGGTAGCAACGGCCTCAGGTGCGTTACGCCGGCCAATTTTGAAAAATTAGCAACCGAGGCCAAGTTATGCGTTACGGGTACCAATTTAGGCAACGGGCCTGGCGCTTTGAGTGGCAAGCCACCATTGTGCGTCAGGTTGGGAAAGTAGAGCGCACCATATTTCACCATTGTTTTCTGTATTGGGTAAGTAGAATGGACATACCTAGTGGCCATCGTGGCAAATCAGACAATTAATTGTGGACTGTAGAATTATTTTCTTCTCAATACAGACCTTCTCCTCCACTCTACTCTTATGGTGTCGCCCCAGCCTTTTGGACCTGCGTTGCCTGTTGGTATTCCACACGAGCTGAACACGATTGACGAGGAGACCTTGCAGCTTGCGGCACAAATCGAAGGGGAGACAGTTGCAACAATTGATCCTGATGATAATCTCTACGTTGCACCAGCGGATGATACTGCCGTCCCTTTGTGGCGCATTATTCGAGCTTCAGCTGGTCTTGATCTCCCCGCAGCTTCCCTCCCTCAAACGGAAACATTCTGTGTCACAACAGCACAGGTGGTGGAGAATGATACAGGGAGCCTTCAGGTTAGTGGTGTTGCAGAGGATGTGTGGGCCTATCATGATAATGGCGTACCGTTTGATGAGACAAATTTGCCCGTGGGGGAATCGTCCGATACCTAGATAGCTACGGCATTTTTATTGGAATTTTAAGCCGATTTTTAGAGCCAGAAAATGATTATTTTATGCCATCTAAAAGTTAGCAACCTAGTCCTCGTTACGCGCCGCACTGTGTCCCAGGCGCACACTCCGACGCGGGCGGCCACTTGACGCTCCCAATTGTTCGGTGGTGTCGACCTGAACTCGAATACTTACACTACACGACCAAAGCTACAGCTACAGGCGGATATCGAATTTGCGATACTTAAAGATCAGACCTTCTTGAACCAGACCAGACTTGGACCAGGCTCTTCCTACTAAGCGCCATCGGCCTCGACCTTAAGCGCACTATCTATTTTTGGCGGTCTCTCTATTTAACTCTTCAACCTGTTCCTGAACTTTCATTGCGGTTGAACTTGCTTGTTGGTGTGGTAATTTTCTGTGCATTACTAGTACATCAAGTCTGCATATATGCCAGTAATACTAATAGCCAAATCACGGTGGCTTCACTGACTTTGTCAAGCCAGAGAATACCACGAACACAATCCCATGCAAAAAAACGGCACAAGCGACGAACACGAGGGCGACACAAGCTGTTTTAATGCCCCATGGATCCTCTGGGTTTATGAAAGCTCCTTGGATCATATTATTTGAATGGGAAACTCTTCAGCGACACTGTAGAACTCACCCACGAATATCCCGCAAAACACCAAGACCAGCACCAGAATTGCCAGGGCTACTGACGGATCGCCGGCAAAGAACCAACGGCCAAAAGAACTACGGGCACGGCTTTCATAGAAAGAGGCCCAGTACGCTCTTTCGATCATATCTCAAGTCAATATCAGGACAGTAGTCAGCCTGCACGCACTCACATCAAAACCCACAACATCCCCACAATCCAGTCTAAAGTGGTCGTCACAGCTGTCTGGCCACGGTATTCAGCAGTCGCCTTGTATGCGCCCAGTGCAAGGACGACGCCGCTATTAAGTAGCCTCCAAGGGGTTACGAGTTGCATTATTTGATATTCTTCAAAACGTTCTATTGGTTTTTGACCTGGAGTAAGAGATCAGAGGCTTCGCAAATGATGATACGTTGGAACTGTACGAGTATCTACTTGAGGTTGTTCCATTTCCATCTTATGATCTCGAGTAATTATAAGGGATGGATACGTTGGAACTGTCGCGAGCTAAAACCAGAAAGTAAAGCAGCGAGGAGCTAAAGGGACCGATGCAGGATATGTGCAAGTTGGTTCGAGCTACACTGCAGTTTAGGAGACTGGGGACTTGTGAGGGGCTTCGGAAGTTGAGAGAACTGAACGGGGCTGGAGGAGTCTGTCCAGCGCAGGGGATTAAATACAAGAGGTACCTAAATTAGATCTGGCCAGAACAAGGGAAAACGATTAAATGGAAGGCGATCTGTGCAAGCCTTGTGGAGAACAACGGAGAGAAATAGAGCACAAAGAGAATGTAGTTTTTTATACGACAAGGTTGTTCTGTGAGCATTCTGGAACGGCGTTTCCGATGCAGATCTTGTGGACTCGGAGAAAGAGGATGTCCTTTAGTCAAAGTTCTTCTTGTGGAGAACAAGGAGCATTTACGTACTTTGTTCTTCTGCGAGCGTCTAATCGACACAATCATATGATATCACACCGCAAATAGCAATATTTCCGCTTAGCAAGAAAGTTGAAATGAAAGTGGCAGTTTCCGAGTGAATGGAAAGTTGCACGAAATCTACCTCTTTTCCAAGTCCGAAAAGGTGACTGGAAAATATCACTTTCCAGTTGACTTTCCTAGCCGGGTGTAAATAGGTGCTTTACGTGTGACTTTCATATCGCACGGAAAGAGGTACTTTCCATCAGCTTTTCCATCTGATCGGAAATTTTCAAACAATTAAGGTAGGTCTATTGTACCAGACAATTAAGCAGGGGTCATCATGCTGAGGTAACAAAGGTTTATTTCGGACCACAATGAAAGCCTGACGGAAACGGCCACTTTCCGTGTGATTATGAAAGACGCGGGGAAAGGGCCGGTTTACATCCATGGGGAAAGGTCGACCGGAAAGTGATACTTTCCGATCGCCTTTTTAGGCATAGAAAAGAGGTAAATTCCATGGCACTTTCCTTTCACCCAGAAACTGACGCTTTCCCTTCAACTTTCCCACTCCTCGGAAATACAGCCGTTTTGTAAATAGTATACGGGTTTCGTACATCGTTGATGCTCAATTTTGATTTACCTCTGTTTGCTGTTGCATCCCCGGCTCCACACACCTCCAAGCCACTGCCGAATGGTGTTTGTCTTTTGTGAAACCCCGCTGGACTTCGCAGAGCCCCAACTATGCACATTCTGATAAGATTGAAGACGACGAGTTGGCCATCCATGCTGAATGGCCTGAGTTGCAGCGTAATGCGAGTAGGGACAGTGTACGGCAGTGTGGAGCCGCTCTAGTCTCTCATAGACAGACGCTACAACAGTATGGTGCTCGTACCTCGCATGTTGTAGTCTGTTGATAAGGTTGATGCCGTGATTGGTGGCCGCGTTATTATGTTATCTCAAATTCTCGGTCGTCGAAGTACGTTCTGCAACGCGTATTTGCCCAATTTAGACTCGGATTTACGTGCAGCCTCCAGAAATTATTCATTTTTTTGGCCAAACTCGGGCGCCAGAGCTCAAGAACGAGGAAGTCGAGATTTGATGGGCGGAGACCGGACCGACATCCGAAACAGCGAGGGTTCCAGTTGCGATGAGAACAGCAAGGGAAAATATTTCTTGAGGAGACAGTTCACCTCTAATCTCACTCCCAAGAGACTTTGTCTCTTACAGTTTGTGAATTGAAGCTGTGGAAGTGCTGAGAGCCCGTGGGAATACAAATTGAAACTCCGATGATTTGTAATAACGCGGCCACCTATACACGGTGGCGCGGTTAACAACAGACTAGAGCCGCTCTAGCCGATGACATTTTTGCAAACAGAGATAAGCACAAATCGAGTATTAACGATTTACGAAACCCGTATACTATTTACAAAACGGCTGTATTGCTATTTGCGGTGTGATAAAAGCCCTGCGGAGAACAAACATGACCAAAAGCGGGGGATTGTGGCATTACCCGGTGAAATCACATCAGGCAGGTGACCCCTTATAAAGCTTTTTGGGACTTTGGCAAAGTGTCACCAGGCATTATAACGGCTCACCACCAGGCAGGTGGAGGTTTGGCCAAGCAGCATAATGTTGGCAGAGGGTTTATAATGCTAGATGTGCTGCCTGTCTTTTTTGGATATTACAGCACGTTGGGCGGCAGCTCTCCGAGTCGTAGTCAGTCCGACTGTATTTTGGGTCTTGGCAGAAATATACATTGTCACCCCTTTCATTGAACCCGATTCACAAGTCTTAGCCAAACGCAGCCTGCGCCTCATCCTCCTCCCCTCTCTGTCTTTTAAATTTGAAGGATTTGCGGCTTGCGCCGCGGGAATGCGACTAAGTTACAGTAGGCGGAACGGGACTCACAAGTTGTCGCAATTCGCGCGCGAGACGCGAGGAGGCGCTGCCAGTGAGCGAGCGCCGTCGCGGCTTGGTTGCGGCTGAGCGTTGACGTGAGAACCATCACCACGTGAAGGGTCCGTGCTTTGCTGCCAAAACTGTTGATGCATGCTGATCGCGCTTCTTGCTCTTAACCACCATCTTCCCCCTGCTTCCCTGCGATCCCCTTCTCTTCTCCTGCCGCTGCTGTCACAGTCAAGACTAAATCGCGTCCAATATCAAAGATAAAGGATTGGGGAGTGCGATGTGTATAGCTCGAAAGAGGATGGAATAAAAGGTTAACTACTACAGACGACTAGCTACTGTATATATACTGTTTTATCGGGCCGTGTGAACGAGAACATAAATATACTACAATAGTCTGTAACCATGTGTTGTACATGCATTGTCCATGAGATCTGTTAAGACCTATTAATTAAATGTGTGTTCCTCATGTGAACCGTCCCTCCACCATGTGTTCTTACAAAGCGACCTGTATCCTCATGTATAAGGTGTGTTTGTCGTGTGTTTGTCCAGAACGTTCCGAGGATATTAATAAGTGCTCATATAATATAAGCGCCAAAGATTAGATAGGCACATGTTTACATAAGGCGTTGGAATGATTAGATAGTATCAAATCGTGACAGCTGCCCTCCTTCAAGGTCTCCTCGCCCGTAACCACAAGCCTCAATCCACCCCAAACCCATACCAAGCGGCCCTCAAGCGTCTCCAAACCTCGATTGCCTCAAGCGTCAAGTCGCCGATATGTCCGCAAGCTCCCTCAAGTCTTCAAACTTTGCCAACATGGACTTGGGTACCTGCTCCGAGCTAGGCTTCGATGCAATTCTTCTTCTCATATCGCAAGCTCTGCAAGCCCATCATGTCATCCAAGCCTCTCGAGTCATCAAGCCCGTTCACCATCAAACAGCTCCCGATCCCTTCGCCAGCAGCACCCATCGTCAAATCGCAAATCCTGCGTATGTCCCGGGGGTGGAGGCCGAGGTGGTGCACGGTCTCCCGTCGCACCGATGCTCTCGCCAGCCCAGTGGTTCTCAAGACTCATTCTCGTGAACAAGGTTGGCGTGACTCATCTCGTGGCGCGCGTTGATCAATGTTGTGGCTGTAGCTTGTTTAATATATTCATATATTCATTTCTCTGTTTCTATTTGTGTTCGAATGAGTATTGGAGAAAGAGAAGAACCTGCAGTGTTCGTGGTGGTGGCCCATACAAGATTATGGGCCTTATAATGCTTTATAAAGCCCTAACAAGATGATGGGCCATTAGAAACCTCACAAGCGGCTGCCGGGTCGCTTCGCTCCCCGGCATCCTCTTGCCGAAAGTAGACAGATCAGCTGAATGATGAAATCAGCGGAATTTGAAAAGGCTTCGGAGAGACGGACAGACACACGTAATTTTATAAAGAGAGTGATAAGCCTGATTGAAATTATGACTGAGATTCTAGTCTTTCCTAGACAGACACTACAGCGGCATGCTCGTACCTAGCATGAGTTATATCCCCACTTGCAAGGCTGAAGTTGAAACTCCGAGTCGCAATAATCCTCGAAGTTGGATGTTATATCAAGTTTAAATGTTAACTGCTTGTGATAGCCAAGTCAAGGACCAGAGCTCATTAGCATATGCATCAGCGACGCTGGCAGAACTTACACTGCGGTTGCGACCATGATTTAAAATAGACGAGTTGAGAGAAAACGCCGCGGCGCACCGAATCCAACCATTCTTGAGAACCGAGCTCCCTTCGCGGTCGTGATTTATCCTAAAATTATTTAGGACGCTGCCACGTTCGGGAATAGCAGAATTGAACGTACGGAAGCCAGCTTTCCGAGATATTAGGGTCCCTGGTTGACCATCCGAAATCGTAAAACCCACAATTGGATGTAAACGCAAGTTCAATCGAACTTTCGTATTCAGGGCCAGATGAATGACGGATGAACCCCAGTTTTACTGTTGTGGACGCCGCTGGGGTGGATGCCAATAATAAGTGCAGTGATAGTCCTGTAGCGACATTGAAGCGATTATTTCCGACACCTGAGGCGGATCCAGAAGGAGGTGTCTAATATTCGAACACCGCTGCCAACAAGGGCGAGTCATCGGCCTTGGATTCAGGCTCTGTGAGGTCAACGCAGAGCCTCTTCGTTGAAGACCGTCCTGTACTCGAACCAGTGCTAACCAGGAGTAAGAAACGTATAGCGCTCTGGGGCAATCAAGTTACCATTGACAGGCGTTTTCCCGGAAAGGAGGGCATATATTTCTCCACATCCTGGAGAAGTTTGAGCAGGAATCTCCCTATATCGATGTGCATTCCCTTGCCTGTGATTCGTTGTTCTGTGAGACACTTTACCACATGTAGTCGTCAGACGGGGAGCGATTGGACGCACCATGTATCCCCAGATGAACACCGCCGAAAAATGCCAACTGTGGTGCCTGTGTTTGAGTTCCTTGTGTGATTCAAGAATCGTCGTCATTGCATCTTTAGAGGTTTGGATACAGACAGTGCCCGCCGTCGTGAAAAACTGCAGCATGTAGGCCCCTTGTCTCCACTATACCATACAGCTGAAAAAGATACGGATGGCTGGACCCGATCTTCAATTGCAACATGCTGAGAGCCACATTCTCACCGGAGTTCTGAATATTGGCGTGTGTGTGTCTTATATTGTATCATAAATTTAAATGTACAACGTGAGCACCATAATCCTCCGGCTTGGTGGGATTGCGGGTTAAGACAAGCAAGGAATCGGTGACTTGATGGAATCGGGTGATAAGGGCGAAAGAAAAGTGCACCATGGCGGGTTTCCACCACTGATCTGCTGCTCAATATAGTTCTGTCCGTTAATATGAAAAATGTACAACCGTACAATGCGAATCGATGACCAGGTCCGCTGCGGAATTCTGTCCTAATATATCCGCGTCACAGCCCTGCGATGCAGCGCACCCGCGTACAAAGCACGACGGCGCCACGGGCTACTCCAATCCCAACGCCCACGTACTCTGCCGACCCTCCTCCAATACGCGTATCTTCGCCTTCGTCGCCCTAACGTCCACGTCCTTACCGCCGTGCTCCTTGTGCCGCGCGGAGCTCGGCGGCCAAATATGCCTGGCGCGCGGCGGGGGAGGACCCCGGACCAGGCTCGGCCTCGGCGGTGGTGGAGAAGGAGGTGGGCCAAGGGCCGGGGTGTTTTGAGGGAGCATCGGGCGAAAAAGTATTCAAAAAGGCGTGGGAAGAGGAGGGCGGGTACTGCCCGAGCTCAGCCTCACGCTCACTTGGTTGGGCGGCCATGGGTGCGGATATCGGCATGCCGTGGGGGTAGTTTTGAGGCAGCAGCCCGTTCGCGATCGATACACGCGATTGGGGGGCCACAAGGGTTATGCCGGGCCCTGCGAAGGCCTCGCGCCGGCGCGCGCGACGGATGAGGAGCCACCGAACGAAAAGAGCAAAGAGGGCTGCGACTATGGCGAGCCCGACGCCGATGATCACGCTTATGTGCGGTTTCCTGATCAGTTTAAGCCAGGAGATGAGCGAGATAAGGCTGATGAGAAAGATAACAAGGTTCATGCCGCTTGGTATGATAAGCCGCACCATGGTTGGATTCAAGGTGGATCTGTGAACGTGAAGATTCTGAAAGAAGGAGACTGCTTTGACGCCCGCATATCAGGGTCAGATCTTCTTCCGCACTGCATTTACGGCTCCTGCTGTCAAACAAAAGGCGGTTGTTGCTGATGGCATACAAAGCCACGGCGGCAATCCCAACCGGTCCGCTGGCTCAATGAGGAACTGATGAAGCGTCCGTCCGATGCACTGCAGCACAGTAACCCAGGTTACCGTACCAGGTTCATGTCGAAACCAGACACACCGCCGGTTCCTCAATTTAGCAGGTATTTAAGTTAGCTACACTTCCTCAAGTATCTTAACACATGTAATTTAGCGGGAAACTCGATTTTATATATCGGATTTGGGACTTAACAATATCTAATCACTAATCTAATCTATCAAAGTTCAAATAAATGTCCCTGAAACTTCAAGTATCGGCCCGCCTTTCGCCGGCCATGAAATGCAATAGAAAAAATAAGGAATAAATGGTCTTGAAGTGAATCCCAAAACTATAGGTATCAGGCCTGTCGATATGCCTGTCGATACTTTAGATTTTGAATTAAGTTTAGAGGAAGATTAAACGAGAAGTATGGATTCTGGTTTAAAGGTAACTTATCTTAAACTAGATACAAAACTTGAGGTTTCGGACGCCATTAAACCGATCTGCAGATGGTCTGCAGATCATCGTCGTCACATTGTCGCTGATTGATGATCTGCAGACGACCATCTGCCGACCATCTGCAGATGGGTTTAATGATGTCCGAAACTTCAAGTTTTGTATCTAGTTTAAGATACCTTTAAACCAGAATCCATACTTCTTGTTTAATCTTCCTCTAAACTTAATTCAAAATCTAAAGTATTGACAGGCATATCGACCGGCCTGATACCTATAGTTTTGGGATTCACTTCAAGACCATTTATTCCTCATTTTTTCTATTGCATTTCATGGCCGGCGAAAGGCGGGCCGATACTTGAAGTTTCAGGGACATTTATTTGAACTTTGATAGATTAGATTAGTGATTAGATATTGTTAAGTCTCAAATCCGATATATAAAATCGAGTTTCCCGCCAAATTATGTGTGTTAAGATACTTGAGGAAGCGTAGCTAACTTAAATACCTGCTAAATTGAGGACCCGGCGGTGTGAGAGGCGCCGTGGCTGTGTTCCATCGTTGATCTAACGCACCAAACAGTTCAAAACACTGCCCATTCTTGATCTACAATTGATCTACTGTACCATCTTGGCATGAAACAAGACACGCCAGTGCAGCCTCACCCATCTATATTTTCAGATATGATTCCATCTGAACTTCGCACTATCGCCGAAAGGATGTGATCGACCCGCTGTTTATAACTGGCACGATGGAGCATTCACAATTGGTTGATTGATTTAAACCCATTACCACGGTGGCTCTACTGAACTCATAGCCCCTCTTATTTGTGATATTCATCCGAGTTGTAGTCCCAGCCGCGGTATTGCATCAGCCGTGTCCTTGGCCGTGTCGACCCAAAACGGCTCAGATGCTGTCCACCGTGCAACAGCCGCAGCCGCAGTTCTTGATATACGACAGGGCCAGTGAATTTCCCTTTGCTTCAAGTCTTATCACCTTCAGCTTGTCGAAATGCCCCCTCGTCCAATATCCCGAATTCTACCATTCACACTCGGGTTTGTGTTCAGCTTCGCACTTGTTGCGGCGGCAGATGTATGTCCCTGTGTAAAACACTCTTTCTTAATACTCATTTACACAACTAGCCACTAGGGCCTTACCCCAAATCCACACCCAAATGGGCGCAGATTTACGTCGACCTCTTGTTCGCGCTCATCATTTTCTGTTTCATGGTCGTTTTTGCGCTAGCTGTCTGGTCATTGTGCGGCTGCGCGGAAACAGACACAGGCCCACAAGCCCTGGCCAACGAGAATCCTCAGAGGCTGGCCGATGAGGTCCGCCTTCTGCGGGCACGAGTCCAACAGCTCGAGGCGGATGGCACACGTCTCAACTACGGCTCTGTAGCGAGTACCGAGCCCTCGGAAGCCCGGATATCCCCACCACCTTATGCCGAATCGGAAGGAAGGAAGGTTCCCGCGGTGGATCCATGAGTATAACTATTATAATGGATTCGGAACTCAAAGAGTCGAAATGGCTCATACATAGCCATTTCCAGTATCCACATCCTAGACTGTCGAATCGGATATCATCAGCCGTGAGACACGGGTGCTGGGTTGCCTACCGCCTCGCATGAACACGGAAGTGGCAGTGGCCCTCCTACACAGTGCCGCCGGTATATGAGCCATAGATGCCTCGACGACGATAAAGAAATTCCTCGTATAACACTGCCATCTTGAAGTTGTACGCTGAATCTTGCGCTGCATTCCTAGACGTTCAGGCACGGTGCTGGGTTGCTGTGGGTTTCCTTACGTGCTTGGCGTCTTAGGTGCGCTTGGGGACGTGGTGCGCGACATGCGGCGCAGGTGCGACCAGTAACGAAGCGGGCCACGGCGTCGGAGAAAGGAGTCTGAAGAGATCTAAGAATTCCTCAGCGATGGCGAAAATCAATTGAGGTACAAGAGAATTCTGAGATGAGGAGATGAAAGGGAGGTACAACGATGGCAGGATAGAATGGAAAATCGAGGAGGTGAAGGAAACGGAGATGCAGGACACGGATGAAGGCGCGAGGAGGGGAGAGAGGGGTGAGGTGATGGTGTTCCGAGGTGATAGCGTTCGATGAAACAGAATGAGAATATGCGAGAGTAGTATGAATGTAAGGATGCGAAAGATGAAGGAAAGAGTAAATCGGGAGGAATGTTGGAAGTAGAAGAATAGGACGCATGTATATAATAATAAGGCGAAGACAGGTCAAGGTACAGTTGGGCACGTAAGGGAGGGGGGGGCGGGGAGTGAATCACACCGGAAAATGTGAATCTCCCCCCCAGCACCACTGCCGAAAGTGTTGATTTCGACTGCAAATAATTGGGCTAAAAATGCGTTTGGAACTGAAGGTTTCAGGCAAATTGAATAGATTGCTGAAAGTATGCGATTAGACTGTAGCTTCGACGCTGCTGAGTACTGAAGCTACTTTAAGGCGCGCAAGCAATAGACCACCTCAAGGTACGAAGATGACCGAATCAACTTCACCCATGCAGACATTTTATTCTCTTCTTTCAGCTCTAAATCAAAATTTTTGACTACGCGTCTGTTTTTTGGCTGTCTGGGGGCTTGAATGAAATAACAAAGCAACGAGTAAACTCCAAAACAGTTCATGGGAGATAGAAAGTGTTGGTACGTGTTTCAGCAGAGTGACTATCCAATGACGAAGAAGCCACGAATTCAAGATTCTGTGAATTAGATAAAGTGTTCAGTTGGGAGCTTTGCAACATGATTGGTGTCGAAGCGAGAGAGAATTGGGATTGTGTGCTATCGAAGTAGATTGTGCTGGAATGGATCATGGGTCCAGGCGCGTAGGGCTTCGATGAGATACAGGGCACTGTCTGCCAGAAAATGGTTTTTGCAAGGAATATTTGACCGAAGCTCCGCTTTTTGCCTTGGCCGCATATCGTGGGATTCGGATTCCCGGCTTTGATGTGCGTTCGTGAAAGTCCTGCTCTTAGTCTTGATACCCATATATCACAATCGGCAGCATTATTCTACCCTCTGGACCAAACACTAAATGTGTCCGTGACTCTCCAACAACCACTGAAGAGCTCTTTCATCGTCCTTGGAGTAAGCATATCGCCAATCTCAACGTAGTCCAACGAGTCGAGTAATGTGGCAAGATCACTGCATCACAAATGTGCCGCGCTACCGCTTATTTCGCTCAAGGTGATGGTCAGTTCAGACCAGCTGATGGCAGAGAACCAGCCCTTCGCCGCGTTGCGTCTGGTTAAGGCGCAACTACAACGAAAATACGGGGCGTAGAACTTAGGGGCTGTCTGCCGATGATGTCGCATCTGTGATTCCGGTTACGATCACCGGTATTCCCATTTCAAAATTCTACATAATCACCACCTTTCTTGCCGTTGACCACATACCCGGCGTTCCCGTGCTCCACGTCGCTGGGCTTCCGCTTCCCGTACACCATCGGGTCCATGGGAATTCCCTGCCCATTTCCATCGTCCGTCGAGTACTCGATATCTTTCTGGATTCGGACGATGGCACTGGTGGTCTTATTGGACTCCGGGACAGTGGTGAAATTTCGGTTGAACGCAGCAGAGGTAACGTCAACTGCGCCGTTGGATTCGTTGGTTATCCATAAGCGGTTGTTGAGATTTGAAAGCATGCACCTGTGACATGCCGATGAGGTTTGAGATGAACATGATGGACGGAAGAGACATACAAGGTATAGACACGTCCGATGGTGATCTGAGTAAAGACGCGTTAGCAGACGTTTTGGAGAGGCGAGGGGAGTTTACCTCGAGCATCAAAGCCGCTATAGTTTGAATTAGGCGTGGGTCACGAGAAAACAGGCCATTCAACTCACAGTTCGTCTCCGGTTGAATCTTGAACAGAACGACGGTCACGATACTGTTCAACTTCAGTTTCTCTACGATTCCCGATGATAATCCAAGCACATACGTTACGGTTGTTGTTATAGATCCGTTCCGTATTGCAGCGAGAGATAAGCGGCGCAAGAGGCTAAACACCAGACGCAATAAATATTGGAAAAGCTTCCGAGAATGAAGTTTCACTCACTCGCTAGTCCCCACGAAAGCGGTCTTGAGGGTCTGGAACTTCACAACGAGGATGATCGTGATGAACGTGTCGGCGGCAACGCATCCGCTGAGCCACACCGTCACCCATCTGCAAACGTTTAACCCATTTAAAAGAAACGCAAGCTAGTACACGGACTTGACAAGTCCCTGCCTCGATGATATCGCGCGTGAGACAATCAGCGTCGCTGCGGTTGCTCCGGCGCCAGTGAGACCGACCATGATGAACAAGGCGAGGATGGGCAGCCAGATCCATTGGTTTGTCCTAGGGAACAGGGTCAGCCGGGCAAGAAATAGCATGGGTAACCGTCCACGGACAGGTTGAACACCATGCGGGCCAGGAAGATCTGGACCGCGGCTCCGGTGATTCCAGTTCCAATGACGTAACCTGCAATACCCCAAGGTCTGAAATCTTGGTGAGCAACAATAGGCATTCGCAAAATAACGTCTCACTGAGAAGCGACGTAATCCTGCCACCAATCTTCAGCTTAGAGTTGTGGCGGGAAGAAACCGCATACCAGCTCGCCCCAATGCTTTCCATGGAAAAAGAACGTTACTGTGAAGTCGATAGCGTCGCATGATCACTTACGGATACCATGTACAAGTAGGTAGAAGAAAGACAGGCAAACACTGTGAGTATATCTCCCGAGAGCGCAATGAGGACCATGATTTTGTTGAATGCCCGGTCTTAGCGAGCTTGTGAGTGAATGACGAATAAAGCACAGACCAATCTTCGAGACTTACCGCGCTTGTATCGACCGAAGTAATTGAAAATCCTGCCATCCGTGATCAGCGGGACTCGTCAAATTGAAGGGAGAGATGATGCACTCTTTTATTCTGTGAATGATTCTTAGATTCGAGGTATTCAGATGATCATGAGAGGTACATACTCCAGTGTGAAGAGCCTAGGTGCAAAGGAGATTTAATAGAATATAGGCGTTGTGGCAGAGACGACACCTTACACCATGTTAGCCCATGAGGAGAAGAGGAGGCAGCTGTTAAACAGATGAGGCCTCGAACAATTGCTGAATGTGTGAAGAAAAAAGTCACCCCAAGCTTAGATCATACGTGGTGCCCATGGTGGGATTGGGGAGAGTGATGAGTGAAAGGGAAATGAAGGCCTGGAAGCCGCGGAAAATCTAATGAGAAATGATCCGTCATTAAACCCTTCGTCGCTAGAGCCGGTTTCAAAAGTAATTACGGGTTTTACGAAATTTTGTTGCTCCGTCTTCGGCTCCACATGGCTGAGTCTCGGATTTTGCCCGCGTCCGTCTTCTGCAACCACCCGTGGCCACCCATAAGTGTATTCCGACATGAGGAAGAAAAAGCCGGTCCATTTATCCTGCAATCACCCCCACGAGCAAGCCGACAACTCATGGTGGAGTTGCGGAAGTCAGATGTGGAGTTGATGTAGAGCCGAAGCTAGCCGAGGACGAAATTCCCGCTCGTTACGAGTCCTAAATTTATTTAGACTCATTTTGAACAGCAAACTAGGACCATCGATTATCTCTTCAGAGGTTAGATACCAAAAACAGCCCAAATTTTGGCTAATGTCCGAACCCAAAATATTTTCCTGCGGTTTCTGAGGAGGCCAAAATCGTTGTTTTCAGAAGAGCATCACTTTTAGGAAAATTTTGGTCAAGATTTTTCCAAAATTTTGTCCGAACCCGGTCTAACCTACCCAAGGATAATCAAGGATCTTAGCAAACTTAAGTAAGGTTCCCGTGACCTTTACGTCAGGTCTTTTTTTTTTTTTTGGGGGGGGGGGATGTTTGGTGTAAGGGTACTCAGTCTGCAGAAGCATTCCAAGATCCTCTGGGTTGTGGTAGGTTGTGGTGTGGAATTTCACCACTTTTGCCGTCGAGGGTGTCCGAGCCGAAATTAGCTTTACGTCAGTTTTTGTCTGGGCGCGGCTAAGGCCCTAGACAACGCTTGGCGAGGCGCCCGGCTGCCGTCACAGAGATCAGCGCCTTGCTATTTGCCGGTTGAGGACCCTGGTCAACGCAGTGTATGAGCCTGATTTTTCGATTTTGGCCGTGCATCACATTTTCGTCAACATCTTTCGCGTAATCAGCTTTTCCCTCTACCAAAATGTGTCGGCATGTCTTGGCTAGTTCTCCTAAGCTTGATTCGTATTTGCATTCTTGCCCGCCGATCCTCTCCCTGCTTTTGGGTTGCGTTGTGCGCTTGGGCCAGGTTGGCTTCGTGCATATCCTTATTGTACGTTATATCAAACGAGGTACGAGTTAGAACTGATATAGAGTGTCTGTCAAGAGAGACTAAGTAATTGTACGTGGACTTTTCGAGCCCCCTCGAGCGGTATCAACCCGATTTTGTCCAAGCACTGTGGGACTTCCTGTGTTATCCCTACATCTTTGTGTATGAGATCTTGCCCGTGTTTTTGCTCCCTCACAAGTTCGTTGTACTATCGTTTATTCGTTTACACAAATCTAGCTAACAGTTCATCCAAGGCATCGTGTACGATCTGTAACGGAAGAAAGATCAAGGTCAATGGTACTATTGGATATTTGAAAGCACCACCAGTAATCACAACTTACAGGGCACAAAAGTTGGCGGAGCTTCCAGTCTAACGCCCTTCATTTATTTTATTTCATTTTTTCAGTTTACTCCACTTCCAATCCATTGTACGCCAATCTCCTACTTCTACACAACTATTTTAGGTGCTCTACATATATTTACAAGTACTACATTGTGGTTCATAGGGCCAATGTTTTGGGTGTTCCGCACCAGAATCCTCACATTGCGCCGGAGAGCCACCCGATGTGGCGCTCGTCCATGTTCCGATTCTAGCAGGCATTCTAGGACTCGCGACCTATCTGAGACGAAGCTCAACGCAAACGCTCGGGGTGTAGCAGTCTTGCGGTGCAGCACGAGCTATAGAATCCCCGAGTCCTTGAGCGCGTTCTGCAGGATGGTTTCCTTGACGGCGGCGAACACAAGCCGGATGTTCATCCTGTTGGTGGCCTGCGTGATGCTAAGAAACAGGATATAAGAATGCAGCATGAAGGAAAGAGGTGATCGCTTGAGCAATCGCTCTTTCGTGAGGCCGTGAAGTCACACAAAGGCCACAGGGAAGGCAACGGCTGCGAGGGTGCGACCGTGTGCACAAATAGCGGTGGGACACTCACTGCGGATACACCGTCAGTCTCGCCCGGTACTCCTGCATGAACTTCCAAAGGATGTACTTGGCCGCCTTCTGTAGGTCGTTCCCGCCTGTGTATTCGGGGAAGTAGCGCTCGAGGGGAATCTGTGGGGGAGGAGCGTCAATGGTGCGAGGACGAGAAGCGGCGAACAGGTGGCGAAGGTGAAGTAAGGTGAATGCAAGGGAAAGGACGGAGGGGTTGGGGACAACATCAGCGAAAAAGCGGGGGTAGGGAGCCCCGCGAAGGACGGTGGACAAGTGGAGTGAGGTGAGAAGCAGGGATAGGGAATGCAAGACAACGCCCGAACAAAGGATCGGACAGAAACGCACATTTGGCAGCTTGTGCTTGAACTCGGCGATCTTGTTTAGCAAGAGGATCACGCTTGTGCGGAGGAACCAGCGCGAGTTGATCACAGACTCGAAGAGGTAGAGCGACTCGCGCATGCGGTTCTATAAGGGATGTGCCATCAGCGAAAGAATGGAATACAGGAGAGATGAAGAGGAGGGAGAAGAAATAGGTAACTGGGGACAGGCGCACGAGCCAGACACTCCCCGCATCATGTCCCGACCAGAATAGACAGCCGCGCATAGGCCCTGACGGCGCGGAGTACCACGATCGCCGCCCATCTTCTCCGGTGGATGGCATGCGCTCTGCTCGACACTCCCCTCCGACGCACACCCGCCACCGACGCCGCCGCTGCTTGCCCTGGAACGAGCGCGACATCACACACCAGTCTCGCGTCTCGACGTACGGATTACGCGTCTGGGGCATACTCTCCCGGATGGAGTCCGCGGTCGCGTACATACAGGCACGGTCGGCAGACTCACAGTGCCCCTCCGCACTGAGAGACACCGCGAAGGAGCGAACAAGGATACTCTCATCCACACCAGGGATACGACTCCAAGACACCGAACAAATAAGGACAGGAAAGGAACGGATAAGGGAGGAGAAGATAAACGCACCACGCGTCGTTCCTCCTGTAACGTCTGGTCGTAGTCGCTCAGCGCCGTGCAAAAGATGATGCTCGTGACGCTGTGGAGGAAGATGAGCTAGCGAGCGATTTGAGTGAGACATGAAGCGAGATACGTTGCGCCTCGACTCTCGCTTCTCGACGCTCCGCGAAGAACAAGCGACAAAATTCAGAAGTCAAGACACACCTCTCGAAGCAGTGGATCCATTTCTTACGCTCTGAACGCTGCCCGCCGACGTCGATGATGTGGATCCTGCAAGCGTGATCAGCGGGGTGATATGAGATAGACAGGGAAGACGAAGAGTGTACGAAGCGATTCGAGGGACGGGGTGGAAATGGAGTGTACGCGAAGAGAAGAACAAATGAGGAGACACGTACGACAAACCACTCATCCAGAACCGCGTCTCGATGATGGCGGTGCTCATTGTGCGCGCGTGCAGGATATCCTCCTCTGAGGGCACGTACATCGGCGCCGCGATGCGGTGGATCGAGGCAAAGAAGCTAGGCGTTTGTTAGCATGGGAGCGAGCGGGAAGAGAAAGCGAAGTAGGAATAAAGCGGCAACGACGTGGGAGGGAGGGGAATAAGAGTGGGGAGCGAGCGGGCGAATGGAGGCAAGTAAGCAGGCGCGGCGTAAGAACATGGGTAAGGAGGGGAAGGGTGAGAAGGTGAAGTGGGAAAAGGGGCGAGGGGGAGGTGAAACGAAGCAAAGGTGGTCATAAGATGGAAGGAAGTGGTATGGAGTGCAAAAGAGAGAACGAGGAAAGGGATAAGAAACAAGACACGCACTACCACGCACTATCCATCGAATAACAGTTGGTGGGGTGCTCGAGAAGGCACTCGTTGGCGAGCGTACGCGCGACGTGCCATATGGCGTGAACGAGCGCCGGGGTAAGTACCGGGCGCGTATGCGGCACCGGGTCCACGTCAACCTCGCCTGCCCCGCCTGCCGCAGGAAACGCCGCGAGCAGCTGCGTGGCGTGTGGGCGTTCACTCTCCTCCAGTGTCCCGACGCCCACCCGGCGTACCACGTGCGCGAGCGTACCCGCGTAGTAGAGCACATTCTTGTATATCGTCGTACGGTACTCGGCGAGTTCACGCGCGTCGAATCCCCCGTGGTGGATCTTCATCCGCTTCACGATCGTACGCTTGCCGGACCCGCACAAGCCGAGGAGTAAGACCTGGCACTCTTTCCTGAAGCGCTTTGAGTCTTCCATGATCTGCTGGTCGATGATGTCCGAGCGCGCCTTGGCGAGAAGAGCTTTTCTCGAGAAGGGCTGGCCCATGGTCATGGCGTAGATGAGAGCACGCTCGCCCTCTCCCAGCGCACCGACGCCCGCCCGGTGGGCCACACGCGCCAGCGTGCCCGCCGAATCAAGTACATTCTTGCATATCGTTGTGCGGTATTCGGCGAGCGCGCGGATGTCAAAGCCTCGATGGATCATCATCCGCTTCACAAACGTGCTCTTGCCGGATTCGCGGAGCAGGATCTTGCACTCCTTGCACACCTTTGGGTTGTCCGTGCTCTGCCAGTCGATCCCGTCCGGGCGCGGCGCCTTGTAGACATACGCTGTTTTCGAGACGGGCTGGCCCATGGCTAGGGCTGAGACGAGAGTGATGGCGAAGATGAGAGTCCCAAACGAGTGCGGACAGAGTACAGGAACTTGACACAGGAAAGGCAAGGAGAAATCACCGCTTTTCTGCCGTAAGCGCCAATTGGCGGTAAAACCCTCGCTAGGAACAAACATATCTGAGAAGGGAAGAATTACCCCAACAGGACGTGTAAAAGGAACAAGGGGAGAAATACGACACTGGACATTATAAATGAAAGGGTAATAGAAACGGTTGCCTCGATACGGTGCGTAGTGGCGGTGGTGACGCGAGCACCCGGGAATTCGAAATGAGCTGGTTGGAGATCGGTCAAGGGCACAAAAAGAGATAGCCCTGAAGCAACTTTATGATTTTGTTGGACCACAAAGCCTGAACCAGTGACAGATACCGTCTGGGAAAATAATACTGAAATCCCCACTTGGCTGAAGTTGAAACTCATGATAATCCTCGAAGTTGGATGTTATATCGAGGGAGCTGAAAATATTGCCTGCTTATAATAGCCAAGCCACGGACCAGAGCTCAGTGGGGTGTGTTTGACGTACATATGCATCCGCGACGCTGGCAGACCATACACTGCGGTTGACAACATGATTAAAAATAGACGAGTTGAGAGAAAACGCGCACCGAATCCAACCATTCTTGAGAACCGAGCTCCGGGCCCTTCGACTTCATGGTTTATCCTAAGATTGGTGAGGACGCTGCCACGTTAGGGAATAGCAGAATTGAACGCACGGAAGCCAGCTTTCCGCTAGTCTCTCATAGACAGACGCTACAACAGTATGGTGCTCGTACCTCGCATGTTGTAGCTTTCAGCGATATTCGGGTCCTGGGTCGACCATCCGAAATCGTAAAACCTAAACACAAGTTCAATCGAGCTTTCGTATTCAGGGCCCTGTTTTACTCTTTGTGGACGCCACTGGGGTGTATGCCAATACCAAATGCCGTGATAGTCCTGCAGCGACATTGAAGCGATTATTTCTGACACCTGAGGCGGATCCAGTAAGAAGTGTCCCATAGTCGAATACCACTGCCAACAAGGGCGAGGTCGTCGGCCTTACATTCAGGCGGTGTGAGGTCAACGCAGAGCCCCTTCGTTGAGCACCGTATCTACACACTGTACTCGGACCAGTGCTAAGCAGGAGGAAGAAACACATAGCGCTCAGGGGCAATCAAGTTATCAGGCGTCTTCCCGAAAAGGAAGACATGTATTGCTCCACATCCTGAGAAGTTTGAGCAGGAACCTCCTCGATTTACATTCCCTTACCTGAAATTTGTTGTCCGGTGAGACAGTTTACCAAATGTAGTCGTCAGACGGGGAGCAATTGAATGCACCATGGAAGTTTGGATACCGACAATGCCTACCGTCATGGAAATTGCCGGCGAGGCACCACACCCGATCCATCGGACCGATTTTACGGAGTAAGTTTTTTTTTTTTTTTTTTTTTTTGCGGAACGTTTTGGTATAGGGGGGTCGAGGAGCATTTCTGCTCTCCTTTCGGACCGACCTAGTCGTCCCAACCCCCGACGTTGAAGTGGCCTTGGACTGATAACCCGGCCGGACAGGAATTACCGCGCGAGGAAATGCGTCTGCCGCACATGCATCCGAAGAATCGTGATGCACCGTGTGGGGCTTCGGTTTCCATCATTGACTCTGGCCCAGTAAACTAGGCCTTCACTGTCTCCGGCTAACCGACACCCACTAAAACCCCGTTCTCCCTGAACCAATCTCTAGGGAGCCTGTCTTCGTTTTTTAAGACCCCGGACCATGTTTTGCGAACTTTGTCCTTTTGAAGGCCCTTCTTGCCGTATTTCGCCGTGTCTGTCAGCGCACAATCAAGTGTCAAACGGTTGTTTATGGTTCTGCACCACTGGTTTTTTATCTCCCGTGCAGACGCGGGTCCTCCTCCGCCCACAACCCTCTCGTTCCGCAGTTTCCAAATCAGGTGGGCGGATTCAGACACAATTATTCGGAAGAGCCTGGCTTCACCTGCATTCGCCTTCTCTATTGCGCCACATGCCGTTATTCAATTCTGAGCCAGTTTTGAGCTTCCACAACTCACTTGCAAGGTCCCACACTTGACTCTGTCCAGGTTCTCTGCATTGGGTGAGTATGTGTTCGATGGATTCTGTTACACCACATAGGTTGCATTTTCCCCAGTCCTCGCTACCGGATATTTTTTCCCAGTAGTGTCCGACCTTGTAGCCGTTGTGCAGGAGCATCCAGAGGAAGAAGCGGATGTTTCGTGGTATGTCTTTGTTTTTCATCGAGTTCCAGATCTTTTCTGTTGATGGTGCATTCCCATTAGTGTCTGTGGCCGCTCCTTTCGCATACGCCATGTTTCTGATGGTGTCCCTACGTTTTAGTGCATTTTGGTACTTCTCAGATTTCATTCTCCGCTGCCGTATCATTTTATATGCCACAGATTGGGTCATAGCTTTCAGCTTTGCGCCCGGTAAGATCAGGCGGTGTGGTATCCCCATGTCTATGGGGTCTGGTTGGTTTTTTGTACGGCCGTCTCCGGCCAATTTGTCAGCGCCTTCATTTCCGATGTTTCCAGAGTGCCCTCGCACCCACTCGAGGCTCGTTCGTGCCTTCCGTTCACGGATACGAGCCACGGTAACTTGGAACACTGCTCCATTTGAGACAGTTAGGAAGCCTTCATCTTCCCACCTCGAGAGGTTTTTGGTCAGTCCATCAATAGCGTATCGCGAGTCACTATAAATTGTCATGGGAATATCTTTTGGACAGTGCTCAACTGCCTCTTTTATTGCTATGATCTCCCCAACTTGGTTGGATGGGTCAAGGGCTTCTGGGATTTTAATAGCTCTGTCACGGAGTAAGTTTAGGTCTCCGATAGGAATCATCCGAAAATCTGGGTCAGAATTAAGTATCATGGTACAGTGAATGTGTTCCACCTCACTGTGGAACCATTGGGAGTCGTATAATGAATGTTGGCGATGCTCTTGGACTTCCCGTTTTCAATTGTGAAGTGCTTTGCCCTGGGAACAAAGGCGCCTGTGTACCTGCCACCTGGAATTATGCGATGAGACACTGCGTGTGAGCGGCTCTTCGACGCACTGGTCTGTGGGTGGTCCATGTTCGTCAAAGTTTGTCTCGGTGTCCATGGGTGGTTGTCGTGGTGAGAAGATGTTAAACGCTCAAAGAGATGCGCATCCGATAGCTGCGGCCTAAAATTGGTTATGTTGAAGGCCTAATTACGTATGGGAGAATTCAGATAAGATAGGCCGCATCCATATGCATCCAAGGGACACAGCCACTGATGGGAGCAATAAAAACTCTGTAACAATTGAATCAGGTCGAAATAAAATATTCTGTCCCGAGAGACTCTTCAGAATGCACTTATGTACCTACAGTACAAATTTCAGAGGAATTCCGCTGAAAATGAGGAAGGAGATAGCTTTTTGGTCGGTTTGATGTGAGAAAAACACTGATTGGGGCACCAAAAAACTATCTAGTCTCTCAATTCTTCCTCAAATTGTCTGAAATTCGCACTGAATGTTTCTAAAAGCATTTTAAAGAGTCTCTCGGGACAGAATATTTTATTTCGACCTGATTCAATTGTTACAGAGTTTTTATTGCTCCCATCAGTGGCTGTGTCCCTTGGATGCATATGGATGCGGCCTATCTTACGACGGGTTCAAACGTTCTCCATCGACCGTGAATAGAGCTAAATCCGAAATATAATTTCACCGCCACTCCAGTTCCGTCTGGAAACTCTCGCTAGCGAGGGGACGCCTGGAGAGATCGCTTGCTTGTTTATACAGGGACCAGTGACAACGGATATCGTAACTGCGTTAGTTGGATATGAAGGGGTAAAATAAGATACGGGAGGGGGTGAGGAAATGGGAAGGACCCTGAGTCCGGCTTTTGAGGCATCGTCGCTTAACCTGACGTTTTTGAGCCCGGTGCCTTGTCATCGTCGCTTTTGCTCTCGGAGAAGTTACGAATGCTGCTCTGGCGATTATTCGAAATTCTGCCATATTCAGGGGACAGCGACGCACGTAGGGATTTTCGGCGCACCCGACGAGGTCAACCCTGGTCTCAATGGGCACTGACGTTCGGCCCATCGAGCAGCACATGTGCGTTCCTGCGCAGCCTTAACGCGACGACTTTTTCTTTCTCTTCGATTGCACGGACTGCGCTAGCCTGGTCTGCCACAGAAAAACCTCGTTCAACGATTCAACGGATGTTTTTCGTATTAATTTACCTATCTGATTAAGAAGCTTTTTTTTGCGCAGTTCCCCTTCAAGATTATGGCACTTGGCCTTGAGAGTGTCGACTTGATCGCCAGTCAGAGCACGCAAGGCTGCGATCTCGCGCTCTCGCTCTTCTGCCCGCTTGCGAGCCTCTGCAGGGCCTGTTAGGCTGAAGTGTGCCACTGAGAGCGGTAAGTGGATCGAGAGCCATCGACTACAGTGGCACAGTACTTGTTGGTAGAGGAAGAAAAGGAGTCTCAGAAATCTGATCTATCTGATGCCGGCAATCCCCGTTCCCCACATTTGGAACGTCACAGCTACTCTCTCTCTTGGCCACGTAGTATTCGCTTGGACCGAACAACGATGGTAAGCGCTCAGACCTACAGCTGTCCATCTGCTGAGAGAGTCCGAAACCTCGATACCTAACTCTGGAGAGCCTGAAACTTCGATGCCTTTTCTTAGTCCTGGCCTCATGCTGGAGGTTCTCGACTGTCTGTCTCGTAGAAAGCGTTGTTAGCCTTACGCTGCGACACAGTGGGCGGGAATAGCCCTCGTGCTCAACTGAATTCGTGACTGTGCTGCTGCAAACGCCCAACCTGCGCCATTTGGATGTCACCACCATGTCCTGTAACTTCGACTGGACTATCTTCGCGCACCTGCACGCCGTCGGCCCGCGCATCACCTCGCTACGTATCTACGAGGACTTTGCATCCTCCATGGACTCGGGGCAGTAAACGCACATCATGCACCAGCTCGTCGTGTCCCTCCCCTCCATCCGCATCCTCGAAATCACATCCAACTTCGCTCTCCCCCTCCCCCCTTTCGACCCCCCCGCCCAACCTCTCCCTCGTCTGTGCGAAATTCAACACCTCGCTCGTCGAGGACGTCACCGCTTATCTTTAATCTCTGCTGCGCGCAAACCCCCGAGTGGAGAGTACCTGCAGGTGTTTTGGCACGGCGCCCATCTGCGCACGCTAGCACTCAAGACGCTCTCTCCGGATCTCTCCTAGGCGTCCGTCGACCTCGCGCCCTGCACCCACCCGCTTCCTTACCAAGGAGAGACTCGCATTGGTGATCCCGCGCTCCATCACAGCGCTGGCGATCTGCGGCGTTCCTGAAGACCGCGTGGGGGGTGCCATGGTGAACGAGCTGGCGAGGGCACTGTGGTGGTTCCCACATCTAAAGCTACTGATGTGGTCGGCGTGTCCGCAGCCGCCGGTGTTCCCCGTATTGCAGCGGGCGTGCAGGAAGGGCGGGGTCGAGCTGCACATGGATGCGGTCACTGGAAGTGGTAAGTCTGTGTTCGATCGTTGTTTCGTTTCATTTCAATTCGATTTCTGCCGGCGTTCCCTTGTTGACGAGTTTCCAGATGGACGATAATGCTGTTGAGTTGGAGTTGAGACGGAAGTATCTTCTGGATCGAGCCTCATTACGTAACTTGATCCAAGATTGACGGAGAATGTTCGATTTGGTCATATCTTTGTCCCTGGGTTCAATCGTTTGCGACAACAACGTGATTTGAGACTTTTGAGAATTTCTCGTCGAGCTATTCCCGTGCTGTCCGTCTTTCTTTATCTCACCAATCACTAGGGTAGGCGGTGGGGACCTTCTGGCAGATCAAATGATACAATCATTTGTGCCAGAAGATGCTTCCGTGCTGCGGGCCGCGAAGTTGCGCCCCTTTATCTCAAACGCTCACCATCATGGGCACCTCATACGATGGCAGTTACAAGGCTCACACCCTGGGCAGCGCAACTAAACCCACCCACCCAAAACTGTTCAAGAGACTCGTCCTTGGGACAGCCGCATGTCTCTTGATTTTCGCTGCGCACGGATATCGCAATGCGGGCCCGGGGTGCATGTCGGGCTCCGGTCGACAAGACCGAAAAGTTGGGAGCGTCAAGTGGTCGCCCGCGTCAGAGTGTGCGCCTGGGACGCAGTGCGGCTCGGTCATGTACGTGTCGGCGGCTACAAAAAAAACAGTCTTACTAATTTTATTGGCACCGACATTGCAGCGTCCCGAAAGACTACTTCGACGCGAGCGCAGGAACGGCATCGATAGCAATTGCGCGGTTCAAGGCCACAAAGTCTTCGAAGAAGGGGACTGTGTTCTTGAATCCAGGTGCGTTGAACGAGGCTCGTTTCGATAATTCGACATTTACATTGGTGCAGGCGGCCCCGGCGGCTCTGGGACGCGTCTTGCAAGCAAAGACTTCGCGGACCTTATTGGCGAGGACTGGGACCTGCTGGGGTTCGACCCGCGTGGGATCAACAAAACCGAGTCAGTTTTATTTTTGAGTCGCCTTTGTAATGGTTGGATGAATCAACATCATTTTTGTTCTAGACCTCAGGTCGCATGCTTCAACAGCGCGAGCGACTTCAATTTCTTCGTCGCCAACACCGTGCTCCAGCAAGGCTTCACCGTGTCGTCCTCCCGAAATCTATCTGATCCAGCGATCGAGGCACAGCTCGTTGAGCAGTCGCGCGAGTTCCTCGCGCTCAAGAAGAGCCAGGCGGAACTGTGCGCGAAGAACATGGGTGACGAGCTGCGGTACATGGGCACCGCGACGGTTGTGCGCGATATGGACTTTATGGCGCGGCTCTTTGACGGGGAGGACGCCAAGATGTACGTCCATTTTAGACTTGTGGTGTTTTTCTCGGGGTAGGCTAACATTTCTGGCAGTAATTTCTGGGGCGGTTCCTACGGGTCGATCCTCGGCGCCTATTTGGTTAATATGTGAGTTAACCAACTATGTGTTTAATACTTGGACAAAAGGTGAATCACGCTAGGCTGCCCGACCGTGCTGGGTTTGTCGTCATTGACGGAATCGCCGATCCAGTGAACTGGTCCAGTATGTCACGTAGCATCTCTTCTTTCTGCATACAACGAATAACTCCACCCAGCGGAGCCGTCGCACAAGTGGCCCATTAACTGGCTCGCGTCCACTGAGAAGACGTATCGATTCTACCTCGAGACCTGCTCCCATGTGCGTTTTGTCCTTCCTCAATAGAAAATTTAACTAATATCGGATACTTGTGCAGGCCGGGCCGGAGGCATGCCCGCTGGCACAATACACAGACGAGCCGTACGAAGAAATAGAAGCGCGGATCGAGTCATTCTTTGACGAGCTTGCGGTGACGCCGTTGCCTGTTCCCTTCGCCTTCCGCCCCGGATTCCTAACCTCTGGAGCCGCACGCGGTGAGATTTCTTCTCGTTCAACCCCCACAACGCTAACTAAAACCATACAGCCCTGCTACTAATGTACCTCGAGCGCCCCCCTCAGTGGGCGGACTCCGCCCTCGCCCTTTCCCAGGCAATGGCCGGCAACGGCACGCTCCTCTTCAACAAGCTCTCCACCCCGCGTCCTACTTCCACCCCGCACTACGACCTCGCGCGCCTCGGCGTGACGTGTATCGACTCGCCGCCGCCGCGCTCGCCGAAAGAAATACCCACGCCGGAAGAGCTGGTGGCGGAGTTTATGAAGACGATGCGCGAGGTGTCGCCGCACTTTGGCGCGAGCGTGTCGGTGGGGGAGCCGGATGGCGGGTGCCAGTATTGGCCTGCGCGCGGGCCTGAGCGATTTGCGGGCCCGTGGAACGCGACGCTCGAGTGGCCGATGTTGATTGTGAGCAATACGGTTGGTGGTTTCAGTTTCTTTTAGATATATCGTCACTCACTGTTCCGTTTTACCTGTCGTCCGCAGATGGACCCGTGCGCGCATTATTTGTCTTGTCGTGCTGCTTCCCGCTGATTCCACTTTTGTTCCAAGGATCACGCCCATTGAGAGTGGCCTGCGGATTAACTCACTCATGCCTAAGTCCACGCGGATAATCATCCAAGACGGTCCCGGGGTGTGTGGCACTTCTCGGTGATTTTAAGCGTCAAACTCATCACTGTGCAGCACTGCTCGACCGCTATTCCCACCCTGTGCACTACGAAGCTCATACGTGGATACTACGCTGGAACTCTCCCCGAAAACGGAACCATGTGCGACACGTCGTACACCTTCTTCCCTGGTCCTTCCGAGGCAGATTCAATGTTCGCCGGACTGAACGCGGAAGACGCGAAACTGCTTAGCTCCGCGCGGGCTGTTGGGGAACTTTTGCAGGATGTTCGCCGGGCATGAATGGTCGGTTAAGCTCCGCGTTGCTTATCTGCTCAGTAGGAAGTACTCTGCCCTTATGCAGATTTAATGTTGGTCCTTGTACTTGTTGGAAGTAGTGATGAATGGGGATACCCAAGTGATCGATCACTTTTCCTTGCCATCAGCAAAAACGTGCCTGTCAGTGTCTCAAACTTTTTTACGTCCCATACGATTCAACGGTCCAAGCGCGGGATATCGCGATCTGACTAAGGTATGTAGGTTCACTTTTACTTCCCTTTCCTTTCCTTCTCCCGAGATTCCCTCTCCGCCTTGTTTGCGCTCCCTATCTGTACTCGGGGATCAATACACGATACGATACTATCATACGCCTTGTCTTGCTCGCCACGGCCACTCGGCGATCGCGAGGGAGTGGTCCCACGGGATTAATAGGTTTCGAGTCATCGGATCCTGTCCCCAGGTGTCTCACGTCTCTACACGTGTAAAACAGAACAATGGAGTCTGGAGTGTAGATCTGATATATCATTGCTGGCGCTCATTGCCTCGTTTTCAGATACTGCCATGTCCCGCGCATCCCTCCCGCGCGAGCTATGCGACCTCGTCGTCGACTACCTCCATGCTGACCGCGCCTCCCTGGGCTCCTGCGCGCTCGTTTGCCGCGCCTGGGTCCCTGCGAGCCGGTTCCACCTATTCGAGTACATTTCGCTCACAGAACACGAGGCGCGCGCCGCGGCGCGTCTCAACGACCTCCTCGCAAGCCCGCACGCGTCCTTCGCGCGCGCCGTGCGCAGCCTCAACTTCTACGGCGCGCTCTCGCCGGTACAGATCCGGCGAGCGCGCAGGGGTCCTATGGTCGGCAACAGCAACATCCAGGTCAAGACCCTGCTCGAGATCGCACCGCGCGTCGCACAGCTCACGCACATCCGCACGCTCGGGCTTTCCGACCTCCCGTTCGAGCTCCTCCCCGCCTTCCGCAAAGTGGAGACACTGTACCTCATCGGCATCACCGCGGGGTCCGCGCTACTCCGCCTCGCGACGTGTCTCCCCACCCTGACGCGCATGACGCTCACGCGCGTGCACGCCATCCCGTACCGCGCGCAGGCGCTCTCCCCGGACCCGGCAGCAGAATTAAAAGCACTGCACTGCCTGAGAGTACGCGGCTCGTCCATCGCGTTCCTCGGGTGGCTCGCCGTTCTCGCACCGTGTACGCGCGAGCTCGACCTGGGCGACGTGTGCCCCAGCGAGATGCCGTATCTCACGCAGTTTGTGCGACAGCTGGAGGGCTCGCTGGAGAGTCTGGAACTTGGGCTGAGCCAGGGGGCGGATGTGCGTGAGTTTGCGTGGGATGAGCTTGCGGAGGTGCTCGGGACGGGGACACGTCTGGTGGTGTGCATTGATGTGGGCTCCGGAGAATCGCAAAGTGCGGAGGAGGAGGACGAGGAGCAAGAACGGGATTCGTCGGTTCTGCGTGCGCAGTTCCCCGAGCTGGAGGAGCGCGGAATGCTGGAAGTGCAGCGACTCACCGGTAAACGTGTGTCGTGAACTTGTGGCGCAGAAGCAGTTCTCTTTATTTATCTAGGTACAGCAACAAATTTACGGAATCGCGACTCGGACTCCCCGCGACTGCAAACTCTAATTGCGTATTATAATAATTGCCGAGAAATCAATAAATATCAGTGCGACTCGAACTCAAACATTTTCTAAACCTTTGCGTTGGTGTGAATGTCGACCTTAGTTGAGAACAAACTAACTCCCCGATAGACCCGCAATTATCTTAGCGATTGTTGAAATAAATCTGGCCAGACGATACAGAAAGTCGGGTTCATGCTCCCATGCTACCGATCTCCACCACCGATTTCCACCACCTAAAACGCCTTCACTTCCCTCTTGAACCTTAACGGGCTCCTCTTGAACCTCGGGTCCTCTGGCGTCTCCCTCGCTCCAGGCTTCCAATAATCAAACTCCATCCACGCATTCTCCTCCATCTGCAGCTCCGTCGCCGCGATGTACGCCCCCAGCTCCGGGCTCAGCGGGATCACCCCCGTCTCCAAAACGTACTGGTCCCACAGTTTAATTAGGTGCTGGAGCTTGTCGGGTTGCTCCTCGGCGAGGTCGTGCGTCTCGCCCGGGTCGGAGACGAGATTGTAGAGCTGCCAGCGCTCGGGGCCTTTGGGCTTGGGGATGAAGACGATCTTCCAGTCGCCTTGGCGGCAGGCGGCGCGGCCCTGTTGTTCGAAGACAAAGAAGGATACGGGGTGAGCGACTGATTAGAAACGGAAGGAAGGATAACGTACACAAGTCTCCCATCCTTGGATAAAGTCCTTCTCGTGGATGCTCTCCTGGTTACCCACGACCCACGGGAGCATCGTCTTGCCACGCATGTGCACGATCTCGCGGCCCTGGTACGTCGGTGCGGGGTGCTTGACTCCTGCCATGTCGAGGATCGTCGGCGCTGAAACACAAGGCAATTAATCAAACAATCACCGGTTGAAACGAAAACACGCACCAAGGTCCATCACGGTAGCAAACTGGTGCGTGATCCCCGCCGCCTGCGCATTGACCTTGAGGCCCACGGGGAACTTGCAGGTGAAGGGCACGCGCACACCGCCTGGGTATCTCTCATGAAAACAAATGCGAATCTCACGACGGATGTGACTGACCTTCAGTTGTGTAGGCTTTGAACAGCCGAGACGGTGCCGTAGCGGCCTGGGCCCAACGCGGGCCGTACCAAATGAAACTATTGTAGTTGCCAAGGTTGTCCAGACTATGAAAGGTTAAATTTAACGTAAGATATTTTAAGACAAGCCAACCTGTTGTTGTAGTACTTCGCTAGGTGCTGCATGACACTGCCCTGCACCATCGGGTATGCTTCGTACGCCGCACCCTCTGCACCTGCAACGAAAATCGCAATTAGTACCCAATTCAACCCAGGCTAAGTTCAAAGACGCACCGTTATCGCTCATGAAACACACAAACGTATTATCCAGCTCCCCGCTCTGCTCCAAAAAGTCATACACCTTTCCGACATTGACGTCGATGCATTCCACCATCGCCGCGAAGACCTCCATCGCCCTCGCGGACTTGGCCTTTTCGTCGTCGGACATGTCGGCCCATGCCTTGACCTCGTCCGCGACGACGGGGTGCGGCGTGATGTCCTTCGGGACGAGCCCGAGCTCCTGCAGCTTCGCGAGGCGCTTGAGGCGCAGCGCGTCTGGGCCGTCGGCGTACATGCCGTGGTACTTCTTGATGTACTCTTGTGGGGCTTGGAGCGGCCAGTGCGGCGCGGTGAAGGGGAGGTAGGCGAAGAAGGGGCTGAGACGGGTTAATTTTATTTGCTAAATAATGGGGAGGGGAAGGAACGAACCGTTCTTCCTTCCTGTCTTGGCGGTCCTTAAAATATTGGACCATCTTGTCGCCGTATCCTGAACCATTCAGCTGAGGTTAAATTTAGGAAGAAATCTGAGATACCGTTCGAAGAGTACCATCCATCCGGGAGCTTCTTGACGTATTCTCCGTCTTCCATGTGCAGTCCGATGAAACTGGCTTCTAGGAAAGTCGGAGTTTCGTCTTCGTCTGAGGAGAATGTGGGTAATCATGCCTCCATAAAATCCACAAACGCACCGACAAGTCGCGGCTCGTACAGATAGTGGTTGGAACACGCGGGAAGGTGGGATAATGACCGCTCAAAGCCGCGTTTCTGGGCTGAGCGCTCCTATGAACAAGATCAAACGTAATTCAGTAAAGAGAAATAGTTCACACCTTGGTAAGTCTATAATCCAACATAAAAATTCAATCTAGAAGAACGTGAATTGAGCATACCCAAGATGCCATTTGCCTGGAACATTTTGAGACTCGATAGAACATGCAAGGAATTGGCCACAAACCTGCCATGAGCGTCTCATACCCAGCATCGCGGAGAACCTCAGGAAGGGTGGCGACCCTTTCATTGAGATATCCTTCGTAGCCCGGCATACCTGCGTTTTGAGTGAGATACTATTTCGCGGATAATATTCACATCTCGTACCTCGCTGAGGCGCTGTGCTCCCAGTCCCACTCGGATCGTTCTGACCAGAGATGTTGGTCCATTCAATCAGATTACCTAGCCCTGCGATGTGATGATCGGTACCCGTCATAATCATCGCGCGAGTGGGCGAGCATGCCGCTAAATTTAGTGAGTATACTTCTATCAAAGAAATCCAACATCGAGCGCACCAGCGGCGTGGAAATCGGTGAATCGCACACCAAGACTGGCAATCTTGTCGATGCTGGGTGTATTGATCTCGCTTCCATAGCAGCCCAGGTCACTGAAGCCGAGATCGTCCTGCAAGTTGAGATCAGTCTCTCCAAGTTGGAAAGTTGAACCAGGCACTTACAGCGACGATGACGAGGAAGTTGGGTCGTTTTTCAGACATGACCAAGGACGCTAAGATGAAGCTGGGAGGAATCAGTCAAGGACGCATGATCGTATTTCAGTTTCCGCGCGCTCGGACTGTCGCGGACCGGTAGAGCACATGTACGGAAAAATAGAACAGGTGATGATATCTGTGCCGGGATGATGGCCGTTGTTGTGCCGTAAATGGCGGTGAAGCTTTCATTTGTAACATCGTCCACATGTTTAGCTAAAAATGGTGAATATTTTCCGTTAGTTCATGATTCGAGATACCGAAAGGAACAATTCACTGCATTCCGCTAACACCTAGACTCACCAGAACGGAGTGTAACTTCTGCTGGAACAAGCTTGTTTTTTTAGGAGCATTTCAAACGTAGATGTCCTCTTATCATTTCAACCCAACCCCGTAACCTCGATGGTGGCTGGATAAATTTCTCGAAATTTGTTGTGTATTGCCATGCAGTTACTCATGTTCAAGCTCTGATTCAGCTTCGGCAGTCAATATTCTCTCGAAATTCACAATAATACACTTTCTGAGGATCAAAACCCTCATCTTACTATGTTTTCAACCGTGAATAACAATCAATTCTGAAATTTTAGAAAGATTTGAGTGCGCACAAGTGCTTTTGGTCGCTCCCCGTTACTTACACCTCTCTTTGCATCTACAATTTTCTGTCTCTCCAGGGGAAGCGGGGACAGGCCGTCAAGATTTGAGATGCTTTGGTTGAAAAGGATTGTTAGAACGGGAACAAGATGTGCCTGCGCTTCGCTCCGGCAACTGGACACATGAAAAACCAGATGGAACACGACTGTCCTCAAGCCTCACGTTCGTACTAGTAGTTATGATCCCCAGTTGCAGATTGTAAACAGGAAATTGCTAGGATGCCGGGGGGTAGATGGTACAGGCCGAAGGGAGTGATGATTACGAAGGAAGGAGCTCTCCAGGATTGCAACCAAGCTTTCTATTGACGACCTAAGACGGCGGAATTTAGGTCGAAAATCCAGTGATATTGTCGATCGAATAGTTCCTAATAGAGCCACCCTAGGCGGTGGCCGGGAACGTCGGGGAGCAAAAGAAATTTTGACACGCTTGGTGCCTTGAAGAGACATTCAGAATCGGTCCATAGCTTATAAGAGTGAATTGCGAGGTGTAATTGACCCAGAGCTGGTGAGAAGCCCTAAAACAGCGTAGAAACAGGGATCTTGAGAGCCGGGGAAATACAGAGAAAGGAAGCGTTGACTGAATGGACGAAGACGGAGCCTTCTTTATGCACGGAAGATTTTCGGGGCACTGCGTCACGGCAAGTTCAGATAAAAATGGGGCACAGGGACACCAACAGCGTGACACTGCATGTGCCTGCGGAATACACTGCGAAATGGTAAGCTGAGGGATGGTTAATCCGCTGAGGAATGACCATTGGAGCTAGCTCTGTCCACAGAGTGGAGGTAGAATATGCTGCGCCAGGGTTGGGCCTGAGCGGAGACAGTGAGAATTCAAGGAATGGGGATAGTTGGGCATACAAATCGGGCAAGGTGGCAAAATCTGCTGAGAGAGCCGAGGAAACTCGATGGAGATGGAGCTAATTGGGCAAGCCAAAGTAGTAAATCGTTCAAGAACGGTTAAGTTAATAAAATTACAGTGACAGAAAAGAGAAGCCCCATGACCGGGCAAATGGAGAAATAGGAACGATAACTTCTGGAGAGGGAGCAGAATGGGGATGGCACGTCATGGGGATCCAACACAGCTTTCGCGCCATTTGCTTAAAGAACGGTTAATACGCAGTCTGATCTTCTGTCCCTCAGCGGCCAACACTCGGCCAACACTTGGCACTTGATGCAACCATCTTCCATCCGTAAATGTCCGATCACACGCAACAACGACGTCTTCTTGCAAATTCCCACCACCTGGGCGCCGTTTACCCCATCCTGTCGCGTCCGTTCCGCTTGTCCTTCGAAGTTGTTATTCATCGGTAGCTCCTTCCAAAGTTCTGCGCTCTCCGTTTCGTCTTACTTGAAGATTTCACTCTGTTTGTCGTGTCTGGTGACCTGCTGCTCGCCTCTTCCCACTGTGGACTTCTCTCATGCTTGGGATAGAGACTGTTTTGAAGGCGTTCAAGTGGACTGAGATGCTTGTGAAAATGGGGAAAATTATGGTGTGCGCGTGATGTCATCTTGGATTGCGCCACCTACCAGTCTCATGACGCGACCATGGGTCGCGACTTCGCGCGTATTTTTTGATGTTCTTCGAAGTCTCTTGCTTTCGTACGTCCAACATGACCCGCAGAACAGGATTGGGCGATTTCAGAGCCTATTGTAAGCCCCCAGTCTAATCGGTGCCATTTTCCTACTCACCACTCTCATCAGGGCTCGGAACTGTAGCATGTATAGGTCAGTTTCCTATTCAGGTGAGGACAATAGAGACTGACTGCGACTGACAGGCGGCTTTCTGTTCGGTAATCCAATTCCGCTCATTTTTTTCAAGCTTTTGACCTCCATAAATAGGATATGATTCTGGTCTGATGGGTACGTGTTCGGGGAATAGTTTGGGCGCAACTTTTGGCGCAAAAAATTCAAATTTCCGACAGGCGCAATCATAACCTTCAAGAGTTTCCAGACCGACTTTCGCTACGGCTCAGGTTCTGCGACTCGGACAAACTCGCTCGTCGTCGGTATTCAACAGGCAGGCGCTTTCGTCGGCTGTTGGGCCATTTGGCCCGTCGCCGCTCGATGGGGACGCAGACGCGCCATCATGGTCTGCTCCCTGGTATTCGTCCTCGGAGCCATCATCCAGACAATTAGCACGCACAGTCTGGGTGCATTCTATTTTGGCAGAGTCGTTTCTGGGCTTGGGCTCGGCGGGTCGAGCGTGATCATCAGCATGTTCAGCTCTGAAAACGCGCCGAAGGAGATTCGCGGTCGGTTAGGCGCGTGTTCTCGAGTCCCGCATCTGGATCATGCTTATTCTCGCTTTAATAGGGAGCTTCTATCAGCTCATGTACACCTTCGGCATCTTCACTTCGTACTGGGTGGACTATGCTGTGGCGAACTTGCTGGGTCCCGTTACCCGCCAGTGGCAGATCCCCATTGCCCTTCAGATTATCCCAGCTGCACTGCTCGGCATCGGTATGTTTACTGTCACCGAAAGTGTCCGTTGGCTTGCGCAGAAGGGCCGCGACGACGAGGCTTGGGAGAGTCTGAAGTGGATTCGCGCAGACGACTCGGACGAGACGCGTGCGGAGCTCAAGGAGATTCAGGCGTCCATCGCGGAAGAGCAGGCTGCGCGCAGCGGCTTCCAGTACAGCGAACTCATCGAGCGAGACAACTTGAAGAGACTAACCATTGCTGTGACCGTGTTTTTGTGTCAGCAGTCTGTTGGAGCCACAGCTTTGGTGCGTCTTCTGAGGTGTCAGAGAGTCATAGTCATTGACTCTTGTAATCTGTAGGCTTACTACGGCCCCCAATTTTTCAAACTCCTCGTCGGGCCAGGCCCGTCAAACCTCCTCCTCACGGCCATCTTCGGCGCAGTCAAGATCATCGCCTGCGGAACTTTCGTACTCTTCTTCTCCGAGCGCATCGGCCGCAAGTCTGTGCGTCTTCCCATCTCCCACTTTCTTGCCTATCCGAGCCGCTCATGCATGTTTCGAAGGCCTTGATCGGCGGCGGCACTTTCATGAGCGTATGCATGATCATCATCACGATTGTAACGCGGCTCCGTCCCCCTCCCGGAGGCGGAGTCATTACGAGCTCAGGGATCGCCACGGTGGCGTTAATCTACATGAATATCATGGCTTATAACTTGTGAGCCCTCTTTCCTTCACGTCGTTAAACCGTTTACGACCTTGGACTTGATTCACAGCTCCTGGGGCCCGCTGCCCTGGCCCATCGTGAGCGAGATATTCCCCGCACGCATCAAGGAAATTGGTATTGCAACGGGTATGTACTGCCGGCATTCGTATTCCAAATTAAACTAACTCTCTCGAGGCGTCGGCTCCCAATGGCTATGGAACTTCATGTACTCGTTTAGCGTCTCTTACATGGTTCGTTTTTGTCCACCTTACCCATCCCCACATCTCTGACTCGTTTTGTTTTTAGATGGCCGACATGAAGGAGTTCACGTTCCTCTTCTTCGGCGTCGCTGATATTTTCGTCGTCCTCTTCACTGTCTTCGTGCTGAAGGAGACGCGCGGGCTGTCGCTCGAGGAGGTGCAGATAATCTACAGTTCGGACGGCGTCGCCAAAATGAAACGTCTATCGGGAGCCAGTGTTGAGTCGGATGGGGCGTTGGAGCATTCGTCCATAGACAAGGGTGAGCGGCAGACTGAGGATGTGTAGCTTTACGAAAAGATTGTAAGATGGGATGTGAACCATGGCGCTGAATTCCGGGACCTTGTCAGACTTGCACCTACTTGAGCGACAAGTGAGATGACATTAGAATCTCCGCAGCTTTGCATCCTCAGCGTGCTTTTGCCAAAGGCTGAAAAGCGCAAAGTTCAACCAGTTCAGTTGCGGTCCAAGTTTCTCATTGTTCACAATCAGTAATTAAACTTACTCATTCCAGACCGAACTACCGGAGCCCGTAGTTTTAACAAGGATTCAAACCCTTAAACTCCACGAGATCAAGCCCTTCTTCCTCATCCAAGTCCAGTGCATCAAGGTCTTCAGTGTCGGACAGATCCGCATTTAGCTCCACATTCTTAGATGGATGATGGAGCTCTGTAAGACGAGTTAACTTCTTTCTATGCTGCTCCAGCACATCGCGGTCAACACCCTAGCCTGTGATCAATATGTTCAATTTGCTTGGCCTATAATGACCGCTCGAATAGAAGTCTTGCTGTTTCCCAATGGTCAACTGCACTGAACAGATTACCTTGGCCTAGCCGAAGCATGTATTCAGCTCTGCTGCGATGCACATTCATCTGAAAAAATCTAGTACAGTACATCTTGGAGAAGTAGTTTCACATCTCCGTTCATTATCTATCATCGCTTCTATGAAAAAGTAAATACTAATCGGCATTTAACCACCAACTAAGACCACCTCTTGAACCACCCATCATGCACGGCGAACATCCTGCAAAATTTCCCCAACGGCCTGCGCGGACTTCAGCAGTTTCGCGCCTTCCGCGTTCAGTCCGGCGAAGGGTACATCTGTCTTGGACGGGTCAGGGAAGAAGGTGCACGAAGTGTCGCACATGGTCCCGTTCTCAGCGAGTGCTCCAGCGTAGTACCCTCGCACCAGCTTGATGGTGCACAGTGTGGGAATGGCGGTCGAGCAGTGCTGCCCTCGATCAGTCTGCGGCTAACAACACCGGGAAGCACCACCCACTCCGGGGCCGTCTTGGATGATTATCCGCGTGGAATCGGGCATGAGCGAGTTAAGACGCAAGCCACTGTCAATGGGTGTGATCCTACGAATTCAAAGGTCAGCATCCACCGCGGAAGATAAATACACGCACGGATCCATCTGGAACACAATCAGTCACTCAGTTTAAAGCTACACGACACCGACAGAGAAGCGAGCCTACCAACCGTATTGCTCACGATCAGCATCGGCAACTCGAGCGTCGCATTCCACGGGCCCGCGAACCGCTCAGGCCCGCGCGCAGGCCAATACTGGCACCCGCTGTCCGGCTCACCCACCAACACGCTCGCGCCAAAGTGCGGCGGCACTTCGCGCATCGTGTTCAAAAACTCCGCTGCAAGGTCTTCGAGGAAGAATCTCTTGAGAATATTTGGGTGTATGAGTTTGGTCGCGCTGCTCGGGTTGCTGTTGTTCGAAGCGCTCATGATGAGCGTTCGGGATACCGAACGACGCGACCCGGGGCACAGGGTTTGAAATAGATTGTATCACTATTTCATTAACCAACTGCCATATATAAAATATTGCAGACATGTACGCTTGAATTTATTACAGTTTTTTATGAATAGGTTAAGTAGGTGCAAAAATCTAAGAAAGATTTTAGAATCCATTTCCTAGCTCCTAATCTGCCACGGCAATCGGGGTATCTGTCTGATGGGCAATGAATTAAATGACTCGGATCTTGATCTTACAAGTTTCCAGACACCTTCGTTTACTTGACGCGTTTTCTCAAGACGCGTTATTTGTCGGCGTGTACTATCGTCCTCGACACGTGACCTCGTTCCTACCTTGCCTCCGACAAGCATCTCGACTGACTCGTTGGGCCAACTGCGCTCAACTGCGCCATCTGACTGCGATCTGAGTCCGATACTCGCATAACTGTTCTCAGAGAACCACCATGTCCACCCCACAAACGAGCGGGTTCGTCCTCTCTACACTGAATCCGCATACTACTGATAGCAGCAATAGCATGGGTGCTCTCGATCCTGCAATCCTGGAGCGTATTTTGACCCTCCTGGCGCCCAAGAAACTCGCACCGCATAAGCGAATTGTGCCCCTGCTTCGCGTAAACAAGCACTGGAACTCAGTCGGGCGGCGTCGCCTATATGCCGCGATCTCGCTGAAGGGCCGGTGGGTGTCGCGCCCCCTACAGAAAACGTTCAACAGCAACAAGGACCTGGCCGCGCTCGTCACGGAGCTAGTCATGGACACCGAGCTCAGCTCTCAGGATCCGCAGGAAACTGCGGACCACATGCGCATCGTTGCTGCGTGCCCGAACCTACAACACCTCACCGTGCTGGGGTATGCGTCGACCCAGGTAGAGAAGTACCGTGCGGCGATAGCGTCAAGGACGGCGCTGGTCACACTTAACCTAAGCGAGGGTAGCGGCATGTTCACCTTCGCGCAGTTGCTCGAAATGCTGCAGGGGTGGCCGAAGTTGGAGAAGCTAATCTTAAAAGATACTCTCCTACCTTCCGACGCGCCTCTTCCTCCGACCTCTAGTACGCCTTGCCCTCTCCTGAAAATGGTCAAGATCATCGACACTCTCGACGCCACGAAGGGCTTCAGCTTTTCGGCATTCGCTGCTCGGGCTCCGTCTGTTTCCGTTCTGTGGTTCCAGCCTCAGCGGGAAATGCCTGGCGATTTAGTAGACGGACTGCGCATATGGGCCTCAACATTAGAAGCCCTATGTCTCCTATCGGACTCTGAGCGTAAACATATCTATCACTGCCATCCACACACTCGACGCTCACGAATTTACAGTGCATCTCGAAACGATCCTTCCGCAACTCACCTCCTTAAAGCACCTCGACACTTGGTCCCAGATGCTCTCGCCCCTCTCCATCAAGCACGCGCCGCCGTCCGTCGAAGCGCTCACGTACCGTATCTTCCCCGCCCAACTTCTCGACCTTTCGGAGACCCTGGCACTCCCCGGCATCCTGCCGTCGCTCAAGGCCCTTGAGGTCAAGGGCGCAGTTCCGCCGGGAAAGCTCACGCCAATGCAGTTCACGCCGACTGCGACGCAGTCCATCCGCACTGGCGAGTCTTACCCCTATAATCATTCTCTACTGCGATTGACTGATCTTTTTCATGCAGTGTGCAAGCGACGCAGGATCAGGCTCACGATGTGAGTCTGCGTATGTACGATTTTTCAGGTCGTAGATTGCGTTTTTTATTTGGCTCTTATAATTACGACCGATTCAACCCTTCTCATCCAAGCAAATGGCATACGATCTACGAGCATCAGGACGTAGATTGGTGTTTTTTTTTCATTCTTTTTTTTCATCAAAATCAAGTCTTGTCTACGACCTCCCGCTCTTCATATCGCCCGATGAATGTTCATCCGCAGGTATTCAGATCGAGACCGGGAGTCAAAGCGATATCAATGATCCTCTTGTTGCCCTACTCTATTGTCAGAACTCACCGTGTCGTAACGCCCAAGCAACGAAGATGGCCTCAGCAAGAACCCTAAAAAGGAAATTGCCACCAGCGCTTGAGCACTTGAGCCCGCGAGCTTCTCGGTGTTTGTAGTACAATAATGGCGCCACAACACCGGATGGCCCCGCACAACATACTGCTTTGAGGTCCTGTTCCTTTGTCGCCATTACCTATTCAGTACGATTACAAGAACATTCAAGTCCGCCGGTGGCGGCAGAGACAGTATAAAAGGCCAAGGCCCAACGATCACCAGGGTCCGCCATCGCATCTATCTCAACCTTCTTGTCAAACCACCTCCAAAAGAAATGTTTAACAAGACCCCCCGCTCTGGAGGCTCGTCCTTTCATGTCCAGCCACCGGGTCCTAGCACCCACAATACTACCACTTACAACGGCACGGCCGTTGCCCTGTCAGCGGCACCACAAGCACAGGGCAAACAGGTTGACACTTTCTTCCTTGCCACCCTACGCAGATTGACATTCTCTCAGCCTGCCGCCTCCCTAATTGGCCGGAACATTTTTGCAGACGCCGTGCCCTCCTCCCCGCCCCAACCCCAGCCATCCTCTGCGGCTGCGCCAGTGCGCACGCTTTCTCCGCCGAAACCAAAGTGGGCGAATCCAGGCCAGCAAGAGGACTGGATGACGCCCCTTCCGCTCCCCCGGCACCACACGCGCCCCATCATGCCCATGGGCCCGCTCGATCCATGCCAGTGAGTCGATTATATTTATTCGTGCATTCTGAGACCTGGGATGGATACTGACGCGACGCCACTCGTAGACATGGGCTGGAGATGTGCGCAGAGTGTCATGACGGGCAGCCGATTCCCTGGTTCTAAGGGGGATGGAACCTAATTTCCGGTAGAGGAGGGAGTAGGGATTTCTATATTGTATACGAAGGATTTGTGATGAATCTAATGCTGTATTTTATTGGACTCAACGCTAAATTGATTCCGTGGAAAGTTGCTTGTACTTGAAATGGATCGAATGCGAGTGATGGGAGGGAGAAGCTTGAGTGGTCCGGATATGAACGGCCAAGAAAAGAATGCTCGAGGTTGTGTAAGAAAATTGGAATGCCGGGGTTGCCCGGTCAAGAGAACATTTATTTCATTTTCCATTGGAGTACGCGCGAGCTCTTTAGGGCCCATGTGGCACTATACGCACATTTAGAGAACTGATGAATTATTAACAGTGGTGTCAAGGCTAGATCAGAATATATTCCGGTGGGGAGACCAGGATGGGAAAAGACATTACAGACAAAACTTCGAGCCAATATTACGGTCACGTATTTAAGCATAGCCCTCGTAAACGGTTACTTCCTGAGATTGCCCTTGCCTCCACATTTTCCGCACGTCTTATGATAGTTCCGGTATGATGGCATACAGCGCATGGAATCCTGACTCTGTGACAGCCGATTCCTCCACAGCGAGTGCAGTCTGCATCATCACCACCACAGTTGCACTGATGAACGGGTCCTAAGTTGTATCTTCCCTTGCATGATGTGCATGGTATGAGACCATCTCCTGCGCATCCTTTGCACTTAAGCATGATTCTGTTGGATGATGAGAATAATTATGGTTAGAATGAAGCCACCATGACTGACTAGATGGTGGATGGGTTGTTTAGAGAGTAGGGTAGGATGCCGGAAAGCGACAGGATCCAGGGTTTTGGGTCGACATTGAGATCTACAGTCTTGTATTGATACTATTATTATCATCCACCGGCAGTTCTGAAGGTTGAACAATGCGAAACGCTCCTTGGTTGAATGGTTCATTTGGACGAGGTTTGATATTAAACGAGGCAAGATTTCAGGGCCATCTATAAAGAAGAAGTTCCTCCATTGATAAGAATTTGGTTAAGCGCTTTGACCTTCTAGCCATCCAACCATACAGTGGCGGCGAAATCTGATGCCACCCCCAAAAAAGGAAGGTGCCATCATTTTTCCTCCTTCTCCGTTATTTCGAGCCACACAACAGATTTTCAGACAGGATTTTTACATAGAATGGTTGCTGGACATATGTACAGCTGCTCTATAATTCAATTTCGATGAAAACAGATGATACACTGAGGAAATCCCTAAAACATCAAGAAAGGCACGAAAAATTTCGAGTTGGTTGCCTCCTCGAGAGCGTCTTGTCACATAGCAGTTCTCATCATTTTCCATTAACTTCCGGTAGTTGCGCTGCAGCGTGCGCTTGTGAAGGTAATTATTACGAAACTCTGGCTGTTCCACGATCTCGTCCCAGGACATTTTGTCACAATTTTGTAGAAAAGGAGGGCCTTGCGCTTGGTAGGGTGCACTGGTTGTACTTGCGCCCTTCAGAAACGTCGTCGGACATCGCGTTGTGGTGGTTGTGTGAATAAAGGAAGAGTGACATCATCGTGGTGCTGTCAGGGGAACCCCCGTTTCCAACCCCCGATCCTCCGATCCGACCCCCGGATCCTCCGATCCGACCTCCGGTTGGACCTCCACTATCCTCCGACGTTCCCCCGCCGAGCCAAACCCCATCTGGACGGATCCCCGCACTCCGCATGGCACTCCGCATGTGATCGTGCCCGGGATCACTGCCATTCACTACGCCATCAACGAACCATGCACAACCTGTAGTTAGCCCTAGCTGGTATATAGGCACGCACCTGGCCGGGGAATCCTTAGACTTTCTCCTCTTCGGATCCCCCCTGCCAGGTGCGCTTCTTCCTGTAGTAGTGTACTTCAATTGACTTCGGATCCCCCCTGCCAGGACTCTTGAGATATTTCGGGCCGCCAGGGTTGCCCTTACAGCAGGAGAAAGTCTCTAAGGGATTAACCGGTCAAGATTGCGAAGTTCGGCTTGGATAGCGACGATTCGGAAGACGATCTTCCGCAACCTCCGAATTCGAATCTTGCCCCCTCCTCCCCGTCCTCTGAAGCTGACATGGCCGATCCTACTTCCGCGACTTCCGCCGACATGGACCGCCTGTCCCGCATCGAAGAGACCGTCGCGCGCCTCGCAGCGCTAATTGAAAACACCGCACAATCTTCCTCTCCTGCCCCGGCCCCTTCCGATCCGGATCCGGTCGGAGGTCCAGGTCTTTTCGCGAACCTCAGCCCAGCCTCAAAATCGGCCCTCCGACCGAATCCTCCGTTTGTCTTCGACGGCGATCGCACGCAAGGTCGGGCCTTCCTACATGCTGTCAAGACTTACGTCCGGCTCATCCCGGAGGCCTTCCTCGAGAACGGGGAAACCTCCGAGGAGAAGGCTGTGAGATTCGCTATGTCCTTTATGGTGAAGGACTCGGTGCAGCGCTGGGCAGAGCGCATGGCCGGGAAACATCCGTTCCCACTCTCCACCTGGGATGCATTTCTCCGGGAATTCCGTCTCCGCTTCATCGAGGAGAACGAGCAGGACCATGCTCTCGCCAAGCTCGAGTCCCGGGGGTACTACATGGGTGCCCGGGACGTCTTCCGCTACACCGACGACTTCGAGGACCTCGTCGAGCTCGCCGGTTTCGAGGACCAGCTGGTGAAGGTCACCAAATACCGGACCGGCCTCACCCCCGCCATCAACCACGCGATCACCACGTCGAGCGATCCTCCGAGCCTCACGGATTATCCGGGCTGGCACTCCCGTGCCTACCGCCAATACGAGGCACTGATCCGCGCACGAGCTGCTGGAGGATCATCGCAACCTCTGACGGGGGTTGTTCCTCGCCCCCGCCCGACCACGGTCGCCCCCGTCTCGGCAGTCGCTCAACCTCCGAGGTCGGTGGCTCCTCCGCTCCCACCTCCGGTCCCGATGGAGGTTGATCGGACCCGTGCCCGCGTGGTTCCACGCCGCACCTGCTTCCGCTGTGGCGATCCGGGACACCTCGCCCGAGACTGTACCACCCCGGTGGACATCCGCTCGGTGGACGTCCTCGACGAGGTGATCCGGCAGCTCAGCGGAGAATTGTTGGAGGAGCTTGCCGCCCGACTCGTGACCCCCGAGCCGGCGATGGCAAACCCCAAAGTGGAAGTGCCGGAGGATTTTCTCCCCCGCGACGAGTGAGCGGTGCGCCCTCGTTCGCGTCCTCCAATCGTTTTGCCTGTTTGTATCACGAGTCCGATAATAAAGTTGATTCAACAGTTGAAACGAGAGACGCACCCCCTGCTTCGAAAGGATTTCCGGAACCTCCGGAACTTCCGAAACCTCCGACGATCCCCCGAGTCCGCCGACCCGGCTGGGAACGTAGACTTCCGAAACGCTACACGGTGGCGGCCACTCCTGGCTCTAACTCCCTCCATCTTCCGGTGGAGATTGAGTCGGTCGATAACGCTGTCAAACTCTCGCTCAAGGGTTTGGTCGACTGCGGCGCCACCTCGGAGTTTATCGACAAGGAGTATGCCATCTCCACCCAAATTCCGCTTCGTAGACTCTCGCAACCCATTCCCGTTTTCAATGTGGACGGGTCTCCAAACGAAGCTGGAGCGATCTCGGAAGTTGCGGATGTAGTCCTCCGGTACCAGGGGCATTCCGAACGGGTCCAGTTCGCAGTCACGCGCCTTGGTAAGCAGAAGCTCATCCTCGGGTATTTGTGGCTTCGGAAACATAACCCGGAGATTGACTGGGAGACACGGGATGTCAAAATGACCCGCTGCCCCGCCTCCTGCGCTACCTGCCGCAACGAAGTCCGAAAGGAACGCCGCGAGGCCAAGGTCGTAGCTCATATCCTCCGCTCTGTTCGCGCCGGCCCCTTCCCATCCATCTGCGTTGTCAACGCGGATGACCGAGAAGGTGAGGACGACGACGACGACGATCCGGATCTTCCGGAGTTAACCCCCGACTCGGAGGATAACTCGGACGATGAGGACGACCCGATCGAAGATGGCGACCGCATCTTCTATACGCGGTTCGGACCTTCGGAGGATATCCGGGCGACCTCCACCGTTTCCCAGAGGCTTGCGGAGGCTCACGCTAAAAACTCCGGACCTCCTCCGACGGAAGTTCCCGACTGGATTCGGGAGTTTGAGGATGTCTTCAATCGGGAATCCTTTGACTCTCTTCCGGAGCGTCGGACGTGGGACCATGCCATCGAACTCGTTCCGGATTCGAAGCCGGCAAACTGCAAGGTCTACCCGCCTCGAACAGAAGGAGCTCGATGCCTTCATAGAGGAAGGGTTAGCCACCGGCCGAATCCGTCCGTCCAAGTCGCCCATGGCCTCGCCGGTCTTCTTTGTGAAGAAGAAGGACGGCGCTCTCCGGTTCGTCCAGGACTACTGGGCGTTGAATGCCATGACCGTGAAAAACCGGTACCCGCTCCCTTTGATCAATGACCTCATTAACCGGTTGAAAGGAGCTCGGTACTTCACGAAACTCGACATCCGGTGGGGGTTTAACAATGTCCGGATCCGCGAGGGTGATGAATGGAAGGCGGCCTTCCGGACTAACCGGGGATTGTTTGAACCCCTGGTGATGTACTTTGGCCTGACCAACTCCCCAGCGACCTTCCAGACCATGATGAACGACATCTTCCGAGACCTCATCTTGTCCGGAGATGTCATGGTCTACCTCGACGATATCCTCGTCGCCCACTCGGACCTCGCGTGCCACCGGAAGATCGTCTCGGAGGTTCTTCGGAGGTTGCGTGCGCACAAACTCTACCTCCGACCGGAAAAGTGCGAGTTCGAGAAGGCCTCGATCGAGTATCTCGGCGTGATCATCTCCCACAACCACGTTGAGATGGACCCCGTCAAGGTTGCGGGAGTTGCCGCCTGGCCGACCCCAGCGAACAAAAAGAACGTGCAGCAGTTCCTCGGCTTCACGAACTTCTACCGGAGGTTTGTTTGGGGGTTCTCGGATATTGCCCGGCCCCTCTTCGATCTCACGAAAAAGGGCATGCGGTGGTCCTGGGGAAGCTCGGAGGATGCGGCCTTCCGAGCTCTCAAGGACACCGTAACCTCCGACCCGGTTCTTATCCTTCCGGACCCGTCCAAGCCGTACCGGCTTGAAGCAGACAGCTCCGACTTTGCCACCGGGGCTGTCCTGTCTCAGCCCGATGCCGACAGTAAGTGGCATCCGGTCGCGTTCTTCTTCAAGAGCTTGAACGAGGTCCAACGTAACTACGAAATCCACGACAAGGAGATGCTCGCGATCATCCGAGCCCTAGAGGAGTGGCGACACTTCCTCGAAGGCACGGAGCATCCGGTATAGATCTGGACTGACCACAAGAACTTGGAGTACTTCCGTGAAGCGCGAACCCTCAACCGCCGGCAGGCTCGGTGGTCCCTCTACCTGTCCCGGTTCGACTTCGCCCTTCACCACAAACCCGGAAGTTCCATGGGTCGCCCGGACGCCCTCTCCCGTCGTCCGGATCACGGAGGTTCGGAGGATAATCGCGACGTCACCCTTCTCCGTCCCGAACTCTTCCATGTCCGTGCAATGGAAGGTCTCATCGTCGCCGGCCCGGAGGTTCCGATCCTCCGAGACATCCGGAAAGCGCTTTCTGGAGAGGCCGACCTCGAAGACCCCGTTGCCCGCGCCGCACGGGAGGTCCTCAAGGTCCGCGGCACCCGGTCCACCCGATCCTCCGAGTGGCATGTCGAGGGCGGGCTGCTCTACTTCCGAGGGAAGATAGTGGTCCCCCGAGATACTGACCTCCGGCGTCGGATAATGGAGCAGCACCATGATACGTGGATTGCCGGGCACGCTGGCCGTTGCAAGACGTTGGAGCTTGTCTCCCGGAACTACTGGTGGCCCCAGATGTCCCGACACGTCGGCCATTACGTCGCCACCTGCGACCTGTGTTGCCGTACCAAGGCCCTCCGGAAACTTCCGATCGGAGAACTTCATCCGACGGAGGTTCCCCCCGAGCGCTGGCATACGGTCTCCGTCGACTTCATCGTCGAACTTCCGGAGGCCCACGGGTATAATGCGATCATGGTCGCGGCGGATGTTCTCGGTAAGCGGGCGCACTTCATGGAATGCCACACGCAGATCGATGCCGTGGGCTCCGCGCGCCTTTACTACCGGAACGTCTGGAGGCACCACGGAACTCCCGTCCGCTACATCCCCGACCGAGGTCCGCAGTTCGTTGCGGAGTTCACTCGGGAGTTGTTCTGTCTCATCGGGATTCAACCGGCGACCTCCACCGCTTACCACCCGCAGACCGACGGGCAGACCGAGCGCATTAACCAGGAACTCGACCAATTCATCCGGCTTTTCACAAACTACAAGCAGGACGATTGGGACGAGCTCCTGCCAGCCGCGGAGTTTGCGTACAACAACCACATCCACTCGTCGACACAGCAGGTTCCGTTCATGACGGACACCGGTCGGCTCCCTCGGATGGGGTTCGAGCCGAACGGTCCACGCTCGCAACTGGAGGACGTGAACGACTTCCGAGATCGGATTGCCTCGGGGGTTTCGGAGGCCCAAGCCGCACTTGTCAAGGCCAAAGACAAGTACAAGCGGTACTACGACCGCCGGCGAACCCCCGCACCGGAGATTAAGGTCGGAGATCGGGTGTGGCTTGACGCATCAGATATCCATACCACACGCCCATCCCCGGGGCTTTCACATCGCCGGCTCGGACCCTTCCGTGTCTCGGAGGTTATCGGACGTGGCGCGTTCAAACTGGACCTTCCCCCACGCCTCTCCCGATTACATCCGGTGTTTCCCGTGGTGAGATTGGAGTTAGCGGAGGTTGTCCGGGGTACGAGGAACCCCCGCCTGTACTTGCTGACGGAGCGGACAGCAAGTGGGAAGTGGAGGAAGTCCTGGATGCGAAAATGCGCTACCAAAGCCTCTGGTACTTTGTCCGGTTCAAAGGATATGACAACTCGCATGATCAATGGGTAAAACATTCGGACGTCTTCGCCCCTGATGCTATCGCGGAATTCTACCGCAAATACCCTGGGAAGCCTCGAGCCATCGCCGCTGCCACTTTCGACGCCCTTCCCTTCCAGGACCCCGCCACATCCTCCGCCCACATCCGAGCTATGCGTCGAGGCGCCGCATTCCAAGGGGGGGTGATGTCAGGGGAACCCCCGTTTCCAACCCCCGATCCTCCGATCCGACCCCCGGATCCTCCGATCCGACCTCCGGTCAGACCTCCGCTATCCTCCGACGTTCCCCCCGCCGAGCCAAACCCCATCTGGACGGATCCCCGCACTCCGCATGGCACTCCGCATGTGATCGTGCCCGGGATCACTGCCGTTCACTACGCCATCAACAAACCATGCACAACCCGTAGTTAGCCCTAGCTGGTATATAGGCACGCACCTGGCCGGGGAATCCTTAGACTTTCTCCTCTTCGGATCCCCCCTGCCAGGTGCGCTTCTTCCTGTAGTAGTGTACTTCAATTGATTTCGGATCCCCCCTGCCAGGACTCTTGAGATATTTCGGGCCGCCAGGGTTGCCCTTACAGGTGCTGGCCTGTTTTTGACGCAATCCTTCAAGTTTTTAATCGAATTAAAATTACAGAGTGGCCGTACAGATGTCTAACAACCACCCTATGTAAAAATCCTGTCTGAAAATCTGTTGTGTGGATCGAGATAACGGAGAAGGAGAAAATTTGATGGCACCTTCCATTTTTGGGGGTGGCATCAGATTTCGCCGCCACTGTATCCATCACGTGATTGCCGTTTTGAACCCACTCCGCCATCTCTCGTGTATTCATACACCGACCGTATGAGCGCTCCTGCTACTACATCAGGCTACCATGGCCAGTGCCATACGACGCATTGCATCTTTATATCAATGTCGCTGCGCACTCTCGCCCATTTTATGGAGTGACCGCATTTGGAACCATCTTTGCGACATTTGAACGCTGCCTAAACCATTCAATTCATACGCATAGATCCCACATATTTCGTGCCTCTTTTGGAAGAGCACATGGAGATGAATCTCCATTCAGTCCAACAGCAGCGCCTGTTTTAGCTGCGGATTGTCGATCAGTGCGAACTCTACTCTCGTTGACAATGCCTCCCTCGTCTTCGCCCGCCCGACACAGTTTGCACAGGGTAGTGCGTCGCCGTATCACTTTTTTCGTCGAGAGCCGTGCATCCGTTTGATTATTCCCATTCCGCACGCTGCTGTTGTTGAATTCTACTCAGAAGTTCCGACGGACATGATCGGACGAACTATGAGAAATTTTGTATTCAGTGTCGCTTCTTGAACAAATCCAGTCAATTCAATATTTAATAGGGTTACTTTTCTGACTACGGCAAAAGTAGGCAAGGCCGAAAGTTGATTTTCCGGTGACCAACCACAAAACGTTCCAGCGTGGAAACATGGAAGGAAGGCATCACGATCAAGCTTGAATACGGGCGGACGAAAAAGGCGTTATGGCACAAGTGAACCTTAAAATCAGGGCTCGACTAAGGCAAGGAAAGCTCGATGTTCGGTTTTTTCTTTTTTTTTCTTTTTTTTTGAAAGAAAGGGAAAGTGTGCACGTGACGAGCCGCGAGATGAATCGTGAACCAAACATGCGCAATCAGCTTTATCAACAGCGGAATCAGAAACGCCACCTGTCCAATTTTAGTGGTAAGGACGAGTTGTTGAACTTGAAATCTGTCAGATGCGGGTCGGTCGAACCTCGGTTACTAACATGGCCGATCAAAATTATAAACCCATGACAAACCGTGGCCGATATTCTGCGTGTTGGGATATTTAACGATGCAGGACACCCACTTTGGGGCTGCATCAAGTTCTTTCACATCTCCACCTATAATTTTCCCTGAATAATGGCCTCAGAGCTTATTTTCGTATGTCCATGGCACCCATTGGCATCGTTGGCTGACTGAAGCCCATTCTTCACACTCTAGGTTACCGGCGCCTCGGGATTCCTGGGCTCCCATCTTGTGCTCCAACTCTTGGAAAAAGGTTATCGTGTTCGAGCGTATGGGTGTAGCGATTTCTCTTTTACTCGAGGCTAACGAATTGAAACAGCGCGGCCCGAGGGTCCAAGGCTCACCACCTCAAAGCAAGTTATGCCAGCTATGGTGATCGAGTCGAGATTGTCCAGATAGATGATCTTTTGCACGGTCAATTCCCAGAGGCCCTGGTGGGCGTCGATGCAATCATTCATCTCGCGTCGCCGCTTCCAGGGCGCGCGGAACCGGAAGCGCTTTTGGCGGTATGGAGTCCTATTTTAAAAGTTACAGTCTAATCGTCCCACCGCTTTAGGCTGCCGTGGAAGGAACTCTGAACGTGCTTAGGCAGGGAGAGAAGGCTGGTGTGAGGCGCATGGTGGTCACTAGTTCCATTGCAACTGTTAACAATCCTGAAGCGAGCTTCACCGACAAGGGTCAGCCGAACGTTTCTTTCCACTAGACCTGATTTTCATATCCCCAGACTGGAGTCCCATCACAAAAGAGATGGCGTTCACAGGCGGGAACCCAATGATAACCTATTCTGCATCGAAGAAATTCGCAGAGATCGCACTTTGGGAATGGGCCGACAGGAACCCGCACGTCGACGTCACCACGCGTACGCCGAATTCTCCAAAAATACAGTGTGTGCAAGAACTGATATGTGTTTAGTCAATCCGCCTATCTTCTATGGGCCTTTCACGCGACACTTTCCGCTACCTGCACCCGACTTCATTGCTCTGTCCACAAATGTCCTCTTCTACAACTTGCTTTTCCAAGAAGGCGTCTTCCCTTTCAGCAACTACTACATCGATGTACGAGACGTCGCGCAGGCACACATCCGCGCACTGAAATCTCCTCCCGCGGAGAAGGTCGGGCGCAAGCGCATCATCTTCTCGTCGCCTCATGGCTGGTCGCTTCAGCAAACAAGAGATTTCATCGCGGAACAGCGCCCGGCGTTGAAAGGACGACTCATCACCGCGATTCCCCCCGTTAACCCTTCTGATGTGATGCCGATTGACTTTGGACGGGTGGAGCAGGTGCTAGGAATGAAGGCGTCAGATTTCCACACTATTGAGCAGGTAAGAAAGCAGCGAATAATTTTCACTCTCACTAATGGCTCTTTTTGATCATAGACGACCCTCGACACGGTCGATTCACTCGTGCAGGTCGAGGACCAGTGGCAGAGCGCAGGGTATCCAATCAAGACGCCCCCTCCTCTCTAGTGACCTACTACCCTGCAACAGCCTGGACAGTGGTAGTGATATGTATCCACTCAACAATTTATTTAATTAGAAGGTTAATAGACAGACGCTCTGACAATCGAAGCCCTTAATTCGGAGGTTGAATGGAAGATTTTCTTACGGCCCATATGTTTCCACACTGGGTCTGCCGCTAAATGACCTCATAGGTTTCCGATTGAGTCCAAAATTCATAGGAATACACTAGACATTGTATTATCCGGTCTGCAAAAGGAGTTGTGTAAAAAGGTCCTGGGAAGCGCTCAAAGATGCAATGTTTTGGGCTGCATTAAACAAGGACTCCGAAAATCAGGGCCTGTTGAACACTGCCCGAAATTGTAAGATACCTACCCAAAATCGGATCCAAAGTCGAGATTTTGATGCCCAACGCCGGGTCAAGTTTTCGGACATAAACTGTGGGGTCTTGGGTGGGCCTGGTCAAATCCGGATAAAATTTGAGATCGAGCACAGCCAGGTGCTCATATTAAGCATTTGTGGCCTTGTAATTCTGAACAAGCTTGGCAGTAGCTCCAACTCGAAACAAAGATGTTTAAAGACAACAGTGGCACGAAGCGGACACACTGCAGCTGCTCGGTATCGTCAAATGAAGAAGTAATCCACGGTCATTAAGATTTTCGATGGCGACGCGTCGGATGCGGCTCGTATTGCAGCAGATTGGGTTGGTCGTCACAAAAAATACCCTTTAAAGGCTTTGAACATAGATAAGTAGAGCGGTGATATCACCTTATGCGGGTGCAATAAAAAAAACCTGATCTGAGAGTTAGAACTTTTCTTGGTGGAGAATTATGTGCAGGCTCGGAAAAGAGGCAAACCCTGAACACAGCACTCACTGCAAACGGTTTTCAATCGAACATCATCACGTGTTTGGTAAACTCGGCGATCAAACGGTTGCGCCCGATCAAAATATTACCAGTGCATGACAAACTACGGTGACGGCTAGGTGACGGAGATCAGCTTAATGTGTACAAGAAGTGCCTGCGCTTCGCTCCGGTATCGATAGTCGAGTGAAGTGGATATTATATTAGAAGAATGCTACAAATTAAACTGATTGTCGATTAGAGCAACAGAGGCGATGATGGACCCATTGCAAGTCCTTCCGAGTGACCAAGTGCGTCCATGGTATGCAGGAAAAATAATCATTACAGGCTTCCAGGGAATCTGGACGCACCGAGGGCCGCCCCAGGAACTGAGGCGACGTACTATGCAGAGATCGAGCCGAGATCTCCGGTGAGGGTGATGAAATGATGTCTTGACCCTTGCCGTCGTCTCCGGTTGAAATGAACTGGATGTCAAACCAGTCGAGTGTTTCTCTCCGAGAATCTCCACAATTAACGTCTCGCCGGTTGGTGGGACATTAAGATCAGTATTATTGATTCTGGTGTACACAGCTCAGAAGAACGGAAATTAAGGCCGCAGCATCAGCATGCTAGCAGTTGTGGTGTGGACACTGATATATCGGGAAGTATTGAGGCTGTGTCGCCGATCTACCTTGCAATCGTTCTTGAGTCATTCCGCAGGCGAGGCAGAGCAGAAATTATGGGCTTGGCGAGAGTAGTTGTTCATTATAGGTGAATCATGTACTGCTTTTGAGGCTATGCTTGTCAAGCGTAGAATGATTCCGACTGCGTAGACTAACAGGGAATCGAAGACTCAGGACGAGGACGCAGATAGACACAAGGAGATGAAGCCAAAGAGACATGGACGAAACCCGGTCATTTCGTTAAAGATACGCTAGATTACTTGAGTCCCAACAGGGATTGGCGAGGGTGAGAAAAGGGAGGAAGGGAGGGAGGAAGGAAGGAAGCATGGAAGATTAGAATCTCTGGTCTTTTATGAGAACAAACACGTACGTGGCCACAGCACAGAAGCTCCGAAGGCTGTGGTTTGACGCCGTCTGTAGGACTCAACGTTCCGGTTCCAAGAAGCGCTTCTCGGTGTCTACGGTCAATATTCCCTCAGACGAAATACTCCATAGACGTTGAAAAAATGAACGAACAATCAGACATTAGGGACGAGTGGTCTGAAGAGAATCTAGGTGCGGCCATCGGTGAACAAACTGAATAGAACGCAAGGTTCCATTCAAAAGAAATTGATTCTTCAGATTACGATTGTTGAGGGCAGTGGGGCAAGGAAGTTGCATACAATGTAGACCAAATAAGACGAGAATTCACGCTGTCCCGTCGAAATAACCTGAACTCGCAGTGCAGCCGGGTAACAGTGTCATTAATCACCTGAAGTAGAGAGTAGTCCAGAGCCAGATCAAAAAGAATACGAAAAAGACAAAGCCAGCATCCCAGGCCAGAATATTGGAGCATAAATTAATCTGCTGTGGCTTGAGGGAACGGCTTGAGTAAAGTTTGAGAGCAGATATCGCGAGAGTCTAGAGATCAGGGTTGCAATGGAGGGTCAGAAGGAATTCACAAATTAGTGGGTGGAAGGGGGAGGACAAAACGGTCGGGCAACCTTGGCCTTATATGCGAAAAACAGCAACATGGCCGCGGCGCCGAAGCTGTGGCTTCACGGGACCTGTCTGGAGTGCTCAAAATTCCAATTAGGGCAGTACAAACATCTGGAATTACGGGCTTACTGGGAACGATTCGACCGATTTGGTTAGCTTGTTTGTCGGGCGCTCGATTCAAAGCTGCGAAAGCTGTTCAGATCGATCTCCAATTCCAATTCGAGTCGTTCAGAGATCTGGAGGTGGCCTCGGTGGGAAGAGGTGGGCAAATCCAGCTAGTGTATCGTTGGGCAGTGCATCTGCGGTGAAGCTTTTTGTGCTTGAGGTGAGGAGATTGTGAGAGAGAACGAAAAGGGGATCAGGCTTCATGGGGATGCAACCAAACAAACCCCAATGAAAGCCGGTCATTTCGTTAAAGAAACGGTAGATGACAAACGACCCGCAGTGGCCTTCTGCAGGCCGGTCGCAGGTATATAACGGATCCAGAACTCCAGCTTCGAACAAAACAGTTTTCTCCTCTTATTCGCACACATCCGTGGTTCTTGCGTGGTTCATAACTCTCGCATTTCGACACATGTCCTCTAAACTCATTTTCGTGAGTCCCGCACAATTATCCAGGACTGAATCTCAGACTCATTTCGAACTCGCTAGGTAACCGGAGCGTCCGGATTCTTGGGGTCGCATGTCGTCCTCCAGCTGTTGGATAAAGGTTATCGTGTTCGAGCGTATGCGGGTATTCGTTACCAGCGTCAACTCGAGCTAACGAGTCGAAAACAGTGCAGCCCGCGGTGCCAAGGCAGACCACCTCCAATCCAGCTACGCCAGCTATGGCGATCGCTTCGAGGTCGTCAAGATAGCAGACATCGCGCATGATCAATTTCCGGAGGCGCTGGTTGGTGTGGACGGAATTCTCCATCTAGCATCTCCCCTTCCGGGGCGTGCGGAGCCGGCAGCGCTGCTGAAAGTATGTAGTTTTCCACCCTGAAATTTATTTACATATCTAATGGCTCTTTTCGGCTGCAGGCTGCCGTAGAAGGAACGCTGAACGTTATCGTGCAAGGAGAGAAGGCCGGTGTGAGGCGATTCGTCGTCACCAGTTCAATTGCAACCGTCACAAATCCCAAAGATAGTTTCACTGACCAGGGTGAGCAATCTTGGCTTCCGTATGGCCATCATCCATGTTAACTTCGAGGCAGATTGGAACCCAGTCACGAGGGAGATGGCCCTCACGGGCGGGAACGAGATGGTGACGTACTCTGCCTCGAAGAAATTCGCTGAGTTGGCGCTTTGGGAGTGGGCTGAGAAACACCCGCACGTCGAGGTAACAACCTGTGCGTCTCTCCCCTCGATAACATACCATATCAAATCCACTAATAAGTGTCTAGTGAACCCCCCCTTCTTCTACGGCCCCTTCACCCCGCACTTCCCCCTCCCTGTGCCCGACTTTGGCGCGATCTCCACAAATCTGCTCATCTACAACCTACTCTTCCCGGATGGCGTCTTCCCCCCAGGACACGCTACATCGACGTGCGCGACGTCGCGCAAGCGCATATCCGCGCCTTGAACTCTCCTCCCACGGCAGAGGTCGGTCGCAAGCGCGTCATTCTCTCCTCGCCGTACGGCTGGTCGTTCCAGAAGACGCTGGACTTCATCAAGGAACAGCGCCCTGTGCTGAAGGAGCGGTTGATCACCGCGACGCCACAGGCGCAGCCGTTTGATGTGTTGCCGATGGATTTTGGCCGCGTCGAGAAAGTCCTGGGAATGAAGGTGTCGGATTTCCGCACCGTGGAGGAGGTGTGTGACGCGTTTTTGATGATCCAGTGTCTTGCAGATTCTGACTTGATTGCAGACGACCCTTGACACTGTGGACGCGCTGGTACAGGTCGAGGAGCAGTGGCGGAGCGCTGGTCACCCCATTAACACACCGCCAACCTTTTGAGGTTGTGTAGAAACCCGACTCTGCATAGAGGAGAGGGACGAAATAGCATTGTAGATTTAGACTGTATGTATGATCAATCCGAATCCATCCGAGACGTGAGCTGTAGATGTACGATCAGAATATCATTCCGAGGTGGAGGTTGTTCCGATACCGGCTTGGTTCCTCGACGTAGAGCTCAAGGGCGAACGAATCAAATGGTGGAGGCTGTTCTTTCAACTATGCTTTCGACTCTGTGAGATTGGTTCGGTGTTGTCTGACTCAAATTCAATGCACCGAAAGAACATCCTATTCCCGAAGGTGCATCTCCTCTCGTTGAGCTTTGGCAGAGTCTTGGTTTTGACGGATACGTCTCAGAAATATCTGGTGGTTGGTCAATCCTCCGGGAATTATATGCCGACTGGGGCTTCGAGAACTTACCTTACAATTGACCCAGGTCGGAAGTTATGGATAGAGAGTTTAATTACACGGCACGCCAGCTTGAACTTAGGAGAAAGAATCAGTGGATTATCTTGTGGTTCGAATGGCCCTAGGGCTTATCGTGAGCCTATTTGGTACGTTTTCTGATTCACTGAACCAGACAGGGAATGTCCCTTATCGTCGAGGCGATTGCCAATGACCCTAGATTGGTCTCTGCAAGATCAGCCAGACGTTAGATCTGCAGAACCCTTGTATATATTGATCTCGTCTTGGCAATTGGAAGATGTGCTTGGTGTCTTGCTAGATGAAGAAGACATTTTCTTGGAGAAGCGTGGTAGGCTGAAAACGCAATGGTTGCTGTTTCCTGCAGTAGCTGGAGTAATTTGTTCTCCTTAACCCCGCCTCTCAGTCGCACATCCGTCTTGCACTCAATTATGGCCGTTTTTCGCGCTCGGGGAAAGAGAGCTTAGGGTATGCATTTCTGGGGAAAATGGGACAGCTGGGCTCCGAGTGTGTCTGTCGTTGTCAAGCTGTCCGAGTCGTCCGTGCTCGCTGGCCGACTGGTCCACCTGATTCTGCACGTAGCGCAGATGTCATCGTAGCCGCGCCTTCCTGTTCACCCTAAGTGGTTGTGTCTTTTCGGCCTATGCAGGAACCGCACTCGGTCTCGTCGAGATGGCGGACGAGCTGGAAGGCTCTCAAGGCTGAGTCACGACACAAGTTCAACGATACACACCGCGTCAAATGCTTCCCATCGGCCAACGAGCTTCATATAAATGTTTTTCAGCTCCTTCGCGCACCCCCCGCAAATTTTGAGTTCCTGCATGCCGTCCCATGGACATACTCCTCCTTCGACATCGTCAGCGCCGCATTTGAGGCATGTTTCAACGCCGTCTCCTCGAAGAGCGGGATTGTCGCGCAGCGTACGGTAGGCGTCGGGGGCGGGGGATCTTGGTCGTATGTCGGACCCTCGGTAGGGTATCCAGCTGGAAGCAGTCCATACAGCGTGTCGGTGGTCGGATTGAGGTCCTGGCACTCGTCTGAACGAGGTGTGGTGAACGGAGGGGAACGTGGCGGAGGCGCGCGAACATACCTTCATCCTCGAAGGGCTCCCATCCTCCTCCTACGTCATCGGCCTCGTACAATTTGTGCCGCCCGTACTCTGCGTCGAAGATGCCGACGGGGTTTACTACGGCTTCAAGTGAGTATGCGTCCAACGTGCTGCCGTCCAAGAGCTCACAAAACTTGGGGCTTTTACTGGACGGGACAGAGTATATACAAGAAGAATGGGACTGGGACTGGGCGAGTCCCATCATCAGGGAGCGAGTCCCATTTTTACGGCGCAGAGGATGGGACTCGTCTGCGATGATGGAATTCAGCACAGAACCGGCCATCAAAAGGCCATCAGACCATTTATCCCGAAATCAACGACGTGACTTTGTGTTACACACCCCTAAATGGATGTTGAGCCAGGCCTTCTAGCCTTTGAGGCATGTAAATCTCCAGAATTCGCCATTATTTGGATTCTATAAGTGTTCTTACACTCTTCGTTCACTGCAATTGATTGGCACCTAGTCTATCAAGGGTCATCTCGCCTCCTTCAAGAGGTAGCACAATATCATTGGCAGAGTCTAAAGCGTGTGCACAACATGGTTAGTGTATCAGAGATCAATTTTCGTTCCATGCAGTAGAGCTCCACTTCAGATCTCAGCATGGCTGTCACTCGTACCTGTAACCTACAATCATCTCTCTCCGAAGTGGTTCATAACATTAAGAATAAAGTGAACACCACCGGCAAGTGCGAGGAGGGTGGTAGATTCTATGCATATGCACAGGAGGAGTACTTAGTCAAATAGTGGTGGTCCTTGGCACGTAGGCTGACCATTATGCAACGGCCTTTGTGTCTCAATTTTGCTCTGAACTGGGAGTCTGTCCGTACCCATGATGGGAGGAGGAAAAGAAATGCTCGTGTGATTGACTCAGCCAAAAATGTTGGCACATAAGTAGTTTAAACATAGATACAGTTAACGCAATGCCGCAGTCGTGCATCAACAGCAGCCATTAAGAGAGGGTATTGGCATGGAGGTCGAAATACGGAGACACAGACAATAATTATGAATGGTGAGTTGGGGTGTTATGGCAAGTTGAGACTGGGGCATTGGCTGATTCAATCTTGAGGGTTTCCACGGAGCCAGCGGTCAGTAATTGAACTGAATAGTTGAGGCTCTAGGCGGCAGCTGGAGGTGCAAGAATGCGGTGCTAGAACAAATTTATTAGTCTCCAGGTGCTCATTGGGATGTGCTAGGGATGTAGCTGCAGTACAACAAAGGGGTTGTTACAGAGACAAATGAATGGGCACCGATTTCTCGACGGTATTACTGCTTCTGCACTGGCTTTTTTTCTGTTTTTTATACACAAAAAAAAAAAGTTGCACATGCGATAGTGGCCTAAGCGCGTGACGTGCATAATAAGGGAAAAACTACGTAGGACCATGCCGTATAAGTATAATAAAGCAGCTGCACAATTTGCGGTTGCGCTACGGTTGGAAAAACCAGTGTACATATATTCCGCTTCGGTTGTTTTTTGAGAAATTGAACTGTGGCGAGTCGTTGAAGCCAGGATGTTAGGGCTGCGGACCGTACGGGGACGGCCGTATTGGTCCAGACCGGTTCCATGTGCCATCCCATATACCTTGATTCCACAAGCCTGATCGTACGGTATGTGTCGAAATAGGGCCTTAAACGGCATTACGCCGCACGTCCAATTTCCTCGGAATATGGTGGTTATTTCTGCCCATTGTTGGTCATGAAACGTTCCCATGGGCCGTCGTGGTCTTGGATGTGCCTTAGTAACCTGCAATCCGAATTATGTTTCGAGTTCGCACGGCCTCTAAATAATTGCTAACAGTCATCCCTGAGCGGAAAAACATTGCCACGGGTACTTAGTATGATAATTCATTAATTCATCCTTACCCTTCATTGTTGCTTCATGAATAATTCTATTTGGAAACCCGGCTTCCAGCGGAAACCCCACCTTGCCGAGAACCCCGACCATTTGTCTATTTGGAAACCCTTCGGCTATCACAGGCTGAGCGTCGGAGTCTGAATTCAGGATCAATCATAAAGCCCGATTTTGGCTGTAGAATCTGTCCTTGTTACTTACCTGCGGGATATGTTTCACCGTGTTCAGGCGGCAATGCCCCTGCCTATTTCGGGTGTTCAAATGCGTGAACAGGTCAGTGACATAGCCTCTCAAGATTTTTAGTACATCCTCATCTGAACCTTTTGTTAATCCATCATGATTGAGAAGAAGAGAGGACCGAATCAAGGTGGAAGCATTTTTGGTCCAGGCCCAAAAATCTGACAGGACAGCAGGAGTGACAAGTGCAGGCGGGGCATAGTCAAGAAATCCCCTCTTCGAAGCTAGTAGATAAGTTTGTGTGGCTGGTTGAAAGCGAACAATGTTACTGTTTTGGACTCGAACCGCGAAATACTCGTACCTGTAAGGGCAACCCTGGCGGCCCAAAATATCTCAAGAGTCCTGGCAGGGGGGATCCGAAGTCAATTGAAGTACACTACTACAGGAAGAAGCGCACCTGGCAGGGGGGATCCGAAGAGGAGAAAGTCTAAGGATTCCCCGGCCAGGTGCGTGCCTATATACCAGCTAGGGCTAACTACGGGTTGCGCATGGTTTGTTGATGGTGTAGTGAACGGCAGTGATCCCGGGCACGATCACATGCGGAGTGCCATGCGGAGTGCGGGGATCCGTCCAGATGGGGTTTGGCTCGGCGGGGGGAACGTCGGAGGATAGCGGAGGTCTGACCGGAGGTCGGATCGGAGGATCCGGGGGTCGGATCGGAGGATCGGGGGTTGGAAACGGGGGTTCCCCTGACAGTACCCACCAGTAAACTGTGTTGAAAATGTGGTGCAGTCCTGGCTCGATGTTTGCTTCACTTCTCTTCAAAGAACACTCACCAGTCATTGATCCCAGGATTTCCAGGTGCCATTCCCTGGTTATGGGCTCGCAATTTGGTATTCCAAAATAGTAACATGCCGACGTCGGCATGCTGGTGCTGCTGCCGGCCGACGGCCAGAAACCCTTGGAAGCCGGGCTTCCAAATAATACATGTTTTACAACAGGGGCTTCTGCTGGAAGCCGGGTTTCCAAATAGAATTATCCTTGCTTCATTGCACCCAAACTTCAGCAATTTAGTGCCATAAATTATACGGCCGTATATACGGGAAACGGCCGTATTTTTCGATGCCAGCTTCTCAGGCGGTGGTCCTTCGCACTGTTTTTGATCGACTGCAGACCACACTGATGCGTCCCGTGCTTCTGGCGACTCTGAAGGCCTGTCCCAGCTTTTACCTGGTGGATGATGTCAATGAACTTGTGTTTCGCGATGAAAAGCTCGCCTCCATTTGCGAGGAATTCGGCGTAGACCGCAAGCAAATTGCCCCGGCCGCCCGGGCCATTTTCGGCGTTGTGCAATACTGCATGAAAGAGCTGGGAGTCACGCGCACCCAAATCATAGACGAAACCAGACACACGGAATCTGCAAGCCATGAGATTCTGCACCTCAGCGTAAGGCTATACTGTTACGGCCTTGATTCTGCCTCAGCCATGTTTCATAGGAAAGAAAAAATGGCGCAAAAGGAGGCGTGAGTTGTTTTGTTGCTTGATGGCGCATTCCTCCATGCTACCCGACTCAAAGGGAGAACATTGTGTCATGGAGACCCATGTCGCCAATCAGGAGACGTCGAAGCAGCACGAAGAATCTGAAGAAGGCGCAGTATATGCGGCTGAAGCGACCAAAGAAGGTGAAGGTGAAGGGACGGACGAAGGTGAAGTCTGGATCGGAGGCAGAGTCTAGGGCCGTGGACTGGAAGCCGAGTTTACCGCAGGGCAAGTCATATTCATCAGATGCATCATCCTATTTTGATTAAGTGATCGCAGAGGATCCTCCTCCTCTAGATCGGATGCAGAGTACAATGGCAGTGACTGAAGCACAAGTCTCACTTCATCGAAAGCGTAATCTCATGTGGACACCTAGTCGTTACTTTACATAGTAAATTCTTGACCATATCTCTTGTTATATTTATCAGAGTCGGTTACTAGTAGGCTGGGAGGGTTCTACTTGTTCCGAGTCAGCAGTCCCAGTTTACAACACCTGAGACTGCGATCATGGCCGCCCGTGGAAATACTAAATAGCGTGCACCGTAGGGACAATTAGCCAAGTTCGATCCCCGAATGCAAATTTCTTTTCTCTCCCTTTTCCCTTGATCCGCGTCCTCATGTCCATCGAAATCCAGAACGCAGTTCTGAGGTGTCTACGCCGTTGCGGTAAAGGTACGTGCGCTATACGGGATCGCTCATTCTGTGCTGATATTCCCGTAGATTCCCTTCTCACTGGCAATTCACTTGAAGGGAATATAGAGGCTTCGTTTGGTCCGCCTGGATTGCAGCATGTACGAAGGCTCATACTTGTTGGTACGTCAATCCATTGCAGTGTGGTGCTATCCACCATCAGGAAAATCCAAAATAGCCCCATAGCCAGTGGGTGTTTATGGGAGGCTATGAGGTGCTATGAGGTGCTATAAGAATTTGTGCATACTATGGCAAGCTATGGCAAGCTATGGAGAGCTATGAAAGTTGCTGCTACAGCTATCATGTTCTATGACTGTCTATCAATAGTCTGGTGAGCACTAAATAGTGCTCTATAGTGACTGGCTGGTACTACATAGTGCTATGTAGTAAGTCCCAGAAAATGTAGGTAGCAGCAATCATTTGGCACAATGCCAGGTGTTAATATGAATCCTATTTCAACTTTCTGGCAGTATTCATGCACATCTGGGCCCAGTTCAAAGCATTGAGTTTCTGAAAACCGCCACGTCTGAAAAAGTATTTTGTGTTTTACCGGCTAACAAAGGCTTTTGAGGCAAACTGGCCTTAGAGATGTCTTATAGCTCTGATTGAGCTCTACAACTTTTGTTTTGGGTCTATTTTTAGATGACTGACCATTTTTGACCATGTTAACCAGATTTACACTTCACTTATCTATCAATATCACGACAACTTCATGAGCGTGGCCCACCACTTTGGTTAATGTTTAACACAAGTTGAAGGATGGCCTAAGGACAACAAAAAGGTCAAGGTCAGGAAGCTGACAGCAGAGGTTCAATTATGACAGCACAGTTTGAAAAGGCTTCAGACAGACAGACAAAGGCCGTAATTTTATAAATAGGGTGACTAGGGAGCCTATAATGTATACTGTCATTGAGGTCAGTAGTGAGGGGAGCAAGGTTGAACTGTGGTTAAAAGGTAGAAGAAGCCTGGGGTAGCCTTATATCTCATCAAATATATCAACTAGCAATGGTTGTTTAGTCTAGTAAGTAGGTCTCCTACTTTACATTTTATTTGTAATCATGAGGTCGCGTGCTCGATTCTCCCAAGTTGTATTCATTTTCATTTAAACATTTAAATATGTGCTCACACTTGTAACAAGTCAGTAAACTCAGTTAGTACTTGAATGACAATAGTAACAATGAAGTGGTTTGAAGTTGGAAAAGTCATTATTTTTCTGAAGAAATGACCTCTGTTATGATAAACACGCCCCACTATGAGGTGCTATGGGGTGCTATAAAACTGGACCCCCCCCCTCCCACGTTTCTATGGGGTTGGCCATCTGCTATCGCGGCTATGGCAGCTATGGGGGTCTATGAGGGGCTATAAGGTGACTTTGTGTTTTCCTGATGCACTTACAGAAGTGAGACCTGAGTGCACATTGTATCGGCACTACGCGTCTACACAGAGCGAAAGAAATGCGGCGGCAGGCGGCATACTGTGCGGGAAGCTAATTTTTACTTATAAGAGCTCCAGAGAACGCGGGAATCTTTGTTGAGGTGGTAGTCGTGCACGGTGCGGCATGTATTTCCCATTCGGACGCTGTACCTCGGCTGATGTTTCATCGCAGAATGTTGAGGTTTTCACCACCTGGCCTGAAAACCACGATAAGCTCCGTGTCAAAAATGCTTACTGCTACGTGGGCGGGAAGGTGAAGGGAGCAGCCCGCAAGGACATCAGAAGGGTCACGTATGAAGACGTCTTCAAGACCGCGTTTGAGCAGCGTGTCCCTGGTGCGCTGGTCGATAGACCGATGGAAAAATAGACGAACCTCAGTTGGGCATGACGATGCGGTGAACAACTGAGGGACGACTTGCTATCGGTAAGTAATATAAGTAAAAAGATGATGGTGTTTGTAGATACGGGTATTGGAAATAAGGGGAAGATAGTCTACGCGAGCAGGCCTGGACGCGGCTCTATGGCTCGCCGAGCCACTCCTTCAACAAGATCGTCATGCCACCACGGCTGCGCAGTAGGTTACTTTGATCCCGTGTTCACTGCGGAGATCCATTTGTATTAGTGCGAGAAAAAACAACCTAGAAAAAGTTCTACCAGATTTGTGTATTTTACTTCTGTAAGAAGTAATACTCAGACAGGCACGATAAGGTGAACGAATATATTAGTATACCTGTAAGAAGTAATACTACGACAGAAGTAAGTAAGAGAAGAATAAATAAAGGATAGAGATCATACCTCAGACGGGCACAATAAGGTGAACGACTGAGGTATGCTAGCGCGTAGCGACAGTATAAGTAAGCTAAACAACGGAGAGGGCGGAAGGAAGTCCGAGCGGAAAGAAACCCGGTCGAGATAGACGGGATGGTGAGATGTACAGATTAAGGGGGTAGGTCTACACATGTGTGCGCTCGCGCACGCATGCCGACTTTATGGCACATCGAGCCTCTACTTCAACAACGTCGAATTTTCTTCCAGGTAAAATTTCATGAATTTTTCCCTTTGTAAAATTATGTCTCTTTGTCCTGGTAAAAGAGTTCTCTCACTATCTCTTTGGTGAGAGAAGTGTTTTACCAGAACAAAGAGTGATAGTTTGAACAAAGGAAAAACACAGCTGTATTTTAGCAGCGGTAAAATTTGCCATTAAAACACACTAATGTGGTAGAACTTTTTTGTGAGCTGTTTTTCCCTTGTAAATACAAACGGATCACCGCAGTGGTTCTTGATTTCCTGTGATACCTTGTTTGCAGAGCGCCAACATAGGTAACTACTCGAAAGGGGTGTCCAGGGTTTTTCCCCCGTGTATCACCATATTCGGGAATGCAGATGAATCTTTGTTTGGGCGTATACATGTGCAATTTTTGGGTAAATTATGGCGCCCTAAGTGAGCTATCGAGTACCGTTAGTAGCTAGGACACGTTGAAGATGGACATTTTGTTCGAGTATTCGCCGGTACTCAATGTACGAACTAGTGTGGAATGGGATACTAGTAGACCCGCATGAGCGCGATCAGGTCTTGCATGCTAGATGCAACTCAAGAAGCAGCTCATGCTGTAATATTATGTGAAGACAAGAGGTTATTGATACGCCAAGAACCAAGTACAGATACTCATACACATACAGTAAGTACATGGAGCTGATCGCAATATCAACCTCTGAGGCAGTTGCCGTCACAGAAACCCAAGAGTCACAAAGAGATGGCGCTCACAGGCGGGAACCCAATGATAACCTATTCTGCATCGAAGAAATTCGCAGAGATCGCACTTTGGGAATGGGCCGACAGGAACCCGCACGTCGACGTCACCACGCGTACACTGAATTCTCCAAAAATACAGTGTGTGCAAGAATTGATATGTGTTCAGTCAATCCGCCTATCGTCTCTGGGTCTTGCACGCGGCACTTTCCGCTACCTGCACCCGACTTCATTGCTCTGTCCACAAATGTGTCACAGTCAAGACTAAATCGCGTCCAATATCAAAGATAAAGGATTGGGGAGTGCGATGTATATAGCTCGAAAGAGGATGGAATAAAAGGTTAACTACTACAGACGACTAGCTACTGTATATATACTGTTTTATCGAGCCGTGTGAATGAGAATATAAATATACTACAATAGTCTGTAACCATGTGTTGTACATGCATTGTCCATGAGATCTGTCAAGGCCTATTAATTAAATGTGTGTTCCTCATGTGAACCATCCCTCCGCCATGTGTTCTTACAAAGCGACCTGTATCCTCATGTATAAGGTGTGTTTGTCGTGTGTTTGTCCAGAATGTTCCGAGGATATTAATAAGTGTTCATATAATATAAGTGCCAAAGATTAGATAGGCACATGTTTACATAAGGCATTGGAACAATTAGATAGTATCAAATCGTGACAAAATGTCCTCTTCAACTTGCTTTTCCAAGAAGACGTCTTCCCTTTCAGCAACTACTACATCGATGTACGGGACATCGTGCAGGCACACATCCGTGCACTGAGCTCTCCTCCCGCGGAGAAGGTCGGGCGCAAGCGCATCATCTTCTCGTCGCCTCATGGCTGGTCGCTTCAGCAGACAGGAGATTTCATCGTGGAGCAGCGCCCCGCGTTGAAAGGACGACTCATCACCTCGATTCCCCAGTTAACGCTTCTGATGTGATGCAGATTGACTTTGGACGGGTGGAGCAGGTGCTAGGAATGAAGGCGTCAGATTTCTACACTATCGGGCAGGTAAGGAAGCGCGAATAATGCTTGCTCTCACTAATGGCTCATTTTGATCATAGACGACCCTCGACACGGTCGATTCGCTCGTGTGGGTCGAGGACCAGTGGCAGAGCGCAGGGTACCCAATCAAGACGCCCCCTTCTGTCTAGCGACCTACTACCCGCAACAACCTGGAGATTGGTCCTGATATGCATCCGCTGAACGATTTGTTTACTTAGAAGGTCAATAGCCTGAGACAGACGCTCTGACAGTGGAAGCTCGTAGTTCGGAGGTTGAACGGAAGAGTTTTTACGACCCAAAGTGACGATAACTTTCATTGTTCTTGAGATGGAAAATACACCAGGAGAAGGTCTACGAAGGCCAAACGTCTTACGTTTCCGCGCTGGGTCTGCCGCGGGTCTCCGTAGTAAAATGACCTTAGGATCGAAATACTCGCTATTCAACATTTGGAGCTGCAAGTCTCGGAATCTTTGCCAGACCATGTGTGCTTGGGATTGCCATCCCCGTCATCGAAGGCTTTGAACATAGAAATAAGTAGAGTGTTCATATTACTTACCTGATCCTTTCTGCTGCCCGTGCAATAAAAAAATACTGACCTGGGAAAGAATATTCATAGTAGAGAAGTATGTGGAAAAGAGCCACAGGCTGAACACAACAATGGTTTGCAATTGAACGTCATCACGTGTTGATTTGAACTCGGCGATCAACCGGTTGCGGGCGATCAAAATATTACAAACCATGCCAAACTACGGCGCTTATTTGGCGCTTATTGTGTCTGACACCGTCAGTATCCTCTTCCTCCTCCCGCAACCTGGTTCAGTCGCTTTCTGAAAGCCTGTCGCCGGTGCACAACGGATCCAGAACTCCAGCTTCGACAAAACACTCGTCTCCTCTTATCCACACGCATCTGTGGTTCATAACCCTCGCATTCCGACACATGTCCTCCGAACTCATTTTCGTGAGTCCCCCACAATTATTCATGACCGAATCTCAGACTAATTTCGAACTCGCTAGGTAACCGGAGCATCCGGATTCCTGGGCTCCCATGTCATCCTCCAGTTGTTGGAAAAAGGTTATCGTGTTCGAGCGTACGCGGGTATTCGTTATCAACGTCAACTCAAGCTAATGAGTCGAAAACAGTGCAGCTCGCGGTGGCAAGGCAGACCACCTCCAATCCAGCTACGCCAGCTACGGCGATCGCTTCGCGGTCGTCAAGATAGCAGACATCGCGCATGACCAATTTCCGGAGGCGCTGGTTGGTGTGGACGGAATTCTCCATCTAGCATCTCCTCTTCCGGGGCGTGCAGAACCGGCAGCGATGTTGCAGGTATGTAGCGTTCCATCCCGGAATTGGTATACATATATAATGGTGCTTTCGGCTGCAGGCTGCTGTAGAAGGAACACTGAATGTGATCGTGCAAGGTGAAAACGCCGGTGTGAAGCGATTTGTTGTCACCAGTTCAACTGCAAGTGTCGACAATCCAGAAAATAGTTTCACTGACCAGGGTGAGTAATCTTGGCTTCCGTGTGCTCATCATCCATGTTAACTTCGAGGCAGATTGGAACCCAGTCACGAGAGAGATGGCGCTCACAGGTGGGAACGAGATGGTGACGTACTCTGCCTCGAAGAAATTCGCCGAAATGGCGCTTTGGGAGTGGACTGAAAAACACCCGCACGTCGAGGTCACTAGCTGTGCGCATAATTCCCTCATTCAAACACATATCACGTCCACTAATACGTGCCAGTGAACGCTCCCTTCTTCTACGGCCCCTTTACCTCGCACTTTTCCCTCCCCGCCCCCGACTATGGCGCAATTTCCACAGACCTGATCATCTACAATCTGCTCTTCCCGGACGGCGTATCCCCTCCCGGGACGCACTACATCGACGTGCGCGACGTTGCACAAGCGCATATCCGCGCCTTGAACTCCCCCCCCATGGCAGAGGTCGGTCGCAAGCGCGTCATTCTCTCTTCGCCGTACGGCTGGTCGTTCCAGAAGACGCTAGACTTCATCAAGGAACAGCGCCCTGCGCTGAAGAAGCGGTTGATCACGACGAAACCACAGACGCAGCGGTTTGATGTATTGCCGATGGATTTTAGCCGTGTCGAGAAAGTCCTGGGAATGAAGGTGTCGGACTTCCACACCGTGGAGGAGGTTTGTGGCGCGTTTCTTATGATTCGGTGTCTTGTAGATTTTGATGTGATTACAGACGACCCTTGACACTGTGGACGCGCTGATACAGGTTGAGGAGCAGTGGCGGAGCGCTGGTTACCCCATTAACACGCCGCCGAGCTTTTGAGGTTGTGTAGAAACCCGACTCTGAATAGAGGAGAGGGACGGAATGGCACTGTAGATTTAGACTGTATGCATGATCAATGCGATGGTTTCCCCATTTTTTTTCAGCTCGGCATGTGAGCGGCATGTGAACAAATGGATTTAGGATCAGAATATACTTTCGAGGTGGACCTTGGTCGCTTCAGCAAACAATAGATTTTATTGCGGAACAGCGACCGCGTTGAAAGGACGAGTCATCACCGCGGTTCACCCTTCTGATGTGATGCCGATTGACTTTGGACGGGTGGAGCAGGTGCTAGGAATGAAGGTGACGGATTTCCACACCATTGAGCAGGTAAGGAAGCGGCGAATGATGTTCACTCTCACTAGTGGCTCTTTTGGTCATAGACTACCCTGTAACAGCCTGGAGATTGGTGGTGATATGCATCCGCTCAACGACTTGTTTAATTATAAGGTTAACCAGCGGCTGCTCGGCCGATTCGCGGCCTCGCATCCCCTTCCTTTGGCCTGAATTTTGACCAAAAATGTTGAACACCATTTGATAAGTTTCGATGAGTTTTTTCCCGAGTCCCGTAGGGAGGAAGTGAAATGTAGGAGCTGAAGCGCTGCAAGTCGGGAATAAGGCTGCTACAGAGAAATGATCTGGAAAGAAGCTCATCGGAAAATTGCAGAAACGGAGTTTGAAAAGGCATCACACAGACAGGGGCAATTGTATAAAGAGGTAGATAAAGAGGTAGATAATAGATGCTCTGACAATCGAAGCCCAAGTTCAGAAGTTCAATGGAAGATTTTTTTTACAGCCCATGTTCTCACACTGGGTTTGCCGCTGGTCCTTGTAAATGACCTTCAGATCGAAATCCAGTACCAAACTAGGAAGCGCAACGCAACGGCAAAGTGCAATACTAGACATTTCATACCTCACAGGTTCCCGATTGAGTCCAAAATTCATAAGAATATACTAGGGCATCTTTGCATCCCGTCTGCAAAAGTACCTGTGTAAAAAGGTCGGGGGAAACGCTCAGACATGCAATGTTTGGGGCTGCATTAAACAAGGACCCCAAAAATAAGCTCAAATGCCTGTTGAACACTGCTCGAAAATTGTGAGATTCCTACCCAAAATCGGATCCAAAGTCGAGATTTTGATGCCCAACGCCAGGTCAAGTTTTCTGACATAAACTGTGGGGTCTTGGGTGGGCCTGGTTAAATTCGAAGAAAAGCTGAGATCGAGCACAGTCAGGTGCTCATATTAAGCATTTGTGGCCTTGTAATTCTGAACAAGCTTGGCAGTAGCTCCAACTCGAAACAAACATGTTTAAAGACGACAGTGGCACGAATCGGACACACTGCAGCTGCTCCGTATCGTCAAATGAAGAAGTAATCCACGGTCATCGAGATTTTCGATGACGACGCGTCGGATGTGGCTCATTGCAGCAGATTGGGTTGGTCGTCACAAAAAATACCCTTCCTCGTCCCCTGTTATTCGATATTTGGAGCTGAAAAGCTCGGAATTCTTGTCGTACCATATGTGCTTCGGATTTCAATCCCCGTCGTTGAATGTTTTTGGCATTAAAAGCTTTGAACATAGATAAGTAGAGCGGTGATATTACCTGATGAAGTATCACCTTTCTTATGCGGATGTAAAAAAAAACCTGATCTGAGAGTTACAAATTTCTTGGTGGAGAATTCGGTGTAGGCTCGGAAAAGAGGCAAACTTTGAACACAGCACTCACTGCAATCGGTTTCCAATTGAACATTATCACGTGTTTGGTTGAGCTCGGCGATCGAACGGCTGCGCCCGATCAAAATATTACCAACCGTTACATGACAAACTACGGTGACGGCTAATGACGGATCAGCTTAATGCGTATGACAAACGACCCGCAATTCCGGTTCAGTGGCCTTCTGCAAGCCGGTCGCAGGTATATAATGGATCTAGAACCCCAGCTTCGAACAAAAACAGTTGTCTCCTCCGAGTTTTATTCCGCACATCCGTGGTTTATAACTCGCATTCCGACACATGTCCTCTAAACTCATTTTTGTGAGTCCCGCACAATTATCCAGGACCAAATCTCAGACTCATTTCGAACTCGCTAGGTCACCGGAGCATCCGGATTCCTGGGGTCGCATGTCGTCCTCCAGCTGTTGGATAAAGGTTATCGTGTTCGAGCGTATGCGGGAATTCGTTACCAGCGTCAAATCGAGCTAACGAGTCGAAAACAGTGCAGCCCGCGGTGCCAAGGCAGATCACCTCCAATCCAGCTACGCCAGCTACGGCGATCGCTTTGAGGTCGTCAAGATAGTAGACATCGCGCATGATCAATTTCCGGAAGCGCTGGTGGGTGTGGACGGAATTCTCCATCTAGCATCTCCCCTTCCGGGGCGTGCAGAACCGGCAGCGCTGCTGAGGGTATGTCGCGTTCCACCCTGGAATTTGTATACATATCTAATGATGCTTTTTGGCTGCAGGCTGCTGTAGAAGGAACACTGAATGTTATCGTGCAAGGAGAGAAGGCTGGTGTGAAGCGATTTGTCGTCACCAGTTCAATTGCAACCGTCGCAAATCCCAAAGATAGTTTTACTGACCAGGGTGAGCAGTCTTGGGTTCCTTGTGTCTTTTCCATGTCAACTTCAAGAGCAGATTGGAACCCAGTCACGAAGGAGATGGCCCTCACAGGCGGGAATGAGAAGGTGACGTACGGTGCCTCGAAGAAATTCGCTGAGATGGCACTTTGGGAGTGGGCTGAGAAACACCCGCACGTCGAGGTCACTACTTGTGCGTCTCTCCCCTCGATAACATACCATATCAAATCAACTAATAAGAGTCTAGTGAACCCTCCCTTCTTCTACGGCCCCTTCACCCCGCACTTCCCCCTCCCCACGCCCGACTTTAGTGCAATCTCCACAGACCTGCTCATTTACAACCTGCTCTTCCGGGATGGCGTCTTCCCCCCCAAGACGCGCTACATCGACGTGCGCGACGTCGCGCAAGCGCACATCCGCGCCTTGAACTCCCCTCCCACGGCAGAGGTCGGTCGCAAGCGCATCATTTTCTCCTCGCCGCACGGCTGGTCGTTCCAGAAGACGTTAGACTTCATCAAGGAACAGCGCCCTGTGCTGAAGGAGCGGTTGATCACCGCCACCCCACAGGCGCAACCGTTTGACGTGTTGCCGATGGATTTTGGTCGCGTCGAGAAAGTCCTGGGAATGAAGGTGTCGGATTTCCGCACCGTGGAGGAGGTGTGTGACGCGTTTCTGATGATCCAGTGTCTTGCAGATTCTGACTTGATTGCAGACGACCCTTGACACTGTGGACGCGCTGGTACAGGTCGAGGAGCAGTGGCGGAGCGCTGGTCACCCCATTAACACACCGCCAACCTTTTGAGGTTGTGTAGAAACCCGACTCTGCATAGAGGAGAGGGACGAAATGGCATTGTAGATTTAGACTGTATGTATGATCAATCCGAATCCATCCGAGACGTGAGCTGTAGATGTATGATCAGAATATCATTCCGAGGTGGAGGTTGTTCCGATACCGGCTTCGTTAGAGTTCAAGGGCGAACGAATCGAATGGCGGAGGCTGTTTTTTCAACTATGCTTTTGACTCTGTGAGACTGGTTCGGTGTTGTGTGATGCAATGCACCGAAACACCATCGAATTCCCAAAGGTGCATCTTCTCTCGTTGAGCTTCCGCGGAGTCTTAGTTTTGACCAACGAATACGTCTCGGAAATACCTGGTGGTTGGTCGATCTTCCGGGAATTATGTCCTAACCGGTGTCTCGAGAACTTACCTTACGATTGACCCAGGTCGGAAGTTATGAATAAAGAGTTTAATTACACCGCACGCCAGCCTGAAGGAAAACGAATCAGTGGATGATCTTGTGGTTCGAATGGCCCTAAGGCTTATGGTGGACCTATTTGGTACGTTTTCCGATTCACTGAACCAGACAGCTTCTAAATAGGAAAGACCCTTACCGTCGAGGCCATCACCGATGACGATGGATTCATCCCTGCAAGCCAAGCCAGATGTTAGATCTACGGAAACCTCTGTATATATTGAGCGCAGGAGATCTTGTCTTGGCCAATTGGATGAAGGGCTCGGTGTCTTGCTAGATGAACGTTTTATTGGAGAAGCGTGGCCGCCTGACAACGCGATGGTTGGTGTTTTCTGCGGCAACTGGACTAAGTTTTTCTTTGGTCATGTCAGCAACTGCTTACGTCGTGCACCGAGGAGTACAGTTTTTGCCAACCATACCTTTTGCAGTTCAACCCCGCGTCTCAGTCGTGCATCCGTCTTGCGCTCCATTATGGCCACCTTTCGTGCTCGGAGAAAGAGAGGTTGCGGTGTGCATTTCTGGAGAAAACGGAGACAGCTGGGTTCCGTCTGTCATTGTCAAGCTGTCCGAGTCGGCCTTGCTCGCTGGCAAGAGTTTGTGCTTGTAGAACCATCACCGTGACAAAAGATTGGGCGTACAACAGACCTGACAGTACACCCAGTAAGGAGGGAAACTCTTCGAGGGGCCCCAGCTGTCGCAGTGTAGGTATGTAATGCGCTGCGGCAAATTTATGTGGCTTGCCAGGCGGGAAACCTTTACGATAGCGTGTCGAGCGTCCTCATAGTCGGAAAATATCGAAACCAGTGTAGTGCGCCGTTGAATAAAAGTCGCGACTGCATATTGTTCTCTACATCACGAAGCAAGTTGAGACCAAGGGAAGGCGTGCCAAACACCACAGCCACTGATACAGAAAGCGGTGTCACTCAATTGGGCTTTGTTTTTCCCACCGCTTCTGTTCCCAACTCCACGTCCGGATCTTGAGGGTCCAGGGTTTAACCAAGACACGACAAGCTATTCTTTGGTTGAGATATCTACCCTCTCAAGAGGTCGGAGTTCCGCCGCTTCGTCTCCCATTCGCACTTGGCAACCGTCGCAATGAACGTGTCACCAGTTTCCGTCCTTCCTCTGGAACTGGAAAGAGACATTTTTGAAACCTGCTCACTGTCCCGCCCAATGCTAATACCCAAGCTCATGCTAGTAGCATGGCACGTGAAAGAGTGGTCTGTCCCCATTTTATTTTATCTTGTCGCGCTCGAGTTTGAAGGCGATTCAGGGTAGAGCCTCTGCTATATCGTACGATTGCAGTGGGATTTGCATGGGCCATCGATGGTTCTCCCATTCTCACCTGGGACGTTCTCTTATCTGCCATACGCTCAAAACCAGCATCTTTCTTTCATGCCGTGCGCAATTTGTGCCTACTCGTGGAGGACGACAAGTGGACCGACGTGGAGACGCTCTTGGGCGTCTGCACAGGTCTTCGAAACCTTTCCCTTTCACCAAAACTTGGCTCGACCGGTTATGGCCCCGACATGGCGACGTTGATTTCGGCCCTCCATCTGACGCACCTCGAAGGTGATTTGGAACCAATATTCCGAAGTCTGCCCCCAACCCATTTAAATTCCCTATTCTCCGGCATAACCCATCAGGGGCATGGGGAAAATGGCCGCTGCCGACATGCAGCTCGGCTCCTACCTGTCTCTCATGCCCCGCCTCACGCATTTCTCCTTCGATTGCGCCGATTTAATCCCCCTCTTGCTTCCTCTTGTGGAAATTCACTTGAAATCACTGCGTGCGCTGGTTTATGTTGGCCCCATCGGAACCCCCAGTCAGCGCAACGAGTTGTTGGACATACGATCCGACCCTCGGTTCGTGTCCATCCCGAATTCCTGGTATCTCGTGGATTGGCAGATGGGGGCACACGCCGGCGTCGACTATTGGACTCGTGCAGATGACTTTATCACGAGAAGACGGTCCGGGGACATAGATTGTGCGCTCTCTGTTACACGTTGGATGCACTAACAGATTTTCGTCACAGCGTCGAGTTATGAGATCACCGAGGACGCGAGCGTTCACATCGCACACTACTTTGTGGGTTTTCCCAAAACCCACCGCACTACTGATACGATGCCATGCTCAATTACAGGCCCAATAACAACCCCAGTTCTACCTGGCCGCCAGAAGTATCCATACGTGCACATTCGTTGAACTGCCCGCCTGAGGAAAAATCGGTCATTCCAAGGGCTGGAATCTTTGCCGCTCGGGCCAATTTGAGACCGTTTTCAGCAAATTCCTGCCCTTGGAATGACCGATTTTTCGGGCGGTGGTGCGAGTCGATCATTTATCAGCCCTGGATGGTGCAAATGCCAATGGAGAACAAGTAGATACACCTTTTAGGATCTGTTGGGATCAGTTCGACGGTGAATGACTAGAGTAAAGCATCTGCCTGTTGCACAAAGTTCCCCGTCCAATGAAGGCAGTGAAATTGGAAGCACCCTGGTTATGTCTTCCTTAAAAGCAGAACTGGACGCATCCCGTGGTGCTAATCACAAGTTTGATCGTGTGCCGAAGGCCTTGCGGTGCCTCGGTTCCTCTAATGACGAGCTACTTTCTGGTAAGTCAAAGTCCATTCTACCATCTATTTGCATTGCCGTCTAATTTAACTGTCAGGATGCACTATACATAGCACGAGTATATCTCACGCAAGTCCACGATCGCTAATTTCAGCTCGGTGGACCACATTTTCGTCAACGCCATCGTTCGTCATAGTTGGCGAAACCCATCACTGCCGTTCTAAACTTCAAGCTGCCGATTAGTTCGCCATTTCTGTCCTCCAGTGGCTGAAATGAGCTCATTCTGAATCTCTTTCAACATCCGCCACCTTTGTCAGAAACTCATCTCACGCTTTCTCGTTGAGCAAGTCTTGTGCAATGGCTGCTGACACCTCGAAGACAGATGCTGAATGTTCAATCAAAACCCAGTTATATAGCTTGTTGGAATTTCGCCAAGTGTTTTGTCATTCTCCTGCCCGACCCACTGAGTTGTTGTCTGACTGAGTAATGCAGATTTGATTACAAGGTCAACGTTGAACTCTCAAAACAATTACCATAAATTCCGAGGTTATTTTCTTCGTATTCAACCCACGATCCACCCAAATCCTGCCCATTGGATTTGTTGGTTCCGTTCTCGGTGTTCAACTGTGATCCCTCACACAGGCGCTCCATTTATTTTGTTCGCCGCGGCAGAGAGCGCGGTGCCGATCTGCGGTCCCGTTCGGCCAGCCGCGACATTGTGCTTCAGACACCAGAATGTTTGGCTGTGGGAAAACCAGTCAATCATGTGCCCTGAATGAAGGCTCGTCACCCACTACATAGGTCGGTCACTTTGTAAAATGTTTTTATTTCGCTCACTAGAGTATTGCACAATGTAGCCGTCAATCATCCGCGGCCACCACGACGTGACATGCGCCGGATACAAGCTGGATACCACTGGAAATGGGGTCTGGTTTGCGTGAAGACTCAAGAAGACATCAAAACGGGTGCGAATTTAACGATCTTTGTCGCCTTATTTGGGCACATTTAAACATCCTTCTCTCCTTATTGGGCAGGACGTGCGGGTTTCATAGGGGAGTGCTCGGAATTTCCGCGGAGCCTAAATCTGTTCCGCCAGCCTCCATCTCTCAAACGCATGTACGAGTTGGCCGCTTTGCCCATATGGTTTTCCTTCGCGCACGGACCCATAGCGATATATCAAAACTGGCATTGGACACGCCTGATGCTATTCGACTTATTTTTATTCTCCGTGACTCTTGGGATCACGACTAAAGCGAGCACGCGGCTTTTCGAAGGTCACAAGATGCTTGTTCGATTCTTATCCTGCGAAACGCGGTGGCCATGTTCCGATCCTTGCCCACCAAATGTCTTCTATTTTCCTTCTTGGTTTAAGCATTGTTGGTACCTTGATCTTCTCTTTCACTGCAAGGGGCCGCACTCTTTCTTGCTCAACAAAGCAAAAGATTGACCGCGTAACTTGGATGGCAAATTAGTCTCACTAAATCCCGCAAGACTGTTCTCAGAGGAAATTCTCTTGGACGACACTATTAATCGGACTTCCGTGTGTGGGAACCACCGTGCATGGCTGAGAAGCTGCTCCTCAAGTCATTCCCCGCGCATTCACGGCCAGCCTACCCCACTGGGCAAGCACATCTTTGGAATGCAATGACGAAATAGATCTGCATCTCTCAAAACTGCCGTAAAATATAAATTATATGCTTTCTATTGGCTTTCGTGTGGCAATTGTTATGCGTTAACCTATATTTTGTCTGTTCTAGGACACGTCAACGTAATACGAACCTCGTACCATAGAATATCTGTGGTACTTCATTGGCTTCGGGATGCAATACCCCAATTTCACACTCCACAAGTTTGTATTTCGGAACCGACTTCATCCTCTCAACATTGTATGGGCAGCATCTCTTGGTGGCAATCCTCCACATATGCTGAAACTCGGATTCCACCACATGATGCTCTGAGTCTCAAACTCACCATGGCAATTGGCCTCGGTACCGTATCCCTACTTTCGGGTCGCTGTCTTTTCACTCGACCATGTAGACAATTCATTTCGGGACCTAGATGACGTTACATCTGCGCTGTGCATCTGCTATAAAACGGGGGTAACGCGAGACATTTTTGTTCAGCCGTTCAGCCTCACAGCCGACGATGCAGCTCCTCGCCTCCCTTGTCCTATTGGCTCTCTCATGCCCTGGTTCAATCGCCGTCGTTCCAGACGCGGTAAAGACTGTCACTCTTGACATTATCAATGCGCCTGTTGCGCCAGACGGTTTCACCAGATGTATGTGAACTACTATTTTCTCTTCGTTATCCGTCGTTGAACTGTTTCATTCAGCTGGTGTTCTCGCCAATGGAACGTAAGGAGAACAACTGGTCGTCGTCTGCCCGTGTCCTTACCCTTTTTAGCTTCCCGGGCCCTATCATTACCGCCACAAAAGGGCAAACGTTGGTGGTTCACGTTAACAACAAGCTGGTATGGCACAAAGCTTACGTCCTCAGCCATGCCTGACCTTTTTTTTTCTGAATGTAGACGGATCACACAATGCGACTGTCCACGTCGATCGACTTCGACGGCGTGTTCATCGATACCCCCAACATTTTCAACGAAGGGTCGCCGTTTGTCACGTGCGTTCAACTTGGGTTGTCCTCTGTTTTGTTTCCTTATTTTTGTTCCAGGACCTGCCCCTTCGGTCCGGGAACGTCCTACACCTACACTGTCCCTCTTGGACAGCAGACTGGAACCTTCTGGTGCGCCATCTCACGTTTACGTATACCGGTTCTCCCAACTGATTACGCTGCTTCAGGTACCACTCTCAGCTGAGTATGCAATACGCCGATGGTCTCCGGGCGCCCCTCATAATCTACGACCCGGCGGATCCCCAAGCGCATCTCTACGACGTCGATAACGAGAGCACCATCTGGACCGTTGCTGACTGGTGGCACAACAGCTCGATCCCCGGATTCGCTTCGTACCTCGCCACGCAAATTATCCCGGTTGCCGACTCAGGCCTATTTAACGGTCGTGGCCGATTTAATGGCGGTCCCTTGACCGCCTACGACGTCGTCCCTGTGACGACGGGCAAACGCTACCGCTTCCGTATTATCAACATGTCTGCTCGCAGCGACTTTATGGTTAGCATTATTCTCTTCTAAACAGATGCTAAAATAGATCTCATTCGTACCCCCCAGGTCTCTGTGGATGACCGTAAGCATTTTGTTTTGATGCTATGTTTGATCGCATCTCATCCGACTTCTTGTAGACAACTTGACCGTGAGGATTCTTCTGGCTCGTCGTGTTTTGAGTTTCTTACATGGTTTCTTGGAAATAGATCATCGAAGCTGATGGCGAGCCGACTGTTCCTCACACGGTCAACCAATTGGACATCCTCGCGGGCCAGCGCTACTCCGTTGTCCTCACCGCAAATCAGCCACGCGCAAACTACTGGATCAAGTTAGGGCAAAATGCAGGATCTAAAATTTTCGGCTGACTCTCAATGCAGCACGATCCTCGGAGGGGGCAATCCAGCCCGTAATTTGAACCTCAACGTGACCCTCGGGCGTGGTATCCTCCGTTATGCCGGTGCACCCAACGCCGAGCCCACGACGCCGATGACCCTTGGGCCCGGCACGAATGTTCTCGTCGAGGGCGACCTCCGGCCTCTCATCCCCAGCCCGCCCCCGCCGATCGACTTCAACCTCACCTTCGTGACCAGCATGACGGCCAATGCCAGCAGCCCCTCGGGATTCAACACCCAGTGGAACATCAACAATATCTCCTACGTTTCCCCCGTCATTCCCACGTTGGTGAAGATCCTGAACGACGGAGCAGCGGCTCAGTTCAACACGACGGAGAACACTTTCGTCTTCCCTGCGAACAAGACCATTCAGGTTACCTTCCCGCCTAGGTATGTCCCTTTTTATTACAGGCCCGCCTCACTTGCCTGACTTTCGTCGAAACAAGCACGGAAGATGAGCTTCATCGTGCGCGACTTCTTTTCTCTATTAAATTTCACATACTGAACTGTCCCTCACTTCTCAGCGTTCCACTTGCACGGAGTGAGTTCCACGGCAATTCTCTAAACTGGGAATACATAACTAACATATCTAATCAGAACAACTTCTGGCTCATCAAGTCCAACTCCTCTGCCGAGAACACGATCAACCCCATTCGCCGAGATGTGCGCTGTCAATTTTTTCGCCTGGTTGATGCCTACTAATGCTTGGCGATTAGGTCGCCGGTGCCGGATCTGGTGGCACGACCGTGCGGTTCACGACCGATAAGCCTGGTGAGTTGTTTCCGGTTGGTGCCACACTATTGCTAACTCGTCTTCTCAGGCCCCTGGTTCTGTAAGTTTAACTACAAATTCTGCCAGGTACACCCGCTAACCATCATTTCGCCCACTAGTCCACTGCCACAGTAAGTCTCACATCCTCCAACGCAGTAAACGCAGTAATCAAATTAACACGACATTCTAGTCTTCTGGCACTTCAACGTTGGTCTCGGGTCGGTCATCGCTGGTGGGCTCGACGAGACGAAAGCGGAGGTGCACCCGACTGACGCCTGGGACGCGCTTTGCCCTGCTTACAACGCTCTCCCTGCCGACGAGAAGAGGTGATCGCATTAAATCCAACATGCGCCGAACGGATATTTGTCCCGGCTCGAGCTACGGTGTCTTACTATCACAGCCATTGTATGATTATCTAAAGAAAAATTCATTTCTGAATTGCTGGGTCCAGTGCTGTGAGCCCGATGATTATACTTCTCCTTAGAATACAATATTAATTGTAGTCAAAATCCAATTTTCCCGACCAGGTACATGTCAGGCTCCCTGAGGCTGCATGTCAGGCCCTGTCAAAGTTACGTCCTTTCGGCCTATGCAGGAATCGCACTCGGTCTCGTCGAGATGCCGGACGAGCTGGAAGGCTCTCAAGGCCGAGTCATGACACGAGTTGAACGCTACGCACCGCATCGAAGGCTTCACATTGGCTCAGAAGCTTCATGTAAACATTTTTAAGTATCTTCGCGCACCCCCCGCAAATTTTGAGTTCCTGCATGCCGTCCCATGGACACACATCCCCGTTGAGATCGTCAGTGCCGTATTTGAGGCATGTTTCGACGCCGTCTCCTCGAAAAGCGGGATTGTCGCGCGAGCGTAGGGTAGGCGTCGGGGGCGGGGGATCTTGGTTGTATGTCGGACCCTCGGTAGGGCATCCAGGCGGAAGGAGTTGACGCAACGTGTCGGTGGTCGGATTGAGGTCCTGAAACTCGTCTGAACGAGGTGTGGTGAACGGAGAGCAACGTGGCGGAGGCGCGCGAACGTACCTTCGTTCTCGAAGGGCTCCCATCCTCCTCCTACGTCATCGGCCTCGTACAATTTGTGCCGCCCGTGCCCTGCGTCGAAGACGCCGACGGGGTTCACTACGGCTTCAAGTGAATATGCGCCCAGTGTGCTGCTGTCCAAGAGCTCACAAAACTTGGGGCTTTTAATGGACGGGTCATCTACTCCGGCGGGAAATGGGCCAACGGCGGCGGACACGATATGGTCGACGGCGGCGATGGCTGCTAGCCATTTTTCATCGGGGATGTCGCCCATGCCGCCTTGGACGGCAGGCTAAGAGGAAGAGAGGGCACATGGAAACTCACAGAAGGTCGCAGAACATTGTGACCAAGGCTTGTATGTAAAATCGTCCTCGGCATGAGCGCTGGCTCAAGGCTCGAACCGCCCTAATCGCATCATTGATATCACTGCTGAGCTCAGCGTTCACGATCATACACAGTACAACTGTGTCCTGCTCAACTCGGACGTTGCTATGGCTTTTGGCCGCCTCTTCGGATTGTTGTATTACATGTTGAAATCCAAGCACCAGTTCAATTTTGCACCGGTGCACCAGCCCAGCAAGTGGAAACCAAGCACCATTTGCGAAGTACACGAGAAAACGAAGGAATTTTCACCCTGCTTATGTGATTTGGGGAGCGCTGTGGACGCTGACAACTCCTGGTGGTGGAGGATCAACCTTGACAGGGCCTGACATGCAGCCTCAGGAAGCCTGACATTACCTGGTCGGAAAAACTGGATTTTGACTACAATAACATTTTCTTCATTTCTTCGTGGAAGGTGTCCGATTTCCACGCTGTGGAAGAGGTGCATGTTCCCCGCTAATCTCATTCTAGCTTTTCTCACGTAACTATAGGCGATCCTTGACGCCGCGGACGCACTGGTGCAGGTTGAAAAACAGTGGCAAAGGGCAGGCTATTTGATCAAGACGCTGCCAGCTTCTGAGGTTGCGTTTCATGACTGTACGTAGAGAACCAGTGTCTGTACAGTCTTAAACTAGGAAGCGAAACGCTACGTAGAAGCGAAACAGAGGGTCTCAATTGGCGCAAATTTCTGTGAGCTGGATCTTGGATCTTCCCGTTTCAAAAGTCCTGCTAATCGAAGGAATTAACGAAAACGGCCGTATTGCGGCTGCACAGTAAAGTTTTATTTGCCCCACATTATTTGGCTCATATTTCCTGGCGTCCTGGACTGGTGATTTACAAGTTCAAGATGTATGGGGCCTCACTGGACTGTTTCTAGAGATCAAGGCTCACAATTATCAAGGTCACCAATCACAACTTCAAGGACATGGGCGAATTGAGCAAATTCGGAGTGTTTCGACAAGAAAGATAGCCCTCGTTCTTAACAACGAAAGCACTGAATGCAGCGATTGATACCTCTGGCTTGTAGCCCAGAAACCATAGAATTCATTGTTGAACCTCTGGAAGGCCGCGCCGCTCGCCCGTTTTGCTTCCTAGTTTAAAAGTGTATTTCAGATCAATGCAATAGTTGTGTGGCCCATTTCCAGCCGTAGAAGGTCTGTTTTCAATTCATATATGACAAGTTTAGTTCAGAGAAGCCTATATAATCATTATTTTGACCACAACTTGAGTCTCAGCTGAGTTAAATAAACACCCTTGACGAACCTCGTTATGCTGTAGGAAAAATTCAAAAACATCTGATATGAGCCCAGGCATGTTGGGTCCGGTCCGATCGTGAAGTGGAAATTGCGATTAGTCTCTTTTTACAAAAGAAAAAAAGACGCTACGACGGTTTTGACGAGTGACCCTCAACTCGCTTGAAGGCCTGATCAGAGACCAACCAAAATATGAAAAATCTCGACCCCTCTCCTTCAGTGACTGTAGGATAAGTCAGCTGACAGAACAAAAGCCGGACGTAAAACGCCTGTTCAACTTCGCTGTCATGTCCGACCAGGAGCGGTCTTGATCAATGTCATCATGCAACTCCGGTCTTCGGGCAAGCTTATAAACTCATTCCATAAATGGAATATCACAGCCCGGCGATGCCCGATGGAAAAGGCACAACTTACTCATTTGGTTTCATTATGGCGAGGATATAAAGCGCACGTCTATGTTCGAGAAAAACCATAATCGTCAATCTCAGTCCCATGTCTTCCGAGCTCATTTTTGTGAGTGTCGCATCCTCGCAGTTGATTTTACTTCCTGAAATTCCTGTCAAGGTTACTGGCGCTTCCGGGTTCCTCGGTTCACATGTGCTCCGACAGTTGTTGGAGAAAGGCTATCGTGTTCGAGCGTACGCGGGCATTCATTCTTGCTCATCCTCGTCGCTAACAAGTTAAAATATCAACAGTGCGGCGCGTGGCGCGAAGGCCGACCACCTCAAGTCCACTTATGCAACCTACGGAGATCGCGTCGAGGTGGTGAAAATAACAGATATCTCTCATGATCAATTCCCCGAGGCGCTCGTCGGCGTCAACGCAATTATTCATCTAGCATCTCCCCTTGCTGGACGCGCAGAACCAGCAGCGATGCTGGCTGTGAGTGCTTTGGGGCTCTTGATTTCCCATGCTGATTGTTGCAGACCGCGGTCGAAGGAACTTTGAATGTTCTTGTGCAGGGAGAGAAGGCTGGCGTTAGGCGGATGGTCGTCACCTGCTCTATCGCCACTGTCATAAACCCGAATGAGAGCTACACCGACAAGGGTAGGGATACATTTTCTTTGATCCATGCTAATTCTCAATAGTATACTGTTCCAGACTGGAACCCGGTCACCAAGGAGATGGCGCTCACAGAGGGCAACGAAATGGTAACCTACTCCGCCTCCAAGAAATTCGCCGAGGTCGCACTTTGGGAGTGGGCCGACAAGCATCCCCACGTCGAGGTCACTTCGCGTCAGTCCCGTTTTTTTTTGGCTTAAAATTAATCTGCAACTTATTTTATGATATGTTTCAAGTGAACCCTCCCTTCTTCTACGGCCCCTTCACGTCGCACTTTCCCCTTCCCGCGCCAGACTTCGGCGCAATCTCTACGGATCTGCTCTTTTATAGGTTCCTCTTCCCGGAGGGCACCTTCCCGTCCATGACGCACTACATCGACGTGCGCGACGTTGCGCAGGCCCACGTCCGGGCACTCAAATCCCGCCCCACAGCGGAGGTAGGACGCAAGCGTATCATCATCTCGTCACCGTCGGGCTGGTCATTCAGCAAGACAATAGCCTTCATAGCGGAAGAGCGTCCAGCGCTGAAGGAACGGCTCACGACCACGACACCTCCAGTGCTCCCGTCCGACGTAATGCCGATGGACTTTAGGCGCGTGGAAGAAGTGCTGGGCATGAAGGTGGCGGACTTCCACACTGTCGAGCAGGTGCGTGAAACGTGTCGCTGGTAACCTGGCTCACGGGTGCTGATGGCTGTTTGTACTAATTGCAGACAACTCTCGATACTGTCGACGCACTTGTGCAGGTCGAAGAGCAGTGGCGGAATGCTGGGCATTCCATCAACACTCCCCCATGATTTTTTTCTGGCATGGTTGTTTAAAAGACAAATATTTCTGTACACCTGGCTTATATGAGTGATTGAACTTGATCAGTTTTCGCTTCAATTATACGTGCGAGATGTCTCTAAGAGACTGCCCTCTAACATGGTCTAGTGATTCCGTAATATTCAGTCGCCACCGTCTTACGGAAATTGAACATCGTCACGTGCTTGTGGTTGAATGCTGGGGTTTTTGAATTTTTTTGACTTGACGGTTGAATAAGACTGGGAGGGATCAGGCTACTTTTCAAAAAATATTCGAACATCGTTGATCCAACCAGAACTTATCATGCAACACAACGATGACTACCAAACGCATTGAATTTTTGGCTTGAGAATTGAATAAGACCTGGAGAAATGCAATATTTACGGGATGAAACACAAAGTCTCTCTATTCCAATTGCATGCATTAAATACATTAGGACTAGTAGGAACGGATCGAGATCCAGGTCCTCGAGATCAGTCCCACGTGGTCCCTTCGACGCGTCGCAAACGAGTAAATACCAGTAAACAGGAAACCTACATAAATGCCTCCCAAAATTTGTTCATCTATGATCTACGATATTTGCCAAAATCCTATTATTTGTATTGTCTATGGATACGAAAGCTAGGTATTGAGTGTACCAGTAACCACAAGGATCGTCATGGGTCAGTTATAAATACAAGTACAGTATACGAGTAAAGGCCGAACACGAGACCTTGCTTACAACAGTATGTTCGTGGTGCGACGTGAACACGATGGCGTCCGGTTTCCTGAAGGAGTGTAATGGTCGATGGTTGTACAACCGTCTCTTCGCCGATCAGTCCCCCTGACGCCTGCCAAATACTCATGTAGGCGGACAACGAAGGAGAAGTCGTCTTAGATGGACCTCCTGATGTATGAAGCCCGCAGATAAATATCCTGATGAATAAATTCATCACCGCCAAAATGCGAAGTGGCATCGGACAGCGGGCAGCGGGCCTGGCAGACAATGAGGCAAATAAGGATTTGTGGCGATATAGCGGGTCGATCCCCACAAGGCAAGAACGCACCAAAGATCAGAACAGGTGCCCATCCAGCAAGGAGCAGGGCAACATGTTGTGTTCCGAGCGCAGCGGGCTCTGATCGTGCGGAGATGATGTCGACGAGCGGTGTTATCGAAGAAAGCATCGAACACAATATAATGGCGCTGGTTACAACCAACGAAATCAGCATTTGTGAGCGTTCGAATCAGATGTACCCACAGTTGGAAAATGAGGAGACTGCGCACGACGGACGACAATTCCGACGGATTCCGGTATTCGCTCTGCAGCGTGGTCGGCGCTGTAATTAATCAAGGAGCGTCAACGCCAGAAGATTAAAAGAATGCAGTAGAGACTGACTGATCCCTGAGATTGAGGACATCCGACTCGGATATGAAAAGTAATCAGTGGTGCCGCTCTCCTCGCGCTGCATGGCATACGCAAGTTGAGTAATCGAAATTCGGTCGCTGTTGTGGATGGAACGGGTGCTAACATGCGTGCTTCGTAGAGTGCCTTTAGGGCTATCGCCCACTTTGGGGCTGAAAACAGGACGCAGCGGCGCGGTCACATCCTCCTCCTCGATGCCGTTAACCAATATACGCGTCGTTGGCGGCTTGTCGCTGCTCATTTCCGCGAAGGAGACGCTTGAAACTGTGTCGAAAGAGTCTTCAGAACGCCGTGAGCGATGGCCCGAGTGGGCCGTCATGTAGTCCGGCGAGGGGGAAGGGGGAGGAAAGGGAGGTGGAAGTCGCGTTTCTCCTCCCGCAAGATAGGACTTACGGGCTGTCGGCGCGCCTCACTGGCCATTCGTATTATGGAGGATGGCGTCGGGGAGGGGGCTGTAATAGCACGCGGTGTCGGCAGGCTTGTGTGCGTCTTCAGGGATTGTTTAGATTTCCGCGTCGGGAGGCTGGTGAAGTGGTCCAAATTCAAGATGGTGACGGAGCGGCGGGCGCGGCGGATATGTCTGTGCGTTCGAATCATGCGGAAAACGGACAGAAGGGTCAGCCCGAGGCATGGAATTGTTATTAGGAAGGGTGTTCCCGCGTAACCAAGCAATCGGATCCTGGGGTTGAAAGATGAATGAGGTGCTGGGCCGGAAGTTGAAACAACTCACCAAGGTGGACGCGCAACACAATTAAGACCATCGACGGGGTCGAAAGTATCGAAAAAAATGACAAAAGTGATATGGACGGCAGAGGCAAGGAGAGGAAAGAGCATCATGGGCAAGAGATAATAAAATCGCCATGGCAAAACTCTAATCAAGGTCTCGGTAAAATCAGTCCTCCTACGGGTCGCGAATATTACTGACGTGGTATCATTCTGGGAGCCCCACTGCTTGGGTTTGGCTACGTACATAGTCGTAGCAGTTGTGATTGCGGCCAGTACGCCGATTATGAAAAATGTTGCCAACCCTGTAATGATAACTTGTGCTGGAGAAGAGTGCGTTAGATTCTGTATAGGTCGGAAACAGCTCATTCACCTATACAAAATGCCCGGGGCATATTCGCGGGGCTCATCCGCCACACCAGACCTGGAGGAATATGATAAATTGGGCAATTGAGAAGAGCGGTACGGACCTAGGCAAAATATGCCCTCCAGGCAGGTAATCCCAATTGCATATGCGATCGGACCCCAGTAGCTCTGGATAGCCCAAGCCAGAGGCAGAAGGACCGCCCAGCAGCCTAACAAGCCTGCATGAAGTATTAGAACACAGTTTCACGATGGGCAGAGAGATACAGGCCAGACCTGAGAGCGAGAGCGCAAACCAGGCGAGCTTGAGACCGAAAGGGAGCATGCGGGATGGCCGCGGGCTTTGCTGCCTTTGTACGAAGGCACCCACACAGTTCCATCATAGCCTGTCACCGGGGCCGCCGGAATGACGAGATACGTGGGAGAGATCTTGGATCTTTGGAAGCCTATTTCTCCCGTATTGAGGCCCAGATAGCAACGAAATCAATGTTTGCTGGATGGAGATAATGCCATGAGGCTGGTTAAGCGTTTAAAGGTGCGGACGCTGCCCTCTTCGGAAGGCGGACTAGCAATTTAAACGAGTGAAGTTGCAAAAGTTCAGAATCTCTGCCGGATCTGGTTTCACCAGCAGTTTTTGCAAGCAGTTCTGCGCCACCATCGGGTCTTGAACAGTCCAATGATTCTTTGCTTCCTCCGCTCTCGGTCCACGTTCAGTATAAATAGATGACAAAACCCAGTCATGATTGTTCCCCTACCCGACAGCGTAGCGTGTCGGTGTGGCAATTCAAGATAAGAAGAGCCTGAGCTGGCACTGTCCAAACGGTATCAGCGAGCCATCGGACCGCAAAACCCCTTCCTGCAGAGGACAAGTAACATGACCGCACAATATCCCCAATTATAGAAGAGTACTCTCACCCGCTCAAAACAAAATTGCACCTCGGGGAAGGTCGGGCCTTTTTAAGCGTTGGGCGTCTCCAGGATCCAGGATCCTAGTTTGAGGACCTCAAGAAGTCGAAACGGAATTCCCTTTCATGAACTAATGCAACGCCACTGTCGAGCAACTTGACTAAGGTCGGTGATTACGGTTGTTGTCAAGCACTCAGCATCGGCATAATTCGGCTGATACACTGCACTAGACGCTTCCACATCGAAACTCGTACCTCGTTTGTTGAATTCTTTGAACTGGCTTGAGCAACTCAAGAGTAAATCGCACTTCAAGCTCAAGACTCACATTCCAGAGCTTTTCCACAGTGTAATAAACGCTGCTTCTTTCTGCTCTTCTCTGTCCTGCGTCCTTGACTACGGTCCGCTCTTTTCGCGCCGTTCAACTGGCTTTGGCTTATTACTCCCACTCAAGTATGAAGTTGTGAGTCGGATTTGCCCGAGCACAGCAGACCACAGGACATCTTTCCTTGAGAACTGGCTTATCGAATGCCTATTGGTGCGGATAATTTCAAATAAGCTCGGGAAGTTCAACCCAAACTTGAATCTCTGAACCGATTCGGTCGCTCAGCAAGCCCAACTCGCCTCTCTGAACCACTGGCAATTCTGCACTCGCAGACCACCTTTGGGGATTCAGAAATTGTATATCTCTATCTTCGCCGAAATACCTAAGGTTCGCCACAATCGCGATTCCCTAGCATTCCCAGGTACACATCTTCAAGTTGTCCAACGGAAAACTCGGTCGACTCCGAGCCCATGCCATTTTGGTCTCTGGCTTGTCACAATCTGCCTACCTCGCAGATCTCGTGCTCAACCGACAAGTATCTCTATGCCCTTGACAACACTATTGCTCCCAAATGCCTGGGCACAGCAAATGCTCGGCGGCCTATAATTACGTTCCATGTCATTTGTGACTGCATACCCATTTTCGACGATGGTCGATTCGCGGCGGCAGAATTAGACTCTGCTTCACTGAATAATATTATTCTGTGCTAATGAAACGGTACACTTGGTGACTTCCGATAAGCATAGAATAGTCCTGGAGGCATATTTGCAAGCTTTTCGAGAGGATGCTGAGGTAGTTGCCGGGACCCATCAATCGGGAAGCCAACAGACACGATGTAATGCGAATTTATTGTAATATGGAGGGGGTCAGCACCCCCCTCCAGATTATCTTGAACTGCTTTGGGCGACGGAAATGTAATGTTTCGCTCTAGCTCGGGCTTACAGCTCCGACCTCGCCTCCAAAAAAATTCGTGCCAGTATAGTCGACCTCCGGATCCCCTCCCGACTTTCCGTTGGCCAGAAATACAACGTCAGCTAATTTATTTTGTTTCTTATGGAAACTCAAGCAGGAAAGCTCAAATTGAATTTTCAGGCTTTGATCCCATGGCTGCAGACAAGCTCACAATATATTATAAGCTTATGGAAGGTCGCCCACTTATTACCCCGTCGATTCCAGGCGGCGCACTGGTAATTGGCATGGGCTGATTGATGATTGGAATTAGTACTATTGTTTTGACTCACCATTCTCTGCGACGGACGAGCTGCCTATGTCGTGTGCCGCGAATGCCCTAGAGTGCAAGACGTCTGCGGTCTTCGATAGTCAAGGTTATCGCCGCAGTAGACTTAGACACCTAGACATAAATGAAAGTGAGAATGTTATCACTGTACCACCCATCATTAATTTGCCTATGTCCATTTAGTAAATTAGCGAGGCTGGTATGTTTGGGTTTGTGGCGTAATTGAAGGTGGCGTACCGCGGATCATCATACCACGTTGAAATGTTTCCGGGCCATGCTTCAAGTACAAAACTAGCAAACGCAACAGACAACTTGAACAACAGGAGTGGAATTGGCCAAAAATTCAAAAGTCTCGATGGTGGAGAGAAGGCTACAGCGACATAGTATATATACATAACAAGTCCATTACTAGTCGTGTCCATGTCCATTGCATCGCTATCGCAACCTTCGCATTTATCACACATTGGGCTTTCATTGCACATTACATTTGCTCCACGCCTTCCGCGCATAACCCACATCCGATGCATTCCAAGCACGCTGTTGTTGAGGGAGTCAATATACGAGTTATGCAGAGATCGGGGAGGATGGATTGCGTACCTAGTCCGCCACAGCACGCGCACAGATAGCAGGGACAGCAGCAAGGATTCTCGAACGCGCCTGGAAGGGAAGAAGGGAAGAGGATCAATAAACACGAGGCATAATAGGAATGTGGTACGATCACGCTACGCACCTCTGCAACACCACGCACTGAGCATAACGCCCAGTATAACCACCACCACAAGCCCGACGAAGACGACGATTAGATATACTGTGTGCGCAGAATGGAAATCGAATCAGTCGTCGAAATTCAGGACCAGGAACGCACATTTGTGTTTCGTGAAGGCCGACTCCGTTCCAGAGCCCGAGCCCGAACCGCCGTCCACAGCCCGCTTGACGTGGAAGAGCCCCTCGATCATCTCGCCTGGATCGGCGAGGCCGTCCCCGAGGAAGCAGAACAGCGCGAAAATGCCGCAGAGCGCGACGATAGCCATCAGCGCGGGGAAGAGGATGCGCTTGAGACTCCCATTGTGACAATGCTTGTGTCCCGTTGAGTTCGGGCGAGCACGCAAGGACCACTGTGCTGCCTCATCTCCGTCGTGTTCGTGTGCGTGGTCGTGATACGCAGGAGGCTTCTCATCTGCGTGGGCGTGGCCATTGTCGTTGTACAGATCCATAGACGGTTGTTTTGCGACGGGGATGGAGATGGGCGGCATAATGAGAGTGGTACGATTCCAAGAAGGAGGGGGGCAGGCTGTTATGTAAGCCATGGGCCAAGCAATATATGTCGCTCGTTGCTGCGGAAGAGATTGCAGGCCTCAAGGCTGTCGCAATACGTCGTCGATCAGCTTGGCTCCATGATCGCTTCTCATGGCTATGCGACCCTCCTAAACCGGATATAGGAGGTTCGGAAAGTGTACATCAAGGTGTACACAGCAAATAACTGCGCATCCGCAGCTACAAGAGCGAGAGGTCGGCCGAGAAAACGCGTGCCCACAGGGCTTAGACTGATCCAGATTCTCGGCGTTTGATACACACCTTGCGAGTCGGAATTCAAAAGATATGCTGTGCTTGACGCCAGTGGGAGTCCATGATCCTTGATTTTAACGAGAAGGAAGTAATGAATTGCTGCAAGGGAATTTTGAATCAGTAAAGTTGAAAAGAAAGGCGGTTTGTTTGGCTTCGCCGCTCGGCGCTGATGGGGCGCAACAACACTCGGCAAGTGGCAACAAACAAACTGCCACGTTTCTAACTCGAACCTTGCTCGAACCTTCAATCGAATTTTGTCCGCCGAAGCTCAAACAAAGCAAGGCTCAATGGGCAGAGTCAAGATCTTGAACCACTTCCACAAAGTTCCGGCAAAATATCTCAGTCTGGCATCCGGCCAAAACTTCCGGAAACGCTGAAGATGCATTTTAAAAAGCCGACGGCTCTCAGTCTCATCTTAAAAGCTCAAACTAGCCGCGCATAACAAGGTATGATTTGGATGAATCCAAGCTCCCCGGCCTGCTCCGAGTCGCCGTTTCTTTAAAGTTGGTGAGTGGGTGACTGGTGTCACAAAACTCGAGTTGGACCGACAACACCTTGCGTCGAAAATAGTCCCTGGCATTCTGACTCATGTCAACAGCGGACCTTATTCCACACAGGGACCCTCCCTTCTGTAGTCAGCGCCGGCTGCGGCAAGGGATAAAGACATGGCCCAAAACGGAAGGTTGCTTGTTGGTGTTATAATTACCCTCGCAGACGAATATAAAAGACCAAGAGCCGCACGCTGTAAGGCAACCTGCGCCCCCTGCCTAAATTTTCTCCCTTTGCGTTTCCTCCAACTATCATCCATGCACGCCCACCGCGTCTTCACTGTCCTTGCTTTGTACCGTGAGTTCTGCCCGCAATACAATTTCTTCATTAACTGTATCTCACAACACCGCTCTACATTCAGTCGCCTTCTCCGTCTCCGCCATCGCCGCGGTTGCAATCCCAGTGCGCGGAGCTGCACATGTACGTCGTCGTCTTCGCCATCCCTCCTCTATCTAACAAAAATATCCGCCACAGGAGGGTCGCGCACCCGAGCCCGAGCCCGAGCCGGCTTGTCGGATGTATGCGTGTATCTAAACCGGTACGTCTACATGTTATTTGGGTATCTATCGAAGTAACAGAGATACTTCTCATCATCAGGCTGAAGCGCCTCCAGCCAGATAGATATATTCTATTCCATGTATTCGGGCGTCCTTCGCGTCAATCCACCCATATATATCACTCGGCACTGGGTGTCGTGTCGCAAACTGAAATAGTGCCAAAGTTTTAGCAGAACCGACTGGCATTCCGCTGCGCGGCACTCATCCAATGATCCGAACTCTTTGTGGGAGATTCATTTTCTCATGGTACGCTGAGATGCAAGTACGATATCGTCAATCAACAACTCCAAACTTCCTCCATATCTTGTCTCCGAACTTCCGTTCCACTCTCTTCCAATTCCTCACAGCTACGCTATCCGCGGTTGAGCTTGCCTCCACTGGCACTCGATGGCGCAAACAGGCGGTGTGCGCTCGTACACCACCACTCGAAAATGTTTGTCAAGTGCCGGCCACAGAACTCTCCTCCACTCCTTGTTAGTGACATCCCAGCCCCGGCCCAGATATTCATGCGGTGGGATGTATGTAGAAGCATCGCTGACCCAGTTTCCGACTCTGAATTTTCATCTCATGTTCGTCCTCTGTGCTGTACATCCAGGGTCAGTACTCATGGACTTCAACTCAATCCTCGTTTCGTTTGGCGGTGGTGCCCATGTATATAGGTTTGCATGGAAGATCCGCACTGCAGATTGAATGAGTACCAGAAGCCAATTAGATATATTTCAATCTATACCTGTACTTCTACGGACTCTGATATACATTTTCAAGGACCTATTGGTAATAAGTCGTAAATGCCGGAGAAGGATAATATTATTTATATCATGGCGAATCTTCGAGCTTGGGTCTACGTCGGTCAGACTCCGCCTCTGTTTAATTCTTGTTGCTCAGAGAGTCTAACTTCCACCCTGGCGTTCTCTCTTTCCGCAGCCAATTCAACATCTCGATCATCAACAGTTGCTTCCTCTAACGGCTGGGGCGGCCGGGGATCCTGGAAGTGGATTACGTCAAGCTCTGTAGAGTCCAGGTCCTCCGTGCGCGTGGGTGGAGAAGCGCTTGCACGCTGGAGGTTGAGCCCGAGGCGTGCGATAAGAGCTACTGACAACCTGTAGCAGATACAAGTAGATGTAAGAAGAGAGTTGGGGACGAAGCAGAAAACCGCACGAAGTAGTCCACCATGCCAGAATTCCTGCGGTGAGAATCTATAATTCGAGTTATGATTTTCAGTTGTCATTCAAGGTCAGGAGCGGGGAACACACATCACCGAACTAAATACATTTTGGTGAGCGAATCGTTAAGGCAGAAAGAAAATGTTCACACGCGTAAAGTATGAATACGTTCGCCAAATTGGCGAGTACGATGATTCTAATGTAAGTTAATCACACAGCCTCAAGGCAAATTCTTAAGAGCCCACCCAAAATACATCGCGCCTTGAAGGTGACTGAATCAAAACAGAAGTAATCCAAGCGAAATTTCGAGATACATACCGTCTTTCATCATCCGTTTTATTAATGAACCCTCCAACAGCTTCATTAAATCGTGGTCCGCATATGCGCGATACGCAGTTAAGCCAAAAATGAGAGTATCAGTGAGAAGCCTATGATAGAAGACATCAGCATTACTTGAGGCCTTTGCAGAGAAATTCGGAGCTACGCACTGTCCTTCCCATGATCTTGCCTGTCCTGTGAATAAAGAGGTCAATTGGTATCAGAGACCAGGCGAATAGTGTACGCACGAAGGGCGCTGTGAAGTCGTTTGGGTATTCCAGGAACGGGGAGGTCGAAAGCAAGTACTCACGTCGCTCGCGGGAGGGCAGTATCACATCCGGTCAAGTTGAGCGCTGGCGCCGTTAGCATTCCCGGATCGGCGAACTTGATAATCGTCCACTAGAATGGATTTATTTCCAAGAGCAGACTCGGGGCAGAAAACAAACCAGGCCGAGTGCGACTGAGATGGCTAATATAATTGACATCGGCACTACCACCCTTGGATTGAATCCATACATCGCCGATACACGAAGGCAAAGCGTGGCTGAACAACAATATAGTCAAGGCAGGATCTCGAGAACTAGGAAAAAACAGCCGCACTGTCAACCAATAACTCTTGCAGCAACAAGAGCCCTTCGAGAACACGCTCCATCATCGTGCACCTTGATGCGATATAAGGTTCAGAATTCAATTGTATAGACAGACAATACACACCCCTAGGTTCAGAAACTTAGCTTTAGAGTCCTTCTATACTGCCATGCGAGCAGCGTACCTCAGGACTTAAATTCCCGAGATGGAATACGAACATTACACAGCTGCTTGCGAGTGAGATATATCTCACGGCGAGAAACCAGAGTGCGCTGGGCCGCCATAGCCGTCGTTGCCAGATGAGCTTGACCTCAGAGCCGAGAGTCAAGGCATGGTCGTAGATCAGGATAACTGTATATATGACGCCACAGGCAGAGAGATTATTAGAGTTGAGAGAGGCAGCAGGAGTGTATGACACACCAAAGCCACAGAGGAACACATAACGGGATATCCGGCTGAGATGAAAGTATGAAACATTGCCTCGTTGAAGGGGCTATATAAAGGAAGAGAAACTCACTGGTCCCATGCAAACGTAGTATAGTCCAACCCACCTATAGAATCTGACTCTGCCATTGCGAAGAGAAGAGTTGAGCGCCCAGCTGAGGCACGCATTTATTATACCAGCGCGTCTAACGACAGCTTCTCTCGCACGGGATAGGAACTCCTCCGAGTGATCCTAGGCACGGGCAGGGGTGACAGCGGCCCGTGCCTCATGTGTTGTCAATGGTTAAGGAAAGTGCCGAAGCTCAGCAGCTATAAGCGTTGGTGAGATCTCTGGCGTGAATTGAAGCTGTCAAAGATCATCATTATGAGAAGTAGGTACTTGGAGCCCCCGGCTCCATATCGATGTCCGAAGAATGGTGTGTGATGCAGGGAAGAAGGATAGTGCCCTCTGGATTTAGCGAGTGGAATGAAGAATACTCCAATACGGAAGAGAGATTCTCAGCGGGCGTCTACGGGCCCCAATTCGAAGCTCTTCGGACTTGAATTGTGATTTTACTACGTCGGTAATCCCGTCTGGTTGTCGTGGTCAAATGTTGCCGTCGCGCTTATTTCCTGTCGTCAATGCCGATCCCATTTTGAGGGGGAACCAGGACAAGTTGAAGAATTTTTTTTTACAAACGGGCCGAACCCTCTTGCAACTAAAAAAATAATGATAAACCACGGCTGGCGTGATAGAGTGAGTCACTCAGGGACCTTAACTGTTATTTTGAAATGGATGCTATGATAAGATGATGATCTGTGCCTTGCGAAGTTCCTAGTACGGGTTATGTCTATGAAACTTGGTTCTCAATGAGATGCCTGGCAGAAAACCAGACCTTACCACAAGAAACTAAGAAAGATAGAGAGTCTTGCTCCATACCTTGTCGTTCTTGCTCAAAAGAAACACCGTTTAAATGGGCTCGTCTTTCATTCCAGCTGTCAAGTAGACACTTCTCACCCGTTTGGAAGCATCATGGATACATGCATTCCAAAACCCTACCATCGGCATTTGCCGAGATCAGTGCAGTGGCCAGCAACTAAAAACACGCTTCCATACAATCTCTCCAACCTTTGGATTGTTCAGCGCCCCAGTTACATCCTCATAGGTACATGTCCACCGAACGGGTCGGCTGAGTGTGCAGATGCTGACTTCTGCCGACGGGCCCCGGGCCCCCGGGCCCGGGGTCGTACACAGCGGTACGAGGCTGGATGCCACCTGCACAATATATCACTCCACTCAGCTGTCAGTTTCGTCCCCAAAGCGAAGTGCAGGCCAGTCTTGTGAATACTACTTCAGATTTGTACCCGCAATTTCAGGCAATCTCGAGTGGATTTGAGTCACGATGACTCCGCCAAAAAAAATCCGCTAGACTCTCTGTGTATCACCTGTGACCAACCTGTGGCAGAATCTGTTGACAATCAGTCTCCGAAGCAGGCCCTTCATCGGTGCTTCATCTTTCATTCTCGTCTATTTGGCACTTTGACGGGCGCCGATCATTCACAGTTCAGGTTAGATGCGTGTCTTTATGTAATTTATCTCATCGGTTAAAAAGATATAAAAGACACGGAATGCAAACATACACCTCAGCCGACAGACACACCCATCTCTACATTCACCGCTTCAAGGAAGTACTTGTTCTCGGCAGCAGCAGTCTTCAGCTTTGGCGTCGCCTCTGCATTGGCGGACGGATTGTGTGTTTGCTTCTTCTTCACAAGTCGTCATAATTTTACTAACCCCAACGTCTTTCAGTGCATTTGACCTTCATCTTCCATCAAACCGTATGCACAGTTTCAATTTCGTATTATTATTTATCCTGACTCTCGGTCCAGCCTCCAAATGCATAACGGCGACGGGGTCCGCGGCCAACTCCCCTCTCGTCATCTCAGACTGCTTCAACTCTCTTCCCACCGGCTCAAACCCTCCAAGCCAATCCTTCTTCGCCATTTACCCTACCTCCGTTGCCGAGTCCGGTGACTTCGGGTCCGTCGCAGTGAACTTCAATGTCGGCGACGCCCTGAACAAAATGTGCCTGACTGTCGGAAAATTCCAATTTACCTTATCAGGACCTGACGGAACCTGATGGGCATATCAGGTCTGGTAGAGTCTGGTCAGGTTGCTTGGAGAGGTGTATCAGTATAATCAGGTGCTGGTCAGGCTCTGTCAGATGCCTCCCTCTGAAAAATGAAACATACCACACAATGATGTCTGGAACGACCGCCAAATATGTTTACAGCACTTGAATGGATCGAAAAATTGAAATAATCAAGTCAAACAAGCTTGATTGAGGCGAGATCCAGACACACCCCGTGGCCCGAACAAAGTACATAACTCAAGTGACGTCCTCCTAACGTGAACATGCCATGATATCGTGCAAGACTCCACAAGTAGATATTAATAGTCTTCTAAACACTAGAAAAAATGTTGACAGACTTTAAAGTTTAAAGTTGAATAATTATGATAGTTTAGTACATAACTCACTAAGTACTGGAGAGCCTTGGAAAAGGGGGCCAGAGTTTTGCGAAAATCCATGAAATGGCCTGATATGCCCTTGTCAGGCTGACCAGGGACTATCCGGGCTTTCTACCCTTGCCAGCCCCCCGAAAACCTGATGGACTGAGACGACCTGAAATGCCCATACCAGTGCATGACATTCAATTTGGATTTTTTTCCGACAACCGTTCCGAGCGGGATCATTGACGACGGCGTTCAGTTGGAGATTCAACCCTGTTTAAATCCGACGAAAAATCGGCAGCTGTGGAGGATGGTCAACGGCCCTACTTCCGGGACCATTCAGATCGTTTGGGATGCGCAAGGAAAGGTCCGCTACAGTTGTTCGATCTGTATGAATTCATGATGCTCATTTCTGTCTCTTCGTCTCCCTCTTCTGTAGTGTGTCACGAATGCAGGCACTACTGTGCGTTGACTCGTGTTGCACATTGCAGCTATTAAAATTCTGATACATCTTATAGGTCACCACTGTGGACTGTAACGGCTCTTCCGCTCAACTGTGGTCTGCGGAGTTTGCTGTGACTCGATAGATTGCCTCTTAACTTACGGCAAAAGCATAGTACAAGTCATATGTTTCATACGAAAGCAGATTTATTCGAAATTTGGACATTTTTTAATGTTAGACGACATCTACCGCCCTTAAACTATCGTCTAGTATGGTTGCGATCACCGGGGAGGAAAAGAAATTGCAACGAGGATGAGGGATATCCCGGTACGATATACATTGCACAACAGATGAAGAAAAAATGAGTATCGATGTTACTGCTGTTGTTACTGTAAGGTTTCTTCTTTACTGCTGCATGTTTGTTGCTACAGTCTCATTAGTCTACCCTCGGATTATTCGGAGGTTTACGACAAAAACCGGAGAATTGCTCTTTGGGTTTATAAAAGAGAGATTACACGAGAGAGGCTATTGAAGCTCCGAGTCGTGCTTGTAACGCCAATTACGGCGAGCTCCAGCAAATATGAACCAGACGGGAGAGAAGTACGCCGACTTGACCCCTCGCAATGCGGCGAACCTCTCCAAATCGGAGGGCGTGATCTCTCTGTTAGGAAGCGTGATGGCGATATTGACAAGGGGGGACTGAGAGGCCATGCGGTTCTCCAGCATGGTCAACAGTGTATTTGTGCTGAAGAGGTGGCTTCCCTGCAGGACGAGCGTGCTCAACGCGGGAAGGAGGGGGGTAAGTCCATCAATGACAATGTTGGTGACGGTGTTGGGAATATTATCAATGAGAACCAATGTCTGGAGGGTCGTTAGGGCGGATAAGAGGTTGAGGAGCTCTGTCGGACGAAGCCGACCCTCCTGCAGCACTAGGGTATTTAAGAAACACCCCGAGCGCTGTACCAACGCAGGTACACTGGGCGCATCCCACCCCGCGCACTTGACGAGGAAGAGTTCCCTGAGGTGAGGGGTGTCGATAGCGTTGAGAACCTTCGTTACAGCATGGTGTCGCGCATCGTTCCCAAGTAAAACAATCTTCCGAACTTCGGGGCTGGGTAACGGAGTGGGAATGGGGGGAGGGGTATGTCTGCGCTCATCAAGAGGGGGACCACTGCTGATGATAATGGAACGAAGCCTCGGTGCCAGCGCCAGAACTTCTGCAGTCACGGTCCATTTATCGTACGAGTCGATCAACGCCTGGCGTAATTGGTGCCAAGGGAGGGCAGGGAGATCCGTGGGGTGGCGCATATGGTTCACAGACAAGGACCGCAGTTTGGGGGCGTTCTTGAATATTGCGGACTCCGTTGCACTGGAATGCGGCCCACCGAGGAACGCAATTGTTTGAAGATTGCGAAGCCGACCCTCCGTCGAGGAAAAAAGGAACAAGTGCTCCGGTGGTAGTGCGACATGAGCCCATCGCTCTGCATGGGGCAGAAATTCCGCCACTATTTCCTTTACGACCGCGATGTGTCTGAGCCCCTCCGGAGTTTCGTAATCAAACGTTGACACCAACCCAAACGATATCGATAAAGGGACATTTTTCGATCGCTCGAGACGGAGGCGAATTTGGGTAAGGTCAGAATATCGAGTTTGGTTTAAGCTGACGCGGAATGACGACCACAATTCAGAAGTTCGACGTGCGACTTCTCTCCAGTGGTAAGACACCTCTCCGATGGCATTCGGCCGGTACATCGTGACGAGAGACGGCCCCATCCGCTCAAAATTATGGATAGCAGGCTGGATAAAAATGATCTCCAAGATCTCGACCGATATGAGACGAATTGGCGCAAGGAGTGAGGAGTATTCGGACATGTATTGGGTCAAGGCGCCCGCCTCGACGTCGTGGTCGGGGGAATCTGTCGCGCGGATCTCTGCAAGACGCATTCGAGCGGTCGAGATGGAGTTTTGAATCGCCAGCCTCTCCGGTTCGATAGGCAAGACATTGTATCGTAGACGATCACGAACGTTGGGGTTCTGGATCTCGAAGAGTTCCATCGCTGCGAAGGTGATGCGGACAAGTTTCGTAAGTATTCGACGAAACAGCGAAACAGATGACCAGCGGTGTGCACGAACCTTTGAGCTCCGGGAACTGTTGGGAGTGAGTATAAGACCAGTGTAGCTGGAACCGCCCTGCCTGAGAGTCGGAAGAGAGATGGAAAGAAGAGATAAGGACGCGTCATACTCGGATTCCGTCGAGTCCAATCCCAGATATCACATGCTCAAGATTTTGCAGCATTTCGTGGCGCAAAATGCAACATATCGATGTTCTTTGAATGAGTATGGCAAATGCCATAAACGGGAGGGTTATGCATACAACTTAGGACTATACCAAATCGTCTGTGTTGGAGCTACTGCATTCAGGCCCACATAGCCAGCCGAAGCTGCCCACGGCTCGGCTATCAAGGGGCTGAATGCACTCTTATGACGAGCGAAGCTAAGTGGTGAGAGAGACAAGAGAGAGGTTGTAGTAAAAGCCAGTATCCTGTCAAGAAAGGAGAAAAAAAAACGCAAAAACAACAGCTTCAATTTGTGAGGATCCGACACGACATGTAAGTGCACAAAAAATAACGGTGAACGGGGCGGGCGGAAATAGAAATCTATCTAACAAGCTTGTCAATTCCGTCGGGAACCTGGGAGGGAAACGAATGAGCAATGAGGCACATGTATAAATAACGGGCGCTTACCGTCCAGCCATGTGTAGCAGCCGCCCTCTTAAAGCCCGCGAGCGCTTCGCCTACCGAGTAGGGCCTAGACAAGATCATCAGCAACAGCTTTGTTTAGCATGTAGGAGGAAGACCGACATATTCCAATTAGACGCGAGCCTCGCGGGCTTGGGGTCCAGGTTCGAGATCGCCAGCTTAATTTGCATGAGCACGGCGGAAATGCTGACGGCGGAATTCAGCTACATGAAGGAAAAGAGTACCACAAGGGTACGCACCTGTAGCTGGGGAGCCAGCCGTCGGACGTCAGCAAGTCCATGCAAATGGACCCTCCTACGACGAAGTCAGAAACGAGCTTGCAAGGCAAAATCAGCGCGAGAAACGTACCGCCGGTGACGTGCCCTCCTCCGCCCTGTATGAACGGCAAGAAACGAGGCGTGATAATTCTAAAGAACGGCGGCCCAATCGGATACGTGGGCGGGAATCTAATCTCAAATATCAATGAGTTCACGCCCCTGAGCAAGTCATCAATCAGCCCATGCATAGGAAAAGCGAAAGCGAAGCGAGCCACTCACTGATGCTTTAAATCTTTCGCAATCGGCAAAGTCTCGTCAAACGAGTGCATCTCCACAATCCACTGGAACAAATTGTCGCCCATGAACTCATGGGGCATGTACCACCCGAGCTCCTTCAGCCCGCCCGTACTGCTCACTGCCTTCTCCTGCTCCTTCAGCATCGCCTTGAGCTCGCGCTGCACCGCCATCGTCGCGGACGGCGACGACTCGAACGGCGGCGGCATCAGAAGCTCGATCGTGCGCCGCACATACTCCGGGTCGTGCTTCCAGTCATCCTTCGGTGGGCCCTTGGCCGGCGCGCTACCACTCGCCGCAGCGCCTCCCTTGCCCTTGAACGCCGACGACACGGCCGCGACGAACGACGAGCCCTTACCCTTGCCCTTCCCCTTCGTCACCACTGGCGCAGGCATCGGCTCGTCGTCGCTGATCTCGATGACCTCCGCGGGTGCCGGCGCCGCCGCCTTGCGCTCCTCAAAGATGTACGAGTCCGTCTCGTCATAGTCCTCATCCACGAGCTCCGCCGTGCGCTGCTGCACGAGCTCGCCGATCTGGTAATTGGGCTGCGGGACCTGCAGCGCCTTGCTCATGAGCGTGATTGTCTGCCCGGGGTCGAGCTTCACGAGCGGGATCGCATTCTTCTTCTTCGCCTTCGCGCTCGGGTCCGCCAGGGGCGCCTCAAGGCCCTTGATGAGGAGGTATCGGCTGGAAGCGTACCAGTGAGCATGGCATCGATGGGATGGATGAGAAGGTGGAAAAGATAGAGTGAAAGACGTACCACATAATCCACTCGGTGTCCTTGACCACAAAGTGCGGGTTCGAGCTCACAAACTTGTGCGGCAGGTTCACGACCTCCGCGAGCGCGACGCAGCTAGTGGGGCCCAGCTTGCTCTTCCGCCAGCACGCGCGCCCGCCCGCAGCGTAGTGCCCCATCGACGTCTGCGCCTCCTTTGCGAGGTACACACCTGTATGTCCGTCATCGTCAGCAACAAGTAGCCGACCACAGAGAAGGAAGGAAGGACACACCATCACCGAACGCACGCCCGTTAGCCACGGTCTTGTACCACAGCCCATGGCGAACAATCTATCTCGACCGATCAGCATACACCAATCGCAAACAAAGCATCGGACTTGCCGAATGCCAGTTCCGTAGCGCCGACCCATGGAACGCCTACACCATAAAGATCAATCAGTCCCTCTTCAAAGCACGAGATGGCCGAAGGAGCACGAACAAACAAACTCGGATACTTCTTCGCGTTCGAGTCCGACTTGGTCGCAGTCTGCAGCGCCTTCTGGAACTTGGCCTCCGCGTCGGGCGCGCCAACGCTGAAGCGGAACTGGCGCCAGGCGGAGTCTGCGTGGGTGTTGCTCGGTCAGTGTCGCGTTTAGCCAGGAGCAAGGGTACGCACCGACGCCCTGAATCTGCTGCTCCTCCGACATCTCCTCGAGGTATGCAGTGCACGACGCGACGCACCTACACAGTCAGTATATTAGCATCAGTATCATTGACAGCAGGGAAGGAAGAGGAAGAGCACTAACCAGCGCAGGACCGACCACGCCGCGGGTAGGATCGTCCCGTTCTCCATTTCCTTCAGGCGCGGCTTCGACTTGCCCGGCTTCACCTTGCGCTCGAGGTGGCGTCTGCACAGCAGTTAGCAAAGTTTCTGGAACAGAAAAGGTCCCAAACAAACGCACTTCATATCTTCGATCTATAGAGGCATCATCAGCTCGATGGACACGATTGCGAAGAAGTAAGGGCAGGACTTACGGACGGCAGCGTATCAATCAGCCCCGCAATGCTCGCACGCATCTATCACCACGCCCATAATCAGCATCCCACCTCAAAGCAGAGAAAAAGACAAAGGCGCACATGCTCCACCGGCAACTGATCAAACTCCACTAGCCCATCCAACCCCACCTGGTAATCCACCGCCGGCGCCGCGGGCTGCACATTCGTGTTGTACACGTGGTAGTTGTTGGTGGGCGCGGCGGTGACGCGCGCCTTGTCAGGCGGGGGACGCGGAGGGCCATGCCCTTCGGGAGGGGCTCGTCGACGACGCCCTCGGCGGCGGCGGAGTAGGTGAGCGAGACAAGGAGGTCGACGGTTGCGGGGTTGTGGATGATTTCGTACTGAGGGTGGGTGGGTTAGTGATAAGGAACGCAGGCGATCGGAAGGTGAAGAGAAAGAGGCAGTGTCATCGATGGGAAGAGGCGGGGGACGAGGGGGAAGATGGAAGGAAGAGAAGAATCGGGCAAACTCACCTCCAACGACGCCCCCCGATTATGCGCATAATACTGATACGTGCATAGCGGGCGGTCGCACACGTACGGCTTGAGCGCCTCGAACTCGGCCGTGAGCTTGTTGTGGCAGACGAGGCAGTAGCGCGTGCACAGCTGTGGAAGCGTTAGGTTAGTTTGTGCTGTGGAGGTGGGAGGGAGGGGAGGGGAAGGAGGGAAAGCACGAAGGGAGATCAAGAGCACGCGTCGATAACCGCCTGCACACGTTGTACGTGTCCGACCAAACCATCGCGCGCCTCGAGCTCGCACGCCTTCCTTTCGGGCAGCCTCCACGTCTGAGACACCATCTTGCACTCATGTGCATGTCCACCCGCTGTGCGCTTACACTTGGCGACGCGACTCTTCTCCGCTCCTCGATCGCTCCCCGGAATAGAGATAGAGATAGAAAAGAAAGACAACACACCGTTAACCGCCGCACAAGATAACAGAACGCCGTATACGGGAGGTTGATCTCCTCGCCCTTGGGGAGCGCGCGGAGCGGGTCGTGCGGGAGGGCGACGCCCCCGGCGCGCGCGAGGGTGGCTTCTTCGGCGTCGGCGGCGAGGATTTCCTAGAGAGGGGGTGGGTAAGCATCAGTTGAGTTAGGGGAAGAGAGGAAGGGAGCGAAAGAAGAGAGATTGGGATTGAAGACAGAAACGCGAAATGAAGTAGAGTGGAGTGGAAGGAAGGGAGAGGGTGCAGGGGAGGGAAGAGAAGCGTAGAGTAAAGTACAGTAAAGATGCAGAAGTATATAAAAGCCCGGTCACGAGTACCGGGCGTGGCGTCGCGCGTCCCCCCGCTCAAAAAAAAAAAACGCAAAAAAAAAGAAGGCAAGATAAGAAAACCACCCACCTGCCGATACCACTCCCAGACCTCCCCAACACTCTTCTGCTCCCCCTCACACCGCGCATACATCGCCTCCGCGCCCGCCCATCCCACCCCATACGACCTCCTTAGCGCAATGAGCTTCACAAGCTGCGCGTCCATCAGCGCCTCCAGCGCCGACGACAGCGCGAAGCGCTCAAAGCGGTCGTCTGCACCCTCATCCTCCACTTCTTCCGGCTGCTTCTCCCCTTCGCCTGGAAACCCCCCATAAAACGCACTCCCCCCCTCCCCAACCCCGTATTCAAAACTCCCATTCCCATCCGCATCCGCATCCCCGTAATATTCACCACCGAAGAGGCTCGCCTCCCGCTCCCGCTCCCTCCTCTCCCTCTCCTCCCGCACCTCATCCTCCGCATCCCGCCCCACAAGCCCAAACGTCCTTCCCGCCTCCACCGCCGCCTCTCTTCCCGGTTTATACCTCTTACACACCCCCACCTGGAACCGCAGTTGGGTGGAGGGGCGCGCGTACGTCCCCGCCGGCGTGAGCGCCGGGTAGACGGAGGTGCTCCCGAAGGACGCGCCGGTGGAGAACCCCGAGATGAGCAGCACGAGGTGCCGTGCGGTGGGGGAGTTGAGCAGGCGGCGGTCCCATGCGACCAACGCCTGTGCGGGGACGGACGAAGTGAGGGACACGGTGGGGAGCGAGATGCTAAGCGCGAAATCGCCCTTGGTGACGTCGAACCCGTCCTTCGCATTCCCGTGAACGGAAAAGGGGATGAGCCCGGGCTTGTACTCGGACGACACGATCTCGAGAAAGTCGCGCTGCAGCCGCGCGAGGACCTTGGCTTGCGCGGAGGAGGCCCCGTGGCCAGAGTGGGCCGAGGCGGAGAAGGGCTGCGAGCCAAAGTCGTCGTCGGGGAAGTACACGTCGTAGTCTTCGTCGTCGTCTTCGGCTTCGTCGTCCGAGTCGATTACAGTGGTTTGGGACTTGGCGTTGACGGCAGCGAGGGGCTTGGTTTTGGCGGAGGCCTTGGGGGCGGTGCCTCCGCTGAGCGCGAGGAGGAAGCGCTCGAGCGCCTCGGCGATGGGGAGAGCGCGCCCGCTCTCGAGCGCACTCAGGGCTTTGGTTACGCTGGCAGGTGGGTCGTCGTCGTCGGTGTAGGTGAGGATGGTGTGGTGCGCGGGGTATTCGGAGGTGTCTGCGATATAACTTGGTCAGCGTTGGGACGAAAAAATAGTGGGTAAGAGGAAGAGATAAAGAGAGATAAAGACGAGGGAGCGCCAACACGGACACGCCCATGCCGCTCAGTGTTTTATCCACCTCAGTCGGTCACTCGGTCATCAGGCTCGACCTCGGCTCACTCTTCAGCGCCGCCACCCGGTGTCGCAAAGTACCTCTCACTGAGAGAGCGGAGGAAGGAAAGGGGGGGGAAGGGAAGAGAGAGGCAGCGCGCACGCTTTGCGCGCCGTCCCACTTCTGCCTCGCATCCGGATAGCGCGTGATCCTCTGCGCGTCGACCATCATTCGCACACCCGCCACACTCATTCGCTCCGCTGCCTCCTTGCGCCGTCGACTCCCAGCAAACATTTGGAATGCACTCCATGGAATGGCGCGCCCCCGTCCACGTCTCTCCACCCGCTCTCGCTCGTGCGGCATGGGCCCACCCCGCTGCAGCCGACCTCGCAGCACCGCCCCATGTCTATTCTCGCATCGCGCGCGTACGCCCGCGCCCGCGCACGCGGGAAGCCTCGATCTCGCAGCGATATTGCGCACCGCAGCCTGACTGCGCCATCCCGATCCTTGGCGCGCAGCTCGCAGCCCAGCGCTGTGCCGCCTCAAAATCCCACCGGAAAACAGAGGAAAAGAAACACAGAAAAAGGAGACACCACTAACCAGTAATAGTAACATTACACCCTACAACGCGCTTGTCGCCATTCGCGCGGTCCACGACGACGAGATCGATCATCCCCTCGTCGTCGCCTGTGCGGATTTCTGTGCCACAAGGTCAATCATAATAAAATAAAATAAAAATGAAAGGCGCGGCACTTACTACTAAGGGCCAACCCGCCCAGCTCAAGCCCCTGGGCCTTGAGGTCAGCAAAGTCTGCCGCAAATCGCTTGCGGCCCTTGAGGTGTGCGTTCTTTTGGGCGCTGCTGGCTGCGACGGACGCGGGCGGTGTCGGCGGCGCGTCGAGCATGATGATGTCGTCGTCGGCGTCTATTTCTTTGTCCCCTCCCCTTTCAAAAATACTGCATATAATAGAATAATAGCAGAAGAACTCACGTATATCCATCGTCTTCTGCCGCTTGCGGCCCCCACTGCTACTATTACTATTGCTTTTGGATTTGGTGTCCTCGAAATCCTCTGAGTCCGAGTCGAGAGAGATGACTTTGTTCTTGCTGCTGCTTGTCTTGACTGGGGCTCTGCTGCGCGTGCCAGGGGCCATACACTGGCCTTGCTTGTTCTATAGTCCTCTTCTAGTTGTGCCTTTGAAGCAAGTGCAAATGGCGATACGGCAAGGACAAGAGGAGATTGGATTGACGCCAGGGGTCACGCCGTCACATGTCATGACGGTCACGCTACAGCCTTTTCGGGCGCGTCGAGATCGAGTCGAGATGACTCGGTCCCGATGTCGATCGATGAGTTGAACGTGTGTTCGATTGTCTGTTCAACAGCTTTTGAAAGCAACGTTGATGCAGGTGCGTGTGCAATTTGTTTTCTTTCCGTTTACTTTGCAACTGCCGGTGATGCGACGCGTAGTATACATATAGGGGCATAGCCTGAAAATATCACCGCCATTTCCTGATGTCCATCGAGCCATTGTCGAGAAAATCCTGGCAGCAGTGGCACTAGAGTTCCACCCTCGTTCTAGCCAACATTCCAGAAGCTTGAACAGCCTTGCACCCCGCGTGTGTCGGTGCAAATGCCCAGTCACAATGAGGACTTGGTAAGTCCTCATTGTTTGCATTCAATTCATCACGTCCTGGGCATTACGGTTGCGCGAATTTTGCTCAACAGCTTTCTTTCATCTCATTTCACCGAGTCAGAAGCGGCACACCGCCTCGTGGGCAGGTATACATCTCGCCCCACAGCGCTTGAGCATGTCAGGGCTTACCATATTCCCCTCAGCGCCTATTAGGCTATTTAACATCGCAGATACTCGAATTCACACCCTGATTCCTCTCCCTTAACGGTCGTGGGCCGAACGCCAATAACAACTTGAAATTCCAAATGGCAAACCTCCAGCAAACGTTAACCCTTGCGTCCATCCCATCCTTCCTCTCTCCCTTTCCGTGGTCCCCGTAATATTCCGCTAAAAACAACTTACAAAATTCGGCTCCAATTTTTCTTCGACTTTGAAAAGTGGGCCACGTCTGAATCCATTAGCCCCTATTCTACGCGCAGAGCGGCCCGGGCCGACCCGTGATGCCTCGGGAGTTGCCGACTGGTTCAAAAACCAACCAAATGTTGAACCTTCTGCTTTTATCACAACTCTTCCGAACCGAAAGAAAGCAAACATTTCGACTCAATTGCGAGTCTCTTGTTTTTCTCTGATGGACACCTCAACTTGCGTTCCTGTCATCAGGTGCAACAAAGCCAAACCCTCTTTCCGCAACGTTCATATCTCGTTCAATTGCAAGTTCAACTCACGTTCGAGATTCAGCCGGTTCTTCCACGGCTTCTGGTACTATCTGTCCTTCCTTTCATGTCAGCCGCAAATAACTAGCTGCGAGTTTCATCCCGAATCGGCCCGGGGCTTTACTATTCAAAGTACTGCAAAATCGGGTAGGTCGAAGCTCAAGCAAGGTTGACTGCCCTCTTTCTTTCCGCGGGAACTGCCTTTTATCTTATAAAACTTCTCAGTTTCCGAATCGTCCCAGCACTAGCTTCAAGCTGCTACCTTCCATATTGAAATACATCCGATTGGGAGATCGGAGTCCAGTGGATAAATGTATATCAACCAGAAGTACTTCCGCATGATGTCTAATACGTCCTCCATGATCTCCCTACGACTTCCAATGCGCCTGGGCCACCATAACAGGCCGCAACCTTGCGTTAACTCGGGTGGCCGACTAAGCCGTCATTGGTCATTTTTGGTACATATGTCGTCGGGAAAAAATTCAGTGTACCCTGTAAATTCGGCCAACATGGTTAAGTACAGATGATGTAATATGTGTTCGTGATGACTCCCGGATATGTTCTGACTTTTTCAACATCCTAGGGTTGACTGCGAATGCTGAGGTGGCCGACTAACCCCTCGCAGATAGTACTACAATTTTTTTGATTTCCTTGCCGCCTAGAACTGAGGGTCTTTCAAAGCCTTCTCCAAACGCTCGGGGGTTAGTTCCAGAACGGCGGGAAGCCCCGTATCCGCCCATGTCCCTCCGCGAATAAGAATGGCCAGGCCCTTCGCCACGGGGAAAACATGGGGCATGCCGAGACCGTGATATCCAGCAGCGATCCACTGACCAGGGTGTCCGGGTACTCTGCCCACAAAAGGCTCAGTGTCAGCGCTCTGTCAAGGGATCAGTGCATGATAGAGAAAGCAAACACACAACCACGTACCCGTGAAAGGACTCCACTCCACGAATGCTGCAGCCCAACACCCGGACCGTGCGCTACATCATTCCAGCCTATGAACGAACTATTCGTTATCTCGAACACGGCCTCCGTCAACGGCTCAAATTTGCCCAGTGAATCGTCATACAACCTCCTCGTGTCCGCCCACAAGTATGCGTACATCTTCTCCTGAGCTGGGTTGCTCCCTCCAAACAGGATATTCCCGTCACCCATCAAGCGCGGGTTGACACCAAAGAAGCCGCCGCCCTTGACGCGGACGTCGAAGGAGTGTTCCAGGGCCTTCGAACCTGAAAACGACTGCGGCGGGGTGAACTTTTGCCACATGAACGTTTCGGGCTGGATGAAGGGCTCAAAGGATGGCAAGATGCCAGAGGTATAGCCGTTGGTGGCGTAGACGACAGTGGGTGTGGTGATAATCCCCCGGGAAGTGTGGATATCCCAGAGTCCTTCGGTATCCGGATTAGCGGTGACGGAGTAGGCGGTCGTCCATGTTTGCAAATTCAGGCCTTTGGCAAGGCCCATGCGGATGATATAGGACACTGATAGAAAATTAATTCGCGCGCAAAGAAAGTGAAAGTGAAATCCGCCAACCGAGTTTCCAAGGATGAAGAGTCGAGGCCTTGTAGCTCCATACCGCTTTCGCGCCTTTGATCCGGGTCAACTGAGAACAGAGTTAGCGTATCCGTTCGAAATTACTAATATCGTACCTTCTCCGCCTCTGTTGAATCGTTGATGTACATTCTGATGTGGTCGTCGTCTGGGAAATAGCTTTTGTAGGTGGCGTAGATGGATGCGACCTCATCTGCAGGCTCCTGATCGCGCGCTATCTCGAGCTACATGCTTTAAACAAGAGGGAGTTCATGAGAGAAATTTAATCCACGCACCGTCTCTCCTAGCCAGAACTCGCAGTCGACATTGTGTTTCTGAACGAACTCGATAAGCTTGTCACAGCCTGCATACCCATGGTCGACGAGCTGTCGTGCGTGGTTTCAGCTTGTTGGCAGAGTAAAAATTAAACACGTAGGAACCTCCTTGGCTGCCTGCACGCCGAAATATGGGGCGTTTTGAGCGAATTTACGGAACTAGGATGGATCAGTGGATGCTTTTGCAACCGGAGGGAATATTCGTGTACCAGATCTGGCCTGCAAAGCCCCTCATTTCTCGCAGAAGCGCCCGACGACAGCTCCCGCGCCTCCAGCATGACCACGCTCGACGGGGGATTCGGCCCTGAGAGGAGCTCGTGCGCGGTAAGAGCACCCGTGAACTGTATATCCTCATCAGCATTTCGTACTGACAACGTCGAGTCTGAAATCGAAAACTCACGCCAGACCCAATTATCACAACGTCCCCAGATTTTGGGAGCTCCGGCGTGGTTCTGTGGTCAAGGAGAGGATTCGACCGGACGCTCTGCAGCCAATACGAGAGCGACATCCCCTCTTGAGTGGGGAATGCCTTTCCGCCCTTGACACGTGGCGGAGGTTTGCCTGGAGATTTGTACGAGCTGAACGCCGACTGCGGAAAAGTCTCCCCAACAACGAACGGTACAAGAGAGATAAGAACGGTGAACAACATCGTTTGAGGGGTGAGTAGTTGGGCGCGAGAACTTTATAGTGGTTCAGCGCGAAACGCGGAAACAAGCGAGCGCGAGACCGAGTAAGTAATGACTCATGACACCTTGCATGTCAGCCCCTGGCAGTTAATTCGGGAAGTTTAGAATGGGCCCTACTTGCATGGTTCGATGTCAGTCGGAGCCGACTACCATAGAATTCCGTTCAAATCGACAATCCTCTTTCGGATTTTCGAACGGAGTAGGAACTAGGAGGACATCGGGATTTTCATTTGTTGTCGACGTTCGAGCGATTCGACCTCGAGCCAGGAGTTGGAATCATAGACGTCCGTCGCTGGTTTCAGCTTCCTCTATTACTGTGCAAGATAATCAGTGACGGTAGCTTGCTTGATGTGGATGGATGAAGAGGATGTTACTGCCGTACTGCAGAGCTGCAGGCTCTTCATTCGGGGAGCGGTATGGTTGCGGGCCAAACCGAAATTGACTTTACAAGGTTTAGTAAGGAGGTAACGTTACATAATGGGCATCAATAGCGGGCAAAATGAATGGATGGCCTTGTCGTGGTCGGGAAGCGTGAGACAGAACTGATTTTATTCGCGAATTTGTTGGGTAGTGAGCGTCGGGAGTAAGGCACATCACCCGATTCATAAAATTACCGCCGTCTGAAGCCTTTTCAAAGTCCGCTGTCATAATTGAACCTCCCCCGTCAGCTTCCTGACCTTACCTTTTATGTCTCAGCCATCCTTTAACTCGCGTTCAACATTAACCGAAGTGGTGGGCCGCGCTCTTGTGAATAATATAAAGAGAAGGCGGCGATCAATCGGTGGATTTTTGCATGCTTCTGTTCGGAACTTGCCCTTAATAGGGTTGGGTCCATAAAAAGGGCGTGTTTGAACGTGTTCAGCAAAATCCTCAGGTTGGTGAACGCTAACCTTTGAACTTGAACGCACGTTCGATTCAGTCCGGTTCAGGTTTGAACCAATTGTTCGAACCAAACCGTCTCAGCACTAGCCTGAAAAATATCACCGCCATTTCCTGACCTGCACGTAATGAGAAATACAAGCAATCGACTACCGTTCTAGCCAACCTTCCAGAACGCTGAACATGGACAGCCTTCCACGCATGTCGGCGCAGCGGTGCAAATGCTCCGGTCACAGTGAGGACTTGGCAAGTTTGGATTCAATTCATCACGTCCTGGGTATTACGGTTGCGCGAATTTTTCTCAACAGCTTTCTTTCCCGCATCTCACTAAGTCAGAAGCGGTGCAATGCGCCGCCTCGCCAGCGCCTCACTGTACGCTTGGGCATGTCAGCGCCTACTGACATCTTCTCAGCGCCTACTACTAGGACATTAAACATCGCACTGGATACTCGGACTCGCAGAGCGTTCATCCCGGCCTCCTCTCCCTCGGTCGTGGGGTGAACTCCAATAACAACTTGAAACTCCACATAGCAAACCCTCGCAAACCCTTACGTCTATCTTTTCCGTGGTCCCTATGATATCTTGCTAGAAAGAACAAGGAAATTTGGTTCCCACCTTCCTTCGACTTTGAAAAGTCGTCTGAATCCATTGGCTCCTATTCCACCCGCGCCCGGGCCGACCCGTAATACCTCGGGATTTGCCGACTAGTCCAAGTTGAACATTCTGCGCTCGGAGGATTGATAGGCTCTTCAAGCGCTTGAATTTATTAAAGTGGCATCCCAGCTCTTCCGAAAGGAAAGAAAGAGACAAAGAAAGAAAACTAAAGTAAACCGCAGCCATCCCGCTCTTCTTGTCCTACGTGAGCCTTTTCAAATCTTATTGGTTAATGCAGACCTGACGAATGCAGGTATGAAAAAAAAGAGCAACACAAACCGGGAGCCATATTCTTTTCGATCGTCCAAGTGGAAAAACAAGTGGAAAAGCACGGTGCCCTTGGCTCAAATAAATTGGGATCATTGGAAACAATGGTCAAATCTCTTATTGCGAAACTCAGCCAATGATCTTCAGCCGCTCCTCCCATCAACATCCCACCACATGAATATCTGGTGCGTGGCTGGGACGTCAATAAAAACGAGTGGAGAAAGGTCCTGTGGCCCTCCCTTGACAAACATTTTCGAGCGGCGACTCTTGAGCGGACAGTGCCTGTTTGCACCATCCAGTGTCAACCGAAGCAGGTTCAGAACATCATCCAGCCGTGAAAAAGAAAACCAGAAAATCAAATCACACTAATAACAATCAAGCAATATTTATCGTTTCTTCATTTGGTGCAGAATGTACATTACAACCATAATACACACGCATGGCGAGTCCATTGTGATGTGTGGGAGGCCGTGTGCTGCTGTGGCATGAATACCATATCAGATGCAGAAGTTGGACATTCGATTCGGTTCCCAACATCGTGAATTCAGTACGAGTGCCTTCATAATAATATGGAGAGCGATTGGCCATGTGCAGCGGATCTGAAACCTAGGTGAAACTCCATAGTGGGTTGGCCAGGAAATTGGATATTTTGCACCCAGATGGCAACGGGACTGGTTGATACGGCGACATCGGAAATTTTTGCATCTCAGTTACTCACATGCAATTGTGCGCTGCATTGGAAGATGGGGATGTCGGGGGAAATTGTGGAATGGACGTGATCAGTCCATCAGACTAAGTATTCCCACGGTTCGATTCCAGTTCGGCAGCTGGCGAAGGGAGGTATTTAGCTGGAAACCTTTTTGAGCGATGCGTACGATGTCCCGTCAAAAAGCTGGCCGACAGTGTGCTCCAGGTGAGACTGGGGTGTTGTATATAACCCGACGGAGATTCTACCTGACGAATTCGAAATCAGTGCCAGACCATGTCGAGGCGGAAGTACTTGCCATTGTTCCGGCTTAAGGGAATCTCACACTTCCGTCAAAAGTCTACTGTTGAGCTCTGCTCATCTCTGCTGGTTTGCTTCTGCTTATGTGGATCAAGAAAGTAAACTGGCTCAGATCTTCTGACAAGGTACATATGCTGAGCTTGGAATAATTCTTTCTGTGTTAATCAGATTTCTCGGCCTTCGGGATTGGCCCGCACATTGAAATCTCTACGATAATTGCAGGTCAAGCACCGGGTCGCCGATTTATCGTGCGACCCTGGGCACGTTCAGTGCAGCCGCATTGGTAGCTAAAGATACGTGTTGCGGGTGTTTTTTAATTAACTTTATCGGTGCTTTGAGCTCCCGGCTTCGAACGAATTCCTCCTGAAAATTCCTAGTGCTTTTTGAAATTTAATTCGGTTGATGACTTGGCCAATCATATATTGCACAAACACAAGGACGTGCATTGAGCTGAATCACCTCACCTTTCCACGTGTTGTTCAGACTCCAGCCCGAACACAGCCCTGACTCCCCGCCGTGGGACGTCAACTTCACCAAACATCAACCGGATCGAGGCGGAGGATTTTGTTGTCTGCCTCCACGGTGTCCGCGACGGGATCCAACCTTGCGTTGGGCGTAGCGATGAGCAACTGAGAGAAGCTGCTCCAGCTCGGCTCGTTGCTGACGAGACAGACCATCCTGCAGACAGAAAAACACACAGAGGTACATGGTGACAAGGGTGGGGCAGTGAGATGTGTAGACACTGACTACATACGGGCCACGGCTTCATACTCCACTGATTTTTCCGCTTCACAACCGTCCCGTCACGGTTCGCAAAGTTACTGAGACTGCACTATTATTCCACTACTGAACGTGATCACAGCCAATTTACATACAAACATTAGCTAGCTTTATTTCTGCCATATGCCCCAGGCCCAACGGAAATAAAATGAAAATGAAAATGAAAATAGAAAATAAAATAAAATAAAGCATGATTGCCTGCGTAGGGTCTTCGCCTTCGCGCTCGGGTTTGCCAGAGGCGCCTCGAGGCCCTTGACGAGGAGGTATCGGCTGAAAGCATACCAGTGAGCATGGTATCGATAGGATGGATGAGAAGGTGGAAAAGATGGAGGGAAACACGTACCACATAATCCACTCAGTGTCCTTGACCACAAAGTGCGGTTTCGAGCTCACAAACTTGTGCGGCAGGTTCACAACCTCCGCGAGCGCGACGCAGCTAGTGGGGCGCAGCTTGCTCTTCTGCCAGCATGCCTGCCCATCCGTGGCATAGTGCCCCATAGACGTCTGCGCCTCCTTTGCGAGGTACACACCTAGATGCCCGTCATCGTCAGCAACAAAAAGCTAATGATAGGAAGGAAGGACGCACCATCACCAAACGCACGCCCGTTAGCTACGGTCTTGTACCACAGCCCATGGCGAATAATCTATATCGAGCCATCAGAATACACCCCTCGCAAACAAAGCGCCAGACATACCGAATGCCAGTTCCGCAGTGCCGACCCATGGAATGCCTACACTCAGAGGATCAATCAGTTCCTCTTCACAACACCAGAGGAATAAAGAAGCACAAACAAACAAACTCTGATACTTCTCCGCGTCCGAGTCTGACTTGATCGCAGTCTGCAACACCTTCTGGAACTTGGCCTCCGCGTCGGGTGCGCCAATGCTGAAGCGGAACTGGCGCCAGGCAGAATCTGCGTGAGTGTAGCTCATTCAGTGTTGTATTTAGCCAGGAGCAAAAGGAGAGGAGGATATGCACCAACACCCTGAATCTGCTGCTCCTCTGATGTCTCCTCGAGGTACGCAGTGCACGACGCGACGCACCTCCAGAATATATTAGCATCAGCATCATTGACAGCAGGGAAGGGAGAGGAAGGGCGCTAACCAGCGTAGGATCAACCATGCCGCAGGGAGGATCGTCCCATTCTCCATCTCCTTCAGGCGCGGCTTTGACTTGCCCGGCTTCACCTTGCGCTCAAGATGGCGTCTGCGCAGCCGTTAGCCGAGTTCCTGTACCAGACGCTCCGTAAAATGCCATGATTCGGGGTACCCAAAAATGTTCCCGAAACTTTTAGTAGCAATTTCAGCTCCAGAAACTAAAAGTTTTGGCAATGTTTTTGGGGGCTCCAAAACATGACATTTTCCGGAGCGAAAAGAGGTCCTAAACAAACATACCTCATATCGTCGATCTACAAAGGTATTCTCAGCTCGATGGACACAAACATGAAGGAAGAATGAAGGGCAGGATGTACTGATGGCAGCGTATCAATCAGCCTTGCAATGCTTACGCGCATCTACCGTTGTCCATAATCAGCATCCCATCTCACAACCCAATAATAGAAAAGAAGAGAAGAGAACAAGAAAAAGACATACATGCTCAACCGGCAACTGATCAAACTCCACCAGCCCATCCAGCCCCACCTGGTAATCCACCGCCGGCACCGCCACGGGCTGCATATTCGTGTTGTGCCTGTGGTAGTTGTTCACAGGCGCAGTGGTGATGCGCGTCTTGTCAGGCGGGGGGACACGGAGGGCCATACCCTTGGGCAGGGGCTCGTCGATGACGCCCTCGGCAGCGGCACAGTATGCGAGCGAGACGAGGAGGTCGACAGTTGCGGGGTTGTAGATGATTTCATACTGGTTGGGTTAGTGATAAGGGGTGGAGGCGATCAAAGGGAGAGGCAGAAGGTGAAGAGAAAGAGTGATGGGAAGATGAGGTGGGCGGAAGATGGACTCACCTCCAATGACACCCGCCGATTATGCGCATAATACTGGTACATGCACAGCGGGCGGTCGCACACGTACGGCTTGATCGCCTCGAACTCGGCTGTGAGCTTGTTGTGACAGCCGAGGCAGTAGCGCGTGCAGAGCTGTGGACGTGTTAGGTTAGTTTGTGCTGTGAAAGTGGAGGAGGGGAGGAAGGGAAGGAGGAAAATCAACGGCGAGTGTCGATTTATCGAACCGCCTGGGCGACTCAGCACACGCCGGACGTCGCCGCACCCGGTCCGACCAAGGCATTCAGCCCGAGCCCGCACGCCTTCCTCTCGGGCAGCGCCCGTCCGGTACACCATCTTGCGCAGTCATGTCCACCCGCTGTGCGCTTACTACTCTTCTCCGCTCCTCGCTCGCTCCCCAGAATCGAGATAGAGATAGAGATACAGAAGAGAAAAGAGACAACGCACCGTCAACCGCCTCACAAGATAACAAAACGCCGTATACGGGAGGTTGATCTCCTCGCCCTTGGGCAGCGCGCGGAGCGGGTCGTGCGGGAGGGCAACGCCCCAGGGTCCCGCGCGCGCGAGGGTGGCTTCTTCGGCGTCAGCGGCGAGGATTTCCTAAGGTAAGGAGGGGGTGAGCATGAGTTGGGGGATGAGGCAAAGGGGGGAGGGAACGGAACGGAAAGGAGAGGATGGATGGGGAAGGAGGGGGGAGGGAGGGAAAAGGCAAGGAGGATGCGGAAAGTAAATGTAAAAGTAAAATTAATGGAGCCTCCAGCGTCTCAAAAAAAAAAAGAAAAGAAAAGAAAGCGAGAAAGACCACCACCCACCTGCCGATACCACTCCCACACCTCCCCAACACTTTTCTGCTCCCCCTCACACCTCGCATACATCGCCTCCGCGCCCGCCCACCCCACCCCATACGCCCTCCTCAGCGCAATGAGCTTCACGAGTTGCGCGTCCATCAGCGCCTCGAGCGCCGACGACAGCGCGAAGCGCTCAAAGCGGTCATCCGAGCCCTCCGCCTCCATCTCTTCTTGCTTCTCCCCCTCGCCAAACCCCCCATAAAACGCACTCCCCCCTTCCCCAACCCCATTCCCATCCGCATCCGCATCCCCATAGTATTCACCACCGAAGAGGCTCGCCTCCCTCTCTCTCTCCCTCCTCTCCCTCTCCTCTCTCACCTCATCCTCCGCATCCCGCCCCACAAGCCCAAACGTCCTCCCCGCCTCCATCGCCGCCTCCCTCCCCGGTTTATACCTCTTACACCCCCCACCTGGAACCGCAGTTGCGTCGAGGGCCGCGCGTACGTCCCCGCTGGTGTGAGCGCCGGGTACACGGAGGTACTCCCGAAGGACGCGCCGGTGGAGAAGCCCGAGATGAGGAGCACGAGGTGCCGCGCGGTGGGGGAGTTGAGCAGGCGGCGGTCCCATGCGACCAACGCCTGTGCGGGGACGGACGAAGTGAGGGACACGGTGGGGAGGGAGATGCTGAGAGCGAAATCGCCCTTGGTGACGTCGAAGCCATCCTTCGCATTCCCCGAGTCAACGGAAAACGGGATGAGTCCGGGTGTGTACTTGGACGAGACAATCTCGAAAAAATCGCGCTGTAGCCTCGCTAGGACCTTGGCTTGCGCGGAGGACGTCCCATGGGCAGAGTGCGCCGAGGCGGAGAAGGGCTGCGAGCCAAAGTCGTCGTTGGGGAAGTAGGCGTCGTAGTCTTCGTCGTCGTCTTCGGCTTCGTCGTCCGAGTCGATGACGGTGGTTTGGGACTTGGCGTTGACGGCAGCGAGGGGCTTGGTTTTGGCGGAAGCGTTGGGAGCGGTGCCCCCACTGAGCGCGAGGAGGAAGCGCTCGAGCGCCTCAGCGATGGAGAGGGGGGACCCACTCTCGAGCGCGCTGAGGGCTTTGGTTACGGTGGGGGGTGGGTCGTCGTCATCGGTGTAGGTGAGAATGGTGTGGTGCGCGGGATATTCGGAGGTGTCTACGATATAACTTGATCAGCATCGGGTCGAGAAAATAGTGGGTAAGAGGAAGAGAAAAAGAGAGAAAAAGAAGACGAAGGAATGCCTGCGCGGCACGGACACGTCCACACGTCCACGCTGCGGAGTGTTTTCTCCACCTCAGTATCGCTTGCACTCGGTCATTTGATCACTCTGACGCCTCGCACGCCGCAATCGCATCCCCGCTCCCGGCAGACACCGAAATTACACACTACGCGTCCTCGAGTCCTCGAGCGTCCCTCGTCGTTCAATCAGGCTCGACTTCGGGTCACTCTTCAACGCCGTACCTCTCGCTGGCATACATGCGTTAGGTGCAGTGTCCCACCTCCCAACGCAGTCCAAGAAAGAAGGACAAAGCAAAGAGAAATTGAGCAAAACTGGCCATGCAGTCAGACACCGACACCGACACCGACAGCGGTACCCATGGCCATGCCCCACTTCGGCCTCACGCAATTTTTCGAAGACACGAAATAGAAGGGAGCAAGCGTGGTCGGCCACGCCGTCAAACGCCGCAACCGTATCCCTGCATCTCCGCACCCCCGCAATTACACAAGAGGAGGGGCAGTGACCAACCCTTCTCCCCCGCGTGCTGTCGGCTCGATGGACGATGCAGCATCTCATCTCAGCTCTATATCGCTCTTCGCCCGCGCAATCGCAATCTCACATCGCACACCGCCCATTCTCGACCCGCTCGCATCCCAAAGACGTCCGTGCCATCGTCGTCAACGCGCACCTCCCGCAACCCACAGATTGCGCACACGCCACGCTCGACTCCCACACTCCCACAACCCCTCGTCGCGCGTGCCCGACGCCGACACGACGTCCTCGTCCGCGCGCACCTCCCAGAAAGACGTCCGCGCCACGAACGCACCGTATGTAAGAGAGAGGGGAGGGGAAAAAAAAATAAGGGAGAAGGGAGCAATCGCTTTACGCGCTGTCCCGCTTCTGCCTCGCATCCGGATCGTGTCATAATCTTCTGCGCGCCGACTCGGCCACGCTAATCTCGCTCCCGCCTCAAATGCGTTGGGCGGGCCGCCGCACTCGCACTCCTCGCGCCTTCGATGCCTACTAATCATTTGGTATGCACCCGCGGACAGATGCCCTCACTTGCGCGTGCTGACCGCCGCATTCTCGCCAGCATCGCGCAACCTTTGCTCGCCCGCTCTCGCTCGTGCAGCATGGCGCCGATGCGCCCTGTGCCTATTCGCGCATCGCATGCGTACGCCCGCGCGCGCACCAAACCTCGATCTCGTAGATTGCGCATCGCAGCCTGACTGCGCTGTCGTCGTCCTTGGGCGCAGCACGCAGCTCGCAGGAACGAAGGAAGAGAGAAAGAGAAGAGAAGAGAAATAAAGAAAGAGATGTCTCCACCAGTAATAATAACATTACACCCCACGACGCGCTTGTCGCCGTTCGCGCGATCCACGACGACGAGATCGATCATCCCCTCGTCGTCGCCTGTGCGGATCTCTGTGCCACAAAGTCAATGGTAATAAAATAAAAATGAAAGGCACGGCACTTACCACTAAGCGCCAATCCGCCCAGCTCTAGCCCCTGGGCCTTGAGGTCGGCAAAGTCTGCCGCAAAGCGCTTGCGGCCCTTGAGGTGTGCGTTCTTTTGGGCGCTGCTGGCTGCGACGGAGGCAGGCGGTGTCGGGGGCGCGTCGAGCAAGATGTCGTCGGCGTCTATTTCTTTGTCCCCATTCCCTTTCAAAACTACTGCATAGAATAGAATAATACCAGAAGACTCACGTATATCCATCGTCTCCTGCCGCTTGCGGCCCTCACTCGTACTATTGCTATTATTTTTGGATTTAGTGTCCTCGAACTTGAAGTCCTCCGACTCGGAGTCCGAGTCGAGGGAGATGACTCTAAGTTGTTCTTGCTACTGCTTGTCTTGACTGGGGCTCTGCTGCGCGTGCCAGGGGTCATACACTGGCTTTCCCTGTTCTATAGTCCTTCTAGTGAATGCCTTTGAAGCAAGTGCAAATGGCGATACGGCAAGGACAAGAGGAGATTGGATTGACGTCAGGGGTCACGCCGTCACATGACACGACGGTCACGCTATGCGTAGTCCAGTCGCGATCGTATTGAACGTGTTCGATTGGGTGTTCATCAGCTTTTGAAAGAAACGTTGATGTGGGTGCGTGTGTAATTTATTTTTCTTCCCGTTCATCGAGCAACTGCCGCCGACGCGACGCGCTATATTTACTAGGGTACAGCCATTTCCTGATGTCCACCCAGCCATTGTCGAGAAAATCCTGGCAGCAGTCCAATTGAACGGTTGAGCTGATGAACAGCTGCGGTCGAGTTCCAATTCGTTTGACCAAAGTATGTAGCGACGTAGACAAAAGTTACTTCAATCCATCCCCGGGCGGGTGAGAGTTATTTTGTGTGCCTCGTCCCGCCGAGCCCCTTCGAATCCGTGAGCTTGATGCCCTTGGGACGCAACAGCTCCGAAAACGGTATCCATTTGTTTTTCCGAACTTGCTGCCTGAAAGGGCGTTAAAAGACGCAATGTTGAATGCTTCCCACAAAAAAAAATGAAGGAACGCACTCAGAGTTCGGCCACTTGATACAATCCAATTGAATTTCTTTTAGCGCCGGGAAGCTCGCTGGATCGAGGTGTTCGAAGATATGTTTGAGGGCGGGTTCGTCTCGATTCCTGGAATGAGAAGCGGGGACACGGAAGATGAGTATTTTTAGGTGAGATACAGAACAGAACCGAGCACGCGTACAGGGTGTAGAATTCAAAACGGATCTTTTCGAGCGTATTATAAGGGGTGGAACGAGTGAGAAAACCTTCGGGAAGAGCCTGTGGATGACCAGTCAGCGATGGACGGAGATTAATCACGAAAAAAGAAAGCGGACGTTGCGTTCTAGGATCGTGGCGACTTTCGTGAACGGCGAAATCACGGAAAGACTATTGAGGCTTGTGCACAGATCAAATACGTCGACTTCTCTTAGGATCTCGACCAGGGCCGTGAGATGGGTAAGTTGGGCGGCGCGGGATCTAAGCAGGGCGATGGCGGCCGGGATGGGCACTTGTCTACCGAGCTTGAGCTCCCGCAAGGAGTCAAGGCTATGCGGAATGTAAATGAGATAGGATATGCATCGTAGAGAATACAAATACGCACCGTTGGTGCAAGGCAATATCAAGAAGGGAGGGCGATTCGCCTTCGATACTTAGCATCTGTAGATTGTCGAGGGCGGAAAATCCAGGAGGGGGTGAGGACAACAGCAGTCTCTCGTGTGCGCTCCATTTTAGGCGAGTTAAGGAAGTGAAAGAAGCGAGAACCGCGCAATCGACGCGTTCAATCTTCGACTTTGAACCAGGGCCAGTAGGTTCACTCATAAAATCCACATTGAGTTCCTCTATGACGGGCCCCCGCTCCTTCGCGATTTGTTCCAGTTGGGGGATTTTGTAGTGAACAAAGCCATACTTTTTCCGCCGCTCTTCTGCCGACTGCGACGACGACCGCGATTGGGATTGCGATGGCGATGGAGAATCTGCAGTGTTCAGGATACTATTATGTATCGACGGAGGTCCTCTATAATATTGGGCTCAGCCCAGGGGTGGGTTGATGCGGAAAAAAAAAAAAAAAAAACTCACTCTTTGGTACCGTAGGTAACGAGCGCCTCGAGTTTCTTATCTTTCCGGACGGCTTCACGAATGTCGAAGGCAAAGGGCATCCTGGCAAACATGAAGTGGATCGACTTCAGAGACGGCGCCTTGGCGACTCGATAAAGGTAGTCCGGAAGTCCCACTCCGATGTCGGCGACCAGGGTTTCGAGGGTTGGTGACTTTGCCAATGCCGACGCCAGAGCATCTGCGCGAGCTTCGACTTTGGGGGTGCGGTGCATTTCGACACCTTTGACGAGATACGGAAATTCAAAGACTTTCTGCATTGTAATGAAGTCTCGGTTTCGATCAAGAGCTGGGAGAATCGCATACCAGATTATCCCACTTGGGAATGAGGTCAAGGAGAGAGTTGAAGAGTTGGGTAACCTGTTTGTTTTCTTTGGGCTTCACATCCCACCCATCGGCGTCAACTACAATAACACGGCGCGGATTTACGAGGGCAATGCCACTGCACAGGCCTTTGACATTATCAGAGCCCCAAATCAAGAATGTGAGGAACAGATCCGTGATATTAGGGGCGCATTTTAGGATGGCCTGCATGGCATTTCCAAAGCCACCCTCGACGCGCAGCTTTTTGATAAACAGGCCGAATTCTTTGTTGGATTTGAGGACCGTCTGGAGAGCCTCGGCCTGAGCGGTCGTACGGAGGATGACAACATTGTATAAAAGGGGCGTCGAGACGCGAAGCCATGCTTTGCAGACAAGCAGGTACGTCGATGAAGAGTAGCGCGCCAAAAGCGGCTGCTCTGAACGGTCAGAGAACACTTTGTCGGGGTGCTTGAGCAAAGGAGTAAGAATTTCAGAGACGATCTCGTCAGGAATACGACTGGCTGCTGGGCTGGCCATCCTGCGAGCTCGACCTGAGGGAGCGCTTCAAGCAAAAGGGCACAAGCTGGGAACGATGACGCGCACGTGATCTCAGGGTCTCTTTCTTCCTCCCACCACATTGCTCATATATGCTCGGTCCACTCTAGACCAACTTACACGATCCTTGGTGCGTTACAAAACATTCAAACGCGGCTTTTGAGCAAACAAAGTCTCTAGTCCGAGTTTACGCCACTAAATTGGATCGGGATATTGGCACGCGCAACGACACGCTCCCAAAAGCCCGCATGGGGATCCCAGGCTCAGCCTAGTTAGCCCGCGCGCTCTCAGAAAAGACGTGTCGAAGAGGAGGAGGAGGAAGACGACGGCCGAAATATGTCGATGAGAATGACGATGGAGAGGGCGGGCGATGGCTAAAGCGTAGGCGGCAGATCTTGGGCAGGATGAATCTCACTCATTTTTCTCTTTATGCAGGAACTCGACAGCGCGACGTACGCGCTCGCCCGTCTGGCCATGTTTACGGAGCACAAACGCGTGCCCCTCCGCCGAGACGAGATCGCAAAGAAAGGTCGGTGGTCTCTGTGAAAAATATACACGAAAACCGACCCACCCGCGTATCCCAGCCCTGGCCTCCAACACCCGCGCATTCAACGGCGCCTTCGCGATGGCGCAGGAACATCCTGCGCAATACATTCGACATGAAGCTCGACGTCGAGCTGCGCTTGCGAGCGGAGCTCGACAAGGACACCGCCGCACCAGCCACGCAAAACCAGGACGACCTCGACGAGGCGCGCCAGGCCACCGGCGTCAAGAAGAAGTGTATGCCTTTTTTTTCCGATGCAGACCCTCCGCTAACTGTACCCGCAGCCGCCGCCGCCAGTTCCAAGACGTACATCCTGCGCTTGCGCTCCATACTGAACGAGCGCATCATCGAGGAGGCGGCGCTCGCGCGCGAGGAGATCACGGAGGAAAGGCCGCAGACGCACCGTCGGACGAGGATGAGGACGATGAGATCGGGAGCGGGGCCACCGCGTACGGGAGACGTCTCATCTCGTGGAGCAGCGCAGACCACGTCGGGGCCCTCGGCGCGCTCTACGTCGTTCTCGCACTCATCCCCGTCAGCGGGCGCGTCATGGGCGACCGTAAGTGCCTCGTCCCTATCTGCTGCATGTGCTCATGGACACAGACGACCTCCGCGCGACACTCAAACGCCTGCGCCTCCCCGCCACAGGCACCACCGGCTTCTCCGCCACCTCGACGCACCGCACGCGCTCCCTCGACGCGTACCTCACGCTCCTCATGCGGCATGGCTTCCTCGACCGGCAGCAGGGCGGCGGCGACGGTGCCGGCGGCAACAAGAAGGGCGGCGGCGCGAAGGGGAAACGCACGTGGGTGCAGGCGCAGGACGACGACGTGGGCGGGCAGCAGACGTACGAGTGGCGCTGGGGCGCGCGCACACGCAGAGCGAGGTCGGGGAGAAGACGGTGGCGGGGTCAGTGGCAGAGTTTATGGTACAGGACGAGGGGCTGGGGGATGGCTATGGATGAGAGGGGCGGGGGATCAGGCGCCGGGCGGGCGAGGGCGAATGAGGAGAAGGCGGATGCGGCGAATAAGTGGGAGAGGATGACCAAAGGTATTGAGCGTGCGGCGGGGGGACAGCTGGCGGAGGTGGTCCCTCACTCTTCCGTCTCTTGGTCGACTTTCTTGTTTATTCTTTATTCATCCGGTACGAGTACGAGTGGTACATTATACTGATACGTGCTAGCCATCATACATACTGTACATCGCTCATAAATGCCATATAGATATCGTATATCTTTCGAAATTATCCTGACTTGAGACGCTACGGAGCACCACTACTCAAACGGCGAAATACCGAACCGCACAAGGAGCGTCGCGCGCGAGTTCTTGCCCGTCGAGCCGTTTAGCATACGAACGAGGCGCCAGCCCAGGGAGCGAGGGTCAATAGAAGGCCACTATGGCATAGGCCTCTCTTGTCTTCGCCGTCTTGATTAGATGAAAGAGATTTGAAAGAGGGCCGATTCGGAAGTTTGCAGATGAAGCTTTAGTCAACTACTGCCGGTTGGTGACCTCAGAAACCAAGTTTCTGATAGACTCTATTTTTTTGACCGTGGGGTTCCTGCGTGCAACCGGGCTTCTCAATAGAATTATCCAGAATTATCCCTATGACCAGTGTGACTTACGAATGTTTTTCGTACGGTACGCTCAAAACTAGGTTCCGCAGGGCCGCCCGGCGGTCGAGTCGGAGGGACCGTTGACAGCCGATGTCTTCGTCCTTCTTCTCTTCTGGCCGACGCTCAAGCCGTTAAATAAGCTCCTAGGCCGTTAGATATGAGCAAACTTATTTTTGTTTCGCCAGGTTGGTAATACAGATTCCCACTACCCAAATCCTGCAGCAAACCCGACCTTACTACAAGCCGCTCTGTAGTGCTATGTAGCGCTATGTAGGAAGGTCTGGTTGCAGCATTACGTAGCACTACGTGATAGATAGTGAAGTGCTATAAACCGCTACCGGAGAAATCAGGGTTTGCTGATGCTGCGGACACCTTCCACCCTCCCGTTCGGCCGCCTGCTTACAGTTCCTAATCTGCGGAACCGCTCCAGAAGGCTTCCACATCTATATCTATGGTTCTTATAAGATGAGATGCGGAGGCAAGTTAAGCACGACAACACTTCCCTTCCATGATTCAGATTATACCTCTGGCCTTCGGCAACTCAACCTGGGCTGTCGCCATCTTCCTAATCTTCCTCTATGGTCTTCGCCCCAAACGCAACCGTTCTCAACTCCCGTTGCCACCTGGACCCAAGAAACTGCCCCTCGTAGGCAACCTATTCGACATCCCGCCGGAACGTTCATGGGAGACCTATGTCGAATGGAGCAAACAATTCAGTACGCCGTTGGTTTCCCGATATTCTGCCTCGTCCCCATTAACTTGCGCGACATAGATTCTGACATCATCCATCTGAATGCCGCAGGAACGTCCATTGTTGTTTTATCTTCAATGGAAGCCGTTAGACAGCTTTTCGAGAGACGGTCTTCCCTGTATTCAGATCGGTAAAACGGCTCCTATGATATGAGCTCCATTTGCTAACCCCACTAGGGCTCATTCGCCGATGTTAGTAGAGTTGATGGGGTGGGACTTCGGAATAGGTCGGACCTTTCTGTGAACTCTTCCAACCACAGAACTGACACCAAAAAAATCCCAGGATTAATGAAATACGGTACGCTCCAGCAGTTCTCTGATCAAAAACTTTGAACCCATATGTTGTCTCATAATACTAGGTGATCGTTGGTTGGTACTGCTGATCTCAGGGTACAATGTGGTACTTGACGACTTCGCAGGCGATCTCACCGAAAGCTAGTGCACGAAGCGTTCCATGTCGGCACAGTAAAGCAGTTTTACCCTCAAGAACGGGCGGCGGTCAACAAACTTCTTCGCCGGATTCTTCAGGATCCCCGTGACATTATGAAACATTTCAGACAGTGAATAGCTTAATTATTTATTCGAACAGGTCCTCATCATACCAGCATGGCCGGAGCCCTCATCATGGACGTGACATATGGAATCGAGGTCCGCTCCTCTGACGACCGGTATATCGGTATAGCAGAAGAAGCCATGCATGCGCTATCAATTGCGAGTGTTCCCGGGGCGTTCCTCGTTGTAGGTCCCTCGGTTGCATGTCTACACAAGAAAATGTTGACAGACCGAATGTCAGGACACTATTCCTGCATTGAAATACGTGCCGAACTGGGTCCCTGGGGCAGACTTCAAGCGAAAGGCCAAGGAATGGCGGAAAGTCACCCGGGATTTATTGGACGTTCCATTTTCTGAGGTTAAACGAAACATCGTGCGAAATATTTCTTTGTGTAGGTTTACAACGTGCCACTAAACTTTTTTTTTGTTCGTAGGCGTCGGGAACAGCAAAGACATCGTTTACGTCGTTGAACCTCCATCCATTGGACGACTCAGCAGGCAGCAACAAGAAGGTACATGCACAGGAAGCCGTCGTTCAAGTGGCAGCGGCAAACATGTACGCTGCAGGGGCGGACACCACAGTCTCGGCGTTGGGAACGTTTATTTTGGCAATGCTCGCCAATCCTGACGCGCAGAAAAAAGCGCAGGCGGAAGTGGACTCTATTGTCGGCGCGGGTCACCTCCCGGATTTTGCAGACCGAGCGGTGTTGCCGTATGTCTCTGCAGTTGTGAAAGAGGTTCTTCGATGGAAGCCCGTGACACCACTTGGTTTGCCGTTCATCCGATCCATGATTAAGCACATTCCTGATGGCGGCATTGTTCAGCTGTCCCGCACTTCCTTGCTGTCGATGATGATTACCGAGGGTATAGGATCCCGGCCGGCTCTATTGTCCTTGGGAACGCATGGTTCGTTATTTAATCATGGAGATTATCTGTCATTCTAATCTCGTTATCTAACCTCAGGGCAATCCTGCACGACGAGGTAAGTTCCGCTACTTTGCCTCTGCCTACGCTCATCTTATGCTAGAACATGTATCCCGACCCTCAGTCATTCAACCCCGAGCGCTTTCTGACTGACGGCAAGCTTAATCCGGCCATCAGAGACCCAGAAACAGTCGCCTTTGGGTTCGGAAGGAGGTCCGCAACCTGCATTCACGGGTCTTGCGAACACAACTGACGCACAATAAATATAGGATATGCCCTGGCAGACACCTGGCCACATCCTCTCTCTGGATCACAATCGCGTCTATTCTGTCGACCTTGCAGATCATCAAAGCCGTCGACGAGGAGGGGAAGGTAGTTGAACCCACGTATGAATACTTTCCGGGATCCGTATCGTGAGTCTGTATCCATTGCTTTAGAGGAATGTGCTAATGCTGCGGCGGTTGGTAGAACACCTATGCCTTTCGAATGTTCAATCACACCACGGTCGCCGCAGGCGGTTGACGCTATTCAGGCAGCTGCTGGCAGCTTATGAAGGGTGATGAGCCTTCTTCAATTTGCAATCTGTATGATACTTGCCGGAAGTGTCGCGATTACATTTCAGTCACCATTTGTCACCGCTTTTCAGATTTATTTTTCGCAGTTCCCGAGGGCACATGTCTTTGAGGGATTATATTAATAAACTAGCTAACCCCGTGAAACCCGGCTTGTCCTCATCAAGTAACTTAATTAGAGCTATTTGCGCCCAGCCAAAGTATCACCAAGAGCACCCCACCACCGCACCCGCTCATCCCACTCGCTCCTGGCCGCACCGTCTACTTGCCGCGCTCTTCCTTGCGCGCTTCCTTCCCGATGCTCCTCTGCGTCGCTCAGGATGTCGTGGCGCGAATAAGATGAGCACAAAGGTACGTACTTTACTTGTTCATTCTCCTCCTCTTTTTCCTTCACCTACTTCCTGACTCTGGATCGCCCATCGGTCACGGTGCGCACCTACTCCCTGCAACCCTACAACCCCGCTTTCACAGGCAGCGCGCGCCCGAGATACCACGCCACCGCCCTGCCTACGTGAACGCGCACATCCGACGCATTGAGTCGACCCAGTCCCCCTCGGTGTCATGCGTATGAGGGGAGAATGGGGGCGTTTCTTTCGCGGGCCGCGTCGCCGCGTCCGTGTCAGGACAAGTCGAGCCCGTTCCGGGCGCAATTTTGACTGCGTGGTGTAATGTGATGGTATGAATCTAGTCTGGTTCTGAGCAGTATTAAAATAGTGCTGGATCATTTCCCTTCCTCACTCAGTACCACGAGCTGACCGTCGGGCGTCGGCGGAGGAAGCCCTTTGACTCGTACTCAGTCTGGCTTGGGGGGGGGCGGGTTAGTAAACGTGTCCAGCTCGGCGTCAAAGACCTCACAGTAAGCGCTGAGCCCTGTTCCTGGCCTTCACTCACACACTGCCTCGGGTTCCCAATGGGACGTGGTTCTCCTCGAAAAAGCATAAATTCCCTGGTTGTGGAATTATTTCAACCTCATATAATGACATTAGTTCGCTTTTTCTGCAGTTGCCGGTGAGGAATACACTAATTATTGACTAGGCGTAAGCACCGATGTGTTAAAACGCCTCGGTTGAATCACCGTGCGGCCGATAGTTCCACCCTTCTTGTCCAGAAGGCTAACGTGCTTGTTAAAGTCATGCACGAACCCACCTGTGATCATGCGGTACTTCATTTTACAATTGATGGTTGCGAGTAGCCTCATGCTGGTCGTGCCTCCTCAAACAATATTTTCACACATCTTTCCCACCATGATCCGGCCTCACGGTCAGAGGCTCCGCCAAGACCTCGTTCAAGACCGTACATTCCAATTGCTTGCCACAGTTGATTTGTTTTCCAGCAAGACGCGTCCCTCACGCAGTAATTTCAGCACTCATCCTGAGATCTCAAAGAAAGCTCACGCAGAGTCAGACAGAGTCGTTGGAAGAGACCGTCTGCCTTCCGTTGAGGATGGGAAGGCAAGTACACACACCAGGGGAATACGGGCTTGAGCAGAGTGATTATGAGCAGAACCTTCTTTCTTATTGCCATGCAATAATCAAGGAGATGTGTTATTTTGGTTTGGAAATGCAACCAGAATGTGGATCACTCACGACTAACGCGTTGCCACAATCCGTTCTGACCGGGCACTCCGCATGTCGCGAGCAAAGACTTCACATACAAGGTCAGTTCATTCCGAGGGACACCATTGCTGTCGTGAATACCTGGACTATGTACCACGAGCCATCTCGCCACCCGGAGCCTACAACCCCGAGCGCTTCATCGGGCACAATCTCCTCGGCCCGTCAGCACACCACATCATAGATTCAGGCTGGATTATTATGTGGGAAGCCTGTGGATTAAAGTAGATCATCCAATGCATTACAACAGATCTGAATTTGGGAGAAAGCGGTTCGATTCCGCTCGGGGACTTACACGGCTCGCTCCAAACACCTTTTTTTTCTCATATCTTTGCGTTGTGGCTGCAGAGATTCGTGATATGCGTAATAGCGCGAGGTTTCTGATTTTGTGAGGCCCTTCGGCGCATCAAACACCCATTGCATTGCAACACTGAGGTGGACTGAAAATCAACAATTCATATGGAATGGGATGTTCATCTAACCCCAAAGCACTAGGCTTCATCCAGGTTGAACTGTGTGGTACGAAAGTCCCTGTGGATCAACGTACTGTAGATCGTCCAGAAACTAAAGCCAGGATGTCCCCTGCGTTGTTTGCAGTATTTGGGAGATGGCGGTTCACCAATCCTGAAAAGTTTAGTCTATCATGCTTGTAAACACATCAGGACAATGGGCAATACACTGCAATCAGGAAATATTGTGATATTTGAAGCCACTGCTGAGCTGTTTGCAAATTGGACTCTATCACATCTTTGAAAATGTATTAAAGCCTTTCCTGACAAAAATCTACATCATTTGGATGTGTGTAGATGCCTGTAAACTGTATTCATCCACAAAATGGCCTTTTAAACCAATTTCACTGAATATATAATATTCTTACAGGTTTCCTTCTATCAATAATTCCGCACGAATTAGCCGAGTATTTCTATATAGGTTTCAAGTGAATCAGTGCAGAACTCGCTGAGATATTGCGAATTCTTTGAAAACATCCCAAAATATAAAAAATTCAATCCGCGCCTTTGGTACTGCCATTAGCTGTAAATTCCGACTTGCTTCCTCCCACCACCATCTCCGATGTCAAAGTCCGCTGTTAGCCCTCTGAGCCACTCCATCTGCCAACAGTGCTGCTGGAGCCCTCAGAGCCACCTATACGAGCCCTTCCCATCCGGACAAATGCTGCTGTGGACGAACGAGATCGAGATCTTTGAAAAAAACTACATCCACGAGCATCCAGCTCATTTTTTACCCCATGGCCTCATTCTTCTGCAGACATTAGAGGCTTTCCGCTGAGCCACCAGAAGCCACCGGGTGGCTCATCAGGCATGCGGTCATGGTGGCTAAAATGACGCAAAAATTGTATCTTTAGCCACCAGTGAAGCCACCGGATGACGTCGTGGCTGGTGTAGCCACCGGACAGCGCATGCCGAAATAGCCACCGGGTGGCTTCGGGTGGCTCTGCGCAAAGCCTCTATTGTCCTACGAGGGTGTTCCTCCTAATGGATAACATTTCGTTCCATAGATACACCTACTCGTCGCTGTCGTCGCCAAACCGCTGCATCGCACCTGTTTTCTGTGTTCTGATCAGTCAGTATGCACTGCCACCACCATCATCAGCTGCACCACCAGCATCAGCTGCGCCACCCATTCAGGGCTCAGATTATTACTGCGGGCTGGTGGAGGTGTCCTTTTCATTTCCCGATGTTCTGCATGAATTAGCTGAGTATTTCAATATAGTTTTCATGAGCACCAGTGGGGAAACTCACTGAGATGTTGACAATTCTTTGAAAACATGTGAAAACAGCACATTTCTGATCCACGTCTTCGGTACTGCAACTGGCTGTAATATACAAAGTATCAGCACCATACACATTGAAATTCCCACCCTACCTCAACTTCCTGAAGATTTTGATGAGTTGCCGAATTGAGATGTTGAACGACCTGCAGCTCTGGGCAAGAAAATGTCCCCATGGGTCAATGCAGATGGCCCAGAGATGGTACCCCCAGGGTCCCTTTGCTGTTGGAAAACAGCGGTTTGATTTCGCTCAAGGACATGGTAATTTTGTACAAGCTTGCATGTATTTTTGCCTCATAGCACTGGTTGGACAATCCAAGTTTTTTGGTGAAAAAATTGGTGAAAAATATTTGGGATTTTACAGAAGTCTTTCACTGAAAGAATAAGTGAGAAACTTAGAATGTTTTTACTACTTTTCCATTTTTCTGTGATTGCTTCGGTATTACCTGTGCCAGATTTAATTGGCTTTGCTCGGTACAGCCAGTGCTTGGACTTCTCATTCTGAGTTTGATTCTCCCTTGGTGCATATTCACTCCTAGTGATCCTCTATGATCAGTTAACTGCCCACCAGATGGATAATGCTTATACCCTTGATGAGACCATGCAGCAAAACCCCAATCTTGCTAAGAGAGGGTTGGGAAACACCTTTAGTTATTGGACCTCTAATCCAGAAGAACGCGGAGCCTAGATGGCCCTTTGTGTAATCAGACTTGATTACCCTTCACACACACTTTAAGTCCATAGCTAACTGCTCAGGTCTGGCAATAGCACATGCTGGGTGACACCAAGTGCACAGCCAACTTATAGCTAATGTATTGCAAATGTCCGTAAAATTGGAATTTTCATGGTGTTCAAATGTCAGGCTTATCACTAAGGAAGTAGTGTCCATACTAAAAGTATCAAAGACTGCACAGGAGAGGTCTGCAGAGTGAATTGGTCTTGTTTAGCACTCAACTATCGACAGATAGATGCACCGAGGATGGTCACAGTTTCTATTCTATATAGAGACATAGTACAAATTGGACAATAAAAGTCCAAGGAGAACTCACTAGCAAGGTGTAGTAGGTCTTGGTGGGACTCAAAGGGTCCTCAGAGCTAAGCTAATACAATAGGGTTGCTCAAAGAGCCAAATAGGCTGCGGTCCTCGGATCTATAAAACCTCCAGTCTATATTCACAAAACCCAGAAAACTCTATTCACTAGGTCCTCAGATGTATTTCAGTCAGTATCAACTACTGCAGTTCATCCAAGACTCTATTAAGGCTTCCGTGGAGACTACTCAGCGCTAAAGAAGGGAAATTTCCATTCCAGCTATCTGTGTACTACGGACTGGACCTAAATTCAACCGAGGAGCACATTATAGTTGTGGGTAGTGTGTGTGTGTTCAGCACACATTTAGCAGGTTTCCCAGGCCTATGTCAAGCACACTGTTTCAACATGCATGGTCCAGGCCAGGCCAGCCCATGATGTCTCAGAAGTTGCTGCTTGGTTCAAAATCAATCAAAGGTTGATGGCCTACCCATTTACTGGGATATTACGTTCAAACAACAGTCAAGTGCCACACACCCCCTGCCGGTATCCAAATCTGGTATGGGTCACGCATCATGCAGCCCTTTTTTGAACCTCCCAACTTGGCCAAGTGTGACATGGGGTCCAAATTTGCCCAGAAAACACAAAAAAGGCAAATTTTCATCTCAAAATTGTTGAAATAAAGGTAACCACGGCCTTTACTCGGGAATTGGAAGAAGACCCTCGCAAACGCGCAGGGGATTCATTCAGAATAATAGCTACTTGTATGTATATGAACAGGAACAAATTAAGCCTACTACGGTGAATTAAACCAAGTAAATACTAAAGTGTAAGTGAGGCACGACAAGGAACTGAAAGGTACAGCAAATGACTGAAAGAATAAATGAACCTGGTACCCTGAATAAATGTGCCTGGTTGCTGTGTTGGTGACAGCGAGTGACCAACTCGAATTCCAACAAAAATCGATTTGTTTTTTGCTAGTGTCGTGCAATTTTTTCGCCGGTGTCGAAATGTCCAATCGGTTGAACGTGTCACGTGTCACACCCCTATTGATTTGAACATCATAATACAGTATTTTAATGGCATATATCAGCTTCACTTAATGCAATACCAGGCATACAAGGCCTCCATAGAGAATCTAAAATGAAAGAACCCACAGCACTTTTTTTTGGTTACCAAAGTTGCGAAAAAACCTCCTCATAATCGGTGTGGTTCTGCATCATTTGAGTGAAAGGTATGTGTATTCATTGCTCATGATCGCCAGATGAAATTGATTCCTAAGTCAATCGAGACTCCCCCAACACAACAAAGAAGTTCGGGAAGCTCAACCAAGATTTCCACAGCTCTTGCGCTAAACACCTGCTTGAGGCTGCTCTCGGCAAACAGATTCCTTCCCTGCAATCCCACTCACGCACCCACTAGGTTGGCGCAGTATTCAGATGCAAATCCAAGCTGCGAATTGAGCGATATTCACAGCACATTTTCTGCCAGCTGTTATAAGTGCTATAGATTTCGCGGCCATGATGTTCAAGTCAGCCGCTTGATTTTCACCTTTCGCGGGATCGCGGATCAACGGGACAAACCAACTTTGTAGAAATGGCTGTATCGGGTAGTCATCGTGGCATCTTGGACCCAAAAAGACTTGACCGTCCGAAATCCTTTTAGTTCCCGTATACACCCACCTACACTGATGACTCTCAAGTATGCGGACACTGCCCTTAAAGGAAGCCAATGGTCCCGATATGGGGTCTTCGGTGCGGATAGAAAGGGAGTGCGAGCGCGGGGAACATTCCCTCAGGATGGTGAGGGCTGTCGACATGGGATGACGGCTCGGTTCAATTCAAACGATGCGCAACCGTGCATACTCGCATGGCGGGAGAATGATTGGCAGATCGAGCCAGTTGTTTTTGCAGCTTTTCGAATGGAAAACCCGTCTGTCGAAGCTTCGGATTTTGGGCAGAGTGATCGAGGTCGATGGTGCACCAAAGATCGGGGTGGCCGAATCCAATTGCGCACCATCGGCGACGCACCTGCCCTAGAGCCCAAGGATCACTTGTAATTTCCACAGTCTGACTAAAGACCTCTGCAAAAATCTCGACGGGAATTTATGTCAATCACGGTCAGCATTGCAGCAAGACGCCGGTTCGAAATCGTGAGTGCAGCGACTCTATTCTGAAGCTTCATGAACTCATCTGCATTGGAAACCACGAGTCGGCTGATTTCCAAGGCATCCGCATCGGATGGTGAAGGATTGGTGACCATGAATCGCGAGACCCCTGGTCCTTTCTCTATATCGGAGTCTTGTTGGTCTATTCTCAAGCTTGTGATGAAATAAGGGTACGAGAGGCACAGTGTAACCCACTGCACCTCCGCGATTGAGAAATGAACTGGCCACGAACGACATATATCGCCGATGCTGAGAAAATGATAGAGTTGGAACTACTTCACTTTCAACTGAGAGGCGCCGCGCGATGCGTCTGGATATAAAACTGAACCTGAATATTGAAACCGTGAATGGATAGACTCTACACCGGTGGTGCCGGTGAAAGATTAATAGAAAAAAACAAGCCAAAGTGTTACTAAACACTGGTGAATTATGGTAAGCTCAACGTCCGTGTCTGTGTACGAGACTGACTACGAGATTTAAACGGAAATGATGGGCGCCAATTGGATTTCTTCACGCCTTAAGAGGCGCTTCCGAAGATGATTGGGTCAAAACAGCGCCAATAACAGCGCTCAACACGTCACAACCGCACCCGTTACACCCTTGGCGTCTGCAAGGAAATGGGTGCATCACTGGCGGTGGCTGTAATCTCTTGTCAGCCTGACAACATGCCATTATGAGGGAGCCGCACCTGACTCTGAGGTGGCGAGGAGGTCGCAATGGAGTCACTCCGAACCAGAGTGGGAGATGAGTTTGGTGAGCCAGAATGAGCAATTGGAGTTATGTTAGACGTCTGTAAAGGACATTTGATTCAGCGAAGGAAGCAAGGATAGTGAAATCTTCTCACCTGTGTCGTTCGTGTAGGAAGAGTGGCACATATGGCACCGCTCAACCACATCGAGACCACCAGTATAATCGGTCGCAGCATATCTGCTGTAGGTGTAGGGGCGTTGAAATAGGCAGGAGGAGATGGCCACCTCAGTCCTATTATCTCTGCTTTAAAATTCTCCGCCTTTTGCATTTTGATGATTTCACAGCTTCTTCGACTAGTGTTCCCCATTGTGTTTCCTCTGCTCTTCTTCCACCTCTCGGCTGCGCCATACCGAGTGCTGTTGTGGGATTCGAGTCATGTTCCCAAATTTGTCCCATTGCTGTACAAATGAGTGTCGGAGATTTTAAGCCGCAGCTACATAGCTGCAAAGCCGTAGCCGCGATAGCGTCGGATATCGGTTACCGATTCCCCTGCATTTCACAGATTCACTGGAGATGGAGGAATGTACCGGTAACCCGTCTCGGGAGAATGCACCGCCCTTGAAATGCATCTGCCGCCCGAGTTTTGCCGATTCTCCAATGAGCAGGACTATGAGAACTTATTGGGATGGGCTGCAAGCGGCGAGCTCAGAACACTTCATGGTGCGTAGTGTCTCTCTGGGCCTGGCTCAAGCCAAGAAGTCAGGCCAGCCAAGCCATGGCTTCGTCAAGCCAGTCCAGGCCATCCCGTTGGCTTGCCGTGGCCGTGGCTTCCGGCTTTTAATTTCCCATGCCAAGCCATGGCTTCAAAAGGTATCCCTAACCAAACTAACCAAGTTTAAATGCACTAGTGAGAGTAATTTTTCCTGTGAAATCAATCTAAGTGCGAGATTGGAATGCATATTTACATCACTCACGTATCCCGATGAATCCTCAACAAATGGGGCCCTTCTCGCGCGGCATGCGCACTACCTCGCCTGTTGGAGACAACTGATGCCGTGTATTAGACAAGTTGGAAAATTTCGATTATGGCCCGTAATCCGGGTCCTTTTTGCTTCTGAAAAATGCAATCAGTGCACAGGTATCTATCTATATACCACTCACAACATACCAGAAACCCAAAGTGATACACTGTAAAATTTTCAGCCCAAGCCATGATGGCTTAAGCCGCTGGTATTGGCCTGGCCCTAGACTCAAATCAGTCCACGGCTTGAGTTCTCAAAGACAGTCGTTTGATCATGCGCCGAAGGGACTGGTGCATAATCACCGTCGCTAAGGGAGACGGAGATTGCCGAGCTCGAATTTCGGGACTTAGCCAAAGTCTTTTGCAAAAGTTTCTCGTATCAAAGTTCCGAAGAGACAGTTTTGTAGCGTGTAAAATTCCAAGACCCTCTATATTCTCGGAATTCTAATAGATAAAAAATTGATCCTTTAATTGACACTTTTATGCACGGAACTTACGTGAGACAGGGGTTTGCTCATCCCTTTCACCCGAGTCGCATCGGCGGACTCCGAGCAGCTCAATAGACAGCTTGCGCAAAAGCCGCATGAGCCGCACTCGCCTTTTGTGCATTGCGCAAAACTGCAGGGTTTTTTGCGGGTTTCTCTCCACGACTTGGTGAGTTCAATGCTTTCTCCTGGCTCTCTAAATCTGTATTGCATTCATCCAAATGGGTATCTAGTCAATGCACAGCTCGGTGGAGTGGTTTGTCCGGCCATCACTCCAGCTCCACGCAGACTTCACACACTTTTCACGCCTTTCACGCAGCAGCTGGGGCAGCAATGATTTTTGTTTCACCCTCCAGTCCTTGTCCCTCAACTTGGCTGCCCTTCTGCTGACCCGGTTTCTCACCCAGTTCAACAAATTTGATTTCCGCATGTGGCTTGGCGCAATGCAAAAAAGCCGCGTGCGGCTCGTGCGGCTTTTGCGGCTTTTGCGCAAGCTGTCTAATGTTCCTGCCAGAGGTCTCTAAAAAGTGCTTGGCATCAATCCTATGCACCCTAAGCCAGCCAGAACACTCTTAAAAGGGCCAGTACTTTTCGAGATGTACCCTGGTAGCAGACTGAGCGTCCATTTTTTCCCTGTAGGGCTTCAGGAGGGTTGCTACAAATTCTAGATGGTGGTATAAGTCGGATTGAATGTGTTTATACCCCATCTGTAGCGAGTGCGAGTCGAAAGTCGTGAATAGCCCCTATATTAATAGCCGACATCAAAATGCGAATTAAAGCCTCAATTCTTTGGCTATTAAAATTCCGAGAACATATAAAGTCTTATAATTTTGCGCGCTAAAAAACTGCCTCTTTGGATTTTCGATACAAAAAACCTTTGCAAACGACTTTCGAAAATTTGGCGAAGTCCGGAAATTCGAGCTCGGCAATCTCCGTGTCCCTTAGCGACCGGTGATTATGCTCCAGCCTATCAGCCATTTGACATTTTGGTTGCGCATTTTTTGACATTGCAAGCTTGTCGCAAGCTCACAAGCTCAAAAAAGTGAAAAATCGAAAAACACTCCCATTGAAACTGCATATCACGGCCACATCAAGGCTCGAAAAAAAAAATGTTTTTTTTTTTTTGACCTTGTTGGATTTTGGACATAGGTCTGTGAGGTTGCGAGCTTGTGGCCTTTTCGGACCTTTTTCGGCCTTTTTCGGCCTTGTACAATGTCACAAGCTAATTGTCAAAAGTCTGATGAGTCGTTATTCACGCGGCCTGTTTATCCATTGTCATAAACTGTTGGTTATTCACCATTCCCCCGCTCCGTGTTATTTTCAAATTACGCTACACAAGGATCCGGAGGATGTTCGATCGAAATGTCTGTGGTTCTCGATGCCTACCCTTTCGAATATGATTGAAATAGCATGCGCATCTCATTAATCATTCAAGAAGACTTCCGTTCCAGTCACTCCTGACGTTGATCTTCTCCCGCATTTGAATTGAGTCCTGAGAAGCCAGGGAGCGAGATGGCGGACGGTTAAAAATAATTTTCTTTTGAGCGGAAACGTTCGCTCAATTTTTTCTCTCTTACCCCGCTCATTACTTCTCTGTTCTGGTATCAGATATCCAACATGGAGGGTCCATTTCCCAACGGTGGGCCCTCACTCTTCTATTCTTTCTTTCCCTCAACCTGATGGGTAGAAGATACCCATGGGAACTCACACTCCGAACTTCTCGAATATACAACGCTTGCGGCCCAGAGTCTGCAGCAGATTGCCAAAACTTACTGTGTTCCATTCTTACAGCCGATTTCTAGTCTTACCTTGCGAATCATCGAGAAGCATGAAGTATGTGCATTGTCTGTTCTGTCTTCTGAACTTGTCTAACGATCGAACTTCAGATGGCCAAAGTCAATAAGAATGTGTACTATCGCATCGTTCGGCTTCTTCACATGGTGGAGTGTGTCATCGGAGCGATGTGTGTTACGCATAAATATAATCTTCCCATCGGAGGTCTCGAGATCATTGGAAGATTTGCGAGGTCATTATGCACTCGAATCTTTTGGACTCAATTTGAACCCCTGTTTCTAGCATTCTTCAGAAGGTTCATGGGTCCGTACGCTCCCACCAAGAACTAGGCAAAATCAGGAGACTCTTTAGACGCAGAGAGCTCACCACTCAACTAGAAACCTGCGAAGCTGAACTGCAGGAGGTCTGTGACGCTATGAAGGTAATTACGAACATAATATGAACTAGCCGAGTGATATGTAATTTTCCCCAGCTAAGGAGTTTCGCTGATATTGTGGTCGCGGTGGATTTAATGGAAAGTAACGCTCGGGAGCGTCACCAAGAGCTCCCTTTATTGCTACACGGAAATAGTCCGTCCCAACAATCGGTGTGGAGCTCCGTAAGCGTTTCTGAAGCTCCTGTGCGTTCAAGGAACTCAACTTCAACGTTAGACGAGAACAACCGTTCAAGGCAGCAGGTAGCTATTTCATTTTCCCCCAGACAGGCCGGATTTGAACTCTCTCTTGTTTCAGCACGAGTTTGTTATCCTTAGTGCCAGCCAGTCCGCAGATTTTTCACGGACGCACACAAGAGTTGGAAGAGGTCGTTAGTGCTCTTATGGTAACTCCGGCTCGAGTTGCGGTTTTAGGTCCTGGAGGGATCGGCAAGACCACATTGGCCAAGGCAGCATTGCACAGCCCAGGCATCGTGTCCAAATATGCGTGCCGCTGGTTCGTGTCGTGCGATGGTGCAAATACCAACTATGAGCTGTTAAACATTGTTGGACTCCATCTGGGTCTTGAACCATCGCGGCAGCTGGCCAGGCAAATCGTACAATATCTTTCACAGTGTGGCCCAGTCATTTTGGTTCTGGACAATCTGGAGACGCCGTGGGAATACCATGAATACCGAGATAAAGTTGAAGAATTCCTTGCATCGCTTTCAGATATAGGACAGCTGGCTCTATTGGTAAGTTTTACCCAGTACTAGGATGAAAAATTCCTTAAATGTTCGCCAAAGATAACCATGCGTGGGGCACAGCGTCCTGGAAAAGTGAAGTGGAATCGGCCATTCCTGCCTGTTTTGAGGCCCCTTCACCCAAGTGCATCTACCCAGATCTTCTATGATGTTTCAGGTCCCCCGAGCATGGTCGAAATATCTGACTTCGAAGAAATCTTGTCAATGACAGGCCATCTTCCCCTCGCTGTCAGTCTCATGGCAAGCGTGGCTAGCTCAGAAGGATATTCGGGTACCCTTGCACGCTGGAAAGCCGGGGATACATCTTTGGTTTCAACTGGACATGATAGGGGTTCTAATCTGGATAGGTCTCTACAGATTTCCCTCAGCAGTCCACGGATGATGTCAAGACCAACAGCACTGGACCTTCTTTCTATTCTAGCTGTTCTCCCAGATGGATTGTCCGATGCAGAGTTGGCAGTCAGCATGGTCCCAATACCCAGCCCTTTGGAATGCAAATCCATCCTGCTGTGCACGTCGCTTGCTTATATTGACAGAGACGGGCGAATCAAAGTGCTAAACCCAATCCGAGAATATGCTCAAAGAGTCTATCCAATCAAAAAGGCCCTCCTGGATTCTCTAGGCACATACTGGCAACACCTATTGAATTTATGGGACACCCACATGCAGCTACCCAACAAGGAACTGGCATCTCAGCTAACAGCCAACATCGGAAACATAAACAACCTCATCCTTCATGTGGAAAAGGTGGAGGACTCACTGGATGAACCCATATTGCACAGCATCATTACCCTCACCAAATTCTCGCAATTTATGTTGAAGTCGGATAGTCCTCTTTTGCCTTTGGTGCCGAAATACGCAGATAATCTCCAAGCCACTGGGTTGCGGTGGAAATATTTCATGTTGCGACTGAGCTGTTCTGGCCCGCCTGTGACACTCTCCGAGGCTAGTCTTGTAATTCCTGAAACAATGGAGGCCATTATTTCTGCACGAGATGTGAAAAACCAGGGTAAATTCTTGGCTATTAATCACAACTTCGAAGTACTGACACCGTTGCAGCACTCTTGTGCCATTCTGCGGCGAGCTATTATCTAAGAGTCGGAGATCTTACGCTGGCCACCGAATTCAACAGTAGAGGGATGGCTTTGATATCTGAGGCAGCATTCGACGGCGATCGGCTGAGACCTTTGCATCATACTTCTCGAGCTACAATTGAGCTAGAGGTGGGCAGGTTTCATTCAGCGATCGCGTATGCATCAAAGGGCCAGGCAGAGTCAAGGAAGATAGGGACCGTACTCGATGAACTTCAATGTGCTGTCTACGAAGCTCAGGCATTTGTTTATCTGGGGAATCTTCCAACCGCACTCCAAATATTGCAGGCAGCTCGAGAACTTGCGATTAGCAGTGGTCTTGAAGGCACGGACCGGGATCTTGGAATTTTGGATGTCACTGCTGAAGTCCTCTTGGACAAGAGCCAATACGTCGAAGCGTATCAATTGTATCAGCGCATTTTTCAGCAGACATCACCCCTCAGATCTCCGCGCTATCATATATATGCTAGCCTGGCATTAATTGAGATAGAAACTCTCGTCTGTTTCAATTCAACGGACAATGCAAAGAAGATCGCGCATCTGCGTGAAGCATCAAAATATCTAGATTGGACCCATGGCATTTTGCTTTCAGACATCTTAACAGCAGATCTGCTTCTGTTGACGAACAGGAACAGCATTGGCCCGATCTTATATATAAAATGTTTTGAAGCAGCACGCCGCACCGAAAACATCCATGTGATGCTCAGGTGTCTGCGTCAACTAGGTGATTCAAATTCCTGGCCGTTGAATTCCACGGAGTCATCCAATTGGGCAGTCACCTACTTCGCCCTTGCCCAAAAGAGCAAGCACCTGTCGCATACATACCAGTCCTTGCTGTTTCTTGGCGACATGTTGTTGGACATGAGCGATAAGAATGCAGCGCTGTCACTCTTCCGGACCGTGCTGGAGGGATCACGGGAGATGGGTGTCTTGAAACGCGAGGCGAACTGCCTGTCTCGCATCGGAAATATATTGAACTCAATGGGTAACCGATCCGACGCAGAAATGTGCTGGGAAAGCGCGCAGAGGTTGTACAACAATTCATCTGTTAGGGAGGGAATTAGCAAAATAGTGTCTCATAATTAAGGGGCTCCAGCGCTCGAGCTACGCCTTGTCGTTTCAGTATTTTCTACTGTACATTAGTTACATTCGGACGTGGTTGAACCGCCCATGCGCATTTGAGGCTTTGGCTGCTTGAGTACTTCATGTGCAACACCAGTGCGGAGTTTCTGTTTGCTGAACCTTGCCTCTAGCAGTCGGCTATTGGGGCGGAAATAATTGTATGACCGCCGCCTAAGTTAGTGATGTTCAGGCCTTGGCTTGGCCTGAAAGCCATGGCTTTGGCCCGGCTGGGTCTGGCTTTGGCTCAAGAATATTCTAAGCCAGGCCACAACCTCGGGCTTTGGCTTGGCCTGGCCTGGCTTTGGCCTGAGCCATGGCTTCCCTTCAATTTTTTCCGTCATCAAAAAACAAAAAAACAAGTGAGTTTTATTTGAGTTACAGATATCCTAGATGTCTCGTGAGTGTCTTCAAACCTCAAAAACATCGTCAAATATTTCACCTGGTGTATCTTTGGAGTGCCCGCCACCGAAATCGGGTCTCTCTTGGGTTGTCTCTATCCCCGAGATGGCCGGCAGCGCATGACATGCACCCAAATTGCTCCAAGAAACTGCCAAAAAATTCCTGTGGGCTCGGAGCAAATAATTTTTCTCGTGTATTAACGGAATTCAACCAGGTGGAAGGGGCCCAAAAGCCATGGCTTGCTGGCCTGGCTTTGGCCTGAGAGGATGTCAGGCCAGGCCAAAAGCCAGACCAGGCCAAAATTTTGGCTTGGCTTTGGCCCTGGTACCAAAGCTAAAAAGCCATGCCTTTTTGGCCTGAGGCCAAAGCCAGAACATCACTAGCCGCCTTGGCCTGTTCCTTACTCGTGTGCCGCCGAACGCGGTAGCGCGCAATGCGCTTCACCTGCATTCGATGCAGCTAACATTCTCAATACTCTGATTTCCTTAGATCATGCCGCCGAATGTTATTTGAGCCGTAACCCTAAACATTAGACTGTTGGCACATGGATGTAGCCAGTTAAATTGCACCGTAAATGCACGACTCCAGCCATCTGCCGGCTAGGACAACTCCGCGGGGCCTGGCACTTTGATGTTGATGATAGCAAATAGGCGGATTTCTTTATTGATGCGGCCTGTCGATTATTTCAATATTTAGCGAATAACCGCCGCAGCGGGATGCCCGCCATCACTGGTTCGTTCTGCGCGCTTGCCCGCTTGCCGGTTCCCGCGCTGTTATTTGCACATGTTATCTTCCCATTGCCAATCCGTGTCCCGTCCCGCTTGTCGTCCGGCTACCTGCGCCGCCACCCGTTTACACGCCCTGCCCCGGGCCTTGCCCCTGCTTCTGCGGTACATACCTCGGTTAATTGGGACGAGGGACAGAAGAATACTGTATTATTTGTTCGTGCCTACAATGGGCCGGAATGGAGGCGCGTCAGCCTCAAGTAAGTAACTCCGATTAACTATCACGGATCCCTTTGTCTGAGTCACGTAAAATTTACGTTGCAGGTCCAGCGTTCAAGTAACCCCTTATGTGGCGAAAATATATATTTGCAGTTGAGCGAAATTTATACGAAAATATCCGCTCATGCTCGTCATAGTTAGGTTCGTCTTCGTAATCTCAGAACTGTGCTTTTTACCCTTCCCCGGCTTTATCCGAGTCCGACAGCACATGCTCTCAGGGTGATGACGAGGTAGGGCATCAGGTGCTGTCCAGCATTTAGAAACGTTCATTCACTAATTTTTCGAATAAATTTGCTTCGTATGAACATGGCTTGTACTAATGCTGCTTGTGCAGCAAGGAAAAAGCGAATAGTAGCGAGGTAAACATCTATTTGGTTATAGCAAACTGGGGAGACCACATTTGAGAGGCAGAGTTATTGCAGTCCACGGTGGTGACCTATAAGAGTGGGTAAATGACTGAACACTCCACAATACAAATACGCACGGCAGTGCCTGCATTCGTGACGCACTGCAGGGAAAGAAGAGTGGTTAAAAATGAACATCGCCAATTCATACAGATTTAACAACTGTAGCTGACCTTTCCCTGAGCGTCCCACATGATCTGAATGGTCCCAGGAGTAGGGCCGTTGACCATCCTCCATAGCTGCCGATTTTTCGTCGGATTTAAACAGGGTTGAATCTCCAATCGAACGCCGTCGTCAATGATCCCGCTCGGAACGGTCAGGCACATTTTGTTCAGCTCGTCCCCGAAGTTGAAGTTCACTGCGACGGACCCGAAGTCACCGGACTCGGCAACTGCGGTTGGATAGATGGCAGTGATGAATTGATTGAGGGTGCCAGAACAGTCCGAGATGACGATGGGAGAGTTGGCGGTTGTACCGGTCGCCCCTACGTATTTGGAAGCTGGAGGAGGGGATTGAGAGTCAGGATAAATAATAATAGTGAATTAAAACCGTCCGCACGGTTTGATGGCAAATGAAGGTCAAATGCACTGGACGGCGTTGAGATTAGAAAAGTTACGACGAATCGCGAAGAAAAAAACATACAGTACGTCCGCCAATGCAGAGGCAACGCCAAAGCTGAAAACAGCTGCTACCGAGAACAAGCACTTCATTGAAAAAAACTTTAGGCGGTAGATGCTCTTTGAGGTCGAGAGATGTAGCTAATCGCTGAGGTGTAAGATCGCACCCAATGCCTTTTTATATGATGAGGTTAATGCGTCAACACAGGACAAGCATCGAACTTGTACGAGAATGAAGGGGATGGGGCCTGAATAAGTGCTTCGAAGACTGATCGCCAACAGATTCTGCCACAGACGACATAGAGCGGCCAGCCGAGAGTTTCTTGGCGGGTCACACTTGACTCAGATCTACGCATGCAGATTTAAATTAGTGTTCACAGGACGTCCCGGCGCCTCCCTCTGGAAACGAAACTGACAGAGGAATGATATCTTTTCAGATACGTATTCAGACCCCAGGGCGTCTGTACAGCTGGCCAAGTTGTCGGCAGAAGGAGTCTAGAGGCTACAGCCGGACGTCGCCTACCGACCCATCCCGAAGTCGGCGGACATTGGCGGGCAAGGATGTTTATACCAAGCTGGGGCGTAACTGGGGCCTGCTGTCTCTTGATGTTGAGTTGATGGAAGACGCAAATCGAGATGTACATTCAGTGATATCAGTGATGGGGATTAAGATTAATTGCTAATAGCACTCATTTGCGGCTTAATCCTCAACACATATAACAGTTCATTTATACGAGTGTAATTAATACATTGGCTTAATCCAGGATTATCTACTATAGTAAGGCCAGGATTGACTTTGCAGCCGCTGCGCGATCGGGGATTATGCTGTGGGATTGCGGGACAAGGATTAATGAGAATCAGGATTATTATGAAGGTTAAGCTTACCGTGGATTGGGATTATTGCTCGGATTATCTGGCTGGGCCACAGCGGATTAATGAGCATCAGAATTACTTCGAGGATTACGATTGCCGTCAGGTAGGATTATTGTGCGGATAATCCTGGAACCAACCAACACGTTCGACTGACGAGATTTATGTGAGGATTATTCAGGGAACAGGCTTAATTCGACTTGCGGCATTGTTCCCAGGCAAAAATTTATCGTGATTATCGTATCGCATCGCACGGATTATCTGGGACAGTGTTAGTGAAACGCAGGATTATCGGGAGAGAACAATGATTTACGCAGTTGTGATTTCACTCGCATTATTGATGCAGCTTATAACGACTTACCGCGTTGAATTATAGACAAGCAGCCTGTCAACGTTAGCGCCGATCGATCAAGGAACTGACAAGTGGCGGTGAACTGACATCAAATATCGATCTTCCCAATCTGGCTGCTGACTCTTAATATCTGGGAACGAGTGATTGAACACAGGGTCATTGAGAGTTAGAAAAAAAACACAACTCACCGATTCGTTACCGAGAAGCCACGGTTGTCGCCTGTCGGGACTTAATGGGTGGCGGTCACGGACATCACATCTCGATCTTGAGACTCGCAATCGCTAAGGTGTTGCCTCTTCAGCAGGATTGCAAGATAAATGGACATTATCAAATATAGCATTGAATGAAATGGGCATAAGGATTATCATGGATTATTGACATTGAAGAAAGACATGTGACGTCGTGATAAGTCGTGAAAAACAAGGACAATCAATAGGTCTGTAGACTAATCAGCGAGAAGATTGGGAGTGCAAGCAAGAGAACTTACAACAACTACTTCTTTTTGCCCTTGCCCTTGGTCTTCTCAGCCGGCTTCACCTTCACCACCGGAGACCCCGGTGCTGCGCGTGCCTTCGGCGGAGCGCGAACCCGAGTCGGCCGACAGGAAGGTCCCTGCTCCACCAAGGGTTCATTCTGCTTGCCTTTTTTCTTGGCAGGAGCGTCCTCGGATATCTGAGCAAACAAATGTCAGCAAATGATTTGATACTGTCGATGAATCATACCTCGTCATCCACTCGCTTGCGTTTGTTTCCCGCCTGCGGCCCTGCTGCTGCTGCGGCGGTAGCCTTCTTTGCAGTCTTCTTGCCCTGGGACTTCGTGGGCTTCCTCGATCCACGCTAAAATTCTAGATTAGAAAAAAGAATGGACACAGCGTGGAGACGAATTCGTACCTTAAAAGTTTTCTTCTCGTTTCTATTAGGCTCGCCATCGTCGGCGGGATCCTTCTGCGGAATGTCCTACCAAGATATTTATGGTTAGATCAAAAAAGATCCGACGGGACGTGAATGCAATTTGTACCTCGGGCTTCCAATTGATATCCTCCTCGTCGCCGTGCTTGTCATCTAAAAACATAATAGCATCCTGCAAAAATTAAGTTGATCCGTCGGCGCAAAAGCCAGACAACTTACCTCCTCCTCTCGCGGCACAGACAAAATATCCTGCCAAAAATTGAGTTGATCTTATTGAAAAGTCGCGAAAACGAGTCAACTTACCTCCTCTGGCGGTGGAGACCCTGTGTCACCGGGAGGGCTCCCCTTTTCCCCATCGTTGCCCACAACGCGAGCTGGGGCCAATGCTTTCACCAACGCTGGCGAAAAGTCCTCGGTGGGTTTATCGATCGTCGCAGGGTTCGATGCTGGCGCCGAAGTGGACGTCTGCAGAACCGGGACAGCCGCTGGCACCGCAGCAGGGCTCGACGCTGGGGCAGCGGTCGTCGTTTGCGGAGCAGGGACAGCCGTTAGAACAGGATTGATCGGGACTTGTACCTCTGCCGCAGTCTCCGCTACTTCAAGCATCAGCGCGAGCTTTACGACCGGTCCTTGTGAACTCACGAGCAAGACTGTCTTTAGCCCAGCCTTTGTATAGCGCACCCTGTTCCTCCTCGTCCTCAAACCGGGTCTTGGTGTTACTCGTCTTGTTGACAGAAAGCCTGGAGAAGCAGGATCAGCTGAAATTACTGCTCTCAGATATATCGCGCACCTCATATGTTTAAGCGAGCCATCTGCGCGCAGCATACTGTATCGCAAAAAAAAAACCACGTCGCCAGCTTGCTTTGGACCATGTCCGATCTTGCGGGTGAGCTGCGTGTGTAGCCAGTTGCCGAGGTTATCTTGGTTTCTGTGGCGCAGAGTCAGGATCAGAGTAAAGTAAAGTAATCGCAAAAGGCCAACTCACTCGGTCAAGGACGACTCCGTCAGATCCTGGCTCAATTCAGCATTCAGATCCGCCGCCTTCCCCTCCAACTCCGCCTTCGTGTCCGCGTTACACGCTTCGAACAACTTGGCCGCCACCGCGTTCCAACGGGCAAGGCTTTTGCCTTTCCCCTTCTTCCCGTCTTCGCCATCGCCCCCTTCGCCACCCTCCCCGTCGCGCTTCTCATCGCCATCCCCGTCGCCCTCCTCGTCGCCCACGGCGCTGGCCTTCTCGCCCTCCTCATCGCCCCCCTTCTGCCCTTCTTCCTTCGTGGCTAAGGCGGTCCTGATTCCAATTTTGTGCTCCTTCTTGAAGACGTCGAGCGCAGTCTTCTTCCGTTGACGGGGCAGCTCGGTGACCTTGACGGTGAGCGGGGGACGGTTAACCTCCGTAGCTGCGGAGGGTACCGGTGCTCCCAGCTGTGTTGCCGATTTGCTCATTTCGCGAAACTGGTTGTTCATCTGCTTTACCAGCGACTGTGCTTATGTTAGGAAAGTATTGAGACACAAAATATCGACGTGCTTACTTGAGTGAAGTCAGCGATCTTGAATCCGTCTGGACCACTGATATCGAACTTCTCGTCCACCATGGGATACACGGTCTGGAGGATCCAATCCTTCCTCGCAAGCTTCTCTGTCGCAGCGTTTGACTTGGTGGCTTCCCAGGTGAAAAGGAGAGGCATGCAGACTGTCTTGATATATTCGAAGATCTTCTTCTTCCGGGCGTACAGCCCAGGATGGCTCGATTTGCTGATCTGGCTGTAGACAATTCGTTCGAGTTCGGGTTCGGGTTGGGGTGAAGAAGGTTGGGGCGAAGAAGATTCAGACATGCTGAAGTGGCAATGAGTATGGTGTGATGGAAGGGGATGCAAAGGATAGACCCACTCTGTATTTAATCAGTATCGCTTGCGCTTAGAACAAAGGTAGCGCTTTGATAAAGAATACACCTTGTAAAAGCGTAAGCAAAATTGTGGTGTGCCACTCGCCAAATACTTACGAAACAAATTGGCTTGGGGCCAAAGCGGCAGGTCGCTCAATCGCGGAGCATAACTTGACGACAAACCTACGGCGGCCGAGCAATTCAGGAATTGCCATTTATATGCGGCGGGAAGTCCACGTACCATGGCAGGAACCCTCACTTTTCAAATGCGTACAGAGTCACTGTACAAGTCTGCGAAAATTCAGCTATAGCGCGAATCAGCTGGTAAGGTGACAATAGCAGACCTCGCGAGAGTGGACAGGAGTAGTGTAACCCATCGAGCGACGTGATCGTCAACTCATCGATACGCTGGCGGTGGTCGTGGTCGCTGGTGGCGCTGGGTGGCAAAAGAAGCTTGGGAGGCCGACGTTAACGTCAAGCACTAGGGCGAGGCCGACGAAAACGTCAAGCTGTCGAGCGACGTGATCGTCAACTCATCGGTACGCTGGCGGTTGTCGTTGTCGCTGGTGGAGGCCGGGTGGTGGTGATTGTCGTTGGTGAAGCAGCTTGAGTTACAGTGTGACGTGACCTTCCCATCACCTGATCGAAACGCGTCGCGTCGAATAAGTTAAGGACGCCCGGCTTATATTTATAAAGCGCATTTCAGCCTTGGTCCGCCAATTTGTCGTACTAGCCAGATGTAGTGAACCGGCCGAATCTGTCTGATTTACTTGCGTGCCAAAGTCAAGTCGCACACCTGAATTTGACTTCACAAATAAATTGTTACTTCAAAGGATATACATGTACATTGATAATCGGCAATATATTTGGGTATAAAATACTGAGTATAGCAAGTCAGTCAATTACAATAACTTCAGAGCTACTAGGATTTTTCGTGACTTCCTTGGTTCTCTTAGGAATCACACCCAGCTTCCTGTCTTCTTCGTCGTGCCGATCCCAAATCTCCCTCTCATGCCTCATGCCCAGAAATCTGTCGCCTTCAACTTCATGCCTCCTCGACGATGTTGACCGAGATGGCCCGGCGACCAAGGACAAGGATGATTGGGACGATCCAGACGGCCCGACCACCGAGGATGACTGCGCCACCGAGGAGGTGGGCGGAGGGGACGACGGGAGTATGTCCCAGGAGACGATGTCTTCGTCTTCGCCCTCTTCGTGGCTACCATAGACTGCCACCAGTTAGTCTGTAAGGTCAAATCAAACGGCTTTCGATCACGCACCTTTGGCTAGTTCAACCAGGGATTCGTAACTTTTGTTGATCCAGTCTTGGAGCCCTGGGCACTCCGTCTCGAGTATGGTCGCCGCACAACAGACCAGGAAACGTCCGCGGGGGAGCATGTTGATGGTTGTCAAAAAAGCCCCGGGAACAAAGTCTCTCGCAAAGACGCAAAACCAATCGTAGTCGATGGCAAGCCCAGCAGCGGTGTCGATCCCACGCACCTTGGCGGCGAAGTCGAAGGATGCCAGATTCAAGCCGCCGCCATGTCTGAGTTCCAGCGTCTTCTCCAAGGCAACAGAGTTTGGGACGTCGTATATGGCGACCGTCATTGTCATATCTGAGCCACGGATATCAGCGTGGTAGGGAAAGCGTTCGAGGAAAGCGTTATACTTTCACTGGGGTCGAGTATGTACGACCCAGGGTTGAATTCGTCGTATTTAATCATATCTTTGCCTGTTATATTAAGTGGTCAGCTCGAAAGGTTCGCATAGAAAGACGTGGCGACTCACTGGCATCCACATCCTTAGCCTTGCCCTTGTTTTTATTTTGGACGCTGGGCACGGAAGAAGTTGCGGCCGGTTTCTGTTTTTCTAGCAGCAATATCATCAGCAGAGTTGACAATGATGGGATGTAACTTACTTCGGGAGGGTTCTTCAACGTCGTCCGCTGCGTTTTGCGCCGCGGACCTCTTGCACGTATCTTTCATACTGATGAGAAAAGGCTAGACTGGCTGAAAGAATAAACACCAACCCCATGTGTTTCCCGAAAAGGCGTCCCGCCGCGCATCCAGGGCCTTCATCTCCTGCTTAAGCGCCGTGTACCCTTGTCTGCCCTTCTCCGCCTTCATCCTCTTGGTGAGCGCCAGATATGTGTTTAATAGATAGTGCAGTTCTGTGCGTGCTGCCTCTGGCCAGATGTCGGATACCTTGTCCTTGCAACGACGCCCATCGCACTAAACAACTTGATTACTGAAAGCTCAGATGCGAAAGAATGACACGACACGCACATAGCTTTGATAAACAGCGATTCTCTCGCTCAACCTGCTTTGCTGGCCCAACAAGAAAGAGATTCTGTGCTTGAAATGGTCCGGGCAGTTCTCGCGCATGTATTCAGGCATGGGGACTGCTTCCATCAGCCACTCGGCGTGCGGTGGGGCAGACATGGACATTATACAGAAGATGGTGATCTCACCCAGCGTCAAGGGATTTATGAAGACCTGAAATGCCAGTTAACAATAAGACTCCTGCACAATAATTGACGGAAGACAATTAAATCCACCGCTCAGCCGAAGACAAAAAGGATTGATCGACGAATGCGATCGGCCAATATACGCACACGTGACGCAACGCGAACTTCAGGGAACAATATGTCACATTCTTGAAAGCGTAAGGTTGCCAGAATCCAACAAAATTAAATAGATTGAACGAAGCTGGAAGTGAACTGATGAGTCGGAGTCAGCGAATCGACTGAGGAGAATTCCGAGTCGACGTACTGCTGAACTACTCTGCACCGATCCTCGGCACTTCATCGCTCACCTTTATCATCTACTGGACCGCACGGTAAGTACTTGTTTATCTTCTTTCTATCGCTCTGTTTCCATTCACGACCCTCCAGCAGCTCTGTCACTTGACGAGATGTGCGAGATGTGCGAGACTTTGAAGGTTGTCATTATTGAATGCCGATTCAATGCATAGAATGGGTAAAAGGGTCTGCATATATATGGGAAGAAAAAAAAAAGAAATATTGATAATATAGAAAAATGTATACGTAGGACCGGTTACAGTTTCATATAGACGTCGACATGCTCGTACCACCTGTCTGCAAGATCTATGTCTTTTCGGCGAAGAATGAAGGTATGCACACCCCGAGTACGTGGAAGGTGTACGTCATGCGCTATGGTTGTCCACTCTCTCCCTCCCCTCTTCTTCTTCTGCAATACTTGCAAAATGGCTCCGTCTTTTAGGCGTAGATCTAACCCACCAAGCGCTACAAAATTGGGGGATATATTCTCCATAGGCACCCGGACTTTGATAGGTGGCTCGTTGTTCTTTTGAGGCAGTGTAAGCGCGATACAGCCATATTGTGCGGAACACATACCTTGAAAAAACAGAGCAACAAAAACTCAATGGCGCTGCGGCGGCGTGGAGTCGGAGTTGCTGGTCCCGCAGGTGCGTTAACTTTAGCCCGGATAGGCAGACGTCTTGGCGGTGGTGAGGTTGGCTTGTGGTCGACGAGGGCGAGATATGTCTCCACACACTCCTGATTTGCACGAGAGAGTCTGTGTAAGCCGATTGTAGCGAGACTGAGCCCATGCGAGGAGGAGGTGGAACCCATTGCTCTGGCGGCCTGTCTACGGCGTTTTTGTGGTGGCGAGGTCGGCTCGTGGTTAGCCAGCGCAAGGTATCTCTGCACCGACCCTGCGTCTGCACGCGAAAGTCTGGCCAACGCGACGGCGGTGAGATTGGGTGTACTATGCATCGTGCAGTGTGAGTGGCGGATACAAGATGAAAGACACTATCAAAGTGAACAGACCCTCATTTATATCAGGCCTCAAAGCGTCGAAATTGCCAAAGCTGAGCGAACTGTCAATTGTAGATGCTGCAATGAGAATGAGGCTGTAGTCAGAATGAAGGGGGACTATGCAGCAAAGGAATTACTCTATACTCGCCTAGAAAAGTGAGGTTCTTGTAGCGGTAGACGTAGATTACATAGCACTGTTTGAGGGCGCCGACGTCGATCGTCAAGCGCGAGAAGATTTAACCGATCAATGCCGACGTCGCGTCAAGCATTGGGCTACATCGAGCGACGTATACGTCAACTCCGTGGGTGTATAGGTGTTGTCGACCGAAGAAAGCGAGCTTGAGGAGGAGGTTCAGTGCGAATTGGCCTTAAGAGGCCACCTGTGGTAACGATGAGGTTGTGCTGGCTGGAAAGGGCGGTCAGATTTAATGGCGAGGGCCAGAGGGAAGACGCTTGTCAACGACGAGCGCGCATTGTCGCGGTCGATGACAAGGAGGATGTGACAAGAGTCACCGTGTGTTACCTTCCTCTTTGGAAAGCCAGAGCCGTCACGTGCCAACGCGTCGCGTTAATTAGCGCCAAGCTCAGCCAAACAAACGCGTTCCTTCTTCTGCTTTTCCACCATCTCACGCGACTTAACTCTTCAATCTTAAACTACGATGTAAGTTGATTAATTTATTGTTTTTATTGACTATTACAGCTGTTCTAGGCCACCCCTTCGTACACGGCACCTGAGCGCGAGCGAGTTACAACGCAGGAAAGATCTTGCCGCCATGTAGGTTTTCTCTCTCTCTCTCTCTCTCCATTGCCCGTTAAGTTTTCAGAACGCGAATTCGGGACCCCATGGACCAGGCACTCGCCCACATCGACCACCCCTGCTACAGGGAGATCGCCGGCGACGTTTACGTCGTTTGTCGCGTCGTCCGCATCTTCGACGACCAACTCGGGATCTGGGTCAACGCCCTCGACGTCAAAAGTGGGCGCGCCATCGACGTGACCAACCGGCAATGCGACTACTGCGACAAGTGTCGTGGTGTGGAATTCATTTGGTTTTGGCGGTACACATCGACAACTGTGAAGTTACTCGGTAAGTTTTCATTTATTGGCTATCTGTAGCTGACGCACTTCGAGAACGATTGGTCCATCTGACCTTACGCGACCGCGGTGCTGCGCTCGCGCCTTACCCTTGCCCGGGCTGTGGGGTAAAACATCAAGAATTTTATTCGTATGAGGCGGCAGGCGGGGTTGAGGGAGTTTGCGAGATAATCGAGTTTTGGTTGGGTGCGCTCAGGCAGCGGGTGGAGAAGTGAGTCGTTTCGATCTGCGTCTGACTTATTGCTTATCTCTTTTCAGAATTCCCATTAAGCCTGTTAGTTAGATTTCGGCGCAAAATGTATGATCAAGCCTGCAAACGAAGTGAGCGCCCTTTGTGTATGATAAAATAGATGAGGCCAACCTCGGGCTGATCCCTGTGTCTAGAAAGAGCTCACCCACGTCTGTGCACGCATGCCACACTGCGCAAAACCAGCACCCCGCCGCCGACGAAGCCCATACGCAGTGTTCTCGCCCGGTGAGTCCTCCTCCCAAGCCCACTCATACCTTTGAACTAACTCCTCCCCCCACAATCTGCACCGCGGGCTATCGGAGTCATACCCTCGCGGTGAGTCCCTCTCAATCCTTTTCGATACATTTAGTGCGTTCCAGTATTCATACCATAATTAATCGCTCATTTCATGTCTAAATACTGCAATGTCTGAGTACATTATAATACTGATTTGTGTCCTAAAAGAGGCTCCGTTTGTCGTGCACTTTCCGACCACAGCCACGTCCCGCTATCGCTGGAGCCCTCTGGGCAGGGAGATCTTGGACCCTTATTCAGGACGCCTAAGCGTCTCCTTTTTGGTGCGTTTTCCGGGTGGATTGGAGGCGGCAGGAGAGGAACTCCGCTTGCGCCGCCTCCCGCCTGCGCCAAGCAGCGCAGGCTGATCGCTTCCCCGTCGTCCGGTGCTAAGAGGGCTTAGCCCCGGGAAGTCTTGTGGCTGCTGCCGGGCACAGCGTGGAGGAAACGGGCTCCGAGTCAAGCGCCTCCCGCGCTCCATCTCTGGGAGTGTCGTGAGTACCATGGTTGGGGAGGGACTGTCTCGGGCTGACTCAGTGCAGAGAGGGCTGAGATTCGGAAACGGTTGGGGTGAGCGAGGGGGTGGAGGGGTGGATGCTCGAGGAGGATGATTGGATGCCTCCTGCATGGCGTGGACAACGTTGAGGACCGTTAACACACGGCTGCGTGGGTCTATGAGTTTTTCAAGCACTTCTTGGTCGAGCCCTGGTCGCTGCATGAGTAAAATAATAAGGGAAGTAACTGAAACGATACCTTTTATGCAACTGGGCTTCAAAGTGCTCAAAGCGTGGTTTTTTTTCCTCCCATTGTACTTTCAAAGCGGTGGGTCCAAAACGAAGGCATTCAAGAAATAAAAAAAGGAGGCAACACATGATTTCAGGATTACTCTATTTACAAATTAGGGTTGTACAAATTTACAGTTTCAGATCATTGGGCGTCACTCTGGTAGCAAGAAAGTGTCTATATTGTAGTGCATTGTCAAACTCGCCACTATGTTCCGAATTCGTGCTCCAGACGCATAGGTATCACGGCGGCGCGGCCAAAGAGATTGTAGAATGTCTGAGTGTAAAACGCGGCCACCTCCATCTCCAACCACCTCATTTCATTCGAAGACCATTCTGCCTTGGTTGGTGCCTCGCGAATGAGGTCTGGAGTCCCATCCCAATCACACATGAGGGTCGCCAGGCGGAGGGTATATGGGTGGCGGTCCACCGATGCGAGAGCTGCGAACCCCTGCTTACTCATCGCAATTGGGATCCCGATCAGCCTACCGCCAGGGAAACACTGCCTGCATTCTTCTGAACGATTGCGTCCTGAAGCCCGTCGGTCCAGAGCGAGGAATTCGAAGCGGAAATTGATCTCCGCAATTTGCCAGATGATCTCCCGTGCGCGGTGGATGGTGATGGGCGGGATGTGGTTTACATCCGCTGGAAAGTCACGATACCCACTAAGGCCGCATGCCTGCAGTGCTGGGCTCAGAAGTGTGTCGATCTTGGACACCCGCTGCGTTGTTTTGCTCGGAGAGCGGCCCTGAGACGTGACTTTGCCGTCCAATATTTCTCGCCATTCCTGTGAAGATAGGAGCAGCTCTGAAGACGAGCAATGGCCAATTCGGTAGAAAAGAGAGCGTCTTGTAACATCAGAAAATGGTGAAGGCGACGCTGTCGTTTCCCAGCTGCTTCTGGGGCTGCTAGAAGAGCGGGCTCTGGTAGGATGTAGTAGGTGTCCTTGGCCTGTGTGTTGAGCGGGGGATGGCTTGTATCTACGGATGCCAGAGCGCGCTCCCAGTACGGAATTGTGGGAGGCATCTCTTCGCGCTTGAGTGATTTGAATTTGTCGCGCCCGCTGGATCCTTTCGGCTGAGCAGAGGGTTTTGCATCTGAAGCAATCAGTAAGAGTCACCTGACTCGGAGAGTAGAGGCAGCGTACATGGGAGGTAGCGAGCGTCACGGTTGCTGGCATGTGATCGGCTGGGTCCGCCATCATTTGTGGAACGGCTGGCATGCGCATTCTTATGAGGCGCGGAATCTATGCAACGTCAGTGACAACGTATGTACTACTCCAGGATCAGATAAGCTCACCATCGCCCTTGGAGCTGCTGGCACGCTCGTTGGCGCCGGTATCACTATCGCCCTGAACCTCGAATGGATCTTCATACCAGCGCACGCTCAGAGAGCACTTTTGGATTGCTTCAATTTTAGTATCGGTATTATTAGTTGTGCGACAGAGCGTAGGGAAATTGGGATGAGGGGCTTGCTCGAGAGACGCAGGGGGATGGGGATGGACAAGCTCCAGAATGTTTTGATTTTGGAACGAACGCGCCTCCCGTATGTACCAGTAGGGGATATCAGCTCGATACAACTCCTGCACGACACCTGCATTGGTGGTGTAGGTACCTATCAAAGGTGCAGGGCGTGTCGAGACAATTGCCTTGGGATTCTCCATGTGCGGCTTGTACATGCGCATGTATTCCAACATCGCATCGCACTCCAGGAAAGTGCGCTGCAGATTTCGGACCGCGAGCATGGTCACCTCAAAGGTGGCCGGAATTGCCTCCAGTCGCTCCATGGCCGCGCGCAAGGATACTACGAGTTTGCTGAGAGGGTCAAGTGTGCTGGCTGCTGGTGTCTCCACGGTGAAGGCCTTGTAATCCAACCAGATTTCATTTACAGCTGAAGAAAAGGAGTGGAGATGTGCTTCATCCAGCCTTCCGAGTGCCTTGGTAACTGTACGACCGACCTCTGCAGTGCAGAAATCCTCGGGGCGTGGATTCCACCACATAATCTGTATGGCGGGAGGGGCGGCGGCTTGAGTGCGAACGGCAGCAAGGTGACAGTATTTGGGGGTTGATTGCTGAGGCCACTGGGTGTAGTCGTCGGCACCGTAACGCATATCCTTGCGGAGGAAAACGTCGTGCTGAAAAGTGGATGGAAGCTCGGGTATGTAGTCGGCGAGGGTCGTTATGAGGTAGTCGACACCGTGGTAGGCAACGACAGCAGCTACCCTGCCATCAAACGGCCCCAATTTCGCTGATAAGTGTTAGCAGGATGCCAGAGCACTGCATCGAGAAAAAGACCTACCAGCCTCGTTTCGATTTTTGAGGAAGTCCACTGGTGCTGACTGTGCCATGGTTGGTTTGGGCGATTGAACTGCCGACGTAGACGTCAAGCACAGTGAACACAAAATGCCGACGTTAACGTCAAGCAGAGACCGACGGAATCGTCAAGTCTCAAAGTTGGGTGGAGTTGGTCGGTGTGGGAGCGAGAATGATTACATCAATCAATCAACTCGGCTACTAACAAGTCCCCGACTCTTGTCCTCCTACCACCACCCGCCTTTGACGAGTACGTCGAGGCTGCCTGACGTTGACGTCGGCACTGGACCTGACTTTGGCGTCGGTCCCTCTACCTCGGATCAAGCATAGAAAATCCGCCGCCTCACCAACCAATTGCACTGAAGGTCAAAGCGTGCTCCCAAGCCCTACGTCAAAGGGCCAAAGCTCACGGCCACACAATAAAGAATGCGCTAATTGTTAGTTATGATCGGTAAGTTTGTGGCTACATAAAAGCCACTACTTTCCATTGATTCCGCATTCATATCATACTTCATGTCAACCTCCCAAGCTAGCGCTTCAATTGCATCGCAAGATGGTCCTCGAACCGAAGCCAATCGAACGCGCCGCCGGGCCAATTTGCCGAGGGACAAACTCCTCGACTTCGACAAACCAATGTTAGGTTTGGTTTGGGTCAAGGTAACTATCTGTCCCCGGACTGTTGCGCGCATGGGACTCATGGTCTGTCAGGAAGGCCAAACTGCTGCTCAGGTTCCTCTGTATCCCCGCGAAGACATGCGTGTTCGTCTCTCCGACCACAAAATCGCTCTCGCAGAAGTGGGTTTGGAGCAGGGCAATGGCGGTATCGAGGTTTATCACCAGGACAGTATGGGGAACGGTCCCGGTTGGTTTCAGTGTTCTTGGGATACTCCTCTGCTGGTGCGGAACACAGGCAACGTTATTATGATTTCTCATGTGGATGTGAAGAATGTCACGGATTTCGGAGTATTGTTGCCATTCTGTACTTGAATCTTTCTATTACCCTACCTATGCTCTCCATTTATCAATTTCGTTCTACGGCAACCGGCTCCAAGATAATAGAACAATGTCGTGACCCAACGCTTTGGCCACTTGACATCTGTTAAAAGGTGAGCAAACAAAACAACTTCCACATGCCTCCTCCATCTCGCTCCACGTACCGCGCTCTTCCCATTTTTCCTCCACGCATCACCGAGCCGTATAGTGCACGGGCTAATTATGAGCCAGTCCGCTTGTCGCAGAAGAAGAAAGTTGAAAAGGCACGCGCCCAGCACAATCGCCTTGTCTGTCAATTGAAGGAAGAATACGGTGAGCGCAGCTTCCACTCCTGATGTTATCTCTGCTTAACCGTAAGCTCAGAGGAAGCAAAGAGTGCCAATGCCTCAATCGCGCATGAAAGATCGAGACTAGAAGCAAGTGAAGCGGAAATGATGTCCTATTATCGCGAACGTAAGTTATCTGAATTTGTTCTCTTCTTTTTCCCCCCACTGAGGTGTATATAGGGTCTTTTTATGAGGACGTGTATGGGAAATTCATTCCCGATTCCAAGATTCCAGAGTGGTTCGCAAAGATAAACCCCCGGATTGCAGAGATGCTAATTGCACGGGAAGCGGCGGGTGAGTCGACTATCCAGTACGCCCCATGTATAATTAACGCTGGCGTGAAGGTAAGGTCGACCAGCATGATCATCCAGATATGGTAAAATACTTCGCCATGGGTGAGTCTCGCTCTCCTCGCCCAACGATGTACTGACTTGGGCGGCCAGCTCAAGCCTTTGAGGATGATTTCGAACATCCTTTCACAGCTTACGACGCGGATGATGGCCTGGACAAACACTTCAAGCGCATGGCTTCCCACCGGGGCACTGCAAAATCCCTGGCGAAGAAATGTGGTGGTAACGCTGCAAAGCTGGCGCAGATTCTCTCGAAACCACTCAATTTCACAATTGAAAACCCCTACGAAGAAGGAGAGACCAGGGCTGACTTCGATGAGCGCGATTTTGACGCAAAACGTATGTGCTTTGGTGTATTTCTTTCTCATCGAACTAAGTTCCCTTCAGTGCGCGATATTAAACGAAAGCTTGAAGGGGACGCCGCGGTAGAAGCACTGCCCACAACTGTGCTCGACCCCTTTCCATTTAGTCTATCATTTGCTGATCAGCTTGGATACTATGACGGTGAGTCGTGTTCCATAAGGCCTGGGAGTCGACTAAAACTTAGCAGCCGTTTACACCCAAGAACAACTTCACGATATGCAGATTCACCACCGGGAGGATTTGGCGGACGAGGTCGGAGAGAACAGGGAAAATAGGTACTCGACACCCTTTCCTCGACGCCCAGCTTTGTGGTCGGATGCGATGTATGCGAGGCAGTCCTCGGAAATCCAGTAACGATTAAATATTAATAATATGGTTTTGAAAGCGATTCTGCATGCATTGGTCGTTCTTCATGGCGTCAGAATACTAAAATCAGAGTTCTAGTTCAGGGCGGTATTTTCCTTGCAAGACTGTCTTGAACAACGTCGGACGAGGCGGCCCGTTCCACAACAACCGATCATATCGGGATCTCGGCACACCCCTATTCCCGATCTGGCTTATTGTTTTCGCTTCAAACCTCCACCCATTTATAGTCAAAAAGGGAGACAAACCCACCACCCAGTCGACCATGTCAAGCCCCACTCCAGCTCCCTCCTCACCTGCTAATTCCACCGTCACTCTTTCCGAGACTCATGGCGAACATAACCTGGCTCGTGTAAATGTCCCTGGCGCGTGGAGTGAGGTCAATGACTTTTCATTTTCTGCGCTACCTGATATCTGAATATATATTTCCCAGCGCTCGTACCGCTTCTGGCAACGTATTCACCAACTCCAGCAACGCAGTGTCAGCGTTGAGAGGAGGACGGGCATGGAGGGCCTCGATCGCTGTATAATCCTTCGTTGCCCAGCGTGCCCAGAACTTGATGACGTTATTCGTTTCATTGACCCCACGCCGGTTGTCCGTAATCTAGGAGACCCTTCTTGCGACTCCAGGTTTATGTGTGTCATTCGATTGTGCCTTTTCGTTTCAACGTTACTCACTAATTCCCTAGCTCGACTAATCGCTTCCATGCTTTGTCAAGCGATATGGCGTGCCCTTACAGTCAGATATCGAGGTGTGTATGATTGAATCCTCCCTCCACGGGTCGCTCACCTATTGTAATTCAGTCATTGTCCCCCCTGCTTCATCCTGTACGTTGAGACTAGATAATTCATTTATTTTTAGCGTCAGCCTCACTCAATTCTCGTAGCGTCTCATATGATAGCAATTTCGGTCTCAACCGCAAGCAACAGGCGATAGAGTCTAGTGGTTATTTTATGTCGGACAGTGATTATTTTGTGTTGGAGATGGCTCCCCTTGATTGACGGTCTTGTGTAATATATATTTATTGTACCAATCTGTTGAAAAGTCCCTGGAACTCTGGAGGCCATTTGTGCACGTTAAGTTGACATTCAGTGAAGTCGCGAACATACCAAACAGACAATCCCGTCAATCCCGTGAGTCAGTAATTTCCAGTTCAGCCTCATATTGACCATCAGCCTGTTGCGGAAATCAAACGATCACGCTTTGGTCTATCTCGCCACTCGGCTGGGGCGAGCGCTGGGACTTTTTTCTATGGCTGACTTTGGATGCCAAAGCGGCCCGGAAATCAAACGATCACGCTTTGGTCTATCTCGCCACTCGGCTGGGGCGAGCGCTGGGACCTTTTTCTATGGCTGACTTTGGATGTCAAAGCGGCCCTGCTTTGACCGTGGCCTTGTATAAAAAAGAGACTTGAACGAGGTAAGTCTTACCACCAACATGAACGATCCCGAAATTAAACAAACCACCCCTCCTCCCCCTCGTCCGTCCCTCAACGATCTCGAAGTCCGCGGTCCACAAACTACTGCATGTGCGATGATCCGCTCTCTAGTGCCCGGCCTCGATAAGCGACAGTTTATCCTCGTGATTTGTCCCTTTGGATATGCGCATTACTTTCAACTAGAAGATGGCGAGTCCATCCCTTTGGCAATTGGTTGTTGGACGCAGCGTTGTAGTGGGAAGATTTACGGGCAGACGTGCCGTACCCAGTACGGCAGGTTTTTATCAAAGGAGGCGGCGGATAAGCTCGTGTTCATCAGGGATTCGTTCAAGCAACAGCGAGAAGGGATCCGAGCCCTCAATAGCTGTGTAGAGGATCTCGAGCGTGCGGTGGAGGCATACTTCGGCAAGGGTCCGTACACTCCTCTTCCCAGGCCTGCTGCAGCATGGATCTGTAAGCTCGTTCCTCCCACCTGGATTTCTCGTATTGAATAATCTGCAGCGTCCAAACTCAACACGCTCCGGAACAAGTTAGAACTTCTTGACGGCAGTTATATTCCTGAGAACCCAGAGGTTTTGGTCAAGATCGGTGAGTACTTCCAGCTGCTGGAGATCAGTGGTAAACTCACGCGTTGGCAGACGATTTTAATTTACCAGCCCTGCATCTACCTCCATCTTCACCGCCCCTCCCCTCTTCCCCTACCCCTAATGCGCCAAAGAATACCAATTTTTCTTCAAAGGGCGCGGCATCTCCTTGCTCCAGAAACCTGCCAAAACGAAAGGCAGATGTAGAAGAAGGATCGTCTGGCGGTAAGAAACAAAAGCTTGACCCCGAGCCGACTGTTCCTCCCCCTCCTCCGGGAACGGCTGACAACCCATGGGTAGTTTCTTCTTCAGACCTCGAGCCAGAAATTTGAGATACATATTTATCTGCTACCTGCAATAATTATTTACGGATCCCTCACGTCATTTTTCTGTATGAACGGTCCTTTGTGATTAAATCCCAGCCAATGCTGTGTTAACTTTTGGTGTAAACTGTTTCAATTCTTGCAGCGGCCCGGGACCTGGAACGACTCTGTGTGTAATAAAAATGCAAGAGGGCCCTCAAAAAAACACGTCTCCCAATCTCTTACCGCTTACACCGACGCGACGCGAAAAAGAGATTGGACGCGACGCGACTCAAATAAAGAACGTGACCGAACACAATCCAGCCGCTGATCGATCACGGCATGCCTATTCTTTTTCTCATACATCGTCGCCATCACTGCGAGACCGCCTGCTCCCAAAACGCTTGACGTATACATCGGCGCGCCCAATCTCGCTTGACGTTGCCGTCGGCGATTCTGGCTTGACGATTCCGTCGGCCACTTACAATCACTGCTTGCTTAATCAGAACTCGTTTCCGCAATGTCCTCAACGACAGTTGCGTCAAGTGACAAGGTCGCAAGTTGTGCACGACTTGCCCAGTCCCGCTCATAGATGCGGTAGGTCAGTTAAACTGACATATTCTGGGAAATCAGTTCAACTTGCGATCCGCCATAGGTTACTCGATGAAGCAATATTGCAAATGCCAGGACTCGCGCCATGAACGCCGTTACCAGCGTCGGGAAGAGAAGAGGGTAAATTTTTCCACTGTCATAACAAGAAGAATATATTTATTGAAACATTTTATCCAGCGGGACGAGATCGTATGTAACAGCAGCGTACACAGGTCTGGATTGTACAAACAATACAGTCAGTACTCGGCAAATATAATCAATGTACATGCATCGTTGACTTGAAACTTTGAGTGGTGTCGAGATCAGATACGTTAGCCTCATACGCGTTCTCCGGTTTCTCGAGCAAATCTGTTGACCACCACTGCGCTCTCTCTTTCTCGCGTCCTTCCTCCTTCTTCCTTTGCCTTCTTCTATCTCCAGCGCGGTCTATCACTTGTGCTGTCTGCTTGCCGCCTCACTCTTGCAGCTCAAACAATCCTCCTACATTCTTCTTCTCATCTTGCTCCTTACGATGGTCAACACAGATTACCGCTCTGCCATGAACGCGGCTCCATCCAACGCAGATAAAGAAGGATTCATTTATCGATTCACCGGCGTAGACCCTGTCAGCGGTCTGGAGTTCGTAAAGTACGGGTTCACGAGTCAGCCGGAGATACGGATGGACGCCTGGGACCGGCAATGCTGGCCAGAAGCGCACAACTGGGGCACTTTTTTTGGAAGGTTCCTTGGCAGAGAAAAGCAGGCGAGTCTTCGTTTCATATTCGACTAATTTCCTAGATGATTTTCAGAACGAGTCATACATCGATATTTCAAACACGAGAACGGTTGGATGGTTCCCAAACGATGCCCGTTCTGCGGAGTTCTGCACCAGGAGAAGTTCAGTGTCTTGATTTTGGGAAGCATTGAGGCTGCCGATGAAGAAATCGAACGTCTGTTCACAGAAATGGGTTGGAGTATCTGCAGGTGTGTTTTCATCTTTCGCTGTCCAAAATGATCCTCTTATTATCGACAGAATTACTATTCCTGAACGCGAATAATACTATTGTGTGATCCGGGCTTTTGTACAACAATATTTACAATACTATGAACTGCTGCGGAAGTGAGCTTGAAGAGATATGAATAGAAGAAACCTCCAGTGCAGCCCAGGACTTGAGAAACGTGGCTGTATTTAAATGAGATGCGAGTGCGCCTCGAAATAAATAAATATGCTTACATCGACGCGTCGCAAAAAAGAACTGGGACGCGACGCGTAGAACGTGACCGGACAGCCCGGCCCGCCGATCGATCACGGCAGATGCCGATCGACACTTATTGTCTTTTGTCTTCCACCACCACACCGTCGCCCCCACCGCGAAACTCGACCACCAGCTACCGAACGGTGGACCAACCTCAACAACGCTTGACGTATACGTCAGCGTCCCCAATCTCGCTTGACGTTGCCGTCGGCGATTCTGGCTTGACGATTCCGTCGGCCAGTGGCAAGCGACTTGCAGTGGCACTCCAGGCTGCGTGAAGACTCATAGACTGCAGGTACGGATTATATATATTAAATCTACCATTTTCTTATGTCCCCTCACTCGACCAAGTTTCGATCATGCCACCGCGCAAACCCAAAGCAGAGGTCGATGATGACACCTCTCCCTCTTCTGCGCCACCCCGCAAGAGACGTTTGCGGGGCGAAGAGGATACTGATATCATTGTCCCTGTGCCATCAGCTGGTCCGTCATCCCTAGCCTCTAAGGCGATCCCTCCAGAAGCGAAACGTCGCCGGCGGGGTTTAGAGGATGATGGGGAGGATAGCTCTCTTCCTTCCACGGTGGACGCTCCCGCGTTGTTGGATACCACCGAACCAGTGGCGGAACCGGTGCGAGAAACATTCGGGCCTGCGGATCGAAAGGTTCGCACCAGACCTCAGGTAATAATTGTGTGTTACTCTCCCCCACTACAAATTACTAAGACAACGTTCCAGGGCGCTTCAATAGCTATGGACGCCGCGCGACCATTTTTCCCAATTGCGCAGCGCCATATCCTTGCCAGTTTCGCTCACAAAGACATGGGCAAGCCCTGCGGCTGCGGCGCAAGAGCGGGAGAAACTATATACCGCTGCCTCGAATGTTTCAAGAGCCCGCTGCGCTGCAAAGATTGCATCGTTCGGGTGCATCACCAAGACCCATTTCATCATATCGAAATGTGGGACGGCAGATGTTTTGTTCGCACCTCGTTGAAGGAAGCGGGGCTCATACTTTACGCGTGTTTCAACGGCAAGGGAGGACCATGTCCCGAAGTCACCAAGCAGGCCCGCAGCCGGCAGACAATGACATTGGGGGAGCATAACGGGTTCCACACGGTTCTAGTCGAATACTGCAGCTGCACCGTGGGCGTCGGGAAACTTCCTGATGGGCCTGTGGATCAACTACTCGACCTACGATTGTTTCCTGCGAGTTTCAAAACACCGCAAACTGTATTCACCTGGACGGTCATGAAACAATTTCATATACATTGTTTGACGTCCAAAAAGTCCACCTACGACTACATCAAAGCCCTCCACAAACTAACCAACAATGCGTTCCCCTATAACGTAAAGGTGAAGTTACCCGCCATCGGATCTATTGGTACTGACACTGTATCAGGATCGATATCGTGAATTTGCGTTCGCCTACCGTATTTGGAGATACCTGGCCTTGGTACGGCGAACAGGACAGGCGCACGGCATCGACGAATTCATGCCACATCGCCGACCGAACTCCCTCACGGTGCGATGCCCAGGATGCCCCGAAGTCGGCTTCAATATCTCCTTGGAGACAATGAACGCGGCGCTGGAAACAGAAAAGTGAGCAAATGGTGATATAGGTTCGCTCGATCGCTGATACTGTACAGACATAAATTCACGCTGTACTTATCGACCGACGGTAATTTCAAACTCCAGAGAAAAAACAAGCGAGACGACCCAGACGACGTGGCGCTCAATGCCGGCAACAGTTATTTTGTGGAAACAGAGGAATACAAACGCTATCTCAGCCTCGTGAAGCCCTCCGAGGATGTAAGCACCGTTGCAATGACTGCGTCAATAATTCGCTAACCGCTCGTTTGGGAATTGCTGTAGTTGAGTACTTGCTCCCATCTCCGCGCAGCCCGGATGCAAAACATCGCAAAATTTAAAAATGCTGTGATCAGTGGCGTGGTTGCAGTCCAGTGCGCCCGACACGGTTTCTATTTGCCTCAAGGGATGGTTGACCTCATAAAAGGCGAAGCGTGAGTATAAATTCATGGAAATTACCCCTCACTTACTATACTGAAACCGCCACTCAGCTTTGGGAACACCGATTATGCGGTCGCACATTCGCTGGGCGAGGCAAGGCTGTTGCGATGGATAATGGCGACCTACGACATCTGGTGTCAGTACTCGATCAAACTCGAGGAACGATTTGCCCGGTGGTTCCCGTCGATGGTATGGATCCTCGATAAGATCCGTGGCGCCATTCCCAAGATGCACATTCACGGGCATGTCGAGATTTGCCAGCTCCTTTGGAACCTCAACTGGCTTGCCTATTCCGCATTCACAGTGGGCGAGATGATCGAGACGGGATGGGCGGAACACAACCTCACAGCGGGGAGCACCAAGGAGCAGAACGACGGCAACCGCCACGACTCGGTAGATGACACGAGCGGTAGCTGGAACTGGGATAAGATGGTCGGACTAGGTACGTCACCGCTCTGAACCACGGGCTTTTTTAAATGGTCTTGCAGCCAAAACCCTCCAGCGACTGTATCGGGTAGCAAAAGCAGAACTCCGTACACGCTCTGCCAATTTTGAGGCGTTGACTGCGAGTCACAAACCAGAGGAGATTAAAGAGTGGGAAGCGATGAATATTAAGCAGGAGATGGTAGGGAAGGGGAAGGACAGGAGGCTGAGCAGCGTATTCCAGATTAAATTCGAGAAAGGTCAGTGGTTATAGATTGCATATACCGAACTTATCTAATATGAATTTCAGGACCACCAACGCATGCAGCAGCATATGCGAAACTTGTTCGCGAGGAACTCCAAGCCGAGGCCGTCATCGTTGATGATGGGGAGGACGCTGAGAACGTCACTGGTATCAAAGATACAACTAGGACCACAAATCATCCGGCTAACGGACCGGCTAAAAAAGCGGGAGACTCGGCTTTGATAACAAGCGCGATGTTAGTTGAGAAAGACCAGTGCGTACGCTTGAATGGATCGATAGCGAAATCTGACAGCTGGCAGGCATCATGTTCGACGAATGATTGCGAAGCGCGCTGACACCGATCTCATCGATGCGGGACGGCGACGTCTGTTCCACTCCATTACGGATCTCAGAACCCGTCTCGTTGCCCATACACCTGCACTCGAAAAGCACCTTCTCGACGTCGACCCCGAGAAGTCAGAGAAGGACGACTTGTTCCTTCCTTCCACTTTCACTGCGGAGACACGTAGTGATTTAAATCTGCAAGCTCTTGCCCAAGTAGAATACGAACTGCGCATGGGGCAAGCTTTCGACGCTCTGGGTGAACTTCGCACGGCGATAAAGACATTGAATTGGAATCTACAAATCAAGAAGGAAGCAATTCACGGGACAGGCGCCCTTACCAAGGCTCAGAACTTCCTCAAGACTTTGAGTAACGACATTCAACTTGCTGCGGATGCGTATCGGCGCGCGCGGGTGGCGCTGGTGAAGCTAGGAATGCCTGAGGACCATTCCGTCCTGAAATCGTTACAAAAATCAGATTTATTCGGGAAGAGCGGGCAGCGAGTGCGCATGGGCGACTCGAAACTGCAGGATTCTTGGTTCTGGACAACTTCACGTCCGGCGGATCTGACCGAGGTGGAGGAAATGGCATGGGAGAAGGAATGTACGTGGGCCGTTCGCATTTTTTCCCTGATCATTCCACTGATAATTTTTATTGACAGTGAGTCGCGTTAAGTGGTTCCGGGAGCGGGCACTTCGGGATCGGGCCGTTGAAGAGGTCGAGACGCTAGAGTGCGAGTTCGACCGTGCTATTGCTTGGTTTGCCAAGAACAGCGACGTATGGAACTGTCTCGCAGGGCAGGCGAATGAGCCTGGTGCGAAGGCCTATGCCTTTAAGCAGGCGAAAATGTATATGGAGATGTCCGAAGAGTGCAAGGCGGCGTTGAGCGCAGCTCCTGCATTGGTGGAGGCAGATAGAATCGCCGCAGAGAAGAAAGCGGAGAAAATACGGCAGGAGGAAGAGGCGGCTCAGAAAAAGTACGAAACAGAACATGGTCCTGATTTCTCTGTGCGTCGTGGCTTTCCTTCTCGTTGAAACCGTCTGAACCATTTCCCAGGCATATTACGAGACAATCGACATTTGAGGTGAGTTTTGTTCTTGGTTTCGCGATCTTCCCTCTGATTAGTCGACAGACGTGTTTAGTTTGCTTCTATAGTTTTCTAATGTCATTAATCTGTGATAATTTTAATCTGCTCAATTCCCCATAAGTTCAAGAGGAGGTTCAAGAGGAGCGCTCTCCACGATTACAGAATCGACAGCCAGATTGGGAAGATCGATATTTGATGGCCAGCCACCGCCACCTGTCAGGTTCCTTGATCGATCGGCGCTAACGTTGACAGGTGGCTTGTCTATAATCCAACTCGGTAGGTCGTAATATACCCTCTCAATCCTTGTCACTGACCCTGCTCCAGATAATCCTGCTATGAGCGGCGCGATCCTCTCGGTGAATTTGTGCCTTGATAATTTGAGTGCATGCCCGATAATCTTGAACACTGACCCTATCTCAGATAATCCTCACAGGCAATTTCTGCCTTGAAGGAATCTGGCTAATACTCGGATAATCCATCAATCGAACATTTTGGTGCCAGGATTATCCGCACAGTAATCCTACCCGACGGCAATCGTAATCCTCGAAGTAATTCTGATGTCCATTAATCCGCTGTAATGCAGCCAGATAATCCGATGAATAATCCCAAGCTACGGCAAGCTTAACCTTCAAGATAATCCTGATTCTCATTAATCCTTGTCCCGCAATCCCACAGAATAATCCTAATCCTGTATAATCCCCGATCACGCAGCGGCTGCAAAGTCAATCCTGGCCTTACTATAGTAGATAATCCTGGATTAAGCCGATGTATTAATTACACTCGTATAAATGAACTGCTATAGCTGTTGAGGATTAAGCCGGAAGTGAGTGCTATTAGCAATTAATCTTAATCCTTGGGGGTGCAACCGTTGGTACATTGGATGTACATGTGTATGCATGATTGGGGTTGTTGCTCATCAGGTGATCTCGGATGGCACCAGGCGCCGCGTTCCGCTCAGTTGTTGCAGTCAGAAGGCGGCCCGACAAAGTCGGACGAACGCGAAGATGTATCTCCGGTCCCGGTTCACTGCGAAGAGCGACTGATTGATTGGGGCGCGCGCGGTGGCTGGCATTCAGCGCGTCCCATGGCTCTTGCGATGGACGTTTGCTCATGGGTCTCGCCATGGGCTGTGATACAGGACCGTGACCAACGGAGGCGCATTCGGTGACGGTGTGTTCCCTGTACTTCCGCGTTCTGCTCTTCGCTGGAGATGGCGGACATGCAGGCGTGTACCCCGCAAAGGAGGGACAGACGTCGATGGGGCACTACGCGGCAGGCGGGCGTGCGTGCGTGCGGGGCAAGCCAGGCCCCACCAGCTGCGTCGTGCTCGCGGAGTTCGTGAGCCTGCGTCACAAGTTTGTGAGCTCGTCGTGACACGGATTATATGGTACGTCCCCTCCCTCCATTCCACCTTCGCATCGACGCAAGCGGCAATGCTCACTGTACGCTTTCGGCTGGTACCTCCTCATCAAAGGCCTCGAGGCACCCGGGCTCACCGAGACTTGTCTTTTCGCCCAGGTATGATATTTCTTTGAGAGGGGCCCCAGCGCTGTCCCTTGTTTACGGTTGTGCAGAATACCGACGGTTAAGTTATTTTCCGCTGCAAATTTCCAGTATTTCTACCTCAGGCTCAAGTTGCACTCTGCGACCGTGTGTTTCAATTTAGTTCGTGCCTCCCTCGCCACCGGCCGCGAAAATCGGTGCACACTCTGCAGTTCCTGACGTGGATATCTGTGCCCCAGGTTTGTCCTCGCAACCACCGAGGAGCTGCACAGAACGGCTTCCGAGCTCGCAAATGCGTACACCAGTTATAGGATGCCCCACGCTCATACCACGCCTCCCACTCCCTGAGCAGCATCCCCTGCTGACCGAGGAGCTGCTCCGCATAAAGGTCCCCCTCCAGAACGAAGTCCCCGCCTTCCAGAACCGGCTAACTGGCAGCGCAGTCGAACAGGACGACGGCGTCGACGCGTTTGGCTCCCTGTCCAACAACTTCTTCGACACGAGAAAATAATTAGCACCACCGCCAAATCGTTACCGGGTGAACTGGTGAACTCGCGGGTACATACATCCTAGCTATTTAAAACTCATTTTTAATAACGGATAGACAGTTGTCGTGGCAGACATGATATTGCTTACCGTCCAGGCACGATCTGCAGCATCTGACGAAAATATTCGCCTGACGAGAACGACGCCATCTATTGGATCCAAGACGTAGCGCGTGCGCATGCCCTCCACTGGTGTACTGCGGTTCTCATCTATTGATACTGCAATGATCAAAAGAAGAGGTCGTTAGTTCTCGGCGACGCAAAGCTTATCCGGATCGTTTCAAGATGTCCGACAGGGTTTCGGCAGGCAATTGCTGCACCCAAGTGAACCTCCCCAGTCCAGAATTTGCGCACAACGACTAAAACGCATCTCACTTCTCGGCGCAGTGAGCCACGGCTATCCAATGTTTTATCCGATGTTTTTTTCGCCAAGCCAAGGGGTTCTGTGTGAGGCCCAGCGGCGGTCAGATTGTTGCGGACAGAGAACCTTCAGCGGAGATTCTACGGTGGTAAGGCCAAGAAGATTCATTGGGTAGCAGAATTAGCTTAAGCCGCTGGATCATCTCATCGATACAATCTTAGTTGGATGCTTCCGAGACCACCAGTTCAGCCCGCTTAGACGATGTGCTTACTGCTCCCACGAACCCTACTCACCCACGGACCCCACCCTACGTGACATTTGACAACTGTCATGTTTATCGCAGTTTCAACGTCGCGCTGCCACCCCAGTTCAGAAGCCGCTTTCTGTTCGGGCCATCTCAGCTGGTGATCTCGCGAACTCGTGTTAATTTCTGCCTCACATTCAGAGCAGGAATTTCTCTTCAACAATTGTGAATTGGCAACTCTCACAAACTCGTGGCGTGGTAAAGTGTGGGCTGTGAGCACCCACATGTGGTAAAGTGTGGGCTGTGAGCACCCACATGCTCATTGGTCTAATATTGGATCCCACTGACTTCACATTGGATCATGTCCGCCCCGTGCTACTGTATTGCAGGACTGAATCGGGGACCCCACTTTGGACCAAGCATCCCGGACTCTTTTTGCTCCTTGGATAGCGGTCTGTTTCCCGTCTCGGGCCTTGTCGCAATTCTCTCTCTCTCTCTTGGCTTCCAGATTAACCACGCGTTCTGAAGGCGTGTGTTTTCAGCCCTATTATAACGGAGGCTGCCACCGCGGCATGATCTTTCGCTGGACTTGTATTCATTAAGCCACGCTTGGCCTGGATGCCGACGCCAGGAGAGATGCGGCTGCAGACCGAGCCGTGTTGTCGGCTTATCTGTCATGAGTCGGGATAGGGTTTTGTGACGGATCTTCTCGACCCGAACCGCCACATCTGTCGTCGCCGGGACGCTGTTTCTGTCTCATACGTCGCTTTCATCTCACGCTCATACCTATATGAGGGGCTACCTGCGCTCTCTGCCACCCGGTCCTTCCGCTCATTACAACTTTCTCCACCATGATCCACGTTGTTACCCCACCTCCTACTGAAGCCTCCTACGATCAAATAGTCTGGTTGTAAGTTGTCTCGAATCGTATTCTCAGAAATCTCACTCCTTCGCGTCTGTACTGTAGAGCCGGCCCTCGGCTGGTCGGCCTGTTACTGAACTGGTGGCTTCTCGGTGTCCTCACCACACAGGTTAGTGACCGTCCCACCCAGTTTTCGGTGTTTACAACTTGCGACAGCTCTACATCTACCACGTAAGTTTCTCAAAGGACACACGTCTGTTGAAGGCTCTTGGTATGCTCTTCTCGGTGACGAGTCGTTGCATCATCTCAAACCACAGGATCCAGTGTATGGGATTTACATCCTCGACTGGGTGCAAACCTGCTCGGCGACATACGATGGTTTTCAATGGTTCGTGTATGGCTGGGGAAACGTGCCTATGCTCTTCGGGCGGTTCACTGGATTCCTCAATGTCCCATTTCTGTCGAGCCTTATTGGGGTCATTGTTCAGGCGAGTAGTCTCTCATTTGTGAGACGACGTTGAAGGTGGACTTATATGCCACGCAGATATTTTATGGATGGCGTATATGGATTTTTTCTCGGTCCAAAGTCTTGTTCGCTATTGTGGTCCTCCTCGCACTCCTCCAGTTCGGCGGCGGGCTCGGGAGTGCATACTTTGTCAGTCCTATGATCATATAACTAGGCGAAAACATCCTGAAACCGCTCCAGATGTTCATGGACGCTTCGGAGACTGCTCGTCCCCTCCACCTGCTTCGCTGCATCGGCATTCGACTGGCTGGCACCGCCGTTGTGGATGCTGTGATTTCCGTGTCCATGACTTACTTCGTACATTTTGTTCAGTTTTTTGGTGTTAATTGTGCGACTGACCGAACGTATATAGTTACTTCGAGGCGGTGCTCAGGCATTGGACCCAATCAAAAATGTCACGACTCGACGTGAGTACCCCGAATCCCTCAGGATGATTATTACTGAAATCAATATAGTCGTCAGACTGACGGTCGAAACAGGGACATTCACGGTCGTGACTGCCATTGTGGACCTGGTATTTTTCCTCAGAGAACACAACGGGCTTCATCAAGTTACGGGGGTTATTTTATGCAAGCTTTATAGCAACACCTTCATGGCCCTTTTGAACAACCGGCTAGTGGTTGATTCGGAAAAGATTCGGCAGGTCATCTCCGGAGAAAGAGGCGTTTCCATCCGGGTGGATCGTGTGAGTAAAGTGGATCGCGGAGAATTCAAAGTGGGCCCCGTGCACTCCGACAAGGAATATACGCCGTCAATTGACAGTAGTCTAGCTTTTACCGGAGGGGTCGAGCCGTGTAGGGACGTTACTATGTAATTTCACATAAGCATAAAGAAGTCTCAAAACCTCCTCGGAAAGACACGATATTTCAACCAAATCTAGCGTGGGCGAGGTTACTTTGCGTGTGCCTGCACTTTTGTCTCCTCAGAATTTAGGATTGATGTCTGGTCTAAATAGAAGAAGGCCGAGCTAGGATCGAGATCTAAAATGTGGGATAGCAAAATGCCCGATTGGGCCGGGTGCCTACCTCCTCTTTTTCGGTTTGAACTTTGCCTACCTGATTAGGGCGTCGGCGATTTCGGATATCGGCTTTTCAAAGCCGACTGGTCACGCTGGCATGACGCAATTTTCTCGCCTCGCCTTCTTCCAGCTAAGTTCTTACTTCCTCTTTTTGCCTGCGATTCATTAGTCTGATCTCCGAGCTGGACTCAGCATGGAAAATGCAGAGGTTAGATGGCATTTGTCAATTATCTCACGTTGATTTCGTGTTTCGACGTCCAGCTTGAAATGACTCGGTCCGCCGAGTCAGCGGATTTGCGAGGCTGATGGCTCGGGACGCTCGGCGGAAGAATCTGGAACCGAATCAATATATATTTCTTAATTTTCAACAGGGGCACAGCAACATTAACAGCCTCCTTGGTCCATTCGGTATGTTTGGTGAACAGCAACTTGACACCGGCGGTACTAAACTACAATTTCTCATTACATTTCTTCTTCCTCGCAAGGGAGGACTTCGAGTTTAATCCACCAGACTGCCGTGTCACCGGCCCACGACTTTACTTTGGTATGTGTCACAGAACAATCCAAACTTATTCTTCTAGCGACCGCCGAGTCCCGCAGACCCGTCATGAAACATCTAGGGAAACTCGGAGACTCTACTCAAATAACGCGAGCCCGAGGTGGATCAAGTTCCTACAGGATCTCATCTCGATCAAAGATCGCAATTGATTCCGATGATGTCGCTTGAAGATGCACAGTTCAGACACAAAAATATGGCACCATTCTGACTTTTTTCGGAAGGACACCGCCCAAACATCGCCTTCCAGGTGTTCAGAGTTCTCCCCCTCCTTCTCGACGTCTGCACACCAGAGAAGGCCTTCTCACCCCAACTAGGGATCAGAGCATGTTTTGGGACCTACTCCTGATCATATCCTTTTTGTTATGGGCCGGGACGCTATACGAGATCACATCCCTTCTGCAAGAACTCGAGATCGTCACCTTTCTGTTGTTCCTATCCTGTTGTGCGTTCGGCTTCGTGTGGGGACTGTCAGCACACTTTGTGGTAATCACAATCACCGAAGCCAATATCGCGTTTTGGGCACAGTTCCTGGCCTTATACTGTCTGTTCTCGACTCCAGCTTTATACGACATCATATTTTCTCTGGACGACCTCGACACTATAGCCCTTCTGTTATTCCTAAACTATTGTGCGTTCGGATTCGTGTCCGGGGTTTTGGTACACTTCCTGGTACATGTAAACCGCATACGTCCCAGCGAGCGGCTCAGCAGGCTTCAAGCAGAAATCACCAGCATTGACGAATTTTTGACGTCCCAAAGGGATGAGCACAACCGAGTGGAGTGGACGAATGAGGAGCACATCTTACTCGAGTACGTTAACCAAGCCGTGGTTCTACATTACTAACCGATGTTTCTGTATTCAGGGCTAAGCTATTGGCGTCCGACATCGCGAACCTATTGTTAGAGATGCACGATGCTCCCTGGAAAACATACTTTGAGAACCGCACAGAGATCCTGAGAAGCATCGACAAGTGCGAAAAGGAGGTCATAAAACTCAAGGCTAGGATGCTAGTGAGTACATCCACCTTCAAGTTCCACACTTAGAAATAGACAAAACTGTCGCAGCTCCCTATCGAGGTGGAACATCAGAAGGGTGAAATCCGTGGAGCACAGGCGGTGAGTATCTCCATCTCCGATATTCCATCCTTGATAATAATAATAATAATAATAATAATATAAAACTGCAGCTCACGGAGGCGGAGCGTCGGCCACAGTTGACCGAAGGAATTGCGAATCGCAGTAGTGTTGTGAGCAAACCAAACCGTAGGTTACTCCTCTTCGTTTCGACCGCAAATAAGGTTTCCATTTAACCATCTTCTACTTAGAAGGTAGTGGCGATCTTGAAACGTCGCGAACGCCACTGAAAACTCAAGTCCGAACGCTGCGGCCACTAAACAACATGTATGATCAGCGGGCGGCAAGCCTTACCGAACGCCCATCACCTCGGAGCTGGAACCTCTCGAGTTCATTGCACCCCACATCTGCCCGCAGTAATCATGGGGACCCTGCCCATCTGGAACGTCCAGGATCGCGGAATGTCCACGGAATTCCCAAAAGAATGAAAAATGTCAGTAGAACCTTCGCCATATTGAATCCACATGATTATGAGAGACCAGAGTATCCTCTTGATAAATCGGAAGCTTTTCATAATAGATTTTCCCGCAGAAAGCAAGATGCCTCATTCACCCCAGCAGACCTGGCTTACAACAACGGCCATCTAGACATGGGTGGATGTCTGATATCCGTCCATGAACCTGCAGAAGCCGCATCTTGGATCGAGAATAATTGGGACAGTTCCCTTCTCACTTCCATGCGCAACAATAGTTGTGCAGGTCCTTTCGCCTGGATGGTTTCTCCAGCAGAACCGGCCCAGGCGATATTCGGCTGGAACAACATTCCCGTCGTTGTAAATATGGCGCAATCGCTCGCGGAGGCATCGGGATTCCCTGTCGTAGTTCGACCTCCAGGTGACAACCCTGCGTTGACTTTACTGTGCGGAAATTTGTTCGCTCTTCATCCGGTACTGAGAGATTTACACAGAGTGCCTGCCGTCCATCCGGCTGATGTACCTGACCAATCCGCAGACGCTCCAAGTCCCAGCCGCGAACGAAGCAATAGAAATGATGACATGACCGAGGATACACGCATTTACTCGGGATCGGGAGATGGTGGACGGAGTGATGATCACCCCGAGAATCCTGACTCCACTGGATCTGGATTGAACAAAGTGGACGAACACAAACGACACCATCATGATTCCGGAAAGCACGGAGACGGAGGTGGGGATGGTGGTGGTGGTGGTGGTGGTGGTGGAGGACCGACTTCGGTGGGCGGTAAATGGGATAGTCCGCTACACAGAACGCGCATCAAGCTTCGGCTCAAACTCGCCAACGGTCATGCATACGCGGTTACCATTGGCTACACTTTCAAGGTAGCATTCCTTTCAAACTGAACTATGTATTCGCTGAATTTTCCTACTTCAAGATCAATCGGGAAACGGAAATACCCATTGATCTCGCGGACTTGACGCGCCCCTTGTCCCAGCCGGAAGTCATGGCTTTTGTCGACCTCAAAATCGAAACTCGACCGCGTGAAACACAAGTCGATCGCTCATACGCAAGTATCGGCTTTGTGGCACATCGACCAAAATCAATCATTGACCGGGAATTGTGATTGATTTCAATTCTGTCCGGCAGTCTTCTAACTTGGATTCAGTCTACACCGAGGGTTCGAGCTTCCCGACAAACTTTACGCGCGCGGCCAAAATCGACAAGCTCAACGGGGATTTAAAGCTGCTCTGGGATTTTCCCAAGGAAGTCCTTTGGCGATTGCGAGTTTCTCACATAATAGGAACAACAATATCACATTGGAGGCTACCGATAACAAGGTAGGTTCGCGAATGTTCCCTCTGGTCGTAAGTAACTCTTGTGAAGGTCATGCCCCGGTGCCGTGTGGACTACGAGACGGGAGATGAATGGAATACGGACACGAAATCGTACTCCTCGTACAACATTGCGTACCAACTGCAAGACATGCGACTGGATGCGGAGCGGTCCGAGTTCCATCCCCTGGAAGTAAAGGTCGGCATGGGGATTAATCTTCGCCCAGCGGCAAGTCGTTTAAGAATACTCAGGAGTTCCTCACCTGACGATTTATCAACCCAAGGGTACAGAACAGCCTCTTCCGCAGATATCATTCATAAACCGTAACCAAGTATTAATTTGGGTTTCAGAACCCACTTCCAGGGCGCGAATACGCGGAATTGTGGTTCTACTCAGTGTCAGTCGGATCGGATATATTTCCTACGATCGTGGACTTAATAATGATTTCAGAGTTATCTCGACAACATCCAAGCAGAAGAGAAATTGGCCATAAATGAAGAGGAGGATATTGAACTCGCTACCCTGCCTTTGAACGTTCGTAAAGGCAAGCCTATCTAACTCATACCGGAGGGATCTGCCTCACATATCTGGGGCCATAGAAGAGCCACCTGAACCGGGAACCTCGATCGCGCCAGTGCAATATCCAGGTGGCTCCGGTCCAAATAAGTTTACAGCAGGTTTTATCTCCAAACTCGGTCAACGATCTTCAGTCGCTCCTCCTATTGACATCCCACCGCATGAATATTTGGCCCGCGGCTGGGACGTCAATAACAACGAATGGAGAAGTGCTCTGTGGCCTGCGCTTGACAAACATTCTCGAGCGGCTGTGTACGAACGGACATCTCCTGTTTGGAACATCGAGTGCCGGTCGAAGCAGGCTCGAAATGCGAGAGTAGCAAACATACAGCCGTAATGAGAACCGAAAATCTTTGTTCGGGTTGGACGCTGTAGTATAGCAAGTTTGGGGAAAGTTATAATACATACAAATTTCCTTCGATTTACTATTGAACATTGATTAGTTCGTACTCGTTTGTTTTGTATCTTGTTTGTTGTCCGCTGCGAAAAGCTAAAATATGCGAGGTACGAGCATCAGATTGTTGTAGCGTTTGTCTATTAGAGACTAGTGTTAAAGATACAACCTTGAGCACATGGTTCAGTTCCTGACCTTGTGGATTATTTCAATAATTTCATCTCCCTATCTTTATTTCACCATTTATTTCACCATTTTATTTCACCGTTGCTCGGTCGTGATACAATACGACTCACAACAACCATATAGTTCCCACAGCCTATATACCAACTACTTCCTCACTACCGCTATTTGTTATTGTCTGCGTATAAAAACTTGAGTACTTGTCTTAGTTTACTCACTGGTTTGCCTCGAAATTACCTCTTGCTTGAAAGCATCCTGCTGAGCTTAATTCTACACCTAGGGCCGGACAGCCTTACCGCCAGACGGTCACCATCTCTCACTACTATCCGAGGTATATCGCTCATGTCTACGCAGCCAGGTCACAGGTCAAACCTTTGTATCTCTCTTTATAAAACTACCGATATCTGTCCGAAGCCTTTAAACTCTGCTCCAGGACATCTGGACCCGAAACGTTGGAGGCGCCCGTCATTTAGCACACTCAGTGGTCTACTAACTGACCGATATCTTAGCGCTCAAAGGCAGACTAATTTCTTCTCTCTCTGTTCCGAAGAATTTTTGTCAAAACCGCATCCCGGCGCCTTTGGTTTCAATCCTTGTAGACCCGACAGTAACCGTTGAGGCAATTGTCCGTGGCGTAATTACTTGGGGTCGAACACATTTCTATTGGCCTGCAGGGATCTAAACCGTGTCCAGGATCCGCCGACAATACCCTCGCCCCAACTCGTTTCTTCGTGTAAGTCGCCACATGTCGCCCCCGGTACAAGTACTGAACTTATCCAAGACCCGTAACAAATCGTATGAACTCGTCAACTAGCGGAATTTAACTGAATGCACAGCAGAGTTCCCCGCGTCTGAATATTGGGGAGTTGACATGCAGGTTGTCTACGCCACCAACAACACAGTCATATTGCCCCAGACGGCTGGTATTGTTGAGACAGGTAACCGTGTTTTTCTTTTCAGCTGATCTATTCCGCATCCTCCTTCATGTAGGATCAGCTTTAATTTATCTCGCGACAACCGCGTATCTACAGTATAAGGCCATCAGGAAGGCGACTTTGGATGTTTTCACCGGACTCTTAGCGATTCTAAGCATGAAAAACCTCCAGACATTCATCCTTGACATGAGTGCGTTGGCCCACTGAATCGCGTAATTTTTGAACTCACGAGCACGGACTAGATGGACAGCTGTTCCCGTTGATCCCAAATGCACAAGTGGGTGCCTCGATTCCTTTCGTTGGTTATGCACTGATTAGAATGGGACAATCTGTGCAGATCTGGCCGAGAGTGCTCAACGCGGTCATAGGAGGGGAGGCCGACCAGATTTATCTTTGTCGTGGCCCATTTAGGAATTCTACCAGGCCTAGGGGCACCCGGGAACGGCTCCACAATTTGCTGTGATGTTGAATTCGTGCATTCGACTCCACCGCCATGTTGAGATAAGTTTTTGTTCAGTATTTAAGTTACCAGTGGAAGGGAAAGACCGTCATGAAACGCTCACAGCGATATTCAGGTTCTCCTCCCTCCTCGCTCTATGTCTTCTCTATACACGTGAAACAAATCTGGGATGTTCAAATTTCGTTTATCCGGCAAATGCTCAATGTCCATGGACGCTCAATTGTCATCCCGCTCTACACCGAAACGCGTATTGTACTATGAGCCCCAGCGACGAGCTTGTCAGTATTAAACTTTATTGCAGAGCTCCCGAATAAGCTTGATTATGCTAGACAAAACAACTTCCGAGGCTTCGAGGTCACCTTCAAGTGCTTAAATGCCGGAAAACGAATCGCGGTCGAATTGCGAGCTCAACCAAGTGGATGGCGGCCCGCGAAGCCGGCCGACAGCCGCTTGTCTTAGTACGCATGACGTGGCGCATTGCGCCAGTCCTTTCTTCCTGCCATCACTGAACGTATGAGTATTCTCTCCTTTCCTCAGCCTATATCTCTTTCGAATACTCAATATGCCTTTCGTAAGAGGAGAGGAAAAAATCTTCGCTTTCGCTACTCGGTGTGAGCCTTACCATTTGTGGACTCCAGCATCAGGGCGACTCAGGGAATATACTGCCAGTGTAGTGAGGGGGGGGAGGTTATTCACGCTATTTTTCTCATACATTGTATGGACTATTTCTATGCAAGACCTGTAGGTTCTTATGCAGTCGGCGAACAAAATCTGTGTCTCTAATCCGTCAGATCCCTAGGTGTATGAATGGCGCCCAACGCATGACCTGCTCCTCGCCGACCTTTTCCCTGAGTAGACGGGTGGCATGATGAAGCGCGAGCGCGGTGCCTCTACGCTTGACTTCTCCGCCTTCGAGCAGCATCTTGTATACTGCGGCCGCCACGACTGGTGCATCTTCGTCGCGCACCGACCACGACGTCGCGATGACGCTACGATAGCCTGCTATCAACATTCCCGCTGCTAGATGCACACCCTCCTCGGAAAGATCGAAATCCCCCGCAGCTGTCTGACAAGCAGACAAGAACACGAGCTCCCCGTCCGCCGACACGTGTCCAGAGATGTCGGCAAGCGACAGTGTCTCTCCATTGGCTAGTATCAACGCACTATCACTGCTGCGCAAAGGATACTGGTGCGCATGGCAAGCTAGGTGCACCCAGGTGTTAGCTTCCATTCCAGAGAGCACTGCCTTGGCAGTCGCCTGGACTCCGTTAAGCCATTGGACCTTTACGGCGCCATCGGCTGCCTTCGTGATTGCCTTTATTTCGTCTACGGTCTTCGGTATTGGGGAATAGCCGTCCACGCTCGGTTGGCTTACAGCAAGAATGCCTTTGAAAGGCTCCGGCCGATTCGAAAGGGTGTCGTGTGCGTCGGCGAGAATGGAGAGTGTCGGTGTGTATGACGAACAAATGTATTCGTACGTTTTTGATCCCTTCTCCTGACTGTCATACAATCCAGCAGCATGAAGGGGAAAAAACGAAGTCGGACCAGTAAGGCACCAAGTCAAACGAGGCGTTTCCAGAAGAGTACTTTCCACGGGCTATGGTTCGATTTAATTAGCTGATGCACCATCATACAGAGTCGCGCCCCACCTTCAGGTTCATTTCGTCAAAAATGGGCTTCACGACTTTCCGCCATAGAGCACCAAGGACGCGATGAATGGTATTTAACCTCGGCGTGGAGGCCAATCCACGACGATCTTCGTGGATTTCATCTCCTCGGGTGCGAAAGTGATGGACCTGCAGTTCCTCACGAAAGTCGGATTGAAGCCTAGCTGCAAATTCTTCGGTAACGCCCTCCAGACGAATGTGAATCAGATCCCCCTCTCCGCGGATAACCAAGGCATCGCATTGTGTGCCCCACAGATTTAGCATCACCGCAGGCGCCGTGCGTGCGGCGTAAAGAATATGGTGGAAGGGCTGTGGTCTGAAGAGATCTTTCCAAACGGGATCGGTGTAAACTTCTTTTCGCAGCTTCCACCACTCGGCTTTAAGGAGACAACCAATCTGGTTTGGATTTTTAAAAGAACTTGGGTCCGCCGGAAGGTCGACGTATATATCCAGGCCGAGATACGCGATGAGAATCTGCCGCATCTTGCCTTCCAGCTCCAAATGCTGGGTACCTCGCATGTTGGTGGCGTCCAGCGGGGCCGATGCACGGAGATTCCACACGAGCATCAAGCATTGGTCGAGCCACTCCGTCGCTTGCTCGTGGAGTCCTTTATCCATAGCGAGAGCAGCGGCACGGCGGCCAAGAACGGAACTGAGCGGAATCTCAACCACCTTCTGCATCAACAGAGCCATCAGTTGAACGAAGAACGGTATGAATGCATCTGCCATGAAGGAGAAGGCATTGCGTTTGCTGACGTTATCCATAGAGTCGATGAGATTCAATATTTTCTCCAATGGGAGAATCTCCCTCAGTGACCTATTCCATAAGTTTACAGGTATTCGATGACTCAAGACGGCCGGCTCACCTCAAAGTGTGCCGATATACGTCTCGGCTTTGATTACGATACATAGGGTTTTTCGTGAGCCCCCAAGCCGTCGAGAGTGTGCTGGCCCTGATTACTGCTGCCACGAATCCGGTCACTATTCCGTCGGGACGGCCATCATCGACACGCTCTGAGTTGAGGTAATCGAGAAGAGCAAGAACATCCTCTGCCGTCCACTGACAGGCCAGAGTAGTGCTCCATAAGGCCCCTGTGTGCCCTAGCTCGCCAAGATAGTGGACTTTCAAATCGAATGAGGCTGGGGAAAGAGCGACAGCCTTGTGAAACAAGAGCAGAGAGCGCGATAGCACACGGTGAAGTTCCACCAAAGTCTCTGTGGGCTTACGTGACACTTGTATCTCGACTCGGCGACGGAGGGTCAACGCCAAGTTCAAGAATAGATAATGGCGATCCGGATCTTCCTCAGACGTGCGCTTGAGACACGCTTCAAGAACACCGACCGCGTGGTTGGAGTACTGAATATCATCAGTGTCCTCGAATTTAGCGGTAGATGCATTGGCGTTGGCCACGGTGTCCAGATGGCCCTGTGAGGGGTGGTAGCTCCCCCCGGCTGCTGAGAAGGGCATGTATAGGGCCGCAGACAAACTACCCATTGTCAGCAACGAAGATAAATGCACCATCAATATACCTTTCGGGATCCGTGCTGCAGTAGACTTGCATTGAGAACTCAGCAGCTTCACCCATAAGCCGAACAAGAGCAGGGGATCCAAGAGGGGTAGAGTCCATTGCGTGCAATGATGAGGTAGCCTGCTGAATGCAGCATTTATATTGTTTGGATGGTTATTATTATGTCACGGCGCAGGGCTCTTTCCGTCCAATCGATCTTGACTGTAAGGTCATCGGTAAAAGAGCTGTATCAGACCTTTTGGGGCTCAAGCGCTTGAACAGCGCGCGAAACAAAATTGTCTACGTTCGCACAAGGGGTGGGAATTGACCACTATATCGCCGCTGGGGCGCGCTGCTCGCTGGCTCAGCCATAGCATCACCCTCTGCGTAGGGGCCCTCCTTACAAGCCTTTTCCAGCAATCGCAAGCCGCAGCTTACAGAGTGTATATGCCGGAGATGTCCGGATAGATTCGATTTCAATTGGTCGCACGTAGGCGCTTGAATGCATCAATAAAGCTTTCATAGATCTTTACGCGCCGGTGTTTCGAGATGTAAAGGGGGCGGGCTCTTGAGCCCGGTTGCCAAATCCAATATAGACTAATCCACCGTTCTTACCGACATCCCCGGTGGGACAGGCACGAGCGGCTTCATTTCGTGCTTCCATTTAGGCGTCGACCCCAAAAAGATGGATTATGTAAGTTCTCAAGATGTAAGTCACTCGGTTCCTGACACCAAGTGGTTGCAAATGAATTTTCGGGGTGGAGGGTTACAAATTTCAACTTGGCATATGATCTGCGCTCGAAGTCAGATCCACAGGATGAAGAGATCGATAATCACATTGTATATATAGTTCACCGTCCCAGCGGTAGCTCTTACAAGTGGAGCATCAGAGTTCGCCCCTCGCCAGCCGTTGCTCTCCGATCGCAAACTGAACTTAGATCGATGACCAGATGAATATTATCTGGCTGTATGTATAATGTCTTTTTTTCACCGTCCCAGCGCTAGCGCTTGCAAGTGGAGCATCAGAGTTTCGCTCCTCGCCAGCAGTTTCTCCGGGTCTGATAGAAACACTGGATCTTCTAATCCAATAATCCTCGAGGGCAGTGTGGATATGTACCATCGTAGCACGAGTTGTCGATATATTAGAATTTCGTTAGGACGCCGTAGTGTTGAGCCATTCTGGCGAATTTGAGAATAGCCGGACTCTACGATTGCCACAGATAGACATCGCACCGTAATCGACTCGAGACTGCTATTAAATAGCTCATCAAGCAGTAGCGTAAGTACGCCCATCAGGCTAGATCGTATGTTTCAACCAACTTGGCAATAAATATCACGAAGGATCACAGCTCTGAGTCACGGATGTGGCATACCAGGACACGCGCAGACAGATAAAGATTTCAAGCATAAAACCCGGCGCTTACCCCATTCTCGAATTATGCATCATCACAGTACGACTAGGGTTCCTGTCAATTTTTCAACTTCCAGGAACCGTAGGGCACTGTTTTGTGAGTCACTGTGACATTTGAAGCGCTTGAAGAGCTATATCGGACCTTTTAGGGCATTCCCAGCACATGAACCAAAATTGTCTGCTTTCGCACAAGGGGTGGGAATTAGCCACCATATCACCACTGGGGCGCTCGCAGACTCACCTACAGGCACCATATTAAATTGCGCCTGAATACATCGATAAGGCTTTTATAAGCCTTCACGCACTCGTGTTTCAAGATGTCAAGCGGGCGGGCCCGGGCCGGTTGCCAAATTAAACATGAACCTTTACCAACATCCCCAACCTCAGCGTTGAACGCCTTCGCAATCCGGCGCGATACCGGGACGCCGTTCAACGCGAGCACAGGCTGTGTAGACTCTGTAGGGGTAGCGTCGAAGATGAGGTGCATGGACTCTTTGAGTACACCGCCTGCCCTCGACTTATCAACCTAAAATCTGATTTCTTGGCAATGCTGAAGATCTGTGACCTGGCGATGTGGGAAGCTTATTTAAAGATCTCAAATTATGACTTCATGCTGAAGCTCATCTCGTCGAGGAAGGCTGTCCAGGTGTTCGCAAAGTACATCTGCCTCGTCCTGGGTCTATTCGACGAATCACCCCGTGGCTTTTAGGATTCTTGGTTAACAAACAGCTCACCCGTCTTCTCAGCTCCTCTCGTGAGAGGTTCATTACCTACCGTGGATAGGCTTTACAGCGAGGGAGCCGTTGATGTCTGTAGCATACAATCCGGACGCGTTGTATGTCGGTACAGAACCTGCTTGTTCCTTATTGGGACTTCCATAGTAATACATCTGTCCTTCCTTCTTTCCGGTGGGACAGACACAAACAGTACGGGCGGCTTCATTTCACGCTTTAATTCAGGCGTTGACGCCAAAAGATTCATTGAGTGGCTTTCAAAATGTAAGCCGCTCGGCTTCTAACACAGAAATTGAATGTGCGAGGTTGTAAATATATTTTTGGGGTGAAACTTTCGACTTTCAGCCGGAACGCATATATACATATGATCTGCGCTCGAAGTCAGATCCTCAGGATGAAGAGATCGATAATCGCATTGTATATATATTTCACCGTCCCAGCGGTAGCTCTTACAAGTGGAGCATCAGAGTTTCGCCCCTCACCAGCCGTTGCTCAGGGTCCGATCGCAAAGGTGAACTTTCTAATCTTCCCGGGCAGTGTGGATATGTATCATCGTAGCACGAGCCTGCTCATCAAACAGTAGCGTAAGTACGCCCATCAGACTAGATCGTATGTTTCAACCAAGTTTCAACCTCACGATGACAGAGAGGAGAATATAGCCACCACTCGGCAATACATATCACGGAGGCTACAGCTCTGAGTCACGGATGTGGCATGTCATGCCACTCACAGCCTGATAGAGTTCAGGCACGGAAACTGATGTTTACTCGATGTTCGAATTATGCATCACCAAGCTTCCTTTGTTCAACTTTCAGGAACCGCAGGGCACTGTTGTTTTGAATCACTGTGACTCTTATTTGACGCTTGAGCGTCGTAGACACATGTGCACATTTTCACACAATCTGTAAATAGCACCAGGTTACACGATTAAAACCCGTAGACTTGCATCCTCGAATTGTGAATCTTGGTCACCATACTCTACCTTGAAGAGTCCTGCATCACCCTCTGTCTGAGGTCCGTCCATCGTATTTTCTCAAGGCTATATTGCCGTCCTCACTTTGTGTAGCACCGCCCGATCCCCACGAACGCCGATCAGCACAGTCTTGATTAACCTCGCAATAATGCTCTTGCCCTGGATCAATACCGAGGTGAACACGGTACGCGAGGCGCTTTGGTATTTGTTTCGGTGAGTACCAGAGTGCTCTGCAACTACCTGGCATGACCTACCGCGCAGATATCCTCCATCAAACAAGTCTGAGTGCGAATCACTATTCTAAAATACTGATGTGATGAGCTTATCACTACTTCGACAGGGGAAATGTTCCCACCGAACTGGCTCACAGGTGCGAGAATGACGTCCGTTCATCAGCGGTTGATGAATAAGACGGTAGAGTCGAAAGCCCGCCGCCGCTTCTTCGTGCAGAAGCGTGAGTGCGTAGGCGAACCTCTTGAGTGCTGCTGAGGCGAGTCGATCGGGATTTAATAGGTTGTGGGACAGTCCACGTCCACGTTTGTTCGCGCTGCTCATTGGGATCAACAAATACAACAGTCATGAAATCCGGAACTTAAATGGATGTGTTGCAGACGTTCTCGACATGCAGACCTTCCTGGAAAAAACTTTGCGTGTACCATCCAATCGTATCCAAATCCTTCTTGACGAACATGCGACGCGGGCACAAATCTTGCAGCACATCTGGGATCTCGCATTTAATCCCGGCCTCGACATCCGACATGGTGACCCCATTCTCATTTTCTATGCCGGGCATGGCAGCGAGTTCTGTGCCAGTGGAGACGTCAATTCGAAAATACAGATGCTACTTCCCCACGACTTCGTACCTGAAACGCGTGTGGATAAGGATTCCCAAGCAATCCTCGACATCACACTCGGAGAGATGCTGTCTGACATTTCCGCGGCCAAAGGCAACAATATCGTGAGGCTCCTGTCGCATCCTCCAAAGCCGTCTTAACCACAGTTATTATTTAGACAGTCATTTTGGATACTTGCCACTCGGGTTCGGGCACCCGGAATAGGATATCTGGCTCTGAAAAAGTGAGCCAGAACGAAGACCTCATGATACGAGGAGTCGAACTTCCTCCGAATTATACAGTCCAGCGCATTATGCACAACAACCCTTCGAGTCATTCCGGTGTCAGACACGCGAGTAGATTGAAAAACAGGGGTCTGGCATCTCATGTGCTTCTTGCAGCGTGCATGCCAAATCAAATTGCGCGAGAAAAGTCTGGTCGGGGAGTTTTCACTCAAGAGCTTCTTCGGCTCCTCCGTGCGATCGGTGCGGACAAATTCACGTACAAGGAAATTATCGAACGCTTGCCGGAGCTGCCAATGTATGCATCATTTCTAACAGTAAGGATAATCGTGCTAACCGCGTTGTCATGTCAGGCAGAATCCCCAATGTGAGGGCATGTATAACGGGCGTACTCTGTTCAACGGCCAAGTTCCAAGCACCGGACGGATGCTATATCCAGTTTACATCAAGGAGGCCGACATCGTGATACAAGCGGGAGAGGCGCACGGGATTATGAAAGGCGCTCAATTTAACGTCTTCGCCGATGACGATCTGAATCCCGATCGGTCAATCAATCTGGTTGTCACGAAGACGCAGGCATTCGAGTCTATTGCCCAGTATGCGACCAGGAATTCTGACCTTCTTCCCATGATTCCCGGGCTAAAAGGATTCTGGGCGCTCCAGAAGAGCGCAGGCGAACGTGAGGCCATTCGTGTCCGCATCCCCCTCGTGGACTGTTTCATCGGCCTCTTGCATCATCTCGCAGTCAAAATGCAAGAGGCAAAGCCAGACACAATGCAGATACTGCTCGTGGAGGAGAACGAGCCCGCAAATCTTGTATTGCACGTCGCGGGCGAGACGGCAGGACAAACTAGGATGATGGTCAGCTTTGAGCCATCGGACAGCACATGTCAGAGCCACGGCCTAGAACGAATGCCTTACATGGTGCCGCTCGAGGTGACCCCCCTTTATTCTATCCTGGCTCATGCTGCCCACTTCTACTGGCACCTCAACCGATCCTCTCGACGTTCAGGGCTAGCTCAATATGTTACGGTTCAATGCACGCAGCTAGGCGAAGATCCTGCGAAGCCGCCCGCGTACCCCGACAAACCTGTCTTCATACCACTCGGAAACGATTTAATTGAGGACGGAGAAATGAATCTCGAATTGGATGGCAGACCTAGTGTTGAATATGGCTTCACGATCACCAACAACTCCCCAGATCCGCTTTACGTCGGCCTGTTCTATTTCGACATGAGCGATCTCAGCATCAGTAAGGCCAACGTCATGTTCAGTTCCTCCGCTGACATTGCAGCATACAGGTCCGCTCTACGTGCCACCACATGCGAAAGAGTCCAATGTTTTCCCTTCGATCCCTGGAGATGGGAAAACTCTCACCATTGGATACGGCACCGGAGGTTGGCCAGCGATCAGTTTCAAGCTGCCTACGCTACCGAACGGTCGACTTGCGGACGTCGATATCGGATTTTTGAAGCTTTTCATCTCGACAAAATATGTTGACTGTTCGGAGATGGAGCAGCAGTCGCCATTTGGCAATTTCCGCGGAATTGTCGTGCGTCGAGAGTATAGGTCAGAGGTGTGGGACACGATCAAGATTCCCGTCGTTCTGCGGAGGAAGGCGGCATCAGTTTAATGTCAACATGGAGTAGATAGATATGGACAGACAGTGGTACTACCTGAGATAACCGTGTTCTGCGAAGACTTCTCGGAGCATAGACAGACTCTCAGACGAGAATGCTACATCAGGAAAAACTGTTCCATGCTTCCTCTTGTCTTCGGGAAATCGAAGAGTTCATGGATTTCCAGACTCGCTTGCGTGCGCCGATATTGCATCTGACATGGAGAAACCTTGCCCACTGTCTAGCCGCACGGTGATGCTCAGTTCGCGTCGCGCCGATGTGAGATGGCGCACGGGATCCGAGTTTCGAAGCGACGCTGTGGGCAACGCGGTGTCCAGACCCGCATTGTAGGCTTCGAGAGCGCTCAATCCTTGGTTCGTCAAGTTCATTCCGACTGTGGTGCCCTACCACAACCGCCCCATCTGCGCCCAAGGCAGCACGCGGTACTCCAGAGTAGTGACGCTCGGCTGGCGCCACAACGAGACCTCGGATGGATATCGCAGCGAGACGTGGGCGTGAATGTCAGGCGTAGCAAAGGCCGCCAGCGACATGGGGAGCGCGCGCCCCCTACACTGTGCCGTCGAGTAGGGCAGGCGGCCAGCCAAAGGCGCCGTCTGCATCGAGGCGGCGGACGGGACCTCCGCCCTCATGGCGCCACGAAAACTTGATGTGGCACGTATTACGCAGCTGACGAGAGGAGAGGCGTGAAGGTCTGCGTGCTCAGCGAAGACGGCGCCATAAGTGGACATGTAGGCGGACAGCGTCGGAGGCATCTCGATCTGCAGTGTGCATGCAACTTATGGAGAGCGGGTGTTCGGGATGAGTGCCGCGTAGTATGTCGAGGGCAGAGCACCGCCCGTGGGCGCACAATTTTCTCCGAGGATGGGCGACTGGGAACGTTGGGGGCAGAATTCGGCGCTCAGAACATGTGCGGCATCCCGGGCGTCAGCCACGTCCATGTCGAATATCACGTACTAGGAACGGAGGATACACGAGGGCGCCCCGGCGCGGGAAGTAGGAATGCTGAATGCCTCGACGGACACTCGCAGGGATAAGTATGAATCCGTAGATCTGTGACAAGCGAGCACGATCCGAGGCACGTGCATGACTGCGAACGTCCAAACTTCTTCGGCGTGCGGTGTAGATGAGTGGATGATTGAAACCATGAGTACGAAGAACACCGCCAATCAATTGTTTGGAAACAACGCTAATGGCAAACGTAACAAACAAGCGCGCCTTTGCCAGCAATTCTTCTTTCATTCCCAGTGTCGTCGTCTGTATTCGTATTATTCTCCCTCGTCGGATTCTGTCTCAGTGCGTCCCGGAGCTTGAGACAACAGAGTTCCAGCCCCGTTATTCGAATTTTTCTCGAGACTCTTCAACGCAAATCTGGAAAGCCCGGGGCCCTATAACAAACCGAGGTACGAGGTTAGAATTGTTATAGTATCTGTTTATAAGAGACTACCGGGGCCCCGGCGGGCCCTCGCTGATGAGTCTCACGGTACTATCGACGTGCGTGTACACCCTCTCGAGCTTTCCTTGGAGATTTTGTCTCATGAACACTAATTGCGTCTGCGCGTGGCAATTCGCGCGCACCGGGGAACGAGGAAGCCGATGGATCACGTTCTCTCGTCCTGTGAGTACGTAGCGCCACGACTTCTCACAGCACAATGTCGACCGCCTCCATCGTGTTCTACGATATCCCGTCAACACTCCCTGGCAAATGTTTCTCACCCAACCTTTGGAAGACCAGGTAGGTTTAATCACCGATCATTTTCGCGGAGTCGACATTGACCGATTCGTGTTCCTGCAGATATGCGCTCAACTTCAAAGGCATACCGTACGAGACCGTCTGGCTCGAATACCCCGAGATTGAGCCTCTCTGCCGCGAAATTGGGGCGGCGCCAACGAGCACCAAGCCCGATGGACGCCCGCACTTCACCCTCCCGGTAATCCACGACCTGTCCACAGGTACGACTGCTTCAATCCACATATGCTGCTGTGGCTTACACTCGGTTGTCTATAGGCACGGTCGTCTCCGATTCATCCAAGATCGCGGCGTACCTAGATGCAACGTATCCCAACACACCGCGCCTGATGCCCCCGCACACCGTCGGGCTCCACCGCGCCTTCGAGGACGCCGCGCACGAGCTCATTATCCCGCTGTATCGGTACGGCCTCCCACCCTCGCACGCCGTCATGAACCCGCCGAGTGCGGATTATTTCCGGCGCACGCGCGAGGAGTTTTTTGGAACGACGCTCGAGAATCTCGCACCCACGGGCGAGGAAGATGTGATGGAATGGAAGAAGTTCAAGAATGGTTTCGGAAAGATCGATGAGTGGATTAGGGCGAATGGAGACGGGAGCACGCATATTATGGGTGACGCGCTCTGCTACGCGGACATGTGGATCGCGACATATGTTCTTTGGATCAAGATGGTTCTCCCCGAGAAGTGGGAAGAGGTGAAATTGTGGCATGGCGGACGGTGGGCGAAACTGTTGCAGGAGATGGAGAAGTACGAAACGGCCGTGTAGTCGTTTCTCACTCAATTAGCAGAATTTGCATGCGTACCACGCACCACTCTTGTCAGCCTCCACCATATCAAGTTTTTCTGTGCGGTTCACTAACTCATCCTGTATCCTGTGGCGGTTGAGGCACGCTGGTGCCGAAAGCGTCCTGATATTAAGCAGGGATTCCAACGAACTTGACGATTTCGCCAATAATCAACTCGAACGCTCGGATGACCAGACTTGAATGTTCCTTTGAATTTGGGTATCTCTATCTCAGAGTTCGCTCTTCGGAAGCTGCCTGCAGCCGATGGTTGGTATGTACTGCCATATACCGTACAAGTTGAGTGGATGATTCCGGCCGTTTCCGTCATCAGCTGAGAAATAGCGAGGATGCCGTGGGGTAGATTCACAACGGAGACTCGAACTGAGTGGTCTCTGCGCCTGTTTCGCTGCCAGACGCGGATGACCAAAATATTTCTCTTTGAGTGGCCGAATCTTGTGAAACTCCTTCATCCGACAAAAAAGTCTATGCCAGGCCAAGCAAACCACACATGGAGCTCTGGTCAGTGTCTTTCTGAGTCCTGGACCTCTGTTCTTTTCGCTCTTCGGAAGCCTCCAACGACCGGCTTGTAAATGCTCATAGCTAATCCCGTCCGTTTTAGTCACCAGCTGACGGATACCTATCGTTTACAGGTGTAAAACCAAGATGTCGTGCCTGGGCAGATGGACTCGAAGGAGTAGATCGAGAACAGCCACAGGTAGTGTGCCGCTCAGTATAAAGACAAGCGACGATCAAGCAGTTTCGTTACTCAAGATCCATGACAATGTTTCACAGACTGCTCCACTTCACCAGCATTCTACTTCTCTCTCTCGCTGCCGTGGCAGCGCGGTATCCGTCCTTCGGAACGCAGGGCCTCCGGCGTCCTGAGCGTCGTGATCAACAATACCTACTCCTCGGTCAATATTCTCGACTTCAGCCTCCAGTCTGACCTCGCGAATCTTGTAGAGATGCTGAGGTGATAGAGCCAAAAGTATGTTATCTCCTTACCTGCCTTCGATAACTCATTTGAGGCTTTTTGTATAGCAAACACAGATCTTGCCCTGGCGTTTATGATTATTCGTACTTTTGGCTCTATCACTTCACTCTAAACGTGTCGATATAGCCCCTACCAAAATTCTAGCTCATTCAGCCCAGATTTGAACTCAGTAATTGGAATTTTCAGTCGGAGGGACTTCACATATAGGAAAATGCAAGATATAATATTTTCTCTGATGTTTCTCTATCACCAAGTGCCCATGAAGTACTCCAAATTATCTGACTATGTTTCATCTCAATCCATGCCCAGCTCACCGAGATATGGGCAAATCGGTCGCAAGAATCGGAAACTGCCCAAAACGGGTATTTTCTGATTCGCGCCCTCGGTACTGCCATCTGCTGTAAACATGGCTCGTGGGAATCTTGGCTCCGCACCATTGGGAAAACTTTATGTAAAACTGAACCACGTTCAGAATTCTTACATTCTAAATGATCTGAAGACCAGCACGCACTCCTTCGAGTGCACATTTGGTGTACGGGAGGCGCCACAGAAACAGGTGTGTGTGGAAATCACGCGGCTGGCGGAAATCATGCGAGCGTCGCATTTTGATCGCGCTAGCTAGTAGTAGTCTGGGCTAGGAGAGTGCGAGTAGTGTGTATTTTCCTTGCAGAGATTCAATTGATGTTCTTGGCATTTTTCCACACAGAAATGGGAAACAAAAAAAAATGACTCCGGGGGGGGGGGAGGGGGGGGGGATTTATTATACTCGCGTGGTCCAAATGTCTGAACAACGAGTTTACCGAAGGCATACAGGTAGTAATGTAAGAGTGGTTACTCCTGCATGTAGCTACAGGAACTCCGTGTTGCAGGAAATCTGAAGTATCTATTTCCTCAAATTGACAGCTGTATGCACATTAATATTGACATTACTCGTACGTGCCTCATGCTCGTCGCTAGGGGAGCTCTAGACTCGTAACCAGTCTGCCAGGTACGGCAATTCTCAGTGCAAGCACTATGCTGCCTACGGCATAGTGCTTGCACTAGTGTTGCCGCGGCTCGGCGCGGCTTGGCTAGCCGATTGAGCCGAGCCGATATTAAGCCGAGCCTAGCCAGCCGTTGTCAAGGCGGCTACAAGTGGCTCGGCTCCGACTGGAGCCGGTTCAAGCCCAGCTTAGCCGCGGCTTGGCACCGCTTTTCGTGTGCACCAACACGCTGCTTTCCACTGCTCTCCTGAGCACTCTACATGTTATCTGATCCTCGCTCCTACCACGGACAACAACCCTTGGCTTAGATGTCTTGTTTCCCATGGTAACCGTGCTATGATGTCAGTATATCGTCGCGGAATGTTCGCCCTGTTCGCCCTGGTTATTTCAAGTCTTCGCGCCGCATCGGGCCAGCGCATTGCTATTTTGCCTCAAAAACATAATGCGGGCATGCAAGCAGAAGATGGAGCTCCCTCATCGCCGTGTCAACAGATCAGTCAATGAAATGTTCATGCTCTCTTCTGGTATAAGTTTTGTACCGTTGTTTAGATTCGGGATTTCGCTGGACACCGATCAACCTTTATGCATATGAATGTTTCCATAACATTGTCGAGGTCCAGGCATATCGCGACCTCCGTTCAGACGGAATCTTGACGAAATCAATGCCTCCGCGCCGCAAACAGTTCATGGGTGACCGTCTACTAGCTACTTTCTCCAGTGCGGCATTTTTTTTTACGATGGCCACCAGTGCAAGCCGAAATCTACCAGTGGAGGTGCTCGGAAACCTCCTTCCACCTGGCAAGCACAAAAGGCAACGGTACCCACCAGCCCCACCACCGACTACTATACATTCTGATTCAGTCCCAGTTGAAAATGATGATTTCGAAAGTGCGTTACTCGTTTTATCAATTCGGTGCTCACTGAATGCTCGCTTTAGGCCCTTTTCATATTTTCGACAACGCTGAAGCCGACGCTGATGCAGTGCTTGGAGGGTGCTGGAGCTTTGCCCACCTTATCAATTTAGTCGTGCAATGATAATGGCCCTTGGAGAATACCTATTTTTTGTATCCTCGCAGCTGGCTTTGTTTTGAAAGCCGACTGTGCGATGCAGATATAACGGTTGTAAGAATACTATATGTTTGACTCTCAGTCGTATATAAAACAGTATATTCACAAGGAAGAGAGAGATATACAGAAGAGCAAACTATGCCCGACCCACCTCAACACCTCTACCACGTGCATCTTCCACAACAGTTCGCGACCCGCATGGTGTCCCTACGATGCCCACCTCGCTGCGCTGAAGTTGATACCGCTAAATACGACGCTCAGCTCGCCCACGCGTATCCCAGACAATGTGGTATTTCAAGCTATAATCAACACGGTAAGAGAGGATGCGGGATGCACGAGCGCACGCCTGTGCACGGGGGCGTCGACGAAGTGGCTCAACCACTACTGTCTTCCTGTCGTTGCCGCAGAAATGACAACTCGCGTTTAGACAGACAGACGAAGGAGCGCACCATTTTTTTGCCGATCAAGATCTGCGCACAAATGCTCATTTACTTCATGATGAGAGTTTAGATACAGCAATGAGATGTCGGCGGCAACAAATATGCATTTTTTTTTCCGTAGCCGGCCACTGAAACAGAGTGGTCCACTACGCGCATAGAATAGCTTGTACCTGCTTGTCAGCTCGGTTGGTCGACGGCGAGCTGCGCCTGCCTTTGATCACGACGACGTGGTATATATGTAGCCTCGTAGCGCACACAGAGAACACCGGCTTCCCCACGCCCTCCGGCACTGCGCGGGCCTATGTCCAAAATTGAACGGTTAGCATACTGCATACGGGCCAGGGCAGGGCAGGACATGCAAGCAACATAACTTACCTCCTCGTAGATCAGGGCGTGCTTCAGGCAGCCTGCCCGGTGCGCAGCTACGACCGGCTTGTCTATACCTGGATGCAGTGCCGGGATGTTGAGGCCATGGACAAGCCGTACGACGGCCGCAAGTACAACATCGGGCGCTGGCCTCATAAAATTTCGCTTAGTTCTAGAATCGAGGGCGGAGGAAGGCGTACTGTTCGCACAGAAAAGCGTAGCTACGTGCACAGAGATGCCGATGAGGAGATTTGTGTTCGGAGATGTGTGTACACCGAGTGCAGTGTACTAAGCCGTGTCTTGATTCGACATTAGATAGGATAAAGGTGAGAGAAGCCCGTAAAGGCACATACCTCAATGCCAAACGTACGGAGCCCATGATTTCTGCATCATGCTCACCCTGCAGCACCCGCGTATACTTGTCCTCCGCTCGAATCCACCACGCAGTGCGGGTGGTTTGTACCGGGACTGGCAATATCTCAAAGGCATCACTGCCGTTGGGCTGGGTGAGATTGATGAGTTGGCGGGCGGGGAGATCCACCCAGGGAGGGGATCCTAGACATCTAGCGATAAGTATGCGGGGTATTTTGTGCGTTGTCAATACTGCAAAAGCCATGATGAGTGCCGAGCTCCAAAGCCCCCAAAAAGGAGTTAAAAGCCACAGAAATGCGCAAAAGAGACAAAAGCGATGAAGTATGAGGTGGGAAGCTTGGAGGAAGCATCCAAAGGACTTGTAAACGGCCTTGGGTACTCCACGGCGTATGCGGAGGACGGGAAGCAGACATTGGTCGGAGACAGCAAGATCAGATAATGTACGGCACATCCGATAATCATCTTCTACGTCGAAACTCGAATTCGTCGAGTCCTTAGGCCGTCTTTGGCGAAAAAGGGTGTTAAAAGGTCGCAGATGTGGTGAGGAGTCGTAGCACCAGAATTAATACCTGAGCCACGGCTGAGCTTCAGCTCAGCCGCAAGCCGCCCAAGCCAGCCGTCTATAAATGGCTCGGCTCGGCTTTAGGCGGTGATGGCTCCGAAGCCATCACAAGCCGAGCCAAGCCAGCCGTAGCCGAGCCGCGGCAACACTAGCTTGCACTAAGTATTGCCGTTCTTTGGCAGGCTGGTCACGAGCCTAGGGGAACTCCATCACATCCAAGCCTCTAATTTCATCTGCGTCGTTTTGGATGCCCTATCTCTCAGGCTCTTCTACTACTTATGTTCGAGATTCTAGATCTTTACCCAAGGATTTGTAGCTGAATAGCCGCTGGTACTTATCGTGAGCGCGAATTGAGCTGGACACCACCGCTGATCGATCGATGGCAATACCGGGCCGGGCTCTCCGCCTCCTCCCACGTCTTTCTCCACAACAACTTGAACTTGACAGTGACAGCCTGAATGGACCCCTATGCGCTGTATTCTCTACACGGAATTCTGGGCCGGTCTCTAAGCGACGAAAATCGGAAAGGATGGCTCCATCATGATCGCATTACGCGGCCCATGAAGCTAGCGGCTCAAACAATCTCGCCGACATTTTATATATTCACAACTATTTTTTGCATTAGCTTCAAGTTGGCCCGGTTTACCTCAATACATTGAAGATACATTAGGTTTCTGCAAAACTGTCCGGCTCTCCTTTCAGTGCTGCTTGATTGAATGATGAAGCAGCTCGCGCTTCATTGAATTGGGTTCTGGCACCGCTTCGATCCTGCCGTAAAGTGCATCGTGTTCTTGTCGTGTCCAAGCACTTTGCTACCGACTATCATCATGCCCCCCGCCTCACTCTCTCCCCGTCTCCTCAAAGCGAAGCATTCCTTCCGACATTGGTTCAAAGATTTGAAAACAGTGCTGCGCTCAAAGTCGACATTTCAGACAGCCAGCGCCTCGTCACTTTATATTTATCCCTCGGAGGATGGGATTGCAACAGAGCCCCACGGTGATGACAACTCTGTTGCATAATCTCCCTGGCTAATGGGAATCCAGATTTACGCCCACGGATCTCATTCCACGACCTCCGCAACGACGGTAGGAATTCACTCACGATATCTGGTACACCAATCAAATGAACTGCAGCGCAAGCAAGTAACACAACGATGGACACTCCATCGTTGGGAGAACTCGCAGCAGGGATGAGTTACAGTGTAAGCGGCCAATTCTTCCGGCTGATATGCATTGCAGAAGGCGCATCCCTTCGGGTCCCTGGGCGCATCCCCGTAGAGGCTGTTCCGGTTCTAGGTAGGCAAGCATGGAAGTTTTTCAACAGATGAACCCTGATTCCTTCTAGATGGTCCTTCGTCCGCTCACGGTAGCCTATTTGTGTTTGGTTCGCGTCCAGCTCCTGATACTCATCCTTTTCAAGGTGCAAGCCAGTCGACCATCAAAGACAATGCCAAAACAGCGTGGCATGGCTTCAAAGTCGTTGCCAAGAACGCGGTGGCTTTAGTGGATGGTACCCCCTTCAAGATCCCCATTGCCGTCCTGAATAAACTCATTGACGCCACAGAAGTAGGCATTTATATCTCACTTATCAGCTGTCGTCCTCAGTCGTCATATCGTAGGCTGTTATCGACAACCAAGAGCTGATTGCAGAACTCCTGTTGCCGATTGGAAAGCGTCTTACCATTGTGAGCGAGAAATTGACGCAAAAAACCCTCCCCGAAGACGTCAAGCCAAGCTGCGACCGTTTTACCAAGTGTGTCCTCTCGCAATCACCCGTTCATTCAGGGGTTCATGTCCTGGTAGTTCTCTGAATGTGGCCACGAAAGAGCTCCAGGAGATGCATGCACAGGGATTATTCAAGCGTATATTGGAGCTGGGTGAGCGACCCACACAGATACAGGCCGTTGTTCGCCGAATCGACGAAGCTACAAAGAACTTCGAGGTATGTAGTGCCGGTACGGAACGTGGATGCGCCCTCAATGTGAATCTATAGCTCGAGTTGAATTTGGCCAACTTCTTACGGACTAACGCGGCCAAAGATGATACGGAGGTGAGGACCATAAATTGAGCGTAATTTGCGAGACGCAATTATCATCGACTCCAGGTTATCCGTCTCCGTGGCCTCCGACCTAGCCAGGACGTCAGATATCCAGAGCTTCAACGTGAGTCTTGTGTCAAAGGGACTCGTGAAGGAATCGTCAAAAAGATCTTAACCTGGTGTAACGATACATCTCCGGAGACTTCCACCGTGTACTGGCTAAGCGGAACGGCTGGGATGGGGAAGTCAACCATTGCATTCACTATCTGCGAGCGTTTGGCCGAGGATGGCAATGCTTCGCGCCTGGATGCCTCTTTTTTCTGTTCACGCCAGGTTGAGGGCGGCCGTAAACGGAAGCATATAATTCCCACCATAGTTCATGAACTTGCGCTCAAACTTCCGCTCTTTTCTCGAGCCATTCTTGATTCCAAGGTCGACACAAATCTACCACCAGTCAAGAAACACCTTCAGAACCTCCTTGTCAGCCCTTGGGCTGCATCTATCGGGGATCGTGATGATCTTCCCCCGCTGGTCGTGGTCGTGGATGCCCTGGATGAAGTAGAGGACGAGGATGGGTCGTACTTCTTGGAAGACCTTCTCAGCAACATCGGGGAGCATCCACACCATTTCCACGGCCTCAAATTCTTCGTCACAAGTCGGCGGGATCCTCGGATTGTAAAAGTCGCACAATCTCTCCCTGCCGATGTTGTATTTTGTCTGGAGGAGCTTCCTTATGCCAGTGCTGAGCACGATATCAACGTGTACCTTCGGACATCGCTCCCCGCACTTAGTCACGATCAACTCTCTGCACTTTCTAAGCAGGCATCTGGACTATTCATCTATGCTGCAACTGCTGTACGCTTTATTGTTCCTCCGAGGCAACGGGTCCCGTCCCTACAGGTTCAAGAAGCTCGGTTGAAATTCCTCTTGAAGACATGGCCTGATCAATCTCGTCGCGGAGCCGACGGTCTGGCGGTTGATCACTTATACGAAGGCATCCTGGGCATCTATCTTTTGCCTATGGCCATGGTTGATAAAAAAATTAATGCGGCCATTCTACACACTGTCCTATGTTCCGAGGAGCCCATGCGTATCCCCGACATTTATACACTCTCAAACCAGTCAGAAGTAGGGACTGCAGACGTTGAAAAGTTATTCAATCCCTCCACTCGGTCCTACACATCTCGGGTGATCGTGTTTACTCGTACCACAAATCGTTTTCCGACTTCATGTTTGATCCATCTCGATTTTCAGACCAGAAGCTGGCGGAGATTTGCTGCCCCACTCCGGCCACACGATTTCGCCTGGCCATTCGCTGTTTCCGCCTCATGGACTCACTTCGGTTCAATATCTGTGACCTACCATCATCCTTTCTCAACGATTCGGAGGTTGTGGACCTGTCCACACGAGTCACCAAAGAAATCCCTTCCCCTTTGCAATACGCCTGCCGTCACTGGGCAGCGCATATGTCAAGGATACCAGCCGATGATGACAAAATGCGAGAAGAGATTATTGGGGTGCTCGAGACATGGCTTCAGCAGCGTTTGCTATTCTGGATGGAAGCCATGAATCTGATGAAGGTCATGCGGGAGTCCTATCCTGCGTTGATTTCTGCACATCAGTGGCTTGGACAGGTAAGTCTTGCCAAAAGGAAGGTGGAAGGAGACTCATCTTTGGTCAGAACATCAAACCAGAAACACTACAGGACCTTGTTGCAGCAGAGAGACTGGCTATTGTGTTTGGAACCAATATCATAGCAGCAGCTACCCCTCATCTCTATCTCTCTGCTCTTGCTGGCTCACCCCGATCCTCAAGTTTAATAAACAGCTGGCTTGATCGGTTCCCGGGAATTCCTGAAATTGTTGCACAGCTATCTAGGACAGAGCCAATATCAGTATTTCACAATGAGAGTTGGGTTATGTCTGTCAGGTTCTCTCCTGATGGCCTGCACGCGATCTCCGGCTCCGATGACAACACTGTGTGCATTTGGGAGGTAGCAACAGGGCAACAGCTACAACAGCTCGATGGACACCAAGCCAGGGTGAACTCGGTCGGGTTTTCTCCGGATGGCCTGCACATAATATCCGGTTCAGATGATTGCACTGTGCGCATCTGGGAGGTCACAACAGGGCAGCAGCTGCAACGGTTCAATGGACACAAAGACCGGGTGACATCGGTTGAGTTCTCTCCAGATGGCCAGTGTGCAATCTCCGGCTCTAACGACCACACAGTGCGCATCTGGAATGTCATATCAGGGCTGCAGCTGCAGCAGTTTGATGGACACCAACGCTGGGTGACATCAGTCGGGTTCTCTCCAGATGGCCAGCGTGTGATCTCTGGCTCAGACAACATGACAGTGCGCATCTGGGAGGTCACAACAGGGCAGCAACTACAGCAGTTCAATGGACACCAAAACTGGGTGACATCAGTCAGGTTCTCTCCGGATGGTCAGCATGCGATCTCTGGCTTAAACGACCACACAGTGTGCATCTGGGAGGTCATAACAGGGCAGCAGCTGCAGCAGCTCAATGGACATCAAGACTGTGTGAACTCTGTCGCATTCTCTCCGGATGGCCTGCATGCAATATCCAGTTCAGATGACTGCACCATGCGCATCTGGGAGGTGGTGACTGGGCTGGAGCTGCAGCAATTCAGACATGAAGACTGGGTGAGGTCGGTCGCGTTCTCCCCAGATGGCCAACATGTGATCTCTGGGTTGAATGACCACATCAGGAAAATCCAAAATGGCCCCATAGCTAGTGGGTGTTTATGGGAGGCTATGAGGTGCTATGAGCTGCTATAAGAATTTGTGCATACTATGGTGAGCTATGGTGAGCTATGGAGAGCTATGAAAGTTGCTGCTACAGCTATCATGTTCTATGACTGTCTATCAATAGTCTGGTGAGCACTAGATAGTGCTCTATAGTGACTGGCTGGTACTACATAGTGCTATGTAGTAAGTCCCAGAAAATGTAGGTAGCAGCAATCATTTGGCACAATGCCAGGTGTTAATATGAATCCTATTTCAACTTTCTGGCAGTATTCATGCACATCTGGGCCCAGTTCAAAGCATTGAGTTTCTGAAAACCGCCGTGTCTGAAAAAGTATTTTGTGTTTTACAGGCTAACAAAGGCTTTTGAGGAAAACTGGCATTAGAGATGTCTTATAGCTCTGATTGAGCTCTACAACTTTTGTTTTGGGTCTATTTTTAGATGACTGACCATTTTTGACCATGTTAACCTCACTTATCTATCAATATCACTACAACTACACAAGTGTGGCCCACCACTTCGGTTAATGTTGAACACAAGTTGAAGGATGGCCTAATGACGACAAAAATGGTAAGGTCAGGAAGCTGACAGCAGAAGTTCAATTATGACAGCACAGTTTGAAAAGGCTTCAGACAGATGGACAGAGGCCGCAATTTTAAAAATAGGGTGACTAGGGAACCTATAATGTATACTGTCATTGAGGTCAGTAGTGAGGGGAGCAAGGTTGAACTGTGGTTAAAAGGTAGATGAAGCATGGGGTAGCCTTATATCTCATCAAATATATCACCTAACAATGGTTGTTTAATCTAGTATGTAAGTCTCCTACTTTAAATTTTATTTGTAATTATGAGGTCGCGCGTTCGATTCTCCCAAGTTGTATTCATTTATCATTGAAATATTTAAGTATGTGCTCAAACTTGCAATAAGTCAGTAAACTCAGTTATTACCTGAATGACAATCGTAGTAACAATGAAGTGGTTCCAAGTAACAAAAGAAGTTGGAAAGCCATTATTTTTCTGAAGAAATATCCTCCATTATGATAAACATGCCCCACTATGAGGTGCTATGGGGTGCTATAAAACTGGACCCCCCCCCTCCCACGTTTCTATGGGGTTGGCATTCTGCTATGGCAGCTATGGGGGTCTATGAGGGGCTATAAGGGTACTTTGTGTTTTCCTGATGCACACAGTGCACATCTGGGAGGTCACAAGAGGACAGGAGCTGCAACAGCACGATGGACACAAAGACTGGGTGAGGTCGGTCATGTTCTCTCCAGATGGCCAACATGCGATCTCCGGGTCAAATGATCACATAGTGTACATTTGGGAGGTCAAAACAGGGCAGCAGCTGCAGCAGTTCAAAGGACACAGAGACCGGGTGACATCGTTCGGATTCTCTCCGGATGGCCAGCGTGCAATCTCCGGCTCCAATGACTGCACCGTGCGCATCTGGGATGTGGGGACCGGGCAGCAACTGCAGCAGTTTGATGGACACCAAGACTCAGTGACATCAGTTGGGTTCTCTCCGGATGGTCACCGTGCGATCTCTGGTTCATCTGACTGCACAGTGTGCATCTGGGAGGTTACAACAGGGCAGCAGTCACAGGATATTGGTACGCTTCCACTGCTTGATTCAGCAAATTCTTCTGACATTACAGATAATAGGTGTAACAAGCTCGCATGAGTCAGGCCGGGGTGGCTGGATTACCTCGGGCAACCAGCGTTGCTTGTGGCTCCCTACGGAAATGTTTCGCATCCTCAACACTCCATGGTGCCGTGTCATATCCGCGAGGGGCTCTGTCAATGTGGATCTGACCAATGCACGACTCGGAACTGAGTGGAAGTACTGCTACAATGGACATGTTTAATGTTTGGAATGAACATTGAGACATTTGTATGCTTTGCTAGCAGCAGCAAAGATACCTGCGGCGTACTTCCGTCACCCAGAAACACTATGGAGCTTTATCTTGTCCAAGCTTAGCAAACGGTAAGTCTCCTCGGAATTTAAGAGCCATGCTACTTCCCTTGTGAATGAGGACCAGTCCACGGGAAGGAGCGGGAAAGCGAGTATGAGATGCTGAGCGTGCCGGGAAGTCCACGACAAGTATTAGACGAGGTTTAGATTTTATGCATGCCTTAAGCAGATTGACGCTGACGCGAAAGTGAATGACAAGGTGACTGACGCTTCTTCCCAATGTCCGTGAACTAACGTAGAAAAGAACAACTCCAATTATTCGCGCTGATCATTTTGCCCTGGGATTGCGGAAATTTCCCGCCGTAGTCAGCGTTTCTGACTGAAACATGCTATAAATGTCATCAATATTCCCTCGACTGCTCTCGACTCGAGGTTTAAATTCTTTCAATGTTCCCCAAAGCCATCATCATTAAGCCTCAGAAGGCGCCATTCGTTCTCGGTTCTCGTGAAATTCCTTCACCCTCGAAAGGCGAGGTTCTCATTAAAAAATGGGACGCTTCGCAGTTCATTGAAGATACACTTGAGCAACAGGCCTTGTATTCCATGGCTGCTCTCATCCATCCATCGTTTTCACCAGGCAGCACTCCTCTCTCGGAAGCATCGGCGTCGATTTCGGAGTCACTGGCTTTGCACATGACTGATCACCTTGCGATGGTTTTGAAGCCTTGCTTGAGCGCGACCCGTCTCGTCTCAGTCCTTCTATGCTTAGCTTGATGTCCCAGGAAGAGCCGAATGAGGTCGGTGACGAGTGGGAGTGGAATCCATGTGAGACTGTCTGGCTCGACGCAGGTGTCTCGTCTGACGTCTATATTCCGGAGGACCCGTTCCCTGTGACATCGAACTGTAAGGTCGTCCGGGTTGGTGGCTGCCCTATTCAAGAAACCAATAACACCGAGGAAAGAGAAGTCTATGCTGGTTGTCGTGGCTGTAAGTGGCACCAATTTGAACCGACCAAAACACAAGCGTCCGGTAATAATTCCTCTTGTACATATGACATGGCATAGCAGAAAGTCGCAAAAAATGAATGGAATGCAAGTACTAGATGTGGACAGAGGGAAAGAAAAGAGAAGTGTGCGCAGCACTCAGTGACGGTCGGCTTCTTTCCGGTGGAGGTTGGACTCGTAGAAATTGATGAGCTGCGAGATTGGTGATAGGTCAGCAGTATAGGAGTGATTTTTCGGAACATGCGCACTAATTTATCTGTGCATACATTGGAATCTTTCCGGATGTGCTCACCTGCATGCATGAGTTCGCAAATTAAAAACTGAAGGCAGGCAGACGCAGAAATGCATAGCGGCATGTGCAACGTGAAGTACACATACATCGTTTCGTCTACGCACTCGACACTGTCGATGTGCGTGATGAGCTGACAATTTTTTCCTCTTTCCTCTCAGTTGTTCCCCCTGCGGACCATCCTGATACACCTCATGATTATGGAGCTGGATTCGGCCTTCAAACTGCCGCTCCAGGGACTTCAAATTGCTGCTTCACCCTTGACTCTGGAGTGGTTTTCAGAGACCCATGTGGCGGAAGGATCTGTTCCAGGTGTTCTTTGTACAAAAGCTGAGGTCAGAAGTTGTTGAGATAATCTCGTAACAAACTGGAGCACATTGTACCCTGCATGCGGGTTCTTATCCAGTGTTAACAACCACTCTTTCTTCTACTCTCCCTGACAATTATTATTCGATCAAATCAACCTCTATTATTTGATCAAATCAACTTCTGCTATCCAAATCTCACCATATGAGTACTGTGAAGCACCACGCCGCCTGGGGGTCATGTTCATCGACGCACATCAAAGGGTCATGTGACCGAGTGTTCGATTTCGTTTCGAGCGCGCAACCGCGTTATTCTCGTGTTGGATGGGTGGCTGGCGAGTACTCATATCGGTATCATATTTATCATCTCCACACCATTTCCCTTCCCATTCACCTCCCCCCCACCTAATATTCCAATGTGAGGTGCTGTCCCGCGCCAGGCTTGGCGTGCGAACGATACGTCGAAGGCTCGGGTCGAGGGGTGAGGACATCCTACTTAGCGGCGCGACGCGGCTCTATGCGGCACCATGCCGTGCCCCAGCAGTGGTTTTGCATACTGTGTCGGAGATGTTAAGCTTGAGAACGATCGGGTTTGTGATGTGTCGAAACCGGTGAGCGGCAAGGCAATGTGTCGGGCTTTAAAATATGTGTCCGCATTTCTGAAGCTTGACAGGTGTGTCGTAGTCTCGCGTTTGGGGGAGCCTCATCTGGAAGGCCTTTTGCAACCCAGCTTCTTCAGCATCATGAAATGAATCGCCATTGATCCCTACATTTTATTTGAAGTGATTCCGGTAATAAACGAATCCAAATGTTCCTGTGCAGAACATATGAGTGCCATGACAAGCAGTCGAACATCGCACGAAGCCGCATCCGGCGGTGCCGCGCGATACCTCCACGCATCGACATTACCGACTGGCTATACCCCTGCCGTCCATGCTTAGCTCGCACAAAGAGAATGGAAGCGGAGGGGTTCAGGATGACGGGACGACGGCATTAGTAGCGAGAGCGCTAGCCTCCTCCACGTTGACGTCATACTGCTTCAGTCTATGCACTCATTCAGACAAGGAGGAGAAAAAAAGAGATCCCTCACGCACCCCCTTCAACTCTAGCTCCGATCTCCCCCGGAGCCTCGCCCATTGAAGTTACATTTTGAAGGACCCACGACTCAGAGTCACGGTTCTCGCCGCGCTAGAGCCAAGTCCGGTTGTCGATGATTTCGGGGCGCGCAAGGGCGGTGGCGAGGGCGGTGCGCCGAGGAAGAGCGTTATTGAGGAATGTACTAACCGAAACCGCAACGGATGAAGCGTATCTGTGGCGGTGCAGCGGATCATATCGGCAACGACCTTTGCTTTCTCAGGCCACTGTATCCGCAATTCAAAAGCGGACAGACAAAGACGAAGCGTTCTCTTTGTTGTTTGTCGCTTCGGAAAAGGAAATCGGAGGACAATGGCTTGAATGCCCTTAAAACGCGAGAGCAACGCTTTCACGACTCCTGCTATTCCTTCCTTCACGCCACCACCATGGATCCCCTCAAACCTTCAGACTTGGGCATCACCGAAGACTGGAATGCATTCCAGCCGGACATGAAGGGCTACATTCCGCCACAGGGGTGCGACCTTTGGCCAGATTGCGAGGACATTGAGGTGTGTTTCCAACCCAACCTTTAGTAGATCGTCCCACGAGCTGAAGCGCCCAGGCTCAAATGAAAGAATTCACCAAGACGAAATACATGCGCGACAACAATACACCCTTCCTCGCTATGTCTGTGGCGAACAGCTTTCCGGCCACACGGCTGACCATTCGCGGCGAAACCTTCATAGTCCCATTATCACCGTGGGATATGGCGTTCTTGGCCACTCATCTTGGAAACGCTGATGCGGCTAGGCATGTCGTGTCAGGAGAGGAGGTGCTCCCCCACTTATGACATTATTCCCTTCGACTTGGACTGATTAAGGATACGCAGGTTGGAATTTCCAGCAACGCCAGCCGCTCGTTCATCCGCAAGACACACAACGATGTTTTGCACAAGTTTAAGATCTTCACTCCCGCCCGGTACGGCGGTGTGACACAGGGGGCAAACATTGAGGCACTTGTCATAGGCGCATCCGACAGGCACTCGCTGCGGACTCGCCGCGGACTTGCTCTGTACCGGCACCTAATTATGTAATACAGCCATGTTTCTGTGCGTGGGTTCAATTCCCAGCAGGGCCATCCTTTTAACCTCGGACATGTTCCTAATTGCAGCACCATTGGATATGAGAATCATGCAGTGTGACAGTTATTGACCCAAAGGTGATCTAACTGCAAGATCCAATTCTTATCTGGCAAAGGGATGATGTCTTTGAGGTGCTCTCAGAGATGTGTGCAAATATATAAAATGCAGAATATTCTTCGCAATTGTGCAGTGTGGGGACAGAACGGAGGGACTGAATGGAGGTGATATGTTGTTGGATTATTTGAAAGGGTACCTTGAAGGACATATAGCAAGGACACCTTCTGCAGCCACATTTTAACAGGCCATTCCTGGGCCTGCATAGGGCTTTTCACAGAATGATATGAGACAAACCAGGTCCTTGACTTGTTGACATGGGGGAAAAGTCCTGGGCTTACTTGTGGTTCTAAAAACTGCAATCAGTATTCCCTGCAGATGATGGTTGGACAGTGATAAACCTTAAAATGACAACAGCTACTTGTCCAGTGCTGAGATCTAACCAATACAAACAGATACCTTCTCCTACATTTATTTATCATGAACTGGAATCAACAGCGGATTTGATTTGACTCATTATGGGTAACAGCGCTGAAATTAAGAAGATGGCCTTTCACGGAATCGAACCCATGCACACATACATGGCTGTATTACATAATGATGTGCCAGTACAGAGCAAGTACGTAGCGAGTCCGCAGCGAGTGCCTGTCGGATGCGCTTATGACAAGTGTGCCTATGTTTGCCCCCTGTGTGAAGCTGCAGAAGACGCTTGTTGCGCTGGACATCTTGGCGAACGGTTCTCATCAACTTGCGTAAGTCCTTCAAGTTGGTCCCGTTTCCGCTCACATATATAACCCGCGCGCAGAACCGCCGCTAAGGACGATAACCACCTCACTACCATCTTCGTTATTCTGCCACTGTTCACCGACTTTGCTGAGATTAGTGTGCAGGCCATACATCAGACCGCCACCAGCACCATGAAATTACCCGGGGATCTCAGTCAAAGTGTCACTGCTATCGGCGTGTTCGCTGGGATATCCGATGCGCGCGTGCATGTAGCGGGGGCTGGCAACGTCATTTGCCTCACCTACTACATGTACGTCGTCGCCTCTTCCGGACCTTTCTTGGTTCCAGAGCTCCAGTACCTCTCTGGTGCGCTGCCACCCCTGCGTGACGCATTCCGCACCTGGAGCTATCGTCTGAAGATTGGCGCCGACGCGCCGGCCCTGATGCTCTGGTTTCTTCGCGGCCGCCCCGACTCCGCCGAGGACTTGAGAGGAGATGACGCTACACTCCTCTGCCATCGGGCCCCTCTGGTGAAAGCTTACGGCTTCAACATCTACCTTGGCCGGCTCGTTCACACAATGGAGTCAGAGGAACAGGAGATCCACCATCCCTACAAAAAATACTTCGAGTCGGTAGAGGAGATCAAGCGGTCACGACTGGTAATGTCAGAGAACCCCGAGGTAAGTTACGAGTGGAAGGAATTGAACACGCTCGGGGGCTCACCTGTGGAGCGACCCGGCTTGTTAACTCGCGCCACCCGAATGGTGGAGGAATCCGCCGACCTACAAGACAGATTGATGAATATGGCGCCCGACGAAGACGAAGATGATATTGACATTGTAGACGACTCGGTAAGGCATGCGAATTCCAGAGCAAACCACGGATGATGACTTGCTTCAGCTTTACTATGCGACGGTAGTCTACAAGCACAGTGGGTCCTCTTTGTATTCCCATTTCGGCATTGGCTCAAACCCATTTAGTTCGATCGGCCTCGTTTCTGTTCGTTGCGCCCTGAATTTGAACGGACTATCGAATGGCGTTCCCTGTAGTTGTTACTCACACCGTAGGAAATAACACTCTTTATTACCATACCATTTCCCCTTGTATTTGTTGCTGCATATATGAGTATCAAAAAGAATCTGACGTCGTACCGCTGTCAGAAACTGCTAAGCGCACCTTCTTCTTATGCACGCTCCTCGACACGCAGGTCCTCATGAGCGGAGGACCAACAAAATATTATACAAATCAGGCTGGCTACTGATTACCGTTCCCTCTGAGGTCATGCGTGTCAATCGCGGAATGGAGTTGTGGGTACGCGTTTGAAGCGGAAAAAATAATGTGGGGCGCCCCACCGTATAAATGATGGGGCACCCCACTGAGATAAAATAAACGGGGTGGGGCGACTCTCGAGATAATGTCCTGTGCTGAATAGGGAAAGTACAAAGGGGGCGGTGAAACTGGCTGTGAAATAGCTGTGAAAGTCAAAGAAGAATTATTGGCGGACGCACAAAGGCAAAAATAAAGAATCTAGCCGGAACATTGCCAGCGAAATGTAAACCCAAACAAATCTTACACTGAGAGTGTGACCAGAATGTTGACTGCTGAGGCTGCAGCAACATCCCATCAGTATAAGCGGACATCACGAACCAGCTCCGTCACACTGTCTGGAAAAACAGCTAGCACTCCCCACCGCGGAGTCTAACGCTGCGGAATCGCAATCTCAATCTCTGCTGAGCAGCAAATAGATATGCATAACAAATAACAAGTTCTCACAGCAAGCATTAACGTAAATAATAAATATGGCGCGAGGACAGTCTTGAGTTCTAGCAGGGTCCGTGAGAATCCATTTTGGGGCCTGGGCCGGGGGCCAGACAAAATTTTACAAATTTGGCCCAGGTAAAGTGATTGTCATAGGCCCTGTTCTAGCCGTGTTCCCAATTCCTTTTTCTAGGTCGTTCGGGGGCGGCTTCGCCGCAGCAGGTATGACAGGCGCCAGCCAGAACACGGGGTATTGTCTCTGGATGTTATTGATTAACAGTGCAGAGAGCAGGACAAGTGTCGAGGAAAGGAGGATGACAGGGATGTAATACCATCCCATTGGGTAAACCTCGGGACTGACGGCTGCGAGAAGAGCCGTCGCGCCGGCAGGCGGGTGTGTCGTATCGGTGATCTGCATTGCAACGATGGCGGTGGCGGCTGAAAGGGAACCAGCCAGCCAGCGAAGCTGGTCCAGGCGCTCGGTCGGAAGAAGGGCGAAAAGCTTCGCGATACAGACGCCGATAACGGCGCTGATGAAATGCCCTCCCATGACTGCTCGAGGCTGGGCAAATGCTGCGTCTATTGCCCCATAGCAGAGGACTGCAGAGCCGGCCTGGAGAAGTGAATTAGGTTTGAGTCTTCAATTAAATTCTTGATAGCTCACATAACTGGCAATTATGGATGGTACATGGCGCCGCAGAAAATATTGCGGATAACTGAAGACAACCTGAAGGACCGAAAGACCGAGGAATGCGCCGAGGAATGACCAGAACCACACAACGTAGTTGGGTTGCTTCGGTGGAGGCTTGGAACGGTAGCCAAACCAGCGAGAAGTCCAATGAGGGAGGCGTGCAAGAGGACTCTGGTAGGAAGACATTTCAACAAGTGGTAATGGGTGGAGAGTCTGAGACTTCCATTCAAGTATAAATATGAAAGCACTGTTGTTCATAGGACTCGGCATCACCCAGTCATTCAGAGTCCAAGAAACCACGAGGTAAAATTCCATGAGTCATGCTCTTTTCATTCGCTGGGCGTTATGGAAAGGCAAATCAGGCAGAAATGGACTTCAGATTCCGAAGTCGTGAAAGCCCGAGGCTTGGCGGTGATCCGCAATATCTGCTGCTCTCGTTCGTCGGGCCGGACATCGGGGCATCGCGTTGAGCGCTACCAGGCACTAACTATGTACAAAAACCATCCGGTGATGAGATCATCTGTGGAATGGTCGTTGTCATTCTAATATTGATAGATTGAACCCAGAATGGTTGACATTGGCCTTGAGCCTCTGTGAACACAATGTGATGGTATAAATCTAGTCTGATTCTGAGAACTATTAAAATAGTGCAGAATCATTTCCCCTCCTCACTCAGTACCATGAGCGTGGGGAGAGGAAATTCAGTGACTTGTGCTCAGTCTGGCTTGGGAGGGTGGGTTAGTAACCGTGTCCAGCCCGGCGTCAAGGACCTCACAGTGAGCGCTGAGCCCAGTTCCTGGCCCACATTCACACACACCTCGAGTTACAAATGGGGCGTGGTTCCCGTCCAAGGAGATATTCCCTATTGTGGAATTATTGCAACCTCATACAATGATCGCTATCGCTTTTTCTGAAGTCGCCGGAGAGGAACAAACTAACTATTGACTAGGCGTGAGCACCGACGTGTTATACCGACTTGGTTGAATCCCCGTGCGGTCGACAGTTCCACCCTCCTCGAACAGAAGGCCACCGTGCCTGTTAAAGTCATGCATGCACCCACGTGTAATCATGCGGTACTTCATTTGACAATTGATTATTGCTGATAGCCTCATGCCGGTCGTGCTTCCTCAATCAATATTTTCCCACCTTTCCCACCATGGTGCGGCCTCATGGTCAGAGGCTCCTCCAAGCCCCCGTCCAAGACCGTACGTTCCAATTGCTTGCCACAGTTGATTTGTTTTCCAACAGACCGCGTCCCTCGTGCAGTAATTTCAGCACTCATCCTGAGACCCAAAGAAAGCTCACGCCGAGTTAGACAGAGTCGTTGGACGAGACCGTCTGCCTTCCGTTGAGGATGAGAAGGCAAGTACACACACCAGGCGAATACGGGTTTGAGCAGAGTGATAATGAACAGAACCTTCTTTCTATTGCCATGCAATAATCAAGGAGATGCGTTATTTTGGTTTGGAAATGCAACCAGAATGTGGATCACTGACGACGAACGCGTGGCCACAATCCGTTCTGACCGGGCACTCCGCATGTCGCGAGCAAAGACTTCACATACAAGGGTAAGTTTATTCCGAGGGACACGGTTGCTGTCGTGAATACCTGGACTATGTACCACGAGCCATCTCGCCACCCGGAGCCGAACACCTACAACCCCGAGCGCTACTCGGGCACAAGCTCCATATCAAAATTTATTAGAACTTCAGGGTCATTGAGGTGCTTAAACGGATAGCAGAGCACCGTGGATTCAGGCTGGATTCTTATGTGGGAAAGCCCCCGTCGATTAAGGAGGAGGAGGAGGAGGTATTACCGCAGCGGTCACATTGAGGTAGATCATCCAATGCATTACAACAGATCTGCATTCGGGAGAAGACGATTCGATTCCGCTCGAGGACTTGGACAGCTAGCTCCACACACATTTTTTGTCGTATCTTTGCGTTGTGGCTGCAGACTTGTGATATGTGGAATCGCGAGAGGTCTCTAATTTATTTGGGGCCATTACATCCAACATTGCGTTGCAAAATTGAAGTGGACTGAAGATCAACGCACAAGATGATGATTCATCTGGAACGGAATGTTCGTCGGAGGCCAAAGCACTAGGCTTTATCCAGGCTGCAATGGATCACCTTAGTGTAGATCACCCAAAAATCGTAGCCAGGATATTCCCGCGTTGTTTGCGATATTGGGAGAAGGCGGTTCGAATCCGCTCAGGGACATATCGAGGCGCTTTCGGTTTCTTCCTTTTTTCTTTTAGAATGTTTCCTTACTGGCGATGAGAGCAAGCTATGGTCTTGAATTAAAATCTGAACGCTTCACTGTGGGCTGGGTTAAGTCCCAGCGGTGCAAACTGCTGACACAGGCTTCACTATCATTCTAAGAATTTCGTCGCGCGGGAATCGGCTCAGGGATGGGATGACTGAAATCTGGATATATTGGTACGTACCCGGTCTGGCTTTGAACCAGGGAAATTCCCCGTTGATCAATGCAAATCACCCACTGAATATTCGGCTGCATCCTTAAAAGTTGCATTTGGGAGATGGCTGCTCGACTCCGCTCGGGGACATCCAAAGTGGACTATGATCTCTTTTTCTTGACCACCCAGATTTTTTTACATGTGCAAGATGATTCAGAGGTGGTGTCTCAATGAAATTTTTCCTGCCCAGGTTGGATCTGAAAGCAAGCGCACCTTGAACCTTAGGATGCAATATACTTAAAGGGCAAAACACCAAGTATGTTTCATCCAGGTTGAGTGGGTTTTCATGTTAGGCAAGTCCTTGTGGATCAAAAGTATGTAGATCGCCCCACTACAGCGCGCGTTCATGTACTTCAAGTTGGGAGACGGTGGTTCAAATCCGCCGGGAAACGCACGCCCTGCGAGGTTTATTTTTTGTTGGATAAATTCCCTAGTTGGGAGTGATACTGTGCGGAGTGTTGAATTTTTGCCGTCTCCAGTCTGGCGCATCACGAAATATGCCAAAAATATGCACCGTGCGAACAATCAATCACACACGTGCTCAACGCGGCAACAGCGCCAAACGAGTTGCCCTTGTCTTCCTCCTTCTGTCACTTCCTCGACTCCGTCTAGGATGGACATCCCCGGCCGCTTCGGCACAATCGAACTCTTGCGCCAGCGTCCTGCCACCAACACCAACATCAAATCATCTCCTTGGGCGTCGACACGCCCTTTGTCTCCGTCGGACGCGACACGACCTGCAGCGTACGCCTCTACTACCCCGCCGTCGCTCCCCTCCACGCGCGCGTCGTGTTCAACGACGACCGGAAGGCGTTCATGGAGGCGCTCGACGCGGGCGGGGTCCATATCCTGTCGACTCGCCTACCGGTAGTGAAGGGGGGAAAACGGACGGTGGCACTGGCAAACGGGAGTGAGCTCGAGATCCACAGGAAGCGTTTAGATTCATGTGCCTGCCGAAGGAGATGCGCGCAGCTCTGGCGACGTCTCCTGACCGTGCGTTCCTCTTTTCCAACTCTTTCTTTATCCATATTGCTGATATGATTCTTATTATGATATTACAGCCCCGCCAGCCGCCCCCTCCGCCTGTCCATGACCACCTCCGCGCAGGTCTTCTCCCCGCAACCCTCCCACGACCCGCGTCAGAATTTGCGCGTGCTGCAGTCGCCGTTGCGATTGGCGTCTCCGTCCAAGTTTCCTAGGAAGAAATCGAAATTCTCCTCGCCTATGAAATCATCCACCCCGCGGGGGCGTGGTGCGTCTGCGACTCCCACGGACCCCGACGACGAGGGAGATAGCGGGGGCAAGGACTCGGACGGGAAAACGGTCGCCCTCTTGCAGGGCGCGCACCCACGTCGTCGAGGAGGGGAAGGATTTGATCATATTGAAGGATCGTGCCAGGTTAGTCTCGCTCTCTTCTGTCTCTTCCTCTGCGTTGCTGACCTTGATTCCTTGCGTCCGTTTGTCCACCTTCAATACCCTCATTGGTTCCCCTTTTCTTTCTTCACTCGCTATTGTTGTCTTTCGTCTCCTCCCTTCCCTTCTCTTCTCGTCGACCCTTCGCTTCCCTTCTGCTTCTTACCCCATTCTCATTCCTCCAAGTTAACTTCTTCGCAAACTCAACACGCGCACGCAGCGTAAGCGGGTGAAGAGAAGTGAATATTTATGTGTCTTCTTGCTTTTGCGCCTTCGCCTTCGCTTTTGTATCACCAGTGGCTGCGTGCGCGTTGAGCAGGGGTTCTTCCGTTTTTCTTTGTTTGTTTTATCTGTCTTTTCTGGCGGGGAGGCATGTGTGCACACCGGCTGATCGACGCGCTGTGGTGCGCGTGATGCAGTATGCGTGTTTGTGGCCGTGGATAGGAGCAGTTGCGCCCGCGCCTCGGATTCAGAGGAGTAACTCCGCGCACTGTGCCGAGTGCGGTCGTGTTTGATAGCACCGCGCCCCAGCCTTCTGCATCGCGCGCCGTCTGGATAGTTCACTTGCTCGCGTGCGGGGTTTGCAACGACCTTGCGACCTTGTTTGGATTCCGTGTGGTCGTGGACAGCGCCGCTGGCGTGCATGTGCATGCATGATAAGGCTGCGATGCCCTTCCTTTGTTGCACTTTCCTCGTCCCTGCTGTTTTGTTTTCCTGCGTGGCGCGCGTCGCTGCTCTTTCAGTAGAGAAGAGTCGCGCGCGCAGTGGTGTGGCATGGGGTGCACGGCAGCTCTGTATCTACCGCCCAGGTTTCCCGAAGGACTTGAAGACTCTCGACATGCTCTTCTCGGTGACGAATTGCTGCATCATCTCAAGTCACCGGATCCAGTGTACTATGCCGCTCAGTCCAAACGTGCTCGACGACATAAGATGGCTTCCAATGGTTTATGTATGGCTAGAGAAACATTTCTGTTGTTTTGTTCAGTTTTTGTATTGCTCGTGTGGTTAATTCAACGTCTGGAGTGGTGTACGTTCGATAAAGGTCCTCGCGTGCTTGCCTGCAATACCCACCCTCTGGACATTTACAGTCTCTGATTCAGATAACCTATCGGACTCTGGCCAAATATCGCTCATCAAGACACCGTCAACACGATGTCCGCAACCTAGCGGCCGAACTGCAGTACGGGGAGCGCAGTCCGGATTGGGCAAAGTTATATTCTTTATTTGCGACTTCAAATGCTTGACAAATTCGCTCTGCTCCAATCCACTCCCACTTCCTTCTGTTGTTACAGAAATTCACACTTCTCGGGCCGCTCATGTTCCCTCCCACCCCCAGCCCCAGGACGTACGTTATTTCGTTCAAGGACTTAAAGTGTTCCTAATAGTTCCTTGACAGATTCAGCAAGCTTCCTTCTTGGCTCAAATACTCCCATCGTCAAGCGCTCGGTAACAGCCATTCGCCCAATTGTGCGTCTACGGATCCCCGAATTTTCCCCATTTCTGTCGCATTTTCTCCAGTGCTTCTCCAGCGTATGCATTCCCGATATATACGCAAACATATGAGCCACCATTCACCCAATCGTACTTACGTTCCTCATTTTCTCGGCACTTCGTAATCTGAAGTCGATTGTCAGAGCGCCCGTTCACTACAGCTTCGCCCCAAAATCGTCGTTCCTATCAGAATACATGCAGTCTTTCCGATGTAACGGGGCGTGTCACCCACGCCTCAGAGGACAGCAAACAGGATGGGATTGGGACGTGAGCAACGACGGAAGGTGCTACTGGTGTTACGAAAACAAGGGGAATACCAAATATCACCTCAATATTTATTGGGAGATGAAACTATGAGCTGCCGAATATACATTCCACTATCCCCAAGCATAGAAGAATTATTATATTTGGCACCCCGGGAGTTGCTTATGAATGTAGCACCCTTGCTATTTTGAGTAAAATCCCGGATGCCAAATTTGGGCAAAGGCTGGTGGTCCAGGGACCACAGAAACACTGAGTTTCTAATGTAAATGCCTGTAAAGATCATGGGAAACAATGGACTTGGTACACACTTTAACTCAAGCTCCAAGACATGTAGTCAAATTTTTTCGAATTTTTTGAGCATGCTTCTGGGAGGCTATGAAGCTTCCGAGCAAGTTGCTGAGCGATCGACCACATTACCGGGCCGGGCTCTCCGCCTACCACGTCTTTCTCCAACGGTAACTTGAACATCGCGGTGATCTACGCAAACTTCTGGGCCGATCTCTGCGCGACGAAAATCCGACAGTTTATATATTCACCGAATCAACTATTTTTTGCATTAGCGATGCCCGGTTCATCTCGATACATTGTCATCGAAGATACCTCAGGATTCTGCAAAAATTTCCGGCTCTCTTTTTAGTGCCTTGAAATGATGAAGCGGCTTGCGCTTGATTGGACACAATTCTGGGATCCGGTGCCGCTTAGTCCACGCTCGGGATGCCGTAATGTGCATCGTGCCAAGCACTTTGTCGCCGACTATCATCATGGCCCCCGCCCCACCCTCACCTCGTCCCCTCAAAGCTAAGCATTCCCTCCGACATTGGTTCAAAGATTTGAAAACAGCGCTGCGCTCAAAGTCGATATCTCAGACAGCCAGCGCCTCGTCACCGGCGTCTAATGTGTATCCCCCGGAGGATGGAATTGCTACAGAGCTTCATGGTGAGGATGACTCCGTTGCATCATCTCCTTGGCCTAGGGCTGATGGCAATCCAGGTTCACGGCCACGGACCTCATTTCATGACCTCCGGAGCGCTGGTAGGAATTCAGTCACGATAGCTAGTCCACCATTCAAATGTGCCCGTGCCCACTGCAGCGCAGGCAAGTATCAGAACGATAAACACTCCGTCGTTAGGAAGACTCGATCCAGGGATGAATTACAGTGCAACTAGCGAATTTCTCTGGCTGATCTACTTTGCAGAAGGTGCATCTCTTCGGGTTTCGGGGCGCATCCCCGTAGAAGCTATTCCGGTTCTAGGTAGGCAAGCTTGAATTTCTTCAGCAGATGAACCCTGATCGCTTCTAGATGAACCTACGTCCGCTGACGGTAGCCTATCTGTGCTTGATTCACTCCCTGTCCCGGATACTCATCCTTTTTCAGGTTTGAGCCAGTCTACAATCAAAGACAAGGCCAAAACTGCGTGGCATGGCTTCAAAGTCGTTGCTAAGAACGCAGAGGCTATCGTGGATGGGACCCCCTTCAAAATCCCCATCGCTGTCCTGAACAAACTCATTGACGCCACAGAAGTAAGCATATATGTCACTCATCAGTTGCCGTTCTTATTCGTCATATCATAGGCTGTTATCGACAACCAGGAGCTGATTGCAGAACTCCTGTTGCCGATTGGAAAGCGTCTCACGATTGTGAGCGAGAAATTGACGCAGAAAACCCTCCCCGAAGACGTCAAGCCAAGCTGCGATCGTTTTACCAAGTGTGTCGTCTCGCAATCTCCCGTTGATGCACTGGTTTGATGTACCGGTAGCGCTCTAAATCTGGCCACGAAAGAGCTCCAAGAGATGCATGAACAGAGATTGTTCAAGCGTATATTGGAGCTGGGTGAGCAACCCATGCAGATACAGGCCGTTCTTCGCCGAATCGAGGTGGCTACAAAGAACTTCGAGGTATGTAGTGCTGGTACGGAACATGGACGCGGCCTCACAGTGAATCTGCAGCTCGAGTTAAACCTAGCCAACTTCTTACGGATATACACGGTCAAAGATGATACCGAGGTGAGGGAGAGTCCAGCGAGCGAGAGACAATATAACCGATTTCAGGTTATCCGCCTCCGCGGCCTCCGGCCCAGCCGGGACGTTAGATACCCAGAGCTTCAACGCGATTCTTGTGTCAAAGGAACTCGTGAAGGAATCATCGACAAGATCTTGACCTGGTGTAAGGACACATCTCCGGAGACTCCCGCCGTGTACTGGCTAAGTGGAATGGCTGGGACGGGGAAATCAACCATCGCATTCACTATTTGCGAGCGTTTGGCCGAAGATGGCAATGCTTCGCGCCTGGGTGCCTCTTTTTTCTGCTCACGCCAGGTTGAGGGCGGCCGTAAACGGAAGCATATAATTCCTACCATAGCTCATGAACTTGCCCTCAAACTTCCGCTGTTTTCACGAGCGATTCTTGACTCCAAGGTCGACACAGATCCACCACCAGTCAAAAATCACCTTCAAAACCTCCTTGTCAGCCCTTGGGATGCATCTATCAGGGATCGTGATGGTCTTCCCCCGCTGGTCGTGGTCGTGGATGCCCTGGATGAAGTGGAGGATGAGGATGGGTCGTACTTCTTGGAGGAACTTATCGGCAGCATCGAGAGACATCCACACCATCTTTACGGGCTCAAATTCTTCGTCACGAGTCGGCGGGATCCTCGGATTGTAAAAGTCGCACAATCTCTCCCTGCCGATGTGGTGTTTTTCCTGGAGGAGCTTCCTCATGCCAGTGCTGAGCACGATATCAAGGTGTTCCTCCAGACATCGCTCCCCGCACTCATCCACCACGATCAGCTCAGTGCACTTTCTAAACAGGCCTCGGGGCTATTCATTTATGCTGCAACCGCTGTACGATTTATTGTTCCTCAAAAACACCAGGTCCCATCCCTGCAGGTTCAAGAGGTTCGGTTAAAGCTCCTTCTGGAGACATGGCCCGATCAATCATGGCGTAGAGCTGATGGTCTGGCAGTGGATCAGCTATATGAAGGGGTCCTGAGCAACTATCTTTTCCTCATGGCTGCCGTTGAAAAAAAGACCAATCTAGCCATTCTCCAGACTGTCCTATGTGCCGAGGAGCCCATGCTTATCCCTGACATTTACGCACTCTCAAATGAGTCAGAAATAGGGACTGAAGACGTTGAAAATGTCATTCAATCCCTCCACTCGGTCCTATATATCTCTGGGCATCGTGTTTACTCATACCATAAGTCATTTTCCGACTTCATGCTTGATCCATCTCGATTTGCCGACCAGAAGCTGGCGGAGATTTGCTGCCCCACTCCGGCCACACGATTTCGCCTGGCCACTCGCTGTTTCCACCTCATGGACTCACTTCGGTTCAATATCTGTGACCTACCATCATCCTTTCTCAACGATTCAGAGGTTGTGGACCTGTCCACACGAGTCACCAAAGAAATCCCTTCTCCTTTGCAATACGCGTGCCGTCACTGGGCAGCGCATATGTCAAGGATACCAGTCGATGATGACAGAATGCGAGAAGCGATCACTGTGGTGCTCGAGACATGGCTTCAGCGTTTGTTATTCTGGATGGAAGCCATGAATCTGATGAAGGTCATGCGGGAGTCCTATCCTGCACTGATTTCTGCACATCAGTGGCTTGGACAGGTAAGTCTTGCCAAAAGGAAGATAGAGAGGCTCATTCTTTTCTCAGAACATCAAACCAGAAACACTGCAGGACCTTGTTGCAGCTGAGAGACTGGCTATTGTGTTTGGAACCAATATTATAGCAGCAGCTACCCCTCATCTCTATCTCTCTGCTCTTGCTGGCTCACCCCGATCCTCAAGTTTAATAAACAGCTGGCTTGATCGGTTCCCGGGAATTCCTATAATTATTGCACGGCTATCTAGGTCGGAGCCAATATCGGTATTTTACCATGGGAACTGGGTCACATCTGTTGGATTCTCCCCTGATGGCTTATGTGCAATCTCCGGCTCTATTGATGGTACGGTGCGCATCTGGGAGGTTGCAACTGGACAGCAGCTGCAGCAGTTTGATGGACATGTGGACTCAGTGAAATCAGTCAGGTTCTCTCGGGATGGCCAGCATGCAATGTCTGGCTCAAATGACCACACAGTGCGCATCTGGGAGGTAGCAACAGGGCAGCAGCTGCAGCAGTTCAATGGGCATGTGCACTCGGTGAAATCTGTTGGATTCTCTCCAGATGGCCAGCATGGAATTTCTGGCTCCAATGACTGTACAGTGCGCATCTGGGATGTCACAACAGGCCAACAGCTGCAGCAACTCAATGGACACAAAGACTCCGTTAGATCAGTCGGTTTCTCTCCAGATGGCCACTATGTGATCTCCGGCTCAGATGACTGGACGGTGCGCATCTGGGAGGTCACTACAGGACAGCAGCTGCAGCAGTTCAATGGACACAAAGACTGGGTAAGATCAGGCAGGTTCTCTCCAGATGGCCAGCATGCGATCTCTGGTTCAGATGACCACACAGTGCGCATCTGGAAGGTCACTACAGGGCAACAGCTGCAGCAGCTCAATGGACACAAAAACACTGTGACATCAGTTGGGTTCTCCCCAGATGGACAGTGTGCGATCTCCGGCTCAGATGACTTGACGGTGCGCATCTGGGAGATCGCAACAGGGCAGCAGCTGCAGCAGCTTGATGGACACAAAGATACGGTGAGATCAGTCAGTTTCTCTCCAGATGGCCAGCGTGCAATTTCTGGCTCAGACGACGACACAATGTGCATCTGGGATGTCACAACAGGCCAGCGGCTTCAGCAGCCCGATGGACACAAGAACTGTGTGACATCAGTTGGTTTCTCTCCGGATGGCCACTGTGTGATTTCCGGCTCAGATGACTGGACAGTGTGCATCTGGGAGGTCAGGACAGGGCAGCAGCTGCAGCAGTTCAATGGACACAAGGACTGGGTGAGGTCAGTTGGGTTCTCTCCAGATGGCCAGCGTGCAATATCTGGCTCATCCGACTGCACGGTGTGCATCTGGGATGTCACAACTGGACAGCAGCTGCAGCAGCTTGATGGACACAGATACTCGGTGAGATCAGTTGGGTTCTCTCCGGATGGCCAGCATGCGATCTCTGGCTCCACTGACCACACAGCACGCATCTGGGAGGTCACAACAGGGCAGCAACTGCAGCAGTTCAATGGACACAAAGACTATGTGAGATCAGTTGGGTTCTCTCCGGATGGCCAGCGTGCAATCTCTGGCTCCAATGACTGCACGGTGCGCATCTGGGACATCGCAACTGGGCAGCAACTGCAGCAGCTTGATGGACACCAAGACTGGGTGACCTCAGTTGGGTTCTCACCTGATGGCCAGTGTGCAATCTCAAGCTCGGCTGACCACACAGCACGCATCTGGGGTGTCACAACAGGGCTGCAGCTGCAGCAGTTCAATGGACACAAAGACTCGGTGAGATCAGTTGGGTTCTCTCCAGATGGCTGCCGTGCAATCTCTGGCTCCAATGACTGCACAGTGCGCATCTGGGATGCCACAACAGGCCAACAGCTGCAGCAACTCAAGGGATACAAATACTCAGTGAGATCAGTTGGGTTCTCTCCGGATGGCCAGCATGCAATCTCCGGCTCGGCCGACCACACAGCACGCATCTGGGACGTCACAACGGGGCAGCGGTCACAGCATATACGTACGCTTCCACTGCTTGATCCAATTCAGTGAATTGTTCTCTGATGCTACAGATAATAGGTTTACATGAGGAATCAGGCGGGGGTGGCTGGATTACCTCCGGCAACCAGCGTTGCTTGTGGCTCCCTACGGAAATGTTTCACGCTGTAAACACTCCGTGGTGTCGCCTCATATCCTCGAGGGGCTCTGTAAATGTGGATCTGACCAATGCACATCTTGGAACTGAGTGGAAGTACTGCTACAATGAACATATCTAGTATTTGAAATAGGCTTTGAGAGACTTCTATGCTTTGCTAGTTGCAGCAGAGATACTTACTGTGTACCTCAATCACCCCAGAGAACTCTGGAGCTGCATCATTTCAAAGCTCAGCAAACAGTGAGACTCCTCGCAATTTAAGATCCATGTTATTTCCCTCGTGAACGTGATCCCGTACTCTTACCAAAGGGTCCAGACTCTGATCTTTAAAAAAACAAGCGCTCGGGAGACCGGAGACCGCTCTGCGGTCCCCGTCCCCCTTGATTGGCCACTGGAGCCAGTTTGGCGCTTGAACTCGCAGAGTTTGGTCTTGTGTACACTTTTATAGGCGCGAGTGTGCTTAAAATTGATTATGGGCCAAAAGCCCCAAGGAACTTTGCCGTTTATTGAGTGCTTCCAAAGGTCTGGACCCAGCTCTTCCAAAGCATCAGGCCTGATCTCCCAAAAGCAGAGTTTCAAAGGCTTTGGACAGACACAGGTAAATCTATAAAGAGAGAGATATGTGGTAGGAACCTGCAATATTCAGCCGGAGATGTTTGAAAACTCCACCCCATGTTGTTGAGTAGAAACATTTGTTCAGGAAATACATTGAAACGACCCAGAGGACCGAAATTTGCTAGGCAAAAACAGCCTCTCAGGGCCAGGGAATTTTCCCATGGATCAATGTAGATCATATGCCTGTAATAGTGTAACACTATTATTTTGAATAAGACCTAGAGCTTTTGGGTGCAAATTATACAACTTACAGGCAATCGGGCCATTTTTTCACCGGTCAACATATTTTCAAGAGGAATGGCACCCCACACAAACTGCCCAGGCTCTACGACCCTTTGTCTTTTTGGTACAGCCTCAGTTTCATGAGAGCAAAAAGACGCAGGTGCAATTTCATTCGCGAATATACATAGATGTTTGTCTTCTGTAAACTCGCTGTTCAGATTGTGGATCACATGGGTATAATGTAACCCCCACCCGAACACCAAGTGATGAACATCGCCGGCGTTAATCTGACCCGAATACACCGGTGAGTGATCAGACATGTAAAATACAGACACAGCGTTTCCGGGGGGAGTCTGATGGTCAATCTCACAGCTTCACAGGCCTTCTCGGGTGTTATGGGGTCGTTTCATCAGAGCCTCCCCAGCTTGTCCGCAATTACTGCACGGTGTTCAGGAATGTGTGCCTGCTGTCATCCCGCCTGATTACTGGAGATTACACCAAGAATGCGAGTGCTACGATGTTATAATGTGGCTCAAGGTGTGCCGTGCGATTTTCGTCTATCGCAATCTTCTCACCTCGTATGTTCTCGCCAGGGTTTCCCTGAACCTCCCCTAGACGAAATTCGTCGATGGGAAAACCTGTTTTGGAATGAGCGGATAGCAGCAAGCGAACGCCCTAGATATGCGCCGCCTGACGACTACGAAGAGAGGTGGAGGCGATGGGACGAAGAATATCCAGAAATACCCTGAATGATTCCGCCTACCTAGGTAGTCCAGGTCACAGTCATAATAATTGAATACCTATATGTTTATTCCTTGCTCTCAAGTAATACTAGGGATCAGGATCTCAGAGCAAGTTCAGCGATCAAGGCACTTGTTATGCTTCGTGTTTTGACTTTCAACAGAAGTCTAAAAGGAGTAAGTAAAACTTGTACTGAAAATAACAAAAAAAATGCAGAAGAAGGGACCGGTTCAAACTCCCGACCTGTCCAACAACCACTGAAATAAAGAACCTAACAAAGGCTGTATCCCGCCGTTTTTGACCCGCCCCCTCCTGTAAATGGTATCTCGAGCACCTCGATGCACCGCAATACCAGCGGACACTCCCACGGACTGCCCCAGTCGAGCAAATGTTGGGTCAATTGAGCAATGTCTGTCCGTGGAAGATCCGAGCCAACCCGAGGTGGGCTCATCATCCTCGATTTTCATGCCATTGGGCATATATCGACTATAATTGCCCGGCCACCCGCTACCGTGGTCATGGACCGAGAAGCAGGCATGAGGACGCTTGGTCTGATCACGATAGGACAGATAGTTCAACCGTTATGGCCTGCGACATTATTCCGATATTCAGAGCTCCTCCCACCGTTGGGAGTCTAGATATTACTCGCCATAGTTGCCGGCTTTTAGTACCAGTGCTGGCATAAGAGGCTAATCCATGCATGTATCGTTTTTTGATATAAGGTGTTTGACTGTCGACTGGGTTAAGTTGCTGAACTGCGGATTGCGTTAAGCGGTTCAATCTGCCGGCCCTGGCTTAACTATTATTGCAAGAATTTTCGTTGTTCGGGAATCGGCTGGGACGACTGTAATCTGGATCTATTGGTACATAACCTGCTCGGTTTTGAACCAGGAAATGTCCTCGTTGATCAATGCAGATCACTCATTGAATATTCACGATCGTATCCAAAGTTGCATTTGGGAGATGGCGGTTCGACTCCGCCCGAGGACATGCGATAATCACGAGGGTACGATATCTTTTTGTTGCTACCTGGATTTTTTTACATATCCAAGATGATTAAAGGTGGTGTCGCAATCAAAATTTTTCTGCCCGGGTTGGATTTGAAGGTCAGTGCATAATTGAATTTTCATCAGAGTAGGGTGCAATGTACTTGAAGGGCAAAACACCAAGTATGCTTAGATTGAGTGAGTTTTATGTGTAGAAAAGCCCCTGTGGATCAAGCTATGTAGATCTCCCAACCGCAGTGAAGTTTTGAAGTTGGGAGACGGCGGTTCAAAAATCAAATCCGCCGGGGACGTACCGGGCTTCCAAGGAGGTTTTTCTTTCTTTCTTTTGACATTCACCGAGGCGAGAGTGGTACCACCATTTCTTCTGGCTCAATGCTCCCGCCTCGCGCACCATGATTCAACACTTGAACTTTCCGGCAACTCAACTCAACGCCGCTCGCCTAAAGGTACCGTGTGAACAATCAACCACACGCGTCCACAGCGCCGAACAAGTTGATCTTGTCTTCCTCCTTCCTCTGCCACTGAGTCAACTGCGGCTAGGATGGGCATCCCCGGCCGCTTCGGCACAATCGAGCTCCTGCGCCAGCGTCCTGCCACCAGCGCCAACGTCAGTCCCAGCAAGAAAGCCGACGCAACAGAAACCGTAGTAATCGCCTCCTGCGGCGTCGATACGCCCTTTGTCTCCTTCGGACGCGGCACGACCTGCACCGTGCGCCTCTACTATCTCGCCGTCGCGCCGCTCCACGCGCGTATTATGTTCAACGACGACCGAAAGGCGTTCGTGGAGGTGCTGGGGGCGGGTGGGGCGGTGGTTGATGGGTGTGGTGTGTATCCTGTTGGCGACTCCAAGGCGACTCTCCTAGAAGAGGGGAAAGATGGTGGCGCTGGCGAACGGGAGCAAGCTGGGAATCCACGGGAAGTGTTTTAGGCTCACGTACCCGCCGAAGGAGATGCGCGTAGTGCTGGCGGCGTCGCTTGCTCGTGCGTCGTTTTCTTCTAACGTCTTTTCTATTAATTATTTAATAACGTCAACGATGTACAGGCCCCGCTAACCCTGCCCTCTGCCTATTCATCTCCCCGCGTCCCTCCCACGACCCGCGTCAGAATTTTCGTGGCGCCGTTGCAGTTGGCATCTTCGTCGAAGTCTCCTAGCCAGAAATCAATCGAAATCGTCCTCGCTTATGAAATCGCCCACCCGTGGGGGCGTGGGGCGCCTGCGACTTCCACCGACCCCGACGACGAGGGAGATAGTGGGGACAAAGATGCGGACGAGGAAACGATCACCTCGTGCAAGGCACGCACCCACGCATCGTCGAGGAGGCGAAGGATTCGGTTATTTTCAAGGATGTAAGGTGGAGGTCGTGCCGGGTTAGTCTCGTTCTCTTCTTTCTTCTTTCCTCTCTGCGTTGCCGACCTTCCTTCCCCTATCCTTTTGTCCACCCTCGATACCCTCATTTGCTTCCCTTCTCCTTCCTCACTCGCTGTTGTTATCTTGTCTTTCGTCTCCCTCTCGTCCCTTCTGTTTCCTACTCCATTCTAATTCCTCCAAGCTAACTCTTCGCAGCCCCGAAGTCAACACGCGCACGCAGCGGAAGCAGGTGAAGTGGGAGGGTGAGTATTTGCGTGTCTTCTTGCTTTTACGCCTTCGCCTTTGCTTTTGCATCACCGTCGCCCGGGCTACGGTGCTGCGTGGGTGTCGAGCGGGGGTTTTCCCGTCTTTCTTTCCTTCTTTTATCTGTCTTTTCTGGCGTGGAAGGATATGCGCGCATCGGCTGATCGACACGATTCGGGCGTACATGTTCGTGGTCGTGACGTGAGGCATGTGCGGTGCGGGAAGGATGCGCATTGCGCATTGCGCGAGTAGGAGCGGACGCGCCTGCACCTCCGATTCAGAGGAGTGACTCTGACCATTGTACGAAGTGTGGTCGTGCTTGATAGGCGCCCCAGCCTTTTGCATCGCGCGTCGTCTAGGTAGCTCGCGTGTGGGGTTTGTGACGCCCTTACAACCTTATTTGGGCTTCTCGTGGTCTTAGGCAGCGCCGCTGGCGTGCATGGGTACGGGCGTGAAACGACTGGCATGATGAGGCTGCGATGCCCTTTCTCGTCCCTGCTTTGTTTTCCTGCGTGGCGCGCATCACTGCTCTTGCAGTAGAAGAGAGTTGCGTGCGCTGTGGTACGGCGTGGGGTGCGCAGCAGCTCTGCACCTATCACCTACGTTTCTCAAAAGATTTGAATGCTCTTGGTATGCTCGTCTCGGTGATAATTTGCTGCATCATCTCAAGTCAGCGGATCCAGTGTACTGTATGGCTCAGCCCAATGCTCGGCGACATACGACGGCTTTCAATGGTTCGTATATGGCTAGGGAAACTTCCCTGTCGGTTTGTTCAGTTTTTTTATTGTTACTCGTATAGGTAATTCAATGTCTGGAGTGGTAACAGCAATTCCCCCCAGTATGCGTCTACCGATCCCCGAATTTTCTCCATTTCTGTCGTATTTCCTCCAGAGCTCCCCTAGCGTATGCATCCCCGATATATTTGCAAACATATGAACCACCATTCATTCAATCGTACGTTCTTCATTTACTCGGCACTTCATAATCCTGCAATCGATTGTCAGACCGCCCGTCCACTACAGCTTCACCCCCAAACCGTCTTTCCTATCAGAATGCATGCAGTCTTCCCAAATCCAAATGGTGCGCATCTCTTTCCATGTCCTTCCCCTGATCCGGCGTCTAGAAAATGTCCAGCGCTGCCTTGACGCCTTACCGGAACATTCCGTTCCACAGGCGCTCGAATACGCGCCTCGGGGCTGGCTTTCCACCGCCCACTGACGCCGCGCGCTTCTCTGGGCTTATCCTCCCCAACGCCCTCCCGAGATCCACACCACTTCCTCGCCGGAAGCTACCCCGTGGCGCGCAGTAGGGGCTTTGAGTTCTGCCTGCTATTTTATGAATGCATTTCTTGGTCCCACTTCCTCTGTTCCTGTTCTGGAGAATTTCAGTTGCGAGATCAGATAGCTGGAAACAGAACAGGTCGGGTGACCGTTCAATCCGCCGCTTTTCCTTGTGGAACTGTGCTATCGGAAGTCGCCGTCATTATCCGGACGCGCCGTCATTATCCAGAAGATGTCTGTCCATCAGGAGGTTCGAGGCGCGAGCGACCTGGGAAATTTAGGCCTCTCCGAGGACAGCGTGGTCCCGGAGGGTGGTTCCTCCTTCACTGGGCGCCTGTAAAGAACGCGCCGAATCTTCAATAAAGACAAATGGGTCAACAACTGACGGACGCAGTGGGACTTTCAACGCGTCGAACAGGACCGGAGACAAATGTTGAGGTGACCAAATGAAAACCGAGGGGTAAAAGAAAATCCAGCCCCACCTTCTTTCGCGAGCCGCGACGGCCTTGACACAAATTTATCAGTCTATCGAGTACTGTTCCACTTCAGCCAGCTGCACGTGCTAGTGACAGTGTGCGACGTGACCTTCCTTTCGACGTTTACCACATCTAAGCATGGAGCGCGTCCTCGTGGCAGCAGCGTGCCCTACAGCTCGACTTCCTGGGTATAACTCTGCGCCGGCTGCTGGTCCGATTCAACCACGGGGCTGTTGAGGTACTCCAGATTTCTTAAGATCTGCTTTAAATTCGAATTCATGAAGACATTGCTGGAGCTTTCCGGGAATACGAAAAACTCCTCGCTAATTTTAGGGCTATACAATATATTGAACATGTGGACTTTGCACTCGCTATACACGAATTAGACAGTTTGCGCAAAAGTCGCACGAGCCGCACTCGGCTTTTGTCCATTGTTCAAAACTGCAGGGTTTTTGCGGGTTTCTCTCCACGACTTGGTGAGTTCAATGCTTTCTCCTGGCTCTCTAAATCTGTATTGCATTTATCCAAATGGGTATCTAGTCAATGCACAGCTGGGCGGAGTGGTTTCTCCGGCCATCACTTCAGCTCCACGCAGACTTCACACACTTTTCACGCAGCAGCTGGGGCAGCAATGTTTTTTTTTTTTTCACCCTCCAGTCCTTGTCCCTCAACTTGGCTGCCCTTCTGCTGACCCGGTTTCTCACCAAGTTCAAATTTGATTTCTGCATGCGGCTTGGCGCAATGCAAAAAAGCCGCGTGCGGCTCGTGCGGCTTTTGCACAAGCTGTCTATTGTCTCAGCATCCGTCTTCGTATGAACACCAAACTGCGGCGATCTTGCGGATTGTTGAACTTCCTCGCACAGCGTGTATTCGATTCCAGACATGGCTTCAATTCTGTTTCGTCAGTTACTCCTTCATCATCCTTCGAGCCGAACAAACACCAGAGTCTATCCTTTGATGAACCTTGGAATATGCTACCATAGGTGAATATTTTAGTACGTGGGGGCAGCCATATATGCCACTTTTCTGACATTAAGGACATGCACTGAAGCTGAATGGTCCACCGCCCGCCTCGGCTCTCGTACGTTTGGCGTTATCCTTCAGCGCTAATTTTCTCTCACACGATTGGATCTGTGCAGAGTTTCTCTCTCCGGTCGATGGTCAAGCTCAAAGAAACCTCCGGTACGAAATGCTTCCCGAATACAGTCCATCCCATCCCCGCCCCATTGCCAAATATACTTCTGTCTCCGTTTTTCTCGCGACCTCTGCATTGTCCCTCAACGGCGCAAAGTGCTTTTTTCTGCGGCCGCCGTGTATAGCCGCTGAAAATCTTATGGAATCACTCCGCGATCGGAGTCTTACTGTGCTCAGGCTGTCAAAACGCTATCTGTGGACTTTGTTGAGCGCTTTTGCCTGGCATATTTCTATTCTGATTGTGCCTGGACCTCGTTCTTATGAAACCTCCCGATCCTTCAACACGGACGAGAAACGCCTCCGCGACGGCCATAAAAGCACATCCTCGGCTTCAGGACGGCATTAGCTCACGGCTTGTTGACCTTGTGAGTTTCAGACTGTACTTGAGTCCTCCAAACCTCACACGAAACCCCAACTAGAACCAAATCAGTTGACCGCAAGTTTGATCTTTAGCTTCTTGATTAAAAGTATCGCCATCCTGGCGCCAGTTGAGCCCGCGAATCCCTGAGTTCAATAATTATAGCAAGAAGCCATTCTGTTTGGCTTCGCATCGCCCATAGCCACGTTCATCACCGCGATCAAAGCCCTGTACAATCACCCCGATTTCATTGTTCTAATTCGGATGAGATGTCAAGCGCTACTACATCTTGCCAATCTCAAACTAGCCGGAAAGCCGATCTCCAATATTGGATCATCTCACGTTGGGATTCATCGTCTTTCGTCGTTTCCCCAGCTATGTAAGGCCGCTATATCCGGTTGGCGTCTGCACTCGACTTTTGCCACCGCTTACTATGTACTGGAACCAACGCGATGAGACGCCGTGTACCTCTGGCTCTTCTGCAGGCTCCTCGCCACCAGCGAGCCCTGCCTCTGATCTTCCTCCCTCACCCCTCAGCACCAACTCGTGGCCGACGCTGCAAAGTCAGGCCACCAAAGATGTCCTTCAATCCGTCCTCAGGGTACGCAAGTCTTGGAAGCTGCGAGGCGGCGAAACGGTTTGGCCATTGGACCTCGAGGCTGCCCTGCTTGAAGGCAACAATCTTTCATTTCATTTCTATCGCAACGATATCGATCTCTAACAGCATCCTCATATAGGCCTGGAAAGATACCAGCCTGACGATTCTCGGGAGACCCGCACCCTTGGCCGCTTCCCGCGCCGGAATCGCTTCATCTCAGACTACATCTTCTACAAGACTGGGAAGCGGCGAACCGCAAAACAGGTCGGCAGTCGTCTTCAACAACTGCGGAAGTCGTATGGAGGAAAGCAGCGTACGTTGTTGCTGAGTTCTGATTGTCGCATTGATTTCATGAGTATCGCAGTGCTAGATCTCCTGTCTCCCTTCCGAAAACCTGAGTACTCAGAGTCCTCTGCATCCACCCAAAGCGGTCTTCACTCTCATATGTCGCCTCTCGAGGACGGACTTTTCCCCAGCCACTGTGGTCGTCAAACCCCCTGAAATTCCAGGAACCACTCCCTGACTTTCACAATTCAGTAATTGATTTCAGGTACTTTTCAATTCATGTACCCGAGTCATGGACTTGTGCTCTTCTGCTTGAAGTTCATGAATTTCACCATGAATCATGTTGAAGTTGTTCAGGTAAAATAGTAGTGATTTTCACGGGAACAATAGGTTATGGCCATATTAATAGTTCACATTATATCTTGAACCATAGTCAATCATGCGCTAGAGTCGTAAAGTTGTCGCACTTGTCGTGCTGTGACTCGCGCACAATTTTGACGAGCCGTGAGGAAGGGTGGAGCTATGACGAGAACGTGACATCAGATCACTTGACGACTTTCAACTTGACTCCCACCACCATCTCAACGATGCTCGCCGTCGCCTCAACCTCATTTTCACAACGGGGACGCTTGTCATCTACCTCTGGGACGTAATCCATGTCCTTGATGACTTTGGGGTTCACTATCTGGTGGAGAAAGCTCCTGGAGGCTGAGCCCACTTTGCAGCGCTCCACTGTGTCACACACAAAGCTACGTACACATAGAGGTGTGTTTCGTCTTCTTCTCTTTTCTATCTAACATAATCTCCGATACCTAGGCTCTTACGCACTCATCTGCTCACTTCTCACCAAGAGATGCGACCAGAACCCCGAGTCCCCCGTTCCCTGACGACCCAAATCTTGGCACTCCCCACCTGGATTGAAGGTGCGCAGCGAATCGTTCACCACTGTTGCTGCTATTCTAACAGTTTTATGTCGTACAGAGCTACCTTCAGCATAGAACAGCACCTTCGTGATGTCCAACAGCCTCCTCTTGCGTCAACACTAAGAACGCGATAGCATTGTGGGAAGACTTGAAAAGCTTGAGTGGAGATTCATGTGCGTGCCCATCATCTTTTTACTTCGCACTCTGAACTGATTTGAGGTGCATAAATGGAAGGCTCAAGACTACTGGTGGCATACACATCACGGTAAGTCTCTCAGCCAAACTCCCATGCTGAAACCATGTGTGCGCCAGAACTCCGTTGCAGTAGGTCGCTCAGCGTAGCCCTAACGATACATTCATTACTTGTGTAATTTCCCGACCAATTTGATTGATTTTCCCCCTTATCTGGCATGAAATTCCGGAAGTTTTGACCACAATTAGGTCCCCAATTATGCTCATTCAATACTAAACGGACTGAAATTCAGGCCGAAACACCCTGACCTGACCCCCTGGAATCTTTCCTTTTTTACCTGACTTCAAAGTGCATGAATTTCAGTATTTCAGCCTGAAATACAACCTGTTTCTTGGTGAAATACAATATAATTCATGCTGACTCAATTCCTGGAATGTCAGGGACTTTTCAGACCCCAGTGCTGGTCCTTTCGCCTGGATGCTTTCTCCAGCGGAACCGGCCTTGGCGATCTTCAGCTGGAACAACGGTCCGGTCGTTGTAAATATGGCACAATCGCTCGCAGAGGCATCGGGATTCCCCGTCGTAGTTCGATCTGCAAGCGATAACCCTGCGATGACTTCACTGTGCGGGAATTTGTTCGCTCTTCTTCTGGGGGCTCGGTGAAAGTGACGCCAGTGACGCCAAGTGACGCCAAGTGACGCCCCCCTGCCGCCCCGACTGACGCCCCCACTGGTTTTGGGGGGCGTCAATTCTGTCACGTCACGCGTCGAGTGCCGCCCTCAGTGCCGCCCCCAAATTTTAGTCAAACATTTGGATTGGTGTAGATTTCAGTAGGATCCCCATCGTACCGCATACGGCTACTGCCGTAAGAATTACGGTCATTATGGTCGCCCAACCGGCCTTAACTGTAAACGTTAATTGTCAGTAATGCTCGTAAAATTCCAAGTTCAGTACCGTAATCCTCATTTGGTGCGTTGATGGCCAGTGGGTCTTGACGTCGAGTATGAGCATGTGGATCCACACAAGAACATTTTGCGGCGACAGGATGCTGCACCACTGCTGGCGGTGCTGAGGACTCGATCGAACGGCGCGAACAATATCTTCGTAATTTTGGCGCGACAGTAACAGACTCCTGATAGGCAGTGGCCCGCCCATTCTTCTTCGGCTTCTCTAGCTAACAAGAGTGCGAGCCTTTGATGCAGGGCAGACAAAAATAATGTGAAGTATTTACCGAGTCTTCCGTCATTGGTTACATAGTGCGCGACTATGGCAAGAAACACATACCCGTTCGAGGACGTCCAAGCATCCAGGGATATCGAATGATGTGGCTGCTCCATCCAACGGTATTGGTGGGCGGTATAGGTGAGACCGATTTATTGGTGTTATTTTTTTGGCTAGTTTTAAAGCAACAAGGATCTATAATTATCTGACCCGGTGGCATAACCTTTAGCAAGCAACATAGCATTTTAGTCATAAACCATCCCTCGTGAGTGACGCCCTCAGTGACGCCGACTTGACGCCAACATGTCACATTGACGCCCTGTCACATATGAACTGACGCCCCCCACTGCCGCGCCCACATTTGGACTGCCGCCCCCCGCCCTCAAACGTGACGCCCCCGGTGACGCCCCCTTGACGCCCTGTGCCGCCCCCACCGCCGCCCTTTGACGCCACATTGCCGCCCCTTGACGCCCCAATTTGCCGCCAACTGACGCCCCCACAAGATATATTTCGGCGAAACTAAGCTCATGTGGGGGATTTTCATTGCTCAAATACATAGTAAGGAGTGTAAGGAGTTCATTAGAAGACACGGAAAGCTCCTAAAGGCAAACCCACACCAAATAATTTATGTCATTGCCGCCCCACTGACGCCCCCCGCGGCAAAGGGCGTCAAAGGGCGGCAGTGGCGTCAGTTTCACTTTGCCCTTCTTCTGGTACTGAGGGATTTGCACAGATTGCATACCGTCCATCCGGCTGATGTACCTGGCCAATCTGGCGACGCTCCAGGTCCCAGCCGCGAACGAAGCAATGCTAGAAATGATGCCATGAGTGACGATGCCATGGAACACGATGCCATGGACGAAGATGTGCGCATTCCCCCGGGATCGGGAGACGGTGGACTGCCCGATGATCATGAGAATTCTGACTCCACTGGATCTGAGGTGAGCAAAGTGGACGAACACAAACGACACCATCATGACTCAGGCGAGCGCGGAGACGGGGGTGGGGATGGTGGTGGTGGTGGAGGACCGACTTCGGTGGGCGGTAAATGGGATAGTCCGCTACACAGAACGCGCATCAAGCTTAGGCTCAAACTCGCTAGCGGTCATGCATACGCGGTTACCATTGGCTACACTTTCAAGGTAGCATTCCTGTCAAACTGAACTATGTATTCGCTGAATTTCCATAGTTTACAATCAATCGGGAAACGGAAATACCCATCGATCTCGCGGACTTGACGCGCCCCTTGTCCCAGCCAGAAGTCATGGCTTTTGTCGACTTCAAAATCGAAACTCGACCGCGTGAAACACAAGTCGATCGCTCATACGCAAGTATCGGCTTTGTGGCACATCGACCAAAATCAATTATTGACCGGGAATTGTGATTGATTTCAATTCTGTCCGGCAATCTTCTAAGTTGGTTTCAGTCTGCATCGAGGGTTCGAACTTCCCGACAAACTTTACACGCGCGGCCAAAATCGACAAGTTCAACGGGGATTTAAAACTGCTCTGGGATTTTCCCAAGGAAGTCCGTTGGCGATTGCGAGTTTCTCAAATAATCGGAACAACGATACCACATTGGAAGCTATTGATAGCAAGGTAGGTTGGCGAATGTTACCTCTGGTCGTAAATAAATCTTGTGAAGGTCATGCCCCGGTGCCGTGTGGATTATGAGACGGGAGACGAATGGAACAAGGACACCAAATCGTACTCTTCGTACAATATTGCGTACCAGCTGCAGGACATGCGACTGGATGCGGAGAGGTCCGAGTTCCATCCACTGGACGTCAAGGTCGGCATGGGGATCAATCTTCGCCCAGCGGCAAGTCGTTTAATAACGCTCATAAGTTCCCCACCTGACGATTTACCAACTCAAGGGTACAGAAAAACCTCTTCCGCAGATATCATTCATAAATCGTAACCAAGTATTAATTTGGGTTTCAGAACCCACTTCCAGGGCGCGAATACGCGGAATTGTGGTTCTGCTCAGTGTCAGTCGGAGCGGGTATATTTCCTACGATCATGGGGCTAATAATGATTTCAGAGCTATCTCGACAACATCCAAACGGAAGAGAAATTGGCCATAAACGAAGAGGAGGATATTGAACTCGCTGCCCCGCTTTTGAAACTTCGTAAAGGCAAGCGTCTCGAGCTCATACCGTACGGACCTGTCTCATATATCTGGGGCCATAGAAGAGCCACCTGAACCGGGAACCATATCCCTTTCGATTGCGCAAGTGCAGTATCCAGGGGCCTCCTGTTCAAATAAGTTTGGAGCAGGTTTTATCTCCAAACTTGGTCAACAATCTTCAGCCGCTCCTCTTATTGACATCCCACCGCATGAATATTTGGCCCGCGGCTGGGACGTCAATAACAATGAATGGAGAAGTGTTCTGTGGCCTGCGCTTGACAAACATTCTCGAGCGGCTGTTTACGAGCGGACCTCTCCTGTTTGGAACATCCAGTGCCAGTCGAAGCAGGCTCGAAATGCGAAAGTAGCAAACATACAGCCGTAATGAGAACGGGAAATCCTTGTTCGGTTTGGACGCTGTACCCACAACTAGGCTCCAGGCTACTACGGTTCAACTCCGCTCGGGGACATGAATGGGGATCCTTGACTTATATATATATGCATTCATGTTTTGCCATTGGGATGTAATGAGGGGGTGCTTCAAAATTTTCTTCGGTTGGAATGCAAGTATTGGGACGTTGAACCCGAATTTAGAGCTCAACGCTATATCATAAGTTATCTAGAACACAATCTTGATGCTGGGCATAGTCGTGAAGTGCTGGCTTTTATGCAGGTTGACCTGGGTGGTAGGAAAGTTCCTGTGGAACAAGTTTGATCACCCAAAAGGAGTACGCCGTTTATTCTCACCATTTAGGAGACAGCGGTTCGAACTCGCCCAAGAACATGGACACTGACGTGCAACACTTGTTTTATATTTTCTCACTACAGGTATTCTCAGCGGACTAAGACAATACATTGTACTCCTGCGATCACAGGCTGGGACTTTGAACGTTGAGACGTCGAACTTGGAGGTAAGGGCGGAACATCTCTCTCCTTGTAAAACTAGCCCTGTCTGTCCAAAGCTTTTAAACTCCGCCTTTGGGAAATCAGCCCCAGTTCTTTGGAATATCAGCATTTAGCTTTGGTGAGGGCACCAATTCAAGCGCTAAACACTCACCGCGCTCTTGTAATTATTCGGAATGTGCCTGCGTGGACCAAGCACAAAGTCTTAAGATTTTACGTTTGATCCAGGTGGAGTGCCATATGGCTAAGTGAGTCCCTATGGATAGTGACGAGCTCGCTTAAGCCGTTAAATCACCTTGAACGGGTCAATCCGGTCAAGCAAGTTCACAACGGGGCGACCAAGAGAATCGCCAGGTTAAGCCGCTCGACCCATGATTAAACGGTTTAATTGCCACAGACTTGGACTATAAGCCAGTCACTGGAAGGATTATTCGAGCTGGGTTGAGTGGTTCAATCTGCTGACCATGGCTCTAGTATTATTCCCAAGAATTTTCGTCGTTCGGACGGCTGGGAACGACTGGATCTATTGGTACGTACCATGCTTGAGTTTGGACCAAGAAAAGTCCTCGTTGATCAATGCAGATCACCCATCGAATATTCGGCTGCATCCTTAAAAGTTTCATCTGGGAGATGGCGGTTCGACTCCGCTCGGGGGCATAAGAATTCAACCATCTCTTTTTGTGGCTGCCCGGATTTTTTGTGCACGCAAGCCCGTTCAGAGGTGGTCTCAATCTAAGTTTTTCCCGTCCAGGTTGGATTTGAAGGTCAGCGCATAATTGTATTTTCATCGGAGCAGTGCAATGTACTTGAAGGGCAAAACACCAAGTAATAAGTATGTTTAGGTTTCGTCCAGATTGAGTGAGTTTTATATGTAGGCAAGTACCTGTGGATCGAGGCATGTAGATCGCATAACCGCAGTGCGCATTCAAGATTTGAAGTTGGGAGACGCCGGTTCAAATCCGCCCAGGGAGGTACCGGGCTTCCAAGGAGGTTTTTCTTTCTTTCTTTCTTCTTTTCGACATTTCCCGAGGTGAGAGTGATATCGCCATTCCTTTCGGCTCAACGCTCCCGCCCCGCGCACTATAATTCAACACTGGAATTCTCCGGCAACTCAACTCAACGCCGCTCGCTTAAACGCGCACCGTGCGAACAATCAACCGTACACGTGCCAGACGCGTCAACAGCGCCAAACAAGTTGACCTTGTCTTCCTCCTTCCTCTGCCACCGACTCGACTGCGGCTAGGATGGACATCCCCGGCCGCTTCGGCACAATCGAGCTCCTGCGCCAGCGTCCTGTCTCCAGCGCCAACGTCAGTCCCAGCAAGAAAGGCGACGCAACAGAAACCGTAGTAATCGCCTCCTTCGGCGTCGATACGCCATTTGTCTCCTTTGGACGCGACACGACCTGCAGCGTGCGCCTCTACTACCCCGCCGTCGCGCCCCTCCACGCGCGTATCGTGTTCAACGACGACCGGAAGGCGTTCGTGGAGGTGCTGGGGGCGGGTGGGGCGGTGGTTGATGGGTGTGGTGTGTATCCTGTTGGCGACTCTCCCGGGGGAGGGAAAAAGACGGTGGCGCTGGCAAACGGGAGCGAGCTTGAAATCCACGGGAAGCGTTTCAGATTCACGTACCCGCCGAAGGACATGCGCGCAGCCCTGGCGGCGTCGCCTGCCCGTGCGTCTTTTCTATTAATAATTTAATAACGCTAACGACACGCAGGCCCCGCCAACCGCGCCCTCCGGCTCTCCATGATCGCCTCCGCGCAGGTCTTCTCCCCACGCCCCTCGCACGACCCAAGACAGAATTTACGCGTGCTTCAGTCGCCGCTGCGCCTCGCTTCGCCATCGAAATCCAGGTCGCCCTCTAAATCCAAGCTCTCCTCCCCATCGCCCACCCCGCGCGGCCGCGGTGCTCCCGCTGCGGACGCGCATTCAGATGAGGACGAGGATGGAGACGAAGACGTCGAAACCATCACCCTCGTGCAAGGCGCCCACCCACGCGTCGTCGAGGAGGCAAAGGACCTCGTCATCCTTGAAGACGTGGAAGTTGCTCCTGGGCCAGGTAAGCCTCTCCTTTGATTCCTTTCTACATCTCCCTTATTCTAATCTACACCCTGCTTCGCAGCTCCCTCTCACGCCCGAAGCAAGAGCATCACCTCCGGCCCCTCATCCCCTTCTAACTCTTCTACTTCTTCCCTCGCCCCGCCCGCACCCCCATCCGCGCCCCGCACACCAAGACGACAAAGTCTGCATCGCGCGGTGCTAATACGTAGTGCGCAGAGGGCTGTGTTGGCTGCTCATACGCCTAGCACAAATTCAAGCGCGGGTTCTACACCGTCGAATACGAGCAGCGCGAATGTTTCCAGGGGGTGGAATCTACCTCAGACGCAGACGTCGCCCGACAAGCCTGCGCGGGGGCTCGTTATCTCAACACAACCCCCTGTGCTGGCCACGGGAGATAATGGGGATGATAGCGAGGAGGAGACGGACGAAGAAGCGGAAGAGGCAGAGGTGCAGCGGTTGGGGTTGGAGGTGCTTAGTGTTTCTAGTGGGAGTGAGAGCGAGGTACGTGCTTTCCTAGTCCCCTTCTTCGCTTTCGCCCTTCTTCCTACATCACGTTAACGTTTTTCAGGATGAAGATGATAACGATAACGAGGTATACCTCCCTTTCCCCAGTACGTTTTGGAGTATTGATGATAAACTTCGTGCAGGACGAGGAGGAGCAAGAGCAGAAGACGGAGCCCCGTCTCGGGTGGCGGAAGAGCCTTGAGAGGATTGCGATGTGGCCGTTTGGGGGAAGGGTGAAGCGGGAGGTGAGTGCTAGTGCGCGTTTTGGCTTGGGGATGAGATTTCGTTTCTATGCGAGTGGAGCGGGGACAGCGAGGGGGGGCGCGGGTCTTTGATCGATTCGTGCTGCTGCTACGACTACGACGACGTCTTCAATCTCCCTCCCTCCCTCTCGCCCTTCTTTCTTTCTTGCGCTCTTCCTCTTCCTTCCGAATCGGAACCCCCGCTAACTCTTTCTTTCTTTTTTCGTGTAGGAGGAAGATGCGCCTCTCCCGCCCGCCCCTTCTGCCGATGCGGACGCGGACGAGCTCGAGGTGCAGACGCAGACTCAAATCGACTATGATGACGACGAGCATGACGACCAAGTGGAAGAAGAACAGAACGAAGGACATGAAAACGAGGTACGCGGCTCTCTTGTGATATAATGGTCGAGGCTGATTGGCTTGTAGATGCAGACGGAGACGCAAGAGAAAGAAACGCCGAGGAGGATGGGGCTGGTGATTCAAGGGGTGGGTGTTTTTCTGGCTCGTAATATACCTACACCTCTTCATCATTCGTATCTCCTCCTTCCTTTACACTCGCTCCTCCTTCCTCTGCTCCTCCTTACTTCGCTCGCCCCCTTCACCCTTCTCCGTGTGTCCCTTTCGTCGTTTCCCGCTACTCTTCTATCGTTCTCCTTCCTCGACTTCTATTTCTTGCATTGTTTCGCTCTACATCCTTTCCTTTCCTCTCCCCCTCTTTCTGTCCCTGTCCCTGTCCTCTCCACTCCTTCCGCGCATGTACCCTCATTTGTTCGCACTTCGATCCCTCGCTACTCGATGCCTTCATGCACTTGATCTTCCTTGTTCTCGTGCTCACGCTCCCCACAGACCCCCGCGCGCTCGCCCTTCAAGTCCCCCGCCAAATCTCCGACCAAGACCGGATCCCCATCGACCCTCTTCGGCGCGCCTCACCCCGCCGCGCGCACGCCCCCTGGGTTTGGCTCTGTGCGGCGCAAGTCCGTGCCATCAATAGAGGTTCGCATTCTTTGCTTGTCTTTTGATTGTGCAAACACTGATAGTGATACAAGACGGCGAGCCAAGACGCACACGAGAAACAGGAAGCACAGCAAGACGGGGACGTGCCGATGGATGTCGACGCGGAGGGGTATACGCCGCTCTACGAGGACTTGACGGTCTACCGTGCCCCCGCTTCTGCATCTGGCTCCGACTCGCACCCTGCTAGCAACACACTCAGCGCCACTCTCGAGGCTGCATTCGCCCGCCGCGAGGACAAGACCAGCGCCGCAACGCCGAGCAAGCCAGCACCCGCCCCTACGCGCGCCCGCCCGTTGGCGGCGTTCATGACTCCGCAGGCGCCGCGCACCACGGCAGGCTCCTTTGGCGGTGCAGCAGGTGCTGAAGGAGGAGCTGCTGCTGGAGGTGCTGGAGTCCCGCGCTACTCTCTCGGAGGCGCGGCGCGGCGCGTGCGCGTCGAGGACTCGCCGTGGAAGGTGCGCGATTTGCTTACGCCTGGTGCTCCTCGTCCCGGTGGGGGAGGTGTCGGCGTAGGACAAGCACAAGGCACCCCCGCGCGGCGCCCACCGCTCACTGACGCGGAGCGAGCTGCGATTTCGGAGAGAAGGCGGAGTGCGTTGAGGGCGCCCGATGATTTCTTTGCGGGAGGCGTGCCGGGGATGTCGCCTGCGAAGAAGTGGGGTGTGGGCGTGGGGGCGGGGGGATTGGGGCGGGTTAGGGAGGATGGGGGTGTGGATGTGGATGGGGGTGCAGGTGGGGCAAACGGGGAGCAGAGGGAGCGGGAGGATAAGGAGCGGGCGAGGGAGGAGGACCCGCGAAAGATGTTGGAGAATCTGCGCGAGACGGTGGAGGGGCTGAAGAGGAGGAGGGAGAGCGTGCTTGCGGATGCGGGGATGCGTGATGCGGGGGTTACCGACGGGGAACAGCAGCACGAGCACGAGCAGGAGATGGAGATGGTGAAGGAGGTGCCGCGCGCGAGGATGCTCCGGGGGCGGGCCAGGGAGGTGGGTCTCTTTTTGCTGTGTGTTTCTGTCTTTGAGCGAGGCTGATGGGTGTGTTATTAGGAGCCTGTCGAAGCCGAGCAGAACGAGGCGGCGGCGCCGAAAACCAAAACGACGACGCGCGCGGTCCGCGGGCGCAGCAAGAGCAAGGAGCCAGACAGTGGTATGGTCCTCGACGAGCCTGCGCCGCCGGTACCGAAGCTGGCACCCGCCCCTGTGCGCCGCGGACGCAAGGCGGCCCCCACAGTCGCACCCGAGGAGAGCGAAGACGACATGGCGATGGTCGTCGATCCTGCGCCCGCTCCCGTCAAGCCTGCGCGTCGAGGACGCAAAGCCACAGCGGAACCCGAGCCCGAGAACGACAAAGAGAAGGAGCTCACCATCCCTACTGCGCCGCGCCGCACGCGCAAAGCTACGCCCACCCCTGTACCCGAGGAGCAAGAGCAAGAACAGCAGGAGCAGTCCGCCATGCCCATCGACCTCGCACCCGTGAAGCCACGCCGCGGACGCAAGCCCACCGCAGAGTCGGAGGTGGAGAGTAACGAGGAGCTCATGGCCGCCGTCCCTACTGCCCCGACGAAGCCGCGCCGCGGACGCAAGGCGACTACTGCGGAGCCCGAGAGCGATGCCGAACCTGCCCCCGCGCCTGTCGCCGCGCGTCGCACAGCGCGCAAACCTGTGTCTACCAACACCCTCGCGCCCGCGCCTGCACCCGCCACCGAGCCCGCGAAGCGCCGCGGGCGCACGGCCAAGGCGCCTGTGCCTGCGAGCGCGCCGGCCGCGGAACGCAAGACGACGCGCGGGCGGTCGCGTGTGCCTGACATTGAGGAGGGTGATGACGATGCGGACCCACTCGATACGATCGCACACGTGGACACGCCAGAGGTGGAGCTGCTCGCGGTCGTGCCGCCGAAGGGGCGCCACGCAAGAAGCGTGAAGCCTAAGGCGGTGAAGGAGGAGGAGATGGAGCTCGTGTTGGAGGCGGAGGGCGAGGCGGAGGCGCCTGTGCGTGGGGGGCGGGCGAAGAAGGGTGCTTCGACAACGGCGGCGGCGACTCCTGCTGCTCTCGCTGTACCAGCGGCGTCGAAGCCACGCTCGACACGCAAGGGTGCGGTGCCTGCATCGACGCCGGCGGCGGTGGAGAAGGAGAACGCTCCGGATGAGGAGCGGGAGGAGGAGCCCGCTGAGAAGGTGCGCGTGTCGCGGAGCAAGAAGGTGAAGGACGAGGTGGTCGAGGTAGATGCAGGTGCAATGGCGCCGAGGCGGACGAGGACGCGCACGAGGACGTGAGCTATGCGTGTTCAAGGAAAGAAGAAAATTTGAATATCTCGATACCCGGCCTGTATGGGCAAAAGAACTACCGACGATTTTACGATACCTATGTATTTCTTTCCATGTTCTCTCTTATCGCTCACGATCCCTTTAAACGTTAGATTTGCTCGTCTTCTCGTTCATTCGCGTCTGGAATCGGCCAACCGCGGTCGTATTTATTTCTGCTTTCTGCGAATAATCCCCCGTTTTCGGCCTTTGTGCTCATATGTGATCCAGGTACATTCTTGTTACAGCCTTTTGCAGTACCGAAGACGCAGATCAGAAACGTGCTATTTTCGCATGTTTTCGGGGGATTCACAATATCTCTGTGAATTCCCCACCGATTCCCATGAAAAGTATATAGAATTACTCAGCTAATTCATGCGGAATTAGTGGTAGAATGAAAATGGTGAAAATATTATATATTCAGGAAGATTGGTTGACAGGGCCATTTTGTGGATGAATCCCGTGTACAACCCTCTAGATACATCCAAATAATGTAGATTTTTATTAGAAAGACCTTCAATACCTTTCAAAGGATGTGATAGAGTCAGAATTCTGAAAAGTGTAGTATATCATTTTTGTAAACACATCAGGACAACAGGCTGTACCTACAGTCAAAAATTATTGCGATATTTGAACCCACAGCTGAACTATGTGTGAATTTAACTCTATCACATCCTTCAGAATGTATTAAATGTCTCTCTGGCAAAAATCTAGATTATTTGGATGTGTCTAGAACCTTGTACGCTGGATTCATCCACAAAATGGCCCTTTTTTTACAGCCCTTTGCAGTACCAAAGGCGCGGATCAACTTTTGTCTATTTTGGGAGGATTTCAAAGAATTCTGGATATCTCAGTGAGTTCTCTACCGATTCACATGAAAACTAGATAGAAATACTCAGCTAATTCGCGCGGAATTAGTGATAGAAAGGAAAGTGTAAAAATATTAGACAGGTTGTGCAAAGCCGCACAGAGCCGCATGCGGCTTTTAGACGTTGTGCAAAGCCGCACGATAAACCACAGGATTTATGAGTTGATCCATGTTCATTTCGATGAAACATGGGTAAATTAGGTGCTATGCAGTACATTAAACCACTTACCAAACATAATGTACATCATTTTTGATGTCATTATTTGACTTTGCCACAGTTGCTGTGCGGCAATGGCCGTGATGCTGCTGAAACAGGTTATTTTCCACACTTCCTCCTCCCACCTGATGTCGGAATCAACACCGAAAGCTTTCGAAACACTGTATGCAAGGTTTGGATACGTAATGGATAGGGAAACAAAAGCCACATGGTGCCGCATGCGGCTTTGCACAATGCACAAAAGCTGCATGCGGCTCTGTGCGGCTTTGCACAACCTGTCTATTATATATTCAATAACATTGGTTGGAGGGGCTGTTTTGTAGATGAATCCAGTGTACAAGCTTCTAAACGCATCCAAACGATGTAAATTTTTGCCAGGAATTCTTTTGATGCATTTAAATCAAGCTTGTAAACACATCGGGACAATGGGCAAAACACTGCAATCAGGAAATATTGCAATATCTGAACCTACAGCTGAACTTTTTGTGAATTTGACACTATCAAATCTTCTGAAATTTATTAACAGCTGTCCTGAAAAATATCTACGTCATTTGGATGTGTCTGGATGCCTGTAAGCTGTGTTCATCCACAAAACAGCCCCTTCAACCAATGTTATTGAATATATAATATTTTTACACTTTCCTTTCTATCACTAATTCCGCGCGAATTAGCTGAGTATTTCTATCTGGTTTTCATGTGAATTGGTAGAGAACTCACTGAGATATCCAGAATTCTTTGAAATCCTCCCAAAATAGACAAAAGTTGATCCGCGCCTTCGGTACTGCAAAGGGCTGTAACTAATGTTATTGAATTACCCTCTTTATAAAATTACGTGTGTCTGTCTGTCTGAAGCCTTTAAACTCCGCTCGATTCCCACCAATCCCGTAATGCTCGGCAACTCCCCATTGGTTTACCGAGTCTGCTGGCTGCCGGGCAATCAACATTCGGCATGGCCGGCACTACGTTGGCTGCCAACAAACTTTGACATTGACAGATGGCTCCCACTCCACTGACTGGAAACAAAGGCTGCCATGGCGAACATCGACATTGTCGTATTAATCCAAAGAAGGGAATGGGAGGCCGCGAAATGGCCGACCAGTCCCTTGTATATAATATGTTTACAACTTTTTCTCTATCACTAAGACAGAGGGCATGGAATCCCGGCACCCTTATGTAATCCTTCACATGTCACAAAGTCATGGTCATTGGTGAGCGCATGCCCCGTCCACTTAGGTCAGATTTTCCTCATAGGAGTCTTATTTGAGTGCTAGGGGAAGAGCTTGGTTGAAGTAGAATTGCCAAGAACCCTTTTGGTCCAAAGTTATAACCTATATATTTTTGTGTGACTTTTTTTCTGAGTGTTTCTACATGCTTTTCTCATTGAATGAAGCATCTTTGGCAAATTTACCCTCAAAATTTGACCCACACAGCCACCACACAGCCACACTGGCACAGCTCGGCAGCGGATGTTGGCACTGTTGTGCGCCAGGCTGTCACCAGCAGCAACTTCGGTAACATCCTGCAAAGGGAGCAACAGTATATTGGAGCATTTGCAAGGTTGTTTTGGTGCATGGCTGTCCAAAATTTGGTCTCAAGGACCCCCACAGGTGACAAAATTTCAAAAAAATTCGCCGAGACCAAGGATTAGACTGTGGGAATATATATGTAAGCAGATTACATAAGGGTGCTGGGGTTCCACGCCCTCTGTCTTAATTCGGCATGAATTACCTGAGTATTTCCATATAGTTTTCATGAGAGCCGGTCAAGAGGCACGCGGGAATCCCCGATCGCACACAGACCTTGTTGACAAGGCCCCCAGATTTGGAAAGCTGTGCTGATACACTGGTTTTGACCACCAGAATCGCGAACTTTTCGTTTGGCTTCTCATTTCAGGTTGAGTCCCTCCAATATTTTCCCTACCCTCCCATTTTCATACATTTTCCACCATTCTGTCTCCTCAGAATATTTTATTCTATTCGGTACATGTTACAATGAATAAAACAACCTTGGTGATGGATGACAGTCGGTGCTGACATCAGTTCCAAAAATGGCCACCGAAACGATGATGTCATGGAAACTTTCTCTTTTTTTTGCGGGTTTTTGGTTGAGGAGGATGCGGACCGCGATCCAGACCCTCCTCCTTCTCGTATGCACAGCATGTCAAAACTTTCAGAGGTTGATGGCGGAAACTTTAGTTCCGCGTGCCTCTTGGAGCCGGTGGGGAATTCACTGAGATATTGGAAATTCTTCGAAAACATGTGAAAATAACACATTTCTGATCTGCGCCTTCGGTACTGCAAAAGGCTGTAAATGTTCACTGCTGTGTGGCGGACTTACAGCTAGTGTCAGTACCGAAGGTGTGGATCCAAAATTTCCATTTTGGGTGGTTTTTGATCCTCTGCAAAGAATTGTCTCTAACTCACTCAATTTTGCACCGTTCGACTTGAAACCTAGCTAGAGCTTCTGGAATAATTCAAGCGCAATTAGTGATAGAGCTAAATCGGTAATAATACTCCATTTTTGAATCCACCCGAATCTCGCTCCTTCGGCGAGATTTTCACCTACCGGGCTCGAATTGGGTCTGATGGGTCTGGGCTTTTGCAAGGGCCAGTTTATAGCAATTCTGAAGGATGCCATAGAGCCACATTTGGTGATATCCTTTGCTGAAAATACATACCGAGCTCGGAGGTAGCTGTGAGGTATGTGACAAGAATTTGGCCAAGCGATAACGGAGGGATTCCTGTTTTTCTGAATCAAAAGTGTGCCCAGTCAGCACTGAACAGCGATGTTGACCAGAAAGATCCGAGGAAATCCGGTGGGAAAAGTGCCCTCGGTGTCTGAGTAAATGACACTCCTGCGCCCGACCGAAGACCGGGGATTCGACAATGAAATTGAATGACAGCCACCACCGGGCTGACCGAAGCTGCTTGGACTGTTATTATCCTGATTCTCCAAAATTGGCACATGTTGTGCATAGTTTCAAGTCCGACACGGTACTCAGCATATTCTTGCCCCGATCACCACTCGATTCGACTAACCAGATATTGACTGATGGTTGATAGTTGGATATTTCTAGCAGTGTCGGAGCCATAATACAGCCAACTGAAATTCGGTCTCGAATCGATTGAGAGAAGAACAAGTGATGGCCGAGAATGATTGCCGCTGCATCTTATCCGTTGACCACCATCTTCCATTTACGGCGCCGGCTGGCGATCGTTATCGAGGTCTCGAAACCATGCAAATCAGGGCGCTAACCCAGTACTTTGACCAGTATGGCGCCTTCAATTTGAAGTCTGAAATTATTTCTGGCAAGACATCGTTTTTGACAATGACGTTGGTGGACGGATGCAAAATCGCACCTGAGGAGCTGCGCCGGAGAGGCGGCTGCTCTGCGCGAGCAGGAATTGGAAGCCAACGCATGCGCAGTGCTGGTGTGAGTAGGAGCAGTGCTGCACGTGTTGAAGTGGTGTAGATAGAATCAGGGCGGTTGGGTCCTGCGAAAGAAAAAAGCATGGTCAAGCGTGCTCTTTGGATGAAAAGGGCAACCCAGAATGCCCGGGTCGATCGCAGAAGGAAATCCGTGGTAAAAAGTGACTGTTTAAGGATCGCCTCACAAGTGACCTTGTTAGATATATTACAATCGCTTCCGCCTGAGTTACTGTGGCAGCCAAAAAAAAAAAAAAAGAAGAAGGGCGGTGTCGGCCTGCGAAGGACTGACTGTGAAAGAAGAGGTGCAGCGAGTTCTACGCGCATTTGTTTCGTCTTGCTTTTTCGCTGGCTCACTGAAATATACGCGGAGCGGCTCTGAGATGAATTGAAGGAGTTGTATGTAGGTCTGGTTATTGTAAACGGAAAAATTGGAAGGAAGGAGAAAGGAGGGTGGGAAAAGGAACGGTTAGGTAGGTATGGGAAGACGGCGTTGAATCAGAAGAAGTAACCGCAAATTTGACGTACGAGCGGAGGCGTTGAAGAGAGAGGGGGGCGATGAGGCGAGCGGCGGGTGACAGCGGACGGGCACCTTTAATCCGGCGGGTGGAAAGTCAAAAGTCGTCGTTAGGGAGCCAGGAGATCCGGTCGTTACAGGGGTGTTAGTCAAAGGTGTGGCATAAGTATTGATGCGGGGCGCGTAGGTCGATGGGCACGGTACCTTGGGCGCGGCGGCGTCGGGGAGCACCGGCGGTGTGCTTGGGGAGCGCAGGGGTTAGGAGATGGTCGTTTTGACGTGTCCGGCATGCCGTGGACGGCGCCGCCACCCGCGCAAACAAACGCGTCGCGTGGGGCGGGAGGGGCGGGCGGGGCAACGTTATGTTACAACATAAATGTGCGGAGTTGGGCGGGTTAGTATACGCGTTACGGGGCGGCGAACTCGAGGTACGTAAGGGCATCGACGAATTGTGGGGGGCAATCGGTCGGACCAACGTGGACCAGCGCAAAGAAAAAGCGGGTCCGTGGCAGGGCATGCTGTGGTCCGTGGCGGGGCGTGCTGCGGTCTGAGGATGTGGTGTAAGAAGTAATACTCAGCCGGGCACGATAAGGTGAACGACTCTATATTATACCTATAAGAAGTAATACTACGGCAGAAGTAAGTAAGAGAAGAATAAATATAGGTCACTCCCACTTGTTCATCCTTTGTCTTTCTTCCATCCTCTCATAGCTCTGCAACTTTAACCTTGTCTCAATGCCGCCCTGGGTCTTTGAGTGCTGTGTTTCAACTGCGTTTCTGCCCCAATTCCCCATGCTCATGTTCAGTGTTCCCTGCCTGTCATTCCTTGTTTCCCCCGTATACGCCAGTAACACTGACATTTAGCCTCGCAGTGCCCTGACTACTAACCGGTCTTTCGGGGTGAACATGGCGTCGATTCAGGACCTTTGAGCGTTCCTCTTGCCAGATACAGTGCCTCTCATGTGCATTTATTGTGAGGATTGTGAGTTTGTGACACGTGTAATAAACGCTATAAAGTATTCACAGGCTATTATACCATTCGGAGGCCATTATATCCGACGCTTGATATTGGCGCTCAACCACTCCAGTCCCTCGTAAAGACCTTCGCCAGACGTCGCACACGCGGCCTTGGGGAAGAAGACGGATCAGCGTGCGCGCTTAGACGGGCTCGAATGCCTACCTGAATGTACCATGTCCGCTGCCTTAGACCTTGAAGACCGAGTTTGTCAGTAATCTCCGCAGCATTCATCGCATTTGGCAAATCCTGCTTGTTCGCAAAAACAAGGAAGAGGGCATTGCAGAGCTCGTCCTCGTTGAGCATCCGCTGTAACTCCTCACGGGCCTCAGACATACGTTTCCGATCGTTAGAATCGACAACGAAGATAATGCCCTGGGTACTCTGGAAATCTTTTTCGAGGTGTGAGGCTAGCAAAGGGGCGGGAAAAATTGGACACACAATGGTTGTACAGCCGACGAATCATGTCCTGACCACCGACGTCCCACACGGTGAAGGAAACGTTCTTTTACTTGACAGTCTCGATGTTGAAACCTGATTGGATGCGTTGAAGCGACTGTGAGAGGTCACGTAGTGATGGGAAAGTTCGGTTCAGTTCAGGTTCGGGGTGTTTTTTCCCGAACGCCGAACCTGAACTTCGGTTCAGGTTCAAGGATTTGCTGAACCCCGAACCTGAACCTGCGGTTCAGGTTCAAGACGGTTCGGTTCGGCGTTCGAACGAGTTCGAACGCGTGAACCGAAACTATTTTACAAAAAAAAAGAAGAAGAAAAAGGTAAGCGCACACAACGCAACGAGCCTTGTAGACCTTGTAATGCCCTTTGTTGCTGAGATAGTTGTAGAGTCAGTAACAGACAAACGACGATGGACCAAACAACATACCGAGCAATATGATAGCGAAGAGTGGTTACACTGCCAGTGAGAAATGTCTTCTCACTCCCGTTTTCGCTAGCAGACTCATGTTAAATACATTGTCGAAGGAGAATAAAGACATACACACAAATCTTGCACTCTGACCCGTCTTCCAGCTTACCGGTCTTGGGATTCTTCCGGCCCTTCATGCGAGTGAAGACGGTGCGAATGTCCGCTGTGCTGTCGTGGCCGAGATTTTAGCCACCACCTGCACCCATTGAGTACAGCTGTAGAAATGTAGATTAAATTGGAAGAGGACACACCTGAGCATGATCTGCATCCGCCATTGCCCGGATGGAATGATAATCCTCGAGATCCATGATCTCTTGTCCGGGCCCCTCCTCATCATCGCTGTTGTCACTCTCCTCAGGCGCGGTGCCATCTGGATTGCCCTCGGACCCGTTATCCTCCGACTCTGAAGCCACAGTGGCAGAACGGCCTGACATCTTGCGGGAAATAGCCCCCACCGTTACAGTCTTGTGCTTACCTGCGGTCACAGAGGATTCCGCGTTGTTAGGGTCAGTGATACGAGCCGAGGAACGAGTGGTACGAGCAGAGCGACGTGCTCCAGCGATTTCGGAAGAGAGGCGAACAACAGTGGCAGACGGCCGGCTTGTTGTCTCATTGGACACACGGACGGCAGGTAAATTGTGCACGGAGGACGGAGATGAATTTTTGGAGCGGTTCAGGAGTTCAAACGCGTTCAAACGCGTTCGGCAAATTTCTGCTTGTCTTGAACCGTGAACCGAACTTGGGCGTTCAGGTTCGGCGATTTGCCGAACCTGAACCTGAACTTCCCGTTCAGTTCAGTCCGGTTCGGGTTCGAACCGATTTCCTGAACCGAACTTCCCCAACACTAGAGAGGTGAGACGACGTGGACACTCACTGATCGTTGGAATGGTGGTGAAAATCTCTCCCAGCTTCAGCTTGTACAGGATGGTGGTCTTACCAGCAGCATCGAGACCGACCTAATCGAAAGGAGGATTGTATGAGGGACATAACACATGAGACGTGAAATCTTACCATAAGGATTCCTATCGAAGGCCGCAGCGTCAGAATGGTTATGAAAGGAATTGCGTAGAAGTACATACGCATTTCCTTTTTGCTAAAGAGGCCGAAGAGCAGACGGGACACGGAGGGACCCATGATCATGCGGAAGATGAAAATTCTGCGAGCCTGTTTGCAAGTTGATTGTTAGGTAATCGACTCGGATGTCTTGGTGCATTTGTTCTATCTTCATGTCAAGCTCAGCTTTTATACTACAGGACCTTTACAGAGGGCACGTATGCTCACATATCTCCACCCCTCCGTAAGTGGTTGTGCTGCAGCGGCAATCAGAAATCTGACACATTCCAACTTTTGCAACATCATTCTGACTCTCGACGGCTCCGCTGATCTCGGGCCACTGTCTTTGAAAACGATAATTTGATTCTACAATGAACCAGTGATACGTAGGATACGAGGAAAGTTTCTTTTATACATCTTGGGCTCAGGTCTGTGGGCAGGTCTGTGGGCAGACCAATGCTGTGCCCTCTGTGTTCAGTCACAGCCACCAGTCTGCCCACAGACCTGAGCCAAAGATACATAGCCCGCTGCTAATGATTCTGTTCAGTTCGCCAAGTTTAGGTTCTCATACGTTGCCGGTTTGGGGGAGAAAAAACACGGTTACCGCGAAGATGAAAAATAGGTTGTGGGTACCAAAAATGGCTCTGTCACCCTGCACTAGCTGGCAAGAGAAAGGGGACATTGGATAATAAATTTGTGGTATTCCCCGCAAATTCCTCAGTCATGGCATGCTGAAACCCGTGGGTTACATAGATGAACTCTCTGGTATCAGCTAAAACTGATCTTGGAACCGGAGCATAGGGCAAGCATATAAGAACCATTCCTTCACATTCACAGAAGACTGTGTGGAAGCAGAAAAAAAATGTGCCAAAGGCTAGGTGCTGGAAACAAGCTCAGAATTGCTGTTCTGCTGAAAAATGCCAAAAACAGAAAAAATGGAGCTGCGCTCTAAGTTCTGCAAACGGTTGTAATCATTCCCTACATTTCATCGCCGCTTTTTCAGCCGATGCACAACTCATTGAATTTTGCAATTGATTATGCATATCGGTACCAACTGGCATTAGCAAATTGATTCATATCCATCACCCGGAATACAAGCGCAAAAATGTACCCAATCGGATGTTATTCCCCAGATCTATGCATGCCAAAAAATGGCATACTGCGCTTCAAACCGCACTGCACTGGTTCGTCGCTCCTTTTGGCAATCTGCTAGCCCGCTAGAGTCAAGGGATGGTTCGCTACCCGATTCTGGCATTCCTTGTCGTAGTCATTCAATTGACTATGGTCAAATCCTGACAAAACCGTGGCAGCGGAATAAAGATTTTCGACAAATGGCCCTACCCTCCCAAATGGGACCAAAGATCAGGCCTGATGCGTGTTTGCTGACATTTTCAACCGAATTTTGTAATCCTGACATTCTTTTTCAAATCAGTCCTGACATTTTTGGGTCTGAAAAAAATCGGGGGTTATTTGAGTACGCCTGCCTAAAGTTTAGCCTGCGGTATAGCCACAATATATTCACCCAAGGCAACCGGGTTACACCCCCATTCGAGTCTTATATTTGGAAAACGTTGGACCTTGATATTCTCACGACGTCGCTCAAGATGTTCACAAGATGTCAGTTGAATGTTTCAATAATGTCCACAGCAAAACATCCTCCCAATGTGTTGCCAATGTTGCAGGGATGTTGAGAAAAGGTCGGATATATATTGCTATGAATGTTTGCTGAGCATGGAGTACGGATAGGGTACAGTTTAATTACAAACGAGCCTGTGAAATTCCGAGCATCAAGTCTTGAACCTCAGTCCATTGTTGCCTTCGTGCTACGACCGGAACAAGCCGCAAAGCGTGCAATGTGTGACATCAATGACCCATACCAGCGGTGATGTCGCGGGCTTAGGGCACAATGATTCACAAGTGTCGATGGAATGCATTAATGAAAGTCTTGTAATCAGGAAGGGTCCGAAAAAACGAAACAGATCACTTGGGAAATCCACTGAATTCCGGAAATAGCGAGGTCCGTGCGCATCAGACCAAACAATTGCAATGTTGGTGCACCCACAAAGCTTTTCCTTTGTCTTCCACCACCACTCGCTAGTTTGTCGGCCATTCCTGCTGCTCAAAACCACCCCTGCTGCTCAAACTCAAGCCAGGAACAATACCACGAAGCCTAGCGCTAGTGCTCTATATTGGTGCAATCCCGCTTGACACTTAGCAGCAAGGTCTTAAACAGTAACGGTGGTACGAGTCCAGTTAGCATCAGCGGCGGTACGATCCCAGTCGACGTTTGGCAAGCCGGCGTCGCCAAAATCGATGACGAAACCAGCCTGTGATTGTTGCCACCCATTCAATAACTTCACACCAACGACGACTTGTTCACCAGTCGGACTTGACGGACTCGTTCTCTCGGTCCAAGACTTGCCTATCTTCAAGTCCGTCCTCAAGCCCGCATGCAAATCGGGCCGCCTGCTGGTCGCAGTCATGTCGTCATCCACAAAAGTTTGCATGGCTATGCTCCATGGTCAAGTCACCCTGGGGAGTCTCTTGCACGACAAGATCGGTTCACAACTTCAGCGCTCAAGTCGAAGGCTCTCGATGCAAAGGTACCAATAGGGTTGTTCACAGTTCTCTTCTTCCACCCTTTTTTGTTCCCTTTTTGCTCCCTTTTTCCTGCCCTTTTTGCTCCCTCTTTCCTTTTTTTGTTCCCTCTTTGCTTTGTTACCCATTTCTTTTTGCACCCATCGAATCCCCTCCATTTTGAGTATGCCAAGTGTTGATACTAAGCATACTAAGTTGTGTTTTTTTGCCTTTTCTCTACGTGGGTCAAAGAGATCAGAATTATGTAATGATCACGAAATTGGCCGGATGCAGGTCTCTGGTTCATGCATTCAGCTGAATACACACAAGGCATGCAAGTGGGCTGTCTACAGGTAGAAGGAATGGGAAAAAGGGAGCAAAAAAGGGAGCAAAAAGAGAAGAAAAAGGGGATGCATGTGGGGGGGTTTCACAGTAGACTTTTTCCAGCCCTTTTTCGCACCCTTTTTTCGTGGAATTCTTGCAGTTTGAGAGGTATCAACTTATTTTCTTCCCTTTTCTACCCTTTTTACATGCCAGATGCTAAAAGGGAAAAAAAATCCGGTGAAAATCGATGGGAAACTGAAAAAGGGTTGAAAAAGGGAATGAAAAAGGGTGGAAAAAAGGCTACTGTGAACGACCCTAATGCAAAGCTGCCCCACTCCAAATTCAAGACAATTTTTCATCAAGATTTCTTCAAGTTCTGGAGCCTTCGACCATCAAGTACAAAACCCAAAGCTCACTCAAATTTTGTGGTCTCAAAATACCGGTAAAGCAGTGATTTGAGCTCAAGTACCGCTGCAACACGTTGCACCGCCGCACAAGCCATCCGGCACTTGTCCTACGTCTATTCCCACGCACAGATCGCTGAAGCGTCTCCTCTCCGGGTCTTTTACACGAGCACAACCACACCCAATGGCGCCGTGCACAACTCATGTTTGCAGGTTTTGGCTCTCGTGTTCTCGGTGCGATAAGCTGCGGTGCTTGTGCGCGTTTGAACAGCACACATCGTCGTCTGGCGGGGGCTGTATCGAGACGCGCATGGGTATAAGACGGGCTTGGCTTATTTTCATTCTGTTCACTCTGTATCGTATATAGTAGTGAATGCATGGTATTCTGCAACGCAAATGATTCGGATAAGATAAATGGAAGAATATGGAAAACCTTATTAAAAGGTTCAAAAGACATTCAGAAACACATCCTGACAACGTGACGTTGTGGAAGCATCGTGGGATTTGACGATTTTTATTTGAGTGACTTTTCGGCAACGTTCGGACAACGTTTGGACAGGTGTTTACGAATGTTTCAACCAAAACCTTCCTCAAACATTGCTCCCGAACGGCGGTGTACCTGGCCGCCTCCGGGTGTGCGTGGAATTAAATATTCTTCATTTCACAACTATGCCTGATCTTAGTCGCCCCCGAGTCGAGGACTTGCGGTGGTTTCAATATAACATATAGAATCGATAATTGCAGAGGATTCATTGGGGATTACAGGACCATCGGTGTTGACTATTTCTGTAACACCACATTTCGCTCTGTTTCTGTGGCTGAAGCATTCGCGGCCACCCCTAACCGATGACTAGACTCGTAACCAGTCTGCCAAGGTACGGCAATTCTTAGTGCAAGCACTATGCCGTAGGCAGACTGGTACAACTCGGGCCAAACAAAAGGGCTGAGCGCAGAGTTTGAATCATTTTTCTTCTTAGCTAGATTCTGTCAATTCAACTCGGTTATACAAAGTCAAGAGGCAGAATTTAATCTAAGAGGACCCTTCTATCATACTGCTGGTTCAAAAAAATTAAATACGAGGCAGAGGGTGAGTTGTGGACACAGAGATTATAAGGGAAATGATGGCTCTGTGCAGCCACCGTGATGCCGATGATCGGCACCCGCCAAAAATTTCAAACTTAGGCTCAGGCCTTTTGCACAGCCCGAGTTGTACCAGCCTGCCTACGGCATAGTGCTTGCACTAAGAATTGCCGTTCTTTGGCAGGCTGGTCACGAGCCTAACCGATGATGGGACATAGTCCGCCCGCGACAACGCAATGACTTCCAGTGGGTGTCCCGCAGCAGAAGTCGTCGCCGGTGCCTGTTGAAGTAAAAATGAATAACTCGAAAATGAAATGCTACGATCACGGATCATACATGCGGGTTCCTGTCATGGGAGCGTTAGGCTTCAACTCATGAAACGTACGATGGTCAAAGACATACACAAGGTGCCGGGCATGCGGGCTCCTATGAGAGGCATTAGATCAATGGTCACTGTACCACAAGGACACGTACACCTGCTCCGCCACCTTGAGCCCAATGTTTCAAAGTTTTATCAGTCATGTTCAATGCAACACAAGGTGAACAACACTCACAGGCCACTGGCTTCGGGCTGGCCATGGTCATTTGAGCCGGGACAAGGAAGAAGAGAGCGCTCGAGATGAATTTGTTGAACATTGCGTGAATGAGTTATTTGTCTTACGATCCGCCCTTTATATGTGCGAGCAGGAAGCCATATTCCCAAGGAAATGTATTTCTTAGCATTCCCAAAACACAGCCGCACTTCCGGAGATTTCAATCACGCCGTCGGGAACTTTATGCTATAGTAAACCCTCGAGCTCATAAACGTTCATGGGCCGATACGGTCCCCGATGCGTGCTAGATCTTTAGCAGCACAATCGCGGCCGGGCCATTCAATTCGGAGGGGAAAAAAGCGAACCCAGGCATGACACTTGAACCATAGAAGATGCCGTGGGGTCTCTAAAAATCCGCTGGCGGTAATGGATCCCTGCAACACGTCCCTGAAACTAAGCCGTAAACTTGCTCACGTTGGTGGAGGCGAATGAATAGTGTGGTAATACATCTGAAACCGGCATGTAAATTATTATCAGTAATTTTATGGAGTGACTAGTTGCTACGATACCCGTGAATAAACTCACGGGGCCAGCTCTGTGGAGTGTTGACGTTAGTTCTCCACAGACCCCGTCTATTCCCGCGTCCTTGTTCATTTGTTGCAACCTCAAGCTGTTGCTCGTTCCCCGCTTGTCCATTGCTACTCTCGCTCGCCCCTTGCTTCTCCCGCTTGTCGGTGCGTCTCCCGCTTGCCCGTTCAAGGTGCTTGCATTTTATTATATACCAAGATACGTTATGCATGGCTACCGAGAAAGACCGAGTCACCGAGAAAAGGTAATGGAGGTATTTTCTTTGACGAACCATAAGCAGCAACAGAGTTAATACTTGCGTTGAATGGTTTCCCCATTGAAAATTTGATGCTGTTCATTTGCAGGTGTGCTCCTAGACGAGGACGGTGTGGAAAATGAGACGTAGGTTGTAGACGTCGAGTATTAGTAGTGAATTTTATAACGCGAATACGGCCAGCTGGTGGTCTTCCCATCAGCGAAAAAAAGGCCCATCCACAAGACTTTGAATCATACACTCCTCCCCGTTTTCATGTTTTCTTGCAGTAGTCATCGCCACTCTCTCCGCATCTCCTGTTAGTAACTACAGATGGTGAATATCTATTGCACTAGAGGCTCCCCGCACATCATACTAATGGTTTCTGTTCAGCAACCGCTATAGCGAGTCCGAAACGCGATTACAACAGTGTCTTCGGATATACGTTCGCCGATTGCCTGCCGTATAATTCCAATATAAGTATACCAATATTATCTCCGTCTCCACTCGTATTACGGATCACGCAGCCAGAGCTACCAGCAGTGCCTCAACGATTTCCAGGGTGACAATCCGTGCTTCCGCGACCTCAGGTGCTTTCCCACCAGGCTGGGTGTGGGTCGCCCTAAAAATAAACGGAAATGGGTGCACGTATTGATCTTGGTGAGAAAACGATATTTTGTCTGTAAAATTCAGGTGTGCTTTCAACCATAGACTTCGTAGGAATATCTTTAGGGCGATCTCCCCAGCCTGGTGGGAAAATAGTTAAAAAGTCTACTTTGAAACCCCCCACATATCTCTTTTTGTTCTTTCCTTTTTGCTCCCTTTTTTCGATAATGATTATTGTTGAGCATATTCAATCCTTCAGGCCTTTCCCAGTACAGTCAAGTGACCAAATTAAACTGAGGTTATATTTGCAGAAACAGAAAAAGGGAGCAAAAAGGGAATCAAAAAGGGCGGGAAAAAGGGCAGCAAAAGGGAACCGTGAACGACCCTATCGAAACCCTTGGGGAAATAACCTCCATATTCAGGGACAGGGAATGCGGTCATTTTCTCGTTTCAAGTGGTGAGTCTAACTCTGGAGTTACCAGGCACGCCATATATGGTGAATCGCGGGATAACATATCCACAACATCGCTACCATCGCCGTGTGAACCGCGATATAAATACCACCGCTTATAGAATAGCCAAGTAAGTACCCGCATTTTGACATTCGCGGTGGCAGAACTATATTTGGAGCAACGCTTCTGCTGCACAGACATAGATGGGAATGTTTTCTAGCATCTTCGTTTTTGTGATGCGTCTGGAATCGAGACCTAGAGTTACGATCTGGCTAGGGCACTATCCAAATACATAATTGCACAATTTACAGGAACATGAAGCGAGACCGATGACCGTGGATGAATTTCACGGCTGGTTGTGGCTGGGGGGCAGCGGGTGCTGCGGAGGTGAATTGGCCCCACGGGTCTACGACAAACCGTCATGGACGGAGAATTTAAATATCGTTCGAGCGGTCAACACATCCCACATCCCGAGGCACCGCGAAAGAGCCCAAGATCAGAAGATGAGGGCAGGGATGTGTATCAGATTTGAATTTGATGAGCAAAACTCAATTGACCCCACACCTCCGAGGAGGTGTCGCTAAATCTGGAATTCTTTGAAAACTAATAGACTCTATTGGGTCAGATTTCTGAGGCTCCATCCGACGGAACTAAAAACAGTCCTTATGAAATTCTTGAAACCGTGTACTTCACTTACTTACTCGGAACATCCAGGTGTTATTTTGGAATTCGGAACATCCAAGCGTTACCTTGGACTTGAAACTTTGAAAGCGGGGGCCTGTTAAAAAGCACCTCGCTGGTGATGTGGAAATTTCCCACAGTAGACGCAGAGGTGATATGAAACATCAATTTCGAACATCGATAACCCCGGGCCCGGCCTTCCTCCTAAGGCGATCGTGTCGTGTAATCTTACCGCCCTACCCACCGAAAGCAAGCCATCACTCTTGCAGGGACGAAATGAACTGTAGACGTACTATTGAATTCCCAAGCGATGCCGATCGGCCTGGACCGCGCTATTACTGGTTTCCCGTCGGCGCCCAAAGTCTGACCCGGAGAGAATAATAAACTCAATTCAGGTTGTTCGCATGCACGTAGCTTAGCTTGGAGCAGTTCACCGTCAGCATATGAGCTGAGGCCCGCGAAATAAGTAGGCCTTCGAATGGATGTAGATCCAAGGTTTGCGAATGAGTCTGGGAGGAGTGCACGATTCGAGTAACGAGATGTCTGTTTTTCGTCCAGAGAGAGAGTCAATTTGAACCGATTCTGGCGGAGTGGGAACAGATATGTACGTGAAACACCAGAAATTAACCGCTTTTCACTGTCGCCATTATACGGAATCCCCGCAGCATCATTGAGTTCCGTATACGAGGTCAATCGACACTCACATAACTCCGTGCGTTCTGATTTCAGGGCCACTCACCGCCTATTTCGACGATACCTTATGGGTAAACGAGCAGTTTCCCGGCCGCTTCGAGGCCTCGCATCCCCTTTCCTTAGGACGAACGAGAGGTTACTCTTATTTTCTGTTGTTTTGTATTGAACTCTATTGAACTGATCTGAGTTGCTTGAATTCAAGTTTATCTCAGATACCTGTGATGGAACGGCGATTGTGCGTCGGTACGGCATGCTTCCGGCGCTGGATCAGCATGGCGGATGATCAGAAGATTAGCGCAGCGGAGCCTAGGGTGATGGCTATGGACGTATAAAAGGGCTAGTGAGTCGCAGTCTACTCATCGCAAGTAGTTCTGAAATGTTCAACAAGCTCGTCTCGACTGTTCTCCTTTTCTTCGTCCTGGCCCAGGGCGCCATGTCCGTCCCGCAGGGGGGACCGATACAATTGCTCTGTGAGTGCATGATAATTCAATTCAAAATGACTGATTGACTGACTTGGGATCGTAGGTGGAGCTGGTGTAAGTGCTTAAGACACCCTGCAGTCAGCTGTAATAACCTGTTCTCTGTTGTGATGATAGCTTTCCGCATGCAAGTTTTCATTATCGCTTTAATCCAGAATGTTAGCACTTACTCCGCTCGCAGGCCCATCCGGTGATTTATGCTGCGGCACTAGCACCCCAGGCCTCAACGTGTGAGTTTTGTTGGCTTTCAGATTCAAAAGCACTAGAGTTGACGGTGCCTGAAGCTGCCAAAATGGGGCGCTGGCGTGTCCTGTTCAGACCTAATCGGCCACCCGAGACGGATACGCAGTGGCAGGCACTGCGTGCCCTACGGCGGTGCAAAGATCGGTACCACAAAGGCGTATATATGATTCGCACAGAAATTTGTATAAGCCTTGTTTCAAGTTATGGCGTGGATGAGATTGGGAGTAGAGAGACAGACATACCTCAAACAACGCCACCAGAAATCCGAGAAAGGAAGGTAAAAGGATAGACCGCCGTGGCCTTAATAAAATCGAATCAATCAGTCTTCACAACCATTTACGAGCGCTGAGAGGAGAGGCGAGCTAGAGCCTTCACGCCAGGATGGGGAGTGTGGATGAGGGCCCGGGAGTTCAGCCAACGGAGATAGAAGACGGTAATCCCGAGAAGCCCACTTGGTAAGGAGATTATGGAGACAACTGTAAACCAGGCAAAGACGGAGAGCAGAGACTGAGGCGATGAGGGGAAGAGAAGAGGTCGGTTGAGGTTACTGTGCGTTTGGGATACCGGCGTGAAAATGTTAACTGAACTAGCCAATTGGAATTCTAACTCGACGAAAGAGGATGGGCGGCCGTACTCTGATTCTGACTTCCCGCTAGGATTACTGAGGGACAGGTCATCGTAATCCCAATTTTAGCCCTGAACCGCGACCCGGCTATCTGGGGTCCAGATGCGCATCAGTTTATGTACGATGCCTCCAATCGAAGTACCAGAAAAGGCTGACATACTGTAGCCCTGAGCGTTGGGAATGCAGCCCTCCCATTTCGACAGGTATTCCGGGCCTCTGGAGCCACATGATGACATTCCTTGGTGGACCCCGCGCGTGTATTGGTTACCGCTTCTCCCTTGTCGAGTAAGTGCTCTCTACACCTTTATAACTCACGCACTCAGCATGGATGGTGCAGATTGAAGGCTCTGTTGTTTACCCTGGTGCGAGGATTGGAGTTTGAGCTCGCGGTTCCCGCCGCTGACATCGGGAGGCTCCCGGGATCGGTTGTTCAGCAGCCCATCGTTCGCAGCGATCGCGCTGCTGGGGCTCAGATGCCACTCCTGATTAAACTGTTTAACCAGTCGTAAAGCGTCAGATGCGTTTACGATGGCAAAAAAAAAAAACTCCGAATCGCGACCTACATCTTATGTGCTCATCCCTCGTTATTCCTAATCCTTATCCCACTTAATGTAACGCTCATTCTTAATTTTATCCATGATCGTGCAGTTTATCCGCAGAGTTTATCTTTGACAACTCATGGAAGTTGACATTTTCACTAGGCATATGCGTCTCGGCCCGCTATTGTTTGACATGAGTCCGCTGAAAAGATCTTACAGATCTCACATTCGCCGTCCTTTGGGACCTTGAATCCCTTCCGAACGATCTCCTCTTCGAATCCAAGGTCCTAAAGGAGCATTTCCACATCCTCACCCGAGCGCCGGTGGTGGACACCTCGGGTTTGTTGTCTCCCTGGCTGAGGCAAACTCGCAGAATTACTTGTAGCTGCGTGGAGAACATTTCTTAGCGGTATTGCCAGCCCACATTCTACGCCATTCCTCCATTCGTCACGTGGAGTAGGCCGAGTGGGTCCAAGGCAAGGGGAGGGCTCCAGGAGGTGCCAGCGGTAGGTATATGAACGTCGCGGGCAAGGATGCATAAGTCTGAGCTACGACACTGAAATCTAATACAACCACCCGCAGGAGGACCAGTGACCATGAATTATGGAGCCGAATGCGGCTTTTGGGCGTTGTGCAAAGCCGCACGGAAAAAAACAAGCCTTGGATGTGTTCGTTTTTTTCCCATTGAAACATTGCCTGACATGAAGCAAAGGTACATGTAGGTGAAGGAGCCTTATTGGCATTTCAGCTGCCGCACACATGATGTCAGAAAATGTGAGAAGGCCGAGTGGTGCCGGGTGGAGCTGGAGTGATGTGCTGGAATAACGGCTTCTCATGCCTGCCCATCCAACCCATCTAAGGTAGGGGACATCCATTCCGTGTAAACATCACGTGGATTTTCCATATATAGGTAATTTCGACAGATAAATGTATAGAAAAGCCTGTGGCTCACCTAGCCCTTATTCCTTCCATGAAATCATAGATAAACATCTTGAAAGTGACTGAACCAAACCACTAAGATTTTGAGTAAGAATTGCATGAGGAGATGTGCTCGCAAACTACGCCCACTCCGCATCACTTTTGGCATCAAAATATGATGGCAATTTTACCGCAACTTGCGAGCACATCTCCTCACTCAATTCTTACACAAAGTCTTTGGGGTTCGGTTGCGACACCTTCAAGATGCACATCTACATATTCATGGAAGGAATAAGGGTTAACCTGTCTATATGTTTTTCAGCGCAATTATTTCTACAAATTGTCCATATATGGAATATTCACGTGACGTTTACAAGGAATGGATGTCCCCTACCTTAACTTCGGACTGTTGTATTACAGTTTTACAGAGGCTTTGGACCACACTGAACACGAAAAATAACCAAGGACAATTAAGAAATCCACGTGGCTCTACACAATGCACAAAAGCTGCATGCGGCTCCATGCGGCTTTGCCCAACCTGTCTAATCAGACAGCGCAACTTTCAGGGTCTTAATTTATTCGCCGCTCGATTACCGCAGTCTCGAAGCCTCTGCCGAGAGCTATCGTGACTCCTGGATGATGAAGTGACTGCTGTACGGCATTTCTGGTTCAGATTTTCTCCGACGCTCTGCGACTCCGATTAGCTCGAACCCGCACATGCTCGGCATCACAAAGTTGATGACAGTCGATCAATCCACAGGCGAAGATCGACTGTCATCAATTCCATCTGCGCAAAAACAAATCCAACTCCGCATATTCACCTCTTTATAAAATTAGGCTTCTCTGTCTGTCTGAAGCCATTTAAACCCCGCCAGCTCCGCTCCTCGGCCCCATGGCGAGCCCCATCTCTTATTGCGAGCTGCCCTTGATCCCCGGGTTCCAGAGTGCGCCGGCCCACAGGCAATCAGTAGTTCGGCATTTCCGGCATCATGTCACCACTTCCAACTAACTTTGACAGACACTGCCCTGGCGCTAATTTTGACAGATGTCTCCCACAGCATCGAAACAAAGGCAGCCGCGGCCAAAGGTTCCTCCTGGTTAAACAGTGGAAAATGTTATCAACTGCTGGAAAGATACAAAAATTAACAGATTGCCCTACAGATAAATTTTATTTGAAAAACCTTCACCTCTCGGGGACAGAATTTAATAGTATGGCCGAAAGTATCCTTTGTGGACCCCACATAAATACTCGAATCGACTCAGCTTAATTCAATGAAGCCGATAACTAGACAGATAAATTCCAGTTTTTGCTGCTTTATAAAATTCCAACTCATTAGTGATTTCCTCTGGATTTGGAACACCTTTGACAGAATTGAAATTACATTTGAAGGAGAACAGAAGTACACAAGACACTGCACAGTTAATAACCAAGCCAATTCAACACAACTCAATTCAACCAAGTGGAACATAGATTTGACTGGTGCGTTACCCTTGAAGAGTGAATAACTTTCACAAAAGGGGATGGGAGGCCGCGAAGCGGCCGACCAGCCCCTTGTGTACCATAACAATAGTTGCTGCGGCTTCGACGCTAACGCCGTACTCGCTAAGTATCTCAAGTTTCTAGCCGGCGAAAGTCTTAATGTACACAGCTGAAGTGAGCCCTCAGTCCACATTTCTTCGCTATTTCCTCGCTCAGTACACCAGAATGTCTAGTCTCTCATAGACAGATGCTGCAGCAATCTGATGCTTGTACCTCGCATGTTGTACAGAATGTCAGGATCGACAGGACTCAATGCCTCCATGCCTTAGCAAATTCACGAAGACTTCCTCGTGAATTTAACTGTGAAGACGTCTCGCGCATCCACTAATCGTGCTTAGATCCGCGACAAAATTTCCCGAGTTGGTTGTTCCAATCCCCTTCTTGCCCATGCATCTCTGACAATTTTCAAGGACTGTGCCGCTGTGATATATCCGGTCTGTTTTGGAATCTAATTTTCCCAGACAAAACGATGTTCTTCCGCCATCTTTCAGTATACCTGCGAGCTTCTCACAGCCTATGGATTTTTCTATGTTGTTACTCTTGCTCAAACAGAAACAAAGCAGTATCTGGTCGAGTCCAAGTCGCAATTTGATCGCTGTCAAAATCTCCGAATAGAGCATATTTGCAGGAATTCACCGCGTTCTCCGCTCCGCTGCATTTTCGACCTCACCGTGCGTAAGCTTCTCGATCTTGTTTCTGAGCGCCAGATGCTCATTTCCTTTTTAAGCAACGCCCAATGATACGAAGGCTGGAACGGGGACGAGTCCGTGCGCGCGCTATAGCGGGCACGGGAACGGCTGTGGCCCACGAGCGTGCATGTGCGTCGGTGCGAGTGGTGCGTTTATCTGTACTGGCGGTATATATGTGATACCGACGACTCTTTCGTCTTAGATCGACGATCCAGTATTTCCCAGCATCGACTTTCTTCTGGGCGTTAACAATACCCCCACCAACAGTGACACCTTATCCGCACGCGGCATCGACTGCGACCGGCAACAAACCGTACATACGTGCGCTAGAATTTGCATTGTTGGAATTCAAAGAGACACTCCAGTATTAGCAGGGAACCCGTTGCAAACGCAGCGGGGAATTCTTCACTATCGACGCGACATATGTACTACTTTACAATAATTAAGGTACCAATTTAGTCTGTCAGGTACAGGAATGAACGGCGGGGACCTGGTAACAATGTGCACCAGAGGCAGTGCGCGCACATAACTCGTAACTCCAACATGCATCGCAGCGTATCGCACTTGCTACCAGTCATGTCGCCCGCACTGGGCCCACTGTGCGCATCGTCTGCACTCCTATCGCACCATGTCTGCTGACATCCGTCACTGTTAGGGTTGTGTCCCAAGGACCCCAGGGCCAAACATAGTTGGTGATGTTAGGTTCACAAGATGAACCCCTGTATAAATACAGATTGCCGTATTTGGGTTTATTTAGTTTTACCCTTACCTCTTACCACTACGTGCAGTACTTTTCAATACACATCATTCAAAGTCAGCACATTCCGTAAGATCATAGGAGTACAGGCTCTTTACAGTCACGCTCAACGTCCGGCATCAGCAAACCCTGATTTTTCTCATAGCGCTTGATAGCGTTACGTAGCGCTACGTAGCAGCGGTACCTTTCTATATAGTGTTACGTAGCACTATATAGCGGTTCACAGCAAGGGTGGTTTTGCTGATGGGTGCTCATCTGGAAAACAGGAGCAAGCTGTATAGTGCTTTGTAGCACTGCATAGCTCCATAGCGCCCATAGGTACATCCCCTCTATGCAGCGCTATGGAGGGCTATGTAGCAGGCCTGCCATCACTATGTAGCACTATGGAGTGCTATGCAGCCAGCTGCTTATCTCCGAGTCCGCTTACGCTCCCGATTATTATTACACCGTTTGCTTCTCGTCCTCCGCTCGTGTCCACCCAGTGATAGAATAGGAAAAAAATATTAATATTGTTACACTACGACAGGAAACATAGCAGTAGATACACTTTGACGAGCATCCTGCATCCGCACACCATCCATCCCGGGCCACTCTATTGGACCAATCCCTTGATATCCGCCATAGTAAAATCTGCATTCACGATAATCTTGAATACATCGCGCGCATGCGCTTGTCGATCGCAGCCGGAACTCCATCTGTCCATGTGGGTAAGAAGGGCCTTTCCACGGGCGAGAAAGGCAAGCAGACACACTGGGGTCCACGCGTCGATGAACCGCGCTTAAGTTGCGGAAAGTGACCTTGAGCTGGTTGTTCTTCTGCGGCGCGGGTCAGCCAGGAAGATTTCGAGCTGATCTGGGCAAAGGGACGCACCCCACCGTAGAGATTCGCGGCAGCATCGCCGGACTCCGCCAGCGCCGTGAGTGCGAGCCATTGCGCGGACTGCCCCAATGCAGTGGCTACAACCACCACGCTGCCTTCCAACGCCGCATGCGCTTCTCGAACACATCTTACGTGCTCGTTGTCATGATTTGAACTATAAAATCCTTTTTCGGAATAACCCGCACCCGGGTTATTCCCCTAGGAGCGGGTTGTCCCCGCGCCGGGTCCAACACTCCGTTCCCTCCTCTTTATTCCCCTGTTACCCTGACCCCTGCATTACTCCTTACTGTTCCCCTGACTCCTTATATACTGGCATGGCCCTTAATTACCCCTGCTCCTCAGGTCCCTTAATTACTCCTAGCTCCTAGGACTTTCTTATATTTAACATCCCGAGTAGATTTACCGTCTGTACGCTATTCTAGTCTATTCTCCAGACGCTCAATCTACTCTATCTATATTCCTCTGTGCTTCAGTTGTCCACGTCACCTTCAAATCGCGAGCCGAAGCCTCTGTGCTGACACTCGTCAGCTCATTAATCAGAAGATAACGGGACGTACAACGGTGGGTGGTACAGGCGACAGGGAAAGCAGCAGGTGAGACTTCGAGGCGGAGGATAAAGCCCACAACGGCATGAGCACCCACCGACGACTCAAGGGTGATCGTGGACGAATTGCGCTCGTGCGGGATGACACATGTCTAATCCTTGTCCGATGTTCACTACAAAGTACCATTGATATCTTGCGATGGAACACATACCTTGCCGAAAACCAGCTCACGCTAAACTCTGCACCACGCTAGAGAGGCCCCGCATTAGTGACTCTCATCCGCATAGACTGAGGCCAGAGGCCAGAACTCACCCTAGTCCCACAAATGTTGTTCGGTGTCTAGTTGCTATCCTGGGGCAGCAAACACTGCATCTGATTCGACTGAGGGCAGTGTCAGGTACTTCAGAGCTTGATGAGATGAGGGGAATCAAGGACGGACCTAGGGGTTAGCAGTGAGCAAACCATAGGATAGGGCACAATGACACACCAACACACGGCTGGCCGTGCATTCCTCCCGGGTCTCTTCCACCACTTGCACGTGCAAACAACGGACCAGAGCACTGGATTACGAGAAAATACACAAGGGGGTCGCAAAATTGGAGAGAATAGTGAGGCTGCTGGACAGGCGGAGGCGAGGTGGAGGGAAAGAGCAAGAGGCAAATTGCTGATACTTGTTGATGTCGAACCATCTTCAGGCCTCACGTGAGATTTTGATTGCTGTGCAAACTTCGCTCAGTATCCACGTTGTGCTGACGACTTAATCCTGTTGCTTCTGAACAAGATACTTTGAAAGGAAGAAATCAAATGAAAAGAATCGGTTGAATATAGTCCTCAAAAATTCTACCTCTCATATTATTATGCGGCCCCGAAGCTCCGCCATCTGAGGTCACAGGTGTTGCCTTTCATGTTCAAAATGTTCTCGACAGAGCAAGTCCCAGACAGTATGATAGTGCTTGGAATGAATGTAGGGATTGACCATTGCTGTGAGATTGGAGATGACTCAAAGTGGCAGACTCAGAGGAGCAATCGGCGCACAGTGGCTGACACTGCATAATGCATAGTAGTGACGGTCAGAGTAGATTTTAACTAGACGATTCTGAAGGCGATTATGGAAGCGATTCTGGAATTATTAAAGTGTGGGAGAATCATCGAGAATCGTAATCGCCTCAGAATCATCGAAGCGTGTAAAAGCCCCTCTGGAGGACCTTCTACATGTGATTCTCAGGTGATTGCGATTCTCGTTAACTTGCCTACAGAACTTTTGTGACTACGATAGTGGCTGCGTCGGGCTGACAAATCACTACCTTTCTTCATTTCTGCTCACGACAACTTGTCCTTGTGATGCCGCCCAAGAAAACTATTGCAAAATGGGCTGCAGCTTCCACAGCCAAGGCTGTTATGGCCTCTGGTGTCCGAAGAATCACTGGAAGGCCAGAGAAAAGTTGTGGGTGGGTCAACTGGATTGGCTCGGCGGGCGTGAGCTGCAGCATGTCGTCGTAACAGAGCTCACTGCTAGGCATGACGGGCATAGCCACAGATGTAATAAAAATAAATTGAAGAGAATAAAGCACAAGCAAAAGGGAATGCCAGAATCGTGTGTAGAATCGCTTTCGCAATCGAGGCGGTCAAATTTGGAGGCGATTCTGGGCGATTCTCACACGATTATGATGGAAATCAATTCTCAGAATCGTCTCAGAATCGTTTCCATAATCGCTGTCAGAATCGCCCATAATCGTCTATTTTGACCGTCACTAGTGTAAGCGGCACAGTGCTCCATAGTGCTCCATAGCGCTGCATAGTGCTCGCGTGCCGCTACACAGCGCTGCATAGTGCTTGCATGCCGCTATGCAGCACTATCCAGTGCTATGAGATGCTATGGCTACTATGGTGCTATGGCCGAACTATAGCTCGGCTACGGTTTTCCAGATGCTTCCCACCGGGATAACTGACACATCTCGTCCGTGTTATAGGCCCGGAGATCTTGCTCAACTGATTGTTAAATAGCACTGCTCCGATGTTTCCGTTTTTCTTGATAAAATTCCTACGAAATCTAAACATCCACTCTTCTTTGGCGGGCAAAATCTTCGGCTTGGATTTATCGCGGTCGCAAGCAACAGTTTATCTTTAGATACACAATATTACGGAAGACAGGAAAGAACCCACGACTTGGCGTCGCTTCTGCGGCAACATCCGCGATATATATCTGACATGGTCCCACCGCTGCACCTTGACTACTCACCCGATGGACGGCGTAGACATCAAGACAGTCCTCCTCTGCGGACTCGCCGCAGCGATATCGATCGTATGGCTTCGCTCTAGAGAAAAGGTACGCGAAATCTATTGCCGGTTACAGATGGCCGGGGCCCGGAGTAGTCACCCAGGTACAGAGCTCCATCCCAGCAATAATCGGGTCGAAAGGCCCCATCTCATCCTACTTGGGAGCGATTTATTTTCTCCGTAACGCGACGGAGGTGGTGCAGCAGGGATACTACAAGCACCCCGACGGCGTCTTCCGTGTGCCAACGCTGTTCCACTGGGAGTACGTTGTCAATGAGCCACAGCGCATTGCGGAGGTGGCGGCTGCTCCAGAATAAATCCTATCTTTTAAGGAAGGGGTCTCGGATGTGAGTCTTTGTCCATACATCGTTGGTTAAATAACAGGGATACTCAGACACTGCAAACGGACTACACCATGGGGCCAGAAATTACAAAGAATCATTACCATGGGCTTGCCGTGCGAGGAAGTCTGACACGTAACTTGGACCGTTGTTTCCCTGAAGTGCGGCATGAAATAGTCCACGCATTTGACGATGTCCTCGCGCTTGAATCCAAGGGTGAGTTTTCTCGTTTCTACTGGATCACAATATCCGTCTAATACTTACATCACTCTAGAATGGAAACTACTCCATGTCCTACCGAACATCATGCAGATCGTAGCACGGACCAGCAATCGTCTCTTCGTTGGTCTCCCCCTCTGTAAGTCAGTTCAAAAGGCCGTACCACCGCATTCAATGAAGCGTCCTCAGGCAGAGAACAGGAGTACCTCGACCTGAACATTGACTACACTGCAACAATATTCATACGCGGCCAAATAATCGGGTTACTCCCTGGCTTCCTCAAACCGTCAGTCGGCTCTTTGTGTACGAAACGCTCAAGTTTCGACCTTACCTTAGAACAGCATCCTTGGTCCCTTTATCTCGACACGCAAGAGCTCGACACGCCATGCACTCAAGTTTCTCGGACCTATTAGAGGGGTTGTGCCAAGCGGCATGCCGCTTTTGTGCATTGTGAATTTCAACACCTCAATGCTATCACACAGTCGTAATGGCCTTCAGAGGAAGAAGAAAAAAACGGCATGCCGCTTTTGGCACAATCAAAAAGCGGCATGCCGCTTTGGCACAACCCCTCTATTATCTCCGACCGGCTGGAAAAGGAGAAAGAGTACGGGCGCGACTGGCCTGAGCGACCGGTAAGTTAGTTATTGCAAGGTATTGCCACCTATTTTACAAGGGACCAGAACGACCTTATCTCGTGGCTGCTCGACCTGGCGGTAGGCGAGGAACGCACTGTTCCAGACCTTACTTTACGCATTCTCGCGATAAATATGGCCGCGATCCACACCACGTCCCAAGTGAGAGATCCTATCCATTTTTTCTTCCTAGGGCGTACTGAAATTCGTCATAGACGCTGACCGCCGCGCTATACGACCTCACGACATACCCAGAGCATTTGATCCCTATGTGCGAGGAGGCGGAGCGCGTGGTGGCAGCGGAAGGATGGAGCAAGGCGTCGCTGGCGAATATGCACAAGATCGATAGTTTTTTGCGTGAGACTCGGCGCCTCAACATGTCACCTGTTGCAATGGGGCGAAAAGTCGCCGCCAAAGACGGTTTTACTTTCTCCGATGGCACCACCATTCCGTACGGCGCCATGGTTTATGTGCCAGGCACACCAACGCATTGCGATAATGGTGAAGCATCCCTATACGTGTACTTGCCTCGGAATTGATTGTAAGGGAACCTGACAGCCAACTACGAAAATGCTGAAGTATTCGACGGATTCCGCTTTCACGCCTGCGCGAAGAGCGTCTGGGCCACAATGCTGATGGCCCCGACGGCTTTTTCAACCGCCACATGGTCACGACTGGGTTAGACCACGTCATTTTTGGTCACGGCCGCCACGCCTGCCCCGGCCGGTAAGCACTATAATGAAAGACTTGCATAAGCTGATATATTCCAGGTTCTTCGCCGCAACAGAGCTGAAAGCCATGCTCGCACATATATTGATCAATTACGATGTAAAGGCAGAAACAGAGGGCTTCCGACCACCGGACGACCGTTTCGGTGTGCTGAGAATGCCTAATTTGCGGGGAAAGATTTGGATTCGCAAGAGAGCGGGGTAACCTATCTACTATCTGCCTCGGAGATTGAAGTAGTAAAAAGCCTGTCGCCGCAAGGAAATATGAAATCACAGTTGAATAGAGACGGAACTCTGGTTGGTGCAGCTCGTCCAAGGGACTGATGGAAGCACCGCTTACACTTTTCGAAATCTCCGAAGAGGGAACTACATGGACATGAAAGTGTTGGAAATACAAGCTTGAACCATGGAAACTATCCATATTTCATATTTTATTTCACCTTCAATTTCACTGTCACTATATCTACAGCTTAATATCCAATTTCCTTCTGACTCACTCGTTGCTATTGTTACCTATTTGATATTCCCTACATATAAAAGCCAGAGTACTTGTTGTAATTACCTTACTGGTTTGCCTCGCAATTACCTCTTGCTTGCAAATTCCCTCCTGAGCTAAATTCTACAGAAAGGAGGTGCGCTTTTCATTTCGTTGTATATTCCGCTGTCGAATAAGGTACCCACATGTTCATTCGCAGCAAGCGCCGACAACCGCGATCAGGTGGTTGGATAGGAGCCTAGCGGGGCCGGTGAAGGAAAGCAACGTCAAACGGGTCTCAATCAACGTTGGGAGATTATCGACATGGGCGATGATCCCGCATTGGGCCGTGCTTACAGGTCCAACTGGGTTCTTTTGTGGTTCAGACCAACTCACTCACTTTGGGCTAAATGGGCTGTACAATCAGCGTTGAAGGCCGCCGTCGCCAAGTGGGGTTACGAGAACATCAGGGCTATGTACTAGGGTTGTTCACGGTTCCCTTTTTCCTTCCCTTTTTCCTTCCCTTTTTCACTCCCTTTTTCACTCCCTTTTTCGTTCCCTCTTTGCTCCTTTCTTGTTCACTTGTGTTCAGGCTCAGGTTCAGGTCCTAAATTCTAGTAAAAAATCCCTGTGAAGCTTAACACCTTCAGAATGAGTTATGAACCCTCCAGCACTCTTCAGATATGTTGCACACTCAGATGATTCAAAAGAGGGTACAAAAAAGAGAACAAAAAGGGAACAAAAAAGGGGATACATGTGGGGGGTTTCACAGTAGACTTTTTCCTGCCCTTTTTTGCACCCTTTTTTCGTGGAATTCTTGCAGTTTTAGAGGTATCGACTTAGTTTCTTCCCTTTTCTACCCTTTTTACATGCTAGAAGCTAAAAGGGAAAAAAAATCCGGTGAAAATCGATGGGAAACTGAAAAAGGGGTGAAAAAGGGGACGAAAAAGGGTGGAAAAAAGGCTACTGTGAACGACCCTACTGTCGGTTTCACGCTTTGCTGGTTCTGTTTTGGCCGCTTACATGGATCTGTCTGGCGGAATTTCGCCATTCTTTGCGGATTCATGGCCGGACATTCGGTCAAACCGGATCCTATCACTGGAGACAGTTCGGGCCATGCATACAACTGTACATGGAACCCTCAGCATTCGGGCATTGTATTCATCGAGTAAGGCGCATTCATATTTTTCTCCAGTCCTTAACCGATGTACTCTCCTCAGACCCCAGACTGGAGTCTTCGTGGTTCGCCATTTTTTAAAAATATTTGCATATGTTGTTGACGATCTCCAACAGAAGAGCACTGGATACAATGGCGTGTGGGGGATTTATTGAAACAGTCTTTCTTGTCAAGCTTCCTGTACTACTTATTCCAAGCCCGTTCATAGTGTGTATAGGGGATGCCTAATTCTCAGTTCGACCGGGTTCAGTTTGGACCTGAAATAATATTTGCCCTGGAGTTGACTGCGAGGGCTGACGGCTGACAGGAAGACTCATTCGATAGCGGCAAGCTCGGAGGTAGCTGCGAGGTATGTGACAAAAATTTGGCCAAGGGATAACCGAGGGACCTAGATTACGAGGGATCTCTGTTTTTCTGAATCAAGCGTGCCCAGTCAGCCCTGAACAGCGATGTTTACCAGAAAGATCCGAGGAGATCCGGTGAGAAAAGTGCCCTCGGTGTCTGAGTAAGTGCCGCTTCTGTGCCCGACCGAAGGAGATCTAGATCTGACAATGAAATTGAATGACAGCCACACCGGGCTGACCGAAGCTGCTTGGACTGTCATTCTGATTCTCTAAAATCATGCTGTGCATCAATCCGACACGGTGCTCAGCATATTCTTGCCCCGATCACCACTCGATTCGAGCGACTAACCAGATATTGATATTTTGGGAGCTGGCGGCGCCGGATATTGAGACTTGATTGTTGATAGTTGGATATTTTCTAGCAGTGTCGGAGCCATAATACAGCCAACTGAAATTCGGTCTCGAATAGAACAAGTGATGGCCGAGGTTTCGGAACCATGCAAATCAGAGCGCTAACCCAGTGCTTTGACCAGTATGGCGCCTTCAATTTGAAATCTGAAATTATTTCTGGCAAGACATCGTTTTTGACAATGACGTTGGTAGACGAAGTACATAATTCAAAGCATACCGTCAGAGGTGTGTTACTGCTGTGTCATATCCAGTATTCTTCTCACCGTGGATCTGCGCCTTCCGTATTACTGCAGAATCGTCGAAGTTTGACATTCCGGTGATGCTCGGCCATAGCCTACAGCGGGTATAATCCGGAAAAGCGGAAAGACGTCGACGAAGCGTGTTATACACCTGTGGACCAGGAAAACCCTCCCGGCAGTGTATAAAGCTCAAAGTTTGACATAACGGTGATGCTCGGCCATAGCCTACACTGGGTATAATCCGGAAAAGCGGAAAGACGTCGACTAAGCGTGTTTAAACCAGAGAAAACCTCCCGGCAGTGTATAAAGCTCAGTTATCCTCAACTTGCTTGATACATTCTTTCTCCCGCAAGATGGCCTTGCTTGGACTTGCCGCGTCGATCGCTGCAACTCTTGGTGTCTACACAGTCTATAGCATCTTGAACGCTCTCTACAAAGAGTTCAATTCTCCTCTCCACAGTGTTCCTGGTCCCAAATCCGACCATTGGTTCTTTGGAAATAGGCTTCAAATGTTCAAGCACGTGCGTTGTTTCCGGTTTTCCGTCTATTTCCGTCTTACATCTGGTTTTTCTAGGTCGAAGAGGATCAAGAGGGACTTTGGACTGAGCAATATGGGCGCACCGTGAGGATGAATAATATTTTTGGCGTGAGTACAGGATGAGTCGCAGTGCATGAGACTGAAGCATCCTGATTAGTTCAGCCAACTATTCACCACCGATAACAAGGCGTTGCAGCACATTATCTCCAACAGTTATATTTATCAGAAGCCGGCTGCAGCGCGATCTTTTCTTACACGCCTTGTTGGACCAGGTGCAGAGCATCCCTCCCAGATGTTGAAGTTGAAATTGCTGACCGTATTCCCCGTATTCATGCAGGCGTGCTTGTCGTGGAGGAGGATGTCCATAAGAAACAGGTGAGGATCAACTATGCAGTGCCCTTCCGGTCGCTTATTACCTTTGAACAATTAGCGAAAGATCTTGGTGATTTCAAGCCCTAGCAGATTTTTAGTCTGTGATATTCACCTTCTCCTGGCAGAATCCTGCCTTTGGACCAGCACAGCTGCGGGCACTCACGGGAATCTTCGTTGAGAAGTCGAAACAGGTGGGCCGTTTTCAAACCCATACAGTTTGTTTTCGGTTGGCTGAAAACATGGCCACCAGCTTCGAGATCTCTGGGCTGACAGGGCTGCTGAAGGTGGTGGGGTTGCTCGAGTAAACGTTATCCCCGAATTCAGTACTGCCACCCTGGATATCATCGGCAAGGCCGGTGCGTTCTTCTTTTCTTACAGGTATAAACAGCCAGTCACCTACACCCATCTCCAGGGTTCAACTACGATTTCCATTCCCTGGGGAGCCACTCTGAAGGCGCGCGCGATGAGTTACACAAAGCCTTCGCTACCATCGCCGCGGCTGGGGAGATGCCGACAGGTCTCTTAGGTATCTTCAAAGCTACAGTACCATTTTTGGGCGCGATCTTGGTGAGCAATTTAGTCCTCTCGACTGACGCCTATAATGCACGTATAAACCTCCAACCAGCCTCGGAGGAAAATCGATAAGGTTATAGATAGTTCAAAGGCTGTTATGCGCCGTATTGGCCTGCGACTGCTGAGTGAGAGCAGGCAGAAAATAGCGGAGGGCAGTAATGCGGACAGCATTGGATCCCGCGATCTTCTCTCCCTGCTCGTTCGCGCCAACATGGCTAAGGATATTCCAGAGGCCCAACGACTTTCAGAGGAAGATGTTCTTGCGCGCAAGTGTTCCGTTAAAGTATGACTGCACCTGCTTTACTGATACCGAGACATAGAGGTGCCGACTTTTCTTGTGGCGGGACACGAAACGTATGTCGGTTCCCCAGGCTCCTCACATTTTATCAGAAATTAACTCTTTTGCAGCACCAGGTAGGACAGCTCTGCCTTGAAGATTCTTGCTCATGGTCTTTTGTGAAACAGCACAGCAGCGACGTGGGCGCTTTTTGCACTGGCGGAGAACGTGGAAATTCAAACACGTCTGCGCAACGAACTACTGACGGTCGACAACGACAATCCTTCTATGGATGACCTCAACGCACTTCCATACCTCGACTGCGTCATTCGTGAGACGATGCGCGCGCATGCACCGGTCGTTGGCACCTGTTCGTAGAGCAAACTTTGTTGCATTTAGTCTAAGACATTCATTATTTTCAGTCCGTGCTGCCATGCGCGACGACGTGATTCCTCTGGAGACTCCATACATGGATCGCTCTGGAAAGGTGCATGAAACGCTCAGGTTCGCCTTTTGTCCGCTTCTCGCCTACTCTGATTCTGACTTCCTGCTAGGATTACCGAGGGACAGGTCATCGTAATCCCGATTTTAGCCCTGAACCGAGACCCGGCTATCTGGGGTCCAGATGCGCACCAGTTTATGTACGATGTCTCCAACCGAAGTGCCAGCAACTGCTGACATAGTGTAGCCCGGAGCGTTGGGAACGCAGCCCTCCCATTTCGACAGGTATTCCGGGCCTCTGGAGCCACATGATGACATTCCTTGGTGGACCCCGCGCGTGTATTGGTTACCGCTTCTCCCTTGTCGAGTAAGTGCTCTCTGCATCTTTATAACTCACGCACTCAGCATGGATGGTGCAGATTGAAGGCTCTGTTGTTTACCCTGGTGCGAGGATTGGAGTTTGAGCTCGCGGTTCCCGCCGCTGACATCGGGAGGCTCCCGGGATCGGTTGTTCAGCAGCCCATCGTTCGCAGCGATCGCGCTGCTGGGGCTCAGATGCCACTCCTGATTAAACTGTTTAACCAGTCGTAAAGCGTCAGATGCGTTTACGATGGCAAAAAAAAAAAACTCCGAATCGCGACCTACATCTTATGTGCTCATCCCTCGTTATTCCTAATCCTTATCCCACTTAATGTAACGCTCATTCTTAATTTTATCCATGATCGTGCAGTTTATCCGCAGAGTTTATCTTTGACAACTCATGGAAGTTGACATTTTCACTAGGCATGTGCGTCTTGGCCCGCTATTGTTTGACATGAGTCCGCTGAAAAGATCTTACAGATCTCACATTCGCCGTCCTTTGGGACCTTGAATCTCTTCCGGACGATCTCCTCTTCGAATCCAAGGTCCTAAAGGAGCATTTCCACATCATCACCCGAGCGCCGGTGGTGGACACCTCGGGTTTGTTGTCTCCCTGGTTGAGGCAAACTCGCAGAATTACTTGTAGCTGCGTGGAGGACATTTCTTAGCGGTATTGCCAGCCCACATTCTACGCCATTCCTCCATTCGTCACGTGGAGTAGGCCGAGTGGGTCCAAGGCAAGGGGAGGGCTTCAGGAGGTGCCAGCGGTAGGTATATGAACGTCGCGGGCAAGGATGCATAAGTCTGAGCTACGACACTGAAATCTAATACAACCACCCGCAGGAGGACCAGTGTAACTGGTCCACACGGTATATATAGCGGCCTGTTGGTAATATCAGAGGACACGTTCATGATTGAAGGTATTCACACTGGCGGTACTATGCTTAGGACCCAGCTCTTGACTCAAGAGTCAAGAGATATGAAGGATCCCTTGGTTTAGAGGCCCGATACAAGAAAATATCGCCAATACAAGTTCCCCCTGACACCTGTGTCAAAAAAAATAGAAAACCACGAATAACGGCGCTGAGCACGAACCCAAACAATTTAGATAAGATACTGCTCCGCGCATCAATGAGAATGTTATATTTTTCGAGGATTCACAGCTTCGACGTGCTTTTGTCTATTTCTATCGGGGGCATTCGGCGAGAAGATGGAAAGCGAGTTGAAAGATTATTAGGCGTCCAGCTTAGAGGGGAGAACTAAATCAAATTCATGGTGAAGGAGATATATCCTCGATGAATTCTTTGGGGACAGCAAATTGAACAGATAGATGGATCCAGCTCACACGACTGTCTCATACTTCTTCATTTCCAGCAACAGCTTCGCCCACCGTCCCTCGTGCCACAATTTCACTTCCTCCCATCTGTCGGGCAGAACCAGCTTGATCCAAAGAATGTATGCCGCGACCCACATGTCCGCGTAGCAGGGGGCATCACCCATAACATACCTGCCCCCCGGCCCGTTGGCTAGAATCCACTCGTCGATCTTCCCGAACCCATCCTTCAGCTTCTTCCACTGTATGGCATCCTCTTCGCCCTTGGGTGCCAGATTCTCTAGCGTCTTCCCCCACCGCTCCTCACGCGTTCGCCGGAAATATTCCGCGCTCGCGGGGTTCAACTTCGCCTGCGAGGGAGGGAGGCCATAAGGATAAAGCGGTGCGATGAGCGCATGCGCGGCGTCCTCAAATGCACGGTGGAGCGCGACGGTCCCCGCGGGCATCAGCAGTGGCTTATCAGGATATGTAGCGTCCAGATAGCTCGCGATCTTGGTTGAATCGGAGATGACTGCACCTGCAGATGAAGGAGAGTTAGCCACGGTGCTTCATTACAGCAACATTACCTGTAGACAGGTCGTGGATAACGGGGAGCGTGTAATGCGGGCGTCCGTCGAGCTTGTTGCTTGTCGGAGCCGCACCGATTTCACAACACAGAGGCTCGATTTCAGGATATTCAAGCCACACAGTCTTGTACGGAATGCCTTTGAAGTTGAGCGCATATCTGCAATCGATACGAATTGATTCTTTGGCGAAATGATCGGAGAACTGAGACGCTATGGAACACACCTGGTCTTCCAAAGGTTGGGCGACCAACATTTGGAGGGAATGGTCGAGGGAATATCGTAGAATACGAGGGAGCCCGACATCGATGTGATGAGGAGAAGGAGGTCCGTCGAAGGAACTCCGTCCAGTTGTCACGCGGGACAGTCCCGTAAAACGTCATCGGCCCAGTTCGCCGGTGGCGAACGAAGTTCACGCACCGTGCGGTGCACTACGTTAAAAAAGTCCGACCTGTCGCGATTTGGATGAGCCCCATTACTTGCCCATTACTCGTACCTGGGCGGAGAACGACAGATTTTGTGTGGATTTCCGGGAGTCGGAAAGAATGAGAGGATAGGAACAAGCCCTTGTCCCATAATCATATCGTTGGCGGCCGACGTCGTGCACAGCGCGCCAATGGTTTGAGACAAACGGAGTGCGTTGAGAGGAAAAGGAGTTGATGCACGCAAATGCGTCCTTCTCTCCCACGCATTGAAGGCAAACAAAGGGCTTGGTCCCACTGGTTGAGACTGGCCAGTCTCTTGGTTATTTTTGTATGTCCAAGCCCATAGATAATAAGTTGAATTCAATGTGAACTACCTTTACCCCTCATAGACAGAATTGAATGGTGGGTTCAAAAGGCGACTCAGCTTAATTTACACCTAATAACAGTACCGAGGACGCGGCGAAAAATCTCCCATTTGGGATATTTTCAAAGAATTACCCATAGCTTGCCAAATTCTTAACGGATTTCTTTAGAAATGGGCTAGATGTGCTGGGCTAAGTCATACGGAATTAGTGATAGCAATAAATTTGCAAAATTATTATATAGGAGATGAACTTGGGTGTTGGGCTCGTTTTGGCTTGAATACTACCTAGCAAGCTCAGAACTTGTTCAAATGGCCTGGTTTTGTAGGCCACGAGACTTGTATACAATTTAAAAGATGTCATAAGAGTTTATATAAGGTTCAACATGATTTTGGCACAATTGAGGTACTGTATGAGCAATATTACCTTGCTGTACAAATATCGGTCTTCGTTACCTGTTCCCGAATTCCCAGCTTGCGTTGTCAGAGAGCAAACTGGACAACATTAGGTCTTCCAATATCCACTTGCCTTCAGTCCTATGATGGTCTTCTGCAGTGGTTCTTTCTCAACCCACCCAGGCCCTGGCGCGACGGAATCAGTGGATCGTGCCGCGTGTACTTCCTGAAAACAATGTCTCAAGACAGATTGAAACCCGGAAAGTTGCAAGCGGTTGTCCACCAGTTCGCTAATTCTTCAATGCCGGTCCATTCTCCCACCTTGGTCTTCCTGGCTTGGGCGTCATACGGATTGCTTACAAAAGATGGTGCGATAGCTGAGAATCAGACAGCTCAACTTTCAGGGTCTTAATTTATTCGCCGATCGATTACCGCAGCCTCAAAGCCTCTGCCGAGAGCTATCGTGACTCCTGGATGATGAAGTGACTGCTGTACGGCATTTCTGGTTCCGATTTTCTCCGACGCTCTCCGACTCCGATTAGCTCGAACCCGTACACGCTCGGCATCACAAAGTTGATGACAGTCGATCAATTCACAGGCCAAGATCGACTGTCATCAGTTTCGTCTGCGCAAAAACGAATCCAACTCCGGATATGTACCATAACAATGGTTGCTGCGGCTTCGACGCTAACGCCGCTGAATGAGGTGTCAGTACTCGCTAAGTATCTCAAGTTTCTAGCCGGCGAAAGTCTTAGTGTACACACAGCTGAAGTGAGCCCTCAGCCCACATTTCCTCGATATTTCCTCGCTCAGTACACCAGAATGTCAGGACCGACAGGACTCAATACCTCCATGCCTTAGCAAATTCACGAAGACTTCCTCGTGAATTTAATTGTGAAGATGTCTCGCGCATCCACTAATCGTGCTTAAGGCTCCAACCATTTAGTTTTCGTTTGACCATCCCTGTAAAGAAAACGGAAACGGTTAGTAAACCATTTATAAACCATTTAAAACCGTTTAAAACGGTATTTTTTTAGGCACAAAGTGGACGTCAAATTTCTCCCCCAGGAGTCGCGAGAATGCCCAGCTGAGGACATCGTTGGGTGTAGTTTTGTCCATTGCCGCTGCTCTAAGGTAAATTGCTCATCAAAATATGCTCGCCGCCGAATGAGGAATGAACTTATCTTTTCTAGGACTTGAAAGTTAGACAGCTGCTTTGCCAGCCCAAGTGCGGTATATTCGCCCTCGTGCTCCTTGTCTTCGATAACGTGGAAATCCATCACACGTTCGAGCAGGTCCCACAGGACTCCCACTCGGATGTTATGAAACTCGCAATCGTACCGGCGAACCTAAACGTCATTGCGCGTGTCGTCCACGTATCTGTCTAGAGCGAAATATTGAATTTAATATTCTAAGGGCACGTCAAATTATATATTGTACAGGTAAAATTCAGAGGAGCTTGCTCAGACTTTACTCCTACTGAGGCGGTTGTGTTCCGAGATCAATAATTAGGACCATGGAGAGTCACCAGCCGCTACGCGAAAATTCAACCGTTTAAACTGTTTAAAATTGTTTTGTTTACCGTTTGCCTGGGGACCTAAACTAAACGTAAATAAAAACGATTTTAACCATTTAAAACAGTTTATAAACGGAAATGGTTGGAGCCTTAAGATTCGTGCTTAGATCCGCAACAAAATTTCCCGAGTTGGTTGTTCCAATCCCCTTCTTGCCCATGCATCTCTGACAATTTTCAAGGGCTGCCGTTGTGATATATCCGGTCTGGAATCTAATTTTCCCAGACGAAACGATGTTCTTCCGCCATCTTTCAGTATCCCTGCGAACTTCTCACAGCCTATAGATTTTTCTATGCCGTTACTCTTGCTCAAACAGAAACAAAGCAGCATCTGGTCGAGTCCAAGTCGCAATTTGATCGCTGTCAAAATCTCCCAATAGAGCACATTTGCAACCGCTGAAAAACGCAAATTTTACTACTAACTTGGAAGTCAAATCTCAGTTGGAGCTATCACGTTTGAGTGAGAAGTCCAGAAAGAGATGCCAGAAGGTCGGTTGCGGAGCCTCCATTTTTCAGTGACTCCCGTTTCATTTTTTAGCCGAATTTTCGATTATAGCGGTTGCAAATATGCTTTAATTACCCACTTTTTGAGTCCGAAGTAACGCCACGAGGCCGATCATCCAAACCATCAGTGTGGCGTCAGGCCGTGGTGCGAGCGATGCTAACCATTGCTCTGCACCGCTGATTTCGAATTCAGGTGGTTGCGTTCTCCAGGTACTCATTTATTAAGTGATGCGGCCGCCGCCAAATCACCTTCGCGGGTTACACGAAGATCCCGCGCATGGATCATAACCTCGTTCCTTTTCATTTGAAATACGAACGCGGAGCTCCAGGTATGCTTTTGCTTCTGCAAAAAAAAAAAAATTAACCTTTGGGGACCTCAATTTTTGAAGGTTAACTTTAACAACAACCTGCGGGACGAACGCCGAAGCTTCTATTTGTCTCAACCCCACGGGTCTAACGCGTCCCTTATTTGACTTTTGACAGCTTTCGCGCATTTATTGTCCGATCATCTCTAGTCCAGTAGTGGTTGAATCGCGTTCGTTCCTGGTGGTGTAACAACTTGGCTGCCTCGCATCGCGGCCGCCCTGATTGCCGTAAATCTTTGGATGCATTTATCAGGCCCCCGGGCACTACCTCTTATGGCGGTCTGCGATAGAGTAAATCAGACCTCCAAAATGACCCTTCACTGGGTCCGCAAAATAGAGTAAAATTTGCCCAAATCACACTGGGACCGTCCTCGATAGAGTACACTAACTCAACAAAATAAATGTCCGATGCGTTTTCGACAACGAAGACAGATCTGAACCTGAATCAAAATGTCAGATCGTTGAGAAACAAATATTAACCTCACATGCACTCTGATCAAATCAAAATGTCTTGATCCGTGCTCACGATGCCGGAAACAATGAAATCCACAGTAATCGACTTTTTCAATTATTTTTTTCAGGACGGCGTGAAAGGCCCAGATTGTAGATTGATGAGAGTAGATTATTTATTCAAGTCAAATTGAGGAAAAATATACAGGGGTTCGGATGCTATGGAGCCCGCAAAATGGGCAACAATAAAGATCGGCCAAAATCGGCCGAAAGCCGTGGAAAACGGCGAAAATGGCCCTTTTGCGTGCCCCGTGGCACATTTTTGGCTGTATATTTTTCCATGATTCAACTTGGGAATTGAAGAGGAGATGTGTAGGTACCATATGGGAAACTCAGCTTACCGCAGAGCAAGTCGTTGGGCAAGTCAAAAAATCAGGTTTTTCGGTTTTTGGCGTATTTGCATCTGAATGATGGTGTATCAGAAAATATTGATGGATCTAAGTGATGTGATATGGTCGGCTCATTTACCTCAACAATCTGACATCTTGGTTTGGGCCAGAATGTACAGTGGTTTTCAAGAAAAAGGCCGAAAACCAATCGGACATTTATTTTGTTGAGTTAGTGTAACTCGCGCTGTGCGCGGGTTTTTTTTTTTCAAACACGAGCGAAGTCTCGCGCAAAGTTGGAAATTTGTGGATCTTGGGGCGAAAAAACGGCATATTTCAGCAAATCTCTGTCCGAAATAGAGTAAAACAGGGCAGCATGCGGGGGTTTCGTAGGGTAAATCAGGCCAATTTTTTTTGGGAAATGCGGACCGCCCCAAAAGGTAGTGCCCGGGGGCCTCATTTATCGAGCGATTGATGTTTGGAACTGTCAACAGAATCAGGAACGGGCTAAGCGCTGCTAAGCGAGGAACAAATAAAAGTGATAAACATCTTACCTGTTGATTTTGCCGTTTCGTGGTACTGACCTTTGTAAAACATTTTGCTTCTGTGTGTCCTCTGAGTTCTACAGTGTGACGGGAAACTGGATGCGTGAGCTTGGCTTGGAAGAGACATAGAGGTCAGGGACGATGGAGTACATAATTGCCTGTAGTACTCCGGGATACTTCCTGAAACCGGCGTTCCTGAGCGGGACCGTGCCGTGTAATCCTACCTACCCACTGGGTTGATTTGTCGTGAGGGTTATATCCGAGAGGAAACCGAATATTACGCCACTATTTAACAACAGGCTCTCCGTTTTTTGCCAGCCTTCCCGCTCCGCAATCCCCCTCCCCCAAAAATGGCCTTTCGATCCCTTAGCTTACTCGTCGCTGCTGTCAGGGGAACCCCCGTCCCGACCCCCATCCAACGCCCTTCTGACCCCTCCCATCCTTCCGGTCGCTCTCCCGGTCACCGGTCTACCGGGACCGGTACCGGAAACCGGCACGTGACCCGGGGGAACCCCCGATGGCACCTTGCGTGTGACCAAGCCCGGAGTACCGCTGCCGCCGCTGCGCAAGCAGCAGCGGAAGCCGTCTCCGCCCGCATGGACAGGCTCGAGAGTACCCTTGAGCGAATTGCACAAAAAATCGACCCCACCCGTACTGCTTCACCTGCCCCGTCCCTTGCCGGCCCGGCTCCGGACCCGGGTACAGGATTATTCCCTCCAGCAGTTCCCGGCTCGAAATCGGCCCTCTGGCCGAACCCCCCGTTCGTCTTCGACAGCGACCGGAAACAAGGCCGGGCGTTTCTCCATGCCATCCGGTCGTACATCCGGTTGCTCCCGGAGGCGTTCCTCGAGGTCGGCAGCCCCTCCGAAGAGAAGGCGGTCCGGTTCGCCATGTCCTTCATGGCCAAAGACTCTGCATCGAAGTGGGCTGAGCGCCACGCCACCAGAGCCCCATTCCCCTTCTCCACCTGGGACGCATTCGTCACAGAGTTCCGGCTCCGGTTCGTCGAGGAGAACGAGCAGGACCACGCGCTACGCACCCTCAAGTCCCGGTCCTATCACATGGGCGCGCAGGACGTCTTCCGGTACACCAACGACTTCGAGGACCTCGTCGACCTCGCCGGCTTGGAAGACCCGATCATCAAGGTCACGAAATACCGGACCGGTCTTAACCCAGCGATTAACCTTGCTATCACCGGGTCAAGCGACCCTCCGGACCTGCGAGACTACCCGGCCTGGCGCCTCCGGGCCTACCGGCAGTACGAGTCGCTCCTCTGCGCGCGCGAGGCCTCCCGCGAGACGACCGGTTCCAGTCGCCACCAACCGGCCGCACGCTCGGGAACCCTTCCGGTCGCGGTCACTTCCGTTCCGGCACGTTTTACCGCACCGCAACAGAGAGCCGCAGCCACCCCCACGCCTCTGCCTGCCGTCCCGATGGACGTCGACCGGACGCGTGCCTGTAGCGCCCTGCGCCGCGGTTGCTTCCACTGCGGGGACCCGAACCACTTCGCCCGGGACTGTACCGCACCGGTCGACGTCCGGTCAATCAATGTCTTGGATGAGGTGATCCGGCAACTCGGGGGCGACTTGCTCAACGAGCTCGTCGCGCGTCTGGCATCGATGGAGGCTGCCGCGGAACACGCCACCGCCGCCGAGCCGGAGGATTTTCTCCCCCGCGCAGAGTGAGCGGTGCGCCCTCTGTCGCGTCTCCTAATCGTTTCGCTGTCCTATGTAACGAGTGTGACAATATATCTCTTGCATCCACCGAACCGATAGACGCACCCCTTAGACCGATCGAGACTCCGGTCGTTCCGGTCGTTCCGGTCTTTCCGGTCTCTCCGGAACCCCGACCACCCCTCCTGCGGACGCCGCGGCCCCAGAAGAAAACTGCCTGGGAGCGCCGCCTCCCGAAACACTTTACCCTTGCTGCCACCTCGGGGAGCAGTAACTCCCTCCGGCTCCCCCTCGAGATCGAATCCACCACCGATGCCGTGAAGCTTTCGCTCAACGGCCTGGTGGACTGCGGGGCTACTTCCGAGTTTATTGACACGGAGTACGCCGCCGAGCACAAGATTCCGGTCCGCCGGCTCTCGCAGCCCATCCCGGTCTACAATGTGGACGGTTCTACCAATGAGGCCAGCTTCATTCGGGATGTTGCAGACGTGGTCCTTCGCTACAAGGGCCACAGTGAGCGTGCTCAGTTTGCCGTCACCCGCCTCGGGAAGGAGAAGCTCATCCTGGGCTACTCCTGGCTTCGGAAGCACAACCCGGAGATCGACTGGGCCAACCGCGAGGTTAAGATGAGCCGCTGCCCTACCGGGTGCTGTGCTACCTGTGTCGCCGAGGCGCGCGCCGACCAGAAGCTTGCCAAGGTCTCCGCTCGGATCCTCCGGCAGCTCCAGTCCGGTCCGGTCCCCCGGATATGTGTCATTGACACGGACGAACGTTCCGGCAAGGACGACGACACGGAGTTTGACGAGGACTTACCGGAACTCGGACCGGATGACGGGGAAGATTCGGATGACGAGGACGACCCCGTCCGGGAAGGAGATCGGGTTTTCTACACTCGGTTCTCCCCCCCGGAGGACATCCGGGCGACCGGTACCGTTTCGCAACGGCTGGCCGAAGCGCATGCTAAAAACTCCGCGCCCGGTACGGAAGAAATTCCCGAGTGGGCAGTGAGTTCGAAGAGGTCTTCAACCGGGAGTCGTTCGACTCGCTCCCGGAGCGCCGGTCGTGGGACCATGCCATCGAGCTCGTCCCAGATTCGAAACCGGCCAACTGCAAGGTCTACCCCATCTCCCCTCTCGAGCAGCGTGAACTCGACACATTTATCGAAGAAGGGTTGGCCACCGGTCGGATCCGGCCCTCGAAGTCCCCGATGGCATCCCCGGTCTTCTTCGTCAAGAAGAAGACGGAGCGCTCCAGTTCGTACAGGACTACCAGGCGCTTAACGCGATGACCGTGAAGAACCGGTACCCCCTCCCTCTCATCAACGACCTTATTAATGTTTGAAGGAGCCCGGTACTTCACGAAACTCGACGTCCGGTGGGGCTTCAACAACATCCGCATCGGGAAGGCGACGAGTGGAAGTCCGCGTTCCGGACGAACCGGGGGCTCTTCGAGCACTGGTGTGTACTTCGGCCTGACCAACTCCCCCGCAACCTTTCAGACAATGATGAACAATATCTTCCAGGATCTCATCTTGTCCGGAGACGTCATGGTATACCTCGATGATATTCTCGTCGCGCACTCGGACCTCGCCCGGCACCGAGAAATCGTCCGGGAGGTCCTCCGGCGGCTCCGGGAGCATAAGCTCTACCTGCGACCGGAGAAGTGCGAGTTCGAGAAATCGTCGATCAAGTACCTCGGGGTGATCATCTCGCACGACCATGTCGAGATGGATCCGGTCAAGGTCGCCAGTGTCGCTGCTTGGCCGGTGCCGGAGAACAAGAAGGACGTGCAGCAGTTCCTCGGCTTCACAAACTTCTACCGCCGGTTCATCCGGGGGTTCTCCGACGTCGCCCGGCCGCTCTTCGACCTCACGAAGAAAGGCTTGGTGTGGCTCTGGACCGAGAAGGAGGCCGCCGCGTTCCGGAATCTCAAGGACGTGGTGACCACCGACCCGGTCCTGATCCTCCCGGACGAGTCGCAGCCTTACCGGGTGGAAGCAGACAGCTCGGACTTCGCATCCAGTGCCGTCCTCTCTCAGCCCGGCGCCAACGAGAAGTGGCACCCGGTCGCCTTCTTCTCCAAGAGCTTGGTTCGGTCCAACGCAACTACGAGATCCATGACAAGGAGATGCTCGCAATAGTCCGAGCCCTCGAAGAGTGGCGACACTTCCTTGAAGGCTCGCAGCACCCGGTCGAGATCTGAACCGACCACAAGAACTTGGAGTACTTCCGGAAGTCGCAGAACTTGAACCGGCGGCAGGCGCGGTGGTCCCTGTACCTGTCCCGGTTCGACTTCACCCTGCACCACAAGCCCGGTCGCTCGATGGGCCGACCGGACGCACTTTCCCGGCGACCGGATCACGGCTCCGGTCGGGACAACGAGGACGTCACACTTCTACGCCCCGACCTGTTTCACATCCGGGCTCTAGAAGGTGTCGTTGTTGCTGGTCCGGAAGTCCCGATTCTCCGGGATATCCGCGACGCGCTCTCGCACAAACCGGACCTCGAGGACCCCATCGCCCTTGCGGCTCGCGAGCTCCTCAAGGTTCCGGGCCACCGGTCCTGGTCTACCCGGTCGGACGAGTGGCATGTCGATGCCGGCTTGCTCTACTTCCGCGGCAAGATTGTTGTCCCCCGTGACAAGGACCTTCGCCGCTGGATCTTGGAGCAGCACCATGACACCCGGGTCGCCGGTCATGCCGGTCGCTTTAAAACGTTGGAGCTCGTCTCCCAGAACTACTGGTGGCCCCAGTTGTCCCGTCACGTCGGCCGGTATGTGGCCACCTGCGATCTGTGCTGCTGGACCAAGGCACTCCGGAGGCTTCCGGTCGGGGAGTTGCACCCGACGGAGGTCCCCGAAGAACGTTGGAGCACGGTCTCGGTTGACTTCGTTGTCGAACTCCCGGAGGCCCACGGGTACGATGCGATCATGGTCGCGGTCGATGTCCTCGGTAAGCGCACCCACTTCATGGAGTGTCACACCCAGATTGACGCGGTCGGCGCCGCCCGGTTGTACTACCGGAACGTCTGGAAGCTCCATGGCGCGCTGGACAAGTACATCTCCGACCGGGGTCCGCAATTTATTGCGGAGTTCACCACCGAGCTCTGGTGCCTTATCAGCATCAAGCCCGCGACCTCCACGGCGTACCACCCGCAGACTGATGGCCAGACAGAGCGCGTCAACCAAGAGATGGAACAGTTCATCTGCATCTTCACCAACTACATGCAGGACGACTGGGACGACCTCTTGCCGGCCGCCGAATTCGCCTACAATAACCACGTCCACTCTTCCACGCAGCAGGTCCCGTTCATGACCGACACCGGCCGGCTCCCCCGGATGGGGTTCGAGCCGAACGGGCTATGTTCGAAGCTGGAGTCAGTAAATGGATTCTGCGACCGGATCGCTTCCGGTGTCTCCGAAGCCCGGTCCGCGCTGGTCAAAGCCAAGGAGGACTACAAGCGATACTACGACCGCCAGCGCACCCCTGCGCCGGAGATCAAGGTGGGTGACCGGGTCTGGCTCGATGCGTCGGACATCCAGATGACCCGGCCATCTCCCGGTCTCTCGCACCGATGACTTGGACCCTTTAAGGTCATCAAGGCCGTCGGCCGCGGCGCGTACAAGCTGGAGCTCCCACCCCGGCTCTCCCGGCTCCACCCGGTCTTCCCGGTGGTGAAATTGGAACTCACTGAAGGAGCAACTTCCAGCGCACCTTTGCATCAAGGATCTCTTCGACTTCCCATTCCGGAGCTTCACCGGGTGCGTCCGGCAGGACCGGAGCCGGCTCGTCGTAGCCGGGCCGTCCCTTGAAAGGGTCATCTTCCGCGAGTTCTAACTTCACAACCGGAAAGACCGGGTGGAGCCGGGAGAGCCGGGGCGGGAGTTCCAGCTCGTACGCACCGCGACCGACGACTTTGATGACCTTGAAAGGGCCAAGCCGTCGGTGCGAGAGACCGGGGGACGGCCGGGTCGTCTGGATGTTCGACGTGTCGAGCCAGACCCGGTCGCCTACCTTGATTTCCGGCGCAGGGGTGCGCCGGCGGTCGTGGTACCACTTGTACTCCTCCTTGGCCTTGACCAGCGCGGATCGGGCTTCGGAAACGCCGGAGGTGATCCGGTCGCGGAATTCGTTTACCGACTCAAGTTTCGAATGTAGCCCGTTCGGCTCGAACCCCATCCAGGGGAGCCGGCCGGTGTCGGTCATGAACGGGACTTGCTGCGTGGAAGAGTGGATGTGGTTGTTGTAGGCGAATTCGGCGGCCGGCAAGAGGTCGTCCCAGTCATCCTGCATGTAGTTGGTGAAGATGCGGATAAACTGTTCCATCTCTTGATTGACGTGCTCGGTCTGGCCGTCAGTCTGCGGGTGGTATGCCATGGAGGTCGCGGGCTTGACGCCGATAAGGCGCCAGAGCTCGGTGGTGAACTCCGCAATAAATTGCGGACCCCGGTCAGAGATGTACTTTTCCGGCGCACCATGGAGCTTCCAGACGTTCCGGTAGTACAACCGGGCGGCGCCGACCGCATCGATCTGGGTGTGACACTCCATGAAGTGGGCGCGCTTACTGAGGACATCGACCACGACCATGATCGCGTCGTACCCGTGGGCCTCCGGGAGCTCGACGACAAAGTCGACCGAGACCGTGCTCCAGCGATCTTCGGGAACCTCGGTTGGGTGCAGCTCCCCGACCGGAAGCCTCCGGAGTGCCTTGGTCCAGCAGCACAGATCGCAGGTGGCAACGTACCGGCCGACGTGACGGGACAGCTGGGGCCACCAGTAGTTCCGGGAGACAAGCTCCAACGTCTTGAAGCGGCCGGCGTGACCAGCGACCCGGGTGTCATGGTGCAGCTCCAAGATCCGGCAGCGAAGGTCCTTGTCCCGGGGGACAACAATCTTGCCACGGAAGTAGAGCAGGCCGGCGTCGACGTGCCACTTGTCCGACCGGGTAGACCGGGACCGGCGGCCCGGAACCTTGAGGAGCTCGCGAGCCGCAAGGGCGACGGGATCCTCGAGGTCTGGTTCGTGCGAGAGCGCATCACGGATGTCCCGGAGGATCGGGATTTCCGGACCGGCGACGACGACACCTTCCAAGGCGCGGACGTGGAACAGGTCGGGGCGTAGGAGCGTGACATCCTCGTTATCCCGACCGGAACTGTGGTCCGGTCGCCGGGAAAGCGCGTCCGGTCGACCCATCGCGTGGCCGGGCTTGTGATGCAGGGTGAAGTCGAGCCGGGACAGGTACAGGGACCACCGTGCCTGCCGCCGGTTCAAGTTCTGTGACTTCCGGAAGTACTCCAGGTTCTTGTGATCGGTCCAGATCTCAACCGGGTGCTGCGAGCCTTCGAGGAAGTGTCGCCACTCCTCGAGGGCTCGGACGATTGCAAGCATCTCCTTGTCGTGGATCTCGTAATTGCACTGGACCGAACTCAAGCTCTTGGAGAAGAAGGCGACCGGATGCCACTTCCAGTCCGCGCCCGGCTGAGAGAGAACGGCACCGGATGCGAAGTCCGAGCTGTCTGCTTCCACCCGGTAAGGTTGCGACTCGTCCGGAAGGATCAGGACCGGGTTGGTGGTCACCGCATCCTTGAGGTTCTGGAACGCGGCGGCCTCCTTCTCGGTCCAGAGCCACACCAAGCCTTTCTTCGTGAGGTCGAAGAGCGGCCGGGCGACGTCGGAGAACCCCCGGATGAACCGGCGGTAGAAGTTTGTGAAGCCGAGGAACTGCTGCACGTCCTTCTTGTTCTCCGGCACCGGCCAAGCGGCGACGCCGGCGACCTTGACCGGATCCATCTCGACGTGGTCATGTGAGATGATCACCCCGAGGTACTCGATCGACAATTTCTCGAACTCGCACTTCTCCGGTCGCAAGTAGAGCTTATGCTCCCGGAGCCGCCGGAGAACCTCCCGGACGATTTCTCAATGCCGGGTGAGGTCCCAGTAATCGATGAGAATATCGTCGAGGTATACCATGACGTCGCCGGACAAGATGGGATCTTGGAAGATGTCGTTCATCATTGTCTGGAAGGTCGCGGGGGAGTTGGTCAGGCCGAAGTACATCACCAGCGGCTTGAAGAGTCCCCGGTTCGTCCGGAACGCGGCCTTCCACTCGTCGCCTTCCCGGATGCGGACGTTGTTGAAGCCCCACCGAACGTCGAGTTTCGTGAAGTACCGGGCTCCCTTCAAACGATTAATAAGGTCGTTGATGAGAGGGAGGGGGTACCGGTTCTTCACGGTCATCGCGTTAAGCGCCCGGTAGTCCTGTACGAACCTGAGCGCTCTGTCCTTCTTCTTGACGAAGAAGACCGAGGATGCCATCGGGGATTTCGAAGGCCGGATCCGGCCGGTCGTCAACCCCTCCTTGATAAACGCGTCGAGCTCGCGTTGCTCGAGGGGGGAGATGGGGTAGACCTTGCAGTTGGCCGGTTTCGAATCCGGAACGAGTTCGATGGCATGGTCCCACGACCGGCGCTCCGGAAGCGAGTCGAACGACTCCCGGTTGAAGACATCTTCGAATTCTCGGGCCCACTCGGGAATTTCTTCCGTACCGGGCGCGGAGTTTTTAGCATGCGCTTCGGCCAGCCGCCTCGAGACGGTACCGGTCGCTCGGATGTCCTCCGGAGGGGAGAACCGGGTGTAGAAAACCCGATCACCTTCCTCAACGGAGTCATCCTCATCGTCCGAATCCTCCCCGTCGTCCGGTCCGAGTTCCGGTAGGTCCTCGTCGAACTCTTCGTCATCGTCCTCGCTGGAGCGTTCGTCCGTGTCGACGACACATATCCGGGGGACCGGGCCGGACCGGAGCTGCCGGAGGATCCGAGCGGAGACCTTGGCAAGCTTCCGGTTGGCGCGCGCCTCGGCGGCACGGGTAGCACAGCACCCAGTAGGGCAGCGGCTCATTTTAACCTCGCGGTTGGCCCAATCGATTTCCGGGTTGTGCTTCCGGAGCCAGGAGTAGCCGAGGATGAGCTTCTCCTTCCCGAGGCGGGTGACAGCGAACTGAGCACGCTCACTATGGCCCTTGTAGCAAAGGACCACATCCGCGACATCCCGAATGAAGCCGGCCTCGTTGGGAGAGCCGTCCACATTGTAGACCGGGATGGGCTGCGAGAGCCGGCGGACCGGAATCTTGTGCTCGGCAGCGTACTCCGTGTCAATAAACTCGGAAGTAGCCCCGCAGTCCACCAAGCCGCTGAGCGAAAGCTTCAAAGCGTCGGTGGTGGATTCGATCTCGAGAGGAAGCCGGAGGGAGTTACTGCTCTCCGAGGTGGCGGCAAGGGTAAAGTGTTTCGGGAGGCGGCGCTCCCAGGCAGTTTTCTTTTGGGGGCGCGGTGTCCGCAGGAGGGGTGGTCAGGGTTCCAGTTCGACCGGAGAGACCGGAACGACCAGAGTCTCGATCGGTCCAAGGGGTGCGTCTATCGGTTCGGTGGATGCAAGAGATATATTGTCACACTCGTTACATAGGACAGCGAAACGATTAGGAGACGCGACAGAGGGCGCACCGCTCACTCTGCGTGGGGGAGAAAATCCTCCGGCTCGGCGGCGGCAGCATGTTCCGCGGCGGCCTCCGTCGATGCCAGACGCGCGACGAGCTCATTGAGCAAGTCGTTCCCGAGTTGCCGGATCACCTCGTCCAAGACGTCGATTGACCGGACATCGACCGGTGCGGTACAGTCCCGGGCGAAGTGGTTCGGGTCCCCGCAGCGAAAGCAACCGCAGCGCGGGGTGCTACGGGCGCGCGTCCGGTCGACGTCCATCGGGACCACGGGCGGAAGTGCGGGGGCAGCGGCCGCTCTGTGTTGCGGTGCGGTAAAACGTGCCGGAACGGAAGCGACCGCGACCGGAAGGGTTCCCGAGCGTACGGCCGGTTGGTGGCGACCGGAACCGGTCGTCTCGCGGAGCAGCAACTTGTACTGCCGGTAGGCCCGGAGGCGCCAGGCGGGGTAGTCTCGCAGGTCCGGAGGGTCGCTTGACCCGGTGATAGCGAGATTAATCGCCGGGCTAAGACCGGTCCGGTACTTCGTGACCTTGATAATCGGGTCTTCGAAGCCGGCGAGGTCGACCAAGTCTTCGAAGTCGTCGGTGTACCGGAAGACGTCCCGCGCGCCCATGTGATACGACCGGGACTCAAGGGTGCGGAGCGCATGGTCCTGTTCGTTCTCCTCGACGAACCGGAGCCGGAACTCCGTGACGAACACGTCCCAGGTCAAGAAGGGGAACGGGGTTTTGGCGGCGTACCGCTCGGCCCATTTCGACGCAGAGTCCTTGGCCATGAAGGACATGGCAAACCGGACCGCTTTCTCCTCGGAGGGGGTGCCGTCCTTGAGGAACGCTTCCGGCAGCAACCGGATGTACGACCGGACGGCGTGGAGGAACGCCCGGCCTTGTTTCCGGTCGCCGTCGAAGACGAACGGGGGGTTCGGCCGGAGGGCTGATTTTGAGCCGGGAATGGATGGGGGGAATAATCCTGTACCCGGGTCCGGAGCCGGACCGGCAAGGGACGGGGCAGGTGAAGCGGCGCGGGAGGGGTCGATTTTTCGTGCAAGGCTCTCGAGAATACCTTCGAGCCTGTCCATGCGGGCGGAGACGGCCTCGGCGGCTGCTTGCGCAGCGGCGGCAGCAGTACTCGCGGCGTCCATGGAGGGCTCTACAGGCAAGGAGGAGGGGGCAAGATTCAGGGTAGGGGAGGCTGGGACGCTATCAGAGGAGTCCGAGCCGTTCACGCCGAAGCCTGCAATCTTGACCGGTTAATCCCTTAGAGAGTTCCTTCTGCTGTAAGGGCAACCACGAAGGCCCGAGGTACTCAGGGACTGACGTGGGGGATCCAAAGGTTAATTGACGGTAGCTAAATATACAGAGAAGCATACCTGACGTGGGGGATCCAAAGAGAAGAAACTCTGAGGATTCCCACGTCAGCCGTGGGTATAAGTAAGCTACTAGCTAAGACCATGTGACCGGAGTGATCGGCAGATGTCCTGGGCTTGGTCACACGCAAGGTGCCATCGGGGGTTCCCCCGGGTCACGTGCTGGTTTCCGGTACCGGTCCCGGTAGACCGATGACCGGGAGAGCGACCGGAAGGATCGGAGGGGTCAGAAGGGTGTTGGATGGGGGTCGGGACGGGGGTTCCCCTGACATAACTTGTGAAAACTAACTTCCCCCGCCAAAACTTACTTTACTTTACTTATGGCTGGGCAAGTTACTTTTGCAAGTAAAGTAAAGTATAAGTACAACTAAAGTACAAAAAAGTAACTTCAAGTAATTTGCAGTAACTTGCCCATTACTTTAATTTGAGGTTTACTTGAGCTATTTCCCATGATATTTGGGCAGTAGCCGTCATCCAGATGGCTGTATCTGCATTAAAAATGAGTTTCCTGACCGCCATGGCCCCATATTTGGCCTTGAACCGCTTGACAGGGCGAAAGTAACTTGCCATCTGATGCTAAAAGTTACTTTTACTGATGGCATTGATTAGACTTGACGGGGCAAGTTACCAGTCAAGGGCGTGAAAGTTCGGCAAAGTGCAGGTAGTTTACAGAGATTGGTTACTTTCAAACAGCCGAGGAGATGTTGTTGGTGGATGTAAGAGATAGTGGAGATCGTGATTCGTGAGACAAAGTGTTGCCGCATTCGGAAGGTCCCTATCCTTCCATGATGCCAGAACATCGTAAATTGACCCTCAAATATTGTCTGCATTGTGAAGGTTCCATTTGGGATCCAATTCGGTAGTCGAGGGCACTTTCAGTCTTCATCGACCGTTCCCACAATTTTTTTGGCAAGATATATTATGGTTGGCCAATAAATCCCAATGATCCCTTTTGTATCAGGGCTTTGAGCCACTGTTGTAAATACTTCCATAGGCATGCGGAAAGGGCATTCAGCGGCGCAAATAGTGCCCTCACAGAATCTATTCCTCGGAGGAGCTTCGAATTTTTCGTGAATTACCACTGCATCTGGAGGGCCACGATAGCTTAGTTATGTACGTGTCAAACACATCTCACCTGGGCTAGGTCAGTCGAAAAGCATAAGTTATGTAAATACAGTCGATAAGTTCAAACAAATACTGTGTTGAAACAAATTGAACATAATCCCCGGGTGTACTTCAACGTCCAGGTACAACGAAGCCCCGACTCCATCTAACGCGCTCGTGAGGTGGCGACCAGAATTACGGGTGGGATCAGCCCAGGGCGCTGTAGTTGGATGTGCCGACCATGACCCCAGAGTTCGGGCAAGGTTAATCTCCTTAGTTTCACTAAGACACCGACACACGCAGCCATGTTGTTACATGTTTGAAATGTCATGTGAAACTTTATCTAACTCTCATTTGTCCTCCAAAATATCCACCCGGTGCCCCGCACCACAGAATCGGTGCTCCCGTATAGGCGCGAGACTCAGAAAATGGCCGACATACAATATTGTACGCCGTAATATATTCAGCCATTCCCACAATTTCATTCTTCGCAACTCACGATGTCATGCGTTGACAGAAATCAACTGAAGCATAGCATCTGGCTTGCTGAGGGAAAGTTTCATTTTTGCTATTTATTCGATTCAAACTCACATGTAGACCAGTTCCCATTGACTCGAGCACCGGCAGATCGAGTTGATTGAAGGGGAGGAATAGCGACTAAACCAAGCCATTCCTTTATCTCATTGTTCATCGTGCACTCGAGCCCGCAGTGAAACTCACTTGTAGCCATGTCCGTATTTGTAAGTCCGCGTGTCGGAAGTTCTGGGCAAGCTCAAGTTAGAGTTTCATTTGCTTTGCATGCATTGCCTCCTCCGAATTTATCAGTGTCGCATTTTCCTGGCATCACGGGCCTTGGTCCAATTCAAATATTCTTGTGGAAGGCATTTACGGGTCGTTTTACGGGGTTCATCAACTCAGCTGTCGTTTTAGATGGCCATCGCCGGGGCAGAATGTTTATTGTCCTGGTGCTCCGTTAGGATAGAAAGCGCGACTACGACTTCGAGTTCAACCAGTCTGCACATCAGATGTACCGCTGAATGCATTGGACTTCGAACTCCACATTCAATCTACCCGATAAGTGCCTATAACGGTCTCAAGGGCCACATATCGGAATGATCATGAATGATGGCCCCGGCAAGAAGCGATTCACGCGTAGGTACCTATGCAATCATTACCTACTTCCTGATTTAACCAAATTGGAGCCGTGCTTCTGTGCTTGGGCGCTTCCAGATCCCTTGAATAAAATTATACCAGTTATCGTGGTTCAATGTATTTGGGGGCATCATTTACTCCAAGTTACTTCGGTCGATCCAACTTCAGTGACTGACCTAGTAACTTGAATAAAGTGAAGTAGAAGTAAAGCTGGTGCAAGTTAATCTAAGGTGAGGTAAGTCGAGGGTGACAACTGAAAGGAGAGGTGCCGATGGCGACTGTAAAAGCCATGGAACGAGAATACTCGATGAAAACTGTCAAGTCTATGGGGGAGAGTCAAAGATTCTCGTATCTCCCTGTGAAGGTGAAAGTTGAATTTCCACTCGACTTGCCTGTATTCAAATGAACTATATTGGTGTTTGTGCACGCAAGCGTCTGTCCTGCTTTCTCGCATCGAATTTGCTTGGATGGATTAGCTAGGGTTCGGTTGACCTAGCTTTGTTCGGCCAAGGAACTTGGAGCACATGGAAGTAAAGCTATTTGCATGTACGGCCCAGAACATCAGTGAGCTTGATACGTGGGCCACAACTTAGTTAGGATGATTCAAGTGATTTATGTAAAGCAACGGGAAGCAAAACGAATTGAACATGAGATATGTACGGCCCGAAACCCAAACACGAATGAATGTGGTACTTGGGTAGCAGGTTACTTGGGATAATCCACTTTGGCTCACGAAGGAACTTGGAGGGCTGGTAAGCACGGGGAGGTAAACAAAAGTCACTTCCAAGTAACGTGAACTACCGGTAAGCAAAGCAAAGTATGGGTACATAAGTTACCGCACCGAATCTCAGACGATGGTCTAGAGTTCCCTACTGCCGAATCGCCCGATTGGGGTTGGTGTCCCCGAGAGAAGAGCGAGGACATCCGAGTGTATCTTGTAGTGCGGCAGGTCCATAATCTGTGCTCCTTGAATACCCTTCTGAAACACTGACAATTGCACACCGAGTCAGCAATTGTATTTTAATGGCAGTTAATAAACGTTCAGAGCACAACCCGTAACTCCGAGAAACTCCCCTGCGATCCAAGTGCGGTCCTTTTTGAGCCGGGGCCATAAAGTAACTTTCGCCAAGCGTGGGAAAAGGTACGTCAAGTAAAGTAAAGCAAAGTAAAGTTAGCCCCGCCAAGGGAACCGGCCATCAAAGTTCAAGTTAACAGCCACAAGTTACTTTTCGCGGACTCCATTTATATCATGAACCTGCATATCTAGGTTTGCTAATGAATCTTAAGCGACTTAAGCGACTTATACGTCTCTTCTAACCGCTTGGCACCGCTGTTGTACGACGGAGATTGTAACCTTAACTTTGGTAGGTAGGTAGGTGGGTAGTATTACACAGCACGGTCCGAATAACGGGATTATCCCAGTGTACAAAGCAACCTAAATTACACTTTCTTCCCTGGACCTCTATGAACCACCTAAGTAGGATGAGCTCGTAGACACCATGAAACCCTCCATGCCCCGCTGTAGATTTTAGCCAACACACAGAAGCAGATAGTCACCTTCAGAGGATTACACCCCATAGCCCAAAAATTAAACCCGCTGCTACGGCACAGAGTAGAAGATTTCAAGGATATCATGCGTATATTTCGCAACCACTAACACCGAAAGAGCTCAACGAGGTGTACATGGCTCGAGTGGGCTGCCACCTGATTCATGGGTGCGAAATTTTCCCCGATAGCGAGGATGGCCAAGTTAAACAACTCAGCAAAGTTCAAATTCGGTTTCTCCGCCAGATGTTGAATCTCCACTCTCTTTCCGTAATGGCACTAATCTTCACAGGCAGAGACTGGGATAATTCCTCTTCGAGTTCGACGCCTCCTCCTGGTCTTGAATCACCTAATTTATTTCCTTGGCCTCATAAAAATGGACTATGCTCGTGCTACCCTCGATAGTTCTCTAGAAATCTGTACACTGGGGTAAAACTTCTTGGGCTAAAGATTTAACAGGAGTCAATCGACTCGAACGACAAGCTCTACCTGCTTTACGGAAGACTTGAGCCTCAGAAGTAAACCACCAGGGCAGATCATTTCAATAATGCGGCACTACTTAACAATGGTGAAGGCTCAGGTGCATCGAGAGGCACTAACTTCTCTATTGCTCTCGACTCACCGATTGGCCGTTGAAGTTCTACGTTACGTGGACCACGCACATCAGCCTGTGCCCAAGTCGGAACGATTTTCTGGGTTCTGCAAGATGAATGTTGAAATCCCGGAACACGCGTTAATTACTTGCCAGTCCTCGGATGCATTAATTGAACTGTGCTCCACATTCATGGTTCAACTTTTCCACGAAGTTCCCTATCTCCAAGATCTCATGGCTCAACTCTCGGACACGGAATTTCTGAGGCTGTGATGTATTCCAGACCGTGCATCGCACTCGTGGCAAAATTTGCGTTTGATGTCCTGCAATTGTTCTATGCGGTTCCTGTCTTCCGTGCTTGAGTTTGTTTTGAGGTTCTCATTTTCTACTCACTACTTCTCTATTTTCCCTTTAGCTCTACCACGGCGAGTCGAAAGATTGCGACCGTGAGCTTGGCTACGGGATTATGTAGGAGTCCAGGACTGTAGTGTAGAATAGTGCCTGTACACTCAGATACTTCCTGGGCCCCGGCGTTCCTGAGCAGGACCGTGCCGTGTAATCTTGTTTCTTTCCTTCCTTCCCTGACATCATCAAAGCGACTGAATCGAGTCTACGCCGCGGTTGACAACAAATTGTTCGTAGAGCGACTTTTTACCGTCGTAGGTGAAGGAGAGCGCGGGTTCGCCGGTTATCTGGTAGTGGGTGTCAGTGAGGATAAATGACGCGAGGTTGAAGCGAGGGAATGAAGGAAAGAAGGAATGCGAGGGCGTCCATACGCCGGTATAAGAGCACCGAGTCGCACGGTCGAGTGTGTGCCATCCACACGGGCACTCGACTCGCCGTGGCTCCACATCAACTCCTCGAATGCATGGCGCTTCCCTGTACTCGAGTTCCCCTCCGTACCCCGTTTAGATCCGGCTTCTGGGTTCTCTGTTCCCCTTCGGCAGCGCCGAGTTCGTGCACCCGCGCACCCTGCACTGGAGCGCTTCCCTTACCCCACCCACGAAAGGAGGGATAGAGGGCGAGCTCCAGGACGGAGAAAAACCGAAAGCGACAACAGGACAAGAAACGCACCTGCGTCGTCGGCTCCAACCCCATCTTCTCCCTCTTCAAGTCGCGCTCCAGCGCGGCGAGGAAGAGCCGGTCGTGTGCCACGGAGAACCTGCGATGTCGTGATTAGCATTCGTCGTTTTCGGAGGGAGCGAGTTTTCAAAGTCGGTTAGGGATAGAAGGGAGGGAGGAGGGGGTAAGAGGGAAGAGACGGAGGAGCGCTATGTGAGCGTTTTAAGGGAGGGAGGGAGGGAAGAGGTGAGTAGGAAGAAGCCATTACCAATAAAACACCTTCTGGCTCTTCTGCGTCCGGATGCACTGGTACTTGAATAGCAGGTCGAGAAAGGGGGACTGCGAATGCAAAAATGCGAATCCTTAGCATCGTTTTTCTCTTTGAGGAACAGTGGGAGGAGAGAGGAAGGAAAAGAGGAGGAAGTGAAAGAGGGATCATCGGCATCGTCGAGAGCGATGATTGCAACAGGAGAGTAAGAAGGAGCACAAGGAGAAGAGAGCAAGAGGTGGGGAAGATGGGGAGAGGAACGTAACCCCCACAACCCCGAAAACACCAAACGGGAAAACAAGAAGCGAAATGAAACGCCTTGCGCGCTCCGGCTAGATAGATGTCGTCATGTGGCCTCCATCCGGTTCTGCACCCCGCACACCACACCCGCGCGCACATCTCCCCTTCTCCCTCTTCTCTCTCTCTACCTCGAAAAGGTAGAAAACAAAGTAGCTCCCCCCCCTCTCTGCCCAACACTTGAAGATGGAGACAACACACCTTCGGCTCTTCCAAACACGCATCCGCCCCCGGCTTCAAGTTGCGCAGGTCCGAATAGACGCCCTCTTCGAACTTTTTGAAGTTGCGCACGGGGCGGGAGAGGGCCTGCGAGGGGAGGACGAGCGTCAGCGAATTTGAGTGAGCAAGTTTTAAGCGTTAAACAGAAGAGGGAAGCGAGAGAGTAGAGAGATGAAATGGAAGAGGGAATGAGAAAAAGGGAATGAAGGGGAAGGGGGAAAGGGCCCAACCCCGGCCAACGACCATCGCAGAAACGAGTTCGGGGCAAGGTGACGTGTGCAACTCCATCCCATATATATACACCTCTCAAAAAGAAATTCGCACCTACCTCAAACCAAAAAGCCAACCCCCTCACAATATCCGTCCCCGTAATATGATACAGCCCGTTCCAAAGCACACAGCTCACATACTCTTGGGAGGGGAGGAGGAAGCGGTTGAGCGCGGGGTGGAAGGTGTGGGTTACTGTGTTTTGCGAGTGAGGGTGAGCAAAGTGGCCGAGACCGGAAGAGAGATGGGCAGGGAGGAGAAGGGTGAGTGGAGGAAAAGGGAGGGGAAGGAGGCAGGAAAACACGCGGGACGTCGCCCGCCGCCCGTAACCGCGCACCCAAGGACGGTAGGCGCAAAAAAAGACCCATGAAAACGTGCGAAACACGAAAAGCGCAAAATACGAAAAGGAAAAAAAAAAAAAAAAAAAAAAAAAAAAAAAAAAAGGAAAAAGACAGCCGACCGACAGAAAGCGAACAAAAAGGCAGCGCAGGCGAGCACGAAATCTGCCCTCTGCTCCTGCGCTTCCGATGCAAGCCTCAACGCCTGTAAGATATGAAAGCGCGCTATGACACGGACAGTCGCGCTCGCACTCAAGAAAACCCCCCTCTCTAAGACGCCAAAAAAGGGAAAGAAGAAGAAAAGAACGCTCCAGCCGGCAATGCAAGAAGGAGGTAACACACCGCATCCGATCCCTCCCTGTTGCCCATTCTCATCATCAACATCCCACCGACTCGGCGCCGTCGCCAAAAAGAACTTGAAACGATTCAAATACGCGAGCCGTTCCGCCGTTTGTGGTGTGAGAGGCCTGGACAAGACGCCGGAGTTGATGGATAGGCTGCCTGGGCTAGTGTTGCTCAGGCCGGAGTTGGCGGAGGAGGAGGCGGCGGAGAGGCCAAGGGAGGGGTGTGGTGTGGGGAAGAGGTGGGTGTTTGCATGGTTGGCGTGAACTGGGTGCGCGGGATGTGTCGTTGTCGTATTCATATCGTTATTGCTAGTGGAGGAAGCGGGCATGGAAAAGTCGGCGTGGAAGGGACTAGGCTTGCCTGTGCCGGAGGCAGAGCCAGAGTCAGAACCGGACGCATCGCTCATTTCTATTCGTCGTGTCGCAAGGCCTGCGTTGTTAGTAACAACGCAGCGTCGGTGGAAGAGGAAGAAGCGGGAAATACCGTCCGGCTCTGAAACGCCGAATGCCGAGTTCACCGATGGCCAATTAGTGCCGAAGAATGCCGGGCCCTTCGGCACGGAGTCGACCTCATGTTTCGACAACGTTCACAAAAAAGAAGGAACAAAGGAACAAATAAGGCCTTCAACCGTCAATTGAGGCAGCAGAGATCACTACTAATGTAACGGTTTCCTGCGGCGAAAAGTTTTTACGTTCTCATTCCAGCCAGAGAAACTATAATAGTTTTTCATTGACAAGAACCGTCCAGCTCGGTGAGTCGTTCAATGTTTTTATACTCGAGGAAAATCGAACAAATTATTGGTACCCTCGTCAAACGTATAACATGCGAGACATGAGGACATTATTGTTGCACCGTCTGTCTAGTACAGACTAACAGCGGGATGTAGTCCATCGGAACGTCCGACGACAGAACGAATCTGGGGCCCGATCTTCATGAGGAGCAATCGAGGCGGCGGTGAACAATTTTTGGACCGGTAACCTTTCCGTTTCGTCAGGCAAGTCCATACGGGACGAGTCAGGGAGAATCGGGTACTCCGGTGAAGCTTCAAAGGATGTTGTCGAGATATAGTTCTTGTCCAAATGTAGCTAGCACATTTTGAGAGAGGTGTACCAAGTTTTTGCTCTATGATAACCTTCATAATGGGCACCGATTCCTCCTCCCAAAGAACTAGGTCTATCGGACCAATTTAGGCTCAGTAGACAGAAACCTCGGGTCAGGGACCAGATTCAGAGACAATCCAAAAATAAAGTATTATTCCCAAATTTCGTTCCATCAATAATTGCGCGAGAATTAATCCAGAAGATTTAGCTATATTTCATGTCCATCCGTGGAGAACTCATCAAGATACAGGTAATTCTTTCGCAGGGCTCAAAATCATCTCAAAACAGAAAATTTCCGTTTGCGCCCTCGGTACTGACATTAACTGTAAACGTTCTTCCTTCATTTATTTTGTTTGAATCTTTATTCCGACGGTCTCTGGACCAGCGTGAAGCGCCTAGCCGCCTCTGACGCCAGGACACTCACATCGCGTTAACGTACCATTTTTTGGCGCCCAAGTTGACCAGGCTGCTATGGACGTCGCGTAATTGGGGTGTTACGGACCTCTTTTGGCCGCTGAGTTGAACCAACGTTGTGTTGGCGTTGCAGTAACAAAGAGATTTAGAGAAAATGAAGCGGCATTGGATAGCGTTGAGTCCCCATGAGGATCCCGCGATTCCCTGCCGGCACTGGGTTGTTCAGTGACTGGTGCCAAAGGCACCGACAAACAATTGCCATGGTATATAGGGAATGACTGCCACTTGATGAAGCGTTGTGGGTCCCTGCCTCTCCGTAAACCTCTCTAGTACCTACTCTCCGTGGTCGTCGTCGCTCGCTCCCCCTTCTTCACGATTCGAGTTCTCAAAGAAATTTCTGCGGTGATGCCAGAGGAGAACGGAGAATTTTGCTCAAATGAAGGCACGACAGTGGGACAACCCAGGCGCGCGAGTTAGTTTGCTGTCCCAAACAAGGTCCCACTACGGACAAAAATAAGACACGACAGTCTGATTTCTTTTCATTTCTGGACCAAAAAATATGTTCTAGAGTGATTATGAATTGATTCGCTGCATGAAAAACGTACTTTGACTCAGTCTTCTACCCCAAACTAGCGGTATCAACATGCAACGCGTCAATAATCCTCTCCAACCTCTTATTCCCGCCCAGTCGTGCGACCTCCGCACGCGCTTGACTCTCTAGTGTCTGCAGTACACCAAGTGTGTATTCGAAGGACCGCGTACTTGTCTTCAGGTACTCGATGACGGGAGCTTTGGAGGTCGGCGTTGAGGGTCGTTTTCGGAGGACATCTGTAGGCTGTTCAATCAACGAAGAAGGTGAGAGAAGTGCAGGTCTACCCAAGATCCGTTTATCCGATGTATCCGCACGCACGCCGTGTACGATTGGGAAGGAGAACTTCCCCTCGGTAAGGTCCTCTGCGAAGCCTTTGGTGCTCGAGTACTAAATGGATCATCACGACTGAGCCCAGTGCGATCTTTTAGGGACAAATATACCGTAGAACTTTGCAAATTCACAAGATCGTCGCGGATTTGGTAGAATATGCCGATGAGATTCATGAGGGGAATGTAATCCCTATTGTGTTTTCCGGCTATCAATTCAGCATTATACATAAATTGCGACCTACGCATCGATGTTCTTCGTCGCGCAGGCCATCATGAGTTTGATGCCCATGCGGAGCAGTCCACCGGTTTCTACGCGATGAAGGGATGAATTTTGGGTGAGGTGGGAGACTCACTATCGTTGACCATGTGGATGTACTCCTCCTCGGTAGGACACTCGAGCGAGTCACGCCACAAGAGTTCTAATCCTTGGCCACGGTGCAGGGAAAGAAATTCCTCTGTGCGCAGCAAGAATGGAGAAAAAGAAGTCATAAGTACAGAAGGACCATGTTAGGGAATAAAAGGTACCAGTGACCATCGCAATGAGCTCTTTGTTTGACAGTCGAGCGTGTTCGAGATCCAGGAGCTCCTTGTATGCGAGGAAATAGATATAATTGGCTGCGTTAAGGGTTTGTGGGACACCAAAGACACTGTGTGCGACTAATTAACAGAGGGTGTTAATTGCATTTGATCAGAGAGACGGCCTGATAGTCTAAAGCAACGTACCTGGCTTGCCGCGTCGGAGTTGGGAGTCATCCTCGATATCATCGATCCTAGTTAAATTTCAAGATAAATCTTGCTACTGACCGGGGGAACCAAAGCTCCTACACACGCACATCAAACTCGCAGTGTGAAGCATATTGACGACTCTGGAGATTATCGTTCGGGCCGCGGGCGGGACGTCCATCCACGTATCGAACGCCTCAATCAACTGGTCCAGTATCTCTTTGCCGGGATTCGAGGTGAGATACGTGAACGGCGTCAAAACAGCCTGCGTGGATGTGGGGTGGATCATCAATCGCGATCAGAGGAAGAAGTAAAAGCCCACGGATTCGTTCTTGGCGCTCCATGGTGAGGGAGAGGCAAGTTTGGAGATGATGGCGTCGTAGAATGGCATGGATTTAGCGGGAATGAGGGGTGGCGGTTTTGAGAAGGAGAGATGATCGTGAGATGATTGCCGGGGACGCTATGCTATCGATTTCGCAAGGATAATTTAAATCAGGCCACTTCTCGCGGTCACGCATTGGTCACGCACGCTTCGGTGGCGCGTCGGTTTCACCTGGCTGGTGGGATGGTGCCCGCAGAAAAGTCGGATTACGTCCAGAGCCGGGGACGTGCGAATAGTAGGACGGTAACAAGTTGCACTGCGACTGCTGGCACGGATTAGTGAGGGGATACATAATCGCCCAACAGAAGGTGTAGCTTGCAGTGGAAAGCCCGTCGCGGCTCGCGAGTGACTAGTCTTGCCAGAGAAAAACCGCCTTGATCAAGATGATCGATCGTGAAGAGAACTATGGCGAAAAGTAGAAAGAACATGAACGGAGGTGTCACGACTCCTCAAGTAGTCCGTGTACTCACATATAGCTACCCCAAGGCAACGGCGTAAAAAACGGACAGAGTCAGACTCCAAGTTCTAAAAGCTCAAGCGCTCAAGGCCAAACCGATTCCCAGCAAGACCTTGCACTAACGTGGCTCAACTTTGCCATTTGAAGTCTTTTGTCGAGGCAAGATTCATAGGAATGGTATGACATCATAAATCTTGCGCGCTCTCCAAAGATTCCTAAAAAACGAAACTTGAGGCGGTATCAACACTCCGGCCCGCCAAAATTATTCAACTACTTATAACACACGCCCAAGCGTCTATTGGACCAGCAAATCATCCCTAGGTACCTGGGTCGAATTGAACAACGAGAAGAGCTCCTTCCCATAGTCCAACTCCAACGGCCCAACGCTCTGATTATTCGTCGCCACGATAAACCTCTCGAGGAACGCCTGCACCTCGGGCATCCCAGCCAGCTTCAAAATAACATCCTGCGCGTAGTGGACGAGCACCTTTCTCGCCGGCCGGCTGACCTTGTTGATCCCCGCCTTCGTACCCGTGACTGCCGCAGCGGGGAACAGCGCAATCCGCGCGGCGAGCGCGTGGACGTAGTCATGCAGCTCCTTCGAGGTGTCGAACGCGCGGTTGATCCATCCGATGCTCGCTGCGGTGCGCGCGTCGACGTCCGCAGAGGACAGCACGTACTCGAAGGCAAGGCCGCGACCGATGAGGGGGGCGAGGTACATCGCGCCGCCTGCACCGGGGTTGAGGCCGAGGGAGGTTTCGAGCTGCGCCAGGAGCACGGAGGGGAGGTCGTCGCGAAGCGCATGTCGCAGGCCAACAGAAACTCGCTGCCGATGCCGCGCGCGCGCTGTGAGGGATCCGAGAGGCAATAGTACAGGGTTAGTTTGATTTGTGGGTGTCGAGAGAGAGAAGGAGGACTGACGCCTTCGATGGCTGCGATCGTGGCCTGGGGAAGCTGTGTGATGTTCCAGATGAGTGCCTCGGGGAAGACCATGTCCGGGAAGCCTGGGTCGAACTGCGGCAGGGGCGACTCTAAAAGGAAAAAGCAAATTCAAAATGACCTCCGCACTGATAATCGGAATCAAGCACGCACCGTACCCAGGGAGAAAGTATTCGATGTCGAGGTGGGCGATAAAGAACTCCTTGTTGGCGCTGGAAAACACCACCACGCGGATGTCAGTGTCGTTGGCTTGCAGCGTCTCGATGAGGTTCGCGAGGTCAGACTGGACGTGGAAGTCGAAAAGATTAATGGAGGAGAAGGTATTGTTGATCACGACGTTCAGGACGCCGGACGAGTTGCTGGTCTGAAGCGTTCCGAAGGACGGATAGCGGGCTGCAGTCGCAACGAGAGAAAGAAGCGAAATGCTGATGAGGTGGAGTATTTTGGGAAACATCGCCATAGATCTTGAGTAACGAAACTACTTGACCTTGACCATCCCTTGACTTTATACTCACCTGTGCTGCTCTCGATCCCAAGCACGGCATCTTGACCTTACACCGTTGAACGTTCACTATTCCTCAGCCGGGAACTGAAAAAAGCGGGATTAGCTACTTATCTGTGCGGTATATATCAGCACTGACCAACCATCGGGCCTCGGCTGTTAGGAGCTTCCGAATCACGAAAGGAACGGTGATATTCAGAATGCAGAAGTGGACTGACTCGAGCTCCGAGTGAATTTGAGGGGTACCACCGTAGGCGGCACCCGCTCTGTTTGGTCTTTTTTTTTTGGTTTTCAGTCAGTGTACTGCCCAATGGAGGAGATTGAGCCGCAAAAAGAGGAGTATCTTGGTCGTCCGCGTCGGGCAGCGAAACAGACGCGCGCAAAGACCGCTTAGTTCCAGCCTCCTTTGTTAACCTGCCCTGCCCAACTATGACATCTTGACCTTATTACCGCGGAATTTCTCAGCTGATGACGGAAATTGCTACCTACTAGTGCGGTATATGTCAGTACTTACCAACCACCGGCTGCAGGAAGTTTCCGAAGGGCCCAGAACTCAGAGAAACATTCGACTTTGGACGTCCGAGTGCTCGAGCGGTTGATGACTGGTGGAATGGTGGACTTCTTTCGCTGCTCCATATCCTGTCGCTGGGAGAGCCCCAGAGGGAGGGGCAAGGGATGTAAACAGAAAACGCCATGTGCTATCGGCTCAGAAAATATCCGGGACGGCGGGTATTACGGGGAAACAAAATTGCCGTTCGTACTAATGGCTGCTAACGTCCGATCCAGTGAGGCAACAATAGTCGCAGTCAATGTTCAATTGTTTCTCTGAGCACATATTCACATGGCAAGACGAACATAGCCAAATTCATATGTGGACTGAGCGGTACTATCAGCCACCAGGTACTCAGCACCTTAGCGATTATCCACATTACTCGGACGCTGTGAGCGACCATCACGGCGGCTTTAATCGCGAATCAAATGCATACTATCTATGACTGGGAACCTGGCCATCTTAAAGGTTTGGGCCTGTTGGTGGCCGTATCGAGCATCTCATCGAGGACTTGTGGGGCCTAGGGAATAGGTGCGCTGCCTGCGAGCAGTTTAAGCCTAGTGGGGGCAATTTTGGTTGCTTCCTCGTACCACAGTAAATTTATTCCTGCCGAAGTTCCCAGTGATGGGATACCTGGCCACTTATGCAAACTATCGTTTACGGCTACAGCGGTGGTGTTGCAGTGGGTTATCATGCTTATGGCTCATAAATCGTCCTTTTTGAATGCTATAACAGCACAAGGGACCTATAAAGATGGCAGAGAAAAGTGTTTCAACTGCGAAGTATAAGCACCGGGATCAGTCATGTCAAAGAAATGGGGCCCGCATATGAGCCAGAGAGACTGACTGACCGAAATAATTTGCAGGAATGTTTTTATGAAGTAAATGAACATACTTGGATGACCAAATCCACTCCTCTGTCATGCACCTGAGAACCCGACGTTTAGACTTTGATACCACAAATATTAGGCAGATGTGGTGTCCAACCCAGACTGAGAGAGCTATCAAGACAATAAAATCATGGAATATGCTTAAATTGGATTCCTTACATATGAAGATCAACCTGGACAATTGCTGGACTCGGAGGGTCAAACATTCATTTGATATGAAGGTCGTCCGGTTACATTCCTCACACTTGGATGGACTCGTTTTTGCGGGTCCACCCACAAAGGGGTGAAGATATGGATGGAATTGAATACTCAGATGGAAGCCTGATGTCAGGGGAGAAGAACGAGCCCCCAAAGTCGTGAATCGACAAAGAATTGGTGGAGAAAGGAGCAAAGTGGTAGTTCGGGGATAAGAAATTAATTTTCCCACCCTGCAGCCCGATATCATTCGCGACACTGCTTAATATCAACTCTTTACTTTCAGCTGAAAATTGGCAAGGACATGCAGTATGGGTTGCATTCCACCCCCCAAGCACCAATATGGCATATGGCTAAATATCTAGTCTTATAATTAGCAAGTGGCCAAGTTCCTAGTCCGGCCAGATTGGCAGTCACAGATAGTATATCCTATGAATGTTTGGAAATATTTTGGTGGATTTAGGACGGATCATAGTGCTACCGTGAATTCTCTTTTGCTCGATGTCCAAAAAGGCAAACAAAACGGGGTACTCGGCCACCTCACCACATAGACCGCTGAGGCCAAGACTATACCTAAAATGTATCCAAATCTAAACATCAGGTCTGTATATGGGACTATGGATAATTTTGGTGTACATACTATCGAAAAGGAGGGTATGTGGATCTTGGAAGGGAGAGACTGCGGCCTATTGGCATACTTCAGTAAACCAAGTGCGTGGCTAGAGGAAGCGGACATGTAAGCCCAGGACATGGTGCAGGGTGACGATTGGTACATATATGTATATTATTCGCCATATATTTACATCTCTAGGGTTAGCAACCCTATCAAAAAGTCTTGGGCTTCCGCGACACCGAAATGGCGTGTTTTAGGGTAATGGCCAACGTTGTGCCAGAATTAAAATAAATAAAATCGTGATCAAGGCTTGTAAGCATGGGGTAAGTGACCAAAAAGACTCATGTCAAGCGCCAGACCCATATCTTCAATGGTGTGTTGGATATGGAGGTGTTTCACTGCAGCTGATCAGAATGCGAGGCAAGTTTTCCTCGCCGTCGTGTGCAGTGTCATCCTTGCTCTTTGAGCGGTGCGGATTCATAGGTGAGTCCCACGGATCGGTGCAGCATAAAGAGCCCACGAACTCGTGAAACGGTGGAAAATTGTGGCGCCGTCGGAAAAACCAAATTGTCAATAGTGCTTGAATAGTGCTTCAAATATCAAGCTTTAGCCCCAGCTTCTGCCCGTGAGACAACGATTCAACAAAGCTACAAATTCATATTGCAGCTTAAACTTTAAGAGGAAATGAAGGGATGGGAGACGTATTCCTTGGATCATTGTTGCGTAGCGACCCGCTGTGTGAGATCGTTGGATCATTGGGCCGAAAACGGGAGAAGGGGCCTGTACTCCATAGAATTCTTGTATTTACGACACTGCACTCCACCATGGTATCATGAAGCCGAGGTCGTGCCCGAAACGCCCGAGAAATGCCGCAAAGTTGGTGTGCGAGCAAAATGTATGCTGCCTGACAGGCTGACACCTCGCCGGACGAATCATTCGTAATTGACGCGGCTTCGTGGAGGTTGAGCATCAGTCTGCATGGTCACCGAAAGCCTGCAAAACATTAATTATTATGAGTGACGGACTTGGAAGGTTATCCGCTTAAAGAATGCATACTTACGCGATCGTGAATGCGGACATTCCAATGTTCATATTTCCGATCTTAAATGGAGGATCAAGGTCTGAGGATTTTTGGAGGACGAATCCACAAACGTTGCCGCTGAACTACATTCGGAATAAGCACATGAGCCCTCGAGTGAAGGGTATGACACTCACATAATACAGCATAATGTTGGTGAGCTTTGCAAGACAAATGGTGCTGGAAGGCGTACGTCTAGGATGAGAGAGAATCTCATGAACAGACATGACTCAACACATAGTACATGACACCTTTCAAAAAGTAATAAGTTAGAAGGGTTTTTTGAACAGAACCTTCGGGGTGCTGACCATCGCGAGCTATAAGTCGCCAGAGCGAACCTTTGGGGAGTTCTGTTCCGCCCCGACTACGAGCGTATTCAAGACAGAACAGGTCTGTAACGAGCCTTCAACGCGCTCAGAATGAATGGGTGATCAGATACAGATGTGCAGGATTTACACTCCCTCCCATGAGCCAGCGAACCCTTAGTTCAGAGAAAAGGCCGTCAGTGAAGGCCAACGATAAGACGAATTGGTACAGACGTCTCGACCTTTTGAGTCACTTCAGTATATGGGTCTTAAGAACAGTGCATACACCCACCGAGCGCGAGAAATGACAGTGTAGCAACCTGACATATTCGTGCTATACACCTGAGGAAGACCGGAACTTAGAAGCGTCCACTGGAGGTCGAAGTCACCCGGATGAAAGGGATAGAAGAAGAACATGCTCCCACAATAAAAAGAGATATTGTGATCAGCACAGAAGCCATGAGTACAAACCTCACTCGCTTGTCAAACGAGTACATTGCGAGCACCCTTAGAATGAGGGTGACTACTCATATATCTGAGGGACAAAGACAAATGATTACAGGAATGAGGCTCACTCCTAACGATTAATTCCTGGATCGCAATGAGCAGGTGGTTGAAAATGATTACTGTGACGCAGCTGGTGGCCTTTCAGATGTTGTGGAGATTATAGAGGGCAATTGGCACGTACGTCTGATAGAAAGTTGACATAATTGTTTCATTCTCAGCGTAAGATCGTACCTTTAAGGTGAAATTAACAAACGAGAGAACGAAGATGGTCCCGTTCGCGCACAGTGCGAAGTAGCGGACAAAGAGATACCAGGCCGACGCCCTGGTGTGCCCTGTCGTCCAAATGTATCGCACCTCCAACTTTAAGGTCAAGAGATGTCATACACCAGCAATGCGATCCCGGCCAAGTAGAAGTCACCGTCGATGGCACTGCAGAGTGATGCTCAGCGCGAAGACTTGGAGTTGACACATTCGGACATACTGGCCGTAGGTCAGTTCAGTGTCGTTCAAGGTCAAGGCAGTCATGTAGGAGGGATAAAGGAGCGGGTGCCAATTCAAGCGCGGAGAAACTGTTTGATGTCATTAAGTACACCAGCTCCGAATTGTCCGTATTAAGCGCGCGCGTTATTATCTACAGAGACAAGGCAGTGATGAAGCAACACGGGAAAGTGACAGATAGAAGATGGCGATCAACCTACCCGCAGATGGGATCCCTTGATTGAAATCTCCTTGGACCCTATGTTTCAAGTCATGAGGGCTTAGGTCTCCGGAGCACAGATGCGGCAGGCTCAGTCAATTTCTAAGAACTGTCTAACACCTGTCCTTTCCCACTGGCGCCTAACTTGCGCCTCTCTGTCTTTGACAAGGTCTTTGCCGCCGGTCGGTAGCTGCGGACCGTGTTTTTGTCCCCGCACAGTGCTCTTGCCGCAAGTGCGGTATCAATGCAAGCTACTTGTGATATAAACCAACATTAGATTGTTTGCGCAACAGCCATTGGAGCCATTCAATGGCTGCTTGGCGTTGCGCAGAAAAGGCAGGTGTATGGCTCCACGAAGCCATTGACGTCATTTTTTGGCGGTGGGGCCATCACTTTGCGCAACGTCAAACAGCCATTGAATGGCTCCAATGGCTGTTGCGCAAACAATCTATTGTTCTCCCCGCGATATTCTCCGCGGTCCCCCTCCCCCTTTATTGATCACAGAAATTCAAAAATGTAAAAACCCAGGATTTACAGCGGTTTGCATAAGAAAACGAATAATAAACTCGGCGGACAAATGGACAGACATAATTTTTGATGTACAGGGGTTACAATGCTGTCATTTTGTAGATACCCGTAATTTTGCTATATCATGCGGTGTCTTTTCAAATTACTTAGATACCCCAAAATGGTCCAATGAAAGTAGTTTGAAATTTTACTATGGTGCGCATCAAGCTGTCACTTCCGAAATTTAGTGGCCAAACCAGCTGGAGAAAGAATTTTGGCCAGGACACGCCCTCAGTGCTTTTCTGATTTATGTGGTCATATTCACCCAGAAATATGTTCAGCTCAGTCAGTTTTAAATTGGCTAGCAGATCTGTGCAGAAAAGAAAACCTGGGTGGAAAATCTGGGTAAAACTGGGGCCCAGAAATTTTCGCGCATGAATTAAAAGAATGGGTTTCTCTTTGTGAGACACTGAAACTTTCATGAATTTCATGAGGTTTTCCATAGTTTGGCCCATACTTTACTTCACCATTGCAAAATTCTAATTTGCCAATACTCCAAAGCGGACTGATAATTGGTATTAGCGCCGGTTTGGTGCTTGAGGAAAGTTTAACACTGATACTAATGTTGCCGCGACTCAAAAGTCGAGTCGCTTGGGAGTCGAGTCGATGCAAGTCATTCGACTCGACTCACCTGCCGAGTCGAGTTGAACTAAATCGACTCAAGTCGACTTGAAGTCGACTGTAGTCTGTGGAGTCGAGAAGGGTTTTTTTTCAAATGGCTCAGTAGGGTGTAGGATTATGTTGACAACTAAGTGGGGGGGCTGGTGTAGTGGGAAAAGCAGTTGTTGTCTCTGTGGCGGTCAATGTGCACCTTTAATAAATTTATGTATAAACCCGATTTTCTTACTGATAATCTGTCTGATTGTTGAGAAGTCAATGAAAGCATCAGTTTGAAACCTCAGTGCTAAAATATTGTTCAAGTTTCTGACTTACAACTTCAACTTTTTTTTTACAACTTCCAACTTTTTGTTTTGTTTTTACGAAACATGGGGAGTTTTGTCCTTCTTCTTCTGTTGAGTCGTATTGATAACTTGGGTTGTCCGTATGCTATAGACTCTCTTGGACGTATCCGGGGCTGTGCTAACCCTAGCCTCTCCCAAAGCGGTCGCATTACATGATGCCGAAATACCGAAATATTTGGCTCGGAAGTCGTAACCAAAGTGATGCCCCATTTGTGGCAGCAATCAGTGGAACGCAACCGCTTGGGGAGAAGCTAGCACCGCCCCCCAATAACTCCGAGACTATAGCATACAGGTGACCCAACTTATGAATAAAACTCGATAAACGAGGAAGAAGGTAAAACAAGTTCTACAATAAATAAATAAAAAATTTGAAGTTGTAAAATTTTGTCTCAGAAAGTTGAATGATCCATGTTCAAATATTTAACACCGAGGTTTCAAACTGACAGTTTTATTGACTTTCTCAAGAAATGAGACAGTTTTCTCAACAAAAAGTGCAGTTTACACATAAAATTAATAAAGGTGCACATTGACCGCCATCTGTCTCGGTATATATTTATTATTCCCTACATCGCTGGATAATTATGTTCAGCACCCAGGGTGCATTTAGGTACTTTAAATGACCTCTATTACCTCTATAACATTGGGTGACTTTCCATAAGCTTAAACAACTCTATGAGCATTATTTTCAAGTGTTCCGAGAGGATGCCGAGACAGCTGTCGGGACCCCATCAATCGGAGAGCCAAACGGAGACGCGATTTAATGCGAATTTACTATAATCTGGAGGGGGGGTCCTTACCCCCCCTCCAGATTTTATTAAACTGAATAACAGTTTTGGGCGACAAGGATGTGATGCTCGCCTCAAAGCTGTACTTCGAGCTCTCCATTGGGGGCCAAAAAAATGCACATCCCTACAGACGGCCTCCAGATCCCTTCCCGACCTTCATTTGCATCTGGAAAACACGAAATGACTGTAAAGCACTATGCAGTGCTATACACCACTATGCAGCAAGTTGTGGCTGTAATGTACCTATGGAGGCACTATGCAGCGCTATATAGTGCCCCATAGTGCTTCATAGTGTCATAGCGTCTTTGGCTACGTGTTTTCCAGATGACTGGGCAGCAGCGTGAGGTTGATTATTTTCTTGTTTTCTTGTGGGAGCTCAAGCACGAAATGCTTGACTTGAATTTCTAACCTTTCCCATCACTGGCACTCAAACAAGCTCAGAGAATAATCTATGCTTATGGAAAGTCACACATTGTTGATGTCTGAATTTTCCAATGTATTTGAGTTTTGTTTAAATTCCGTTCAGTGACGGAAGGTGTGACACAGTGTGATTTATGTCACCTTCAGTCACACTGTTCGATTTTCAAGTTCATCGGAGTTATAGTGATAGAAAGAGATGCCCAGGCTCTCAAATAGCAGCGGGATCCATACTATATCACACATGGAGCCTAACAAACATATTTGCCCACCATCCTAATATATCACATACTTATCTCAGTTTTGTGCATCGGAACTTGATCAGAACGACTTGGAAAATTCAAGCCACAGGAGCTATGAGACACCCCAACTGTAATATTCCAAGATAAAGCAGCTTCAGACTACCCGACTCAAGTTGACCAAGTCGACTCAAAGTCGACTCGTTTGACTCCCGACTAGACAAGAGTCGACTTCTTCAAGACGACTCGACTCGACTTCGTTATCGGCTTAGGAGTCGACCCTGCCCAACTCGGTCGTAGTCGGCGGCAACATTAACTGATACCCCGGCCAAAGCGGAGTTTGGCATTGTGGATGCTTTTATAGGCGCGCACGTGCTTAAAATTAATCCTGGGTCAAAAGCCCCCAAAAATGCCTTTTATTGAGCGCTTCCAAAAGGCAGGACCGAGCGCTTCCAAAACCCCGGGCCTGATCTTCCATAAGCAGAGTTTAAAAGCTCGGACAGACACTTCCGCAATTTCCGCCGCAGGTGTCAACCCCAATTTGACAATTTTGATGGTAGCAGGATCAGGAGGCGTGATCGCGGCATCTATCGGCACAGACTGCTGCACAGAATAAAGTTGAGTCACAACTCCAAGTCTCCTTGAATTAATTAGATACTTGAATTTGCTGAAATTTGCCGCCATCAAATTATCCGATTTAGGTTTGACACCTGCAGCAGAATTTGAAGAGTGCAGACAGACACCTGTAATTTTATAAAGAGAGAGATGTGGTGGAGCCACCAGATCACCTGGTGGGTTATGTTTTGGATAGCGTCAGGACCGTCCGGCCAGTGGTAGCCACTATTTCACCAACCCTATGGGGGCTATAAATTGTGGCTACATTAGCCCCTGAGGACGGGGAGTTCATGAGAAAAATTAGCCATCAGTTGATCTGGTGGCTCCATCGCATACTCTCTATTCTGCGATGAACATGTTCTGTTATATTGGGGAAGCAAGATTTAGTTGGGGAAGATGAATGAACGAGGGCCGGGAAACCCGTGTGCAGAAGTAGAATAGAACTAGCAATATCGAGCAACTGTGAAGAAAGCAGATAACCTGTGAAAGTGCGGCCATGCGACGGACCCATGTAGGTTCCGTCTTGATTGATGTGGCGGGAGATCAGGTAAGCGGGGATTATTGGAGGTGCGTGTGCATAGAGAAAACACACTTAGTACCAGCGCCATATTGTAGATGGGGGCTCCAAGATAGTGTTGCCGGAGTTCGGTTCTGAACCCCAGCCAAACCTGAACCGAGCCCGAACCGAGCCCGAATTGGGGTTCGAGGTTCAGGCATTCTCAGTTTTCGCTGAACCGGTTCAAACCTCAACAGTTTGGACTTCGAAAACCCAAGGGTGCACCGGCATTCAAAAAAACGATCTAGGGTCGATTTCTTTTTTCGAGAGGTCGACCTTGGACTAACTAACTACGTAAGCGTTCCCATAAGGGAATTCCCACGCCTTTTGGTTGCCGGATGGGCAGAAAATAAGTAAAAAATGGGGTTGGACGAGGCTATAGTACAAATATAGTAGTTATTGAATTTCCCAACCCCTCATTCATCTCCCGACACTATTCAGAATATTTTTAGCTGTACTGCCTGCATTCTCAGTCTATTCATCGGTGTTCTTTGGGCGGTAAGACACAAATAGCATGCTGAATCTGCGCCAGAGTCCACATCCACACAAAGGAGGTACTTCACAGAAGCAAATCACAAATAATTCTCAACATTGAAGCGGAAACGACCATGCCCATTGAGTTTGGTCTTTTCCATAGCTGGACCGCGGGTGATCAAACAACAAACAAGTGCAATCTACCGCTATCATTTACTTAGCTGAAGCATTCAGTGGGTTGTTTTATGCCAAAGAAAGTATCAAGGCAATAGAACACCCCAACAAACCAGTTTGAGCCCTAGATCTCAAAAAAAATCGGGTCTCATTTTTCTTTTCCCGGCCTGACGGCCGGACTAACTAACCAACCCTAGGTCACCGGTTTGAATGCCGGTGCACCCTTGCGAAAACCTCTAAAAAATTCATCTCTGGACAAATTTCAATTGTATTCAGTGATAAGGATAGACCTACAGAGGAACTGCAGGCATGGGTATTGTGCAATGATCACACAATGGCTTGAATGGTCGTTGAAGTTGCGAGTTCCAATTGGAAACGGACAGTGGAAATTTCCTAATGAGATTTTGGGGCAGACTTGAGAGGAAATCATGGGTTTTGCCAGGGGGAGACCTCTAAAAAAGGCTGTCCAAACACAGCCAGCTCAACGCATCACCCCACCAACACGTCGTAGAACAGCGCCACTCGAATTGATGAATTTGATGCCACCGGCCTTGCTCAGGCTGATCAGTTGCCATCAAAAACCAAATAGTAGACCACAGTACCACTGGATTTTAACAATCCTTTTAGTGGTCTTCCCCTAGGTTTTGCTCATGGAGGTCATTTTCCTACCATTCCGACCCGCCAACACGGCTGGGGAAAGTAAAGAATTTTGATGGTTCGAGGTTCGCAAAAATCAGGAGAGAACAGGTTACAGAACCTAACCGAACCCCGGCAACACTACTCCAAGAGTGAAACAAACAAACCTCTTCCTGCAATGGTGGCAGGTCCGGACAGAGGAAATCACAGTCCAAGATGGAAGGAGTCAAGAATGGTTCTACCAAGCTTCTGGAGTGTCATTTCAATTTTTTTTGGCATCATATATTGTCCAATATATAGCCTGCAATATCATATGGGGGTATAAGCAGGGGGCCCCGTCTCTTGCGCCAACGACGCCTGCAAATGCAGCTGCAGTTGCTCCATCGCCTCCAGCCGTTCCCGCAGCATCACGATCTCCGCATTGGGTTGATGCTCACCGTAGGATTGTCGCGGCAAATTTGCTAGCGGTCCCATCGTCTGTGAAGCCTCTGCATCGTGCGAGAGATCCTCGACTCCGCGCGAGAGTTCCTGGATCTCGCGCGAGAGCGCCTGGATGTCATCCTGCAGAGTCGTAAGGGGTTGGGGTCGTGTATCTTCCACTGGGGTGGCAGGACGGGGCAAAGGGGGAACGGGCTGGGATACCAGCGATAGCTGCGTCTCACCGCTTGGGAGTGTTATGATTTCGGACCGCGGCTTGGGTCTCCAGTCATCCGGGCTGCTGAGCTGAACCATTTGGGTCGAGCGCTTTCGCGTGCGGTTACGGGCCCGGCGGATGAGGCACATAAGGACCGAGAAAATGACTATGGCCCCGATAACCCCCCCACCGATGGGCCAAATGAGGGCCGGATTTCCGCCATTATCAGTGGGGGTAAAAGTGTCTCGCTGCGAGTCCTCGTACCTTGACGAGAGTTTAGAATGGGCACAGAACAGAACCTGCAATCTGAACATACGTGTATGTCGCATAATCGAAAACGAAGAATTGCTTGACGTCGCTGGGCCCGATAATGAGAGTGTGATTCGTACTGTCCAAATCGCTTTTCGAATACAGCAGAACATTTGAGGGGCCGCCCACGTCCGCGGTAAAGGACTCGTGAGGCACTTTTCCATCCAACGTTGCAACCCAGTTCATTTGTATAAAATCGCTGTACGGGCTGAGGCCGTACACATAAATAGCCGTGCCTACCACGTAGTGAGACTTCGGAATAAACAAAACGGGAATGTTCATACCATTAAACTTTAGCGTAAGAGTGGCCGCGTTGGTGTCATTGGCGGTCCCACCGCTGCAAGTGTACGTCTCGTCAAAAGCAGCACCAGCACTTGCCTCGGCGCAACACCCCCCGTCGCCAGGGCATCGAATCCAGCCTTTGCTGTACACTACTAGGTCCCCGAAGTAGTCGTCGATGGTACGATTCACAGAGGTGGTCCATGAATAAGAAATAGCAAAGCTCAGAAAGAATAGCAGACGGCTGAGCGGGGAACCTGGCCTGGAGACAGAGAGATACATCGTGGATAGAGTCAAGGTTCGTTGACACAGAGTGAGACTTCATCGCGCGGCAAGTCGTATGGTGTTCGCTTGTCTTCCGAAACAATTCAATTCATTCCATCTCCCACCACCATCATCTCTGATGTCGAAGTCCGCCGCTAGCCCTCTGAGCCATGCTGTGCCACAGTAGTCCTCACAGCAGTCTATACGTGCCCTTCCCATCTGGACAGCTGGTACCATGCAGGAAAAAAAAAGAAAAAAAAAAGCGAAAACAATGCGAAATGATAATACCCGTTCCATTAAGATTTAGTGCCCAAATGACAGAGAAGGCTTGGTTTCATCTCTTTATCACATCTCGCTCTCCTTACTCTGCGGCTCGGAATTTTACAGCTCTGATCATTGTCTTCCCCATTAGGTTGTCCAAAGCTGTATTGCTGTTGTCGGTGCACCCGCGGCCCTGCTGACAGAATTGTGATTCTGAGAGGGATTCCACAGCCACACGCGGTTTATATCCCATTGTCTTCCCCATTAGGTTGTCTAAAGCTGTAGTATTGCTGTTGTCGGTGCATCCGCGGCCCCGCTGACAGAATCGTGATTCTGAGAGGGATTCCACAGCCACACGCGGTTTATTTCCCACCAGCTCGAGGTACAAGCACTGCATATGCCGCGGACAAGAACTGCGGCTAGGGAATTTAAATCCGGATTGAGAACCTTCTGGTTTGCAGTCACATCACGCGGTTCAATAGCTTTCAACTGCTGTTGAAAGAAATCCTCACTTGGTACGTCTTCGCAGATCAGCGCAGCAAGGCACGGCTTTGACCTGTGGCCACCCAGGCTTAGGCATATAAATTGATACCATCCGACCCTCAAATACTGACCGCCCTAACGTTCGTCCAATATTCAACCAAAACCATGGGCCTCAAGCAGAAGCCATCAAACGAAGTTAGAGTTCCTGGCTAACTCCCAACGACGATCGCTGGCAAAATTATTTACGACTGGTTCTCTGGGTTCCCAATCCTTTCTCAATCTCAAAACTCAACAATCTCCCTTGCTAGCCGTTTTTCTTGGTGACATTTTGGCGTCTACCCGTTTTGATGGCTCAATATCCGGTCGCTTTAGTATCAGAGAGCCCTAGCCACGGACAGGAGGGGCAAATGAAGTAAACAGAAAACCCGATGTGCTATTTCAGAAACTATCCGGGACGGGTATTACGGGACGACAAAATTGCCGTCTGTACCATGGCTGCTAACGTCCGATCCAGTGAGGCAATAATACTCGCAGTCAATGTTCAATCGAGTCTCTGAGCGCATATTCAGATGGCAAGACGATCATACTCAAATTCGTATGTAGATTGAGCGGCTACACGACCGTCTCATACTTCTCCATCTCCTTCAACAGCCTCGCCCACCTTCCTTCATGCCACAACTTCACTTCCTCCCATTTGTCCGGCAAAACCAGCTTGATCCACTGCGCATACGCCGCGAACCACATGTCCGCGTAGCAGAGGGCGTCGCCCATGACATACCTGCTCCCTTCTCCATTCGCCCGAATCCACTCATCGACCTTCCCGAACCCATCTCTCAGCTTCTTCCACTCGACGGCATCTTCCTCGCCCGTGGGTGCGAGAGTCTCGAGCGTCTTGCCCCAGAACTCCTCGCGCGTGCGCCGGAAATATTCCGCACTCGCGGGATTGAGGTTTGCCTGCGAAGGAGGGTGGGCGTACCGCGTGAGGGGCGCGAGGAGCGGGCGCGCGGCGTCCTCGAAGGCGCGGTGGAGCGCGATCGTGCCCGCGGGCATCAGACGAGGCTTGTCGGGGTATGTGGCGTCCAGATACGCGGCGATATTGGGAGAGTCGGAGATGACCGCGCCTGCACAAAAATGAGGCTGAGCCACGGCAGGACACGCGCAAGAGATGACGGCGTCAGTTACCTGTAGAAAGATCGTGGATTACCGGGAGGGTGAAATACGGGCGTCCATCGCGTTTTTTCCCTGTCGGAGGGGCTCCAATTTTGCGGCAGAGAGCTTCAATTTCGGGATATTCAATCCACGCGGTCTTGTAAGGGATGCCCTTGAAGTTGAGCGCGTATCTGTAAGCATCATGGATTTATTCTTGCGGTGCTTCGATGATCGGAGGCAGCCGACCTGGTTTTCCAGAGGTTGGGCGACCAGCATTTGATGCGGAGAGTCGATGGAATATCGTAGAACACGATGGAGGCCGACATCGAATTAAATTTGGTGCCAGAAGTTGGTGACAAAGACGCGTTTGTTTGTTCCATCGGCTATTGACGTTGACTCCAAACAAAGACTTTCGACCATTTCATCGTCCACAGCGCACGTACAGGATTGCCCCAGCACGAGATTCCAACAGAAACTGGTTGTGTGCATCCATGCTTCGCGCATTTTCCTTGTCCGCTCGCTCGTTGCAAGAGCTCATTAGACGGACTGCCAAGATTGAAGAGGCACATCGTATCACGGAGCTGGGGGCCAAATTTGGCGGAGGCTTTGTCCCAAGATTTCCTACGTTGAGGGCATTCAGTTACCCATACTCCTGGCCTGCAATCCGCGCCTGCTTCCCCGCTATGCACGCGAACCTATGCACCACAGTACGGGATAGCTCTCCGCATCGGCACCTAGAGCCCCCGACCACAGAGCGGCTTGGGAACTCGTCCTGCACATCGTCATCGCTGTTGGCTTCACTCACGGCGCTTCGTTGGTGAAGTAAGCGGTGGCTTCCGGCCGTATGCTGATTTGAATGTTGACGCGGACGCGGCGGGAGAGGCGGCCGGGATTTATAACACTTTCGTGCGTGTCTCTACATTCATCTACTACCCCTACCTCCCCGTTCATGCTTTTGCTCCGGCTTCTTCTACGATTCGTTCCGCTCCCCACCCCTTCCACTTTCCAGCCTAACGATCTTCCGCATGCGTGGACCCACAACGCTCACAGGCTCGTGGCTCCTTGCAGCCTCCTCGCCCTCCCTTCCCGCCTCCCACACGCCCCCCCTCCGACCCCCCGTCGTCCCCGTCGTCCACTTCCCGCGCCGCGCTCTGTCGTATTTCTTGGCGCCCGGGAATGATCGCTGACCACCTTTCCAGGTCTGTGCCGCTCCAACGTCAAGGGTCCTCGCGCTCATTCGAGAGGCTTCCCAGTGCTGCGCTCGCGTGTCCCAGGACACGTGGCTCCCCGTCCTTGTCGCGTGTCACCCCTCATCTGGCCTGCCTGAGCGCTCCCTGTGCGGCCAAAGATGGCGCCCCACTTCGAAAGCTTCGTACGCATCCGACGGGTTCCTGCTGGGCGTGGACGGCCTGGCGTACGGCCGTGAATCTCGTCCTAGAGGGCCGCCGCGGGCCCCTTGAAGTCCCAACCTGCACGCATTCTGACGCCGCCCGGCCATGCGCCAGTGTCCGAGACGTGTCCAGTCCATTCCGTCCTCAGGCACACGTCGACGTCCTCGCTGCCCTATCTGCGGTCTCTTTCTGGGGCAGGACAGGCGTCACGAGTGCAGCGGAGCTAGAGTCCGTGAAGAGCGTACTATCGAGGGCGGTCAGAGGGCTCCGCGGTCTGGATGGACACAGACCTCACGAACTCCGCGATTGAGCGGTCCCGAAGGCTGCAAGTCCAGGCACGGACAGCCGCGCGCCCCTACGCGGAGGCGTCCTTACGGGCCGGGGATCGGCCGTGAGCGAGATCTCCTTATCGGATGCGATGTGAGCGCGATACAGTCATTGCGCGCGCAACTCCTACGCTGTGAGTGTGCCGCTGGGAGACCGGCTTCTCCGCGTTTGTACACAAGCGAGTCTGGATTGAATTCAAGAACTCAGTGGAGGTGATCGTACGTACCGTCCCGTCCTTCCCGCTGTGGTGACTGACTGATTTTCTTCCACCAGTGTATGCCTTGGATGCTTTACCTCTTGACGAGGATACCCACCAGGTCGGCGTATTCCTGCCAAGTCCTAGGCTGTCTGGCCTGCGATGTTACCATCCCTAGCTCAGGCAGGACGCTGTCGCGTGCAGCACCAAACGCTGGCGTCGTGTGGGCACGGGTGTCCGCGGTCTTGTTGGGATGCAGGACGGATGGGGACGGGAAGTGGCTGAGCGTTCGCTGACGCTGAAAGACGTGCCGGCTGCAGGCGTGGGATGCGCGAGGCTGATCAGATTTATCGGTCGCTCGCCATCCATCTCTCATCATGGGCCTCTCATTCGATTTCCTTTTCCCGCTTTGAACTCAAGCTCGACACCGCGACAGTTCATGTAATCAAAATTGGGACGATAGTCGATTTAATACGGTGTATTCCGTCGATCCAATACCTGGGGATTCACGGAAGCTGGTTACGAATATCTGCCGACTCCACACCCACCGATCCTTTGCTCGTGCCCCGTTTACACACCCTGCACACGAAAATCCCACGAGGCACCGGTGTTCTTCTGTCGTCACTGTCCTTGGCTCCCGACACTGCAACCCTCAAGTCGCTGACCCTCGAATTTTCTTCGGATCTCGAACACGTCGAAGAATTCCTCCGACGAGCGGGCAGTGAACTCGAGTCCTTCGCCCTTTCAATCAGCCCTAGTATTAACGAAGGTCAGTATCGCATTTCCTCTCGACCCAATTTCATATAAAAATATATTCCACCAGCTCAAACGATCACGCGACTCATCCGACATACACCCAAACTGCAGAAGCTCAAATTCTCTATCTCACGTACCCATCTCTTTACCATTGATATTGTTCTAACCAGAACCGAGCGCGGTAATATACCGTGGGGCGAAATCGACACTGCTCTTGCAGATGCGCGTTTCGACACGCTGCGACGGTTTGATTTCATCCGCTGCACAGTTTCTGGGCGTCCCGCGGTGATGATCGGGCCGGCCAGTAGGCGGTTGATGCTGTCGGCCACTGCCCGTGGCATTCTCGCCTGAAGGACGAAAAGGACAGTCGTGCAGGATAATATTGTGCTACAATCCTGAGGTGAATATATTGTATCTATTCTTTCTTCATGAACAATACAGTGCCGTGTGTTTACCTGATAATGCTTCTAGCTTGACAAACCAGTTCCGCACGACGGGGATGATGCTCAATCGTTAGACATACAAGCGGTTCGCAGCCGGCGAAGCCGGCTGCTCTCCACTTGATTGATGATCATCCGTTGGGGCTGCATGTTGTATCACCACCTCGGCAGTCCCCGACCGGCCCGACCTCACACCGCCACCTCGCTACTTCCAGCCAAAAGTCTCAGTTGTTCTGTGCTCAAGAATAATAAGGCAAGGGTTTATTCGTTCTTATGACTCTTGGTATGATTCGTATCTACCATTTATAGTATCTTTTCCATTATTTCGACTCATTCCCATGATTCGACCACTTTATTTAGCTTAATACTTCCTGATTCAATGGCAGAAATACGGCACCGCTACTTGTATAAATTAGCTAGCTATTGTCCGAACATTAGAATTCTCTCGCCCTTTTCATGCGCCCTCACCTACACATTCATTGTTTGGTGTTGTATACACTTTTATAGGCGCGGAGGCTCTTTGTTTCCGTTGCGGGTGGGAGAAAATGCAGTGTTGAGTGAAGTGTTAGATCTCCCATCAGTATCTTATCCCATTTAGACTTATCTCCGGCCTTTTTCGGTTGCCGCTGTCCTGGCGGTACAGAGACCCGGGAGACCCCTCGGAGCCTCAAAGGCCATGCCCGAACGTTCAATAGTGGTCAGTTCGCGTCTCCTTATGTTTTGGAGACTTGGAGAGACTTCAGAAATATATATAAAATCGGAATCATGTTTTTTTTTTGAACGATTGTGCGGAGAAGATTATAATCAAGTCAACCCAATTGAAAAAATATGCGTGCACAAGGCTCAGAATGACAAGGGACACTGATTGAGGACGCAATACGACACTTTGACCGATACGTACCGTGTGTGTCACATTTGTGACATTTCGCGTAGCATGGTTAAAAACATGCTGCCTCACCTCCACCTATTTGGAGGATTTTACAACTTGATTTTGGATCAGCAAAGCAGAATATTTGTTTTTGTTTGCATCAGAGGATAGTGTATAATACCGCGAGTGTGTCTACAAAAATTAATCTGTTTGCATTGGTTGCCATGTTGCCGCTTCTTAAAAGGTGAACTCCCTTCTGAATGGGAGCATGACATGAAGAAAAAACGCGTGAAGTCGCACCTAACGCGTACGCGTCACGTCGAACTCTTGGCTGGGGCATGGCAGCCAAGAGCGGTGCCCGAGGTCCTGGGCCTGTCCGGATGTCAGTAGCGCACCGGCATGTCGTGTGTTAACCATATTAGGGTATTCCGAGATGATCGGAGATCTAACCACCCACTACGCACTCGAGAAAATGCTGGAATCATACGTCACTGTGGCGCCAGGGCAGTACCTGTCAGATTGTTATCAGGTGGTGACGGCAAGCTGCCGTGAACAGCGCAAAGTGGCATTAGTACGGAATGATTGGAGCCCTCGTTTGGCACACCGTGGGCTCTGAACATCAGAGCGGTGTCAGGGGAACCCCCGTCCCGACCCCCATCCAACGCCCTTCCGACCCCTCCGATCCTTCCGGTCGCTCTCCCGGTCACCGGTCTACCGGGACCGGTACCGGAAACCGGCACGTGACCCGATGGCACCTTGCGTGTGATCAAGCCCAGGACATCTGCCAATCACTCCGGTCACATGGTCTTAGCTAGTAGCTTACTTATACCCACGGCTGACGCGGGAATCCTCAGAGTTTCTTCTCTTTGGATCCCCCACGTCAGGTATGCTTCTCTGTATATTTAGCTACTGTCAATTAACCTTTGGATCCCCCACGTCAGTCCCTGAGTACCTCGGGCCTTCGTGGTTGCCCTTACAGCAGAAGAAACTCTCTAAGGGATTAACCGGTCAAGATTGCAGGCTTCGGTGTGAACGGCTCGGACTCCTCTGATAGCGTCCCAGCCTCCCCTACCCTGAATCTTGCCCCCTCCTCCTTGCCTGTAGAGCCCTCCATGGACGCTGCGAGTACCGCTGCCGCCGCTGCGCAAGCAGCCGCCGAGGCCGTCTCCGCCCGCATGGACAGGCTCGAAGGTATTCTCGAGAGCCTTGCACAAAAAATCGACCCCCCCCGCGCCGCTTCACCTGCCCCGTCCCTTGCCGGTCCGGCTCCGGACCCGGGTACAGGATTATTCCCCCCATCCATTCCCGGCTCAAAATCGGCCCTCCGGCCGAACCCCCCGTTCGTCTTCGACGGTGACCGGAAACAAGGCCGGGCGTTCCTCCACGCCGTCCGGTCGTACATCCGGTTGCTGCCGGAAGTGTTCCTCGAGGACGGCGCCCCCTCCGAGGAGAAAGCGGTCCGGTTCGCCATGTCCTTCATGGCCAAGGACTCCGCGTCGAAATGGGCCGAGCGGTACGCCGCCAAAACCCCGTTCCCCTTCTTGACCTGGGACGTGTTCGTCACGGAGTTCCGGCTCCGGTTCGTTGAGGAGAACGAACAGGATCATGCGCTCCGCACCCTTGAGTCCCGGTCGTATCACATGGGCGCGCGGGACGTCTTCCGGTACACCGACGACTTCAAAGACCTGGTCGACCTCGCCGGCTTCGAAGACCCGATGATCAAGGTCACGAAGTACCGGACCGGTCTTAACCCGGCGATTAATCTCGCCATCACCGGGTCGAGCGACCCTCCGGACCTGCAAGACTACCCTGCCCTGCGCCTCCGGGCCTACCGGCAGTACGAGTCGCTGCTCTGCGCACGCGAAGCCTCCCGCGAGACGACCAGTTCCGGTCGCCACCAACCGGCCGTACGCTCGGGAACCCTTCCGGTCGCGGTCGCTTCTGTTCCGGCACGTTTTACCGCGCCGCAACACAGAGCGGCCGCTGCCCCCGCACTTCCGCCCGTAGTCCCGATGGACGTCGACCGGACGCACGCCCGTAGCACCCCGCGCCGCGGTTGCTTCCGTTGCGGGGACCCGAACCACTTCGCCCGGGACTGTACCGCGCCGGTCGATGTCCGGTCAATCGACGTCTTGGACGAGGTGATCCGGCAACTCGGGAACGACTTGCTCGACGAGCTCGTCGCGCGTCTGGCATCGACGGAGGCCGCTGCGGAACATGCCGCCGCCGCCGAGCCGGAGGATTTTCTCCCCCGCGCAGAGTGAGCGGTGCGCCCTCTGTCGCGTCTCCTAATCGTTTCGCTGTCCTATGTAACGAGTGTGACAATATATCTCTTGCATCCACCGAACCGATAGACGCACCCCCTAGACCGATCAAGACTCCGGTCGTTCCGGTCCCTCCGGTCGGGCCGGAACCCCGGCCACCTCTCCCGCGGGCGCCGCGCCCCCAAAAGAAAACCGCCTGGGAGCGCCACCTCCCGAAACACTTTACCCTTGCCGCCACCTCGGAGAGCAGTAACTCCCTCCGGCTTCCTCTCGAGATCGAATCCACCACCGACGCTGTGAAGCTTTCGCTCAGCGGCTTGGTGGACTGCGGGGCTACTTCCGAGTTTATCGACACGGAGTACGCTGCCGAGCACAAGATTCCGGTCCGCCGGCTCTCGCAGCCCATCCCGGTCTACAATGTGGACGGCTCTCCCAACGAGGCCGGCTTCATTCGGGATGTCGCGGATGTGGTCCTTCGCTACAAGGACCATAGTGAGCGTGCTCAGTTCGCTGTCACCCGCCTCGGGAAGGAGAAGCTCATCCTAGGCTACTCCTGGCTCCGGAAGCACAACCCGGAAATCGATTGGGCCAACCGCGAGGTTAAAATGAGCCGCTGCCCTACTGGGTGCTGTGCTACCGGTGTCGCCAAGGCGCGTGCCGACCGGAAGCTTGCCAAGGTCTCCGCTCGGATCCTCCGGCAGCTCCGGTCCGGCCCGGTTCCCCGGATATGTGTCGTCAACACGGACGAACGCTCCAGCGAGGACGATGACGAAGAGTTCGACGAGGACCTACCGGAACTCGGACCGGACGACGGGGAAGATTCGGACAATGAGGATGACTCCGTTGAAGAAGGTGATCGGGTTTTCTACACCCGGTTCTCCCCTCCGGAGGACATCCGAGCGACCGGAACCGTCTCGCAGCGGCTGGCCGAAGCGCATGCTAAGAACTCCGCGCCCGGTACGGAAGAAATTCCCGAGTGGGCCCGAGAATTCGAAGATGTCTTCAACCGGGAGTCGTTCGACTCGCTTCCGGAGCGCCGGTCGTGGGACCACGCCATCGAACTCGTTCCGGATTCGAAACCGGCCAACTGCAAGGTCTACCCCATCTCCCCCCTCGAGCAACGCGAGCTCGACGCGTTTATCGAGGAGGGGTTGACGACCGGCCGGATCCGGCCTTCGAAATCCCCGATGGCATCCCCGGTCTTCTTTGTCAAGAAGAAGGACGGAGCGCTCCGGTTCGTACAGGACTACCGGGCGCTTAATGCGATGACGGTGAAGAACCAGTACCCCCTCCCTCTCATCAACGACCTTATTAATCGTTTGAAGGGAGCCCGGTACTTCACGAAACTCGACGTTCGGTGGGGCTTCAACAACGTCCGCATCCGGGAAGGCGACGAGTGGAAGGCCGCGTTCCGGACGAACCGGGGACTCTTCGAGCCGCTGGTGATGTACTTCGGCCTGACCAACTCCCCCGCGACCTTCCAGACAATGATGAACGACATCTTCCAAGATCTCATCTTGTCCGGCGACATCATGGTATACCTCGACGATATTCTCGTCGCACACTCGGACCTCGCCCGGCATTGAGAAACCGTCCGGGAGGTTCTCCGGCGGCTCTGGGAGCATAAGCTCTACTTGCGACCGGAGAAGTGCGAGTTCGAGAAATCGTCGATCGAGTACCTCGGGGTGATCATCTCACACGACCACGTCGAGATGGATCCGGTCAAGGTCGCCGGTGTCGCCGCTTGGCCGGTGCCGGAGAACAAGAAGGACGTGCAGCAGTTCCTTGGCTTCACGAACTTCTACCGCCGGTTCATCCGGGGGTTCTCCGACGTCGCCCGGCCGCTCTTCGACCTCACGAAGAAGGGCTTGGTGTGGCTCTGGACCGAGAAGGAGGCCGCCGCGTTCCAGAACCTCAAGGACACGGTGACCACCGACCCGGTCCTGATCCTTCCGGATGAGTCGCAACCTTACCGGGTGGAAGCAGACAGCTCGGACTTCGCATCCGGTGCTGTTCTCTCTCAGCCGGGCACGGACCGGAAGTGGCATCCGGTCGCCTTCTTCTCCAAGAGCTTGAGTTCGGTCCAGCGCAATTACGAGATCCACGACAAGGAGATGCTTGCAATTGTCCGAGCCCTCGAGGAGTGGCGACACTTCCTCGAAGGCTCGCAGCACCCGGTTGAGATCTGGACCGATCACAAGAACCTGGAGTACTTCCGGAAGTCACAGAACTTGAACCGGCGGCAGGCACGGTGGTCCCTGTACCTGTCCCGGTTCGACTTCACCCTGCATCACAAGCCCGGCCGCGCGATGGGTCGACCGGACGCGCTTTCCCGGCGACCGGACCACGGTTCCGGTCGGGATAACGAGGATGTCACGCTCCTACGCCCCGACCTGTTCCACATCCGTGCCTTGGAAGGTGTCGTCGTCGCCGGTCCGGAAATCCCGATTCTCCGGGACATCCGTGACGCGCTCTCGCACGAACCAGACCTCGAGGATCCCGTCGCCCTTGCGGCTCGCGAGCTCCTCAAGGTTCCGGGCCGCCGGTCCCGGTCTACCCGGTCGGATGAGTGGCACGTTGACGCCGGCCTGCTCTACTTCCGCGGCAAGGTTGTTGTTCCCCGGGACAAGGACCTTCACCGCCGGATCTTGGAGCAGCACCATGACACCCGGGTCGCTGGTCACGCCGGCCGCTTCAAGACGTTGGAGCTTGTCTCCTGGAACTACTGGTGGCCCCAGCTGTCCCGTCACGTCGGCCGGTACGTTGCCACCTGCGATCTGTGCTGCCGGACCAAGGCACTCCAGAAGCTTCCGGTCGGGGAGCTGCACCCGACCGAGGTCCCCGAAGATCGCTGGAGCACGGTCTCGGTTGACTTCGTTGTCGAGCTCCCGGAGGCCCACGGGTACGACGCGATCATGGTCGTGGTCGATGTCCTTGGTAAGCGCGCCCACTTCATGGAGTGTCACACCCAGATCGATGCGGTCGGCGCCGCCCGGTTGTACTACCGGAACGTCTGGAAGCTCCATGGTGCGCCGGAAAAGTACATCTCTGACCGGGGTCCGCAATTTATTGCGGAGTTCACCACCGAGCTCTGGCGCCTTATCGGCGTCAAGCCCACGACCTCCACGGCATACCACCCGCAGACTGACGGCCAGACCGAGCGCGTCAATCAAGAGATGGAACAGTTTATCCGCATCTTCACCAACTACATGCAGGATGACTGGGACGACCTCTTGCCGGCCGCCGAATTCGCCTACAACAACCACATTCACTCTTCCACGCAGCAAGTCCCGTTCATGACCGACACCGGCCGGCTCCCCCGGATGGGGTTCGAGCCGAACGGGCTGCGTTCGAAACTTGAGTCGGTAAACGAATTCCGCGACCGGATCGCCTCCGGTGTTTCCGAAGCCCGATCCGCGCTGGTCAAGGCCAAGGAGGAGTACAAGCGGTACTACGACCGCCGGCGCACCCCTGCGCCAGAGATCAAGGTAGGCAACCGGGTCTGGCTCGACGCGTCGAACATCCAGACGACCCGGCCGTCCCCCGGTCTCTCGCACCGACGACTTGGCCCCTTCAAGGTCATCAAAGTCGTCGGTCGCGGTGCGTACAAGCTGGAACTCCCGCCCCGGCTCTCCCGGCTTCACCCGGTCTTTCCGGTCGTGAAGTTAGAACTCGCGGAAGACAACCCTTTCGTGGGACGGCCCGGCTATGACGAGCCGGCTCCGGTTCTGCCGGACGCACCCGGTGAAGCTCTGGAATGGGAAGTCGAAGAGATCCTTGATGCAAAGGTGCGCTGGAAGTCGCTCTACTTCATGGTGCGCTTCAAAGGGTATGACGACTCGCACAATCAATGGGTCAAGCACTCCGACCTCTTCGCCCCGGAAGCTGTCGCCGAGTTCTACCGGAAATACCCAGCCAAACCACGCACCATTGCCGTCGCCGCCTTCGACTCCCTGCCCTTCCGGGATCCCTCCCTTCGCATCCGGTCTATGCGTCGGGGCGCCGCATTCCAAGGGGGGGTGATGTCAGGGGAACCTCCGTCCCGACCCCCATCCAACGCCCTTCCGACCCCTCCGATCCTTCCGGTCGCTCTCCCGGTCACCGGTCTACCGGGACCGGTACCGGAAACCGGCACGTGACCCGATGGCACCTTGCGTGTGATCAAGCCCGGGACATCTGCCGATCACTCCGGTCACATGGTCTTAGCTAGTAGCTTACTTGTACCCACGGCTGACGTGGGAATCCTCAGAGTTTCTTCTCTTTGGATCCCCCACGTCAGGTATGCTTCTCTGTATATTTAGCTACTGTCAATTAACCTTTGGATCCCCCACGTCAGTCCCTGAGTACCTCGGGCCTTCGTGGTTGCCCTTACAAGCGGCACATCAAAACATCAGCGGAGTTTAAAAAGGCTTCAGACGGACAGACACACGTAATTTTATAAAGAGAGTAATGTTTGTTTGACCCAATCTTCATCTTTTATTCGATCACCCTTGACCCGGAAAGCTACTCTGGGATGGCCAGATAGGCTGAAATTCAACAACAATCCAACCAGTAGCCCTCAAAAAAAAAAACTTGACAAATAGTTGCTTGTCTCCAACTTCTCTCCATACGTCTGAGATTGATTCCATTCATACACTATGTTCCGCTGCCACCTAGGCTGAGTCTGCCCAGCTGATCGGGTGTCTGTGTAGGTCAGTGTAGGTCTGTGTAGTCGAGTACACAGACCCCCGATCAGCTACCCAAACTAAGGCTAGGTGGCAGTGGAATGCAGCAGCATGTGAGGGTCGGAGGAGAGTCGTCCAAACCTAATTATGAGTCAATTCCGCCCAACCGTACGAGCCCTAATTCGTCATCGCACCCGTGTCACTAGTAGTGAATGGGCCGTGAAATTCGTTGCAGAAGTCGTAGACATTGTAGAATCTCTGCAAGAACACGAGCCGGCGACAACAATGTGGCCAGGATGTAGAAAATTTGACATTGTTGACCAAGGACGAAATCTAGTACTACACCTGGCTAAGTCCCTAACATCAGACTTTTGACAATTTGCTTGTGACCTTGTACAAGGCTGAAAAAGGCCCGAAAAGACCATAAGCTCACAAGGTCACAAACCTATGTCCAAAATCCGAAAAGGAGGTAAACCTCAAAAGGTCAGAGGTAAGGTTCAAGAAGGTAGAGGTAGAGAGCAAAGCAAAGTTGTACCTACCAATTCAAAATCATAATTTCTAAGTTTGTACCCATTATCTGGTGGAGCAATAAGTGAGAGATGATGATTTACAGCTCTTTGCGGAACTTAGGGCGCGGTCCTTTTTGGGCTTTTGGTCAAAAAATTTCCTTTTCGCTATTGTGGGCTCAATACTTGTCGTATCTCTTTGAAAACTATATGGACGGAACAGGAATGCGAATCCGGAGGGCATGAAATCCTCTGATTTTTTATATCGCACATATATTGAATATAATTCAACATTAGGCTATTTGTACAGAAATCACTGGTTATGCAATGAAATGAGGTCCTGGATGCCTCCTGTTACGCTAGGGGTGACCACAGGACCATTCCAGAGGGCATCTCGAAGCCAGAATTGGTTTCTGAACCCTCCTGTGATTCAAAAAAAGTGATCAAATCCATCACATAATTAAAGTACATCATTTAGGCCATGGGGGGGTAATGATTTCTGTACAAATAGCCTAATGTTGAATTATATTCAATATATGTGCGATATAAAAAATCAGAGGATTTCATGCCCTCCGGATTCGCATTCCCGTTCCATCCATATAGTTTTCAGAGATACGACAAGTATTGAGCCCACAATAGCGAAAAGGAAAATTTTTGACCAAAAAGCCCAAAAGGATTTTTTTTTTTTTTGACCGCCCTAAGTTCTGCAAAGGGCAATAACATTGTAAACTTAGGTCTCAGAGGTCTACAGGACCGGTAAAGAAGAGTACCTCTTGATTTACCTCCCAAGGTCAAGAGGTAGGATCAAAGGGGGTAGAGGTAGAGGTTGGCCCATTTGTATATACCTCTACCTTTACCCCTGGTGAACCTTACATTGACCTGCCTATTAATGCCAAGGGTCATGGAGAAAAGTTGCCGGTAAGTGATCCACCAGGGACCAACTTCAAATGCCCTTGTCCTGATCTGGGCCACTGTCTGGTGCCATCTCAGGAATTATACTATCTCTTACGCACCTGCTAGCACAAGCACTCTGTAGACAGTTCAAGTTAGACTAGCAAATCATCTATAGTTCAATTTTCCACTCCACCGATTTAAATGTACACTGTGCGTTACTGTACATGTCTCAAACATATTAGGAGTGTAACATAAGAAACAGGACATCATCTTAGTCAACTACTAAATGAAAACCAAAAAGAGAATATCAAGGCACAAGTGAGAGGAGAGCATAGCCAACAGACCAAACATCAATTAAATTCCCATATGGATGAAAGGAATCCACCGCTCATATGGAACATTTTGGGCTTTCAATTCTTTGACTGAAAACTGAAGAGCCTGTGCAGTATCACTAGCCTGAGGGTTTTTCCCATTGCGAAACAGGTTAGCATAAAAAACTTCTGCGACCAGTGGTCCATCTTGATCACTCATAGACCATAAAGTCCCAACAGCACTTTGAAAACCAGCAGCAATGAATCCACCCCCAAGATGAAAAGATTCATTGACAAGTTCAGTATCTCCCATTGCTGTCTGACATGCAGCAAGGAAGACAAACTCTGCATTTGAGAGAGGCATTTGAAGAATTGTTTCCAGCTCCAAGTAACCTTCATAAAGCAACAGACGGCTCTTTGTCGGATTCACCACATCCTGTGTTCCATGACAGGCCAAGTGAACCCAAGAGCAGTCCTGTAGCTGATGTTTTACGGCATTGGGAGTTGCTTGTCTTCCATCAAGACACTCAAGACCAAAGCCCTTGATCACGGAACAAATATTTTTTACTTCTTGCTCCACACCTTTGAGATAATTTTTCCGACCAGGTCCAGTGTGTGTTACTCCAACAATACCAACCTTGTGTGAGCTAGATGACTTCTTTGCCTGAGCCTCTAATAGAGATCCAAGTGTTGCTGTGTATGAAGGGATAAATGGATCAGTTGGAGCACTTGCATGGAGGGGGAGTCCTGTAAATAATCCAATGGGTAGCCACCATAGTCTCCCAGTGCATATACCATGCTATATCACAGATAATAAATATCAAGATAAATAAAGCCTGTTCTCACTCACAGCTGCCAAAACTTGATATGTGGGATCCACAACATTCATGTACAGCCAACTCAACAGATCTGTAAAACATTCCGCAGTTGTCTTGGATGTAAACTTCTCTTGTCGACCAAACAATCTGCTGGAGACTGAGTCCTCACGAGTTCTAACACCGCATCGGCCCAACAACTCTTTCAGCATATCTCGCTGTGATTGCAGGTCTTCAAGCTTTATACTTGAAAATGCTACATGGACTGGCTCTGAGCTGGGATTCAGAAGTATGATTCCATCGCAGCCATCCTCATGACTATTCAGTATTATAATAGGACCTCCTTTTGATGCTTGAGCAAGGACACTATAGGGCTTTGGAAGTAAGAAATGTTGAAAGCCTGCCTGCTTGCGGATTTTAGCTAACAGTTCCCCTCTCTTAATCGCAACATCTGTCAGATTTCTAGCTGTTCCACTGTAGAGCTCAGATGAAAGCTTTTGAAGTTCCTCTGCCTGCTCGGGTGGGAGTCCAGGATCTTCTGTTTTGAGCTGGAGCATTTGTTGGAAGGAAGTAGCCACGCCCTGTTCAAGAATTTCAACTGCAGATTTTAAATGACTGAGCTTGATGCAGGTTCTGGCAGCTGCTGAAGTGACTGGTCCAAGATCCAGCCAACAGATAGCATCATGTCTGACAGAAAGGGTATTTCCCAACCAAAGAAGCTCAGGTAGCAAGCGAAAGGCAGCTACATATGCAGTAGGAGCAACCACGGGTTGAATTTCTTCTGACAAAGATGCCCATGCCAACGCAGCATCCCAAGACATTTCTGGGTTGGTCAGGGCAGTACTTTGAAAGGAACTAGCAAAATGAGCTTGGGCATGATGAAGGTCATTGGGGTCCCCTGATTGCTTATATCTGAGTGTTAAAGATATTGCAAGGTTTTGCAAATGTCTGGCTTGAGATGGATGGCCTGCTGGGGTCAGTTCCACTGCCCTTTGGAAGAGGTGGACCATAGCTTCCAGGTCCTTCAGGTTACCTAGGCTCTTGTATTGATTTCCAAAAGCTGCCGCCAGACTGTCTAGATATATTGCGCATTTAGGGTTTTCGGCAGAGGTGAGATCTACCACTTCTTGGAAATTTTGGACAGCAGCCTCCAAATCAGCAAGATTCCCCGACCTCTGATAATAATAGCCAAAAGATATTGCAAGGCTATGCAGATATCTTGCTCGATTTGAATGGTTTACTGGAATCAGGTTTATGGCTTCCTGGTCTGTTGCCAGTGCAGCCTTCAAGTCCCTCAGATCCCCTAACCGCTGGTATAGTGCTCTCAACATCACTGCAAGATTTTGCAGACGTCCTGCCCGATCAAGGTGGTCTGCAGGCGTGAGTTTCACAGCCTGTTGGTCATAGTGTACTGCAGCCTTGAGGTCTTTCAGGTCTCCCAACCGTTGATACCGATCTCCAAGGCAAATAGAAAGATTTTGCAGATATTGTGCCAGCTCAGGGTGATTTCCAGGGGTTAGGCTCACTGCTTCTTGGATTTTCTGCAGTGAAGCCTCAAGATCCTTGAGGTCTGCAAACCTCTGATATCGATCCCTCAATATGAGTGCAAGATTCTGAAGACGTTCTCGTCGAAGAGGGTGGTTTGCAGGGGTTAGGTCTACTGCTGTTTGATATTTTTGCACTGAAGCCTCCAAATCTCCTACTTCTCCCAATCGTTGATATCGTTCTGCAAATGATACTGCAAGGCTGTATAGACGCCTTGGATAATCCGGATCATTGGGTAGGGTGAGGTCCAGTGCTTCCTTCCTTCTCTGGACTCCAGCCTCAAGGTCTTGCAGATCTCCAAACCTCTGATATTGATCTGACAATGACACTGCCAGACCCTGGAGATGTTCTGCCCTATAAGTGTGGTCTGTGGGAGTTAAGTCCACTGCTTCTTGAAATTTCAGCACTGCAGCTTTCAAATCTTTCAAGTCCCCAAATCTCCGATATCGCTGCCCAATGCACACTGCAAGACCATAGAGATGTCTGGAGTGATCAGGGTTATCTGTTATGTTCAGCTTCACCGCCTCTTCAGCTCTCTGTATTGCAGCATCAAGATCATTCAGTTCTCCCAACCGCTGATACCTATCTCCCAAGAAAACAGAAAGGTTCTGCAGACGTTCTGCTCGATTTGGGTGGATTTCTGGAGTGAGGTCCACTCCTTCTTGGAATTTTTGTACTGTGATCTCTAAATCCTTCAAGTTCCCCAATCGCCGATACCGCTCTCCAAAACATGTTGCAAGGGTGCAGAGATGTTTTGCCAGATCAGGATGGTTAGTTGGGATTAACTCTACTGCTTCTTGCTCTGCCTGCAGTGCAGCATTGAGGTCATTCACATCTCCTTGGCTCCAGTAATGATATGTCAAAGAAGAGGCTAGACTTCCCAGACATCTTGCTCTGTCAGGGTGGTCCATTGGAGTGAGCCTCAATGCATCCTGTGTGTTTTGAAGGGCTCCCTCGAGATCACCCGAATCCCCTGCCTTGAGATATCTCAGCCCTAAGGCATTTCCCAACTCCTGGTAATATTGTGCAAGATCTGGATGCCCTGAAGGGGTCTGATTTATGAGTTGCTGCATCTTTTCAATCTCTGCAAAATCCTGGGACAAGTTGATGCTATCCTCAAATAAATAGATATTCCATACTCACTGAATCTACAGTGAGCTGGCTGGTATTAGAGCTAGAATCGGAAAGCATATCATCTTCGTCATTAGAGATGTGGCCCTATCTCAGTCAGTTCAATCAATTTGTGATGGGGAAATCAAGTTTCTTACAGTTGGTGGTGTGGACATGTTCGGAATCTCAACGGATAAGGTGTCAGAGTGTCCTCTTTATATAAAGATGCTGCCGGCAAAAAGTGCCGTACAACATGGAAAATGTACGTCACTGCATCTGTTTTAATGCGGCACAATCACTGCATTCGGGCTCGATCAGCCTGGGGATGGCATAGCCGGAGCTAGCCGCCCCGTTTGGCCAGCTGAGGTGTCGGAAGTGCCTGCCACCAAAAATTGACACCTAGCCGAAGCCAGCCGAACGACCCTAGCCTACCTAGCCATGAGTTGGCCAGAGCTACGCGTGGACAGGCTAGGTGGCAGCGGCTACACGTAAAACCATGAGCTAGCCGACGGCTAGCCAGAGCTCCCAAACGCGTCGGCTGATTGGGCCTTGAATGCAGTGAATGTTGAGACCGTGCTATTTATGACGGGCACCGTGAAGAACGGAAATGAGGGCGATTATTCAAAACATTTACAAGTGACTGCTCAGCTGCTTCACGGCCTCTTCTGATTAGCGAAAATTGATGGAATTATGGGGAATTTACTTTGTTTCAAAGTAGTATAGAGCAACAACCGACATAAATACCTCTTTGTGGCCGGGGCGTATTTGAAGGAGCACAAGCGCTCGCCGGCGCTTCGCACCGGCTCCCACTTTTCTGAATGAATGGCGCCCGTCAGAGCTTTGGCGATGTGTACACTTTTATAGGCGCGCGCGCGCTTAAAGTCGATCATGGTGCGAAAAGCCCCGAGGAAGCGCCGTTTATTGAGCGCTTCCAAACATCTGGACCTAGCGCGCTTCCAAAGCCTCGGGCCTGATCTCTCAAAAGCGGAGTTTAAAAGGCTTCAGACAGACAGGGATAATTTTATAAAGAGAGAGAAGACAAGTGGCTGATATATATATTTGCAAATTATGCGGATCTCAACTTGAATTTGTGGGTTCATCTCTCAATTTTCATTTTCATTTTCTCTCTCTTCTTCTCTCTCTTTATAAGATTGCGTGGGTTAATCGGCCCCGGATTTCAGGATCGGCCAGGTTTGAACGGCTGCAGATAGACACTCGGGGAGGAGGAGGAGGAGTGTGTTAATCGTGGTAGTCCCAGTGAGGAACGTACGGCTGCTGTACCTACATAAATAAGCCTCGATTATGTATGCTGCAGCTATTTCACCACCCCATCAGTTCGAACGGCATATCAGCATCAGTTTCACCTGGCTGGTGGGATGGTCAGAAAAGACGGATTACGTCCAGAGCCGGGGACGTGCGAGTAGTAGGACGGTAATAAGTTGCATTGCAACTGTTGGCACGGAGTGGTGAGGGGATACATAATCGCCCAACGGAAGGTGTAGCACTTGCAGTGGAAAGCCTGTCGTGAGTCTTGCCCAGAGAAAAGCCGCCTGGATCAAGGTAATCGATCGTGAAGAGGGCTATTGGCGAAGAGCAGAAAAAACCTGAATGGAGGTGTCGTGACTCTTCAAACAGTCCGTGTATTCACATATAGCTACCCCAGGGCAACGGCGTAAAAACGGACAGAGTCAGACTTTAAGTTTTAAAGCCTCAAGGCTGAACCGATTCGGAATTCCCAACCAGACCTTGCACTAACGTGGCTCAACTTCTGCCCTTTGAAGTTTGTCGAGGCAAGATTCATACGAGTGGTATTAAATCATAACTCTCGCACAATTTCTAAAGATACAAACGAAACTTGAGGCGGCTCCGGCCCGCCAAAATTATTCAACTATAACACGCTCAAGCCTCTATTGAGCCAGTAGATAATCCCTAGGTACCTGGGTCGAATTGAACCACGAGAAGAGCTCCTTCCCGTAGTTTAGCTCCAACGGCCCTACGCTCTGATTATTCGTCGCCACGATAAACTTCTCCAGGAACGCCTGCACCTCGGGCATCCCAGCCAGCTTCAAAATAACATCCTGCGCGTAGTGCACGAGCACCTCCCTCGCCGGCCGGCTCACCTTGTTGATCCCCGCCTTCGTGCCCGCGACCGCCGCAGCGGGGAACAGTGCAATCCGCGCGGCGAGCGCCTGGACGTAATCATGCAGCTCCTTCGAGGTGTCGAACGCGCGGTTGATCCATCCGATGCTCGCTGCCGTGCGCGCGTCGACGTCCGCGGAGGACAGCACGTACTCGAAGTGAGGCCGCGGCCGATGAGGGGGGCGAGGTACATCGCGCCGCCTGCGCCAGGGTTGAGGCCGAGGGAGGTTTCGAGCTGCGCGAGGAGCTCGGAGGTGGAGGTCGTCGCGAAGCGCATGTCGCAGGCCAGTAGGAACTCGCTGCCGATGCCGCGCGCGCGCTGTGAGGGATGCGAGAGATGTTAGTTCGATGTTTTGTGAGCGTCGAGAGGGAGTGGGGACTGACGCCTTCGATGTGTGCGATCGTGGCCTGGGGGAGCTGTGTAATGTTCCAGATGAGTGCCTCGGGGAAGACCATGTCCGGGAAGCCTGGGTCGAACTGCGGCAGCGGCGACTCTGAACAAAAAAAGCGATTTCAAAATGACCTCCGCGCTGATAATCGGAATCAAGCACGCACCGTACCCGGGGAGAAAGTATTCGATGTCGAGGTGGGCGATGAAGAACTCCTTGTTGGCGCTGGAGAACACCACCACGCGGATGTCGGTGTCGTTGGCTTGCAGCGTCTCGATGAGGTTCGCGAGGTCAGACATGACGTGGAAGTCGAAAAGATTAATGGAGGAGAAGGTATTGTTGATCACGACGTTGAGGACGCCGGAGGAGTTGCTAGTTTGGAGCGTTCCGAAGGATGGATAGCGTGCTGCAGTCGCAACGAGAGAAAGAAGCGAAATGCTGGTGAGGTTGAGTAGTTTGCGAAACATTGTCGTGGATGTTGAAAGGTTGAGTACCAAACCTGCTTGACCATCGCTGGTCTTTATACTGAGCGAAAACATCTGTGCTGCTCTCGACCCCAAGCATGACATCTTGACCTTACACCGTTGAGCGTTCACTATTCCTCAGCCGGGGACTGAAACAGGCGGGATTGGGTACCTACCTTTGCGGCATATATCAGCACTTACCAACATCGGCTATTAGGAGCTTCCGAAGAGCGAAAGGAACAGTGATGCCCAGAATGCAGAAAGAAACTGACTCGAACTCCGCGTGAATTTGAGGGATACTAACGTAGGCGCTTGGTCTGACACCCTGTTGTTGTTCTTAGTCAGTGTACTGCCCGATGGAAGAGAAAGAGCCCATGAAAGAGGAGCATTTTGGTCATCCGCGTCGGGCGGCGAAACAGACGCGGGCAAAGACCGCTTTGTCCGAGCCTCCTTTGTTAACCTGCCCTGCCCAACCATGACATCTTGACCTTATTCCCGCGGAATTTCTCGGCTGATGACGGGATTAGCTACCTACTAGTGCGGTATATGTGAGGACTTACCAACCATCGGCTGCAGGGAGTTTCCGAAGGGCCCAGAATTCAGAGAAACATGCAACTTAGACCATTCGAATTTCGAGTGCTTCAGCGATTGATGACTGGTGGAATCGTGGACTTGATATCCGGTCGCTTGTAGTGCCAGAGGACGCCGGCCACGGACAGGAGGGGCATGTGAAGTAAACAGAAAACCCGATGTGCTATCGACTCAGCAAATATCCGGGACGGGTAATACGGGGGGACAGAATTGCCGTCCGTACCATGGGTGCTAACGTCTGATCCAGCGAGGCAATAATAGTGGGGCAGGGTGAAAGTGACGCTTTGACGTTGTACTGACGTTTGACTGATATGACTGTTTTTCCTGGACAAAAATACGATGCAAATCGATTTGCATCGCAATTTCATCAGACATCAAGATGCAATTCGCTGCAATTCGATTTTTTTTGATGCAAGTCGGTGCAATCTGGTGCAGATCAACGCATTCCGATATTTTTTGATGCAGTCTGCGATGCAAATCGGTGCATTCTCAGCGTGCAGGCGTTGTGATATTCTGCACTGCACTGCATCACATCCCATCGTTGCATTGCATCGTTCCACGATGCAGTTTAATGTTCATACACACGATGCATTTCGATGCAATCTGATGCAAATATCATCAATTGCATCAAATTGCATCGAAACGCCCGATGCAATTATCACCAATTGCATCGAATTGCATCGAACTGCACCGACATCTCTGCATTGAATTGCATCATTGCAAATATTTTTGCATGTAAACTTCCCATAGGATAAAACAACCACTCAAGCTTTGTTAGACCACAGGCAGCCCAGAGAAAGCGAAGATTGCAATTCAAATCCGGTAGTGGTCATCGCAAACTACCTAGTAAATTTACATAAGCTGTTCTCCACCATGAAGCTGTCAAATCTACCGTTTCTTTAACGAAATGACCGCTTTTTATTTCCATCTCTTTGCGATCTTCCCGATAAGGGCTATCCCCTTTTCTTTCCCTCTCGCAATCTGCTTACTATCATCATCAAATGGGCGACAACTTAACAGCAGATGGACTGCCCCCGCAATCGATCTAACCAGATGCGTGCAAATGTTCTCACCGAGACCACGATTTCAGATCTCTGAGTCACAGCATGAAACCTGAACCGCCTCCGGATACTCCGATCTGAGCTGCGCGAGAATCAATCCTGTTCAGTCGTTCTCACGGTGCCCTTATTCCCAGATCCAAGGCTGTGGAATGAAACCTAAATCGGGTCCCTTCCAGTAAAAGAGGCAGATTCCGTGAAGCCACAGCCTTCGGAGCTTTGCGCTGCGGCCGCGTACACACTCTTCAAATAATGGCCCAGCGTCGTCAATCCTTCGCCTTCCCCCATCATCATTTCATGTACCCCAGCAATATTCTTCCCTTCAATGTGAAGCCTCAGGTCAGTTCCTCCCTCAATCAAGCTACTCCGCACGGAAGCATCAAAACCAAGAACTGCTCTTGGCACCACGTCCAATCTCAAGTCACGATAAAGGCTGGGCTAAAAACCGGGACGGGACAAAGCTTCTCAAGATGGGAACGCAAGGATCCCTCATGACACCTCAAATTCCCGGGATGGCTGGAAGATGCTCAAATTCTGCCGACTACACGATCATGGCCTTGGTCAAGACGGGAAGGCGCCAGACTTTTCAAGGTTCAGATCCAAAGGGTGCTCGAGCTATAAGAGCGGCTTGAACCGCTATCAGAGCGGCTTGAATCGCTCTGCGGCAACCTGTTAGATTATGTCTCATCTTTTGCCTCTTCTGTCCTGCTCATCACGTTCCCATAGCGTTCATTTTCATGTTGACACTGGTAACACACATTGTGCGACCCTGAACAAATCTCGCTAACGATCTTTGAGACAGGTTCAGCGTTCAACGCAAAGGATCGAATGTACTGCTTTTTATTGCCGCCTACAGAGGCGAGACGTTGACACGATCAGCTACGTCCTAAATGTTGCATCATCTATACACATCCCAAAGCATCTTGCGCTCAAGGCCCCACTGCAGCGATCCTTCTTACCTTCATACTAGTCTCGCGTTCGTCACACTGCAGGTGAGATTGCTCTCGAATCCCTCCTTGCTGCAAGCTCAACTTAAAAATCGACATTACCGTTGCGTTGGCGCACGTCGCTCTACCTTCCACCCGATTGTTGCCGGCGCATAGCGCCATGCGCCAACTCACGCCTCAATTTTTTTTGAGCGAGCCATCACGAATCTTGGAATTCAATTTTTCGCATTTGCATGGCACGGCGCCTTGCATCCGCGGCACCGCTGAGTAGAACTCAACTTTTACTAGCTTATCACAGGCTGATTCCATTTTGAGGTCCTGCCAGCTACGCACTACCCTACGGTGAGTTCCTTATTATCTTCAACACTGCTCACCTGTAGCTCTCAAGGCGGAAGCATGAGTATTGCAATGGACACCTAATTTAATTTGTAACCATCCAGTAAGCCTCTCAATGGCGCTGGAAGGATGCCGGACACCTGACCCACATTTTAATTAATCTCATTGTGTTTCTACGAGTTAACGACGCTTCCACGACCTGTTTCGGGTAAGGTTGCTCATTTTCCACACAGTACACGTATTTCTATCAGTCCAGCGGGCGCGCGGCGCTGGCGACCTCCAATCGCTCTCCACCCCTGCCCTGCCGGGAGCCGTGATTTGCTGCCGTCTTTTTCCATGGATAGAGTACGCTTTCTCCTCTATTCATTTGTCATTCACTCACTAATCCTTGCAGGACCTGTATTGCACTCAATGAACAGGAAATGTGTGTACATTAGACTACGACCTGATTTGTTCTCTGTAATGTTGAAATTTGACCTGTATTTGTGCTCAATGAACAGGAAATCTTTGCGCATTGGACTACGAGCTGATTTGTTCTCTGTAATGTTGGAATTTCAACAGTTGCCCTTTAATGTACAGTGATGCCGGAGCGAAGCGAAGGCATATCTTGTACCACATGAAGCTTTTGAGCCAAACTCAGCTACTTGTCCAGAGAGCCGTGGAGCTTGCAAAAGCCAGCCCAGATTCAAGGACAGTGCAAACAATGACCGCAAGCAGGAATGAGTACTCAGACATTTGTGGTACAAGAAAAGACCAGAGACCCTCACCTGACTGGCTGCACAGTACAACAGCCATCGAAAGGGTGAAAAGAGTCTTGAGCCAAACAAAAGGAGAGAATCGGGTAAAAGAAACAGTTGTGATCGGCGATCAGTTGGGCCGTCCGGAGGAGCGCACAACTGTGCAAGGTGCATTGATTAGCATCGATGCAGTACTTTTTCTCGATGAGAATGCAAATCCAGATGTCAACAGTGATGCAATGCAATGCGGTTCAGTGCAATGAAATGCAGTTCAGTGCAATGCAATGCAGTTCAGTGCAATGCAATGCAATTACCATGTGCTATAACCAGAACCAAATGCATTGCATTGCACCATCAGGTGCATCAATTTGCACCACTTTGCATCGATTTTCACCGAATTTAATCGAACTGCATCGCGGATCACGATGCAAATCGATTGCATCGTATTTTTGTCCAGAAAACACCGTCATATACTGACACTGTGACGTTTTTCAATTGACGCAGATCGGCGCTTGATTGACGTTGCAGGATTGGCGCTGTCACACTGACGCAGTGTCACACTCTAGTCATAATGTGGGATTCTATATCCATTGACGCATGCAACAGCACACTGACACACATATTTCTAGGCAAAAAACTACATCACCGTGGTATTCCACACTCCTCCTCGAGGTCTTCAACGCCACTTGCAAGCGCCTTGAACACCGGATAAATTCGACCGGACATTGGACAAGAATTAGATTCAAGTTCATTGTGAGCTTACATTTCACCTTCATGCCTCCGTCCTGCACAAGTAATTCATTTAGCTTGTAACTGATTTTAACGCGTGATTTCTCAGATGTAATTATTTTGAACTATCAATTGCCTCGTTCGCCGCCAATGATTACCGTCCCATTTTTGAGGCAATTTGCCACCTAGGTGCAAAATATATAATTTAAGTGGAATAATGCACCCGGAAGGATCAATATCTCGTCCCACATCTCCAACCCGAGAATCAAGGAACAAGAGGAAACTACGTCTGGGTTCCTGTTTCTTGCCTCTTTCAGCACCTGTGCAGGATTTGTATACCATAAAAACGATCCGCATACCTAAAATGGAACGGAAGAGGACACACTTTTACTGCTATGGTGTACCCGAGCATTTTGGTTACGACGACGGGGATTGGTTCTGACAATGCCGATCAATTGTCCGGAGTTAATTATGTGCATGTAAAAGGTGCGGATCCCTTGGACCATTGCGATTGAAGTAAGGGACCAAGTCACGGTCCCTTCTTAGGCGCAGAGCAAGACAATATAGCCAACAAATAAATGACCAGATCCTAGGAAGGTTTGAAAACAGTGGGCAGAGGATTAAAGCGAGGTATGCAATGTCGATCATGGTGGTAAAACACACGCCGTCAGTGTGAGTAATGTTTGGCTCTGGTTTCATTGAAGGTCGGAATTTGCCGGGCTTGCGATGCGAAAATCTCTGATACTGGTTGACCTGTTGCTTTGTGCGTGAGCTTTACATAAATGGATACTACCTCGAATTTCCTATGAATGGAAGTTTACTGGGCAATCAACATGCCTGGCAACAAATGGCAAGGAACCTGGTCCAACAGAGGCCTGTAGTAGTTATATTGCAGTCAGACCCCGATCAGATCAGTTGAATTCATTGTTTTTTGAGTTTGTTGGCACACTGTCAGACATTTGGGTGTGGTTCTATTTAAATAGGATTCACAGTGGACTCTGCCTCGCCATGCAGACAACCTTGACATCTGTTTGGCCGCAAAGTACTTCCTGGACTGGATAATGTTTTGCAAATAACTCACCCTGTACTTCAAATAGTGGGTTGTAATTCTTACCATGCTCCGCAGGGGTGTACTTTTAACCCTTGATTTAAATACTATCGCTGAATGCGTCAGTCAGCGTCAGTGCGATCCTGACGCAGTGTGGCTGTGCATTGACGCAGAGCGACGTAGCATTGACGTTGGCCGGCATACACATTGGTGAACTTTCAAATTTGACCTCCTAGGATTTAGAGCATTCAATTTATGTAACTTGAACCAGATCGATACTATTTGTGAAGCTCTGACAGGGTGGAGGTTGAACTGTAGTAAGTCCTTGATCTTTGGCGGTGTGGGGTACAAACTTGCGGTCCATCCACTCGAGACACTATTTCCAACCACATGCCTATTTCCTGAATATCTCGGTCGGGGTGGCCGTGGTTCGGTTGCGGTGGTCACTAGGCATTTCTAGAGCACTATTACAGTCGTTCAAAGCATCAATCTCAAATTTCATTTCTGGATGCGTCAGTCAACGTCAGTGTACGATTGACGCAGGGTGGCTGTGCATTGACGCGGTGACGTAGGACTGACGCAGAGCAGCGCAAATGGTTGTAAAATGTGCATGCTCACTATTTGAGCTTGCTTTCACTCATGGTGAAGGTACTCGAGTGGTTTGAGACCCCAGAACCTCAAAAAGAAACATTGGTTGAAGGCTGGTCCAGCACTGGTTGAGCTTGGTTGAACCTCTATGATAACAGTGTCAACCTACAAGTGATAGCGGCGCGAATTGTTCTGACGTACTTTGAATGGAACTCATCATATACTAGTAGGACAGGTGAGAACGAAACGGGCTCATATCTAGGAGGGAACAATCACCATGTTGACAGCTGAGCAGTGTGGCTATTGGCAGCAGAAGACATTGCATCGAGTCAGAGATAGAGGGACTGCTAGGTTGAGAGATGATGGATGGTGTCTGAATTTTAGAGAAGAGATGTTGACAGATTTGTATAGGAATATTGCAGAGGCGAGACAGAGTGACATTTAGCGACGCAAAATCGACGCATCGACGGCGCATACAAAGTTGAAACTGACGTTGAGCTGATGCGGACTTAGACCAGTGACTGGTCTGTCTATGGAGGCAAGCCTGTCGATAGACAGACCAGTCGATCTGAGTTTGAAATCACGGAACAAAAGTCTTACCCAAAAAGGTTAATCCGGACCGCGTTTCCGAGTGAGTGACCGCATGATGCGAACAACGCCAAAACATACAATTTTCATCTGGCGGACCCAAAATCTCATGGATTGCCCTCATATGTGCCGGGGTACATTCAGTAGACTGTTTCGATCATTTTGAGGTCAAAAAATCCCGTATTTGGAAGGAAACAAGCGGATACAACAATAGCCTTTTTGGGAGAAATTCCTGTCACGTGATTTCAAACTCAGATCGACCAGCCTGTCTACTTCATCAGGAAAATGTTTTCCGTCTGGCACGAGTTGGCTGATCTGGGGCTCCTGGCTGATCTGACATTGCTAGCGCCAGCCCGCCAGAATCACTGCCAGAATTGATATTCTATGAAAACCTTCCAAGAGATTTATATCGGGATATGGAACCCTCAAGTAGCTCATGCAGGCGTTAGGAGCCGTAGAGTCAAGATTTTGAACAAGGAGAGGTCGCGAGAGTCAAGCGAGAGTGCAAACTTCCACCAAGTCATTCAAACTCCGATGCGCACGTGTGCAACACATGTGCAAATATGCCGTGATTTGCCACGTCTTTCTTCCTTTCCCCCATCTCCTCGTCCCCTCCTACTGCAAGTTCTACCTTCCGTCGCTTCGCCTGGTCCCAGCGCCCGCTGCAAACTGCTTCAAGACCCCTGGCTGCCGCAATATAGCTTCGAGACTTCTGAGCTGCTACAAAACAGTTGCAAGAGTCTTTGGCTGCAAATCTAATGTCCGCAAATCTGACTTCCATCAAGTTTCCTGCTCTGGGCTCTCTCGCTGGCTTGCCACTTCTCTCTAGTCTGGCCCTTGCGCCCTGTTCTTCAACTCCAGCTCTATTAGTCAGTTTCCTATACGTGCATTGTTCGCACTTGATCGCCGCGTGTGGCATTCCTTCTCGTACTTCCTCCTCATTGCAGACCACCTGGCATTCAACAAATTTATTGGTGGTGTGTCCTTCTTTCATCCATGCTTCACCGCTGACAACTCCTTATCCACTTTAGCAGGCGTAGCCGACGTACTGAGTGATTGCACGAGGAGGAACGGATGGTATGCCAGTACGTCGATATCTTTTTTTGTTCCTACTTTAGCTAAGGGTGTCTTTGCGGGTCACCGCAAACTTCAGCACCGTGTAGTCCATGCTGATATTAGGGGTGGACTTTGACTCGTGCAGGATCCAGTGGCGGCCAAACTCATAGGGCGCGAAGAAGAACGTATGGCCTCGGCAGACGGTGGGTAAGTACGCTGCCTGTAAGTGCATGGCCACTGGTGCTCATGCAGGACACGAGGGCGCGTGCACCCTTTTGCCGCATCATTTATATATGCTGTTTATATTTGTACCGGTATAATACATGTTTTTTCTGGTCTATCTGCTAGAAAACACAAAAGTATAAGGATATTAATGGATGCCACAATACGCCCATTCTGGGGTGATTCTGGCGCCAGAACATATTCTGGTGCCAGAACATGTTCTGGCGTGGGCCATCTTTTCTTGGCGCCAGGTGTGATTCTGGCGAGCTGGCAGTGTTGGCTAGCTGTTGGTTGGCCTGACACCAGCTCTGCCAGCTCAAAAACATTTTCCTGATGTTATCGACAAGCTTGCTTTCATAGACAGGCTGGATTCGAGCCTAACGCGGACTGGTCACACTGACGTTGCGTCACGGCGCAGGACCGGCGCAGATTGACGCAGATTGACGCTAACAGTGTCTGCAACTGACGCTGTGAGGCGCAGAGTTGACGTTGCAAAGCGCTGGGTTGACGTTGAAAATCGGCGCAGTGATGTTTGTGACGTTGTCACATTGACGTTTACTGACGTTGATTGACGTTGCGCCAATTTTTATTTGTCTTTTTTCACACTCTCAGCGCCGACTATATGCTTCTATTATGGTGCCAAAGGATGTGTTGGCTCCACCCTCAGCTACCCACAAAAGGTTGGAAGTCAAGGTCGGCGCTAAGGTACAGTTCAGCACTGACGCGAAATCCAACTGACGCAGACTGACCGTGACGTTGCATGCGTCAAACGTCAGTGCTGCGTCAAAATCTCCTTGCCCATAATAGTGGCAGTCAATCTTCAATTGAGTCTCTGAACGCATATTCAGATGGCAAGACGCATACCCAAATTTGTCTGTGGATCAAGCAGCTACACGACCGTCTCATACTTCTCCATCTCCTGCAACAGCCTCGCCCACCTTCCTCCATGCCACAACTTGACTTCCTCCCATTTGTCCGGCAAAACCAGCTTGATCCACTGCGCATACGCCGCGGACCACATGTCCGCGTAGCAGAGGGCGTCGCCCATGACATACCTGCTTCCTTCTCCATTCGCCCGAATCCACTCATCGACCTTGCCGAACCCATCTCTCAGCTTCTTCCACTCGACGGCATCTTCCTCGCCCGTGGGTGCGAGAGTCTCGAGCGTCTTGCCCCAGAACTCCTCGCGCGTGCGCCGGAAATATTCCGCACTCGCGGGATTGAGGTTTGCCTGCGAAGGAGGGTGGGCGTACCGCGTGAGGGGCGCGAGGAGCGGGCGCGCGGCGTCCTCGAAGGCGCGGTGGAGCGCGATGGTGCCCGCGGGCATCAGACGAGGTTTGTCGGGGTACGCGGCGTCCAGATACGCGGCGATATTGGGAGAGTCGGAGATGACCGCGCCTGCACAAAAATGAGGCTGAGCCACGGCAGGACACGCGCAAGAGATGACGGCGTCAGTTACCTGTAGAAAGATCGTGGATTACCGGGAGGGTGAAATACGGGCGTCCATCGCGTTTTTTCCCTGCCGGAGGGGCTCCAATTTCGCGGTAGAGAGCCTCGATTTCGGGATATTCAATCCACGCGGTCTTGTAAGGGATGTCCTTGAAGTTGAGCGCGTATCTGTAAGCATCATGGATTTATTCTTGCGGTGATTCGATGATCGGAGGCAGCCGACCTGGTTTTCCAGAGGTTGGGCGACCAGCATTTGATGCGGAGAGTCGATGGAATATCGTAGAACACGATGGAGGCCGACATCGATTTAAATTTGGTGCCAGAAGTTGGTGACCAAGACGCGTTTGTTTGTTCCATCGGCTATTGACGTTGACTCCAAACAAAGACTTTCGTCGTCCACAGCGCACGTACAGGATTGCCCCAGCGCGAGATCCCAACAGAGATTGGACGTGCGCAGCCATGCTCTGCACATTTTCCTTGTCCACTCGCTCGTCACAAGAGTTCATTAGGCGGACTGCCAAGACTCGGAGGCACAACAGCGTATCACGGAACAGGGGGGCCAAATTTGGTCGAGGCTTGGTCTCAAGATGTCCTACGTTGAGGGCATTCAGCTACCCATGTTCCTGGCCTTCAATTCGCGCCTACTCCACCGCTATGCACCCGAACCTATGCACCACAGTACAGGATAGCTCTCCGCATCGACACCTAGATCCGCCTCACGAGATCACAGAGCGGCTTGGGAACTCGTCCCGCGCATCGTCACTGCTGGCTTTGTGAATGCCACTCATGGCGTTTTGTTGGTGAAGTAAGCGGTGGCTACACACTCGTTGAGTTGGAGGTGGTAGGTGTGTTTTCATTTGCTCTGTACGTATTCAGTCTCATAATGATATTAACAGACGATCTAACCGCAGATGACCACATCGGCGAGAATTTTGAATGATCGCTGTGTCGTCAGCCGTGGTCTGGCATACCGGCCATATGCTGATTTGATTGTGGACGCGGCGTGAGAGGCGACCGTATGTGCGGAGTGGAGTGGAGGTAAATATTCTTCATGCTTCCCTCGCGCATCTATTTACCTTTGCGTTTTCTCGTCCTTTCGCCATGATTCTTCGTTGCTCACATCTTCCTCGCAGGACCGTAGGGCGCGAAAGATGCGACTCGTACTAGGATTTATAACACTTTCGTGCGTGTCTCTACATTCATCTACTCCCCGTACCTCCCCCCGTTGTGCATCGTTCGTGCTTCCGCTCCGGCTTCTACTATTCGTTCCGCTTCCCACCCCTTCCACTTCCCAGCCTAACGATCTTCCGCATGCGCGGACCCACAGCGCAAGGTGATTACTGGCTCCTTGCGCCCTCCTCGCCCTCCTCGCCCTCCTCGCCCTCCCTTCCCGCCGCCCCCACGCTCTCTCTCCGACCCCCCTGTCGTCCCCGTCGTCCACTTCCCGCGCCGCCCTCCGGAGTGATCGCTGACCACCTTTCCAGGTCTGTGCCGCTCCGACGTCAAGTGTCCTCGTCCTCGTCCGAGAGGCTTCCCAGTGCTGCGCTCGCGTGTCCCGGGACAGTTGGCTCACTCCGTCCTCGCGCGCCATCCCTTCGCCTGCCTGACCGCTTCCTGTGCGGCCAAAGATGGCGCGCTCTCTTCGTGGATGTCGTGGACTGCCATCGAGGGAGGACCTCCGTACGCGACCTTGGTGTGGACTCTCCAGTCGACGTACGTTGGGCGTGTACGTGGATGCCACCCCAGAGTGCCGCCCCGAGCCCCTTAAGTCTCCACCTGCACGCATTCCGGCCATGCGCGAGTGTCGAAGACACATCCAGTCTAATCTGTCCCGCCTGCGGTGCGTCGGTGCCGGCCTCCGCCCCCGAATCGGCGCTGAGTAGCCATATGTACTATCTACACTACTTCCACCTGCTTCTGCGCCAGCTGTGTGCGCTCCACATGCACGCGGCGGGGGGCTTTCGGTGCTGCGAATGTCGCGAGTACCGCGTAATAGGTCGGGGTGTGCAGTCCTCTCGGAGGATGGGGACTCCCGCCTACGCAACGCGCCTTGTCCGCCGCTGCTGGGGCCGTCTTTATAGCGCCACTTACGCCCACTTCCCGGACTCGGGCTTCCGCCTGGGTGTGCCGCACCTGGCAAGAGGGCGGTTCCCGCGACGCAGATGACGCACGCTCTGATTGACTTCCGCACTGGCGGTCTCTTTGTCGCGGGGCGTCTCGACTCTCGAGTGCCGCATGCTAGGAGTCCGAGGCGGGCCCAGATTCGGCGGCGGGAGGACTCCGCGCTCTGGATGGACATGACACCTAACTGGTCTGGAAGCCTGAATGCGGAGGCGGCGCTAGCGCGTCCCCTGCAGCTGCTGCTTGCACGCACGCCGACAGGACAGCAGCTCAAGCTTACTGCCCATAACGCCTATATGTCGCTCATCGTATCTGACCTGGAGAGACCACTCCCGCGTCTGCGCCACCCTGCACGAAGAACGGCTGACTGGCAGCGGGGCGATCCCCAGTCCGCCGTTTGCTGGGTGTCTGCAGGCAAGCGAGTCTGGAAATTCAAAAATCAGCGTTTCCGAGGTGGCAGGAATCAGCATGGAGGTGATCGTACGTGCCCTGCCCTCCTTCCTGCTGCGCTGACTGACCTTCTTCCACCAGAAGGCTTGGGAACTTGTTCGCCTTCGGCCACGCCAGCCTGAGGTAGCCCGCGCTGTCATACCCAGCACAAGCAGTACGGGGTCGGTGCAGCACCAAGAGATGGCGTCATGTCGGCACACGAGTCCGTGGTCTCTCTGCGATGCCTGGCACACGTCGACGTTCTCGCTGCCCCCATCTGCGGTCTCTTTCTGGGGGGGGCAAGCGTCGCGAGTGCTGGGGTCACGGTGCTAGAGTCGGTGATGAGCGTACATTCGGGGGCGGTGGGAGGGCTCCGCTGTCTGGATGGATGTGGACGCCACGAACTCCGCGATTGTGCGGTCCCGAAGCCTACAAGTCCACGCGCGGACAGCCGCGCACCACACCGCAAGAACCCCTTCTTGCAGGCCGGGGATCGCCCGTGGGCGAGGTCTGCTTATTGGATGCGATGTGAGCGCCAGATAGGCAGTGCGCACGCGCAGCTGTTGCGCTCTCGGCGTGTGTGCCGCTGGGCTCCGCGTGCGTACACAAGCGAGTCTGAATTGAATTCAAGAAATCAGTGGAGGTGATCGTGCGTACCCTCCCGTCCTTCCCGCTGTGCTGACTGACTGATTTTCTTCCACCAGTGTATGCCTTGAATGCTTTACCTCTTGACGTGGATACCCACCACGTCGGCGTATTCTTGCCAACTCCTAGGCTGTCTGGTCTGCGATGTCACCATCCCCAGCTCAGGCAGGACGCTGTTCCCCGCAGCACCAAAAGCTGGCGTCGTGTGGGCACGGGAGTCCGCGGTCTTGTTAGAATGCAGGACGGATGTGGACGGGAAGTGGCTGAGCGTTCGCTGACGCTGAAAGACGTGCCGGCTCCAGGCGCGGGGTCCGCGCGTTGGATGCACTGTTGTCCGTGTTGTGGACCCAATGTTATAGGCACCTAGATACAATTCGTTTTCCTCACTATCACTTCTTCCACCTTGTTTTGTCGCTGCACAAATTTATTTTGTCAGAGTCTACTCTGTTTGGTTCCTGGGTCATTGCCACGGATGGCAAACAAGTCTCTCTCCCAATCTATCCCTTGTTTCTCCCCTTTCTACATAGGCTAATCAGACTTGTCAACCGAGGGCCGCCAAGGTAAACCACAGTCCATTCGACGACTTTTCTGTGATAGTGAGATCTGACTGACAAATCTCGCTCCAAGGAACCCCACTCCAAAGCATCACGCTCATGCGGGATTTTGCCCAGGAGCTCGTCGATAATGTCCTTGACCACTGCTTTGTGGGGCCCGCCGACGCATCTACCATGAAGACCTGCGGCCTGGTCTGCAAACAATGGCTGCCTCGCAGCAGATTGCACCTCTTTCGCCGTTAGCTCCCAAAATGACGACTGCTGAATGAACTGTCTGCAGCACAGAGTAATTTCATTCTGTGCAGTGCATATCGGGTGTGCCACACGGCTGGACCTTTCACACTTGTTTGCCACCTCTTCAGCTTTCAGAACGATCCAGATTTAAGTGAATTGGCTCAGAGATGGCTGAGAACCGACCGTTGGTGTGTCAAGGTCCTAGCACACAGCTTGAATTTCAAGATTTTGGAGTTTTTTGTTTCACGAGGCGACTAGGATATGATCTGAAAGCGCTGCTTATGCGCTCTCGAACGCCCTAAAAATTATCCAAATCTGTTGAGAAATGGACGAGAATTGAACACAACAATCTGGCACATCAAATTTGTTCTTATTCATCAAAATTTTTTGATGAGTGTCATTACTTCCGCAAAGAGGTGTAAATACCACAAGATGTCAACCGAACACACAAGGGGCTGGAAATCTGTGAACTGGCCGGCCGCTGAAATGGCGGGAAATCCGGTTAGAACTTCGTGGGACCTGACCAACAGCTAAAGAGCTGGTGTATGGGAGGAAAAGTCCTCTCCTCCCAGGTGAAAATCCCCGGTGTCTACCATTACACAAGATGCTGTTGTATGTCTTCTCTTTGTAGGATGCATGTATGGGATTACCAAATCACAGGAGATGGCAAACAGTATGGTTCCAACCCCGGTGGAGGAGGATGTATTACCGCAGCGGTCCCATTGAGAAACAAGCGGGTACTGTGCATATAAAATCGAGCCTCGAAAATGTATGCTACAGTCACTACCCTTCAGCTTCGGCCGTAGACCGGGATGGTCTGAAGAGTGATGCGGGATGATATAACTGAACGCGGTGTATCCCGGGGATAGTAATTTGATCGAGAAATACAGTTCCTGCCCTAGCGTTCACTCGAAGGAGGAATGGTCTAGTGTATACTGCTCACACCATTCCCGTCGGCTGTGTTCAGTTCAGATTGGATTTCGAAACGCAGATCAAACGATTCGAACCAGCCTGGAAGCACTTTTGGCCCGCACAGGACAATGACTCAATGAGCGCCGACTTTTGCACGCCAGAACCCCGCTCACGTGGTTCACCACGCACTTGTTGTCTACTGCCCACTCGGTACGTCCAGAGCACACAACGTTTCTATTGTGTGTACGGTGATTTCAAACCACTAGAGCGCCCGCCCGGTATTAACGAGAATCGAAAACGAAAACGAAGATCCATCAAACGGCTGCCCGGCCATCAGGCTAAGCATGTCACACTCGGCTAATGTTCGAGGCAGTGTTCCGACATGCCGTTAGCTCTCACTTCCCGCCAACCGGAGCCATCTTACTTACCCTTGGATTCCCGCCTGCCGGGTGTGCAATTTAGTGGCTGACTATCGAAGACGAGGTTCTTGTTTCTGATTTTTACTTACAATCATAGATGTTATATTACACTCATTATCCACTATACAACTTCTACAACTTCGTGGTACAAGTATAAACACAATTAATGTTGCATTGTGTCTGAGGTAGGCGTGCTATGGAGGAATCCATACATGCATGGGTGAGGATGGGGATACTCTAACGAGAAACCCGGCTTTCAATAAGAAACCCCGTTACCGAAGAAATCTTGTTAAGTGTCTACTCAGAAACCCCCGGCCATCATCGGGTGGGAGTGAGATGGAGGTATCACACGGATCAACCAAACTGGAAACATAACGCGTAGCCTGAACCACAACGTACGTGCCAACCGTTCCACCAACGTGCCCAGACCAACCCCTCTTTCACCAAGAAAGATATGTTCTGTTCAATTGTCAATCTACCTCTGTGCTCGGCTTCCTTGGATCTGTATAATCAACTCAGACTTCATTCGAATTCTTTGGTATTGGGCTGTGGGCAATGCTCCTACTCTCCCGTTGTTGGACCTGCAAAATCACACGAAACTCTTCACCTGAAATTTTTTGGAAACACTGAGGCTATGATACCTCACCTGCCCAGTATCTGTTGACTGGCACTCTGGTATATCTTGCGACATTTCTTTTTCCACGACAATCGACTCGGGAAACCATGTATACAGCACTTCTCTGCCTCTATCACTTTGCTCAAGAATTCCTCTGCGCAAATTTACCCTCAGCTGGTTCCGACTTTCAATTTTTAAGCGGACGCTGTGCATTCTCGCCTATGGCTTGGTCGCGATGGCGCCACAACTCCGTTTCTCTTTCACTTGACCAAAACTCTTGATCCCGCAGCATCGGACTACGACATCATCGAACTTTGTACTCCGAGTCCCGCTCCGAAGCCTGTGCACACCAAAACAGAAGAAAAAGTAATTAATCTCACCCTGAACCCCGCCCCATCCATCTACTGTACTGCTGCGCTGCGTTCTCGCTTTTTTGGACCCGAAGCAGGATCCAGACAAGCCATCCTCGGATTTTTTTTAGCGCCAGTGGACACAGTTCTTCAGGGTCCTTTTCTCCACATCTGAACAATACCGGGCGGCCGTGTATGATCAGGAAAACCGTCTTGGTCATGTTTGACGTATGCGTCAAACCAAACATGCCAGCGATGACTCTATACGGCGCATCACCTTGCGTTGCAAATGATAGACAAGAACTTACTGCTACGGAAGCTTCTGATTTCTTGAGGAGCACTCGACGGTCAGATATAACCAGATGGGAGTATGGTCAAAGTCAGGTGATCGCGTTTTGTTTGCCGACGGCGGCTTTGGTGGCTCATATTATTATTATCAGACCTTTCCCGATGAGCACCCCTTTGGCATCCGGGCTTCCAAATAACCCACTTTTCTTGCCCCGGGTTTCACTTGGAAACCGGGTTTCTCAGTAGAATATTCCGTGAGGATGAGCCTTTATAATTCAAATGTCGAGTTGAAAACATTGGGGGCGCTGTTGGAGTTCTTCACTACATCTGCTTGGTCTTCACCCATTTACACAGTCACCATCTCATCGCAATCCGAAGTTGTTTGGGAGTTAGTCAGTGCCATCATCCTGCCATGATGCGCGCACTAGTGGTGGTCGGTAATCCTGCCGGAAATCAGTGATGTGAAAACCGGTATTGCCGCATTTGGAAATTCCCCCCTATTTCCACCTCTCTTTGCTCAGAACACCGTTCTATACAGTCAGAGAGCTGATTTTCGGCCCTCAAATATTATATACATTCCTAAGGTCTTGTATGGTGCTGAATTTGAGACTTGAAAGTTAGTGGATATAAGACTTAGGATGACTGCACTCCGCCCCTCCTCCTGGAATTTCCTGCCTCTATGAAAAGTGCTGGTATAGGATTTTGCGGAAGATATACTCTATACACATTTTAGAACCAATTGATTGTTGCCGAATTTTTATATCTCCTCAGATGCCAGAGATTTGAGGGGATTTATGGTCCGAGTTGAGCAGTTGAGGCACATCTGAACCAGAACTAAAAAATTGCAACAATCATTTTGACTAGTCATGCAATGCCATAATTTCACTCCGCAAAAAGTTTGTGCCAAAGTGCCTGTAGAGTGAGGAAAAGCGGCCTACCATCGAATGTGCTTGTGTCGGAGTTTGAAATGAGCGGTACCGCTTATTTAGCCGGCTGTTACCACAGCCATCTCTCGGCACCCCGGCCGTTATATATAACTATGGTTTTCGTTTTCGTTTTTGGTATATACCCGCGCCCGCCCGACAAATAGATTAATTTTTTTAGAGCGCCATCTCTGTCTCTCTTTCCTTTCTTACTATTTGCCATCACACCTACGAACATTACGACCTACATCTCTCTTGGAGCACGGTACCCCCAATGGTATTTCCGCTTTGCACCAGACTTATCACAATGTCACAAAGTTTCGAGCCAGCACAATTCATCATACATATAGGACACAGACACATCAACAGTACAATTAGATAGCTTTATATCTACCATATGCCTTAGGCACACAGGATATAAAACAGAGATTACAGCCTTTTGCAGTACCGAAGGCACGTATCAAGTTTCGTCTATTTTGGGATGATTTCAAAGAATTCCCGATATCTCGATGCGAATGATAGCAGCGTGATTTGTTTCTGCGTGCTTTGAATCGGTTGTCTTGATTGAATGCCAGTGCTGCAGCACAATTTAAAACAATACAGGGTCGATTAAAATGTTGAGGTTATCGTAGAAAGCTTGGCGGCATTATTGGGGCATTGGCAACAGAGACCAAGAGTGAGAGATGGGGACCAGAGTGGTGAGACGTCGAAACAATTTTGTCTAAGGATGAGATGAGAAGCCCTAACATGTTTTGCGAGCATTTCAAAAAGAAGACATCGAGGGCGTGAAGAGGGGTGGCCAGGGAGGTACTGAGGGCAAAGGACGCCGCACTCAGAAATTGATTGCTTCCAATGCATTTAGTCAGCATTTGGGCAGATCATGGAAGAAAGCCAGGTCTCCCATTCTGACGGATCTCCTTCCACTTAGCTAATAATCTTTCTCTTCTAGCTCTGCACGATTGTCCCTTAATCAAAGACTCATTTGTTGATGCAGGCTCCCGCGTGCGTGAAGGGAGAGATTGCCAAATTCCTGTACAGTGCCATCCTGCTCCTTTCGCGCCACCCACCATCTGTCGCTGGTCACTCCCACTCTCTCACACTTGTTCATCCCGCCATTCATCGCCCCTCGCCCCTCTGTCTTTCTTCCATTCTCCCATAGCTCTTCAACCTTAACCTTGTCTCAATGCGGCCCTGGGTCTTTGAGTGCTGTGTTTCAACTGCGTTTCTGCCCCAATTCCCCATGCTCATGTTGAGTGTTCCCTGCCTGTCATTCCTTGTTTTCCCCTCGTATACGCCAGTAACACTGACATTTGGCCTCGCAGTGCCCTGACTACTTACCGGTCTTTCGGGGTGAACGTGGCGTCGATTCAGGACCTTTGAGCGTTCCTCTTGCCAGATACAGTGCCTTTCATATGCCTTTGTCGTGAGGACTGTGACTCGTGTAATAAGCGCTATAAAATATTCACAGGCTATTATACCATTCGGAGGCCATTATACCCGACACTTGATATTGGCGCTCAACCACTCCAGTCCCTCGTAAAGACCGTCGCCAGACGTCGCACACGCAGCCTTGTGGAAGAAGACGGATTAACGTGCGCGCTTAGACAGGCGGCGTCGAACTTTGCCTACTTGAATGTACCATGTCCGCTGCCTTAGACCTTGAAGACCGAGTTTGTCAGTAATCTCCGCAGCATTCATAGCATTTGGCAAATCCTGCTTGTTCGCAAAAACAAGGAAGAGGGCATCACAGAGCTCGTCTTCATTGAGCATCCGCTGCAACTCCTCACGGGCCTCAGACATACGTTTCCGATCGTTAGAATCGACAACGAAGATAATGCCCTGGGTGCTCTGGAAGTCTTTTTCGAGGTGTGAGGCCAGCAAAGGGGCGGGAAAAAATGGACACACAATGGTTGTACAGCTGACGAACCATGTCCTGACCACCGATGTCCCACACGGTGAAGGAAACATTCTTGTACTTGACAGTCTCAATGTTGAAACCTGATTGGATGTGTTGAAGCGACTGTGGGAGGTGAGACGACGTGGACACTCACCGATCGTTGGAATGGTGGTGACAATTTCTCCCAGCTTCAGCTTGTACAGGATGGTGGTCTTACCAGCATCATCGAGACCGACCTTATCGAAAGGAGAATCGTATGAGGGACACAACGCATGAGACGTGAAATCTTACCATAAGAATTCCTATCGAAGGCCGCAGCGTCAGAATGGTTATGAAAAGAATCGCGTAGAAGTACATACGCATTTCCCTTTGGCTAAAGAGGCCGAAGAGCAGACGGGACACAGAGGGACCCATGAGCATGCGGAAGATGAAGATTCTGTTTGCAAGTTGATTGTTAGGTAATCGACTCGGATGTCTTGGTGCATTTGTTCTATCCTCATGCCAAGGTCAGCTTTTATACTACAGGACCTTTACAGAGGACACGTATGCTCACGTATCTCCACCCCTCCGTAAGTGCTGCAGCGGCAATCAGAAATCTGACACATCTCGACGGCTCCGCTGATCTCGGGCCTCTGTCTTTGAAAACGATAAATTGATTCTACAATGAACCAATGATACGAGGAAAGTTTCTTTTATACATCTTGGGCTCAGGTCTGTGGGCAGACCAATGCTGTGCCCTCTGTGTTCAGTCACAGCCACCAGGCCCACAGACCTGAGCCAAAGATACATCGGAAACAAAATACCGTCAGAGGGAATGAGGACGTGGAGGGATGGAAATAACGTACGTTCACAGCAAAGCAAACGAGACGAACACACTTCACTTCAAATGAAGGGCGGCGGTGCTCGGTTGTTGTGACAGTGAACGCAACAATATCTGCGGTGAAGGAAACCCTTGCGATATGAGCTGTATTCGAACCGCCCCGGAATGAATATTGGAGCGGTGAGTAACGTATATGCGGCTGAGGGGAAAAGCAAGAGAGAGGAGTATTAAAGACATACCTTATCTCGCTTCGCCCAATTGCTGCGCATGGACGGCGTTGGGGATGTGCGCAGATGATTCAGAGAATTGAATATTCAGATCGCTCGAGACATTCCAGAGCAGAATCGCGGCCGGTACGCGAGCGCTGTGATAGATAAACACAGGCTATGAGATACAGTACTAATGTGGGGCAAAGAATATGACGCACCAGGTATATGAGAACGGCGGTGCGATCTGGGGGAAGAAGGCTCGCAGGAAAGACACCTTGTAGTCACGAAAAGGAGAGAAAAAACAGGAGGCGCTCGACGGGTGCACGGAGCTCGAAGAATCTAGCCTAGGAAGTGAGTATGAAACGAGAGCGAGCGTGTCTAAGAAATTACCGAGTGCGGATTGATCGACTCCTCGCGGTAGCTGTGGGATGTGGCGGTGGCCCGAGAGGCGATAGAGGCAGAGTGTACACCGCCGTTTGGCAAGAACATTTTGAAAATGTTTCGTCGCAAAATAGCCATCAGATATTGTTACGAACATTGCCAAAATAAAAAAGTGTCACTTCCTCAAGCATTCCACAACGTGATATTTGAGTGATGTTGGTGACAATGTTTCTCTAACATTACTGGTGCATTCTGTGAAGGACTGACAAATAATTTTTTTGCTAAAATGCATCCATTCCAAACTGTACAATACATTGCAGTACATAAATTATAACCTGCAATCTACAGATGAGATCGGTTCAGCTGAACCCTAATGCGCTGCGAGAGGTCGGCTCTGCAAAAGGACAGGCCTCCGAGTCCCCTTAAAGATAATCTAGGTAGCGCGCTTTCGCGGCAAAGCCCACTAACAGTTTACTCTGACAAAGTTCAATTCAATGACCCAATTTCATGATTCCGCGTTTATTTGACATGAGACTCGATATACGGCGATGCTATAGTGATTTTAGATAGAAAGCCGGTGACTGAAGCAACGGAAAAGTACACCCGGTTATTCAGTAGAAAGTGAACGACTGTCTAGCTTCCTCGACAGACAAACCAGACGATGAAAGACCGTGATTTGCGAGATTAGCATTGACTGAGGCACGAGGCTTCACCATTGAGGAGTTACCGACTATCGTGAGACAGGAAATAGGAGACAGATGTCAGAAAGATAGGACCACAAACTGAGTGGTGCGAAGAGGAACCTCAAACAGGGTACAGATGAAAGGAGAGCAGGAATTTATCTTGAGGTACAGACACGTGGGTTATATAAAATGCCAAGGAGCCAACGCGAACGCTGGACCCCTCTGTTCACACGGGGAAGGAGTAGCGATGTCTGTGTCTGCGAGGGTTGAACAAAAGTCAGCATAGTGGAAGAGATAGTATCAAGTAGACTTACGAAGGGGAAAATATTGTTCCGGTCCCCGAGCGCGACCATGCAGACAGGTCGAAGAAGTCGCCCAGGAACCATAGATGGCGATGCAGCAGCTGAAAACGATTAAACTGAGTAAAAAAGAAGAGTGCGATGGCTGCCTTGCACTGTAGATGCGACGGATGTGATCTGCAAGGTCCTGCAACAGCGAGGCAGGAAAGATTATTGGCCAAGGGGGAAGGGGCGAAGGTGGAATTGACAGCAAGACATACTTTGGGTATCGGGATCTATAGCGCACAGATAGCTTTGCTCATCCACAGGTTATTGTCCAAGTCTAATAAGCCACTCTTGTACGCTTTGCTTTCCTTTCCAGTCCAAGCCCAAGCAGAATTATCAGATATCTACGGCAAGGTGCAAAGAGGCGAAACATGGCAGGACAGTAGTGAACGAGCCGTTAGGACCACCATTGATGGTGAGAGAGAAGGGACCAGAGTGGCTGAGAGGGAGACGAGAGCACACAAAGCTTGAAGAAAACAAGTGAAACTGACGACATGAGTACACAAGAGGTATAGACACCGTCTAGTAGGACAAACATAGCGGGGACGGCGAAAAGGTGAGAAAGGAGAGTAAGAAAAGAATTTCAGAAAAACTTGTCACGTCTTTCCTGTCAGAGTGCCGTCAGAGAGTTATGGGCGCTGATTTTGGGCGCTGATTTGATGATCCCCGGCTGGCACAACATAAGCAACAAGAACTTGTAAAGAGAGAACAGAGAATTCAGTACACCGTCAAAGACTCCTGAAATATTATTTAGCTTCCCATTGAAGACACGAACATAACCTCATGCAATTTGAAGATTTTGCGACCAAATATCACCATCGGATCAACTTTCCGTCGGACTTTCGGCCGAAAAACGTGACCTTATTATGTAAAAACAAAAATTTGGCGGACACTGTACTAATAGGGCGCTACAGGACCCACTAACTAAAGTTAGTGGGCATTTCTTTGCCAGCACTTTGCCAGTTCTTCAGCGCGTTTGGAAGCTGTAATCGGTGTATGCGCATAAAAACGGTGTCTCGAATCGTGGCGCGAGCCGAAGCCGTCCCTCTCTGCGTGACGGACATGGAATTTGTATGTGGTCGTTCTCATGTAAATTTCCTTTGCGGTTGTATGTGGCGATTGTTGTGAGCGCAGTCCGTGTGCGCGTTCTAGACTCTTCCTTCGTGTCTCTGGTGACCTAAATCCCGTTTAAAACGCCTCCACAGTTGCATCGCCTATCGGTCGTCGCATATAGAGATGTACCATGGCCGTATGTGAACGAATGCTCACACTCTCGCAGGCGCCACCGTCCAGCTCTATAATGTCATTGGTTGAACTTTGTGAACATCGGAATCCTTGAGGGAACTTGCAATTTGCGCCGGCCTTGCGGGTGGTGAGACTACTCGCGCGACTTTAATTTTCCAACATGCATATGGCATGCAGTACCAACGAAACTATGCTCAAGCCAGCCTCATCTCTGTCTTGTTCTCGGGCATCGACTCTTCGACTATTCACAGTGAAGACAACTGCAGCCTTTCTTGGGTCAGGGCTGCGGTTTGCAAAGCAAGGTGATTCGCTCCTGGATGACTTGCCTTGGTGCTTGAGCGACATTTAACCTGTCAATTCCCTTGACAGCCGTTCAGGAGATAATCTGACCCTGTCCGACAAGCTATCCATTCATTAGCATTTGATCAAGGCACTTCTCGTGATATATCTATCTATCAACTTGAAGATTCCTATAACTTACTTCGTGCGGCCGGGAGTAATCAAAATTTATGCAGTCAGGACTCCGGCAGATTATCAGTTTGGCTTCGTGAGCGATGTCTTGACAATGGTGATGAACAGATTATTCCTGCTCGGATGCTTCATCTGCGCATCCACGTCGCTTTCTGAACAGCTGCTTCACTGCACAAGATTCAGCGGATGGATTTTGAAGGCCTTAGCTTGCGCAGCATCATTCGCCCTCCGCCATGATTGAATGTATCTTCCCTGTGTTTCCATTGGAGGAACTTTCAAGATGGGCTCAGTGCTTCCGCATCAATGATCTGTATTCAATTTCCCTTACCTCGGACAGCTTCTTGTGACGTTGACTCCATGGTGCCCCGTACGAATGGCATACATGAACGGGAGCGGCGGAGCGCTCAGCGATCACTATCACCTTCTTTAATCCCAGGCGTATCGGCGGACTGAATGCAGCAGCCCGGCCCATACTTGATAGAAGGTGCTGTGAGAAACAATACCGGCAGAATCATGAGTAGCCCATACTATTTTGGGCGAAGGGCGGACAAATCGCAGCAGAGATGTATTCATACTTGCTTCTGTTGGCAACTGCCAAAAGAAGTGATATTAATAGTCGTAAGCTGCCCGCACGGCATAAATACAGGAGTCCCGTATCAACGCACCCCCATGAAGATGCCCTCTCCTCAGACTGCCACTCAAATTCGCTTGAGCAATATCTCAATATGCATGGGTATAGCTTTGGATTCATTGGAAATCCTCGCCACCTTCAATACACCGTTCTTGGAGGCAATAGCCAACACCACACGGTCTCTTTTGGAACGTGTTCAGGTTTATCTTAATACTAGATTTGTGACAACCGTATCTCAGTCGGTTTTCAGATGGTCAAACAAAACAAGGAAACGTGTGCTCAGTTGATGGAACAGACTTACAAGTTGCTCAATGAAATTGTACTGGTCCATGTGAAGTCAGAAACAGGAGGAGACTTGCCACCGACTGTGTTAAGGCATATTGGAAGATTCGCGGAGTAAGTTGTTTCCAACACAACTTTTCACCCTGATCGTGACCACATGTTTCAGGACACTACACAAAATTCATACCTTTGTTGAGACCCAGAAAAAGGGCGGCAAAATAAAAAAATTCTTTCGGCAAGGAGAGTTAAATGCCCTGCTCAACGATTGCAAAGCGGGACTTGAACAAGGATTTAACTTCTTTGAGGTGGGTCACAATGACACTTGGCAACAGTTTCAATGAATACAATGTGTAGATTCATGAAGTCAATTTCATGACGGATATTGTAAAAATGCGACAGGACGCAGAGGAGAAGCACAAAGAAGTACTTAACATGATTGCAGGATTTACAGATACGACTAGTTCTGACGGAGCATCCACGGTACATGAACATTGATTATTTCTCCTAAGCCATGCTAACTCCTCTTCAGAAGAGCAGGATGTATTCGGGATCCTACACAAGGTACATGAGTCCAGCATTTTTCACAGTGGAGGGACTCAAGCTGTTTCAAGCTCTAACTCAATATCAATGCTGCCATCTGAGCCCAAGATATTTCATGGCCGAGAATCAGAACTGTCAGATATTCTAGAACTTTTTGACAAAGGCACGCCAAGGATTGCAATTTTGGGTGCAGGTGGAATGGGCAAGACCAGTCTTGCCACAGCCATTGTCCATCATGCAAAAATTACAGCGAAGTATACACAACATCGATATTTTATTGCTTGCAATGCCGCAGCCAACAGGGTTGAACTTGCAGCATGCATTGGGGCCCATATTGGACTCAAGCCTAGCAAGGACCTTACTCGTGCAGTTGTCAAATTCTTTGTCACAGCCCCACCTAGCCTCGTGATTCTTGATAATCTGGAGACAGTCTGGGAGCCTACAGAGTTGCGTGGTGATATTGAAGAACTTTTATCCCTCCTGACAGATGTCCAAAACCTGGCATTGATTGTGAGTGGTAGTGCTATATTTCTTTGACTTAACTCATGCAACATAGATTACCATGCGTGGATCAGAGAGGCCAGCCAAAGTACACTGGAGTCGCCCATTTCTCCCTCCACTGCAACAATTGAAACACCACGCTGCTCGACAAACATTCATTGACATTGCTGAAGACCATCATAACCCAGAAGACATAGATCAGGTCCTTTCATTGACAGACAACATGCCTCTTGCTATCAATCTCATTGCACATTTGGTGGATGTGGAGGGATGCTCCAGTGTATTGTCCCGCTGGGAGGCAGAGAAAACTTCTCTGATTTCAGAGGGCTATGACAAAAAATCCAACTTGGATGTGTCAATTTCACTCTCTTTGTCTAGCCCCAGGATCAAAGCTGTCCCTCATGCACAAGAGCTCTTAAGTCTCTTGTCAATACTTCCAGATGGTCTTTCAGATGTTGAGCTCCTCCAGATCAATCTCCCAATCATCAATATTCTTGCTTGCAGAGCAGCATTACTTCGAAATACTTTAGCTTATCTGGATGAGAAAAAGCAACTAAAAGCATTGGTACCCATCAGGGAATATATGCAGAAAACTCACCCACCTCAAAATGACCATGTCAAGTGTCTTTTCAAGTATTTCCATGAGCTACTCGAGTTGCACAAGGACTTCTCTGGAACTGAAATGAATTCTGCTGCAGTTGGGAAAATATCATTAAATCTGGCCAATATCCAAAGTTTACTCCGGAATGAACTCCAAAAAGACCACCCAGACCTTAGGGAGAATTTTTATAGTGCCTTGTATCTGAATATGTTCAGCCGAAACACTGGTCGAGGGCCAATTTCTTTGCTTGGCCAGCTTCATAAAAGTCTTCCACACCCCTGTGACCATCGGCTTGAGGTCTACTTCATTATTGAGTTATTTTGCTCATACATCGATTCATCAATCTATAATCCAGAAACACTTGTGGCCCAGGCATTAGAACATTTTGAATACTTTGATGATTCAGATCTTAAATGTAGGCCCACCTTTCACACCTTGTACACAGACTGACATCAGCGTCCAGGTAAATTCTATGTCACTGCTGGGTACTATTATTTGACATGCAGCTCTTCCAATGCCCTACACTTTTGCCACTTAGCTATAGCCTTGGCAATTACATCTGAAAACACAAAAAGGCATTCATCCGCATTAATCCAGCTTGCATGGGCTCACTGGAATCTTGGAGACTATTCTTCAAGTCAGGCACATGCATGTCAGGCACAGAAGTTGGCCAGGATTTCTGGAGATTTATACAAAGAAGCACGTGCACTCCGCATGGAAGTGATGGCCTGGACACAACTTGGCAACTACAAACAAAGCATCTCTCTCTGCACTAGAGCAAGAGATCTTCTAGCTCTCTGTGGTATGTCTGGTGGTATCACAGACCACTACATCATGAATCTTCAGGCAGAGATCTACTTGGTGAAGTCAGAGTACCATAAGGCACATAATCTTCGAACTCAGATTCTTCATGAATGCCGGCTTACCTGGGATTCTTATCAATATGGGCTGGCTTTGCTGAATCTCGCAGAAATTAGCTTGTATATGAATGTGCCCAAATATGCAGTGCAACAGGATATTGAGAGAGCCAAACAAATATTTCTCCCCTTGAAACGGATTGTAGAGAAAACAATGTGCGATGCTACTCTTGCTGATCTGTATCTGGGAGAAGGAGAGATCTTTGAAGCACAGACACTTTTTAAGGCATGTATCAGAGCCTGCAACCACTCTGAGATGAAATCCTATTGTTTGGAGCGGCTTGGTAACACTGGATGCTGGGATGGATCTGGTCAGATGTCCAGTTGGACAACAGTTTACCTTGCCCAGTCTATCAAATTCAAGAACAAATTAGGAATACACAAGGCTCTCCAGTTTCTGGGAGACATTTTCCTTGCCCAGGCTGATAAGGACACAGCTGTCAGCCTGTTTAATGTTGCACTTGAGGGATTCACCCACATGGATGTCCATCGTAGCAGAGCTGAATGCATGCTCCGACTGGGAGATATTGCTCAAGAACATGATGACCTGTGCAAGGCAGTGGAATCTTGGGATGCAGCAAGGTCACTCTTTGAACAGTCCTCACAGGCCAAACAGCTTAAGACCATTGATGAAAGGCTAGCAAGTGTTGGCAAAGATTTGCTGGAGCAGCACAGAATGAATTTAGCCCACCTTGCAGAGACCAATGCACCTGCTGGAATTGTGGAAGGGGCAGAGGATGATCTATTTGATATTGAGGATCTACAGGATGTTCTAGTTGGAGTAGTGACAGTTCAGAATGCCAGAGAACTATTGGTAAAATGATGTCGTATGTCTATGATTCCTATTGACTATGTTGAATGAGTGCTATTTATTTATTTATTACAACATGACTCGATGGAGATGTGAGAAGGCTTTCCAAAGACAGTATATCTATATTACAATTGAGGACCTCCTGTCCCCGCGAGACAAGACCATTTGACTCTGGGATAACCGGATTGGCCCTCAGAGCTCCAGGTGAGGTCACCAGCTCCACAGTCACTCCAAAAATCGTCGAGATGTCGAGCTTTCCACAGACGCTCCACTCGACTGTTGTATTTCTATTTTTAAATGTTGAGATGTTGAAAACTGACTTTATTGGGTGCGAACTAACATTCAAAAACTTTGCCTTGGCGCAAGCCCATCCAACTGATCGCATGAGCACTGCAGCTGAATACCTTGGTAGACTACGAACAATCAATTTACACATATATACATCATCCTAGGCATAAGAGCTCATTGGTGAGATGAAGATGGGAGAGTGCACATGAACCAATTAAAATTTTTCAACTGAACTTTGTAAGAAGAGTTTAGGAAGGGTCTAGGGAAGAGATCAGGTACTCCACAGTGTTCAATTCCTATTTTATGTGACTGTCTTGATAACTCTTTCAGAATCCTCGCTGTTTCTCAGCCAAGATGCACCATGGTGTCCAACTGCGACCTCTCATTCCCAAAACTGTCTCACAGATGAGGCCGGAGCCGTTCCAAATTGAGGTAAAAGTCTGAATTTGATGGAAACCCTCTGGCCCCCATCAAACATCGCAAACAGCTTCGCAATGGTTATGAGCATGATAAATATTACCATGCACATTCGGTCGACTGATCCCAAAGAAGATGCCCGAGAAGCCCGGCGCAACGCGAGGAGATCCTGAAATGGCTAGGGCGACCGGGAGAGAGATTGGTTGTGGCCAGAAACATCCCAAGGTGAAATTTGCGGATCTGTGTGTGAATATCAGCACCCATCACACACTAGCACTTTATCTGCACATTAGGCCATGAGGAGTCAACCGAAGGTTGACGACGAGTGGCGTCTTTCACCTTTAGATAAATTCGACCATTTCTATTGCACATGTGTAAGAACCAACTGTTAAGCTCCATGCAATCCTGCTCCCACCGTAGCAAAGCACGGGTTACTGCTAGTAACTAACTGTATCTCGTTAAAAAGGTGGGCCAGGCTTGGTTGAATTGATTCATTCAGACAGAAATTGGCTGTGCTGTGGATAAGTCACATCTGTGGAAGCAAGCCACAGACTGAGAGAACAGTTTGTCTTTGTAACATGGTAGATGGACTGCCAGTGTCAAGGACAAGCATTGTGGTTTTAACACAGAAAACAATGCAGCATACACATATAGTATCAACAGAACACAAAGCTGCTAGATAGACCCACATAGACCCACATACACATAGACGATACACTTGCCATAGCAGATGGACCAACCACATAGAAAAGTGGGAGGTTTCAACCCCATAGCAGCTCATAGCCCACCATAGCCTGGAGGCCATCTATGGAATTAGCATAGAAATAGGTGTGATAGTACACAGAATAAGACGAGGAAAAAAATTATATTGAAGCTGATATAATACAATCATCCACATGTGTGCAACACACAAAGGAGTATAATGCACAAAACCAGACAGCTCTCCATGGCCACCATGGCCACAGGACACCCTAATGAGTGGAAGGAGCTGTCCAATGGAGACTTTGCGGTGAGCCACCGGTAGCCACCCGGTGGCTCCCGAGGCATGTGGTGCCGGTGGCGCCTCAAATGACGCGCACCACACCCAAAATGAGCCACCGGATGACGTCGCTCTGCGTAATCGCGGTGGAGCCACTCACCACTGCACGCCTCAAGAGCCACCGGGTGGCTACCGGTGGCTCACCGCAAAGTCTCTAATATGAGGGTAAAGCAAGGAACTCACAAGAATTGTGTGGTCGCGCTTGCAGTGTTGCTGGCCTTGGTTGACTGTGCTGTCAAAGCGAGCGGGCACGCGCAAGCGCCACACAGTAGGTGTTACCCACCGGCCAAAAGTGAGGGCCTCAATGTGGTTGAGATCGCCCAGCCATGGAACATATCTACTAAGTAGAACGATCAGCTGCTAACCATTCAAACAGCTACCTACCATATTTACACCGAACCCAAACAACTCCCCACAGACATCGAAACCTGTACGGAAAGAAAGAAGCACACAAGGCCAGCAGCAGTAGCGAGATAGCAGGGCATGGACAGAGTACGTGCTCCAGGCTTCCATAGTTCTTGAGGAAACAGACCAGAGCCTTGGGGAAAACCAGGGGCACAAGGCAGAGGAAGAGGAGCTTGATACATATTGAAGGAGACCTGATAGGCCTTGACGATGTCTCAGGAGCCGAGGCAATGATATCCGATTGCCAGGTTCCGATATAAGACATAGGAAAGGTAGCGAGGGAGGAGGAACCACAAGGCAGAGGGAGAGGAAGACGAGATGAGGAAAGACAATGAGGCAAGAGCAAAACCCTTTTGTTCCTGGATCACGGGCGCTGTTTTTGGCGCTGTAGTTACCATAGCAGTTTCCGAGTATCCTGGGCCTTGGTTTGGGTTTTTGATGCATGATCAGTACTTGTAGGTATGGAACAACCCGGTGAAGGCTTTGAGGTAGGACAGTCTTGTCGAGGTTGGAAGCACTGAAAGCCAGACAGTGGGGGGAAAAGAGAAAGAGGTTTGTGGGCGCACCAACATTGTCTTTGTTTGATTTTGATGCGCACGGACCACTACGTCACCCAAACGTCACCTGTTCTAAATTGCAGATGAACATTCAATATGAGCCGGGGAGATAAGCCCTTGAGGGAACACTTATCTAGCCACTGATTCTCAAAATGAAGTTCCTGCCGTGTAATAAAATAAGAGACTTGACACAAATCAGTGCGCCAATGGCTTGATGGCTGGAACATGTGAAGTCGATGTGGAGATAGGGCACTGGCCAGAAAAAAACCGTGCGAGTTTGCAATCGGTTCAACACCAGGGCCTTCAGGAGCCTACTGGGATTTTCTTTATACACAACATGCACATTATCAGCTATATATATCGGACCTCACGGCAATGTTTTCGGAACCTTACGAGCGTGTTATGCTAACATTTTGACTTGAATGTTTTCGAGAGGTTCCACAGACATCTCGGGGATGTGTTGAGAAATATCCTGAGACTGTAAGATGGCAATGTTGATCAAATAAAATGTTCGATTGGCGGTGTAGGGAGGGACAAAGACGCAAAGGGGGGAGAGATACCAGGGCCGTGCATCGTCCTAGGGGAAAAGGACAAGGCCTAGTTCCCGGGCACGTCTTTGCATCCGAGACGCGAAGCCGACAGCGATGGGATACGGTGTGCGGCTCGAGATGACGCCGCAGATGCGGCTTGTTGTTTGGGCGGCCATTCGAGCGAAGGGGACGGGCGTAAAACGGGGACAACGGAGGGACGAAGATACACCCCGGTGACAATGAGTTTGCGCGAGGATGCAGACGGGCGTCGTGAATGTAGGAGAGCGGCGTCAGTACGCAGCGCGAAACCAGAGGGTTTGGATGAAAGAGATCAGTGCGGAAGATGAAAGGAGAGAAGTACAGGACAATGGGCGACAGCAAAGGACGGCGGAGGAGCACAGGCAATGTAGGCAGTGGAAGAACATACTTGTTTTATGCCAAAGAGTCCGTACGTTGAATCTACGGACGCTGGATTATAGCGCAGTCGAGAAATAAAACACTAGGTGAAGCGCAAATCCCTACACCAGAAGGCAGGGTCTACGTTGCCAGAGTGAGTGGAGATGTGTAAACCGGCGCGCGAAGTCCTTGATATTGATAGTGGCGGATGAGATTAAATAAGGGAAGGAGACGAGGGACGCAACTTGAGGACGCCTTCAGTACAGCTAGAGTACAGCTTGAGGATAAGAAAAGGGGTCGAAATCGTCATTAAATTGATATCGGTCATAATGCGAGGGAGACGGCGTTGTTTGGGTGGCGAGGGTTGGGCGGCGTCAAAGAGGGAGGGACGACATGATCGTTGCGGTGGAGGAGCGTCAGACGACGCTGTATGTGCGGGACGGCGAACGCAATGGTGATGGTATGAATAGAGTGGCGGAGCCAAAGATCTTGATGGCCGCGGCATGATTGATTGGAACCGGGAGATTCCGGGAGGCTGCCCGGCTGGTGCGGAATTGAGAAGACGGTTTACAACAGGCGGCGGTTAGGCAGGGTTAGGGTTAGGGCGACGTCGATTTGGTGGTTTCTGTAGAATGGGCGGTCCATCACGTGCCGGGGCCTTGGGGAGAATACTTAGACGGCGCGGGTGGGCAGGATTTGCTGTCGGGCGTTTCTGGCGGGCCTGCGGGCGTTTCCGGACTACTAGGCGCTGCGGGCGCTTGAGACGTGGGAATGCGCGCAGGGCGCCGGAAAAAGGTTGCCGAACCCGTGTAGTGTGTCGGGCGGGCAGGCGGCGGGCGGGTAAAGGTGTGGGAACGGACAGAGCCCATTTCCACGTGGGCGCAGGCCACTTTAACGGGCGGGCGTACCCATGAGTAGTGTTGATGGCAGTGTGATGTCATTCTGCTGCAGAAAAACCGTTGATCTTTGATGGAGCATCAAATATCGATGGGCGGTCTTGGCGGGCGCGAACCGACCTTGTTTTCCCACTGATGGTGGCGAAAAACCTGCTCGCCGTATCCCGGGGATTACTCCTTTAATTCTCAAGCGAATAATCCAGGGAAAATACGTACATGGAGGGGAGAAGCAGGGGATTTGATCTATGTGGCTGTCCAGAAGGGGAAAGCTTCGCGTAATTGAACTTTGAGCCACGGGCGGTGGAAAATCAGGGTTTGGGGGTTAGGATCAAGTTCAGGGTGCATCTCTGTTAATAATTGACCGCTTGAGCTGAGGTTTTCGGAGAGGGTACTCTGGCGGGACGGCATCGAGATCAGCGGTACGGCACTGAAGTTGAGGTAGCGCCCGGGGAAAAACAACCCTCAAGGGCGGCACTTTTTGTGGGATGTGGGGAGGGAGAGGCTATGGTGGGTGAACAAATAGTGTTCATAAATCACTTCCCCGAGGGTTTCCAGAAAAAGTCAGCTTTTTTGGTGTACAGGGGATCAAGAACGAATTATCTACAATTGGCTCCAACGAAATCAGGCCGACATAGACTAGCTCGTGCGTCGCCTGTGTCCAAGTCGTGGTGCTCCCTCATCGACGCCAATCCCCGCGTATGGACGTCCCTCCTCAAGTCCTCCGGCATGCACTCACCACTGGAGGTTCCCCGCGCATGGAAGCAGCGCCGCCACCCGCCCCGCCCTCCCCAAAACCTCTACGATCCCCTCGCGGGCAAGCTGTGGCTCGCGCTGCAAGGACTCGAGGGCAGCGTCTAGGCACTCGCTACAACTCGCAGCATTGTTGTCTCCGGCTCAATGGACCGCACCATGCATATCTGGGACCTAGTCAGCGGGTGCTGCATGCATGTCTTTGGCAGGTACACGAGCACGGTGCGCTGTCTTGCGATTATGCAGCCAAAATGGGTTGCAATGGAGGACATACATGCCGTGCAAATCAAACCACCGAGCCCTTTCAGTGCTGTTAAGTATTGCCCACCTATGCTCTCACCCCAACAAGTCCATGGCAAACATCAACTAGCTGTCAACGCCTTCGCGCTCCTGGTACCAGCCGCTGCTGGCCCATCCAATTTGCCTGTCAAGTCACTAACTTCTTCCACTTGTTCATCTACTCAATTGCAATTCGTCAAGAGCACAAGGCCAGCGAAGAGCTTGAAGGCAGCAGCTCCAAATGCGCCCACGCCGACGATAATGACATTGAGATTGTGAAAGATGTTGAAAACTGTCAGAAGACAAGGACAATAGTGGCGGCCAGAGTGGACGATTCTGGGCGATTCTCACGTCGATTCTGATGTCGATTCTGGAATTGTTTTAAATCAGAATCGTGCGAGAATCACCCAGAATGGGTGTCTACTCTGACCGCCATCTTCTTAGAGCAATTCTGTGGACGATTCTCGGCTGTAAAACTGCTTGGTGCTTGCTTCGATTTATTTTGTGTGATGGCTATGCTCAGCTTGCCTTTCTTTCTGCAACAACATGCGCACCGGCGGTGGGGGCGGCCCGGGTGCACAGATGTGCTTTTGAAGTACTACCGCATGCGCATCCGCAACCACAAATGCTGACAGCGGCGCCCGATTTGCGGCGGCCCGTGCCCACTGAACTCCCGTTCTCTGGAAATCGCACTCAGTGTCAAGCGACTGAGTTGGACTCCTCGGCCACTTTGAGCGACAGCTCCAGCAGTTAATCGGTTGGAAGCACCTGTCACAAGATTTTGCAGTGGTCAAGGTTCTTAATTATGAGAATTGTAATCGCCTCGAGAATCGTTGTAGAAGCTCCTCCAGAGGAGCTTCTACAACGATTCAACGATTCTGAGGAGATTCTGCATTTCGATGATTCTCGGCGATTCTCCCACGATAAATTAATTCCAGAATTGTCGTCAGAATTGTGTATTTAAATTTCACTCTGACCGCCGCTAATGAAGACACTGACAGCAGCTGCATAAAGGGAAAGGAAAAGCCTCATAGGAAATGTCTAGTTAATCCATGCCTCTCTACAATGTAATTTCGTACCATAACTGATGGGGTCTTTCCCAATAAGGAAATCTGTCATTACGTAAGGGGGAGGGGGTCGCCCGCCCCGCTGAAAAAACATATATAGGGTCCGGGTAGATTTTTCGGGAATCGGTAGCCCCTTGTGAATGTCCCGATACATGTCATATTGCACTTTATTTGGTTGAATGTGCCTGAGGGTAATATCTTGTAGACAAGTTCAATTCGTGAAAATTTGATATATTCAAATTTTACTTTTTCTTACGGTTTCAATAGGCGTTGCCGCGTAGCGGGAGAGATACAAATTGAATCCCAGAAGTCGGATCCGCGAAGTCCGAGTGTCCAACCGGAGAGTACACTCTACTGCTTGAGCGGCGGCGCTCGTGACCACGAAGTGCCGGTTCCAGCAAGCCCTAACTATTTTCCATTTCACGCCAAAGCGCCCATGTAAACATCCACCTCGCATGAATGCATACGAAGCGATTGTTTACTCTGAACAAAGTGTTGTGACCAATTGTCACTTCTGTAACGCCCACGTGGGCAGTTTCCGTCTTTGTTCTAGCTTTCACTGATCATGCATCCTGATCTGCGTCCTGCAATCATATCCACCCTTCCAATCGTGTACAGGGCAAGTTTCTCCCGATTAATGCAATGCAAACAGTGACCCACTTGATTTCATCCGCAGAGATTCGCAACACCTGCATTGAATGGGTCTTTGGCGGACTTTCAGAAACTTATGGAGTTATTGAAGAGACAGCCGCATTCCGACCCGGCTCTATTTCTCCCCGTCTACTATGCAAATCTAGATCCGGCTGGGATCCCCACGGGTACCGGACTGGACTCTTGGGCGACCCATGTATCACCGATTAATCGGGCGCTCCTATCCCTCCAGGGAACGACCCACCTCTGGATGGCCGGATTTCACTGGACGGATGGACTTCGCTTGGCGCTTTGGCCGCGCATATGGGGCTGGGTTCACTTCCTCGACGTCTACAATGAGATAATCCAGCCATTCATTCCGCTGTCGGAACTCGACGCCTACAGTTTATACATGCGCAGCATAATGGATATTCTGGCACACTCAACTGTGGTACCACTTGCGAGCTTTCCTCCAGGTATTCGTGTGCTCTGCGGGCGGGCTTGGAGGATCACGTTCCCTCCCGTCCCCCGAGAAACACTCAGGCGCACTCAGACGTTGTCCGCTTCCTGGGCAACGACATTGAATCTGGGCGGCCATCTAACTTCCGAGAATATCTCGAGGGTGTGGGCACAGTGAATGACTTTGCTGCTCTCGTCATCCGACATATTGCTCATGCCATGCCGGACGACACAATTGGATATTCACATTACCAGCTCTCAGGCATGCTGCGTATGCTCGTGGAAGGTAACGATCACAGCGGCGCTCTGCACAAGGCCCTCCTGGATCACGGCGTCGTCAACTGGGCAACGAAGATCATATGCCATTTTGCCGTTTCGTTCGCTGAAGATACAGTGGAGCTCATCGCCATGTGCTTCACCTTGCTGCAGCGTGCATTCGACGCATTCCCGAGTTACCCTGCAGTGACCGAGGCGCTGGAATCCAACAAATTCATTAGGCTGATATCGAGGTGCGCGCAACGCCAGGGCACTCACTGGAATCCCTACCTTCGGCGGCTGTTTGAGACGGTCCTCCCGCGATCTATGGTGTCCTACCAGGTTGTTCGGGCACTTGCCCAATGTCGGACGGATGAGCAGCGCCTGCTTCCGGTTCTCGACTTTCAGGACGCAGAATTGTCCGCCATATGGGAACGTTTTAACACGTTGGCAACGGAGATGATCTCTACCTTACAAGCCTACGACTCCGGGGCGTACCAGGCGATCAGAGCTTGCGATAATATGGAGGCACGTCTTCATCTGATTGGCCGCCACTACGTTTGATCACACATATTTGTAGTGTGGACGGCTCTGCAGACGGAATGAAATTAAATGCTGTTCGTCCTGCCACCAGACAAACTATTGCTCGGTGAGGTGCCAATCAATCGACTGGCGCGTCGACAGACACAGAGTCATCTGCCAGCGTCTCCGACTTTTACGTCTCTGTGAGTGTACACGCGTCACAGACAACTTGATCCTGACAATATGCATCCGCAGCGGAGCACGCCCTCCCGAGCGTTCGCGACAATTCCTTTCTTCACGCGTTCATCCATCGCCTCCACGAGGTGTACATCGTCGCCTGGTGCATGAAAAACGTTCATTTCATGTACCTGCATCCTGGTGTGCCGTTTTACGTTCTCTGCGACTGCACCCGTGGGGACACTATCATGACTGTGCACGCATGCGCGGAGCCCCCACCGGACCCCGCACGCTCCGATGCATCGGTGGCACAATGGGAGGACCAGGTTGCGCGTATGGCGCGCAGTGGCGGCCGGATGGACATTGTTGTCGTGCTCGTGGCCAGTGGGACGCGGAAAGTGCGGCGCATGGCAGCGCTCCGCACGGATACATCTGCGCTGAATGATGTGCTCGCGCGAATTGCGGCGAGTTTGCCGTTGGGTCTGGATCGGGCCACTGTGGAGTCCATTGTACGCAACCAGATCAATGAAGCTCTACAGGAAAGACACGACAGAGGCGAGGACAAGATTGAGTGGAAATTGTGACAGAGCCGTATTACACTTGACGTGAGCCTATTTTATTGCTTTCAAAACTTTAGTGGCTCGAATTAGTGACTGGAAGTAGCGGTGACCGAATCAACGAAATTTCACACTCGTACTTAACATTTCCCTCAAGATTCTCTAGCTGAAATAATATAAATATTTCAGAATGTTATTCAGGTATGAACGCTGGCCAAATTTGGATTCAGGAAACACTGTCGCGTTGCCTCTAACTCTCACAACTCATCTACGGCCTTCACTCGATCCCGCCTTGCCCATAGGTAACGCTGCAGTGGGATTTATGCTTTGATTAACAGCGCGCTAATGACAATCCTGACCATCGGCCGTCAATGCGCCCAACTCAGTGTGTCCTGTTGGAATTCGAGGAAACCCGCGAGAGTTCATCGGTGTAAGAATGGTTTTCTCGCGGCGGTCACTTGCAATTATCGCTTGTTGTACTACCCCGTGGAATGGAGCAAGTTGGCTTGACCGCAGGAAAATTTACATCGAGTTCTTGCAGTCAGTTCTGGTGAATGGAAAGATTGGCAAGAGCAATTTAATTCTCTGCTAAGATTCTTTGCCGAAGTGAGTATCACGCAATGAATATACCTCATTCGTGTTCACATGTCCATCAAAGTTATCTCGGATACTCACGCGGTGCTCCTTCCTTGAGGTTTTCACAATTACAGCTCCCTGGCTCACAACAGAAGTGCTCCACTCAATCCATGCGAAGGAATTGAGAACAATGTCTATCTACCCATTTCCAATGATTTGCAGAAATACATTCACAGTATTCACTTTCAACTTGAAGACCATCAAAAATCGCTGGATTCTGTAGTCCATTGCAAAATTAGCAGCCAATGGTTGCTGAACGATATCCTAGTAGGTTTCAAGACATAGCGACCCGTTCTGTGTGTTGAAATAAGCCCCAGAGGTCAGAGCACAGGATTCAACAGTGGGGAATCTCGTTGTAATCCGGTAGCGTACATCCTTGTAAGTAGACTATTTCATAATATCCAATACTATCTAGGCTGTGTCTACCTAGAATAAAGCTATCCAATCTTCAACAGCAATCCAACAGCACAACAGCACTAGATGTCGAGCTCGCAACAGCTCACACAGCTGTACACTGCCACTCCAAATCCAACACTGGTACAGAACAGAGCGGCAAACTACTTGGCGAGCTCGGCGCCCCCAGTCTTCCGCCGACACCGGCAACGGGTCCCACACGACCCTCCGCAATATCGAGATATCGACCTCCTCGCCACGGGCGTCACTGCTGCTCGCCAACGCGGAGTGGGCGGTGCAATTGGAGTTCCGGCGTTGGTGGATGTGGGAGAACGTCGAGGCTGCAACGTACGACCAGGTAGAGACGCCGTGCGAGGCATTCGATGACGAGAGGTCACCGTCAGCCATCCCAACCTCTTCCTCCACCTCCGGGTCCAAGAAGCTCTCCAGACCCATCTCGTCGTCGCCACGCCAGGCCACGTCGGCGGCTCATCTGCAATGGCGAAGGGCGCAGAGGGAACGGGGAGTGAGGTCAGTACGAGCCCGAAATACGAGACGAGAAAAATACACACCGCCTCGATATACGCGTCGTCCGCGCGAGAAATCGCCCCGCCCGCTGGCGGCCCCGCCACTCCCGTCGCGGACTTATCATTCCTCTAGTCCGAGGCGCTTTCGCGCAAGCGAGAGGCCACACTCCATCATTGGCACCTGGCCGTGTGGGGTGTGCCCGAGGCAGCCGCCCGGCACGTATAAGAACTCCGGGGTGAGAGATCCTGCATGCGCGAGACTCTGCTCGTGCCCCGAGTCTCGGCCATCCCCCACGCGCATATGTAGGCTGGAAGAAGAGCGAACGGCGCTCGTGCGGGTGTGAGAGTAGTGACCAGGTGAGGAAGACAAGCGCGGCCGAGGTAGAGCAGCCTACTACCTTGCACGCGGACCAAGTATCAGGAAGACGATGGGCAGCCGCCCGCCAAGCCAACGGACTGAGGGAAGGTGTAGAGGACTGTGGATCGTGTCAGTGACTGGTATGTAAGGGTGAGGAATGACAGCACAATCGAGGAACCAGCTGAGAAGCCGCGCGCGCAAAGCGTGTGCGTGCCGGGTGCAAGGAGGGAAGGAAAAAGGGAGGTAGGGTGTAAAAGGGGGTTCTGCAAGAGGAAGAGTGAGTAGGAAGTCAGGACGGAAAAATGGATGGAGAGACGAGGATAGAAAGCAAAGCAGGAAATCCGGGCGACGACGCCGTGGGGGAGGATTCACGGATGATCAATGGTCCGACCGGCGCGCGCAGCGAGCCGACGAGAACAAAAGTCGGGCAGTCCACCGAGTGGCCGACTCTTCCGCAAAATCAGAAATCCTCAAAAGCCCCCGAGCACCAAACGAAACGACCAGGGGTGCGAGCACGCCATCCGTCCACGCACTTCCTCCCACAACGGATAAGCCTAAGCTGTGCCCGCCTTCAAGGTCTCAAGTCCCAAGTTGCCGGTGCACTCCTCCGTTCACCAAAATTCAGAAACCTCCGAGATCACCAGGCCACCGCGGTTTTTAATGCCCACATCCTCCACACACCTCCTCCAGAAAGCGCCAAGCCCACACTTTTCCCAATCTCGAGAACAACAGTCGCTCGTTCCGGCGCCTCCGCCAAAATCCAGCATCGCCAAAAACACCGCCTTCGCCAAACCACCGCGGCCACGTGTGCGCACATCTTTCAAGTCCCACCTCCCGGAGCGGCTAAGCCCTCGTCCCACCCGTCGTCGCAGAGGAACATGAAAAGTGGGCAGCCGTTGCACAGGCACAAGCGGTAAGGACGAGATGAAAAAAAGAGGAGCAGACAGTGAATGAACGAGGCGAAATAAGGGGACGAAACGCGGCGGACGGCAGTCGCGGCATACGTAAACTCAGAAATGGCAGGATTTCACCCGCAATATGCGGGGGAAATAAAAAGCCGCCACCGTCTAAATTCTAATCGACATTCATCGAGACAGCGCACATGTGCGATGGCGGATCCCAGCATCGGTGATGTACGCGCGTGTCATTGCGCACGCTCCGGGTGACGGAACAGGACGCAATAGGTCGAAAATGAAGCCGCACTAAAGAAAAGAAAAATCGTCCAAGGAAGAAACAATTCACTCACCCCCAACCAGCGCTAAAGCCGCCGCCAGCGAGCCCTGGCTCGTCCTCAGCACACATCCTCCCCCCCCGTCCGACGAACAGCCATTAGTGCCGGTGTTGACCGGGGGCCACGATTCTTTCCTCGATGTCGACCTATTCGTTATAAAATCAAATATGAAAGCGTCAGCGAGCGAAGGAACAAACACAAGAAAAAGGTGGGGGACGGAGATGGGACTGAGACGGGAGGGAGGAGCAAAGAGGGACGTACAGCTCGCATACCTCCCACTACTCCATGGTCGTTACTCGAGCTAATCGTAGATGAGGGCGGCGTAGACGCCGGGAAATAGTGCTCCAGCCTCGTACGCGGGAGCGTAGTTGCATACACGCTTGGCAGAGAGGACGAAATCCAACCTGCGGCCGCCGGAGGCGGACGAGGCGGAGGTGGGGTTGGATGTGTTTGAGACGGAGGTAGCGTGCGACGCCACCAACAGCGATTTGGAGCGGTCGCGGTTCGCGGGAGACTAAAGGAAATGCGGGAAGCTTGGAGCTCCGAATCGTTGTAGGCGAGTAGGACTCCAGAAGACTAGGAGAAGTGCCTTAGGCAACGTGACGGTGGGTGACACGGGGGCGGCGCGACGGCGGCAGCGGTGTGGTGAGTGGAATCGGCGCGCGGCTTAGAAGGAGCATAGTAATGGCTTTGGATTGAGCGTCGGCTCCGGGTTAGGGTTAAGTAGGCTCGTATCATATCAAGAGAAGCCAACAAGAAGCGCTGAGTGGTCGTGTTTGTCTTAAGCGTCTATCGGATGTAGGGCCGCTTTCCTGTCTCTATACTTACTCTGACCACTACAACGACTTCCAAGGACCCACTGCGCCTGATCTTGCGCGACACATTATATTTCATCCCGAACTTCTCGCTGTAATGATGCTATAATCACGGCAAACCGTGCTTTTCATTTGCCTCAAACGCTTCTTGAATCTTAACACGGTGTCAACACGGTGTTTTCCCCGACTGTTTCCTGCACCGGTCCGGACGCTCTTGGATCGATGGACTGGTATTCCACTGGCGCGACTGCTGGTTCGGGTGCTCAGAGTTTTTCAGTGCTCCTTCTTTCCAATAGCCGCCACAAGCCGCACTTACATGGAACGTCTCTGCGCTCGCACTCGGCTTGCTCTCTCTACGTGGGTGCTCCGGATTTCGATATTCCACAGGCATAATGCATTCACATCTAGGTCCTTGAGTGCGGAAAATCTCTGTCTAACCGTGATGATCTTCACTCCCAAGTCGGTCTTCACTGCAACGTTTTCAGCAGAACTGTTGCCCATCCATTCATGCGCCCTAGCAGTCCTTTCGGCTAGGAAGAGTGCTCACTCGTCTGAAATGTAAGACCGAAACCACATTTTCACTTATCATCTGAATTTACAGAGGACGACGACGGATAATCTGTGCTATTTCGTGGTCGCGGCGATTCCATGGCTTCGCATGACTATTGCCAAATTGTACGTCCATCTTTTTGGCAATCGACACCGAATTTAATCGGGGGCCAGCGCTATTTCTGTCCCCGGAGCCCGGGGTTAGCCTCGAAATTAACTAAAATGCTGTGTTACCACGCGTACTCATTGCGACGCAATGCCATAATTCGATTGCTCCTTCATACTACCACCGTTGCACGTCTTCAATTGCGCGGAATGCGCGCTCGACTCCCTGCGCCCTTCATCCTCCCTAATCCTCGTGCTACCGGCCTACTCGCTCCACCGATAACTCACGCCTCGTCGGGAATCGATTCGCGTGCTCATTCTACGTCGGAAGGCACTGAAGCGCAGCGCTCTCCTCGATTCATGCACGACATTGCGCTGGAGCATCTTTTGGGGGGATAAAGATTCTGCTGCCTACGATCTTCCGTGTGAAACACGCGTCTGATCCACTGCTCATCCATCCTCATCCTGTATCGTGGCCACCAGACGACAAGGCTCGCGCCAAGGACTATTTTTGTGATTGATGTGCGTCCCCCTCTATATCACTCCTTATTCATTGTACTCGTTACTCCTCTTTTACTTATCTCTCCCATTTTCGTACTCATCTTCCTCTGTCTCACCTCATAAATCCGTGTTGACGGCGTCCGTCCCTCTCCCTGTCTCCCGGCTGCGTGCGTCCGAAGCGAATGGCCGCCGCGCACACCATACGCCTTCCCGTGCCGCTCGCAAACTCCCCACAATCGAACGGTCAGCTTCCTGTGTTGCTTTGATGGTTGCCGCGCGCTGATTCTGCATATTAGAAGAACACTGAAGCCGTTTCTGAAGTTTTGATTTCTGGCCTAAACTGTATTCAACCAAAATGACAAACGATACATTCAACTCCGGCTCGTGTCTCGTCATGTTTCAGGCGTAAGTGGACGCCGAGCTTATTAACCCGGCCTTAGACACTGCTAACGGCTCCGCTGATCATTTTCAGCAAATTATTAGTACCTATATACAATAGGCGATTTTAATGACACACGACAATGTTTGTGCCTGAGCTCGAAGCTGATCAGTGACAACACTTTCAATGCGCGCTCGTCCGTTTTTCTTGTCCCTCTCCTTTCTTGCTCTTTCGGAAGTCCACTTGATACTGGGACGACTGAAGGGATGGCTAACCCTTGACTCAGGTTCGCAGTTCACTGCGGTTCGGTCCGCTTCTTCCCACACAAATCACCCAAAATTCCAGCATGAATAACTCCTTTCTGCTAACTGGGATCGCTTTTGAGTCCCGCTAATTCGTAACTGCCTGAATTGTTATTGACGGCAGTTTGGCGTGATTGCAGATCGAGGGATAGTCTTTTCCATTCACTTCGAGGATAAGAATCCCCAGGGAAACAGCTAGTCAGTGTTTACAGACACATAAAGCGAGTTGAGTGCTTACCTAGACGAATTTACCCCACCCAGACGCTTTTCCAGGTTTTTTTGGCTGCATGGTCCGGTTCAGCTCTGAGGAGATTCGGCGAGGTTCAGCAATATCCGAACTTTGAACATTCTACATACACCGGCAATTTCTCATTCCGCAGGGCCTGTAACTGAACACTAATCAAACGGTTGGAGCCGCAATTACTATGATTCAACGCTTGGAACCAGGCATTATTGATGGAAAGCAGGAGATTCCGGGAGGCTGCCCGGCTGGTGCGGAATTGAGGGACGGTGCACAACGGGCGGCGGGTGGGCAGGGGAGGATTAGGGCGACATCGATTGGGCGGTTGCAGTCGGACGGGCGGCGGGCGGGTAAAGGTGTGGGCGGGCGGGGCCCATTTCCACGCGGGCGCAGGCCAATTTAGCGGGCGGGCGTACGCATACGAGTAATGTTAATGGCAGTGTGATGTCATTTCCGCTGCATAAAAACCGTTGATCTTTGATGGGGCATCAAATATCGACGGGCGGTCTTGGCGGACCGACCTTGTTTCCCACGGATGGCGGTGAAAAACCTGCTCGCCGTGTGCAGGGTTTTACTCCTTCAATTCTCAAGCGAATAATCCAGGAAAAATACGTACATGGAGGGGAGAAGCAGGGGATTTGATCTCTGTGATTGTCCGGAAGGGGAACGCTTCGCGTAATTGAACTTTGAGCCACGGGTGGTGGAAAATCAGGGTTTTGGAGTTAGAATGAAGTTCATGGTGCATCTCTCTTAATAATTATCCGCTTGAGCTGAGGTTTTCGGAGAGGGTACTGTACTCTTACAATCAATCCGTCAAGTGATGTGACGCGTGTCTCAAATTTCCATTTCGTCAATTCGTCAACCGGCCTTGGGCCGTGTGACGGGCCCCAAATGTAAGTTATAGTGTACAATGAGCAGTATGTCGTAGGCCGTCTCTTGAAATAATGAATTTAGCAAGCTGTTTTGGCAAAATCCACCCAGAGCTTTCGTCGAACTCCTCCAACACCAAGTTCGATTGGTGCTCACCCCGCTCTACCTCTGGAAGTAAGTCCAACTTCAACTGGGAGCATCAGTTGAATTCATACGTCGTCAGGTTGACCCTAGCCAGATGTCTGCATATCGGAATGTAAACAACGAAAAGCCTAATGTAAGCGAATCTCACACAGGTCCACATACCCTTGGTTCATCCTTTGTGCCTGAGACCACACCTCACCCACACACCGCTCGTTCACGCATACCTTAAATCTGCAGACTAGGAGCCGCCCGTTCGATCCGGGGCCCAATCATGATTCAGTATGAAGGTCCTTTTTGTAAAACAATGAGAAGACCTTCGAAATATTATAACGTAACTAACAGCCAGGCTGAGTGCATCTTCCTGTTCCATTGAGGGCAGAGCCGTAATCTTCCTCAGCAGCGCTTCGCTTTTGTCGAATCTCAGCAGACTTCTCAGGCCACTTGAGTTTCTCTTCCAACATGTATCAAATATGAGCGGCCACCAACTTGAAGACTGTTTCCACAAACAACATTTATTTTTGGAACTTTTAACCCACCCCGGTGAATGTCAGTGACAACGTTGCAGTACGGGCACATACGAACTTCAAGTATAAAAGCAATCCGCGAGGCTCGCTCACTACACGCGGTGCGAATGCACAGTTCGTCGGCTGTGCCTGTTTTTTTCTTCTCTTTACTTGGGTCTCGAGGGTACTAACTGACAACCCATTTTGTTACAGGTCAACGGGGGACGCAAAAGGTTGATTCGCTCTTGTAATATTTCACTACGGGATATTCGTGCTGTGCTATCTTATATGTCCTTCAATGTGCTCGCTCAACTACTTCTCCACACCCATCCCGTCAGCTTGATGCTCGGCTTGTCGGTCCAGTCATCTCCCAACGGGACGCCACGCGTGGAAAGCCGTCTTTGATTTTTACGCCGCCGCCGCAGGAGGAAAGCCCCGACAGATAGTAGGGCAGCGGCAGCGACGCCACCTAAAACCACACCAGTAATTGCGCCTCGGTGCGATTTACTGGTGCCAGCATTATGACTAACGTGTGAACGATATCAGACATCCCTGAATCCTCTGGTTGAACGTCCGTGCACGCACCTATATAACATATAGTCCAACTGGATGAACCAATCCACATTCTGAGGGGAAATCGTAAGGACATGCGGTTCGTCGCTCATCGTGGTATTCGTCCACGCGAGGAAGATATCATCGGCGTGGCTCCCATCCGGGCGGCTAAACGTGCTGACATTGTTCCCGTCGAGATTGAAAATGCAGTCCCTGAGCGTCCCAAGATACACATAAGCCGCACTGCCTTGACATCACCGTGATAACAGTAAATCAGCGGATATCTGCCAAGGGGCGGCGCGCACCTGTGAAAGGGACGATGATGGTCCCGGTGGTTATGGTCGACGTTCCATTGTGCAGTCGCGACGTCAAGCTTGGGTCGCATGCGCCCGGGGAGCACCGCGCAGTGGGCGTCTCGGTGTAAGTGATGGTCGGGGATGTATCGTCCAATGTGAAATTCGTAAGTCCGCCGCGGACGGCGGCAATACAGAGGAGGGTAACCGGCCACAGAGAACGGACGAGGTGCATGGTGAAGGGTGAGGGCGAATAGGTGGGGCGTAGATGACGCAGTGCAGAGTGTAAGTACCGTATATACGTTATTAGGATTCTCTTCGGAACGTTTTGATTCTGCTTCGGTGGCGTGGCATCCCCTGGCCAACCGAACTAATTGGCACTGGTTGATTCAAATTTTTGCTGATGAGTGAAATCCCTTGGAATTCAAAGCCCTGTCCGAAGCCCTGGCCTATATACCCCCTGCGGTGCAGAAATAATATTTGGGTGATGGTGGAGGGTCCACATCGGCGTGGTTCCACGATATACCACGGGTTGTGAAACGTGGGAATGTTGCCAGACGCGAGCGAAAATGCTGTGGGCGGGAAAGCAAACACAGCACAGCGCGAATATAAGCCGATGTCAGTGGCAACTATTTCAAAGAGGAGATAACCACGAGGCGAAGCTAACATCAGGAAAAAGTGAATCCTCCGTATCCAAGGTGGAAGTTCTGTAGGCATCTGTAGTCCATGTAGTCAGACCTAAAATCGGGGCACGAGTGGGTCAGAATCAAATATCGTGACATAGCGACCTACTTGTTTATCGGCTACTGGTAGGGAAGGTAAATATCGGCAGCCAGCGACAGCAACATATGGGGAATTCATAGCAGGGTTAACAACGGTTGATAACCAGTGATATGTTGAAGGGAAAATCGGACAGGGTGTGTCGCGGGAACAACTGAACAAAGATGTCGTGGTCAAATGTGGACGTGAAACAATAGAAAATCTGGCCGCTCACCGATAGAGATTGGAGTCGAGTTTCCGGGCGATGGATGGCGCAGACGGAGGTGGGATAATTGATTGTTTATAGAAAGGCGGACATGCACAGTCAAAGTTTCAACTACGCGTAACTGATGATGTTGAACGAGTCATAGCGGTCAAAAAAAAAAAAAAAATCGAGCTGCTAGAGTTGCTACGAATCAATCAATAGATAAAGTGTTAGGCTGAAGGCCAAGTTAGAAGTTCACGGAAGGATCACAAGATATTCAGTCAAATCCTGCTCCCCAATTAAATCGAAGCCAAGTACTGTATAGCTCGGCCTCGTGTACGTACCTTGATGGATGTCATCCGAGTCTGAGGTGGCAGTTCGCGGTGGGGATATAACTTTCAATCTGGAATACATTATGCTGTGCAGGCAGTCAGTGCGTGAAAGGAGCTTACGATGACGTACTGTCTGATAGAAGCGATGGTGAACATTTCGGCTCGTTGGGGTACGGATCGGGGAGGTGGAGGGCGGTGGCCGGGAAGACATCTTTGTTGTATACAGGTTGAACGTTCAGCCAACGAATGAATGTTCAAATAATAACGTACTGGGCAGGCGAATATGACGATGATGGGCTCCGAGACTGCTCCTCAAATGCAGCATGATTATCTAGGCAGGGAATTAAGCAGATGAATAAGATATTAAAATCACATACCAGAGAACGGAAGGCACGATGGTGGATGGCAGTGGGTTTTTGAGTAGAACATGTCCCATAAATTGGGCACTGATAGTCAGTCGATGTATAGCGTGTTGATTGTGCCATGGTGGCTCGCAGGTGGTCATCGTGTTACGACCCCTTGACTCGGTCAGTGAAGCGGAAGAAATGGAAGAAATGCGCTGCAAATCTGGCACCGATGCACAGCGATATTTCTAACTTCCAAATGCGCTAGACGCTACAACAACCAATAATAGAGAGGTTGCGCAGCAGCCATTGGAGCCATCCAATGGCTAATGATTTCGGCCCAGCCAGCGATATGGGTCGAACTCTCTCATGATCATTGCAGAGGGGGGTGTTATCATCAATTTCCGGCACCTAATCGTGGGAAAAGCTGTGGAGCTCATGTCAAACACGTTAGTCTGGGAGCCATTGGATGGCTCCAATGGCTACTGCACAAACAATCTAATGTAGATGCGAGGAGCCTTACCTTCATCGGTGGATGGGGATACATCTCGCACACATAGATCATTAGATGTGTGCTCACTGGGTTTTCACAGGTGCTTCTCGCTGGAATGGATCTGCGTCAAGTGAATGCCCATGTCCTTCATTTATGACTCAGACATACCTGCCGCGATCAGCATGTGCAAAATCGAGCTCACGGAGCCGGGCATAGACGACTGGTAGGTGGACATGGTGCGGAGATGATGGGGGAGTGAAGGAAAAAAGCGTAGCGCCTCTCTTGTGGTCTTTGAACGGTGGAGCAAGCCGGAATGTGGCTTCGTTGCACGTAATAACAACACAGGAAAGGGAAGGTTGAAGCTAATTTTTGATGTTGAAAAATAAACGTGAGAGAAAAGCCTCGAGGCGACCGAGACAACGGAATTCAGAAGGAAACGACAAAATTAGCTGGATGCAAACAGGTACATCCTGATTCATAGGATCTGCTTAAGATACAAAAATAATATACGAGGTATACGAACATAGAGTACACGCTCGGGAAATTGCAGAGTAGCAAACAAAATGTGGATCTAGTGCGATGATGCGGACAAGAACAAAAGCAGCGAATGAGGCCACTCCTTTTGAGCGGACGTTGAACGTTGAACGCTGATCGGGGAGGTCGAAAATAGATGTATCGGCGGAACTCGGAAACTAAAAGGAAACTCGACTTCTAACTCGGGTTGGCCGTAAAACCGATGGGAAAAACAGGTGCATTAGGAACAGACAACCAACTGCAAGCTGATTCGAGAGATCTCTTTAATATACGAGGTATATTTCATGTGACCTGGGGATCAACTTGCCTCACATGATGGAAGCTACCTGACGAACAGGTGAATGCCAGCTGCATAATAGCCTGAAACGTACAGCTGTCTACCAGATCCAGACCAGCTCGAAATATGGAGATGTGCAACCGAGAACTTATCTCCTTGGTCCACGTTGCACAACGTTTAGCTGCAGTTGGCCCCTGTGTCATGTCGCTCACGCTGGATGTCCTCTGATGGCCGCGTCTCGGCTCTGGAACTCTTTACTCTTTCCTTGCTCTCTGTAACGTTGAACGACGTTATTCGGTTCTTGTGTGCTTCCTCCGCCTTACTCGATAATAGTAATGAGTGCGGACTCTCCACTGAGGGGCTTTGACGTCATTTATCGACTTTCTTTACGTTCAATCGTGCCCCTTCACTGAAATCCTCTGGAATCCCGATGGCCGCCGCAAATTATTAGAACCTTGTGAATCATTTCTGGATGCAAATGAAATTTATCATCCGCACCGCATGGGGGATTGTATGCTTGATGCTTGATTCATATCTATTCTCCGCTTAAACTCGCTGATTCCTGGCGGCTGGAAAGGCTTCACCCAACCCTCTTCGCGCAATCTATTTCGATAGTCAACTCAAGGTCCTGCCCATGCATTTCTACTTAGTCGGCACCCAATCGCAAGTATAGTTGGTGTAATATTCTTTCAAAGTACACACGCCCGCACGTTCATGTCTCGCCCGCGATCATTCACCGACGGGGAAACGAGCCACCTATCAGCGGTTCCGATGGAATGCAAGGGCGGCTTGAACGGCGAAGCAGTCTAAATGTTATACTACCGAAAGTTACAATGTTTTTCACCTATCGACACTATACGACCGCTGGATTGGGGTTGGTTCAGTTCAAGCTGTCGACTCCTCGCTGCACGCTATTACACACGGGAGCAAGTGAACCTCGATCCAGTGCCGAATTGGGGCCTAGAATGGAGATAGACGACGCACTCCCGCCGTCAAAGCACTTGTCAACAAAACGAACAGGCCTTTCGCGCACCTCCTGTGTACTTGAACGAAAGATGCGGACTTTTGCACAAAAAGTCAAGATTGTAACAGAAAGCGACGGTCTTGTTAATTTTTCCGGCAATTTCTGGTTACTCGAAGCTGTCGTGAAACGCCGCTGAAGCACCGATAATAACCTTTCGTTAGCCTTTGACGGCACTACAGTTCATTTCGGCTCTGTAAATTTTGTGGAGTAATTTTGTGGGGTGCGCCACTATCTCGCAGCTAGAAGCCCAACGAGCTGTCCGTCTCCATCTATCTGCTGAAAGTAAGGTCGTAATATGCCGGGCTGCTGAATATAAAGTGTATGAGCCGTAGCTGGTTGTTCCTCGTGCTTTTCTTCGAGCAAAGCGCACTCTCAACTCTTGCACACTCAGCAAATCAACCTTCTTCCCCATTTTGAAATGTTTTCCAAGATCTTCACCTTTGGCCTTGCCGCATTGAGTTTCGTCGCTGCGGCGCCGGCCACCGGTTTCAATCCTCCAATGGCCATCTCATGCAGCGTCAATGTTCCTGTCGAAACTTATGATGTCTGCGTGGGTATTTGTTGCTCTCACCGTAGAGACATGAATGGCTGATCGGTGCACGCAGTGGAGAGCCTGCTTTGCTGAGAACCCGCAATGCCCCCAAGGATGGTACTCGAAACAATTTGGGGAGTGCTATACGTGTTGCCAGGTAAGCTAAGATTGTAAGTCGTTGCTTACTGTATGGGCGATAGGAGAATGGCTACACGGCGAACCCGGGATCCTTCAGAATTTGATAGAATTTGATGTCGCTCGAAATCTGATGGTTTTCTGTTTGGCGTCCCAAGAAAGTATTACGGGCGTCGATTAGTGAATTTGTATAGGCCGCTCAGTCAAATTCGTCTTATTCTAACCGGCCCTGCATTCGCTTCTCAGCATCTAACAGACACGCCACGTGTGCCCCAATCCCCTCACCGCAAAAGTTGAGATTTTTTTTTTTAATGCTCTGAGAAAAAAATCCGGTATTTGGAATATTAGATTTCTCGTCAAGTTTGAACATATATCACACAAGAGCAAGACACAGAACACCTTTCAATGAAGGTGTACGTTGGCCGTCATTAGTGATGGGAAAGTTCGGTTCAGTTCGGTTCAGAGGCTTCTTTTCCGAACCCTGAATCTGAATTTCGGTTCACGTTCGGACATTTGCTGAACCTCGAACCCAGGAAATTTGGGAGCTCGAAATACCAAAACACCGGCGGCTGTGTTACACCGGCGGCAACGCGGCACAGAAAGCGCGGATCACCGTGTCATCTCAATGGCGGTGCCAAACAAGCCAACGGGGTATGATCCTTCGTGGGCCGACAGCGGAAAATTCGGCACGAGGAGCGCGAAATTCAATGCATGGGGCGACGATGTACCCTCGATACATACGGCTTTGGTGTGATTGTCGGTGTGGGTATGTCAACCGTGTTCTCCGGGCTGCTGCGCAAGTGCGAACAATTCTGTCAGCGGCTACCCTCACGGCGGGTGGGGATGCCATAGGTGCGCAGTTCGGGCCGAGGTTTTGTCGAGACACGGGCGGGCGACAGCCGATTGATCTCCCCTCATGAATTCTAATTTACTGCTGCCACGGGAGTCCCAGATATTTTTTTCACCGGTTAATTCTGGAAATGTGTACGTCAACACCTCGCTTATCTCATTCACACGTTACTGTATAAGCATCCTCTCAGCCAAAGAAGCACCTAGAGTTTTGGGTAAGATTTGCCATCGTGGGAGTAAGAAGATTACTCACTTGAACGAGGAGAGCTGGTCGTTGAAGCTTCCGGCGTGCGTAGCCGTAGGGGGGAAATAAGTGACGAGATTGAAGACACCGGGGTCTCGAATGGGCCCGAAACTCGGGCCAGAGCAGGCTCCATCCCTGTATCGACAATTCAGCCCGGAGCGAAGAAATGAGCCCCCCGGTATATTCTCACTCGAAGAAGAAACAATCCTGCGAAGCGTCAGGACCGAAGGCGGAAATGTCGTCATTGAATTGAGCGGAAAAGTTCACACATTGACCGCTCGCGCCGGTGAACTTGGTGCAGCTGCCTGCAAAGTTTGAGTCGGTACAGACGTAGCTGGGAAAAAAAATGTGAGCGTTACATGGACAGTATGGATATTATTACCCTGACTTACACCGAGCCCTGATTCCGGGTAATGAGGCTTAGCTACAGGATACATCAACGCGATGCAGGAGGGAATCGAACAGACGAAGTGGTCTTACCACGGTCGGCGCAGGGGTGATCTCCGGGGCCGGTGCAGCGTAGGCGATGGCAACGAAAGAGAAAAAGGCAGTGGTGAACTTCATGTTGAGCTATGAACGGCTGGACTTGTTGGGGGGTGCCTTGTTCAACAGCTCATGCTTTATATACATCGGTGAGTGGATATTCTTGGGGGCTCGCTCCACATACGTTTTACCTGGTGCTGTATCTCTGGGCGACCCGCGCATAAAGCCTTGGATGTTTTAGCCCGGTGCACGCGAATTGTGAGATCTTTAGATTGCGATTCCAAATATGCTCGGATCGCCCGCATATAGTCCTACTACTGTCCTGAAACAGACAAGCGCAGGCGGGATAGTCTTGGCCTGGCCTCCTTCCGTGTAACCTGAACTCTCACGCGGTGGCCCAGTTTTCGGGGCTTTTGCAGGCCAACTCATGCAGATGAGACCGAACCTCTTTGCGGAATCTAAGATCCAGGTCATCTATGATACCGTACGCATATGTAATATTGTAACATGACAGCGGTGACTCAATTTCTAGCTTGGCAATGTGAAAGATCGACAATACACCGCATTTCATGAGAGGCGCGGCTGGCTTGGCAAGTCGGGTGCCCCGGCTTGTTCGGTGCCAAGCCCAGTTGCCAACCTGGCCTAAAACCCTTTATTACTGCGCGCTGTATGCCGAGTTTGCTGCACCAAACACACATGCAAAGGTAACTTTGTAAAATGAGCGATAGTTATGTATGGTTCGGGGGGGTTCAAAGCGGAGTATTATCTTTGTTAGTTTTAAGGTACGCCAGATTTGCATTCTCGGCGCCTTGTGCACCGATTGCATGCAGTTCTACCACCCCGGCTGTCGTTTCCGTCTCGCTAACCCAAACTACGGTGCTGAACCGCCCCGTCTGACTCGTCCGACCCTGGCCATGGTCTGCATCACCGACAATATCTATCGTTGTCGTTATCACCACCGGGATATTTGCGACGATCAAGCTGAGGCACGCCTTGACAACGAAAGAGTATTAAATTGACCTGAAAATGACGTATGCACCATGCGCACCTCGACTACTTCCGAAATGGGAATCCTGGCGTCGTCGTCTCGGAGAATAAAGACGGCGTGGACGATCGAGACCTAGGGAGATGTGAGCAAAACCTTGGAATACCAGACAGGCTCAGAGCAAATGTACAATGGTGGTCGCGACGCAAGTCGAGAAGATGAGAGTTAATTTATGACCTAGAGATTTATCCAGTAGGTTCCGGAACAATGGCAAGGGGGCGAATAGTAGGATAAAGTCGGCGGTAGCATCCGCTTTTATTCCCACTGCTTGAATAAAATGGTCGAAAGCCGAACTTGAGCGCACTCACCGACGAGCGGGCAGACGGCAACTTGAAGCGGTAACTCACATTGCGGGTTTGGGGAAATTTTCCACGGTTGTTGGGACTCGCAGACCCACAGCAATTGTCCGAGCAAGAATACTGCAGCCGCGACAAATGCTACGGACGCCCAGAATACGCATTTGCGTCTTTCGGCAGATGGGTCTATCCGGAGGATACTGAACAGAATGCTGATCGGGATGCCCTGCAGTTACTGGTCACTAAGCCACCCATCCAAACCCACCTCACACACCAGATGATAGCATAGAATGCTGTGCGGCTTAAATAGAACGCTGTAATTCGTCAGACAAGTTTGCGAACGACATTTTGGAAAAACCACCTACCCGCTACGTGCGTCGCGGCAGGTAAATGATTTGGAACTGGGATCTACCGGTATTTTTTAGTATTTACCTTGAGACCTTACTGGAACAGTCACATGTAGAAACACACCCAGCACCTGGATAATCAAAGCAACGAACGCAAACAGCGCCCAAAGATCATCCGCCCAGAATCTGCCTCGCCGTCTATACAGTCTTGTGGGGGGATGAGGATGAACTCATAGGAGTACTAAAAAGGCGTACATATCGGTATGCTGTGACCCCAGAGCAAAGAAACTGCATGTCGCAGAAGTAACTGGATATCGACTGTGAACGCGACCGGATGCATAAGGATAACAATGTGCTCACTTTTTAGCTGCACGAGAGCCTTGTTGGCGTAGATCATCCTTTGTTCACTAACCATACTGGGGGGGAGGAGGAGAAACGCGAGCAGCCCAGTAGTTATTTGAATTTGGCTAGGCTGGGGGGGTCGTTCTCGTAACTCCCGTGACGTGGGCCCCGTCCGGAAGTCTCGACAGCCGTGGGATCATCCAGATTTTGTTTATAGACTTAGTATAATCTTGTCATGCACGGTGTCCAGTTGGAGGCTTGGAACGTGCAGGTCGAACGCAAAATCACACGAAGCCCGAAAATTTCTCCTCTCGAATTTGCTTCAACTTGTCAGGGCGGCCAAGGCGTACATGCCCGGTTTTGTGGCTGGTCGTGGTGATCGCCGTACTACCAAGCACACCGCGTATACGAGTTGAGAAGAAATTAAATATTACGGTGAGAAAGGGTCATTACTGCGGACTGGATGACCATCGGCTAATGTGCGTCATCAGCAATCTGCTTGTCTTGGCGACTAGGCGTTTGCTCGCTTCCATAGACAAACCTTCGCGTACTCCCACCCTCAAATCCACATTCTCCCAACTGGCAACCGGCTGAGAAAGCAAACAAGAAGAGCAGTAAGGACGCAGAACGTTCCTTGACGCACTAGTGCTTGCTTGCCCGCCCTAGGGGTCAAAAAGGCGAAACTTCGATTGGGGAACCTGCAGCGAGAGTCTGAACAGGGGGAGATTTAGACAGAAGGTCTGTGCCCAGACGTTGTCCGGAAGCCAGTTGAATCACAAACAGAAACAAAGGGGAATTTTGCATGGTACTGATAATCCGCATAATGAGAATGCAGTTCCTGCGCTTGGATCCTCTGGATCGTTCTCCCTCAGCATGCGCGAGCTCTCGAGTCTTGGAGCTCTCTTCAAGTCTGTACTCGGATGTGGCGACTCAAACCTAAAGCCAGCCTGCACAGCGCGGAAAGGCCGACAGTATTTTTACTGGGAAAAACCTTCGTCATGGAAGCAGTCTGGCACCTCTGCAGACGGGGCCCCGACGGGCAACAGCCCGCCAAAATGGTATAACATGGTGCAGCGTTGCCGGGGCTCGGCAAAATGTCAGAAATTCCTTCCATCCACCATAAGATCCGATATACCCCCGCAGAACTTTGTCCAGCCGACAAAGTCCGCAAACAACGCGAAAACGCAATCAAAATGTCAAAAGACTGATGGTAAAAAAAACTCAGGTACTTTCAAAAATCAGTCATATTTACTCCCCGTTCATGACTGAAATTGTATAGACCTACAGTCGATCTTCACGATAATGCGAGTCGATGCTTAATTCTGCATAATGTATAGCTGAGCGCGGAATGCTTGTTTTGGAAACTAGACTTGGCACGCGCCCTGCGCTCCGAACAAGCCGGAGCACCCGACTTGCCAAGCCAGCCGTGCCAAGCCTTAGTCGGCTCTCGGGAGTGAGATACATCATTGTCTCAATGCGATGCGATTCGACAGAGATTCTGCCTGCTTTCGACTTTAAAATATCCCGAATTGCAATTTGGGGACAGCTAAACGTGCTTGAAACATCCAAGATTTCATGTGGGGGCCGCCCGGAGACACAGCACTGTGTGAAACGTATGTGGAACAAGCCCAAGAGACTAAGAGTATTCACCCACAGATTCTTATAAAGCCCGAGTTCTTGAACAAATCACTCACCAGCAAGTCCAACCGCTCGTAGCTCAATATGAAGTTCACTGCTCTCCTTCTCGCGTTCATTTCCAGCGCATACGCCGCACCTCGACCGGGACCCACCCCTGCACCCGCCGTGGTAAGACCACCCCAGTCACTTCGAATATCCCACCTATATCTGTTTCAGCCTGGCCTCGTTTCACGCAACCAGGGCTCCGTGTGCCGTGGCATAATTATATTGTTAATGTTACGCTCACATCTTGTCCAGTTACGTCTGCACCGACGCGGGCTTCGCAGGCAGCTGCACCAAGTTCACGGGCGCCAGCGGTCAATGCGTCAACTTCTCTGCGGCGTACAACGACGACATTTCTGCCGTCGGCCCTGACGCCGCGCAGGACTGCTTTTTCTTCGAGTGAGTAGATATACTGGCGCTGGTTTCGTCGCTCTCTGCTGAATTGCTGATGCAGAGATGGCGGTTGTTCTGGCGCGAGCTTCGGGCCCATTCGGGACCCTGGAATTTTTAATCTCGTCACTTATTTGGGCTCCTCGGCGACGCAGTCCCTGCGCTTCAACGACCAGCTGTCGTCGTTCAAGTGAGTATCGTCTGACCCGCAAGATAGACTGCGAATTTTACCAAAAATTTCAGGTGCTTCTTTGGTTGAAGGGATGTTTGCAACCTGTGAAGTTGAATGAGTTTAAATGAGATAGTTGCAGCGTTGGCTTGGGATCCGGAATGTACCAACTAACGCCGAGAATACAGAATCCAGAGTGAATTCGTGCAATTTAAGACATATTTGACACACTGTCGGAGCGTATTGCATAGCTGTAACACTCTGCGTGAGTTTTCAAGTACCTGCCTTCCCGCGAGCCGCGACAGACACACCGAGCGAGGGCCCATGGACCAAAGATATGAATGATACAATACGTCTGCACCACACCACACAAATCCCGGGGTCCAACAGCTGCATTGCTCACGAAAAGGAAGGATAGGACCTGCGCTTCAAACTCTATCCGGATGAGGGCTGACTGAAGGAGAAAGAGTACTAATCGAGCAAGAGCCTGAGTCCGACGACGTCCAGTGCAAGGTCGGAGTCAAGCGAGCAACCCCCGAGAGCAATAACAGCAAACAAATGATTGGCGTGTGCCGTGGGAACTAATTCCCTCATATAGGGGGGTAGGGGGGGGATCCAGATCTTGGTTAAAAAAACTTTTCGACTGTATATCCGATTTTCGGGAGTTGATTCCCCCTTGCACTCTTCCCTCCTCCTTGATCCTACATCTTCGCAATACAGTAAACGCCTCCGACAGAACCGCATCCAAGCCAATTCAATCGCCAGGCTCAATATTGGCTCGCTCTCTTCGCGTGTTGGTGCAACTTTGCCGGAGCTCCCACTGCCCATCCGGATCGGATGTCTTCCATGACGTCACCGAGCACCCCAAGCTCATCTCCGAAAACCCAACGAAAAACCTGCAGTTCTCTGCCCGCCCAAACTGCGAAAAGTCTTATTGTGTTGAGCTTTATCTGGCAACGCACCTGACGAGGCAGAACTCACCGAACCGTCCACGAACAAGATCGAGTTCCTCTCATACGTCGTGCTAATCGCACAATGGCTGGAAATCCTCCTCAATCGAATCTGTACGACTGCGACGAGCGGCGGTGAACCCTCGGAAAATCAGCACCCTCGAGCTCTACCTCCGCGCTCAACCGTGACACACAGATGTTTCCCCATCCATCACGCTATATTTTTGTCGAAATTTCTCATCGTGCAGAGTGTCAGAAAACACTACATCAAAGTTGCCTACCAGACATCCAAAACGCTCGGCCCGCATAAACGATGGATTCCTGCGAAACCAGGTGCATGTATTTGTTTGTGGAAGAAGACCTCAGCTCACACTTACTCGGGGGTCTCCTCGTAAGACGACGACGAGCTCTCCGATGTTTCGCAAGTTCACAAGAATAAACGGACCCGAAGATCAATCTAGCTTCAGCCATCCTCTACAGCCAAGATTTTCTGGAAGAACAGCTATTCTATATATTCCTAGAATCTCACACTCTCCACAAAGTGTCTCGGGAAGCGCCTCAGCCGATCCTCCGTTGATTCTCCCCAACATTAAGACGTCCTTCGGCCTGAAGTAGATTCCGACAACTTCTCCGCCTTCCAAGACACGGCATGCGCTGCCGGATGATATGGCCTGCACGATCCATCCTCAAAAAGAAACCATCCACTGGTCGTAGTTAACTCGTATCACTGGCAGCGATCCAAATCGATCAGATATCTTCCCCTGGTGTCCGCCCCAAATCTCATTGCTATGTTTCTGTCGGTCATGATTGAAGAACCACCTGTACTTGCCGACGTCGGCTTTTCATATATAGGTCACCAGGCACTGTGCCACTTATGTCCTCATTCACTGGCCTGATATCTATTCTGGCAGTACGCCTTACATATACGCGATGCTCCTGCAAGTAAAACTGGTCTGAATCCACCATCTAACCGCGAGGCCGGTGACGAACTGGAACTCCCTACCCCGTCCTGAAAGGACGCCGACGCTGTCTAGGTCGAGGAAGCGACGCTTTAAGCGCGCGGCGCCGACACGTGTGTGCTGGTGAGCGCCTATGTGACCGTAATGGTTCAGCACCGACTGGTTGTTCCTCTTTTTACTCTCCCCGTGACAATCGGCTTCGCGCTTCTTAACCGCAAATGTCCACCACTTTCTCATGGTGCGAAGGCGCTTGCAGCCCGGACCGAGGTAAAGTTAGCAATCCTGTCATATAAGTACCTCTCGACGTCTTTCACTCTCACTGTCATCCGTCGGACCGCCGCATAGGCCACAAGAGCCCGTTTTTCAAGACGATGGACCTGAGTCGAAAAAGTAAGTCTATGTTGTGCAATCTACTCCGAGCTAACAGTCTGACAGAGGACACACCGCACAAGGCGACAAAGTTCAATGGTAGCCCACCCGACGTTTCGAAGTCCTATTTAGCTTCCAAGGACGACCGGCGCGCACAGATCACTACCAAGAATTCGGTTCTGAGCGGCGGTAGGCTCAATAAGATCCCGTGGAGAATGGCACCTGTGCGTCTCGCAGACATTTGGAATTATCCACTATATTAGCTCTCGCAGCCCGACAGGGAACAATACCCCTCCAAGTCCAATGAGCTCAAGGAAGTAAAAACCAAGAAGAATTTCAACTTCTTTCCGCCGACACGAATGGAAACCACAACCGCCGAGCGCGAGGAATTTGAACGTGCGTTAGTAATATTTTAACCTATAATGAAACTTCACTCTTAGCAGTACCGTTGAAGCGGAACCGCCGTAAGAGGTCACGAGGATTCAAGGTCAAGAAGTTTTTACTCGATGATGATTCTCTGGTAAGCAGATTAACCACTTGTTCTGTGATATAGTTTTCGTCATTCGTGTTTATTCTCGCGCAAGGCAATCAGCGACACTTCATTTTCAGACGGAGAAGAGGAGCCGCCACGAAAACGCGGGCGCCAGGTTGAAGCTACGAGAGAGACAGTTGAACATTCAGACCAGTCAGTGTTCCTGATCACACCGCCGCAGGAATTCTCATTGACGGTTTTACAGAGCAGGGGGCATTCACACTGCAACGTTTGTCATATATTCACGAGGCGACGATCATCCTCAGTACGTGCATTTATGAGTCCAGGGCTACCAAGTGACGATTTGAACCACCCAGAACGACGTCTTCTCTGTCCTACCACGAACTCAGTGCCCTCGAAGCCAGGCTTGAGACGGAAGGTTGCGTAGGATCCATTCGTGATCCGGCGGATGCTGCCTCGTGGATCGAAGACAATTGGGAAAATCAACTCCTGGCATCCATCCGAGACCGCGGCTACGACGGACCCCTCGCTCAGATGTTTCTGAATCAGCCCGCCTTGGCGCTATTTGGGCCCGCGGACAATCCATTTCTAGCCCAATCGGCGGAGTCGCTGGGAAAGTTGTCCGGGTTTCCGGTCATGATTCGGCCCGCTAACGACTCTCCGAAAACCCTACTGTGAGTGATTCAGTTAATCCAAATTCGTTGCTCATGTACTGATCAGCGCTCGCCAACCTGATACGTGGAGCTCCTTGCGGAGTATCGATCCATTTAGGATAGTAACTGTGACCGATCAACTTGAGGATATAGAACTCCCAGAAGCCAGCGCAGGAGGTTCCAATCATGATGGGCGACGAGATGACAGACGAAGTGATCATCGGTATCCGAATCGCCGGGATACAGGTTCTACCGATGATACTTCCCCGGGAGAGTCTCTTAATGATGGAAGCCATTATGGATTTTTGGATGGAGGGGGAGATGTCGGTGAGAGCAGAGGAAGCGCGGCTGGAATGGATGCAGCGAAGAATCGGCGGTACAGCAGACGCGCGACGGAGATGGACAACGACACATGGGAGAGCCAGCTGCACCGGACACATCTCGAGCTTGGCCTGAAAATGAGCAACAACCATACGTACCCCGTCGCAATTCATTATAACTTCAAGGTACGAGACACCGTCTCAGTCCCAGTCTAAAATAATTCCTTCAAGTTCCAAATTGATAGGGTCACGGAGTCACCGATCGACCGTGCAAACTTAGCTCAAGCTTTATCACAGCCCGAGGTCATCGCTCTTGTTGATTTCAAGATCGAAAGTCGACCACGGGAAACTCAAATCGATCGCTCATATGCCAGCATCGGGTTCGTCGCCCATCGGGAAAATTCGATTATCCAACGTGACTTGTGAGAAATGTCTTCGTCCATATTGATGCACCATGTGTAACATGATTTCACAGTTTGGATCGAGGCTATAATCTACCGGATAAGCTTTACAAACATGGACAGCAACAGCAGATTCAGAAAGGGCTTAACGCTACTATCGGATTTTCCGGCGGCCATCCAATGGCTGCTACGACCTTCGTGTACAATAAAACCAATCAGGTCGCAGTGGAAGCTACTGATAGCAAGGTATGCCGACTTGAATCGATCCTTGTGTGTTTCTCCTTCGAGTCATGATTTGCCAGGTCATGCCCAGGTGCCTTGTGGAGTCTGAAATCGGAGACCAGTGGAATGAAGGCCACAAGTCATACGCGTCGTATAATATTGCGTACGAACCGCAGAAGATTCCATTGGAGCCTCGACGTTTAGAGGCCCACCCCTTGGAAGTAGGAGTCGGGATGGGTATTAATCTCCACCCACCGGTATGTTCATTCCACGATTCTTCTTGCGCCTCATCCCAAGGACCAAGGGATCCGAAATGCCGCTCCCCAAAATATCTTTTATACATCGTAACCAACTTTTGATTTGGGTATTGGACCCTGCGTCGAAAGCACGAGTGCGTGGAATTGTGGTGTCGATGATTGTGAATAAGTTTGTTTCTTGCGCAGGATTTATGTCCTAATTGATTACATTGCAGAATTACGTGGACGACATTCGGAGGAAGGAGGGACAGTCAATATACGAGCCACAAGAGGTCGATTTGACGAATACGGGGACTCCATATCTCAGACCTGGTAATTGATCCGTATTTGTTAACCTCGAGACCACTGATCCCAACAACGCCGATCTAGCGATGAAGGAAGAGCGTAAACCGGGCACTATATCTCTCGCGATTGCCACGGTTCAAAATAAAGGTCGTCAAACACCACGTAACCTCGCCACGATATTCCCCGCCTTATTCGGTCCACGATATCCAACTGGACCTACTCACGTGGGTGCCCACGAGTATCTTGCACGCGGGTGGGATGCAACAAATAATCGGTGGAGAAGCGTCTTATGGCCAGCGCTCGACCAACATCTACGTGCGGCCGACGTGGAACGCACACCGCCAGTGTGGCATCTTGAACGGAAGGTGGCGAAGAGAACAATCGAAGACAAGTCAATGAAAATGAGAGCAGCCAAGGGAAAGATGAGAGAGTAGGGCCGGTTCCGGGATGCCGATGTAAAATTTGGGATGACTGCTTGTCTTTTTCACCCACTCTGAGTATGGATGGATTAGTAATATGTTGTAACACTGTTATTTGCCCGCAAACCAATTGCATTTTGGGGTGCTCAGTGCCACTCTTCGCTCACTATTCCAAGAACTGTGTAGGATCACAGGAGCTTGAGCAACGCGAGATGGGAATCAAATATGATTCAGATCATTATAGTATACAGATGTTCATTTTCCAGTCGATAAATTGTTTTCGAGATTTTGAGTAGCCCGCGGTCCGTTCCTTAGCAATTAAAGAGCCTAAATCCTTCCATGTCACGCAACAATACGGTACTTGACATAGAGGTCCAGTCAACGTGTACCTAAACATTGGGCCAATTTCCGTCCCCTTTTTCTCCGCCGAAATTTATCCACTCGGTCGGATATCACTCCGGGGAGGCCGGATCAAGTTGAAAAAATATAAGCGCCTGGCTTGCTCTGGTCCCGTACGGTTGAGATGGGTCCTCCCATTAATATGGCGCAAGATTTAGAGATGTAGTGGAACTTCGAACCGTCCTCCCTGATCGTCTGACTCCTTGCGCCGATCAGGCCCTCTGACGATATAAGCTTGGCATCATTAGATCCTTTTTCAATGTCGTTGAATGTACAGCATCAAATAACCCGCGGATTGTTGAGACTTGCAAGATTGCTCTCGGTCCGTGAAGAAGTCGCGGTCGGCAGTTCTCCATTTGCCTCGGAATATGCTCATGCTGATTCTGAGAGCAGGTTTTCTGCTAAATCGATGATATTGCCGACAAACGATCCCACGAATACTATCACCATCGCCTCCTACTCAAATTTTCGCAGGACGAACCTGTCATTGCGCACTTTCATCAGGCCCCGGGAAACCTGTAGAATCATTGAGATACAGTTTGCCGGTATGTGCAACCCTGGAATGTGTCACTGGTACCATCCTCGAGGACAGGCCCGAAATCAGCGCAATGCCCGACCAAAATACCCATGCCAAAAAAGCCGGAATGCATCCGGGATTCGGCTGTGCTGTGGTCCCCAAGCAGGCACACCATCCTGCATCGTGGGAATTTCTAATCTCTGGTAGACTTTCGCAGACAGCTAAATCTGTCCGATTAATGCAAGAGCAGTACAATGGTCTCGATACTGCTGCGCTCTCAGTACAACTTGTAAACGAAATAGAGATTAACCAAGTTCGGGACAGCGATGAGCAAAATATCCCTCAGTTCGCCCTCGGATCCGGTAAAAGGCAGGAGGTTTTCTGCTCGTATGATAACGCGGCGAAGCGCTCTGGGCGCACTGAGGAGGCGCGATAGGATCTGCGGATAGCTCTGCGAAACAATACGAGCTCAGTAGACATGGTGGCATAGCAAACAATACATGCCGTGTGTGTAACGTCGTGGCGGATCGACGCCGTAATTGACGCAGAGATCCTGAGGTGTAACGTCTCGAGGTTGGGGAGGAGATCGAATACGACCCGAGGTTCTGTCCAGGCGAATAGCTGCAAGAGAGAGATGGTCAGCGCGAGGGAGGTGACGGACGGCGCGCGGCCTGCGGTTGTGAATGTGTGGACCAGCCCGGCGACGGCACTGTGCCTGATGTCGAGTTCGCGGCAGCCCGCCAATGGAAGGACGAGCGGAAGGAATGAGCACGGTCCCGAGAACACCTCGAGCTGGGCGTGAAGCGGGTGCGTAGGGGTATCGAGGAGTTGCCCGTCAAAGACAAATTTGCGTACGGAGGGGAACCGTGCCAGAATTGGGCGGAGCTGTGTGCACGACACGCTGGGACATGCGAGGCAAAGGACGCGCAAGTTGGGGAACTCGGCTGGTGGGGCGATATCGTCCGTTAGCCACTCTGTACCGACTTGGTGGAAGCCCAGCTCGAGCACGCGCAAGGCCTCTGGGTCAAACATGGGGAGCCAGGACCGTCGGAGACGAGGGTACTCCACGGTGTGATCTGAGAGACTGGAGAACTGAAGGTAGAGTCGTCTGACTCGGATCTTAAAGGCTGTCTGGGTTTGTGGTGAGTAGTAAGAACAGCCGAGCATTAAGAGCTCGTCGAGATTGTGAAGGGTCTCGAGTCCAAGTCGTGAGAGATCCGCACGCGCATTGGTCCAAATATGCAGCGTGAGGCTCCGTAAATTGATAAAAGAGGGTACAGTTCGGAGTGCGGCGATAATGCGTGGATGCGGAGAGTCCAGCGAGAAAAGCCAAGGGGGCATCCCTTCGGGCCAATCTCTGGTGTAGATTGTGAACCTGCGAACACAGGGAGCGATCATTGGGGATGATAGGAAAATGAGCCGTTCGTTCAGATCTTCGACGCTCGGTCGCGCTGGCTCAAGACCCAGTTCCAAACGCTGAAAAAGAAGGGGCTGGGAGATGTCGTGGAATAGGGTCGACACAGAGTGTACGGTGCGGAGATGAGGACGAGGAATATGGCGAAAGACTTCCGTCCAGATTTCGTTTGGAAGGTAGGCCATGAACAGCTTTGGCTTCACAAGATGGGCAAGATAGCGGTCAGAAGCAAGGAGCGAGGTGAGCACGTGATGATTGCGCGTAAACTAGATGTAAGTAACATGAACAAATATAGGTTTATTGTGGATGTTATAATCTGCTACGTGCACGTGTCTGAAATAAACTCTTACTCGGAACCCTCCATCCTAGGTCGCTCAATGGATATGCCTTTAACGCTGCCTGCGGAAACCGCACGGCAAACAGCACGACGGCGGCGAGCAGCGCGAGCGCCGCGTTGCAAAAGAACACGAGGTTCGGGTGTCCGATGTCCGAGAGGAAGGCGAACAGCGCGCCAAAGAGGGCTACGGTTGAGATCAGGGCGAGCGTCTGAAGTGCGAGTTGTCGTCAGCGGAAGTGATTTTCAGAAGATGGATTATGATGAGGGGGAGAAGTAGAGAGAAGAGAAAATGCGAGGATCAAAAACGGAAAAGAACAGAATACACACCTCCACAAGCGCAATCCCCGCTAGCGCGTCCGCCCTCCGCCGCTCAGGCACCATATCCATTAGTACACCCTTGCACGCCGGCGCTGTCCCCGACGCGAGGGGCAGGATCACCGCTGCGGCCATCATGTGCCACGAGCGCGAGCTCAGCCCCACGAGCGCGGTCAGCGCCGCGTCGATAACCATCCTGCATATGATCATTGAGTGGACCGTCGGTCGAAGGAGGAAATGGAAAACACGCACGACCACCGCACAAATGCGAGATCGAACCCGCTGCCGTGCGCCTTGTCAGCCGCGGGTACGACGGGTGGCTCTTCCGTCGCGCCGTCTGCGGAGGCGACAGTGGTTGGCTCAAACGCGGTGGCGTCCGTGGGTAAGACAGGGCCGGGGGCGTCCTTGAATGGCGACGAGGACGTATGCCTATGCTTTGCGTGGGTCAGCGTATCCGGCGTGCCAGGCGTGTCAATGAGTGTCCCGTCCTCGCTGGGAGCCGTCGGTGTCGCGGTGCCAAAGGTGGTCTCGTCGTCGCCCGGAAGTTGACCTACACTGGTTCGTGCACGCTGTTTATTACGGGAAATGAACCACTTCCGGCCAGCGCTGATGATCCGGGGGAAGGCGAAGGTGAGAAAGAGCGCGCGCGAGAGCGAGTTCGTTGCCATACTACATGAATTTGAAATCAGTTTTGGTTCCAGTTTCGGGCGACGATGGAGGGTAGAATGGGAAGCGAACAGAGGAGGGCGGAGAAGGTGGAGAAAGGATAAAACTGTATCACGGGAGTAGCGAAATGCAAAGCAGAAGAAAGAGAAAAATGGAGGAGAGGCCAAGTGGTGGAGGGCAAGGATAATGAAATGCAGACGCACAGGAACCCGTTATCGGACGGCTTATATCCATACTGATTTGTTGCGGTTAGCTGCAGCATCAGCGGCTGCAACAACAGCACAGAATTAATATTGTTCAGCATGCGGTTTCGAAGAAAGAATCAGCGGGAAGCAAGGGCAGGAAGGATGCGACGTGGGCAGAGATCCAACCCTGTATGCATTAGCGCACTCTCGAAATCATATCGCAGCGCCGGAATCCGAACATGAAAGCACGACTCACAACATACGCCGTCGCCAACACGCCGCCGAACGCGCCGAGCCCGAGGAGAGCGAGGCCCCAGAACGTCCCGCTCCGGTGTGCATATTTGAAGGGGAGAAAAACCGTGAGGCAGGCGAGGAAGGCGAAGAGCGATTCAGATTTCTTGGAGGAGTCCGAGTCCGCGGTTGTACTGGTCGTATGAGTTGTGGCAAGTGGCATGTTGGCGGTAGGGGGGATGTAAGGGAGGAGAAGCGCGGTGTAGAGCGTGCTCGCAACGAGGAGGAGGAACGTGATCTCGAACGGCGCGGATATGTTGATGAGATCGTTGGCGAGCCCGCCCGCGGTGTAGCCTGGGTGCTCGGGTCAGTTGTTAAATTCGGGGTGTTCATGTAGGATGAAAAAAGGAAGAATTGGACCAGGAACGCGCCTAGTGCGGAGCCAAGCATCGACATGCCCGCAAGGACGCCGAACGCGGCGGTACGCTCTACCGGCTCGACGACTTCCGCGATGTATGAGTTCGCGCTGAGCATATAGCCCGCGCCTCCTCCGAGTATCGTGATGAGCTGCGTCGATTGCATGACCGTGATTCCCAACCGCCCGCCTACGAATGCTAGAGGACAAAAAGCGGCCATCGAATCAGCCAACGTACGTGGAGCGGGGGAAGGGAGGGAAAGACGTGCTGGCGTATATCTGGGTGAGATTTCGCAGCGCGGGCCAGAAGGTTTGCTGCACGATCGCAGCGCGCAGGCCCCAGTGCCGGATTTGCCAAGTCGTGAGGAGCAGGTTCGCGGTCCCGCTAAACTGATGATCATCTTCCATCAAAGTTCAGTTTTTCGATGGGGCATGAATAGAACGTACGGTGGAGAGGATGACCATGACACTGATATCCTTCGCGGTGGACGTTTCGACGGCAGTGATTGCGCACGCATCGCCCGTGCCTGTATACGGCGGATGTGCGGGATCCGCGTAGTATTCTTCACAGTTAAAGATCCGGTAGGAATATATGAGTGGAGTTGCCGTCTGGAATGAGAAATTAAGCGAGTATGCTGAGGATGGCGCGTGTCGAAGTGGGTATACGCACAAACCAGAAGGTGGTAGACAGGAGGAACGTTGCAAAGAGGACGCGCCGATAAGGACTAAAAAGACCCTTGCGCTTCAGGTCCCCGGCGGCGCAGGGCAGCAAAGGTGTGCTCTCCGTTGGCGGGCTCCGAGTCATAGTCGTCGAAGGAGAGCGCGAAGAAACGTGAGAGCGTGAGAGCGTGATTGATGAGCGAGATTTACAATCATTGCATCTTATTAGAATCCGATTTCGTAATAAAGCTCGAGCGTACTTAGGGTCGCGCGGCGGCTCAGAGCTTCTTGTGAGATGAGGGGATAGAATCTAGTGCGATACACTGATGAGGCGGCCCCCGCACACCGTAAACTAACAACTCGGTTTTTCATCCTTGGCACTAGGCGGCATCTGGAAAACAAGAGCCAGCTTTATAGTGCTTTGTAGCGCTGCATACCGCATAGTGGCCATAGGTACATCCCCCTATGCAGCACTATGGAGCACTATGCAGCTATCCGCCATCACTATGCAGCACTATGGAGTGCTATGTAGCTTAAGCCGGCCGCTTATGCCCGGTATCATTATTGTACGGCTCGTTCCTCGCGTTCACCGGGTAACAGAAGAAATGAAAGAGATAGATTACTATAATACAACAAAAAAAACATAATATACAGTACTTCTCAACGGCCAAGACCGCGCCATCCTGTTCGCTGCGTCATCCATCTGTGCCGTGTGCACTCCTGCACGCGTCCCTTCGCTTCGCCTGCTCCTCGCAAACGACGCTAGGCTAGGACTGATATCTAGTGGCTGCGTGGAACATAACGGCCCTAAATTAGCCTGATGTAAACCATTAACCACAATAAGCGCACCGTCGTCCATCTTCAGTTTGTGCGTGAGGCCACTCCTTTGGGGCTCACTGTTGATGCGCTATCGATGAGGTAGCCCCAGCTCTGCCGCATGTGAATGCATGCCGGAAACGGAAAGGATGGGGAGAAAAAGGACGAACCTTGAGATTGACTTGGCAGTTTTGGATGCACATGAGTGGCCTGTAAATCTGGATTTGTCGAAATGTGAATCTGCGCTGCGCACAGGCAGGAGTAAGGAATCAGGGTAACACAGGCGGTCGAATGGGCTCACGATAGAACTAGTACTTAGCCGCGGCAACTTTGGCGCAGCATTATCCTCATGCATAAACTGCTGCCGGCTCATGCGGGAGGACGCACGTCTGATCTTTGTGTACACCATAAAGTAACATTGATGTTTGGACGGAACACGTACCGTACCTTGTCGTGGACCAGCTCGCGTCAAACTCTGTTGTGATCAGGATCGTGCAGTGACAGTGTGCACAGTGCACACGCTAGAGAGGGCCCGCGTCAATGATCCTCACCCGCACAGACAAACGGAGGGCAGAACTCACCCTAGTCCCGTGGATGTCGTTCATTGAGTTACTATCCTGGGGGAGCGGACGCTGCACATGATTCGACTGAGACCTAGGGCAGTGTCGAGTACTTGAGAGCTTGGGGAGATACATCAAGGAGAGATAGGGGGGAACGGTTAGCACCCGTAGGATGGGACACGATGACGATAACACACCAAAGGCACTGCTGGACGTGCCTTTCTTCGGCATATCTTAGGTATCTCCACCACTTGCACGCGAGTACTCGAACAACGTTGGGCCCAGAGCACCGGAGTATGAAGGTATACACAAGAGAGTCGCGGAAAGAGGGAGGAAAGCAGCAGCCGGGCAGACGGAGGCGAGGTGGAGGGAAAGGGCAAGAGTCGAGTTGTTGATAGTTGTTGATGTCGAACCATCTTCACGTTCACGTGAGATTTTGATCACAACCTTGCTGTCCTTGCTGGAACGCATTGTGTCAAGCTTTCAGGGACGCTATCCATTTCATTGGGGTTGAATTATTCTAATTATTTCTGGACAAAATGGGCAGATTCCGAGGAAGAAATCCAATGCAAAAAAAAAATCCTGTCTACCATTACCCCTTTGTAGACGTCTTTAAACGTTCGATGTTTTTCACCCTAACCTCGATTGAGACTCATGCGGATCACCTTCATATTAAAATTGACTTACAGTTCTAAGACTTGAGCAAGGGACCGGTGCGTTCTCCGGCCATCGCACAAATTCCATCCGGCCACGAAGCTCCGCCTTCCAAATTGTTACGTTCGTTCTGAACATGTTCGGTGTTTCACTGTCTCAGACAGTTAAAAATATCACATTGTTTGAGCTAAATGCAGGGATTTTCTATGAATGTGTAGGCCCCGGGAAGCTCCCATAAAGGTAACTCCGGAAATTTTCGTCAAAATGGCCTCAAATCCCCTAACTTTTTGCAGTTTTTGAACCTCGAATCCCCTAAGTCGGAGAGGCTTGTCACGCAGTCACGCAACGAAATCAGTGACATTTCCAAATACGGAATCACGAAATCTCCCTCTTTTTCGCCCATCTGGCTCTCCTGGACGTTGTCGCCCCCGAAATCTCAAATTTCCCACTTTCTTAACCTGTTTTCCATGAAAGCTGAACCACCTCCTTGAATATTTTTCTGGGACGCGATCCGCAAGAAATTTGGACTCAAACCGGCCTCAAATCCCCTAACTCTGGAGTTGATTTTCGAAAATTTGCGCTCAAATCCCCTAAATCCGGACTTGAAAATCGCAAAATTTTGGCCTCAAATCCCCTAAAATCCGGAGTTACCCCCATAGGAGCTTCCCGGGGCCTGAATGTGTCGTGGGAGATGATAGCAACAGACGAGCAATGCCGCAGTGGCCGACACTGCATAGTGCACAGTGGAAGGTGGCATAGTGCTCCATAGCGCTACATAGTGCTTGTATACTGCTATGCAGCCTATACAGCGCTATGGGATGCTATGGTTACTATGGCGCTATGGCCGAACTATGGCTCGGCTACGGTTTTCCAGATGCGGGAGAGCGGAGAGTACACCGCTACTGACTGGATTGATGGCCGTGTCGGACCGGCTCACCGCTCCCTGTCTTTACCCATAAGCATCTAAGTAATGCTGCTTCGACTGTTCACGGCGTCAATGTTTGCCTGCGAGGTTCTTTGATGTGAGGTGAGTCGAAACCGTTGGAGAGCCGCTGCATCTGACGTGAGCGGAACGGAATCAAGATGGTTGCTTCTGTCATATTGTGAAACCGTTCACCGGGATGGATTGGGCAGTCTAATGGTTCACATGGTGGAAAACCAAACTGTGCCGTGCGGAAAACTGGATAAATGGGAGGTTCACTTGGTATAGGTACGCCTTGATCTTGACTGGATTGGGTGACTCGCGAAACGGTCGCAGGCAGCACCAATAGGTCCACGGCTGTCAGGCGAGACTAACATCGACGGGGTGATATCATGATCTACTCTATACCACCGTCACAGAATGATACCCAGTCACAGGCAACTTTGTTTGCCTTGGAAACTTGTATCACCCGAACAGACGGAGATAATCTAGTCAGTGACCCTAAATGTTTGGGGCTTTCACGCAGTCACTCAACACTGAACCTCATAGGTCAGCGGCCGCACCGTGTTTGCGGACTTCCCACAGATGGACGGAAACTCGCCGACTTGTACGTTGATCAGAAGATGTGGTGTTGGTGTTGCCAATCTCCATAGAAGCGAGGATATTTTTTGCAGCAAGTGGATCACACATAGAAGCAATGTTCCAAGACCTGCGCCACCGAAATTGACTAGACTTCGCTGGGGATCTCGTAATACTGACCACCCATTTATACAGACGGCGAAGGAGTGAGAGGCACGCACTGCGTCGCCCCCCTTCATGTCTGGGTTATTTGTTATTGTCGACGATCAGGATCCCGACATCCATTACAGTACGGGCTGGGCCCCGATTCCAGGTATGTCCATCTGTATTTCTCCAGTCCCGCCATTCAAGGTCTCACGAGCAGATTAGCTGCCATTAGCTTCGAATATGGAGGAACGATCACATCTCCCGGTCCACAAGGCTCGACCGCCGAATATAATTTCAATGGTGAGCCCTCGTTCTCCAAATCAAGCACACGACTTATGAGTTTGACCCAGGAACCTCGATTTCGGTGTTCGCCAGGGTCGCTGCTAATTCGAGCAACGCAACCAACCTACTTAATTTTGTGATTGACGGCACCATCTTGGACTCGAAGATATTGCAAACAAAAAAATTCGAGCGGTTCCACGAAAAGATTTTTGCTTCTCCCAATTTGCCCGATGGATCGCATAACTTGGCTATCACACTCACTACAACGAGTGGGGATGTGTTCCTCGATTATATGATCTACGAGGCGTCCCCGAATACCTATATTGGCTCTTCGTCCCGGCTTCTCGTCCTCGATACCGATGAACATCTGGCCTACTCGCAGGGATGGAATTCCGGAGTGGTGCTGCGGCCCGGCCTCGAAGAAGGCGCGGTGTCAATGAACGCCACAGTGCAAGGAGGAGCAGATCTTGGCGCAACGGTTGCATTTAACTTCACCGGTGCGTACTCCGTCTCCTCCAGCCCGCTTGTCCAGGAGAAACTTATGTTGAACAGGAACGGGGTTCGAAGTACATGGCCTGCTGGTCACCCCGTTCCCCAGCCCAGTCGCCGCATATTCTCTGGACGGTGGTCCATTGATGAACGTCGAAATGCCGCCGAACGGCACCGATTTTATAAATGCTGTATCCAACTTCGTGTTCATCGGGCAAACATTCAATGAAGTCGGGACGCACTCACTCGTAATCACGCCCCTGATTCCTGGGGCGTTCTTCCTGGATTATATTATCGTCCAATCACCCAACGCATTCTTTCCCCCAAAAGCACAGATCGCGTCATCCACAAATATTATTTCCCCACCGAGAACCACCTCGGCTCGGTTGGACGCAGGAGCCGTTGCCGCCATCGTCCTCGGTATTATCCTCGGATTTGTATTGGTAGCTGCGGTATGGTACTTTCTGCGCCGCCGAAGAACTATCCGTGAACGATTGCGCTACCAAGGTGAACTACGCCCCGGTGTGTGCAGTTTAATCAGAAATGATCTTATCTGATACTTCGCCAAAAATCAGACCGCGCCGGCGGCGCCGTAGACATGGAGAGTGGGAGTTCAGATTTTGCACCTTATACGGTGTTTGCGCCAGAGCGCGTAGGCGCTCTCTCAAAAATGAATCGACAGCAGCAGCGCGCGATGGATGATTCTAGTCGTACTGTTCTGCCTCCGGCGTACAGCGACCGAGCGATGAGCCGCATAAAGATGCCATGATCTTCATCAAGGAGGGGATTTATGCGAGCCCGAGTTTTCAGATATCGTTATAACAGCATTCGCAAAAGCGCAGCGGAATTCTTCTCAAAAAATGGGTATCAAAAGGGAACTACTGTGAAGAGTCCATCTGCAAATCCAACTTGTCTGGTAGGTTCAGAGATACATCAAGTAATAGAAGCCAGGATTGCTGGGATGTCATAAACACAGCAGACAGAATGCATTGTGGGGGGTCCGTATGGGCTATATACTGTAAAATAATTCAGGTTCAAACCACAAAAACAGGCACACCTTCACATCCCTTTAAAAAATGATACACAACTTGTTTCCTTCATGAAAAACTTCGGCACATCATGGAAACTTCATTTGGGGAGACGCAACAACTTAAAATTGGTGATTTGGAGATTGCAGCCATTTGCGGAACATAAGGCGCAGACAAAAATTTTGTCTAGAACACTCACCCTACAAACCGCTAAGCTCAATCATCATGTACCGACGGGGACTCGAACCGCCGTTGTGGATCTGGTATCCATAAGCGAGATAAGGGAGCTGTCGAGATCTGATCGCGTATATGATGTAGCTATAATGTGAGAGGCGGCCTTTAGCTCCCGACGCCCGTGTATGAAATGAGATGGAGATTTGTTTGTTAGTTTTGGATATAGATATGTGGTGTGTAGAGTGGTTGAGCCGATGAAATAAGTGAGCTCCTCTTAAGTTCTAGGCAGCTCCACCGCTTTTGGACTTGAGTTTTCCAACATCTTAAGCTCCATTCCTATGCCTGGCATGCAATACCAGGGTGCATATGCCTCACCCCCGTCTGCCCACCTGAACTTAAGTTCTCCCGCACCACTTGAGTTTCACAGAGCTTAAGTTCAGTCTTGACTCAAGTCCTATTAATTAATACCACACTACATATGTGTTTCGTGTCGCGACTGGAACTCAAGTTGCGTCGGCAACTTGAGTCGCATCTGCAACTTAACTTACGGCCGGTCCAGGTCGTTCGGCGTCGGCGGGGAGAAAGCAGGATAGGGGGATGGTGCACCCAGATGCGGCAACATCGGCATGCTGTGCCGTGGACGCCGGGAATGGCACTTGACCCACCGATGGCCACTGTTCTATCTCTCCCGTTATTGAAACTGTCGAAGATTCAACCGAATGCTGATAGATTAGGGTTGAGAACATTCCAGCATTTAAACATGCCAAAGCCTCATGATACACAAAAATAATAGCATACTGAACAGCGGAATATTCTGGCGTACGAAAAATATGCATAGGTTTCGATCAGGGGAGAAGAACAGAAGATAAACCGTACGATAAAATCAGATCAACTCCTTCTCACAATGCATGTCCTTGGCCGCGGAAAGTTCACTACCCCCTTTGACTGGTAGCTTTGAGAGTCCTCTGGTGTTTATCCACTTCGTTAATACGAGCCAGCCTTTGATCAAGTTCGGTCATCCGTTTCGCCTGTGATGATCTTTCAAACAGTGGTTTTGCTTCTTGCCAAAACTGTACTGCCTGCAGTGAGTCACCATGGCTGAGGGAAATGTCGCCCAGTCGGAGCATGCATTCTGCTCTGCTGCGATGGACATCCATGTATGTGAATCCTTCAAGAGCAACTGTAAACAGACTTATGGCAGTATCTTCGTCACCTCGAATGTGGAATGCATCCCCGATGAATTGCAGTGCTTTATGTATTCCAAGCTTTTGTTTTGCTTTGAAGGAGTAGACCAGAAATACTATTGTCCAGCTAGAAATCCCCTCAGAGGCATCCCGACAGCCCATATCAGCAAGTCTCTCTAGACATGTGGTCACATTGCCAGAATTCTTTCCCCAAGAGGCTCCAAGGATTTTATAAAATGAAGTCTTTGCACTCAGGACATCGCCTTCCCTAAGATTCATGTCTGCTCGAAGTAAATCGCAGGAGGAGCATAGTCTTTGGTATCCCATGGTGCTGAATGTTGCTTGTGCTAAATTAATGTTTTCTCAACATTATCCCGTAAGACACCCATTTCCATATCAACACAAGCGACCTTGTACAGAGCCACTGCATGTTGAGAGGGATCTTGCGCCAATGAGACCGTTACCAGAGTCTGGGCATGTATATTGCGAGCCTCGATATATTCGGATTTGAGTCTGTGCACCTCTGCACGAGAGTTCAAGAGTTGCCGATCTAATCCACCACCGGATGTGCCACACAGAGCAAGAAGATCACTTGCCCTGTGGCACAGAGAGACGCTTCGCTTGTAGTCACCAAGAGCTATCCAGCAGGCCACTTCTATATCGAGTGCGTGGGCTTCTCCATATAAATCAGCCGAAATACTTGATAGCCTGTGAGCCTTGTATGCATAGCTCAGAGCATCGGAATAATCATTGAGAAACAGCCGGCACCATGCGAGGGTGAGGAATATACTGGACTGCCATTTGATATTTTCAGTTGAAATTGCTAAAGAGAGGCCAGTTTGACAAAATTCCACTGCTGTGGGAATGTCTTGCTTGTACATCATGTAATATAGAGCGACGTTGTCATAGAATTTACCTGTTTAACTTATGTCAGTCTCAACAGAAAACATATTATCAAAAAGCCACACATTTCAGATCTGTATCCTCGAAGTAATTGAAGTGAGCAAGAGCCTGGGCTACTAGTTCCTCTGGATTGGAAATTGGATATTGCCTCCATGAACTGAACAGCTCAGTGATGAAATAAGCTTCCAGTGACGGTTTAGAAGGCTGCGGAAGGATATTGGGGATCCGATCCATCAGAGGAATTTTTCCTCGAGCCATGACACGGCTGAAAGTATTCAGATGGCAAGCACAATAGATGCTATTCTCAAGATCTGGATGGCCGGATTGGAGGCGATTGCTCAGTACATTGTGAATATTTGAATGATTTGATAATATCCGAGCCACCATCTGACTGGATAGGCTCTGAGCATTCTGGATGAACAACGCGAGTAAGTCCTGGAAGTATGTGCAGAGAGGACGGATCATGTCATCTGCCGGAGGCCAAATTCTCTGTGTGTATTCCCTCACGGGAACCAAGACTTTGAGTCTTTTATGTTCATCAATGTATGCCAAAGTAGTCCGAATCAAAGCTGCTTTGCATTCATAGATGTTCTTGACCGGAAAGTTGCTCTGAAGCAGCTCCACATCTGACAGCCCATCTGGAAGTATTGACAGGAGGCTCAAAAGGTCCCGCGATTGAGGTGCAGAAGCTATTCTTGGACTTGAAAGAGAAAGTGAAATTGACAATTCCAAGTTGGATCTCTTATCATATCCCTCGGAGATCAAGGATGTCCGTTCTGCCTCCCATCTGCACAGAACCTCGGAGCAACTCTCTGAATCAACCAAATTTGCGAGGAGACTAATGGCAAGTGGCATGTTATCTGTTAGGGAAAGAATTTTGTCAACTCCATGTGGGTCATGTCCGTCATCTGCAATATCAATGAATGTCTTTCGAGCAGCATCCTGTGTCAATGGCTTGAGAGGCTGCAGGAATGGTCGCGTCCACTGGATTTTGGCTGGGCGTTCAGCCCCTCGCATGGTAATCTGGGATAGTGTGACTGAATGCAGGTGAGGATGAGGATGTGTACCTACCATCAAGGCCAGATGATCGACATCTGTGATCCCGGACAAAAATTCTTCAAGTTCTTTGCGTGATTCAGGTGGTTCCCATAATGTTTCAAGATTATCCAAAATTAACAGAGTGGGAGGGGCCTGAGAGAAATGCTGGATAATGGCTTGTGTGAGGTCTTTTCCTCCTTTGAGTCCCAGATGAGCTCCAATAAGGGCAGCGAGCTCCACTTTGCTTGAAGTAGCGTCACAACCAATGAACATCCTATGTTGTTGAAATTTGGCTATGATGTCTGTGTGATGCAAGACAGCTCTTGCTAGACTGGTCTTGCCCATTCCGCCTGGACCTAGGACTGCAATCCGAGGAGTTCCCTGGTTAAATAGCTGGAGCATGTCCACAAGTTCGGTCTCTCGTCCATGAAAAATCTTTGGCTCTCCTGGGAGCATGGAGATTGAGTTGGAGCTTGGGAGTGAACCACAAACATCATTACCCTTTCGAAAGATATTATGGCCACACCTACCTGGTATGTGAGCCCAAATACACCCAATTAATCTGTGCAATTGTGAGTACAGAGTCCTCCATGAATTATGCAGCTTCATACAGAAGACGCTGCCTCTGAAGTGGCTGGATCCGAGAGAGCCTCAACCATTTCAAGCACTTCTTGGTGCCTTTCTTCAGCAACTCGTTGCATCTCTGTGACATCTGCAATGATATTGCCAGTCTGAATCTGTATTTGGGATTGGTATTTGTCTAGATAACTGCTGTGTGGCTGACCTGGAAAAAATCAACTCCCTGTTGCAATCCTACTTTGCAGTCCCTAAGCAGTGTCCGCATTTCACCCTGACGAAAAAAATTCTTGACTTTGCTTCCACTCTGTTGGGTCTCAACAAATATATGTATTTTGTGTAGGGTCCTGGCAGTGAATAATGAGCATTTGCAACGACAGCAGATTGTACGGAAGACACTCCACCTCATGAATTCCCCTATGTGATTCAATACACTCGGCGGCAAGTCTCCACCCATCTCTGACTTGATAAAAAGAATGATAATTGCATTGAGCAACTGATAAGCCTGCTCCAACAACAGAATACAATCATCCTTGTTTTGTTTAACCGTCTACAACAACAGGTTGAGACTCATCCTAATCCATGAATGATTTACTCACCTGTACACATTTCAAGAGAGACTGAGTCGTGTTAGAAATAGGAACCAAGAACGGGGTCTTGAGATAACTAGAAAGTATTGCAAGTGTGTGTGTGGTCGTGCTCAAGCATGTTGCAATCCTGTTCAAACGAGTTTGGGTTGCAGTAGGTTGGGGGGGCATCGTGTGGGTGTAGATGGGTACCAGGCTCGAGGAGTCCGTATTTATCCTAGAAGCGGGTCTTCCTTTCCCAGGCATCGCAACTTTGCATGTCCCGCAAAATCGCGGGGTTCTGTTGGTGCCGGCCACCCACGGCAACGGAACGTCCGGGTTGACCGGAACAACTAATGACACCCAACATTATCCTATTTTACCCTGCACGAAAGCATCCCTTCGTCCAAGAAACTACAATTGCATTCTTAGATGCACAGCCGATCTCTGTACGGTCCTATGTGCCGGCCAAGCTGATTAAGGATGCAGAATTATTCATGGAATTGGATAACGCAACCGCGCAGTCACAGCGCCTACTTGGTACCCATACAGACGTAACCAGGGGATATTATAAGCATACCCTGAGCCCTGGGTTTATTTCTGCGCAATCGAGCACAAGTACACATACTAGATAAATGGCCATCTAAGCCAACATTTCCCGTTTTCGGCGCCAAAACCTAATCGCAGAGTGACCTTACCGAATCATACGATTTTACCTTCATCTTTGGGAATAAAAAATCCCATGCACGCTCGTCACCGTCGCATTACACTGAGCGCGCAATACTTACCGAGATGACGACCGGAGATCCGGCCCGAAATGGCAATCCATCAAATCAGTGGCGGTGTCACACGGCATCGCCTAAAATTTCGGTATAAGCTGCGGCGCAAGGACGTTCGTATTGCTGTCATTTTCGTAGGCACATAAGCCACGCGCCGTCCTTCTCCCCGATTACCCACCACGCTCTCCTTCGTCCCTCTCGCGAAGTCTGATGTTGAGCCGTGGTTCTCCTAATGGACACGCGAGGGTTCAGGTACGCGAGAACGTGGGTTTGGTGGTCGCGACATAAATGGACAAGATCTCCCGCTGGGGCTTGTCGCTGCCGCATCCGCGATCGCGACTCGAAACGAAGAGCAAAGCGTAGTGAATGGCAATTTTGCTGCTGCACGGCCTGACTGACTCTCTTTCAGTACCGTGACCGCCGGAACCGGGGCTGATTGATAAGACCTTCTCTCGCAAAGATAGCACAGGTCGCTGTCCACTCATGCTCGTACAGGTCACCTTTCACTGCGCCACCTCTTTTGCCACGAAAGGATGCAGAGCACAAGTATCACGTAGTCGTACCGCGCAATCCTGTGGGACGTTTTCAAACTCATGAACAATCATACTACCATCATCCTCCGAAATGGCTCCATCGAGCGATTCCAGACTCAACCCAAACTCACGGGGGGCTTGGCTCTCGCGCTTGTTTCATCCGTTGTACCCTGGATTAATATTTCCATGCACGGACGACAGCGGGATCAGCCATCAAGCCCCATAAGTCAAAAGAGCGAGGTATACAGCAGCGTTTGGCATCTCGCGACATTTATATCTACTTGAACTGCATGTGCAGAGCGAAACCGGCAAAAAAACCAAGACAAGCTCGAAAGAGCGCTGATTCAAGCCGCGTGAAAAGGCGCGTGCTACCGTATATCCACCGCTACCTCGCTGACTTGCCTATTTCTTGCCAACGCCGAGGGGAATCCTGACGGTATATAACGGCGTTGATAACGTCGTACCAGCCACACACAATGAAGTCCTTCGCCCTTTTTCTCCACCTCTTTTCGTGGTGCTATCTCCTCATTCTTCTGTGGCCCAGGACACCACACTCCTCAAACTGCATGCCGCAATGTCCGGGGAGTCCAGGATACCCTACAGTACCAGCATGACATTTAATGCGACCATATCCGGGCGTCTCATTAACGTGGTACCGTCGGCTGTCTACGTGCAGATCTGCCGGAGGGCTCTTGCACCGAAACGCAGTAGACGAGCGTGTTGTTTTGCAGCATGATCCCTGGCGCCGCTGACCAGGTGTGTGCACTTACATCCATCCGACACCAACCCATTAACTTAATGGTATAGGTCAATTGGGAGTAGGTGCGATAAATCGACTCTGCACCAACCGGCAATTGTTCTGACTATGACCATGGCTATGACTTGACTCCTCTTGTTTTGTGCTTCAGAAATTCGACTAGCACCTGTGCTCAAGGAGACGTCCCCCTGTACTCGTTGGAGGCCGGGAGCGTCGCAGATATTCAGGTCAAGGACACACGCATTTTTGACTTGTACGATTTCTTATCCCCGGATCGGGCAGCAGTAAAATTCGCGAGCGCCCACAACCTCCGGCTTGTGCTCAAGTCTTCGGGACACAACACCCTCGGTGGGTTATCTGCCCGCAGCTCCTTCCTCATCCGCACCACCAGCTTCCAAAACCTGACCTTCACCGACTCCTTCCACATTGGAGCACAGGATCTCGGCCCGGCGGTCACTGTGGGGAGTGGCGCCCGTGGTCAACAATTGTACCGCGCAGGGAGGGAAAATGGTAGAGCCGTTCTTGGAGGCTCTGCAGGAACAGTGTGTATTGCCGGAGGGTATATCCTGGGCCTGGACATTCTCCTTTATCCCCGTAATTTGGCCTTGCCGCTGATGATGTGCTTGGTGAGTACCAAGTTGTGTTCGCTTGGGCAGTTGAACCTCAGTGCATTTCTCTTATCTCAAAGACTTTCATTCATTGTCGTGAGTGGAATACCGTTTTCCATCCCGACCGTGAATAAACTGCCTTGCTACTATCACGGATGAACTGACCTATTCACAGTTTTCTTTGCGCTCCGGGGCGGAGGGTCTGAAAGCTGGGGTGTCCTCGTCTCCGCAACCTTCAAGAACTACCCAACCTTCAGCGCCACCTCGACTTTCATCAGTCTTCTCGCCGAGAATAGCACCGCAGCGGGCGCGCTCGCTGCGTTCACGCGAAACATATATTTGACATGGACTTCGTCCGTAGCTCGCATTCCTGAATCGCGGACAGAAACACCACCACCGGTGCTACCACCAGGAGGCCGACATCAATGATCTGCTCTTTCAACTAGATAACGCCGCGGGAACAAACTCAGACCTGGGTTCAAGGCTTATACCGGCGGACACGTACCACAACTCGCCTGAAAAAGTGGGGCAGGCGTACAAGGGACTGTTGGATCTTGGAACTCAGGAGTACGCCGTGATTTATTTTTTCTATCTCTTCGCATCTCAAATGAGACCTGTTTTTCAGAATCTTCGGAATCGTTGTTGCTGGTGGTACGTATGCGTTTCTTGATTTTGCTTCGTTGCTAAATTTAATCACGTAAAGGCAAAGTGACGGAAAACGACTCGGCTGTGCACCCAGCATGGCGGAAGGCTAAGACTCGTGTGAATATGGACTCAAATATCAGTTTAACTTACGTCTCGTCAATGTCAATTCGTCATCCACAACTCCTCGGACGACTCCGCATCGCTCGGCGAGGTTAACACCATTCGGAAGAAATTCACCGATCACCAGCGTCCAATTCTTGAGCAACTGACTGGGCCCAGTGGCGCTTCGTACTCCAACGAAGTGGATATCTTCGAGCCTCAATTCAAGGCCACTTTCTACGGGCCGAATTATGCGAAGCTCAGCGCCATCAAAGCGAAGTACGATCCCCACATCTGTTCATTGTAGCGAAGGGAGTTGGGAGCGAGCGCTGGGACGAGTGGGCCCTTTGTAAAGTCTGAAGGCTTCCTGGCGGCTTGTGTCAAAAAAATGGCGATCTGTTCACCTCTGGTCTACAAACTAAAATTTGTTAGTAACTCCATTTGTGTCCTAATATGCAGTTGTCTCAGTCGTGGGAGAGGAGATCAAGAACTCGAACACCCAGCGCAGTAGAAATAAGACTATCACAACGTCAATGCCCATGATCAAGCACAGTAGCCAATGGGCGATAATGGCTGCTTGTTTGAAAGACTCGTTCAAGATACTTACCGCTACCTCGGCACTGGGCGAGCGCTACTACAGGTCGCGGGCGTTCAGTTTTGGCTTCTATTTTGGTCGAGGTCTCCCACTTCATACCTCTGTCCGGACTTCCCATTGTGGAATCTGAATACAGGTCTATACAGCCTGCCATTTCCGAGTAGTTGCTCAGAGACCATTCCGCCGGCCAATATAATCAGAAAAATGTCTCCGGGGATCCTCAAACTGATTATTATTTGCATTACAGTAGACGAACACCACATCGATAGTCCACAAAGGCCTAGGCAAAAACATAAATCAAAGTGGTAATGAAGCTCGACCCCAGCAATGATATCACAATTATTGCACGAAAGGCCCAGATCGGGACTTTGACATCATGCATTGGGTTCTGCACGTCCGCAAGCTGATCGTCGGACATGGAATGCCCCTCTCCTTCGCCGTGATGATCCACGAGAGGCAATTGGACAAAGCCCCCGTCGGGTATGTGCGAACCGCGAAGGATTGCGGCAGCTGTAAACGCAATGTGCAGCCTTGGCGTGTGTTGTCAGTAACGCCACAGAGGGGGGAGGTACGATCAATCATACCACAAGGAGATGAATACTGAAGTGGAATGCTTGAGGCTCAGGAATGCGAAATGAATGGTATGACGCACTGAGAGTGTTATACAGCACTACATTGAGGAAGATGGCCGAATCCACAAAGACCCAGACGGCGCTGATCTTACGTTTCGTTGAAACCTCAGAGCGGAGGATGTTGGGAAAACATGAACTTACCACGTGAAATAGAGCTCCTGCTGCGTAGAGCCATTTCCTGCCGTATGCCAGCAAGAGAACCTGAACGGGTTAGAGTGCGATCTAAAATGGATCTGCCGTGATCACGTACCACCACAAAGTCATTGGCGCCGCCCAAGACGGAGGATACGATAAAGACGAGCGATATGTTCGGAAGAGCTAGTGCGGCCGTAAAGAGGACAAAACCCCAAAAGCCGGCCAACACCAAAGAGTTTCGGACTGTGAAATTTAACAGAAGGCCGTTTATGAGTACTTCGACTTGTCTGGAGACTCTGACTCAAGTATTCAGGATCGTGATGACAGGATCATACGTACGTGTGTAAGATGGCGAACATGAACGTCTAGACCGCTGTCAGACATCGATACGGAGGTTTCTCGGAAGAAGACTCACAGTTCGGTTCGTCATTCCACGCTGATAAAATACAAGAGTGCCGAATATCGCCACAGACCTGCAAAATTAATGCATGAATGAAGAGGATGAAGGGGAAGGTCAACCCTACCAGAACCACAATATCGCAAGACGGGGATACGACCAAAAACTTCTGTATGACCGGGCCTTGGGCGAGAACAACCAAATGATGAAGGAGCCGAGAATGGGGGCAGCGATGGTCATGACCAGCATTGCATTGCGAACTGTAATTTCCCGAGGTGTTATTGTATCGTAGGAGCCGCCGTGAGGAACCACATTGTCGTCGATAACCTGGAATGAGGGGGGCATGGTGATGGTAGATCAAGACCGCCAGCTGAGCAGTTTTATAGGAGCGAACGCCGCACCTATCTATACCCCTGTCATTGACTAATTAGGAGGAATGAAAAGCTTCACAGTGTTCAATGATCTCCACTAGTGCACAAGTACTCCCTGGAGATTCACAGAATGCGTATTGCTCTGCGTAATTAACACGGTCTTCACCTCCTGGAGTCCATCAGGAAAATCTCAAACTGTTTTGAGCTTCCTCCGTAGACACTCATAGACGCTATATGTCGAATAGGAACCGTCTATGGCGTCTATGAATGTCTATCTAGGGTTATATAACTGCTCATAACGATCATTGCAATTTGGCATTTTTCTGATGTCTTCGAGTCAGAATTAGGGGAAGAAAACCCGATCAGTGTCCCGTTCTGTGGCAGTAGATTTCTGTGCGCATATTCGCCGAAGCACTGGGCATCACAATTGCGGCAAAATCTGGGATCTGTCTTTGACCAAATATGGGGAAGTCTAAATATAGGCCCAGTTGCGACGGTTTAGTTTGACCGAAAAGTAACCTTCAGCCGCTGTTGCTGCGTGCGAATAAAGGACCCACAGGAGGAGGGAGGGGGAAAGAGTGTAATTCGTCACTGCGTTATGAGTGACCCTGCCAGCCCTGACACCGGGATGCTGCGCAGCATCCCTTCCGCGGTTCGTCCAACGGTGGGCCGCCGTGGGCGTTGGGTTTGATCTTGACCATAACGGATTCGAGGGAGAGACTTTTGGCCTGGCTTCACATCACCAGCGTTGAGGAATTCGAGAACGAGAGATAAGCCTTAAAGCGCATGGGCACAGGAGAGAGACCGCCTGGAACAGAAATTCAAGAATAGCAGCAGATTACAGGGGGGAAACCTAGATAACTCCGAGAGGAACTTTTTGCGTTGAAGTCGGAGGACTGCAGACGTTCGCGAACATACTTCTGCGGAGCGTAGAGGGGATGCGACTCCGGTCAACGAAGGTGACAACCGCGGATGATAGAGCGTTTTGGTGGTAGAGTGAGGGAGTCGGCACTCAGGAGGCGTGAATTGGAGATCAGGTCATGAGCGCCTAATCAGCGCTTTACTCCTTGCCCGCCTTCAACTTCAAATGTTTTCGCGCCGATCCGAGAGTTCGACCAGACATCCTAGGCTTTTCCGTGGGGCGTGCCAAAGATCAACACGTCGCCGGGCTCAATTTGGTGGCAGGGAGGTTCATTTCCCAAGGATTGGGATCATCCAGTGAAACTATTCTTCGAAGTTCGCAGTATTCTACGCTGGCGCAGGACCAAAAGGCAGTTCACTCCGCCACCGTGATGATACATAATTGCTAAGTAGCCGTTGGGGAGGGCGGTTCAAATCCACCTGAGGACCTTCGCCAAAGGGCGGAGTTCTTGTTTTATTTTATTGGTTGGCATCATCAGAAGAGCCAACCAGATACTTAATCCAGTGACTCGACCGTTGGCAAAATCCGACACTCACGTTCTCAAAACTGAGTGGGGATTATTCTACCTACGTAATACTGCCAGGATCTACACTAACTACGGTGTACCTCATGCGTATCACAGCCTCACTCACTAGCCATCTGCGCGACACCGCATCCCCAGTTTTACTTTCTTCGCCAGCCGCAGCCGCCGGCGATGCTCCCGGCGCTGTCTTCACAATCCGGATGTTTTGAATAAACGCCGACGCAATCAGCCCAAGTCCCGCAACCGGCACACCCAACACAAACACGATCCTCAGACTCTCCGTATACGCGCGCACGACGCCCGGTATCATATCCGGCGGCAGCGCCGTGTATATCGCGGTCGGGGACTGGCGCACAATCTCCGCGGGTGCATCAGGCGCGTACTTGAGGAGGAACTTTGTGAGCTCGGATGCGAAGACGGGCTCGGCGATGCCGAGGCCGAGGGTGCCGCCGAGGAACTGCGCAAAGGTGCCCATGGAGGTTGCTTGGGACATGAGGCGGGGTTTGTCTTTGAACTCGACTCTGCGGGAGACGGAAGAAGTTAGTTGAGCAAAGGTCCCGAGGATGATGAGGGGGATGGAGAGAGGGACGCACTGGACCGCGAGAAGCGAGTTCTGCATGCCCATCCCGATCCCGATCCCACAGAGGATCTGGAACCCCGCGATGCGCGCCGACGATGAGACGGTGTTGAGCGTGTAAAGCAGGCCGGATCCAACGCCAAGGAATACTGGGGCGACGACGAGGAAGTACCAACTGCGTTACACGTAAATAAATGATAGAGGGTAGGAGTCTGCGCGGACGTACTAGTATCCAGTCTTGCCGACGATCTGGCCGGAGCTGATGATCGTTACGACGACGGCGAGCATGAAGGGGAGAAGATCGATTCCAGACTTTGTCGCGCTATGGTGTCGGACGGCCTGATAAAAGATAGGGATGTACTGCGAGAGCGGGGCCCTTCGTTAAAATAATAATGTGCGACGATGGGAGGAGAGTGCTCACGTAGGAGAAAATGAGGAGGGAGAAACGGCCAAGGAAGGAGTATAACAGGATCGCATACCTACGGATATTAGTTTTGAGACCTATGTAGGGAAGAATAGGGTGGAATGGAAGAATGAATGCTCACATCGACCGGGAATGCATAATGGACGTCGGCGTCATCGCCTTGTCGCCGAGCCATATCTCCCACGAAATGAAAGCAACTGCGAGTACGGCGGAAAAGACGAAGGACTGGGAGTAACAACATGTCAGAAAGATTCCGATGTGTGCATCAGGAAGGAATTCCCCACAATTATCACGGCTTTGTCGCCCCATGGCTTTGTGTTCCCGCCCCACTGAAGCCCCAAAACGAGTGTTGTGACGGTGGCCGCGATAAGTGCCGCACCAACAAAATCCATACGGATGAACTGATGCATGATATCGGCCCACGAGCGTTTGTTTGGATCAGAGCCAAGGGGAGGCGAAGCTTTGTGCAGGAATGTAACCGCGGCTAGGGAGACTCCGCCCACGGGGAGGTTGATCTACGGGATATCAGTCGGAATCGACGCACCATCCGTCGAGGTAGCAGACTGACAAAAAAGCACCACCGCCAAGTAACCTGCGAAAGTTAGCATCGCTGTGTGAAGATGAAAGGGACGCGCATCGCACATGATCTGTGAAGCCACCACCGATCAAAGGACCAATAATCGATGACATCCCTGTCCAAAAAAAGTTAGCCAGTCTCCGAGATGACTTGTTTCGTGTGGTCTACGAACCGAAAACCGCGCCAAAGAGACCGAACAACCTTGGACGATCTTCTAGGCGGGGTGACTTGAGCTAGGATCTGAAACATCGCAACGACTGAAGAATATGTTAGGGGGCAGCAATAGGCAATCACATTGGCCGTGACGCACAACTCCCGGCAGCTCCCATGCCAGAGACAGTCCGGCCAGCAATCAACTGGTCGACATTCTGAGCCACGCCGCACACCAGAGAGCCGACTTCGAAGATGATGATTGCGGTGACCAGAACCCACTTGGCCGCGAGTATTCGGAGAACTTGCCCGTAAAAGAGGAGGAACACCGCTGGTTGAAAGTCAGGATGTAAAGCCACTTCGATGAGGTGCAAAGACCCACTTTGCGCGAGAACGAACGACGTTGCTACCCAGCCTTATAACACACATCGGTGAAAATTAGCAAATGTTTGGAAAAGGCAAGTCTAACCTTGAAGTGTGAAGGAGTGAAAATCCTGTCAACTCGATCAGCAAAATCGCAAAGCCCAAGGGGATGCACTAACCGACGCAATGGGAGGGAGCGCCGTGGCTGGTGGGGGACCGGTAAGCCTGATTCATATCGACAACGGCGCGAGGCATACCCAAAATCGTTTGATCCAAAGCAATCAATAGCAGAGAGAGGAGCCTTGGAAGGAGTCAACGATGAAGCGCCAGCGAGAGCGAGGGGAGACTTACATCGCGACAAAGATAATAGCGAGCTTTTTGCCGGTCAGAATTGTGCTCTCGGGAGCTGGCGTGGCGCCCTTCTCCGGGGCATCCCCCTCTGCGGCGGTTTGGAGCGAGTGGTCCTGGGACGCGGCGGCTTCAACATCGGTAGCCATTGGGGATTTGGAAGAGGGAGGAAAGAAAACTGCGGGTGCGTTTGCTCTTATACATACGGGCTCTGCGGCGACGCGGATACCTTCCACATCCTATTTTGACAGCTCCGCCGAGTTTTGAGTTTTGGCAGCTCCGCCGAGTTCTGAATGCATCACAACCCGAAGGCGTGGGGGAATTTCTGTCTCTTCCCCAAGGGGTGGCGTAATTCTGGACCATCCCTACCCACTGGTGGGAGTTGATCAGGTATTCGGGGTTCTGAGAAATGAGTTATAACAGCCATTTCGACGAAGTTTTTGCATAAGTATCTCAGCCATTTCATATGATGTTCCGAATTTCGCGTAAATCAAAACCGAGAAAAACTTTGAGATGCAGAAAGATTTTCCTGGCCAAGTCTTGGATTCCCTCTGAATAGTGTCTATGCTGGTATAGGGACATATTATACCCATTCTAATATCTATCTTGCCTCGACAGCCTCCCTTACGAGTTTTACAAATGGTTAGAAATTGAGCTAGGACTTGGCCCTGATAGCGCACTGGATATCATGGCAATTTTCGAGTGTCTTGTAGCAGACATCAAACAACACGGAATAACCCCTGGTACGAATTTCCACACCGGTTGGATATGTCCTATCTATAAAAAAGGAGATCGGGCCCACGTCGCAAATTGTAGGCTGATCACACTTCTAAACGGGGATTGTAAACTTTAACAAAGGCTTTACTCATTGTGACTGGCTTAAGTTGCGCCTCAGGTCGGATCAGGCTGGCTTCATGAAAGGCTGAAAAATTGAAGACCAGGTGAAACAATTGAAACACTTGCTGAACTATGCAGATGCTGTGGAGGAAAACGGAATTGTGGTTGCTCTAGATAAGGAGAAGGCATACGTTAAAGTGGACCACGAATACCTCCTGGCCGTCATGGAACAGATGTGTTTCCCGGAAAGGTTCCGCACCCTGATCAAAATATTATACACAGATGCCAGGACACAAGTGATGATCACTGGTCATATGAGCACCCCTTTTGTTATGACGAGGGGAGTCCAACAAGGAGACCCATTGTCATGCCTCCTTTTCAACTTGGCTATCGAGTCGCTGGCTTGTTTATTGCACAGGTCTGAACTCAAAGGTATAATGTACCTGGTTCAAACCGCTCCTTGCTTATTTCTCTGTTTGCCGATGACACAACCATTTATTTACCAACACTGACTCTCGGACACAACTGTGGAACATCCTGAATCTTTGGTGCACAGCGTCAACTGCAAAATTCAACATGCAAAAGACCATCAGCCTACCTTTTGGTTCGCCGGAGTACCGGAGCCAAGTCGTGTCTGACCGAAGAATCAACCCTGGATCCCCTAAGATTTGCGAAGACCTCACCATTGTACCAGATACTCAAACCTGCCGATTCCTTGGAGCGTGGGTTGGAAATGATTTTCCATACATAACACCATGGCCAGAAATTATGGAGAAGATCTCAAGAGATTTGACATGTTGGAATACAAAGCAACAACTCTCGAGGGTCGTACGCATATTATAAACATGGTCATTGGCGGGAAAACACAATACCTAACCCGAGTACAGGGCATGCCTAGGGAAATTGAAGACAAACTGACCAGACTTCGAGATAGCTTTCTCTGGGCCGGCAAAAAAACCACATATAGCTCACCAAACCATGTGCCTTTCACTGAATGAAGGTGGAAAACAGATCGTAGACATTACATCCAGGAACGACGCCATCGATTTGTGGAACCTGAAAAAATTCCTGCGTGTTGGTGACGACCGAGAAAACTGGCCGTTCTTCGTAGAACATACAATCTTCCACTGCTGGAATCTGAGCCAATCCGACGCCAACGGCTCACTATACCATGTTTTCCTACAGAGCATCCATATCCCCTCCTGGAGAATTGCACCATTAGCATCGGACATCCAATGAATGATCCAGGTAGCCACAAAATTCTGCCTAGAGTTCACTGCTCTCTCAATTTCAAGAGATATCCAACTCCAAATGCCGATGTGAAACCATATTGCCCTTATTAAATCCAGGTTTGAAACAATTTGCAGAAAAAATGCGGTGAAGTGCCTATGACGCAACCATGGCACACGGAGTGTGGCGAACACCCTCTTAATTTCAAAACGCAAGACAACCTTATTCAGACAGCCACATGTTGTTAACCCCTCTGAGATTGGACGCAAAAACTGTGGTCGCCCACCTTGCTGTCGAGATCGGATTGAATACAGGTGTGAGAATCCGGGAGAATGGATTGAGACTGCTAAGATCTTACTGGAATGCATTCATCCCAAATGGGACCCCCTGATTGCAAGCAATGACTTATGTGATGTCCTCAAGCTATCCGAGTTAGAGAAAGCAGGAAACGATGGTAGTTGTAACGATCCTGATGCACGACTGACCTTTGATCCGTGCTTCCGCCTGACAGACCTTTCCCACGGTTTCCGAATTTTTGCCTTTGAGGAGCACACATCCCAACTCTCAACATCCCCGTTCATATGAAATTTTGGACAGATGGATTTGACCAAACCTTGCCAAAACATTCCCGAAACGTAGTCAAAATAAAAATTGTCGAACCGGTCGGGGATTGACATCACCAAATGTCACAGGGGGCAAACATAGCTGCACTTGTCATAAACGCATCCGACAGGCATGCGCAACGTCTTCGCTGCGTCTTTGCCACTAAGTTTAGGTAATTGAGAATTTCCTTGTCGTGGGTTCAATTATACCTAATGTCATCTTTTCATCTTTAGGCCTAATGTGTCCAAGGCACAAAGCTGGAGAACTTCAGGCCAGAAAAAATTGCCATGTACATTTTTGTGCTCCATACTGTATGTGCACCCCGACAAATAACAGAATTTAATGGACCAGTTTACAGCCCTTTGCGGAACTTAGGGCGCAGGCTGTTTTTTTTTTTTTTTTTTGGGTCCATTTTCAACAATATGCTCGGTGTGAGCTCAAATCTCAGCCGATTTTCTTGAAAATATAACCAATCGATTTGCATGGCGATTCCGGAGGGCATATCGGGCCGGTATTTTTGTTAGCATCATTTCAGTTACTATATATGGAATTTTCGGTGTTTTTATACATCACCACTGTAGCGCTGTAGATATGGCCCCGGGAAACTTAAGTTTTTGTTTTGAAACACTAATGACCATTCCAGAGGGCATCTCGAAGCCAGAATTTGTTTGTGATCACCGCATAGCATAAACAATGCACTTCAATTATATGATGAATTTAAATACCCCTTTTGATTTACTGGAGGGATTAAAAACGAATTCTGGCTTCGAGATGCCCTCGGGAATGGTCATGAGTGTTTCAAAACAAAAATCTAAGCTTCCCGGGGCCATATCTACAGCGCTACAGCGGTGATGTATAAAAACACCGAAGTTTCCATATATAGTAACTGAAATGATGCCATCAAAATACCGGCCCGATATGCCCTCCGGAATCGCCATGCAAATCGATTGGTCATATTTTCAAGAAAATCGGCTGAGATTTGAGCTCACACCGAGCATATTGTTGAAAACGGACCAAAAAAAAAAAAAACAGCCCGCGCCCTAAGTTCCGCAAAGGGCTGTAAATCTGTTGATGCACTCACTTGTGACCTCATAATTATATGTAAATACATCCCTCTGTCTCCTACTTCTACCATCCCATGCAGCCTCTGAAACACTTTCCAACACCTGAGAATTTTCCCTGTGTTTGCTATTTATCATGGTTTATTGCTCTAATTTTACTGAAATTATATGGTTTGCCATCCAGCAATTCCAGATGAGAAGTAGCCTCAGAATCCTCGGACTTTGGGTTTCAGGCCCAATTAACTGGGGTGGAACAAGTACTCTGCTGGTATTGTACCATGATATGTCTTGTGCAGTGAAAGTTTGTTAATATTTGTGGTCTATATCAGACTTTTCAGAAGATATATTGGCAATGGTTGTACCGTGGGTGTGAGCCTTTGATCATTCTGAGCTGACTTGAGATGATTTTTTGTTATTGCACTTTGCACTCATTCGATAACCAGCACCTTGCATCTGTTCACACAAATTAAAAAACCTGCACCTATCACATCAACTGCTTGACATGTCAGGAATGCATGGTATACATTCATTTATGTTGCACTGAACTGCAAAGTACACATAGTATGAATGGTCATGAATCCCCCAATTGTGAAAGCCCAGAATATAAAAGATGATGTTGGACGGGATTGAACCCACATCAAGGAAATTCTCAATTACCTAAGCTTACTGGCAAAGACGCAGCGAAGACGTTGCGCATGCTTGTCGGATGCGCTTATGACAAGTGCGGCTATGTTTGCCCCCTGTGTGTGGAAAAAGCTTGCAACCGAATATAAGTGCTTGCGATCCTTACAATCCGTACAATCTTCACAATTATTGCGAACCAACTCGTGAGCGCAGATATCCGAACGTAACCGGGTGTGGTGATCGTTGATAAGACAATCATTGTGGAGATTTTGGCGGCAGATGAGGTCTTGTATGCGGTTGCAAGCACAGGTATAGGCAAAAAATATCCTGGGCTTTAAATTTTCGTGGTTCTCGTATATTTCTTATGGTCGCAGCCCAATGAACAAATGGGACGGGAAAGAAATCAATTATCAGCTAAACTACTTGGCATATACATTGGTCTCATCTCCTGCACGTACCTAAAACGGGACTCTCGAGCAAACCAGACACCAGGGGAGATCTGAAGGCCGTGGAGTTTGGAGCCTGAAACCCAAGAGCCCGGAATATTTGAAGTATAGAAGCGAGGGCTTGAACGTACAACTTGAATATATATTTGAGCGATGGTGTTGGGTGCCAAATGCTTGAAGATCAACTTGCGCGTCCGGAGATGAGTGCAATGCCGCTAATGCTTCTGAAGTAAAGTTTGCCATTTGAAGGGGGGTGCCGCTTGGAAGCTGTCTTGGGATGGCTGGGTCGTTGTGTCTTGCCCACAATTTTGCGAGCTTGGGGTGGGGAGCTTGAGGAATGCAGCTTGAGGCACGCAGCTTGAGGAATAGACGGAAAGTGAAGCTATTGCTGATGGAGGCCGAGATTCAAAGCTATTGAGACCGCTGGCCTTGAGGCCTTGAGGCCTAGCGTGAAGCTTGAGGACGAAGGTGGGGGAAAAAGAGAGACACAGATGGAAAGCAAGACGTCAAAGTCACGATCACGCAGCCACGCACGGACCATCGGAGGTCGGAGTTTCGGATATATCGGTTGCCGCCTGGCTGGGCCCCACAAACTCGAAGGAAGTAAGCACGGCCGAGTCGCTGTTTAAATGAGGAGGGGCCATAAGTCTTGGATTGAATGAAGTCGGCGAGAAACCGGAGGTAACTGCATCGAAGTCTGAAGATGATAAAAAAGACGAGGGGTAGCGAGGGGTGCAGCAGACTTGGTGCAGACACAAAAGATAAGAAGGGAGGAGAGGGGTTGGGATTGGGTTGGGAGGAGAAAATGACCAGAGGGATTTGCTCTGATGTGGTTCACCATGCCTTGCGGGCCTGCCCTTTGCCCCACATCAATTTTTTCCGGTTCAACGCCATTCTCACTGGGCACCCAACAATTATTGCGGCAGACGAGAGGCCAGCAACAATTGTGAGATGGTTGCGAGCGCTCGTAAGGGATTGTGATCGTCACCATTATTGTGATGGAATCGTGATCCCCGTCCCGGCTATACCAGTTTTTTGTCCACATTTGGTGATGGATCCCATCATTATCGCTGATTCACTTATACTCGCTGCCGAAATAAGTAACTGCGTCATGTGGCTGTGGCAATTTGATCTCTTTGCATTAAGTTGATAATGTTGAAGCAAATATAGATGCCAATGACTTGAAACATTATAGGATTAAAGTATAGATGTAGGGCACTACAGGTACAAAATTAAAAGGGGATATGACCACCTTTTGCAGCCACCACGGCGTTAACACGATCATTCATCCGTGATGTATGCTTTCGGACATCGTCGTCCGTTAGACTCTCCCATGCCTCCAACAATGCTGATTTAAGCTCTGCGATGGATGAAGGGGGATGACGCCGAGCCCGTATGATCCTTTTCAGGTCAGCCCAAAGAGGTTCAATGGGGCTTAGATCAGGAGAACATGCGGGGTGTGGAAAGAGGGTGATGCCAAGGTGTGCCAAGTGGTTGAGCGTCGATTTGCTGACATGTGCCGCTGCGTTATCCTGCTGGAATACAATGTTGGGGTTGGTTTGCTTCTCCTGTGTGTAAAAATCCACAAGAACCCTATCAATGACCTGCTCCTGGTATCTGGTGGAATTCATTCCACCGCCCTTCCCTCCCAGATACTCCAGCACAACAAGTGGTTCCTTCTTGCAGTTCATGATGCATCCCCACACCATAACACGAACATTTGACTGCTTGAAGGTCGGGACTACACAGTCCTCATGATAGACTTCATCTGCACGCCGTGTCACGTACACAGTACCCTTGGCACCGCCGATGTAGACATAGCACTCATCCGACCAAATAACAACATCCCAATCCTGTGTCCTATGATTCCTCCCCCAGCGTGCACGGGCTCTGCGATGCTCGGGACGAAGGTATGGGACCTTTCTTCCCTTCCTACGATGGTAACCTTGTGCATCCAGGATGGTGCGCACGGCAGTATCGCTGATTGGCGGCTCGACGTCGTTCCCGACATCGGCAAGCGGTTTGCGACGGTTTTTACGCGCGTCGCGGACAACTTGGCGTTTTGTACGATCGGTAACCTTCCGAGGACGCCCAGTGCGCGGTTTGCCGGCTGTGGAACCGGTTTCCGTATATTTTTTGACGATATCTTGTGCAGTCCGGATGGGGACATTTTCCTGATCTGCGGCTTCTTCGCACGATAGGCCAGCCTTGACAGCCCCAATGACTCTGTCGCGTCGGGAGGGGCTGTGTCGGCGGTATGCACTGCGAACGGGTGGCATGAGACGAGAGTATTGGTCGAAGAAGTAGGCAAGAACGCGTCAACAAAACATGGTTGACAGCATGGCACATGATATGACGCAATTACTTATTTCGGCAGCGAGTATAGAGTGGCCTCAAGGGTACGCACACACATTGATTGCTGGAACTTGCCTGGAATTTCAGTAGGTTCTAGCAACATGGCCCACCTTTCTTGAGTCAACATCAGAAGCGCTAACCGGGTACTTCATCCTTTCAGTCGACCACTGACAGAATTCGACACTCACGTTCTCAAAACTGAGTGGGGATTATTCTACCTACTTAATACTTCCAGGATCTACACTAACTACGGTGTACCTCATGCGTATCACAGCCTCACTCACTAGCCGTCTGCGCGGCACCCTTCTCCACATCCCCAGTTTTACTTTCCGCCCCAACCGCAGCCGCCGGCGGTGCTCCCGGCGCCGTCTTCACAATCCGGATGTTTTGAATAAACGCCGACGCAATCAGCCCAAGTCCCGCAACCGGCACACCCAACACAAACACGATCCTCAGACTCTCCGTATACGCGCGCACGACGCCCGGTATCATATCCGGCGGCAGCGCCGTGTATATCGCGGTCGGGGACTGGCGCACGATCTCCGCAGGCGCATCGGGCGCGTACTTGAGGAGGAACTTTGTGAGCTCGGATGCGAAGACGGGCTCGGCGATGCCGAGGCCGAGGGTGCCGCCGAGGAACTGCGCGAAGGTGCCCATGGAGGTTGCTTGGGACATGAGGCGGGGTTTGTCTTTGAACTCGACTCTGCGGGAGACGGAAGAAGTTAGTTGAGCAAAGGTCCCGAGGATGATGAGGGGGATGGAGAGAGGGACGCACTGGACCGCGAGAAGCGAGTTCTGCATGCCCATCCCGATCCCGATCCCACAGAGGATCTGGAACCCCGCGATGCGCGCCGACGACGAGACGGTGTTGAGCGTGTAGAGCAGGCCGGATCCAACGCCGAGGAATACTGGGGCGACGACGAGGAAGTACCAACTGCGTTACACGTAAATAAATGATAGAGGGTAGGGGTCTGCTCGGACGTACTAGTATCCGGTCTTGCCGACGATCTGGCCGGAGCTGATGATCGTTACGACGACGGCGAGCATGAAGGGGAGAAGATCGATTCCGGACTTCGTCGCGCTATGGTGTCGGACGGCCTGATAGAAGATAGGGATGTACTGCGAGAGCGGGGCCCTTCGTTAAAATAATAACGTGCGACCATGGGAGGAGAGTGCTCACGTAGGAGAAAATGAGGAGGGAGAAACGGCCGAGGAAGGAGTATAACAGGATCGCATACCTACGGATATTAGTTTTGAGACCTCTGTAGGGAAGAATAGGGTGGAATGGAAGAATGAATGCTCACATCGACCGGGAATGCATAATGGACGTCGGCGTCATCGCCTTGTCGCCGAGCCATATCTCCCACGAAATGAAAGCAACTGCGAGTACGGCGGAAAAGACGAAGGACTGGGAGTAACAACATGTCAGAAAGATTCTGATGTGTGTCAGGAATGAATTCCCCACAATTATCACGGCTTTGTCGCCCCATGGCTTTGTGTTCCCGCCCCATTGAAGCCCCAAAACGAGTGTTGTGACGGTAGCCGCGATAAGTACCGCACCAACAAAATCCATACGGAGGAACTGATGCATGATATCGGCCCACGAGCGTTTGTTTGGATCAGAGCCAAGGGGAGGCGAAGCTTTGAGCAGGAATGTAACCGCGGCTAGGGAAACTCCGCCCACGGGGAGGTTGATCTACGCGATATCAGTCGGAATCGACGCACCATCCGTCGAGGAAGCAGACTGACAAAAAAGCACCACCGCCAAGTAACCTGCGAAAGTTAGCATCGCTCTGTGAAGATGGAAGGGGCGCGCATCGTACATGATCTGTGAAGCCACCACCGATCAAAGGGCCGATAATCGATGACATCCCTGTCCAAAAAAAGTTAGCCAGTCTCCGAGATGACTTGTTTCGTGTGGTCTACGAACCGAAAACCGCGCCAAAGAGACCGAACAACCTTGGACGATCTTCTAGACGGGTGACTTGAGCTAGGATCTGAAACATCGCAACGACTGAAGAATATGTTAGGGGGCAGCAATAGGCAATCACATTGGCCGTGACGCACAAATTCCGGCAGCTCCCATGCCAGAGACAGTCCGGCCAGCAATCAACTGGTCGACGTTCTGAGCCACGCCGCACACCAGAGATCCGACTTCGAAGATGATGATTGCGGTGACCAGGACCCACTTGGCCGCGAATATTCGGAGAACTTGTCCATAAAAGAGGAGGAAAACGGCTGGTTGAAAGTCAGGATGTAAAGCCACTATGATGAGGTGCAAAGACCCACTTTGCGCGAGAACGAACGACGTTGCTACCCAGCCTTAGAACGCACATCAGTGAGAATTACCAAACGCTTGGAAAAGGCGAGTCCAACCTTGAAGTGTGAAGGATTGAAAATCCTGTCAAACAGATGAGCACAATCTCAAAGCCCAAGGGGATGCACCAACCGACGCAATGCGAGGGAGCGCCGTGGCTGGGGGGACAGGTTAGCCTGATTCATCCCCACAACGGCGCGAAGCATACCCAGAATCGTTTGATCCAAAGCAATCAATAGGACGGAGAGGAGCCTTGGAAGGAGTCAACGAGGGAGCGCCAACAAGAGAGAGGGGAGACTTGCATCGCGACAAAGATAATAGCGAGCTTTTTGCCGGTCAGAATTGTGCTCTCTGGGGCTGGCGTGGCGCCCTTCTCCGGGGCCCCCTCTGCGGCGGTTTGGAGCGAGTGATCTTGGGACTCTACGTCGGTGGCCATTGGGACGAGGGGGTGGGGAGAAAACTGCGGGTACGTTTGCTCTTTTAACGCGGCAGATGCCCACGCGCCCTAGCGGCGACGCGGATAGCTTCCACAAGCTTACGGAATCATAATTATTCGTCATCGTGCGACTTGTGAAGATCACAATTTGACCAGAAGCGGACAACGGGCCGGCGGATGTTTGGTGATGCGTACATGCACCACCACACCTCTCTCTCGCTCTCTCCCTCCACCAACGTTTGCCATTCGCATCGGCGGCATCTTTGCTCCACGGGAAGAAATCTATTTCTCACATTCACTGGTAGCCTTATGAATCAGCTGTAGCTTGATCTCGAGCGAGATCGTCACGTCTCACCTTCGCAGGCCACTCGAAAGTGCTCCGTTTGCTTCTGCGCCGATAATGAAGACAAATTAGCTTGAACCCCGACTCCCGCGTTCTCGGATATTACTCATATCTGCCAAAATGTCTCCTGGCGTTCACAAGTGCTCAACACCTCGTGCTTGGAGTGCCACTACTTATCGCACACACTGGCCCGAAAGCTGCTCAGCGGCGCGAATTTGTCCACCACCAATCATTGCCCACTGCAAATGTTTATAGCGCTTTCCTACCAGACCCCGTCCAACCGCCCGTATTCATCCCTTCGCCACGTCCGGTGCAATCCTACATCGGCCGAATTTCTTCAAAGTGTGTGAACATACATCGCTGCGTATCTCCACGCGCATCGATACCTATGCCCCAACCATTCCGATATATCCTACAGCCTACACTCGCGGCTGTGATTCACATGACGTCCAGTTCCCCCAACATTCATCCAACTTCACACAAACTTTGAGTCCTCGGTCATATACTGCTGCGTATTCAGGTCTCGCATTTCGATCGCATGTCATACGGATTTCCTTGGATCTACCCAGGCTGCTGATTTCTCCCCATTCTACACCCCCCTCTTCACTGCGGTGAAAGCCCTTCACCGCTTCTACCTCACCCGGACCTTGCACGTTACGTGGACTCGTAGCTTCCACAAAACAGATGGCTTCTGACGCCGATCACTCCGTCCCTGAACGCAACACAAATGGCAGATCCGACTCTCGACGGTTCCTCCTCCGGACTTTGTAAGTGCAACATTATATTACCACCCTTTCGCCTTCATACAGTCGTGTTTCATATATCTTGTTACATACACGCCGGTGGCCGGGGAAAAGACCCAAAGAATCCACAACAACTCCACAGCCGAATGTCCCCGGAGCGGCTCGAACGCCTTCTCCTCTCCCGATGTACGCACAGACGCTTTATGACCGATGAGTGATTTCTCAACGGCTGGAGCTGCACCTTACACTTGTAGGGAAGTTTCAGAGGCGTTGAATAGCTATGCTCAATATCTTCCCCCCATCCCAAAGTATTTTCTCAGAGACGACTTGCCTGCTTCAGGAAGACCGCAACTATGGCCCGCTATGAAATGACTATGAGGCACTATGGAGCACTTGACAGTACTGCATAGTGCCATAGTTTTCATGGCGAGTTTTCTTGATGCGTGACGGTGTGCTGCAATTCAGGCTTCCCATTTATTTTCATCGCCCCTTTGTTTCACCCAACTCAGACTATTGCAGACCCGATGAACGCATGCAGCGCACCCGCATTCAATGGTCCTTCTAGCAAAATTTAGCTTGTCACGGGTAACCCCTTCGATTCGAGATCGGAACTTGGTACCGTCCCGCATCTTTCCTTTTTAACTTTTAACCTCGCCGATCCATATTAGCTTCTCACCAATGCCTTTTTTGAGAGATATCCCTGCGCGGAAGGTCTGAATCCACAGTTTATTCTATGACACCGGCCTTTGGGAAGCAAAGCCATGGGGCTTTCGAATAGTACACCAGATTCAAATTGGTGAGAATTTTATCTGGCCTACATCAAACTAATTCCAGTCTGAGCTCATCAGCACACTCAGACTTGGACCTCGACCAGACTCCCGGCGTCCAACAGCTCTTGAATCGTCATATTGACAAAATACTGGGTGCCCTGTCCAGGCTGGCCGAACCATCCAGCGATCTCCCCGAAAGCACCGTCAAATTCTTCTGCACCTGATATACATGGTACGCAGCGGGCGACCCAAGACTGGAGGGTGGCAACGAGCGCTGCGAGAACGGCGTGTCGGCCGGCGCGAGGAACATGCCACGCGTGCTCCCGAATCGGTCGAGCTGCATGCCAGGCAGGAGGAGTTGGGTTCCCTCAATCGGCATGTCGGATATCGAGAGCTGAAATCCGTTGAACGGAGGGAATTGGTAGGATCCGTTGGGGAACGTCCATTTTGTGAGGAATTCGCCTGGGCAGAGGCCACCCAGGCGGTGGTAGTGGTTCAACAACGGGGCGAGCGGGCCAGTAGTGGGGAGGCTGTCGGGGCCCAGGCGGACGTCGCCACACAGGAACTGGCTATCGGTGAAGTTTGTGCCCCGACAGTCGCAGGCAGGCTGATGTGCAATCAGAAATGCGACAGCAAGGGGAATAGGATGGATATACCGGCGGCAGAGCCACAGCAGCGGGGATAATTAACAGTGCAAGGGCGGCAACGACATGAATAAGATAGAAAGCCATCGTCAGAATCGATACAGCGGTGGATTTTCTACCACTGACGAAAGTGAAATCTCCGTAACTCCTGCTGCAAAAGTTCTGTGATCTTATAGCGGTTGGGGTGATATATTTGAGTGACACCGGAGACACGGCGGCTTTGCTAGTTCGGAAGACAGTTTCTTTCCGCAAAGAGCGGGAAAATGTCCTTCGCAATATCTTGGATGAGATGAAAGGTTACAGCATCCAACAGTCACCGAACTCACGCTCCGGGGTTGGAATATCTCCTGTGGCGAGAAAGTCGTCCTTTGGACCCAGAGGGATCGTAGAGCGTTCAACTATCTGGGTTGAAAGTAAAATATTGATAACTTCTGGACTTTTAGAATAGTCTCTCATTTCAACGAGCGAGCCCACGGCTGGATTCGCTGCTTCTTACTAGTACAGGAGAGCTTCTGCAGGTTCGCATGCAGTCGGGGGCTTCGGGACTTCCGTGCAAGCTGTCGGTCGTGGTCGGGCTAATGCCCTGACCTTCATTTCGGGACCATTTCGTTGGGATCAGTACCACGTTTTCCCATCATTGCTGAAGGGGTTGAAGCGTCCCTCATTTCTAGGCACTTGGTCTTTGATGGGTAATTTCAAAGTTTTGGAAACGGGACAAAACCATGCATAGTGCAAGGAGGAACAAGTCGATGCCACGTGGCTGCGTCGCTAGATCGCGGTTGAATCTGGCGCCACAGGCGAAAATCGCCGAACACGAGACGGACAGTGCGCAGCTAAGGCGCTGGCTGTGTCGTTCTCATCAGTACAATGTCTAATCTTACTACCATAACATTGCGGCGGCGGAAATCGAACGTCTAGAGTCACTGTCGCAAAGCGAGATTGCCGGACAGTCGCCCGTACCATCCGTATGCGCTGGAAGAACGATACTCACATGTACATCCGTCATAATGGCTGCCCAACTGGGATGAGTGGATTTGCATGCACAATTGAGTGATTCATGAGGTTGCTAAGGATTCTGCATGCAGTTGCAAATACTGTCCAGGGAAAGATTCAGCAAGCAAAGCTAATATGAGATGCAAAACAACATCCGGCCCAGGCCTCGGATTCGCGGTCGACCGTGGCGTCTTTGCATTGCGAGAATTCAATAAGTCTCCATGACTGAAACAACCGCATGTAGCAAAATTATAATCGGGTACAGAGCTCTCCTTTCACGGCTGAAAGGCGGCGAAAGAGAGACGACAAACATTCATCTAGCAGGTAAATCTAGTAAACTTACCCGCCGAATAATGTTCAGGAGCGGTATTTTCAGAATCTGCTCCAGAGTAGGCTAGGATTTAAGTACGAGTACAGCTTAGTAACTTGAAGAGTCGCCTCGGAGTTTGAACACCTTCCAAAGCTCTTAATGAAGGCGCCGTCCTTTTACAGATACGAATTTCGATCAGTATGAGGCGCTCAGATTTTTTTCGTGGATTTTACCGCAGGTAACGAGGGAGCTCTGAGCATTTCTTTTCGAGGTTTTTGGGCGATACTTGATGGAGCTGATCGGTTAGCGGTTGCCAAGGCGTTTCAATTTCAAACTCCGAGGCGGCTGTACTAACTGCAGCCCACGTGATCTGAACGACTATCTTCAGAAATTTCACGCCCGGTAGACTGGAGAGGCTGAAACGAGCCAACTCCGGAGTCCAATACAAGCCGGAGCCACCCGTCTTGTCGCAGAATCGCAGCAAACGGGAGCATGAGTCGACAAATCGCCGCCAGAATTCACTCAGGGATTTGGCCATGGGAGGCAAATGGGACTCCGAGCCTTTATGGGAGGACGGGCTCGCCACAAAAGCGGATATGGAAGAGCCGATCACCGAGATTTCCGAGCTCCGATGGACTCGGACTCCACTGCCAAGCAGCGCCAGCTTTCATTCTCTTCGACCAGCATCGGGTATTTCTCTTCATCTGAGCGGCGACTACATATGGGTCTCAGTGGTCGATCTGGCTTTTTTCCTTGCCTAACGTGCCCTACACTGCTCCGGCCACAACGAGGAAGCTTGGAGGGCAATGGGCATCCTCAAGACACAGTGACACTCCCACAGTCGAGACCTGCTTGAGACTGGGGGCTGCGATTGTAGGCGGAACAGCGCTCCCGAGTTCGCTTAGAGGGGGGAAGCCACAGTTTCGGATCCTCTCCCAACTTCCGCTGTGTCGCTCACTAGCTTGGCCAAACCTTGGCTCGGATGTGCATTTCTTGATCATTCAAATTCCGTGCGTCAACCGCTGGAGGACTCCGTGAGCTCCGCTGTCTCGCATGCCCATTCGCGTGATTTCGGTCCCGGATCATCTTGACCCTATATTCTGCGACACGGTGGGAATGTGCTAGCCTGCGATCGTAGCTCTTGGGCTCTTTTTGACAGGGAGGCTCTTGAAATTTGCTTCGGTCAACTGTCGATCTGATCTTGTCAAGTTCCTCGTATCGTTCCCCGACGATTTCCCAGAGCAATGGATCACAGAACTTCTTGGTGAAGGCCGCGAGTCGAGGATTTGAAACCTTGCTCCCGTCCAGTTTCATGCTTTAGTCTGAAAAATCCTTCAGGGGCTAGATACTACTGTAGCGTTTCGACCAAAGGTTCACTATTTTGAGAATTTTTAATCACCGAGATGACCGAGAAATTTTCTTCTGAATTAAAGCGAATTTTAAACACATCAAACAAATCTCCTGAACGTTTCGTCGAAACACTACTGCAGTACAGTAGCTGGATATCACGACGATATCGCAAGTCACCCCCAAATTCGAGATGACCCACGATTGTCGCCGGAGCAGTTCACACGACTATGTGGATCCGCGTTGTTACGACCACCCCGACCCTGAAGACCGGTTCCCAGGCTAGCGACATTCAAATAGGTACTGAGGTTTGTCCGTGTCTTCTCAATTCCCCAGCATGTTTAATAGATGATGCTCGACGCCAGTGACCCTCTCGTTCAGTTTAAAAGTGAGTAACTCTTTCTTTCGTGTCAGCCTCGCTTCACAATCAATATCCAGTTACTTCCGTGACATGCAGTTTTATTGCTCTGGGGGCTACAATCTACCGGTGTGCCTGCCGTCCTCCATCTGAATTTTCCTCATCCCTTGCTAGACTGTACAAACGACGCGGCAGGTTTGGGGCTGACGATGCTTCGGCGCTGATAGCATCTATGGCTCTCGTTATCCAGGTGGTCGGCGTGTTTCTGCACGTGATTGTTCCGGGTAGGCCACCGGTGAATACACTGACCAAGAGCTGCAGGGCCCGGGCTCGAATCATTTATCCAAGACAACACGGGTAGCAGGTAGATGACTGTTCCCGAAACGTCCCTGGCATATCTGACTTTTGGCTAAAATTCATTCCACAGCGTTCTATTTGACGGGCACAACATTTTATATCGTCGTCTGGTATGTCGTTACTACAAGAATGTCGCCGAATAGTCTCACTAATTCGGCAGCTGTAGGGCGTCGCGGCTGAGCATTCTGTTCAGTATTATCCGGATCGATCCATGCACCAAAAGACGCAAGCGCCTGATCTGGGTCTCCGCAGCATTTGGTGCCGCCTTATTATTCTTGCTTTCCCAACTGTTTTGGGTATGCGAGGAACACTCCTCCTGGAAGGATTCTCGAACCCCACAGTGTGAGTTGCCGCTACAAGTTGCCATCTGTCAGATCGTCAGTAAGTGCCCACAACTTCAGCTTTTAGAGAGTTCCTCACGTTATATCGGTAAAAGCGGATGTTAGCGCCGACATGATCTTGCTGTTCGCCCCATTGCCATTGTTTCGCAACCTACTGAACAAATCCCTCGGTCATAAATTAACCCTCATCTTCTCGACTTGCGTGGCGACCACCATTGTATGTTCACGTTGTGTGGTCGAAGTAAGATCCAACTCTTGACAGGTTTCGATTGTCCACGCCGCCTTCATTCTTCGAGGCGACCACGTCAAGGTCACGATCTCAACGCTGGTCGAGGTGCGATTCTATGATCCTTGAACTTGCTTTGTTCTGATACTCGAGTATTTGGCCAAAATACTCAGGACTGTCTCGGCCTGTTTGTTGCGAATATTCCGGTGATGATAACGACAACGATAGATATTGTCGGTGACGCAGACCGGTCGCAGACGAGACGGACGGCCCGGTTCACCACCATATTTTGGCCTGGTGAAAGCCAAACAACAACAGAAGAAACGGAACTGTACACAATCCGCGAAGAAGGCCCCGACGGGCCAATTTCGTGCGCCAAAGCAACGGATGACCCACCACCGTGTGCCACCGCAGAGAAGGCTCTATCCACACAACGTGTCCTTGTCTCCATTCCCCCGATCCCATCGACTCATGCATGACTGTAGCAAGTGCCAAGTAATCCTACCGAATTAGATCTTTTGTGTTCGTTATATGGAATCGGGCCGAGGAAGATTAGAGTTCCCTACATATCGAGAGCCACGGTGAGCTAGTTTGCTCTAGCTGGTTTAGACTGGAAGGGTGCTCCGTACTGTCCCTCGCCGTAGAATGGAGACAAGAGGACCACAGATCGACCAATCCAGTTTCAGGTACGCGACTATTGAGCATTCATCCTGTCTATGTCCATCAAACCCTGGGCGGCTCCTAATGAGACATCTTACACTCGCTCCACTTTATAGCCCTGCCATTGCATATAAAGCGAGAACGTAGCACCGTGAGTGGTCCAGCTTCAACATGACTTCACTGTCTTTCATATTCTCTGTGCTTGCAACCACCGCCAGTGACTAGTCTCGTCGCTGCGTAGAACCTTGCGACCTGCGGCACTGCGAATTACGACTCAACTAAAGTTCGTTTGTGCTCTCGTCACGATTTCCCCCCCACCCTAAGGCACATTTTCCCCTAGTACACTTGCTACGGCGGTGAGTTCCGTTCTCCTATCGTCAACAATGGGAGTGTATACCAGAGATACGGAGAGGACTGTTACTCTACTGCAGAGTACAGGTACTTGTCTTGTTCCTTCGCATCGTTGACAATTCATACCCGTTAAATAGCCGCAGCTGCATCGACGGCGACTTCCTGTGTCCAATCGGTACCGCGAAGTGCAGAGACACTTGCTACAACCAGTACAAGTATGCATCCCTCTTCCAATAGAGAAAAATCAATACTAATGTTCGGATACTATAGCTGCTTCGACGACAACTTGTTTTTTTGTGTGGAAACTTTGGGATCAACCAAGTGTGTAACTCGCAGGGCTGCTTCCAGTCGCCGTGTTGTACTGGTTTGATTTCCATCGCAGATCACTGTCTCAATCCGTGCGACTTTGAGACTCTGAAGCAGGACAGGAGAAAGGGCTTTGTCTCGGGATTCCAACTTTCGGTGTACTACTACCTCGCTTCAAACAGCCGCACTTACATAAGTCTAATCAGGTAATATAATAATCGCGTACATACATCCGTTGAAAGGGCTGCTCGGCGCCTAAGATATTTTGGAAGTGGATTTAGAATGGGCTGCGTAAAGTGTCACGCCGGCATACCGCTTCGTGAGCACCAAGGGGTACCACTCACCGTGACTCGCACTGCCCAAATGGATCCACGGAGTGCAACAGATCGCTCTCATGCTCACTGAGAACCGCCGCATCGAAGCCTTCCTCCCGCAGCATTTCTATCGGAGTCACGATTGAAAGGCCGGGGCGGTAAACACGGAGACGCGCGAGGCAGGCGGGACCCAGACGACGCGGATCCGGACTCGGCTGGAAGCGGGACCGCGCCATGACGAGGAAGGGGTGCGCGGGGAGTTCCCTGGGGAAGCAATATTCGTATATGAAAGAGGTGAGTTTGGGGACGAGGTTGGATTCGGCGGGGGCAGGCGATAGGGCCATCGCGGTAAATAGCATGGTAGGTGCTCGTTTATCATCCGCCGCACCATCGATCATGAGATGGGTGAGGTTGGGAAGACCGCGTAGGGCGGTTATGAGTTCGGCGCAAATCGTGCAGTTGAATAAAACGAGGTTTTTGATGGTGCAGGAAGATCGGTGGACGAATGGGAGGAGGTAGGGATGGTGTCCTCTGTGGTGAATATGAGGGATAGATCTTCGAGCACCGGTGCTGTGAGATATTGGAGAAAGCTAAGTCTTTCGAGCGAGAGTCGACGAAGTGCGGAAGGACGACAATGGGGTGTGCATAGAGGTCCAAGGTCGTGAATGGGTAGCTGAAACCTATTCCACAATCTACGAGATTTGGAGCAGACGTCAGAATCTCGAGCTGGCGCTCCGGGGCGTATGACGCGCGATAATGCGTGATTTGTCCCCAGGGGATGATGATACGCCATGCTCTTGTGCTAAAGTGCGAATTCGTGAGGATAGCTCTACGCAGATTCACAGTCCAGGAAAAGACATCTGGGAACTGAAGACCTTTACCCACTTTCACGGTTTCTAAACCACGAAGATTGCCGTTGATGGGCTGCAGCCAGTCGAGCACGATCGGTAAACGAATAAAAGGGGCACCTTGGAAGGATAAGATGCGCCAACGATTGCAATGAGGGAGCACCAAATCCAACAAGCGCGTATCGACTTTGCTTTGCACGCTTCGCCAATAAATATCCAATGGCGCATTGGAAGATCGGATGAGTTGATTTTCAATTTTGGACAGCAGGGAATGACCGCCTGTAGAAGGCAGAGAAGAGGGGATAAAGATAAATGACCAGAGAAGCGGACATGCCAGAGCGCACTGTCTCCAAGCTCGACAGACCTGACTGAGATGCCAGGGACTTGGAAACTTATCGTTCTCTGAAATCCAGCGTGTTGAATCCGCATCCTCCTCTACAACACGATTCGACACCGTCGAGGCGAGTATATCAAAAATCAATTCGGGATGCACCCGCCGGACTAGGGAAAGTATAGCCCTATGGCGAAGAATGTGCTCTGCGAGATCGTCGCGCCTGCGATCAACCGGAATGGGTGCAGTCTCTAGCTGATCGAGCTGGGCTCGTCCGTCCGAGATGAGGGCTCGATCAGCTAGAGACTGCGTCCGTCCGAGATGAGGGCGCGGATGAATGGGATGTCCGATTCCAGAGGAGGGTCGTTGCTTGACAGTAGGTGAGTAAAATCGGGCCAAGAGACGACAGCCTGTGTGGCGCCTGAGGGGGATGCGAGTGTCGTGGATGCCAGCGATAGTTTCGGCACAGGTTTCAGACATGCTATAGGACGATTGAAACTCCGCACAAGAGCTGGATTGGCCCATACCTCCAAAGCGTTGGTGGGCTTAGACTCGTCACGGCTGTCAAAACGTAGGCATGTAGCGGATCAGGCGGCCCGGTGAAGGCACTGCACCAATGTTCGGCACCGTTTACGACATCAAGTCAACGGCCAAAAATGGGTAGTTCTCCTTGATTGAGACCATAGCGACAACCGCCCCGCCCATTTTAGGATGCCCCAAGCGTCGAGCCTCACAAGCTTCGGTCTGCGGTGAACGAACTTCTCTGCCATCCATACCATGTCTTTGATAATTATTCTCCAGCCAGGATATATCCTTTGACATGCTGCTGGCACGGCAGACTATTCGGGTTAATCAAGGGGCCCAATGCGATGCCATGGTAATATGTCCATCACATTTCGTATTTGTGGGATTTTCTCTCGTACGCCCCATCACGCGAGCGGGATTGAATTTATAACGCCTCTACTCTGCTCAGGTCACCGTCTTGCCACGATGAAGAAGAGCGTCCAGTTCTCCGACACCAACATCATGTATTCGCCGCTGCCCTGGTCACCCTCCCCAGGCGCATCTACCTCCTCCCTACCGTCCTCTCCCTCCGTAGCAGCACCTCCTCAGCTACCAGAATTTATCCCCGACGACATTATTTCTCCGCCCAGCGACCCAGAGCCAACATACAGCCGATTCGCCGCACCGAAACCACTCATATACAGCCCTTGGCCCTCTCCGCCACCTCTCGCGACGTTGCCGCGGCAGGAGCATATTCCCATCCCATGCCGCGCCCAAATCCATTCTCTGCTCGCTTTCGCCCCGTTCATGCCTCCTAATGTGCATTACGACCTGTCGCACCCTCTGCATACTCTCAACCCGCAGCTGACACCATCCTTCCTTGATCCCGCGACCTACCCTCCGCTGCCCGCCCTCACAGTCCTCTGCCCGCATATATCGTGGCCAATGGCGGTACACCCATCACAGCCGACAGGATTCGTGTCAGTGCTTGACGTGTTCATGTCGGTCTACACTAGTCTCCGGCTAGCTGTAGGGCGATCAGAATATGACACGCTGGCATCCGGTGATGCGCGCCGGCGAGTCGACGATGCGTACTTTACGCGGTGCAGACTGTTGGCAGACGTGGGGGAGAGGAGAATAGAGGCGCTGAAGGGCGTGAAACGGGTCGATTTCCTGGCGGGCAGAACTCGTTTCCTGGGCCTCTCCGGCCCAGTCGACGGTGCCCATGTCTGGGAGCTGAATGTTTCGTGAATCGCGGGCGGAACCTACGATTCTCTCGCGGCACTACTCCTACAATGACTGCTACCGTCTATTGTACCCATCGCCATACCACCTTCGAAGGTTGTGAAACAGACCATTATAGTAATATCTCGCTGACTGCATATAGTGTACCATATATTCCCCAGATTGTATCACCTTGTACTGCCTACACATAGAATCGTGTCTAATCATCGATGCCAACGATTTCTCACTGCCTCCGGTTGGCTTCCGGCGGCATGGGAAGAGAAGATTTGATCGGCTTTTGAATCAAAGTCATCGCGGCGTGGGTAAAGTACAAGATACCCGTTCCCCACTCCCCTCCACAGCTCTGCAACGCTGTCCCCATATATGGCACTCTCTTACGAGTCTCCGGCACGTCATATATGCCATTGGTCTGCGCGCGTCATATTTAATTTAATTTTTTTTGTAAGACTCGGTCATCAAAGGCTAACGTTACATCGCCATTGACACTGCTGCGCAGATAAATTTCGGGGCGATGTACATTGCACTTGGGTGGCACTCACATGTGTCCGAATCTCTCCCGGGGTTCCGAACTAAATGGAGATCCATCCCCAGATTTTCCGTCGGTAGAGACCGTCGCTCTCCACGAGGCTCGCACCCCGCATGGGGAAATGAATAAACAGGCGAGGAGTAATATACGTCCGCAGCTTCAAGTGCGTGGATCTTCTCATCCTTGACAACCCAGTCGCAGCTGAGTACACAGATCCAGAACCAAACGCCAAGCCGCATTCTTGGTGACGCGGCCCGTCAATTGTTTTCGCCGCGTCTATTCGCCGGAAGGAGCCTCTGCGCGCCTATTATTTTTGGAATACAATGCGTAACGAAGGAGTCAGTTTGTGCCGCAGCATTCCAGCCACATGTAACGTGCTAGTTACTTCCTCACATGCCAATCCTGGAACGACGTCACCGACTCGAAAAGGAACGTTTGCGTGTTCATTCTTGGGTCCGGGCCCGCAAAGCTGTTGAATCTCCTCGAGCTGCAATGTGGCTTTGCGATGCCCGTTATCTTTTCAACGGGATTGGCTAGATTACGCCTTGTCTGGGAAGTGCTGTGTGGTGGGCCAAAAATTCCTACGCCGCAAGGGCCGCCTGAGTCAAGCTGGAGGGCAGGTGGGGACAATGACAAAACATCGTTTGTGTGGTATTTAAACCCCTTCTACTATCTCTTTGTTCAACCAGCTACGCACCTTCACGATTTGCGACCTTCACATAACCGCCGTTGAAGTATGCCAGGACGCGTCCACTTTTCCTCGCACAACACATTCCACTCGCCTCCGCCGCCGCCGCTTATGAGGCCTTCAGGCTCATCCGCAACATCCTCTTTTGGTCCCTTGACCCCACCACCGCTCCCCGCCACGGGTCTCCCGGGACCAACTCCCTTTGTTCCGGGATACACTTATTCATCGAAATCTCCCGCCCGCGCCCACAATCTCATGGCATTCTCTAATGCCCCTCTGCTCCAGTACGACATCACCCTCCATCCCTCGTCCATTTCTACGCACTACATGGGCGTCTCCTCCGCGGGCTTCTCCGAGCCCGCCCTATACCCACCAGCGCTCTCCCTCACACTCGTCACCCCACACCTGCCTTGGGCGATTGTTGTCCCCGCCTCTAACGGACGATTTGTCACCGTCTCTGACGTGCTGAACTCGGTGTACCTCGCCCTGCGCGTCAGCGTCACGCCTACGGAATTCAATGCCCTCGGAACGCAGAAGCTAATGAGCCGGGCGTCTGCGGCTTATCGCCGGCGCTATGAGCGTCTGCGGGGGCATCGTGGTTACAAGGATGAGAAGAGGGGAGGCGTTAGGCGTGTGGATTTTTTGATGGGATACACAAAGTTCCAGGGCATTTCACCCACTGCACGTGCGGCGGATGTGTGGCAATTGAACTTTGCATGACGGGTGTTTATTCCAGAATGCTGGCATTTCTTTGTATAACTGATATCCGACTCGTGTATCCCTAGCCTCCAGAATTTTTGTGTATGCTTATGTACAGTAGAATGCGACTATGCGTAGGGGTGAAAATGAGGGCAGTGAAGAACAAAGTGGCTTGAGGGTACCGAGGGGTCTGAAGTCGATGCTCACGAGGTGCAGGAGCGTGAAGAGGATTAAGAATGAGGTGAGACTGGTGGCGAGGAGCTCCCGCGGTCCCAATGTGTGGGGGGCGTCGAAGGCGGATGGACGGATCTTATTATGAAATCAGCGGCGAGGGGGGAGTGGGATACCTGTCACAAACCGAGAGGGGTGCAGGTACAAATGAAGTGGCGGTGGAAGACAGTACAGGGTATCCACATCTGCCCGGCTTATTGGTGTTTGAAGTCGTGCTCGGAAGGTTTCGTTATTACACCAAGTTCGACACTCGGCTCATGATTTACTTCACGCAATGCGCTTCTCAAGCACGCGCGGATATAAAGAAATGATACCAGGGCGATTGAAACAGAACTTCTTCCGTCTGTCGATGCATAAGGGAAAACCGCGGGCAGGAGGCGGACAGCGTCTCCGACCGCCAGCTGAGTTGTGTGTGCGAAGGTGCATATGGGATGGGTATGTTGGGCCGCGGAAGAGAGCTTGAGACGTTGAGCCGTGAGTGAGGGCAGGATAGCCCCTACCTGACGCAGGGGGTTTTTCAGGGATGCCGATGCGGAGGATTTCCCCAGGGCCCAAGTACACGACGGAAGACGACATCGGACAGAGAGGTCGATCGTGATGCCATCAACGCTCAGACATCGTTTGCTATCGATCTTTGATCGGCCTTGCATCGGCCGACTTATCTTCGCCTTCGCTGTCATGCCCTGATTTTTTTGCACACTTGTACTGGTACTGGTGACAGCACGGCTTACCGCTCGAAGTACTGAACGGTCGACACTTGGGTTGGCTCTGTGACTCCACTCGCACTCAACACGGGAGGCTGGGAAATGGGAAAGTTGTTTACCTCGCTGCAAATCTCGGCGTTAGGGCTGCCGCCCGTGGCCGTTGCCACGGTTCCACGGCACCCGTCGAACGGGTGCCGTGCCCGTTCCGTAGAGCCTTTTGAGTAAAACTCCACGGCACGGCAACGGCACGGCTTTCCTGTGCTATGGCCCGTTGAACAACGGCCGTTACGGCCGTTTCACGGGTCCACGGGTCTGGAGGCAAAAAATCGCTTTCAAGAAGCGATTTTAGTAGGTGAAATACGGATTTATCGGAACTAAAACTCTGACGCAGGCTCCTCTGTTGTTTTGGACCTCACCAGGGGCCAGATTTGCCTCACATCAGCTTGGGGGAACACTTCTCCATCACGGCAATTCCCGAAAGTCGATGGCGATGTTCAACCATGTTCAACTCCCGCGAATCATACCTTTTGGGGCCAAATGTCACTGTGCGAGAATGTTTATCAGCTGTGGGGGTGTTATAATCGGTGTCTAAACATCTTGTAGCGCGGTAAAGCCGCCCAACTAGAACATACGCCTACTCCTTGAGTTAAATCACCGTTCTCGACGCCGCAGCACATCTTGTATCAAGTTGTATGGTGCAAAGGCACCCTTCGGGGATAAAGAACTGCTCTGAAACATGTTCAGAAAGGCGTTGACCGTGGCCTCACCGTTACGGCCGTGCCGTTGACCATCCCGTCCCGTGAAGAGTTCAGATATGTTCACAACGGGCCGTTGCACGACGGCCCGTTACCGTCGAGTAACCGTCGAATCGACGGCCGTTGCCGTTACGGCACGGGCGGCAGCCCTACTCGGCGTGCTTGCACTGACGACTCGTTCGCGAAGGCACCGCGCCCCTCCTCGACCCGGGATCGGACACTCGGGACGCATTCTGGTGCCGAGGGAGTAGAGCGAGTGGAGACCAGTCCATACGCCACGATCTTTTGCCGCCGCTCTTCGTTTGGCATGTTGCAGACATCCCGCTCTGGCGTCTCGTGCTGCGGCACGCTCGTACGCTTCTATTTTCCACCTTCGGCTTCCTTCTATCCGTCCCTTCAATCATTCCTTCCCGATTTCTCTCTCTGTTTGTTTGCCTTCTACGTCCATGTAAAGATCACGAGCTTCCAGATAAGATACCATACGCTCCCACCGTCCACAAGGCGATAGTGGCGGCGCAGGCGACCGAATTTCTGTGGCGACGAGCAGCGACTCTCCAAGTCGATCTCGAATTCCTGCGCCGCCGCCTGAAAGACAAAGGGCTCGGGTGACTGGTCCATTGGGTTGGGAAGGAGCAGTCTCATCTTGTGTGCAAAACGTACGAGGTTCCTCGCTGTTCCCTTGATGTTTCTGGTTGGGCTAAAGCGCCCCCTATAAGCCTGTAAGACAACGGGGAATATCACTGCGAAGCCATGGAAAGTCGTATGTGCTCATTCCGAGAAACCCATTATCTCAGGGTGTGTCCGTACCTGGCAGGCAAGCGGTGCACCTGGTCAGGTCGCCATCACTCCTACTTACTCTGGTAAGATCGACCTGGTTGACGTCAGCAACCTGTACTCCGGGCTCGAGTAGTGGAATCAACGTTTTGAAAGGTGCGTTCCCTTGTTCCGCGATCGCTTTGATTTTTCTCCTTCATGCTTTGTTATTTTTGGCTTTTCGTTGTCCCCTTCTGTTTCGTCGATCTTCCGGGGTTGCAGTTTATTTAGGCTCCTTTTATCTTTGGCCATGCGGGAGGGGAATATACAATTCGTGATACACGATCCGTGGTCCTAGTGCATTGCACGCTAGCCGTGAGGACGGAGGGCCATTGCGACGCCTGTAGTGCGGGTACTGCTGCTGCCGCGCTGTTCGGGAGCAGAAGCTGACTCACGAGTCACGGTATCGTCTCGCACGCATCCCTGCGCCTGCGCCTCACTTTTTTTTTCTGGGGCAGAACAGGAACGATTGACTCTTCCCTTCACCTCTCTTCTTCCTACGAATACTCCTGAATTCATACTCAGCTTTTTTTCCCGGCCTTCTGCTCTTCGGCGTCATGAATGGAGAGCCATTACGCGATCGACGTGTCGGTTTGTTTCAGTCATCGCCGTCATCGTAGATCCCGCTCATCACCGCCTCCTCTCCTCGTTGGCATTTTTTGTACTCTGTGGTCGTAATGCTGATTTGGCGCATAGGCAGCCTCTTCCGCTCCTGGACATCAAGGCTGTCGACCCGACGTTGAGAGGCCGTGAATGGTCAGCTCGTTTGCTCCTGATCCCACATTTTCTACTCAAAATTTCCCTCGGCAGCTAGCTTTCACACAATGTACAATTCACGGTTATCTATGTCTGCATTTGGTTCGTATACGATGTATTTTTCTTCTTCCTCTTTTTTTCCCTTCTTCTGTGACATTTCTCGACATTCCGGTATTTGTTTCTTACCTCGTGCATGGGGATGGTTCCAGCGTGTGTTAGGTAAATCGCGCCGCCTCCGTTCAATTTCTCCATTTGGTAGGCTGTCTGAACTCGTCCAGGAATCCTACCCACAATCGTCTCTTCCAGACATTTTGCTCCCTTCACGTCCAATTATGTAATAGTTTGTCCCCGTCTATGCCCAGTTTCTTCAGGCGGGGTAAACACCTGACTTATTTCTTGCCAGATTCCCAGATACTGATCTATACCTACTGGCGCAAAGAACACTGTCAACAGCGGGTGTGCGTTGTTGTTTTCCGTCTCTTGTCTTGCTTTGTTTGATACTTCTATTGCTTAACCTCACGTGGGACATTCTAGGAATCCGCGAAAGAGCGAATTGCTGCGTGCCCAGATTGCCACGTTACCTGTCCAATCGCATTTACAATACTGAAATTCCCTCTCCTCTTCATTCAAGTTCCCCGCTCTTGTCGTCGCTGATCAATTTTCGGTGCGTGATCCTATAATCTGTTCTTTTGTGCCTCTGTATCATTCGCCCGAGGGAGTGAGGTGATTGATTTTTTGGAACGCCGAACCTTCTCACCTCACATATCTTTTTGTGTTCATTTTAATGACGCTGGAATCCTACTGGTCAAGACTCCTTTGTTCACGGATCGAGGTTTGTGCCGCCGATTTTAACGGCACCGTCCCCACTCTGGTTCTCTACGCTGGTACCCCAAACCAGCAGATCAAGCCTGTCGGCCTGCACTGGCGTGGAAAATCTCCGCATTTCGGGCGTCACTGTAAAGGAACGAAGCGCGGCATGTATTGCACGGATTTAGCTCACGCGTCTCCACGCCGATATGTGATCCCTCTTCCGCGCTCTCCCCACCGACCAAATCTTTTTCTCTCGCCTCACCATCTGGAGTCATCATGCGGTGACCCTCATGGGAGCGACATCGGTATTTGGTCTTAGAAGTGCGTCATTTATTTTTCCAAGATCCAAGACGTCAACTAGTGACCCAAATTTATCCCGTGTTACGCGGGAGTAGAGAAGGTGTTGCGTGTCGTAAGTGCAGAGCGCTGGAAGATAAGCATTGGTATTTTGGATCGCCGCGGTACGCCTGTCTCTGATTGAGGGAAGGGATTCTCCCGCGGCCGCGACATACGTGCCTGAAACCCTGAATCCTAACGAGCGCCGTTCTGCAATACTGTATTGCCTTTCGCGGAAAAAACAGAAATATGCAAGTGCTCTGTTGAAATCGGGATGACTGACTGTTTCCGAGTCTATTGTCTTTCTCGGTGCCTCGACTAGATCGGACTGAAATCTGTTGAACTATGTAGGTTGAACCACTGTGCGGTTGGAGATCAACCAATGCTTGCAGATTCGGATCATTCACTAAAGCGCCTATGCTACAAACTCGTGGTCTGTTATCTACCTCGCCATGTCTGGCGCCTATTCCTCGCCGTGTACTCGGGAATCGAAGGCCGCGCAGTATCCCAGCTGACCATCTTAGCAGCAGCGGCCGGAATGGAGTCACAAAGTTTGGCGCGCGGGAAGTCGTAAGCGGCTCCGCTGGGCTATAAAGGCCGCGCCTATCGTCTCTCCACTTCAGCTCCCAATGCATCGCCGCTTCTCCTCCTTCATCAAGTCCCCCAGCACACCCAGCACCTCCCGTACCGGCACGATTAACGACGTCGACGACGCCGAGTCGAAGGGGTCGACGATTGGAAAGGACGAACCACTTCCGCCTGCGTCCCTCAAGATCAAGCGCGTGGACTACTTTTACTCACAGTGGTCCAAGTCATGGAAGTCAAAGGTGGGCTCGTGGTGCTTCTGTCCTGTATAGCGATGCTGACTGTGCGCAGAATACGAATTCAAAGGTCACAGTGGAGACGCTCCCCCTGCTCGGGGGTGGAAATACCGATCCTTGGAAAGACTATAGCTTTGTGTGAGTGCCTCCGAGGCCGAGCGGATCCTATCCCCCAGCTCACTGTCTGTTCAGTGTCGTACGCACAATCCCCCCGGAAAACGGCCACCCAACATTCAAGATTATTATCAAGAGTCCGTACATTATTAGGGCTTGCAAAGATGTGATCCAAACTTGGCCGGGCGTCTCCTGGAACGCCGAACCTCTGGAGGTTCGCTCCCTCTCCTGCTCCCGTTCCGTATTTGACATTGCTTGCAGCTCGAGCCCGAGATGTTCCTCACCTGGTTTCCCCGTTTCACCGACTATCGCGACGCGCTCGCCGGGCGTAAACAGAAATCTGAAGAGGATGCAAACATCTTGGCTTCCGTCAACATCCTACTTTCTTTCGTCGCGACCGACTACCGGAGCACCATCGCCACGATTGAGCGTCTCACCGCGCACGGCGAAATAACCTTCGACCTCCTCTACTCAGTTTTTGTGCCGCGCACGCTCGTCGTCGCGCGCTGTGCCATCACGGGCCTCGAGCGCCTCTTCGAGCTGCAGTCGTTCACACGCACCACCGTCGATTCCGTCCCTGTCTACCAGCTCGCCCTGGAGAGCATCGATCTTGTCAGCCGCCCCGCGTTGCAGAATGTGGCACTCGGACGCGTCTCAACGTACGTCAACATCCCGCACTTCAAGGGCGCAACGCGCATCGACTCGCTAGACGTGTACCCGCTGACCTTCCATGCTTCCGAGGCGGCTCTTCGGGCTTCGGTCGTGCAACGCGGGAAAGCATGGGTGGGCCTCATCGGCGTGCACCACATGCAGTACAGCGGAATCGCGGTCTTCAAGGAGCAGTGCCAGCTTGTGCGTCACAGCGTGAATGGGCGGATCATGATCGATCGCGGTGCGTCTCTCCGCTATCCTCCCCATTTAACGCTCACGATTTCTCTGGCAGCTACTTTTCAGCGCCTCAATGCGAACTACATGTTCCCACTGCCCGTTGCGCCCAAGAATGACATGGACTGGGACATCGGCACACCAAACATTGGACCGTACGGCCATGGAGGAATGCCGATGAATGTGCCGATGAATGGGAGTATGAATATGCCCCCGCCCGCCCCACTCCCGCCGCCCATCCCGCGCGGACGCAAAAAAAACTGGCCGTCCTACATACCACCGCAGCAGATGTGGGCGGGGCAAGGCCTCAGTGACGGTGTGTCTCTAAAACCCTCGCCATGCGCTAGTATCTAAGGAATGCCACATAGGGGGGCTGGTGCAGTCGCAGGCCAATGCAACGACAGAGAACGCGGACCTCTCCGCGGAAGACTTGCTGCTGACGCCGACTGTCGTACATGGCTTTTCCTTATCTGACAAAAAATGGCGTACGTCCCTCCCTCTCGGCTAACGCTCACGCTCTCACGAACGTTCGCAGTCGAATTCGACGTGACGAAAGTCGCGCCGGTGGATTGGAACGACGACGCCTTCGCCAACCTCGTGCTGCCCGGGGACCGCAAGACGCTCTTGCGTTCCCTCGTGGAGGCGCACCACGCTGAGGTGGGCTTCGACGACTTCGTCAAGGGAAAGGGTGCGGGGCTTGTTGTGAATCTGTTCGGCCCACCCGGCGTGGGGAAGACGTTCTCGGCGGAGGCGACCAGCGAGCATGTCAAGCGCCCGCTCTACGTCGTGGGTGCCGGCGATCTCGGTACGCGTGCGGAGGATCTGGATCTGGCGCTGCAGCGAGTCTTTGACGTCGCTACTGCATGGAAGGCCATTGTGCTCATCGATGAGGTTAATATCGTCGCCACGCCGTTTTCCCTACCGTCCTTATACCTTCCCGCAGGCAGACGTATTCCTTGAGCGCCGCTCCCTGCACGACCTTAAGCGCAATGCGATGGTGGCTGTATTGTGCGTCTCGCCGATCTTTCTGACTGAGTACCGGCCGCTGACTCCGCTGATAGCCTGCGCCACGTAGAATACTATCGCGGGTAAGATTTTTACTCAAAAATCAATGTCCTCTGTTGCTAAATACAATTTCAGGATACTGTTCCTTACCAGTAACCGCGTGCAGGCCTACGACGCTGCCTTCCTCTCGCGCATCCACGTCGCCCTGCATTTCGGGGAGCTCGACGAGTCTTCGCGTGGGCAGGTCTGGCGCGCGTTCGTGCGTCGCGCCGGCGGATGTCCGGGTGTGTCTGACGCAGAGCTCGAGCTCCTCGCGCAGCGCCCCGTGAACGGTCGCCAGATCAAGAACGCGGTGCGCACGGCGCACTCGCTGGCCCGCGCCCGCAATGAGGAGATCTCCATTGCCCACTTTGTTGAGACGTTGGATGCGATGGACGAATTTACGGAGCAGTTTGAGGGGATGCGCGTCGCGGAGTTGGAGGGCGGGCATTGAATACAGCTTGGAGACACGGTGATAATGAAACCATATGAGATGTAAGCTATTACAAAAGGCATGATTCCGCCTAAAGTGGACGAATTGCAGTTTTGAATGCTCAGAATCAATCTCAGCCACATACGCAGCCAATCCTGATCAGGATCTATGAACAGTGAAAGATCCATCGATAATGCTCTTGCTAAATACTGAATTTTCCCAACCAATTTTCGGATGGCGCATTTGATTGAATTCAGGGTCAGGCCTGACGACGGATACACATGGTTTAACTTTACGGTCCTTTGCGGAACTTAGGGTGCGGGCTGTTTTTTTTTTTTTTTTTTGGGTCTGTTTTCAACAATATCATCGGCGTGAGCTCTATGGCCCTGCAAAACTTAGACTTTTGTTTTGAAACACTAGTGACCATTCTGGAGGGCATCTCGAAGCCAGAATTTGTTTCTAATCCCTCCGGTGAATTAAAAGGGGTATTCAAATCCATCATATAATTCAAGCACATTGTTTATGCCATGGGGTGGTCACTAACAAATTCTGGCTTCAAGATGCCCTCCAGAATGGTCATTAGTGTTTCAAAACAAAAGTCTAAGTTTACCAGGGCCATATCTCCAGCGCTATAGTGGTTATGCATGAAAACACCGAAATTTCTATATATGGTAACTTAGATGATGCCATCAACATTACCAGCCCGAGATGCCCTCCAGAATCGCCATGCAAATCAATTGGTTATATTTTCAAGAAAATCAGCTGAGATTTGAGCTCACGCCGATGATATTGTTGAAAACGGACCCAAAAAAAAAAAACAGCCCACACCCTAGGTCCAGAATGGTGCTATCCGGGGTTATAGTTAAATATGGGGACAATCGGGGAACAGGTTGATACTCGGACCAGTAGTGTGCAACCGTGAACTTTTTTGGGGAGAGTATATACTAAATGCAGAATGTATCTGAACATTACAGACGCGTCCTGGAGAACTGAACCAAGTAAAACCACACAAACCAATAAATTGCGCGGTTGAGCCGCCCGGCACGCACTCAGCACTGGCGTGATGCTTGAGGCGGAAGAGCGGAGGCGAAGCGGCGAGATTCTGCCAGAACCAATGGATGGCGGCCGCTGGTATAGATTTCAATGGCATACAAGATGCAGGTTGCCCAAAGTCCGAACAATTTCGTGTGTTCCGGAAGGCTTTAGCACACCCAAGCACACCTGATTCTTTACAATCAAGTGATATGGGGTAGTTTGGCCCAAATACTCCGTGATCGTATGTATTCTCCCTTACCTCCCGCCGAACACATCCGAGATGGTATCTCCCCTCTTCGCTTCTGGGCGGCGAAATCATCTCCCCGAGACCATAGAGGAGTGAGATCCCACACCTCCTCTTTGCGCCTCCTGTTTAGGTGCAGATTTCGACCGCGCGGGCCGTCCTGCGATAATCACCTGGATTCGATTTTCTGGATGCAATTTGGGTTCATTGTTCAGCAACTGAAGTTCAAATTTGAGCTGTTCGCCTTTCCTTATGTCTTCTCAGTTATATAATCCCCAGCGCCGCACACCCGCCAAAATCAGAGAACAAGTTTGGTGGCAGCTAAATATTTCCCGTGATGCAATGCAACCGCGGTCTCCGCCAAATGTTTAATCCCGAATCCTCCCAGTAAGTTCTCTCTTTTTCTTTTCTTTTTCTTTTTTTTTGGATATGGGCAAACTTTTCCCTCATTGTTGCCGCCTACGACAGTAGTTCCACGAGACTCCCCAGATGGCTCCATAAATTCGGAATCAATGAGCATATTATACACGCCAAGCTCGAAGCTCAGAAAATAATGCAGTATGTTGCGGATGAGGAGAATGCCCGGCTGTAGGAGAGCATCCGAGGGTCGGGTCGGATCGACCCAACCCGACCCGCGGCAATCAAGTGGCAGTGCTCGGATCATGATGATCATTTGACGACCCGACCTGACTTTCTCCATTGCGTCTACTTATTGTCTCGTTGTCCTGCTAACCACGCCCTGGCCATCTTTTTTGTCGTAGCAGCTATGGATTCAATGGCCTCTTGTTGTTCTCAGCCTATTTAATGGATAAATATCTGCCCCATTTCCCCACCTGCTTGTCTGATGGATTTCAAGTGCGTCTGCGATACTCTCGCCGCCTCTCCAGAGCTTGAATACTCATTCTCTCACAATGATGTTGTCAAGTACATCGAACTTATCGCTCTTCTGAAACCAACCCCCATTCTCGCCTTCCTGCAACCCTCTCATCAGATATCTGTCCCTCCGGCGACGCTTCCGGTCAGGGTGCACGATTTTTTGCGAGACAGCTTCAATATCCCGGACGAGACTGCGAAGCTGGCTTGGGAAGCATTCAGATCTCTTGCTTGAGCATTTAAGCCCACTCCCCGTGAGCAGTTGGCACATCGTATCAAACACGTCGAGCTGTTCCTAGAGTACGGATGTGAGCTTGGTACGTGATTTTTCAATGAGCCTTATCTTGCCTAAAAGGAGGATATCTCAGGTGTTTATTCGCTCTATCCACCCACACGCGTATGCCTCGACCCAAGCTGTGCGCAGCCTCTCCTATCACAACCTGGGGTTCTGCGACCAAGGGAGCTCGGTGAACCAAGAAGTCATCCAATTACTATATTCAGTCTGGATCTTGGAGCAATGCCCGGCTACTCTACGTCGTGCTACTGTCGCAGTAAGTTTGTTCCGTACTTATTTATTCCTGAAGCTGACCTAGCCGAAGACTGTCATACACGCTATTATCCGAGTTTCTACGTCCACGACAATGCGACTGTTCGCACTTTCTATAACATTGGCCAAATACCAGAATTCATCTACACATCGGAACACTTCTACACGACTTCTGACCTCTGGGAACTGTTCGCTAATATGATGATGACAGCATGGTACATTTACGCATCCTTACGCTGAACGACGAAGTATATTTATGCCACACTTTGCCAGGACTTCGGCCACAAACTGTGCGCACATCTATAATACTAGTATATCCAAACACGTTCTGCAGTCCTCCCTCCCTGTTTCTTGGCAAACAACGTTTCAGATGGATGTTGATGACGTTTGGAATGTGTTCTTCACCTACTCACTCTGCCTTGATTATCAAGAACGCGAGGAGACTATGGAGCTGCCTCACTCAGCCCCATCGCAGGCAGATCGCCTCCGGGCACTACTAGAGTCTCGCAACGCCCGTATGGCAGGCACTGGCCAGGAGGAGTGGAATCATGCATGCGATTTGTGCTGTCACATTTATCTGGACCCGGACTCGGATGAGCATCAATACGGTGCGTACTTCATGTTTCTTAGACTGAAATATCTCACGGTTCGCATGCCTAGTGTCTGTTCGCTCAACTGTTACAGACGGGGTGGACATGGGGCATTCATGCTGTCACTTGATAGACTGCCAAGGACGACTACGCTCCGTGAAGGACCGATTTTGTCTGGCACACAATCGGCTGAACAAACAGTGCTGTGTTACAACTTGTACTGTCGATGTCGAACCCGGGTTTTGCACCTGCACGGACCCAGACCATCGTGAGCTCGAGCTTTACCACTATCAGAAAGGCAAGGCAATGTTCCAGCTCAAGGACCGTCTCCAGAAAAATCGTGGGGCTGCTCCGCCACCTCACATGCCTTTGGCCGACGTTCCTTCCACTTCGCGGCTGTCGACGTCTAACATAGAGATGGAGGCCACCGTTGATGACCTTCTTCCTTCTCTCGACGGAACAGAGCTGTCAGATGACCACTCCGGCGTCGAGGATGACGAAGAGGTTGAGCTCACATGCAACGGGAAGTCCTCTCTTTCTCCGGCCATCTGCAAGCCCGTGCCAGAGGCAGAAGACGAGAGTCCAAAGCATGCTGCCTGCAGTACTCGGCATAAACCTGACTTGAATCTGCAGTATGGTGCATCGGATTTTTGGGAGTTGGGCATGGACGAGTGAGGGGAAGAATATTTGTGAAAAGCTGATCCAACTTCGGTGATGGTCGAGCAGTGATTGATGCGTCGCAAAACGCACAGAGGTCGGGAAGATCAGCAAGAACTTGTGAGGAAGCTTAAGATGCAACAGGAACTGGGATATCAGGCTTCAATGCACGAGGATCTGGGGCGTCGACCGCAATTTTTGCAGAGGCTTCGAGGATACGTGGTGTGGAAGTGGAGGCAGAAGCGACATCTGCCTGCTGTTCATTCTTCACCGAATGCGCAAACTTGGCAGGACGTCCGTTCGAGCGTGCATGCACAGCATCGAGGAAAACCTCCCATGATCCACTCTGCGTGCGACCCTCGCCAGCAAATTGCTGTATCAAATCCCTTGGTGCCCTATCCCAGAATCCACGCCAGCTCGTTACAGTGGTTTTGACGTACTTCGAACCTGGGAGCAGTTCAATCCAAAGTCTGGGGATACTGGCGTTATTTCGCCCGTATGTGTCCTTGTACTGCTTGTATTTTTCCCAAGCCTGGAGATGTTCGCAGACATAAAACCCGGTGGGCCAGGTCTTTTGCACCGACACATTTGAAAGCGCGACTATGTTGGTGAAAGGGAGTGGGATACGAGAGCGGATGGTAGGAGAGTTGAGAGGAGAATCGAGTATCTCAATGAAACTTTCCCCCTGGGTTGAAACATCGCCAGTAGTGGTTGTGCGAGCGATTTTCTTGGGTGGGGATACCATGTGATCAAGCTGGCGCTTTGCGCTACTGCGAGGCTGGACGATGAGGTCTTCCAGATCCGGGCAATCTTTTACCTCAAGCTCAACGAGAAGACTAGGGCGAAGTCGGATTATTGTTGGGTGAGCCTTGTCGACATTGAAAACAGCAGTTGCCTGGAGAGTCTTCCAGGATGCGCTTGAAAACTCGTACAAGTCGAACCGCGAGTTCTCGGTCATGCTAAGGTCTTTTAGTAATGAAGACGTCGAAAGCTGCATCCGCGGATACTGCTGGGACGCATGCTCAAGACGCAGCGATGTTTTTCTGGGTTGCGGGAAGATATCAATGATTTTGTCCACTGATTTAGCAAAAAAAAAAACTCACACTATGGCAGAAATAGAAGATCGTTGTTCGCTGCGCAATCTTCTCGAGTCTCTGCTGCTCAGCTTTAGGATCAGTGCCTTTCTCCTGGAGCACGATTTGACGCTGATTTGCCCAGGAAAGAGCCATAGGCTGCGCCAAAGAACGAGGACGTGCTGGAATAGTTGCAGCGCCTCGCACATTCATAGCTCCACGGCCACGACTGGGTTGAGTAGTAGAAGAGGCAGGAATATTTACAGCTGGAATCGGTGCTGCCTGCGGAAGTACAGGTGGTGCTGCGAGAAAAGCAGGAGGAGGACGGACGGGAGGTCCTGGTACACCGGGAACACCATGAACACCACAAGTGTCTCAGTAGGTGTTGTTCTGTGTTGCATCTACGCCGGCCTGATAGCAACAGGGTTTGCAGTGGTCCTCAATGCACTTCTGCGAGGCCTGACGTGGCTTCCCAGATTAGGTCATGCAGCCAACAGCTGGGCATTGCATCCGACCAGGGGCAGGCTCGGGAAGGGATGCAGGCTGAAATCTGAGTGGAGCATTCCAAGCCTCAGCGTTTGAAACAATCCCAAGGTCACGGTCACGATGCCGTGCCAAAAGATGTTGTGAGTCGGAAGAGATGTAGGCTTCTGTGTGGTAACGCGATTTGTAGCATTTTTTACACTAATAATTGTCAGCAAAAAATCGAACGGAACACTGAATGACATACCGTTTGGCAAATTTTACCGCGGTGCGCTGGATTGCTTGAACCTTCGTGTACGCGGCCGTTTCCCATAAGGCCATCACATCCTGGTTGTTCGTAGCGGTGGGTAAGTCGGATAACTGGGTCTTCCCCGTGAGCTGGTCTTGCTAGACTCATGACCGGGAGAACAAAAAAGAAAAACACTGATTCAAGCGGTACTAAATACATTTCCATAGTCCAAGCATTGTCAAAGAAATGGACCAAGCTAGCTATAAAGCGTCTAATAGCACTGATCCAAGTGTTCTGCTCCAAGATTTATGCCGCCCAAGCTTTAGGTCTGTCAAGTCAAAGCGGCCAAAGCAGCGGGCCCCGGGGTGCAAGTATTATCCGTGCAGGGAGAGGGAAGCTAGTCCCAGGAGAAAGAAAGAGGGCTATCTAGAGAGAGGACAGGCAGAAGGGCCGGCTGGGAGGAGGTCGATAGCGGCGACAAGTGGCGGGAGATCAGAAGCGAGAAATTATTTGTCAATGTTAGCCGACGGGTCGGGTCGGGTCGGGTCGGCACAGCATGTGTCAGCGGGTCGGGTCGACCCGACCCGACCGCCCCATATATCGGACGTTCTGGGCTGTAGGTTCTGGAAAAAGGTCCGGTAGAGTGATCTCTGAAATAAAATGTAGAAGATGGTCCCGAGCCGTTGGGTGTGAAAATGGATCGAAAAGAAAGTAACGAAGATGCCGAAACGTCGTGAAAAGAAGATGAGATCATAAGGGGTGATTTTTGGGGTTTGGGTGGCTAGACAGCCCACTGGCGACGTTATGAGAGTAGGGGGCGAGGAGCTCCAATGCTGCCTCTGGGCACTTGCCCTGCACTGGCAGTGATGATGGTGGTATAAGTGTAAGAGTCGATCATGTGGCAGTATTTACGATACAAATAGATGATATAACGTAAATAGGGGTAAATGTAAAGTGAAAGTAAATCAATTAACCGTTCTTTAACGAGATGCTTCGCGATTCTTTGTACATGTTTGTACTTTTCTCCATTCATCCCAAGTCCTTTCATCTTCCTCTCGGAATCCTCTGGTGACCATCCGCGCCTTTCTCCTTTTGTTAGGGTGTTTCAGACATCCCGATTTGAGGCCCAACTCGGCTCCAACTTGGTCTCCAACTTGGTCCCAACTTGACGAAATCGCGGTCCAAGTTGGGGCCCAAGTTGGGTCAGATGTGTGAACGCCCAATTTGTGCAAACCTTTCGACTGTTTTTTTGAGTTGAGTCTTGGCCAAATCTTGGCACTGTGTGACGTCATGACGACAGCCTGCCCGATGCGACGAGGAGCCTTCCTCCGACTCGGTCGTCAGCATTGGAATACCGGGTTTCTTTCATACTGGACTTTGGAGGCCATGCGACCCCGAGGGTCTAACTTCATTTCCTTGGTGCAACCGGTATTTTATTTTTTGGTACTTGACGTTGTTGGAAGTGCACATAGTTAATTCAGGTGTTCAAGTGGTCAAAGGACAAATGTATCCATAACATACAAGTGACGCATGTATGTAGTACAGGCCCCGGCTGTTTCTTAACGGGACCGCGCCGGAATATACCGACCTACACACCTATCAACGGGACAGGCCCGAATGGCCGACACTAAGCGAGCTGGGATTAAGCGAAGGTGGAGCATGAAATCAGGGCACCAAGTTGGCGTCCAAGTTGGATGTCAAATCGTGTAACCCTCGACGAATTGATGTAAGACTACAGTACACAATAAAAGGGGATTTCCGCATGGCGGCCCTCCGACTCTGCCACAATGTAGCGCCACCTCTAGCATCCCGCCGACAACCACGCGTATTACCCAACTCCTAAGGAGATCCCGAGCTATTCTAGTTGCAGACATCGCTGACGCCAGTCGGGTTGGTGCGGCACCCATTGGCGCAGAATCCAAGGAAGGTGATGACCCCGTTTGCACCACCAACGCAGTGGAAGCGATCGTCCGCCCCGCCGTTGGCCTCGCCGGCGCCGGCGTCATGGAGCGCCTGGTCGATCTGCGGCTGGTAATTGCCTGTCCGCAGATGAGTTCCTCGATTCTACAGCAGCAAGACCCTGCACATACCGATTTCAAGGAGGGTGCGTCCGCAGTAGTCAAGGTTGGGGGTGCAGTTCCTCGCGATGGCGCCAGTGGCAAGCACCAACAGAGCGGCGAAGGTGGTTGATTTCATGGTGGCGATGGTGGGTAATAGGTGGTGTAGTTAAAGACGCAAAGTGTGGTCGGTAGGATGTAGAAATGTTAGAGCGCTCCCGGCTTTTATATGCTGTTTCCTTCGTATGTTGGCCCAGTATTGGCGGGATGCCGCTAGATTTAATTCCCTGGGTCAAAATGAGGTTTTCCATTGTTACGGAAATCCACCGCCATGAAAGCTGTTGAACTGAGGTATCTTCTCGGGATGATGAGTTTCCCATTGAGTTGTTCATCGGCGCCGATGTGGACATGCTGGCGTGCCAAGCCCAAACGTGAAGTCAATGTAAAAATTGTCCCGCAGCACTCCGTGAGGAAGGTTCACGAGCGCTCAAAAGCGTATCTGAAACAAAAGGTTTCGGAAAAAGTATGGTATGAGGCGGACCAAAGGGGCAGGTATGCATTGGGTCACTCAAAAACTTTAAGTGCCAATCTGGAGTGTTCAATGAAGCACAGGTTCACGTCAAGCGTATGTGTCTCTCTACGCTGGAAAGCGGAGCCGTCAAGCCCAAGATCTGAAAAGGAAGATCCACAATTTGTAAGTAAAGAAATCGTAAGTGTGCGACATTTTGATTGGTTGACGTTTGAAGAAATAGAGACTGAGCGCCCAGGGGCATCCCGAGCGGAGGAAAACGAAACGGTAATGAAAGCCCAGATTTTAATGCACATTTTGTGGTGCATGCTGGTGCCACATCAGCGCCGAGGAGCAGATCAATGGGAAACTCATCACCTCGGGAAGATGCCTACCAGTTTGCTGTCTGGTTCAGAGGGTCGAAACGGTGGCTATATCCCTGGCTATGTCCACGGTGGTTATGTCCATGTTTTTGACCTTACAAACAGGGCAGCAAATGAGGAGGTGTGGCTGAGCCCAGCCAGTTTCTTTAAGAAAATATTTATGTTACAGCTGTTTGCGGAACTTGGGGCGCAGCCCGTTTTTGTTATTAAAAAAATGAGATTTGCACCGGATGGCTCTCCTGAGCTCAATTCTTGACTGTTTTTCTTTAAAATGAGCTCATTATGCTGGCATTGAAACTTCGGAGGGCATGGTCTCTTCTGACTTTCTGAATTGCTTGATTGAGAAAATATCCGCTTTTTGAGTAGGATGGCTGTAACATTAGCAATTGTGGTTCAAATGGCCTAATTTTCTTGATACAATTGACTCACAGGTGTACCGCAGGGCACCAGGAGAGCCATCTGATACAAATCTCTTAAAATAAAATAAAAACGAACTTCGCCCTAAGTTCCGCAAACAGCTGTAAAGAAATATAATTGCCACGTTCCGTGGCTCCATCGGCAGAGCCTGTCGACATGGGCTAGACCACTGCTGATCAGTGATGACAGAGTCTCTGTATCTTCCCCAGGAAAGCAGCCTGCTAGTAACAATTTGAGGTTAGATTACACCAAAAAGCAGGTCGGCAGCAATTTGAGGTTAGGTTACACAAAGAAAGCCAGGTTGGCAGCAATTTGAGGTTAGGTTACACAAAAAGGTCAGGTTGGTGATGATTTGAGGTTAGGGCACACAAAAAGGCCAAGTTGACAGTGATTTGGTGTGATTTGAGGTGAAGTTGTAAGATCTGGCCCCATTCAGCGAAAAAGCCAGGTTGGACCCGGTTTTGACCCAAAAGTCACAAAAAAAGTCAGATTGCATGTGATTTCGGCTCATTGGTGAAAATATTTTGCTGCTTTACAGCCAATCTCGGTACCTAAGGCGCGAACGAAAAAATTCTGTTTGGGGTATTTTTTGATCCCTGGGACCGGTTCCCTCATATCTCAACGAGTTCACATCGGATCGACTTGAAACATAGCTGATTCTTTCAGAATAATTCCACTGCAATTTGTGATAGGATTAAATTTCCCAAAATATATATTCTTTAGCAACCTAGCTCAAACAGTGGATTTTGCTTTGAGCACGTCCTACCAGGTCCAGATGGCTCTCAATCGAACCAATTTTTTTGTTAGGAGGACTTATGTACGGCTAAAAATGTGCCATAGGATTGAAAATGTCAATTTATACCCTGGGACCCTGCAATTATACTCGGACACAGTTGCATTGGGAAATATTGAGTTGAGTCAAACTCATGAATAAATTGACATTTCCAATCCTATGACATGTTTTGAATTGTACATCAGTCCTCCTAAAAAAAAATTCAGTTTGATTGAGAGCCATCTGGACCTGGTAAGACATGCTCAAAGCAAAATCCACCGTTTGAGCTAGGTTGCTAAAGAATATATATTTTGGGAAATTTAATCCTATCACAAATTGCAGTGGAATTACTCTGAAAGGACTAGTTATGTTTCAAGTCGATCTGATGTGATCTCGTTGAGATATGAGGGAATCGGTCCCAGGGATCAAAAAATTCCCAAAACGGAATTTTTTCGTTCGCGCCTTAGGTACCGAGATTGGCTGTAAGGCGAGATTGGCCTTAAAGAAGGACAACCTAGCCCCAGGTTGTCGGATTAGACAGTTAGAGGGCCAGGAGATGAGCCTTGAGCGTGCTAAACTCAGCTGAACCTATTCTGGGGCAGGTCGGCAGCTAACAGAAACATCTGACGACGTTGTGATCTCCATAATGACCCGAACACATCGGGATTCTAAGGTCACCCAAAAATACCGTTTAAAAGCGGTTGAACCGGGTTTTTCTAGATGTCTACTGCTGTTTCAGTTTCGTCAAGGCTCAATGTTAAACGACGAAACGGTTGGCCTAGATCCAGTCAAGAATGCGCGTCACTCCATTTTCCGCTCTTCCTGGGACTGCGTAGTAGCCTCCGGCGATTACTACACAGAACTTTTAGGTGGCCTAGATCCCAGTCACGGCAGTATGTCACTGTCTGTTCTCCCCTTGCCGCGCATTAAAATGGAACTGCTGCGGCAATACACTTCCTCCCGTAACGCCAGACCGGGTTCCTGAGTCTGAAGCGATCGGGTTTCAATTTAAAATACCCTCTCGGCGCCGACGGCGAACCGTAAGTAGGAGAAATGCCAAGCCTCTTGTTAATGAAGGGTTAGACTTAAAAGTATAAATGGTAAGGGGTACGACAGTTGGATGTCACCCACCTAACCACCTAAACATGCAAGCGAAATTAACCCCTCTTTCCGTCGTTCTCTATGCGCTCTTCGTTTCTCAATTAGTCGGTGCTCTCCCCAAGAATGTAGATTGCTCTTTGGTCCGCTGTGCTGCAGTAGAATGGTGAGTCCAGTATATGGGCTTTCAGCGCGGCGCGAAGTTAATTCACCTTTTCCTTTCCGGACAGTCCCCTCGGCCAGAGTGCACAGATTAAGCCTGGAGCTTGCTGCAAGACTTGCGTCCCCTGCGGTATAGTTCCCTGTCCATTAGTATCTTGGTTAGTCTTAGCTTGTTCCTGCGACATCGTGGGTGCTAACCTTGTTAAAAGCGTTGGTGGCTCCATCCCGGTTACGCAGTCTGGCAAATGCTGCCCGACTTGCGTCCCTCCTCCAGATTGTTCTGTTGTTCAGTGTCTCGCCTGGTAAGCATCAGCTTATGACAACGGATGGAAATATAGCTCATGTTCTTTAAAAGCTCTAAAAACACCGTCGCAGTAACCGTGCCTGGCCAATGCTGTCCCACTTGCAAGCCGAAGCCGGATTGTAAAGACGTCCTATGTCTCGACTGGTGAGTATAAACGATCAGATTACTGAGACGACTGACCGATTGGAGTATGTGCAGTGTCGGTGAGATCAAACCAGGCAATTGCTGTCCGACTTGCGGATTGGGACCGTCACAGTCATGTGCTGGTTATGCAGACGGGCGGTAAGGTCTTGTTTATTAGCCTTGTTTATAAACCTATTTATAAATGTGTCGGTCAAAAAGGTCTGTTTTGAATGGCATGGGAATATCCGGAAGATGTGTGAGGCCAAAACAATGAGATCAAATATCACATTCTGCCCAGCAAATCGCCTTGTTGTGCTGCAATTTCGGCGCAAAGAAAGTGTTCGGAGGTGAAAACCACCTTGTCTACGTGAAATCCCCATTTGTGACGTCAAGGCACATGTCAAGCGGCTAGGAAATCTTGAGTCGGTGCGTTTCTGAACCATTTTTCGGTGAGGAAGTGAAGAATCCTTCACAATTATTTCCCTCTACTGCCTGGGGGCAAAAAATCTGCTTTGAACCACTTTCCAGCCCCTCTGGAAGCAATTTTGGTGGGTGGTTTATCAACACATTTATAAACGGCCTGTTTATAAACCAACTCAAAAATCGGTTTATAATACCCTCAGGACTAATAAACAATACCCTGACATCGGGGGAACTTCGATGCATCGCGAGGCCTTACGAAGAATACTCGGGTAATTGTCTGCAGCTTACTACGATACACCGTTGAGATCGAGACCATCTCGACGGTTGTAGCCGGTAAAATGGTTGACCCAGTACGTCAATTACTTCCAACTAACTAACATACTGCTAGATGGTGTACCAGATCCGGCTGCACCTACCATGTATTGGTTTTCAATTTCAACCTCAGGGGCTCAATTTTACTGTCCATCGAAAACAGATCCCCCTTGCTCTTTGCTATGCCACTATCTTCAGTGACTGTCAGGGCTTGACGGTTCAGAGACTTGAGCTCGATCTCAGACGACCAGTGTTCTCACACGGACAGTTATACTCTGTGATGACCCGCGTTCCTGAGGCAGAAAATGTTTAAATCCTGAAGTACAAAGGCGATTCATCCACATGTACAACTAACATTGTTTGGAACGAGCTTTTATCGTGATTTCATACTTTGAAAACCAACTAACAATGTACATGTTTTATGTTTGTGAGAGGAATGCCAACCCATGCAACAGCTCTTAGATTAATTTTCAGTCCCAAAATGCTTACGTGTTTAACCAAGGGGGGACGACCTGCGGAGCGGGTGGTCAACCGCTTGTTAACATTGACAGATGGCTCCCACTAGCTCCCACCGCAGCGAAAAAAAAGGCGGCCACAGCGAAGTTCGAACATGAAGGTACGCTCTTTTTGGCTGACCCACAAGAATTGAGGCCTTAGGGCTCAAAAAATGAACACAAACGGACTCAAAAAAAAATTAATCAGAGGTAGAATGAAGGTCTGATAGTTCATCTCGCCCTTCTACTGTGAGGCTTCAGTGTCGAGGTGAATAGTCAACTCAACTCAGTTTCATTCAACAAAGTAACCAAGTATCTCAATTTTGAATGGTGTGTCGCTCCCAATCTGCCCCCATGATATTTATCAAAGTCCCTTGTATAGTATAATTACGGTATATCGACCTCGAATCAGTAATCTTAGCGTACCGTAACTCCCTGTATTACTTTACTTACTTACTGCCATCGGGCGGCGGCCTCAGACGTGGGACATCCCGCCCCACTGGCTCCGCATCGGCCGACTCGGGTTTATCGGCTTTCAAGGTACGGCCGGCGTCTCGGCAAAGAAAATTTCCGTCTCCCTTCGCATTTGGCCTTGACGTTCATCTGCTCAAGCATCCGCTGCTTTCCAGCTCCTAGTCTTGCGCTCGCGGGCATCCAGATGCTACTCACTGGAGAAAAAGCAAGGAGCAAGGTGGAAAATGCAATGCAGAACACGGCAAAGCAAGGGCTGCCAAGGGGGACAAGGTGCACGGAATGTACCTGTTGCCTGAATAAAACCGTCACCTCGAGAGAATGGTACCGGTGACAGCGAGCGACCGACTCGAATTCCAACATTCCCTCATGTCTTGTACCAACTCTTCTTAGCGTCCGACGCCAAGATCCCGGTGGAGAGGGGAGGGGGATTCTGCCCGGGCCTGCCAGTCCGGCGAAAATAAAGAGCGAGATGATAGGATTTTCACACCCGTAACGAATTTTTCGGCAAAGCGGCTGGCTCAGTAAAAAATGTGACAAGTGTTTGGCGGATGGCAGGCTTAGTATCTTGGTCCGCCTCGTAGTTTGTTTCGCCAGACGGCGGTTCAAGTACCAGCGGGGAAGCCGGACATTATGGATGGCGGCTATTCTCATAGTTTTAGTATTTGCCATTCTAGTCATATTCAGATACTCTTACTCATGCATTTCCTCGGGCACTCGTCGCTTGCAAGAGACTATCCTGCTATCAAGTCATCGGCGGTATCCAGCGGGCAATTTATCTTCAACCTTTGCAACAGTGTAGGAAAGTCAAGGAGTTTTCACGAAACTTTAGGACAGAATCAAAAGCTACAGGAGCCTCCTCCTGTCACTGTGCCACCTAGATGGAGTTTGAGCATTTGAGTACGAATTGAAGCCCTCATAGGATCTATGCAACAACAGTGTCATCGGTACGTCTTTAATGGAATTGCACTCATTACGTCGTTGATTGGGTGTAGTGGTTATCAAAGTCCTTGGTTCGAGTTCAATGGTATGAGGAGGTCTTGTGTTTGACTCCCAGTCTAGCATGTATTTATTATCCGGGATGAACACTGTTCAATCCGTTCTGTTTAAACATGATTTAAACATGGTTCAAACACATCAAATCACTGATTTATCACACGTCCCCGGCACAGGACGCTGTCGCACCCCACAAACACAGATATTCAGGCCCAGTAATGCCTGGTAACCCTGGTCTATTTAAGCAAATCAGACATCGAGCCAGACTATCCACTGAGACACGAAAGGATTAACCAAACTTCATGTAGATGCTTCGAAATTTGGGCTTTGGCTTTGGCTTTCTCCTCGGTAGTCAGGTACATCAGAGGCACAAGTCAGTTTGGCCTTCCATCCGCTCGAGCGAAGTCTGTTCCCATTTCGTCCCTTGTCCCTGGAGTTTCCAACGAAGGAGTAACAGGATCGGACACAGGATTTCACCGAAGTGGCAGAAGTGCTCAAAGAGTTACTCATGACTTTCAAGTCTGTTCCTGAAGGTACCTGAGCCGATGAATATAAAGGCCCGACTCCAGGACATCACTTAACCTAAGAAGTCTAAATTCACCATGGGTTGGTTCGATGAATAGTATCGTCCATGATGTTGTCAACGTAGCAGAAGAAGTGTGGGTTCTCACTTTCGATTTTATCCTGGTCGTCCTATTTATAATTTACCCACAGCGCGAGTGGCGCAGGAGAGATTGTTACACAAGGGGTCGAAGTCGTAAAAGAAGTGTGGGTTCTTACTTTCGATTTAACTTTGTTCGTCCTATTTCTTATGTACCAACAGCGCGAATGACGCAGGCGACATTGCCGCAGAAGGGATCGAAGTCGTAAAAGACGTGTGGGTTCTCGCTTTCGATTTTATCTTGGTCGTCCTATTTCTAATGTACCAACAGCGCGAATGACGCTGGCATGATTGTCACACAAAGCTATCGGTCGACGGCACGAGAAGGGCATGATTTTGTCAATGACCCGGATCCTCTGCGCATAGTCACAGCCCCTATGAATATTGTTGGAGATGTGGCTGAGAGGTTGCCCGGCCCAGTGGGCGGCCTGGTCCATGACCTGAAAAACCCCACCCCAAGAGATCGGTCAAACTGGATGCGAGAAAACAAGGCTCATCTCGCCAATAAGCGTCTCCATGAGATCTCAATGTAAGTCATGCAGTTTATTATCCACAGACGGTGGCTGACAGCAGTTTGCAGTAGCCCGGAACTCATGACTCAGGTACCTTTGCCTTGAGTCATCGTGATGGTACGTGGCTTTCCTCTTCACCGGTAGTGAACTTAACCTCATTTTTTTTAACAACTGAAACAGCTCTCGATGCTCAAAATACGGTGTCTGCTCTATCAAAGGTTTGGTTCTCACTCTGTAAACTGTTACTTTGCGCCGACGCGTGGACATACAGTTTGCTGTGACCACAGGTGTCGTGCATGATCGGGTAATGCATGTCTCGCTCACGATGCTTTCCACGACTGATAAAGACTGTAGGCCAAGGCTCAGGAATTGGATTTTGTGGGTGACTAACCAGCGGCCTTATGTAAAGGCATCTAGCTAATGGATCTTGCAGGACAATTGAACGCTGGTGTCCGCTATTTCGATTGGCGAATCGGCGTCTCGAAGCACGACGAATCCCTACGGATCGTGCATTCTCTATAGTCAAATCAGACGTTATGTGAGCTGCTCGAACCTATGGGCCGTTGAATGCACGATCACCCTGATGAAATTATTATACTTGAGTGAGCCTCTATATGCTTAAGATGACAGCTTGATGACATCCCTCCTCTTGCAGCATTCAGCATTCTTATGGTCTGGACGACAAACCTAATCGCTTTCAAGACTCGATAGCCAGATTCCGTGATATCTTCACCGGACTCTAAGCTGTGCGACAACAAAGATCTTTTGAGCAGCCAGGCCGACTAAGAACTTTATCCATCGCGATGAAGTATGTGATTCTCTTTTTCCATTGACACAGAGTCGAGTCGACGTTCACTGTTCTGCAGCTCTTTGGTACTTACGACTGGAATGGGCCTAGCGGAGAACGACCAGCCAACAACAACCGTAAGATGTACGGTATCTAGTGCTGGGAAGGTCCGGTTCAGAAATCGGTTCGAACCTGAACCGGACCGAACTGAACGCCGAGTTCAGGTTCAAGGTTCAATGCTTGCTTGAACCGAACGCGGCGTTCAGGTTCTGCGTTCGGGCCGTGAGGGTCGCGTTCGAACTGAATCGAACGCTGAACCTGAAAATCGAACAATTAGTTTATTCTTCGACAATTTTCGGTGATTTCTGACCTGAATTTGGCTCAGACACCTCGGCAGGAAGTGCGACTTGCCTCTACGAACATCACTGCCTTCTCATTGAGAAACTCCAGGACAATTGTTGCCATCTTCAAGTAACATTGAGCGCGTTTCAACCTGTCAAAGAACTTTCATAAGCATAGTGTGGTCCTCATGCACCGGTAGAAGACACTAACACATGTTACAGCCCTTGTAGTACATTCCATTCAAAGACAAATAGGATACCTGGTCTTCTTGGACCCGATTTGGTGTCGCCGAGAAGGCCGAAATTTGGCTAGGTTCGAACGCGTTCGAACGCGAACCGAACCTGAACGCAGGTTCAGGTTCAAGGTTCAGCACTCGCCTGAACCGAACGCGGCGTTCAGGTTCAGCGTTCAGAGCGAAGTGCCCTGAACCTGAACCGAACCGAACCTTCCCAGCACTAACGGTATCGGAATGTCATTCAGCCCGCCTGAAAACCCGTCAACCGCGGATGAATATGCCACCTATGCAACATCGTTGCTGAAGCAATGGGGAGCAGAGAAGCAAAATCCGAGTATATACGAGAACGGTGAGAGTGGGACTCGCCCACATTAAGCGAGTCGCACTCCCATCAGTTCGCATCGATTTTGCATCAAGAGATCAATATCGGCACCCGGGCGTGGATTTGGGTATTTTCTGGTGGTGAAGGTGGTTTAAGGGCTCCCATTGAGTATTTTATGCGGGGGGGGGACATTGTTCCCCCCGGACCCCCCTTCTCTAGCCTGATGGCATGTCCGCACAAATTAAGATAGGCCTTTTGGGGCTTTTTTCAGCTAAATATGAGCTGAAATAATTACTGATGCGCGGGAGAGATCCTGCGGACTCCCCTGATGCTCGCCGCTAGGCCCACTGCGTGGTGCTTCCGCTCGCCGCGGGGGCCCACTGTGTGGAGCATTCTCTGATTTTTAAACATGATTTATTCACTTTTTACTGCCTATTCCGAGTTATAGCGGCACATTGATGTAGTGATCGCCGCAATACGCGAGTCCCACTGTCCGCGTTCATCGGAGGACGAGTTCCACTGAAAAGTCACTAGCCGATGTTAGCCGAGTCCCACTCCCACCGTTCTCGCCGTTACTCGCAAAATCCACTTGCGATAGGCAGCTTAGGAACTTGCTGCTCGGTGGGCGGGGGTGGATTATCATCTTGGTCTTCCCGAGGTGAGTATGGGACTATCGCTCTTGCTTCTAATACTGATCCAATATAGTATCCAAACATGGAGGTAATTGACTACACGATCGATCTCAACAAGTAGTGGTAGAGTAGTCTGTTTGAATGTGTGGGTCGATCAAATACCAACTGCATTTCTGAGATTCTGGTCGATTCCGAAGCGCCCTCGGCGGCCGCCGCCGTGAGGAGTCTGGGCAGGGCCGACCCGACTAGGGATCCGCTGAGGTGCCGGGTGCCCACTTCAAACGCGATCTTCTCTGGCCCGACCGCCTTGATTCCGGTATCACTCGAGCCACCAAGGAGAAAGGCATTGTCTGGATTAAGTTCCACAAACAGTATATTGATGCTGGGCCTCTCTTCCACACGCGGGAGGGGTCAATTTGGCTAAACCTTCGAGATTTGTAACTTGCTCAAGACGATCGGACTCCTTTTCCAGTTTTTTTGTGACCTGTTTGAGGGGTTCGTATATGCCCCCGGTGACCTGTGACCTGTGCGAAAAAAATCGTAAATTTTTGAGTCCTTGACCCGTGCATAAGGTATTATCTGAGACTGCCTACTGGGCCACCTTAGAAGTATTGGCCCTCTAGCAACCGTGTTGAGGGTTTTTGCCTGGGTCTAGGCATCGCAAACAACAGACACATATCCTGTGAAGAGTTTGAGCATACTCGGCGTCATTTTGGTGACGCCTTGATTGCTCAGTGAATTTATCTTTGTCGCACTTCCCAAACAGGCAATTGACAGGGTAGTGGGCCACCCACGTCAGGGCGCCGTTGGATGCCATATTGGTGACCTTCCTTTGTATAATATTGTTTAAAGATTATATAGGATGGATCATATACATTGAAAGAGTACAATCGACCTCATATCGTGGTGTAGTGGAATGCTTCTGGTGAGAGATATAAGCGGCAAAATCAGCGTTGGCAAAGAAACAAGTCCAGCACATCCAGTAGAGAGCGATTGGGATCAAAGGAAGCTGTAGGTATGTTCATAAGAAGCCAATGAACGTATATGAGCCACCTATGAGACTCTTGTGTTGCGCTCCCTAGACCCCAGAGTCCCGATTTTGATTCCACAGAAAACTGGGTGATATGGGGTATTAGACATCTTGAGGGAGGTGTTAGAAAGCTAGAAATATAAGAGATAGTTGTAATAGATGGACTATATGGCAAGATGAACCATGCCAGGTCCCAGACCCGTATCGGCACAGGGTCATTTGATATAAAGCCGGTGAGATTGCAATATTCGAGTTCGGATGGCATTCATTAACGGAAATTTGGGACTTGAAGAGCGAGTATATAGGGACAGTTATATGCCTACAAAAAGGCTGAGATCAGGGGAGCATAACGGGCCCCCGAAGTCGTGGATTGACGAAGAATTGGTGGAGAAAGGGGCGAAACGGCTGTTCGGAGATAAGGAATTGATGTTCCCACCCTGCGTGCCGACATCAACCGCGCCACCGCTTAATGACAACACATCACTTTCGGCCGAAAACTGGTAGGGAGGAACGGCTTACATGGTATTCCACCCTCCAAGCACAAATATGGTATCTAGGCAAGTATCTATCCCTGAACTTGGCAAATGGCCCACTTCCTAGTGTGGCCCACTAAGCAGTCGCAGATAATAGGCGACAAACGCATCCATCGAGTCACGTGAACGTGACTGATGGGTGACAGTAACGTGGGAAAGCGCGAAATTTCAGAACACAAAAAAATAAAATGCATGTCTTTTTGGGTACAAGGCAACAGAGCAAATATTTTCTTGCCACAAGGGAGTTCTAGGGTGTAAAAAGCATCAAAATCTTTGAGTAGAGACTGCTATGACTCCAAGGGTTTCTTTTTGTCTGTTGTAATATGACCAAGCAAGAAACAAGACTGGCAATTGGACCTGAACAGTACATGTAAGAAAACTCTGAGCAACCATATTGCATTCCTAGAGTTGGAAATGAACTTTCAGACTCCAAAAACATTGAAGAAAGTGCAGATACATTTACAGTGAGTTGGCTGGTAAACGTGGGGGCTTTAACAACCACAAATGGGACAGATTTTTTGCGTGAGCTGAATTTTCCGTTATAGAACCCCAGCTAGTTAAACAACACCTATACGGCGTGCCTGCATATGGCCCCAATTTTGAGATTTGTTGTTAATATAAGCGGGGAGGGCGAGAATATAATAAGAGGAGGAAGGATTGCAATAGCACTGTCGATTAGAAGGCTGCTTTAGAGCAATCAGATGCTCTAGCAGGATTGTACTGCGGGCTTATATACTACAGAAATAGTATCTAGAATATTCTACGTGTATCTACTCGGACTGTCTGTATTACTAATATTACTAATCACATGCCCGAATGCCGAGCTGCATTATTAATATCCAGCAAGATTTAATTCATGTGGCGGGATCCCCGGCTCTTCCAAAGAGTTTAGAAACTCTGGATCTGCCAGAAGGGCCTCGTTGGACCCTTCAGCATCGCCCTCAATGGAATCACTATTGTGATACCGGTGAATGTTGCCAGGAACGTTATGAAGAATGGTTGCATTGAAACTGTTCACAAAGTTGTTGAAAGGACTCAGGATAGCGCAGGAAATGCAGGTGAGAGGATCGACAACCACAGCTGGTGGGAAGGCAAAATCAATGAGATGTTGCGTCGATTGAGTGTGTTGTTGCCGGCTGGATCCATGGTATTTCGCTCATAATCGTTGCTGATGGCGTCCAAGAATGATGAATATTTGGGGTCATCTCGCTGTCTCATTGAATGCTCCAGCCGTAAGATGGTGAAATGGTCAAAGATACTTTGAGTGCGCAAAGAAGCTTTGCATATGGCAGTTCTGTCTCCAAATTGAACCATGGGTGCAACCTGAAATCATTGAACATGCTGTATGAAGTCTATCAAGCCGGAATAAACCCACCTGGCAAAAATCCCCAACCGTGATGAGCATGCGTCCACCCATACACGATTAAGCTTCACTGCGTTCCCACCCCATGTAGACGGAGGGTCTGTAGACAGGGGTAGACGGAGGGTAGGCAGACTCCTTTGTCTACCTATGTCTACCTTATGTAGACACAGTTGGTCTACACTGGTCAATGTGCATCTACGCCTGTAGACCAATATAGATGCTCACAGCCTCGGAGGGATGTTGTCACACGGCAGTGATGCGCCGGGCCGACGAGCTGTAAGCTTAAATTGTGGATACCAATGCCTAAATCGGGAACATCTCCCACGCATTTAGTCATACTGTATTTTTACGTTCAAATCTACAGTCATGTGTCATGCACCCCCCTGCACTCCTGACTTTCCGCCAAAACATGGTATCCAAGTATGGAAATTCTGATGGCAGCCAGAACGGCAGAGATCAACACATCAAGAGCAGAAAAACAGACCCCGGTGTTTGGCTGTGTGAGGAGCAAGTGCCAGCAAGCCAACACAGATACACAACACACCTTTCTTCCCTCTGTCATGTACTGTGATGCCAGTGCTCCCCATCCCTCCCTTGCCTCCATCACCAAGCCCGACATTGATGACCAACAGTTTTTTTGTCCACTGCCGTCTTGCAAGCGCCCTCTCAAGTTCAAATTTGTGAACGGTGGATAACACGCACACTGCTACTATCTCAGTGTACGTCCCCTCGCCTAGCTCATTATGAGCGGCAAAGACTCAAAATGCTAAGCCTGAACTCCAGTGCAATGACCACGTCCACAAACGGCCTTATGGGCACTTTTTCGATCGGAGTCTTACCCCCCGCTCCATAAGCCTGCCCTCACCCAACAATGCCCTGCTTGCCCTCAGATCAAATGCACTGCTGGAGGATGTTGCAGCCTTACCAACGTGCTTTGCCAGCACAAGAAATGCAAAGAAGACTGTGTGCAAAGGCATCCGGCAGTTGTCCCTGCCCAGGACACCAGCCTCTAGACCCCGATACACGGTGATAGGGCACGTACTGGAGTATGCATAAAAACCCGAGTTTTTATTCATTTTAATACCTATCACCGGGGGAAAATGTGAGGTTTAGCAACGGGGCGTACACCTACCTCGGGGTGGTATGCTGCACCTTTGACAGCCAAAAGCCAGTGGGCAATCATGAGTTGAGGATTCAACAGTTAACTCTAATGAGTTAACTGTTCTATTAATCAACCATACTGCTGGGCCCCAGGGGGTCAGTTGATAGCTGAGTCCTTGGGCGCTAGAGGTGATCAAGAGGAACTATATTATCTCAGGGCTAGCTGCTGGACAAGTGGAGTACGGAACTATCATACAGAAGATATTTTAGAGTTCAGCTGCTGGAGCTGTTCAGCCTTTGAAAGAGTTCAGCTGCTGGAACGGTTCACCTGGCGGAGTCTAGACCAGATTTTACTTTGGCAGAATGTCAAACCGGTTCACCGGGGTGAGATACTATAAACAACAGCTGGTCAAATGATCACCCTGCTGAAAGTTTATTTGTCTGATGAAGCACCAGATTGTCAAACCAGTTCAACAAGGGTGTGATACTACAACAGCGGCTGGTCGGACAATTGCCCCACTGAAAGGCTCTTCCCCCACTGAAACACCAGATTGCCACTGTGGAACTTTGAGCATGATTAAGAGCTTATTGTATGAGCTGGGGCAACTGACTATCCCCAGGGGAACATATGTGATTGGTGGGAGAAGATTTGCGATGAGATGAACTGGTCTTGTGTTTCACCCGCTGGTCGAAGACTCAGATGTGGGAGTAAAAGTTACTCCAACTGGACTAGTTTGGGTTCCCGCTAGATAAGAAGAGAATAATACTTTCTGCTGCGGGACCTGGACAGAGCTCCCGCTGGAACTTCCGGGTTCAGCGGGGTGATGAAACAAGCATCCTATTTAGGAAGCCTCACCGGCAGGGCTTAGTAAAAAGCACACCATACCCAGTTCACTATGGGGACCGCATGATATACCCACGGGAGACAGTGGAAATACCCACGGGAGAAAATACCGAATATACCATTGGCCCACTGGTCTCTTGGCAAGAGCAGAATGTGTTCCGGCTGGTTTCCTTATATTCCCGTTTGTAATTCTGGACATGTATATAAGCAGTAAGATAATTAGTGGAGGGGAGTAAACTATCCCCCGCTGTTCAGGGCAATATAGTAGACTAAGAAAATAGAAATCAGATTTGAAAGACTTGACAGACAGAAGTCACTGAAATTGAGAAGTAGCCAACATGAACAAAGCCGCTTGCCTGGTAAGAAAGAGCTCAGCCGCCAGCTTGGAGCTGTTGATACACCAGCCGTTCAATTGCAGCCACCGGCCCTAAACTAAGAGTCGTCCCATTGGGATTGAGTTGAAGACACCTCATCAGTTGTCTGGCCGTTGTCATTCCCTGGCACAGTCTAGATAAGCTGCTGGTGCCGTTCTCCCTCATTTCAGACAGTCAAATCCCTCATTTCACAGTCAAACTATTCGCCCTGCGGTAGAGGTTCCCCTGCTGATAAGAATCGTGCTCCCGCTGGACATAAAAGTTGCCCCGCCAGAAAGATTAAAATAGCATAACAAACTTGATGGGTTTCTGTACCCTACCTCCCCAAACATACACACACGAGTATTTGGATATTGGTTGTGATTGAGATTAGATTTATAGATTGGTTGATAGTAGTGATTAGTTCACTACTTTCACTAGTTTATTTAGTCTTTTGATTTCATGGCTGTACCCAAGTGCACCGTTTCAATGGTTCTTCAGCGGGCTTGTCAATATAAGCCGCTCCCTCACCCTCGCCGACCATCCCATACGACCGACCTCTCCAGATGGACTTCCACTCCTCCTGCGCTCTCTGTCCCCTGCGACACCGGCTTCAATCTTGTCGCCTCCCTCCACTGTGTCCGGCGCCTCAGACCGCTCCTTTCTTCTGGTCGAATTCGTACATGACCTGAAACTTGGCGTCCCCCGTGGCATCCAGGTCCCACATGGCTTCCCTTACTGGACCCACCCTGGAACAGAGCCGTATGAATGTTACTCCACTGACTACTTGACTTGGATGGAGGTAGAAGCATGCTACATCCACCACGTCCACAAACACCCCCGTATTCTGGTCCGCTCTATTGGAGTCACCGGCAGCGATGAGGCTCTGCACATCCAGACACTTGTTGCCAAGAACGCATGGAGGGCAGACATGAACACCCCATGCATACCTCCTCCATTCCTGCATGTCCAGCCGACTTCTTCTCTGAGTGGCGCCCTGTCCGTGACTGGCAAGGGCAAGAGAAAAAAGCCGATGAAGCACAACAACAACAACAACAACAACGAGGTCCTCACCATTGACTTCCGGCCTGCCATCAAACACGAGACTACGACTCCCCCACCGATGCGCAAATCCCTCCACATTCATATCCCTACCTCAGTGTCTCTTCCGGCCTTATCCTCTTCATCTTCCTCCAGCCCTTGGAGTTCTGCCGGGCCCAGTACCAGCGCGCTACCTTCCCCCCATTCCCCATATTTTCCTGCCACCCTGCTGCCCCCGGAGCCATGGCATTTCTGAGCAGCAATTTTTTACAATACTCGACTATACAACACTCGGCCAGGACAGTTTTCGTAGATTTGTTGACTGTATAGATTTGTACCTTGGGTTTATAGTGTAGCTCCCTCCCATGTATCATTGTATGTATTCAATGTATGTGTTCTCCGACTCATTTTCCAGGGCTAGGAAATTTTTGAGCACGGCCATTGCTTCCAAAAAAGGCAAATTGTGTTGTGTCACACTGATCACACATGTTCTCCTGTTTCCACCAACTCGTTTGTTCCTCATAAAAGGCCAACCCGCCGGTGATGCAACTTGTCTGGCATGAACTCGTTCCAAGGCTGCTTCCATCTCAACCTGCCCCAGGGCCCCAGTGCGCCCATTACCTTGGTACTTTCTCCTTCAAATCCGACAACAAGCTTCGTTTTCCAGGCTTTTGAGGCTCCTCCTCCGCCCCCACCCCAGGATCCTTCGAATATGATAAGATTAAGGGTAAATACCCATGCTTCTGGAACAACTGGATGGCCTTTGAAAGCTGGAAAGCGGCAGAAAAGCGGCAGAAGTGCATTGAATTTCGCCTCACAAATTGAAACCTTGGCATGCCAGAATTCGAACAAAAGCTTCGATATAACATTGGTAGCGTGCTGTCGCGGCAAAGCCCACTAACAGCCTTTCAAAAACCATTGATAGAACTTCAGGTTATGTTTCAACTTGGAGTTAAAAATAATTATTTCTCTTGGCAGCTGCTGCTCAGTATATGAATATTCTCACAGGGGGCAAAGTCTGGGGCACTTGCCATAATGGCATCCGCGTGGCATCCAACAGGCACTTGCTGCGGCATCTGCTGGGCATGTGCTCGGCATTTGTTGCATCCTTGACACATTAGGATCAATCCGGACCATGGGCCCCTCACTTATCACTGTTCTCGAATTTTCATACAGGTAAATAGTAATAAGAGGTGTACCATTAGTGCTGTCCAAACCTTACTGTGACTCGACAATACTATGTGGTGAGCAATATCGGAGAAAAGGCGGGGTGTACAAAAAGAGGTTTGCAGCAGGGATTGAACCCAGACAAAAGCATTACACAAGCAAGAACATACCGTTACTAGTGAGCCAGACAACCAATCATTACAAGGTCCAAAACATTATAATGGAGGTGCTGCCGGACTCCTGTGTGCAAATGGCAAAGTATGACAGGCATGTGGGAAATTATCGACCACATGGCTGTCGGATGCCGTAGCAAGTGCCTTGCAAGTGCCTGTCGGATGCCACGCAGATGCCACTATGGCAAGTGCCCCGCACTTTGCCCCCTGTGTCTTGGATCTGGAAAGCAGGAATGCCCTTGGCAGAAATTTGATTCAATGGCTGGAGCATACGATCTCATGGCTGCTGCACCCTGTTCATGGCATGTAAAGTGTCCACATACTGCTGAGCCCAGGACTCGCTCAATTGACATGTCAACCAGCTCACACTGGGCACAGGAAACCCAGACAAAGTCTGGTTCCTTTGAATTCTGCATCCTCGCAGCAACAGCAAACAAAATATATTTGTGTGAAAGAGTTGAAATGGTGCACCACCAATAAATATGCACAGACCATGAGATATTTAGCTGAGAGAAGGTAGACCATCATTGACCAGCGTGAAGGGACAAAACAAAGTATACACTTGATTCACGGAAACATCTTCGAAGATGGTTGAATTATGAATGCAATGCCATTGAGTTTATAGAGGGAGAACAGTATCCAGCCACTCCAGCCATGATCCTAATGCTCAACCTGAATGATATTGCTGAATGTCAAAGTCCTGTGTAGAAAGAAGCACTTTCCAGCAGCATTTGAAGCCTTATAAGCACATTAGTTACTGCAATTTCAATAGGGCCTCATTGAACCTTGATTAAATGCAAGGATTGCAAGTAGACTGAGGGAGAGTCCCAAAAAATGCTCAACCACTCAGTGATGAATCATTCAATTACACTGTTGCTGTGCCAGTGAAACCTTAGAGGTATCTTTCACAAACAAGAACTGTGTTCTTGTGTGCACAAAATTCTTCATTTGGGGATGACAAGATATGAATTGATGGAATTCATACCAGCAAGAGCCTGTTGAAATAAAGGTAACCTCAGCCTTTACTCGGCAATTGGCAGAGGACTCTTGCAAACACGCAGGGGATTCATTCAGTATAGTAGCTACTTATACATATGTAAGTGAACAGGAACAAATTACACCTACTACGGCAAATTAAACCATGTAAAGTGTAAGTGAGTTACAGAAAAGTACAATAATGACTGAAAGAATAGACTTGGTGCCTTGAATAAATGTGTCTGGTTGCTGTGTTGGTGACAGTGAGCAGCCAACTGGAATTCCAACAGAGCCTTTTGAGACCAGAATTAATGGTGGAAAAGTAGGCTACCCATGGCTTTAATTTCTGTATTCCCACAGTGCCTAACATCATGTAGGAGATTTGGAGGCAAAGAACCGGCCAACTCCATGATGTGTTACTGAAAATGACCAGAAAAAAAAAAAGAAGAGAGACTCCGAGAGGTCCACAGCAAAGGGGCCACAAGGCTTCCAAAGAAAATCAGATTAAGAGCCATTCCACCAGTTCGGCTGCCCTGAGGGAATAAATGGAATAAAGCAGAAATGTGGTGAGGAGGAGAAAACAAAAAATGTTACCTGTGAGTTTCGAACCAAGAGTACCGTTGGATTACGCAAGCAAACCAAACATGTACAACTTTATAAAAATTTGGCGGACACTGTACTAATAGGGCGCTATAAGACCCACTAACTAAAGTTAGTGGGCATGTCTGCTCAAGGGCAGGAACTGGTGGTGTCAAGGCTTACGATAAACTCCACCCCGATTGGAACCAGAAACTACCCTCAAAACGAACAGAATGCGAATGCACATTAACCGTGAAGCAATACCCTGGAATATCAGCGGTACTAGGCCGCTACTCCAAAACTCATGACCACCCTCTCGGAAATGCGAATCTGCGATTTACCCAAATCCCCAAGGCCACATGTGAATATATTGCTGGTTTACTTCGCCTCAAAATAAGCCCAGATCATATTGCAGGTCTCTCAGCGTCGAGTTTGGCTGCAGTATCCAATTTATGGTCATTTAGCTTCACCTTCTCCATTGTGATGTTTACAACAACAACAACTTATTTGAGCATGACCTCGACAACACCCATGTCGCAGACCAAACCAAATTCATCACCCTCCGCGATATCCGGCGAACAGCAAAAGACATTGAAGCAGAGCACGTGCGCTTGCATCCAGATGATGGCAAGTCAGCGCTCCGATGGGTTGATCTTCTCCGCTGCAAGGGACATCTTCTCGGTTTCAAATTCAAGACAGACCCGTCGCCTCCAGGGTCAAACCTACCTCCAGACATGTTCACACTGATGATACAGACAAACTGGCAGTGCAAGATGTTTGAAAAATACGGCACGGCTCTAATGTGCATCGACGCGACACACAATACAACTATGTATGTACATCTGAACCTTACAACACTTCTTGTGCGTGATAAGTGGAAGCACAGTACGTGGTGATGAGCTTTGATTTGAGATCTTTGCTTTCTTACAACCGCTCCCAGGCCTACCTATTGCATGGATGTTGGCATCAAGCGGAACACAGGCCACAATAGCTTACTTCTTGCGCCTCGACCGCCTTCAATCGCCTGCCGTCATTCCCAGAAGGATCATGTCCGACTTTGATTGGGCACAAACCAACACAATCATCGAGGAATATATGGCATTTGTCTTGCTGTGCTGGTGGCATGTCCTCCACGACTGGCAGAAACAGTTCCACATCCCTTTGAACAAAGAGCTCTGGGATCTACTAAAGAAGTGGATACGCATCACGGAGGTTTTGAAATTCAATGTCACATGGGCCCGGATCCAGCAAATCGCTCCGGTGGACTTCGTTGATTACCTCAAGAGATATTGGATGCCAGAATGCATAGTCAAGATGTGGTCTGCAATTTACAGGACCCCGCGCTCCATTTTCGAAGAATGTGATACAAATATGCCCATTGAAGCGTACGTGTTAGCGTCCTTCTTCCCTTCTCGTCTATTTCTGATCTTGTCCCTTCAAGTGGCATCGCGTTCTCAAGGATAAGTTCTTGCACGGGAAGTGAAATCGTCGACTTGATCATCTGCTCAATACCCTCCTACACGTTGTTGTGCCATACTACTCCCTCAAGCAGTGCCGTCAAGACCTTGGCTTGAGGGGCCTGATGTAGAACTCCGCAAACGCGAAGACATCAAGAAACGAGGTGCCACATTCACACTGGAGGATATCGAAGCCCTTGGGGATGGCCATTACTGGGTACAATCGCAGTTGGATGCTTCCAAATTTTATGAAGTCGATATCGAGACCTACACTCGCAATTGTCTCAACTTCCCGCTTATTTCTTTCTGCAAGCACTTACTCCTTGTGGACAAAAGTGATGGACGGTGGTGGTTCTCAGGATTCAGGCCACCGAATTGCCCCAAATAACTTATGGACCAAAAATATGGGCGAATGGAAGAGATTTGGGTATATTGACAGACTTCCAAAAAAGGAAATTGTGGTAGATATAACACATTTTTGCTCAGAGTGTAAAACCAACTTTTTTTAGCGCCACTCTGAGTAAGAACTGTTTGGATAGGCCAAAAGTACTCGTTAAGTAGTGCAGAATACCATTTTGGATCATATCAATAGCTGGTGATTTGAGCTCACAATCGCCCTCACAAGATGGTCATTTTTGCCTTTTTTCACCCAAATTTAGCATTTTTTGCTGAAAATGACCATCTTGTGAGGGCGATTGTGAGCTCAAATCACCAGCTATTGATATGATCCAAAATGGTATTCTGCACTACTTAACGAGTACTTTCAGCCTATCCAAACAGTTCTTACTCAGAGTGGCGCTAAAAAAAGTTGGTTTTACACTCTGAGCAAAAATGTGTTATATCTACCACAATTTCCTTTTTTGGAAGTCTGTCAATTTACCCAAATCTCTTCCATTCGCCCATATTTTTGGTCCATAAGTTATTTGGGGCAATTCGGTGGCCTGAATCCTGAGAACCACCACCGTCCATCACTTTTGTCCATAAGGAGTATGTGCGGTCCAACGGCTATTCAAAGAGGAATGCGAAGCTGTGCCATCCACCCCACAGATTCCTGGCTCCGCTTCACTTCCTCCCAAGCCACACAATCCATGCGAGCCCCCAATTTCCATCGATGACACCGTGTTCAAAGCCAAAGGAATCTCAGACATCATTTCAAAGCTCGAACACGTTGCAGCCCATTTTCGGAGGCGGAAATCTGTAGATGCCAATAAAGCGCTGGCCAACCTCGAAACAGCACTGGACACCATGCTCATTTCGACAGGTGACAGCAGCGTCCCCCCATCAGCTCAACACCTTGCTCCGGTTGTCAAGGACACTACGGCTCGGGCAGAGGGAAGGCCAAGAAATGGACAGCAGGATGCCGCAACAACAAAGCACCACCGCCTCCACCACCCATTGCTGCGCCAGCTCTTGCTGTGCCAGTTCTTATTCCTGTGCCACATCTTATTACTGGTGAGACGGCCCAAAACCCCATAGGGCCTTCTATCGTGCATTTTTGCAGTTTATAGCAGTCTTTATGGGCTTGCTAGGACAGACAGATGCATTACTAGTGGACTATTGACAGCCCTAGTACCTCTGTTCGGTCCAAACAGCTGGTTGTAGTACTGCTAGACGCAAGCCAGGTACATGCACTAAGGAAATATATACACTGCCCAGACCTGCCCTAGTGACATACTCGCTACTAAGAGGACCAACTACTGCATAGACAGCAAAGAGGGATATTGCACTGAGACCTAGGAGAAGGCAAATATGTTCATTGATAACTAGTAAAGCCTTCTATAGGCAGCTAGGACTCAAGGGTAACATATATATATTAGAGACTTTGCAGTAGCCACCGGTAGCCACCCGGTGGCTCCCGAGGCATGCGGTGCCGGTGGCACCTCAAATGACATGTACCATACCCAAGGTGAGCCACCAGACACCACCGGGTCAGCCACCAGATGACGTAGTGGGGGTGGAGCCACTTGCCACTGCATGCCCCAGGAGCCACCGGGTGGCTACTGCAAAGTCTCTATTGACGGGCCTACTAGCGGAAGCTCCTAGGAACACTTCTGAGGGAAGAAACACATGACAGTAGTCAGGCAACAGTCCGAGGGACACATGTGATGTGCGCAACACAGTCGCGACTCACAAACCAAACCAAATACCCCTATGTGTGTGACAAACAGATCATATTGTCACCCATGCTGAAGATGACAATCACTAGTGGCATGCAGGCAGATCCTAGTAGGCATGCACATGGACAGGAACAACTCTAGGCCGAGTCTAGACTCCTAGCCGGCAGGATTTGTACTTGCAGGTGCAGACGGCACAGTTAGGACATTTCCAATATACCCTATATAGTGTGTTGATTTCCCAAATGGGATCTTGTGCGGCATCTACAATGTCGACTTGACGCGGTATCTGTTTCCGTGGCTGCAGCATGACCAAGAATGCCAATTCAGTTTATTTGTTTCTGTTTAGTATCTACTTCTCTGTACAGTATATAAGTCCTCTAAAACACTGCACAAAAGGCAGTTCATCTCATCCCCACATTAGCCTAGGACCAGGTCCAAAGCTTTCACAAGGTGTTGGTGTGCTCAGGATAGTGTGCAGAGATAGTTCTGTCTTCGTATAGTAGCAGCTGTCTATCAATTGGAGTTTGTGTTGGCTTAAAGCGAGACTTTTGAGTCAGCTTAAGCTCCTAGTGGAGTGGCCTGTAAGGAGGCCTTCACACCAGATTTGCGGGGGGTCGCTAGGGCCATTGGTTTGACTGTTGCCTTTACACTCACACACCTAAGGTGTGGATTCAGACTTGGACATCTTGCCTTTCTACCCTAGGATAGCACCTTGGAGTCACAACCAAAGATCTGCTGGTACACAGGTATCATTGTCAGCTGTGAGACAATACTCAGTGCAAAGGGGCTGTAGTCTTGGATTCGTAGTGTTACAGGGAGTCGCATCTATCACAAGTGTTTGCTGCTAGGGCACTCGACCGGTACGCCTAGGGCAAAGGATTGTCCCTAGGTTCCACCAAAACCCATAACCCTATATATATATTTGCTAGAACCGTACATCCAGGACTAGGAAGCTATCTGTATAGTTAGTTAATCAAATGAGAGTTGTTGAAGAGGATCTTTCGATTGCTAGTGTTGGATTTGTGCAAACCTTGTGATTCTGAGCTCTGCTGTCTGCATACTACAGACCGGACCCACGAACAAATTGAGGAGACACATTGCTAAGTGGAGTGTGTGTGTTGTGTAGTGTGTTAGTATATATCTAGTGCCCTAGGGTATTAGTGTGTGTGCTAGGATGCTGCGTATAGCCCTATGTCTGCGTCACCATTTCACCGGTCCTTCTGGTGACCAACAACCTTACCCACCTCGCTACTATCTATCTCAGCAACTTGCCGCTTCCAATACACCGCTCAGATACCCCGCGTACCCATATCAGTTTGTATTTACCTATCCTAACTCATCCGGAGCCCCCTCTTACTCCAGTAACTATTACTCTCAAATAAATTCATACTTGCAGCCATAGTTATTCCAAATATCCAAGTTCTTCCCGCTTTTGATTGCATGGCGGCATGTCTTCGGCCAGATCGCACCTGCCGTTTTGGCCGCCATCAAAATTTCCATACTTGGATGTCACGTTTTGGCGGAAACTACGGAAGTCCCCCCTATCGGTATCAAAATTCAGTAGGGGTCACGCATCACAGGGCCCTTTGTCGAACCTCCCAAGCGTGACATGGGGTCCAAATTGGCCTGGAAAACGCAAAAAGGCAAAATTTCATCTCGAAAATTCATTTTTTTTTTTTTGGCTGTTGTCACGCAAATTTCTCGCCGGTGTCGAAATGTCGAATCGGTTGAACGGGTCACGTGTCACACCCCGTGTCGATTTGAACGTAAAAATACAGTATATTGACTACCAAAGGGCAACAAGGAGTGGTCCATCACTGAGTTATTGCAGCAGGAAACTGCAGATTGTGTGCCCAAGCCATGTTGCAAAGGAGGCCGAAGTACATCTACCAACCTCACCGAGGTAGACGGAGATAGCCGAACCCTGTCTACGCGGCGTAGCCAAACGTAGCAATACGTAGACATCTCTCCGTCTAGATGGTGCCGTACACGGACGTAGACAGACGTAAACAGACATAGCCGAACGTAGATGTGGGTCTGTCGACAGGGGGTGGGAATGCAGTGCTTCCCAGTCAAGCTTCTCATCAGGCCATCTGCACAGTCAAATGCCTTGAAATGCAGGCCACCTATTTCGTCAATGACATGGCACTTGGCTGCATGCAACAGTTGTGCCCGGTGTAGAAGAATGTGTTGTCCCGGGTGAGGAACAGCGGAGAGCCGGTCGTACGTATGTCTGCAAAGTAGCCATAGAGGAAGTGCAATCAGCCCCAATGTTAATAAAATACTCAGCTCTCAAAATACTCTCGACTCGATACTCGGGCTTGCTTGATTCAACTTGGAGGACTCTCTTGACTTGATTTGCGCTCAGATACTCGAAGATGGTGGTGGTAAGAGGATGAAGGGAAAAGTCCCCTCCCGATTGATTTGACAACCAATATAACTACGATCGGGATGGCTGAAACGCGTGCTTTTGCGCCACCAGAGCCCAGATGTGGCCAGACCAGCCCAGATGTCAAATACAAGCGAGGCAGGTAAGTAAGAGTCCGTAAAAATAAGGAAGGAAAATCCGCAAGCTAATCGCACCGTTTGAACAACAACCAACCAGGCAATGCGCAAAGATGGAATAAGGAGACACATCCGCCGCCTCAGATGCTGTCGTTGGGTGGCCCAGACCCTTGACTCGTCAATCCCCAGCGCACACCGAGCTGGCCATGTTCTCCAGGTGAGACTTCGCCTTTGGACGTCATGTGCATAGGACGTCAGGAAAAAATAAAGTGGAGGATAGGATACGTGGAGGAAATGATGAGGAATAGATATAATTAATGACTCGCCAGCCGAACCATTCCAACGAGGATATAACGCGGTTGCGCGTGAGGATCAAACTCGACAACGCGATCACATGATCTCTTGATGCGCGTGAGTTTCGTGCGTTGCGTGGGCATAGAAGTGGGAACCGAGGAAGGCGAAGTAGAATTGAATAGAAATGGAGGGGAATGAAACAAGTGAGTAATGTCAGGTGGAGGAGAGAGGCATGGAGGAGGTGGTCGCTAACACCCAAGAAGGAACACAATGCTAACACAGTGATCTGCATGAGCGATGTGCGTGCCTATTGGCACTTCCACACCGGTCGCGCCGGGATCCTACAGAAGATTTCAAAAATGGCTTGTACTTGTCCATTGGAATTTCATAGAGATAATTTGTTGTCCTCCCGCCTGGATAGTTTTTTGCAGCGAAAGCAGAAGAGGCAGAGAGTAAGACAATTTCGTCTCGTTTGCGAAGTGCACCAATCACTGGATAGAGCGGATATGTCTTGCCCCGGCCAGCCCAACCATCTATATATGGGATGAGGATCATCCATACTCGCAATTTGCATGGTCCGGTCGTAGAAGTCGCGCTGAATTTTTGGCAGTCAGTTTCAGCAGAAGAATCATTTAGTGGAACATTTGTACCTGTTCACCCGTAAGACTGTCAGTAAAGGCACAGAGGTTGCTAGGATCGCCACCCCATTGTAGACGCTCTGCATCGACTTCCTGCTCGCTCTGTTGAGGCTCTGGAAGCCCAGTCTCAATCAAAGTCTTGCCCAGTCCGCGCAGTATAACTTGAAGTGATTTTAGAAGCTCATTTCTGACCAGCATTGGGTTAGGAGCTGCCGTCACTCTTAGCAAACGATTCCGCATGTCCGCAGAAAGGCTTCCTTCATGAGCGTCCCAAATTCCCATGACTGGGTGGCCTTCGGTTGCTAGAACGGCGAATATCTAGCGAAGTTGTGCCGGAGCTGCCCCAAAATTCACCATTAGGGAGTTTGTGCCAAAGCGGCATGCCAATTTTTACAAATAGTACCTGGTAATCAAACTCTGACACCCCAATGCTATCACACAGTCTTAATGGCGTTTAGAGGGGGGGGGGGAAGCTACATGCCGCTTTGGAACCTGGCTGACGGCCAGTCAGTCAACACTAAGGAAAAATCACACTAGAAGTCAACAAGACCACGGTATGTATACGAGACAAGCGAGCGAGCTACGACAAGATGGCGGTAAGACAAAGGGTACACTAGAGTATGTAAGCATCATGATCGGTCCGGTAAACCGGCCAGGTTTACAGCTTTTTGCACAATCAAAAAGCGGCATGCCGCTAAGTTGGCACAAGCTCTCTATTTCTTCAAATGTCATAAGTCCTTCTTCGCGATTATCGAACAGGCCCAGTGCACGAGCTGCCTCTTGGTGTGTGAGGTGAATCACTCCGTCGACAGTGCGAATTTCCGTCCAATCGGGCGCACTTCGATGCAATAAAAGTGGGCGAAGATAGAATACATCGCCATGTCGAGGGTAAACCATCTGGATACAACAGATTCCAACGTGTCTCTTTGTAGAAAGGAATTCGCATCCGACTATCGTGAACGACCGGAGCGCCAATTTTACTCAGTGAGCTGCCCCTAGTCCTCTCCCACCTCGATTTGATTCGCTGGTGTTGTGTGCAGTTTCACCGTGTCCCTCGTGGGAAAGATCCGAAAGTGGATCTCGTTTCATGAACGAAAAGTACGCTGTGGCTACCTTTCTCAACGTTAGAATCGCGTTTGGGAGGTCAGTACCAGACGTAACCTACTCGTGGATGATACAAGCGACATCCACTGTTTCAAAATCAAATGCACCATCCAAGGAATGGGAACCGTCCGCGTTTTATATCTGTAAGTTCAGCTGGTCCTCTTTCCCCTGTCACTTCACATCTGAATCCTGAAAGCGACTTTCCAGAGCCTTCAGTTAATATGGGAAATGATTTGGACAGCAGAAGATGCTGCTGCCCGGAGTCCATAGAGGACTCCCCGAGAAGATACACATTTTTTTGGAGTCCCGACAGTGTTCGAGAGCCATATGGAGGAACCTAAACTCTACTATTCCACTGACACCAATACCATCGAGACTGAACTGGTTCCATTTAAAATCCGGATGAGGTGGACGACCGAAGTTAGAGCGGTGTGGTATAGACGCACGACGAACTCGAGCTGTGGTGATGACGACCGGTGCAGTGTTTTTCTTGGTCTCGGTGAATATGTTCTTGATATCCGTGCCTGGGTGATTCGAAGTCTGGATTGGTGGGGATCGAGGAAGTATTTCGGTCGTAGTATTTGATTTGACTCGACAGCCACGAGTACTTTCTTCAACCCGACAGCCGGAACTATTAGGGCGAGAAGTTGTGGGGGCGAGAATCGAACCTGCGGTACCATCTTGGCCCTCGGAGGTGTTACATATCGACTGGTATTTCGAATCCGTTCGAATTATTCTGCCGGGCAGCATTCGTGAAGTGGTGTTCTTGCACAGGTACGCGGTTGTGTGTTTCCTTTCTCTATCATGCACTCACCCCTTGACAGAGCGCTGACTATATGCCCTTCGTGGGCAAAGTACCTGGACACCCCGGCCAGTAGATCGTTGCTGGGTATCACGGTCTCGGCATACCCTACGGTTTCCACGTAGTGCAAGACCTGGCTATTCTTATTCGCGGAGGGACATGGATGGACACGGGGCTTCCCGAGGTTCTGGAACTAACCCCTGAGTTTGGAGAAAGGCGTTGAAGGACCCTCAGTTCTAGGCGGCAGAAAAATCAAGAGTTTGTAGTAGTTGAGGTAGATACACTTTAAGATGTACCATACATACTTTCCGTGAGTCATGATGAAGCCATCCTCCTTGATGGCTTCGAACGGTACAATGGGTTCGAGGCAGCGACACCAGACCAAATGATTGAATAACTCTAGCGTCTTCACATTGGTTCCCGTCACTATTCAATTAATACGTACGAATTTCCACAACTTTTCTGGGCTTTCCGTTTTCGTTGACCACCAGACCTAAGAGCGTCGGAGCCACGTCAGTCTCACATTGCGGTGATACGAGGAAAGGATAAAGGACCTGGGGATAGTTGTTGTTCCAGTAGTCCCGTTTGTACGCACCCCATGTGCCGTACCTGGGCTGGGTGATCTTTGTGGGTTGAATGAGGACTTCTGGCTCCCGAGGGAAATAAGCGAGTGTACGCACGATGAACGTATCTGCCTGTCCTTGCACCGGGGTGATGATGTGGGTCAACGATAGATCGCTTGGGCCGTACGCGACGTAGAGGAGCTTCAGCATGCGTCAGAAATCATTTGCGATTCACGCAGGCTGTGCCGGTACGTACACCGTTGTTGGCCGACGTGCTGGAGTCCAAGCCGATATTGAAGAACCGGTACTCACTGGACCCCGCGACGGGTTCGACTCTCCACTGAGAATTCCAATTAGCGACTATCAAGCGCAGCGAATAAAGAACAGCTGACCTGCCCTAAAGGCCCTGGCGTGGCCGTGATGTTATTCGTGTACACGGGCTGCCCCTTCCCCGCGCCAAAGAGCGTTTCGTTCCTTCCAACGTTGACGAGGTAATAATTCCCCGGGTCGACGGCGGCGGTGACGGCGGTATCAAAGGACTGGAGATTCACTTAGTGAATCGGAGAAATGGGCGTGCAGAGTCGGCTCTTACCACCGCGATGTTCACCTGGAAGGGAGTAGCACGAACGAGGGCTAGGGTGGCGAGCCCAAATGCCAGGAACTTGGAGAGCATTTTGCAAACGGGAGATGGGGGATATTGCAGAACGTTTACTTCAAGGGAAAAAGCACAAAAAATGGAGAGAGCAAGGTGGCGGCCTTTATATCACTCCGCGGGACTTGGAAGCGAACAGAAGCGACGTCGTCGAGATTTCTCCACTGCGGAAACTGAGCGTGGGTACTCTGATTAGCTGCATGAGAACAATGACGAGACCGGATTATTGTTACGCCGACACTTAGATCCATTGGATCAGGGCCCCAGGAAGCGAACAGCTGCCTGGCAATAATTTCATGAAATCACCGTTGTAAACCCCGAGAGCAGTGAGAAAGAACGCAGAACAGGTGGTTCAGTTTTCGTGCCAATGGCTGCGTTTTGGTGCACAGATGAAACAATCATCATATCAAGTTTCTCCAGTCAATAATAAATATATTTTTGCATCCGGTGGTAGCTCTGAGAAAAGAAGGAGGGGATCACCCACTTTGATACCGGTTTACCAAACATGATTCCAACGCAGGCCGAAAGGAGCAATATTTTGAGAGGAATTAACTGAAGGTGTTAATTTTACGTCCCCAAGCCCGCGTTTTGACCGCCCAGGAGCAGTACGGGTATAAACGGCGCTAAGAAATGGAATCCTAAGGACTACAAAAATTGGACCGCAGGTGAAGACTCGCCCCATCGAGGCGGACTGAAGTCCAAGCCAAGGGTGGTTGGTAGTGAATGTTGACAGTGCCGACTTGAAGGCTGAAGCAGATCTACTTATCTCAGACTGTCAATCAATAATTGCATCAATGATTATCAACCTCATCACTGGCGCCGCCACGAGGGCGCGTCACTCCTTCTATCGCTCAAGATTCAAGCAGGCTAACTGGCTAAGTACGCCGTTCGAGCTGCCCTAGCGGTTCTGAGTGGGCACGCATCCTCGTCTCTTCATACGCATCCTCGTATACGCATCCTCGTCTCTTCACTCATCCAGTTCAAGGGACTCCTTATCGTACGTCTTAACTCGCCGTCTCGTAACCCAGGCACCCATCTGTCTATTCTCGGTACATGCCCCTCGAATCGCCTCGCCATCTACCGCAATACCTCCGTGCGCATCCACTCGGATTTGGATAGAGACGCCGCTAAGGCGATGATACCAGACGCAGATGCAGACACCACTGCCCCAACGACTCCGTCTTTTGCTTTCGTCTTTGCAATGGACTTATCGCACGGAATTTCTTATCCATTTACGCTGGTCTTGATTTCCTTCTTTCTTTCGTACACGCTCTCGCCGTCCATTCTCCCTCGCCCTTTCCTCCTTATTCCCTCACGCACGCCCCCCCCAAACTTTTCTGCTCGACCACGAGCCACGCGCCTTTCGTTCCTCCGTCGCCTCCTGCGCGCGTGGGACTTCACTCTTCTTTCTCATCCACCGATGTTCCTGTCTTTTCATTCGCACTAGCACCATCCTTTCCCCTCCACCATCCGCTTCGCGCCTCCTTTCGTAATCCTGGTCTTCTTCGTCCGTCCTTCCTCGCCTCTTCCCCCTGTTCCTCTGCGCACGCCCACCGCACTTTCCCTCCATCGTTGATTGCGTCTCCTTGGCGCTTGCGCCTTAAGCCCGCTCCTTCTCATTTGCGCACCACACGCACCGCTCTTCCGTCCACCCACCCACTCCGCCGTGCTCTTTCCCTCTGTTCTCTTTCTCTTAAGTCTCTCTTTACCAACATGTACGACGCTAACACCCTCTCTTCACAGACCCCAGCCCGCCGCCGGCCGTGCTCCTTTCGGGAGGACTGGCTCACCACCGTCTCCAACTCCACCTCTTCCTCTGTCATCACCGCCCGCGACCGCGACACGCATCAAGCGCAGTATTACAGCACGAGCATGGCAACGCGGTGCACGAACGTGTGCCTGAAGCCCAAGGGTACGAGGGCCACGACGCGCGCTGCACCACCACTACCTTCTTGGCGACTCCGCTGCTCACGCCGGCCAGGACCACGCACTGCGATGGAAGTGGGCAGCTCTTTAAGAGGTGAGTGGCAATCTTCGCCTATCTTTTTTTCCCCCCAATTCCTGTTGTTGTTTTTTTTTCATCTTTTTTTCGATTGTGGGGGTTTGGAATTTTAGGGGTTCTCTCCTGCATGTTTGGGTGCGAGAGGTTCTGCGGAGCGGGCATTTCCATCCGCGAGGAGGGATTTTTACGGGGCGGAGGTCGCGTGTCGCGTGTCGCGGTCTCGCGGACGGCGCCGAAGCCTTCTTTGACGCGATCTATCCGCTGCGCGGGCGCCAAGTTTCGTGCAGCATCTTCTGCGTACTGCTCGGCTCGCTGGAATTCTGATACTACTGCGACAGGGCGGAAGAGTGGCACTTTGGCTGTCTCACGAAAAGAAAGGCGAGATATGCGTTCCCGCTTACGGGAGTTTTCATTTCTCCACCCTCATCTGTGCGCGTTGTATACCCCGCACCCTCCTCCGACATTTTCCGCCGCTCGCTGGATCGACGTCAGACAAATGAGTCAGTGTATATATGGAGACGCGCGACTTGGCTCTCTCTTCGCGCTGTCTATATCAACGACCAGGACTGGAGGCCAAATCCCAAAATCATGCCAGTAATCGCATCAGCCCCCCTCTCCCCCCCCCACTTTTTTAACGCGCCCGAATTGTATCCCTAGCGAGGAGGATTTAGAACTGGAGAAAGACAGGGTTTTAGTCCAGAAATTCTGACATTACCCTAATGTGGTAGACCGGAAAGCGCTCACTCGATTGTCGCACTGCTATCCAGCCACTGTCTAGCCTTGGAAAGATTGCATTGGGTTGAATTTCCTCGCCCACAGATTGACCGCAACCTCAGAGTCTACAGACTTTTTGAAGCTGAGATTGAATCTCCGGAGCATGCATTAAGAGACTGTACGGCACATGCCGACCTCGGTGAGCTTCGCGAAGATTTTTTTCACCCGAATGAAGAACGAGATACTTTGGACTTTATGCTGGCTGCTACATTCTTCACTCACATGATAGCTTGCAGAGAGACCGTTTCGTTAGTCGCAAAATTTGAGTATGAAATCACTCAAGTTTTTGAGGCTGCTCCTATGTTTATTCCGCTTCTTCCCCTGCACTGGCCGACACTACCGTAGCGCAATGAGTAGATTCTTTTTTTACTTACCACGTCGCATTCTAGTTTGGATAGATGTTCTGATAACAAATAGCTCGTCAAGTAGGGTAGTTGGGGTCCAAGGCGAAGGCGCGAGAGGTTTGTGCGCGCTGGGGTAATCACTACGTTCCGCTAAGGCCTAGACTCAGTTTTCACAGCTAATCGGGGGTCTGCGTGGTCGACTACGCTGACCCATGAAAACTTCGTCTAGTCGACTACGTTGACCTACGGTGGCCTACGCAGAGTTTATAGGTCAGCGTAGTCGACTACAAAGACCCCCGATCAGCTGGGAAAACTGAGTCTAGGTGTTAGCAGAACGCAGTGAATCTTGGGAACACAGTCTTCAGAGACTGGACCGTGCTGTGTATAATATTATCACTATTACTATCACCATTGTACATTGGGTTCACACTATAGAAGTTGGTAAAGTTGTAAGGTAACGCTGGTGGAAGGAATGAGTGAGCTGCGAGGCCGTTGCACCACGGCGTGGTGTCTCACTGTCTATGTACCAACTGAGTTACTGACACTCGGCGCCTAAATTAGGCACCTCCGAAGTTCATGCCGGGCGGCAGACTGATTCCCTCGCGTTTACCGCGTTTTTGCCTTTCGTTTCTGTCGCACTTCCATTCCGGTAGGTAGGATTACACGGCACCGTCTGATAACGAACGCCGGTTTCGAAGTATTATCCCGGAAGTCAAGATATTGCCTCTACGAGTGAGTTGTCCCGGGCGTTAAACCCGGACTGGCAGTCATCAGGACTCCATATGCTCATCGGTTTTCTCCCTTTGCACTCTTGATCTTGTTGACTTCCCTGTCCCGTAGCTCTTCGGTTGCATTCGGGAAATGATTTGCGTCCGTGTCCTCATTCTCGCGTTATCATGACAATAATGTCAACCCTCTGGCTTGGAGTCGAACAAGGCACCCTTCATAACGCAAGGTATCTGCTTCTATATTTAATTTTCATGTCCACTCAGCTGTCCCAGCAATTTCCGCACGCAACGAATCACTGCTTACGTTGGAGAAAATACAACCCAATAAATGATAGAAATTGAGAAAATAATGTACCGGGTCCACATCTCATGGCCCTCGGGCATTACCCTGTTTGAAAAGGCGTATCAGTGGGTCGTACATCCATCTCGAACTCGCTTGACTTCCCTATAATGGAAATACTGAAGGTCTGCGTCTGTCCCACCGCGCCCACTTGCCGATCGGCGAGAGTGACCTGCCAGTAAAATAAATTCGGTCGCCGCATTCCTGAGGGAGCTTTCAAGGGACGCACAGGGGTGGCTGGGTCGGCGAGCCCCGATTTCCACGTGGTAACGAGCTTGCTGATTGCAGGACGATAATGCTGTGGAACAGAGAGGGCGCAGCGCGCTGTCAGTTTTGTCCGGGGACAGTGTTATGAACTTACTTGACGACCTGCTGGTTATTGATGGACTGCAGACTGAACAGTGCGGCGTTGGCGCTGCCGCGCAGAACAACCTGCGAGTGGATCGCCGACGTCGCGGGCACGCCGATGGCCACGTACGACAGAAACTTATCAGGGACAAGGACGCTCTGGATCTTGAAGGTGTTGTTGTCACTTGGAACGAGGAACCACTGTGTGTCGCTTTCTCAATAGGGTTGCAAAGGTGAAAATGACGTGGATACTTGCATCTTGAAGCGTCGGGGCCGCGGTTGAGAGTTCCGGCACGCCGACAACCGGGGAAAATTCTGGCGCGTCGGGGTAGCTTGGATCGACGCTCCACTCGTGCCCGTTTGTGTCAGCTATCCGAGCTATGCTACCAGGGGCTGCGAGAAGATCGTTGATGGAGGTGACCGAGGAAGAAGCAGCGGCCGTTCCCCAGATGAGGGCTGCGAAAATCAGGATGTTGAGCATTGCTGGATTGAGGAGGCAGTGAACGAATGGACCATTTAAGTACCACTTGCAGCCTCGGGTTGGCAATCGGGAAGCGTTATGGCGGAGTGACTCGGTTCCTATTGGCATAAATGATGTTCCTGAGGAACGATGTCCGCTGTTGCATTTATCCCGTTAACATTAGCAGTGCAGTTGAACTTGGACTTCCATTCCTTCTGCTCATCAAAATTAGGAGGTCAGAGACGGCAGTTAGGGTAAGCTCAATACTCACGCAAAATTGAGAAGAAGGATGTCCGGTGTTGCATTTACTCCGCTGATATTAACAGTACAGTTGAACTTTGACTTCCATTCCTTCTGCTCACCCAAATTGCCAGTTATGGTAAGTTCAGCACTGACACAAAATTGAACTGACACAGACTGACGTTGCATGCGCCAAACGTCAGTGCTGCATCAAAATCACTTTGTCCTTCCACCAGGTGCGCGCTGAGGTAGAACATAAAGTGGTAGATCTCAATGGCGCTTCCCATGGGCTCCTCGCTGCGGAAACTTCTGTGACTAGTGCAACATGGTCCGACGGCGAGGAATTCTGACAGCGACACGTCTTCTCAACGCCAGAACCTTGCGTTGACATTACTGACAAGCTCTTTGCCGTGGAAGGCCCACTCCATTTTCACGGTTGAAGCAGCACGATGGCCGTGTCGGCACAGCGCGGACACGAGTGGCACATGCGGCTCGAGCACGGCACGCGTCAGAATTAGGCAACGAAAGGACTTGCCGCATGTCCGGCGTTCGCATCGGCATCAGATGCCGCAGAAGGCGTGGCGAAGAAATACTGTACCGGCGTGTATGGTAGCAACCGCTGAAGTTGCGTTACGCTCATCAACTTTTGAAAGTTAGCAACCGGTTGCCTTATCGAGCAATGGTTCCTCTCAATAAGGCAACAGATGGCCCCGCAGGGCCGAAAATTTGCCCAAAACAGCTTTAAAAGTCAGTTTCTAGCGTTACGGGCACAATTTAGGCAACATTTTGGGTCCCCGTTACGCGTTACGGTTGCTACCATACACGCCGGTACAGTAGTCTGTCACGTCAAGGGCAACTTCTTCTATTCTACTGTTCCCCCGACGTGTCGCGTCTGTCTCCATCTTGGTTCTTTCAGACAGATTTACATCTGCTGCCGTCGCAAATTCAGGGGAGAAAAAGGCAGATTTATGTTCCATTGACCGCGGAGCGCATACCTATTCACCTGCTTGACCCCTGACCTTCTGTAGTTGGTTTATCACAATAGGACTGCTGTCTTCCCCAGGAACATCATTTGAGCTTCAAGAACCTACAGGTCACCGCTTCTGCCGACCCTTACGGCTTCGGCGCGCGCGAGTCTTATTTAACCCCAAGTCACTTAATCACCTCCCTCAATTTAATAATGCTCATCTTCTTTGCTCTTGCCTCCCTTGTCCTCACTGCCGCCGCCTCCCCGCGCTTTACCCCAATTACCTCGATTAGTGATGTAACGGCAGCCGCCGGAATTTCAGTTCGGATATTCGAACAATTCGGGCACTCGCTTAGTCTCGACCCCAACTACCCAGGCGCACCAGAGTTCTCCCCGGTAATCGGAGCACCGCAGCTCCCAACTGGAACCCCTTCAATCGAGGATGCAAGTGTGTTCATCGTAGTTTTGGAATGGCATCGCTAATTGCGCTTGAACCAGTGGTTCCTGGTCCCACAGGATAACAGCACCATGAAGATCCAGAGCGTCCTGTTCCCTGACATGTTCATATCCTACCCAACCTTCGGTGTTTCACCGACGCCCCCAACCCATTCGATGCTCGTCCTGCGCGACAACGCTAATGCCGCGCTTTTCAGCATCACACCCATTAACGGAGTGGCACATGTTAAGTTAGTAATTTTCAATTAGATCTGTGGGTCCACAGGCTGAGATGTATGTCTACTGGTACGCAGCATCAGGGTGCCCGCTGTGGGGATGGCCCTCACCACTTGGGCGACTACGCTGAACGATACCGCTGTCCCGGTGCGTCACGTCTCGACAACCTAGTGTATTTTAATATTGATTCTTACAATCAAGATCACTCTGGCTAACCCTGAGAATTCAAACCTGCAAATCTTCAATGTTGAAGCCATATGCAAGTGACAATAATTTCGCACCGGATACCAGAACCCTCTAACTATCGTTTTTATAGTGGGATAGCAGGGGGAAGCATGGAACGCTGGCCGGACTGTAAAGCACGTTACCCGTACGGTATCTTCTGAGATCCCCCTAGTATCCTGATTCTCCGATGCGAACGTCAGTGGACGAGAATTTGATTTATTCTGACATAATGGTTGGCGTGTTACGGACATCCACGGAAAGATCCATTTGTTTCGCGCGAAACGGTTCAGAACTCGCCGCGAAAATCCACGCGCCAAATGGCGGCCGGCGGAAATTGGGTCACTCAAAACTTCACGGTAACCCGTATATTTACTACCATAAGATGCGCCTGCTCAAACCGTGAATTTTTCATATAATCCTACTGAAATCTGTTGAGAATTGAGCGAGAGAAAAATAATTTACGGAGGGAGCTCGAAATTGCATCAAAATTGATGCTGTGCCAAATCATATGCAAACTGCAATAAACACCAGTTTAAACAATAATTCATGTCTAGGGTTACTGTCGACCGCGGGCGAATTAGAGGTGCCGTTCGTGGTGCCAGATTTTGTGCAAAAGAAGTCTCGATTTAGTCGAGATCTCTCCGTGAGGGAGGCTGTCTGCTTGGGTGCGGTATGCATAGCCGTACCCGACGTTCTTCCGTCGAAGACGACGGCAAAATAGAAACTGACGCTCACCTACAATTTTCCGGTGGTGTACATCCCCCTGTATATCAAACGAGGCACAAGTTAGAATTGATAATACAGCGTCTGTCAAGAGAGACTACCATCCTCCTTAAGTACGTATATATCAGTCATACATTTGATGGTGATTTGGCTCAGTGTACTGGTGGAATTGTGAACCAAATGATTTCCGCTAAGGGGGAGTCACAATGGGACGCCGTATAGATCCATGAGTGAATGAAGGCACAGAGCAGTAAGAGACGAAATAAGACAGACTGCAATGTAGCGTGATACACCGCTCGGCGGACTAATTGGTTAAAAAACTTTGAGGATGCAATGCTAATACAAGCAAGAAGGATCGTCAGACAAATATGACACCGTCAGAACGAAAAGCGACAGGTACGTACCGAACCTCCCAATTCTGCACCCCAGGTTGAATAGGCGAGCGCACAGATCCAACGAACCCATTTCGAAGTGGTCCGGGGCATCTGCCAAACTCGCTGAGGTCATCCAGGATCTGAACCTGGCGAGATGGTAAGAGAAAATAAAATAGATTAAGGACATGGTCCGCACAACCTCGTCCAGACAGGTCTGGTAAGTGTCATGTCCATCGTCGTTCAAAAAGACGATCGCACAGGTGTTGTTGAGGAGCGATACCGCTATTCCCGATTGAGGAGGAACAATGAGCGACATTGGCCGAATCAAATCTTTAAATAAGAGGGATGAGGCCTAAATGGCTGAATGCCCCACGCGAAGCTCACTGTCAAAGACTACAGTGTCGATGGCGCCGCAATCCGCCGGCTTTGGTAGATCTCCGGGTGCCTGGTCACAGTTGAATGTGCCTAGAATCAACGAATTAGAGATGAGACACACGCCGTCATTGAGACCTACCGGCGAAAGCCTCGCCGCCGTTCCCACATAGTACACCAATCGGGGCGCCTTCCGGTTCACCCTGGGCCTGACGACTCGGGCACGTAAAGTAGGTTGGCGATTTGCCCGGTTGGGAAAAAAACTGGGAGGGATGGGCTTTAATTGGACGGAGTTTACCAACGGGAAGAGAATAAATGCGAAGAGGGTCAAAGCTGGAAGCATGATCAAGGTGACTTGAGAGGATAATAGAAGATAATTTTCGGGTTTTATAGGCACGGTGAGGCGTATATATAGGCGGATATATGGATCGATGGAAGCGCCGAACTGTCAACGGGGTTCTCTTTGTCGAATAATAGAGAGTTTGCGGTAGCCACCGGCAGCCACCGGGTGGCTTTTCCGGCATGCGGTGCCAGGTGGCTACGTCATTATGGTGGCTGTTGCAGTGGCTGCTGCATTTTGTCGCGAGGCAGCCTAGCCATCATTTTCCGTCGTACTTCCATGCACAAAGCGATTCTTGAGTCCAGAATCTAATTCACTACCCTTCTGAAGGTCATTTCTGAGGAATGGGATGAAGCTCTCAATAATTCCGGCATGAATCGTGTGCGTGTGCTCTCACATGTGTCCGGACAGGCATAGTGGTAGAATAAAGAATGTTGGAACACGTGTCGAAAGCAGCCACTGTAATGACGTAGCCACCTTGCACCGCATGCCGGAAAAGCCACCCGGTGGCTGCCGGTGGCTACCGCAAACTCTCTAATGTCCAAGTGTCACTAGAAAAGGCTGCGTATCTGCCAACTAATCAGTTTGTTCCTGGCATAGGACACAAAGAAGGGCCAAAGCGGCAGGGACTCGAATTTGCGCAATCACAACGTTTGTCAGAACCATCATGATAGATGGAATCCGAGGACTGGTCAAAAAAAGGTTTGGTGAAAATGATGTGCTTAATCGGCCTCGAGAGAGGACGCACATACAATAGCTAGAACCAGGAGCTGAGCATGTCACTGAGAAAATGGTGCACCTATGCAGGTCACAAGGATGCAAGCGGGCAGGACGACAGGATAGATATTTCTGGCCTACACGAAGTAGCAGCGGGTGAGTTTCGCTCAAATTTTGCTCTGTCTGCACCCGCAACCGCGCCACCTCATGCGCGACGACCTGTTGCGCGTTGGTGACGTGTCCTGCTGGTAAGAGTGGCCTACACTGGGGCAAGTGCTGCGCAATGTACCGTCTGATGTCGGATACATCGTCCCGTGAACCAGAAACATCGCACAGAGAGCGAGGGAAGAAAAAATCAACAAGAGCTTCGGCACAGCGTCCGCGCATCCCAAGGGGTTGCGCATATCATCAGGGAAAACCTCCCCTGAAATTTTGTGCTATTTTTGTCTAAAATCTTTTGTGGCCACCAAAATTTCGATGATTTTCGATATTTTTTGGAATTTCTAGGAACTTTCATGAGAATCCTTCAGAAGTTTGGTCATTGTTGCACATTTTGTCGAGTCGGGACATTATTTTGCTCATTTTTGCCCGAAGTTCCGGAAATTGTTCTGTGTTCTGGGCAACTTATAATGAGATTATGGTACATCAGAAAAAAAAACCCTTCATTAATTTAGGGCTAATTTGTTTCCCACCTCTTGGATTGGGATAATCCGGGGCAAAATCGCCAAATTAGCTGGATTGCCCTGTTTCCCGGAGTTACCTGATCGGGGGATTTCCTTTCTGGGCCAAAAGAGAGGGAAATCATGGGGTGGGTACAGTGTTAATGAAATAATTTCACTCCAGGACAGTCGACAGCAAAGAGAGGAAATAAAATATCGCCGAAATATTACTAAGTCCTTTGCCGAAACACCGGCCCTGATGTACAACCCTCCCGCGGACATCCGATCCGACTCCGAAGCGCACACGTGCCATCAAAACAGGTGGTTGATGTCTGAATTCGGAAGGGCAGACAACACTTGTCAACAACTCTTCTCTTTTTCCCCCACATCGTCGTTCCCCATCGTTCGACATTTGGGCCTTGTAGCTCTTCTCCCCTTCCACATTGGATGTCGTGCTAAATATCTCACTCTCGGACACTTGGATGGCTTCCCATCCCTGTAGAAGGTGTCTTGGTCAACGTCCCTAGTGTGTCCCATGTCCTCGCATTCATCTCGCAGGCTTCTCATGGACTCACACCTGCCTGGTTGATGGCTTACTGCAAGAACTCAAATCTATGGCCTCGGGAAGAGTGTTTGGATGTTGCCGCAGAGCCACCGCATTGTATTGGGTACGTATCTCATGCACGAAGAGCACGTTACACCCGGTCACAGATTATAATCCTGAACAAGGACGACCTGTTCCAGAAGAGGATCAAGGCGTCGGATATCAAAAAATTATTTCCTGTGCGTCCTTCATGTCTCCCTGCTCTCTTTGCCTTCCTCCTCCTGTCCTGGTCTTCCTACTCCCGTCCTTCCTTACCCATGATGACGACCTCCCCTCCGCGTCATGCTCTGCCCGCCCATCGTTATCTTGCCGTTGCGGTCGTCCTCATACACTACTACCTCTCATCCTTCATACTTTCCCTCCTCTCAGCCCCTCAGCCCCGCCTCTCCCTCGCCCTCATCCACCTCTTCCTCCCTCCCCTTCCCCTTCCTATCCTATCCCCACCTTGCTAACACCGCTCCCACAGGACTTCGACAGCAAGCCCGGCAACACGATCGCGGGGCATGACCACTTCAAGAAGTGCCTTGGGCTGGGTGCGCGAAGGAGATGGGATGGGATGGGAGGTGACTTTGGGTGTGATGATGGACGAGGGTGTGGCCGTAGACACCTTCGGGACACGGTGTCACGTTACCGGTTCAGTCAGGCTGCGTGTGCCCCTGGCCGTGCTTGGCGTATATGTTGTTATTTCCAGGTAAGATTGCACAAGTGGTTGTTAGACCGGTTTTTACAAGCTGATGAGGCTCTGTGCCTCATCCTACTGGTATTTATACCGTAGTTAATTATCTAGAATATTCTTGTTAAATCCTCGGGAATCCATCGGCCATTCGGCTGGATCACAAATCCATCAGTCAGCATCAGTCAGCATTCCAGCATCTTCTAGTGATGCCGGATTGCATCTCCAACACTCTTCCTCAATCTGGCATCTCTAGCCATTCCATAATTTCCAGATCATCTCTTGATCTGTTCTACTGTTTGTCCATCTCTTGGACTCAATGTCTTCTTCATCCATAGTGCTTTAATAAGCGACGTCGTCGTCCATCTCTGAATCAAACACGTAATTGGCGGTCGTGGACATGACGAGATACGATGATGAGAGCGATCAAAGATGCCTAGTAGTCGTCGGGTTTGTGCAAACTATCAGCTTGTGTTGTTATTTCCAGGTAAGATTGCACAAGTGGTTGTTAGACCGGTTTTTACAAGCTGATGAGGCTCTGTGCCTCATCCTACTGGTATTTATACTGTAGTTAATTATCTAGAATATTCTTGGTAAATCCTCGGGAATCCATCGGCCATTCGGCTGGATCACAAATCCATCAGTCAGCATCAGTCAGCATTCCAGCATCTTCTAGTGATGCCGGATTGCATCTCCAACAGTATACACCGCCCCCGTTGCTCGCTCGGCACTGGCCCTCGCCATTCTCCCCGGCGCGATCGTCGATCTGGCGATTGCCATCCTCTTCATCTTTCCATCGTAGCCCTGCGGTGCTGTCGCTGCTTCCTTGCTTCTCAAGCCTATCCATCTCACTACATTTGCTAGCTCTTCGAACAGCGTAACAATGGCGACGGATACAGGGCTATTGCGGGTGATCATGGCTATTGTCGAAGGTGTGTTTATGCGTCGTTTTCCTGCTATCATACGCTGACGACTCTCGATAGAATATTCCTTTACCCTCTTCCCCCTTGTTTTGTTATCGTCCCTTTCATTTCCTTTCGTCAGGATGCTGAATAATCTTTCGAGATGGCCACTGGATGCAGCAAACGGCGAGAGCCCGAGTAGTCTTTTTAATAGACATGTGTTCTAGCTACGTTTTGACTGCAATACAATTTGTTTCGCTCTACCTCTGGTGCCTCGGAAGTAAAATATTCTGGAAAACTGTAAGGCTGCTGCTCCAACCTTACTACTTTTCTCTGCACTGTCCAACCTCTCCCTTCCAGGACTGGTCCAGCCTTTGCTGTCTGCATTATTCCCTTCAGCCTTGATTTAGCACACCAGCGCCTCAGTCCTCATTGCTCCTTGCGATCCCGCATTGTACCTTCACCACTACCATTGACTGATCATCATTGGCCTCAGTCTCATTGTCTTTTGACTTATCCTCATTGGACCTTCAGATATTCCTTATCATTGACTCGCCTATATCCCTCCTCAATGATCACCTATACCACTCTTCAATATCCTACCTTTTGTATTGCCATTGTTGAGTTCTTATCTTACATTCTGATTTATATCTTATGTTACATCTGTTCTGTTACATATCTGATCGCACATTGATTGTGACGTAGATTACTTACAGTATCTTCTCTTCTTGGTCTTGACCACCATGTACCCTTCGCTAGTGGTTGCTCTTGAATGACCACACTATTGTTCTGTCATTCTTGGCTCCTCTTAGTTCTGTCTGGCCGACCTCTCTAGTGTTGACTGCCTCCATAATACAGCAGCCTTCCAAAAACTAGCAGCATAATAGACGGAAACTTTGAGAAACTTTTGGTGAAAAGTTCCGCAAAATGTGGCATTTTTGAGGTCGACAACATATTTCTACTCGTTGTTGAAAACTTCGGAAACTCAACATATTTTGGAACATTTTGCCTCAAAATATGCGAAAATATCTAAGGGGGGTTTCCCTGATGATAGCGCTCATACCGCTCAACGAGTGCCAGCTGCAGCCGAGATGATGCAGGACGTGGTCCCGCTCTGCATACGCATCGATGAATAACTGTCGACCCATTGAAGTAAGTGGAAGAAGAAGACAGAAGAACCGCGGCACACCCGTGTCAAAATTCACTGCGTTCAGGGGGCTCGCCGACAGCCGTGTGAGCTGATTGATAGCCGAGTGGCGAGGCGCAGCTAGGCGGCTATCAGCCGTCTCGCATGATGCTGCCGAGGCGCGCCGCCCCACCTACGCACTACCTCCGCTTGGCCGTCTACACCGGAGATCGACGGGTCTCGGCATTTGCCGTGTCTAGGCAACCTAGATCAGCGCCGGCTAGGTAAGTGGAGCCGGCTCGCTGGGTATAGCCCGTGCATAGCCATCGGCTCGGCGTGTCTCAACTTTTGACCGTTTTAGGACCCGGTTGAACACAGTGATTTCCCTGTGCTCGCTCGGCAGCCCTCCTCGCCCGAGCGCTAGAATCTTCATGCGCAAGGTTCGTCTCCACAATCAGCATTGCTGTGTGGTAGCTGCGGCGGCGGTGGAGAGCTCGGAAATTGTCGCAAGATAAGTCAACGCAGGGATGGCACGTGGGAAACGGAACAGGCGTCGAGTGGAACAGTCGAAGACGTGTGCTAGTTAATCTTCAGTAGTGATGTTCCGGCTTTGGTCCAGACTGAAAGCATGGGCTTTGGCCCGGCTTTGGCTCGCCCAAATCTCAACCCGGGCCGCCCCTCCAGGCCCGGCTCGGCCTCGGCCCGGCTTAGGCCTAGGCCGGGGCTTTAGGATTTTTTTTTGCGGCGAATTTTGTTCATTAATCTACGGTTACATCGGCGTCGTAATTGTCTGCGTTGTCGTGGAGAAAACAATCTCAGCCCTCGTCTGCATCCTCACTCACCAGGGTAGGGTCCTCGTCCTCGTCGATAGGGATGATAGAAGAGGTAGATACATGTCCTTGCCTTTGATGGGGGATTTTAACACTTGCAGCACCTCGACAATGTCCCCCTTCAACCGGTTCCGTCTGTAATTATGCGCGCTCACTGGACACTGATGACGTGAAAGAATGTCACATACCCACGGCCATAACTTGAACTGTAGACTTATAAGTTTTCTGGTAATACTCGTCGATCTTTTCAACGGCTTTTTCGAGGGCGGGAGCATAGAGCTTGTTTTCGGGCAACAAAAACCGCTTAGTCCACGCAGAGTGTAGCGCCTCGAGTGCGGCGATTGCGCGATGCAATGATGGCACCGTCCCCAAGGAAAACGCCTACTGGGCTTTCTCGGCATGCTGGAGGTATTAAAGTAGATTAAATAATGGTGCAGCAATGTTGCCGCGTACCGCGAGAAGGCCAGTAAACTTATCAACTCTAGCCCACTCCTCCGGTGTCAGCTTGAGATCGCGAATCTTGGCGCGTTCCTCCGCCGTTGCGCCATCCCACGGATATATCAACAATAAATGCGTCGACGTGCTACATTTTTGTCAAGATGTTGGTAGGTTGACCTCGACCAAAATTAATTGACTCACCTCGCGCAGTTCGAGGGCTCACAGGAGCATATGATAGGTAGAACTCCAGCGTACTTTCATATCCAAGATCAACTGCTTGACGACGGACGGTAAGCATGACATCCATCATTTCCGAGTTACCCTGACTTGGATACCCTTGAGAATTTCCTTTCGTTTCACAGAAGAACGTTCTTGCAATCTATTAGTATGAGGCTCAACGATAAGATTATCACCAACCTTGGCCGCAATCGCACGAATGAGCCCTACGTCGTCGCGAAATCGGAAACGCTTCTGCGACAGTGGCGGCACTGGGGATATGATTGTCGGGCTTCTTGGGGTCGAAGTGTGGTGCTTTGGTGTAGGTCGAGATTAAGGCCTGTGTCGGTAGGTTAATGATATGCATCATACAGCTGCACCCAAGTTCAGCCCGAGGTTTCTTGGATTATAAAATGAACTCACGGCAAGTGACGCTCTTCCGGATCCCAAACAACGCCATCGCGGACGAGGAGTTGGGTGGCGAACTCCACTGCCGCAGTACCGTTATTTAGAGCGCCGTCGGTCGTGACATAACCGACCTGGGCCCTGGATCAGCAAGGAAACATCAAGTACTTGAAAAAGACGTACACGCTTTTGCATTCCCAACCGTGCGACTATTTTATGCAGCGCTTGGCCGAGGCGCACACCATTGTGGGCATTGTGGAGCCGAGTGAATCCGAGGAGCGCCTCCTGTGACTCCCAGACCCCAGGAGACACCTCCTCAATCCAATGGCCACTGCAGGCAAAGTAGCCATCGATGTTTCCGACATGCCATGCATCATCGGTCAGATGGAGTTCCCAGTTACGGTCTTATTTTCGGGTCGTCTATCTACTTGAATACCGTCAGATTTATTTTCTCACCCCCTGCGCAGCAACGCGAGGTGAATTTGTGTTTTGCATAATCAGCTGGCCAGTCGACAACACGATCGTGTTTACTAGCAGACCTTATACTGATCCTTACTTGTTCGACATCATTATAACGGTTCTGTAACAGAAACTAACCATCCAGTATTGATTGCCAACGAAACACCAGTACACCGACGTTCACAGTGTTCACCGACCGACCACCCCCAAGGGTCCAGGCATACAACTCAATAGATTGTTTGCGCAGCAGCCATTGGAGCCATCTGATGGCTGATTGGCGTTGCGCAAACTGATGGCTGATGGCTCGAATGGCTTTGATTCCTGCTTTCATCCTTGCTGATATTAAGTCACTTTGGTGCGTTATAAATCATGTACCAGTGAATTATCCCCTCACCATCCTTGAGCACCTGATTATGGGGTCCAAAATCCTCGATCCGTTCAATGTGGTGTACTCATACGGTTAGGCTCAATCCAGGAGGTTCATACACGTTCACATGGGCATTACATCTCAATCTGGCTATAAAATGACTTGCCATGAATTTGGTTGTAATTTGGTTCATCAGCCATTGGAGCCATCAGCCATCGGTTTGCGCAACGCCAATCAGCCATCAGATGGCTCCAATGGCTGCTGCGCAAACAATCTAATAAATCCCCGTGTATGGCCGGGTGCGTACATATCCGAGAATTATTATCAATCCTCGTGTATAACTGAGCCCGAATGGCATGGCCGAGAAGGATTATCAATGCACGGTATAAATATAGCTGGCACTCGTGTAGTTAATTATCTGCTTGATTCCTCGCCGAGTTCACTAAACTTCAGAATAATCCTACCTGTGGAACACGATGGTATTTTGGGTGCTACTACTAGTAGGCTTTTTTTCAACCTACACCTTGTTGAACTTCCACTTAAGTTGGCTTCATAGTGTGCCCTTCCGTCACTGGCATCATTATCTCCCCTCCGGGCTGACCTGTTCTTTACTCCTCCCATTGCCGCGAATGTAACACTACCGGACGGTTCCGTCGGATTTTGGCAGCCCACCGTCGTGACCTTGGTGTCGGGACAATCCGAAGCCGTCCTCATCGACACACTCTTCACGTCGGACCAAGCTGTTGCTCTGAGCGACTGGATAGAAGAGACCTTAAACGGGAAGAGACTACGCACTATATACATCTCTCACGGACATGGAGACCATTTTTTCAATGGGCCGTACATGCAGAGACGGTTTCCAGGCGTCGAAATCGTTTCGACAAAACACTCCATTGACCATATGGCGACACAGCTGACGCCCGACATGCGAACGTTTTGGAACGGGTTCTTTCCCGGCCAAATCCCCGAGGAGTCGTTCCAAGTCCTGGCGAAGCCCCTCGCGAACAATAAGTTCACCTTGGAAGGGCACGTCTTTGAGGCCATCGATGTAGGGCACTCGGATACGGACGAAACAACATTTCTGCACGTGCCTTCGCTGGACATGGTGGTCGCCGGAGACATTGTGTACAACGACGTGCACATGTGGATGAGGGAATCTACGACGCAGGGCCAGCGGGATGCTTGGATTCGCTCCCTTGACAAAGTCGCGGCCGTGAATCCCGGGATTGTCGTGGGCTCGCATCACAGGCAGGGAGGTGTGGACGGCGCTTTCAATATTGATGCTTCAAAGGAGTACATCTCGACATTCAGCACGCTAGTGACGAAGGCAAAAAACGCGACGGATTTGTAAAACAAGGTGTTGGAGGTGTACCCAAACAGGATAGGGAATCTGGTCCTGTGGTTTGGTTGCCAGGCTCAGTTCCCTTGAGCAGTTACTGTACCATTTCGACCGTAGATTCAGCGACTGTGACCTGTGACCACTTAGATAATTTAGATCCAACTTTTTATTGATCAAACGGGTGTGGGACGTGTGACCTCCATTTTTATCATTTAATTGTTCAAATGTTCATCTCGGATTGCTAGAGTTGGTGAAGGCGATGAAGATTTGTCCATCATTATCTTTTATATTCCCGGCGGATGTACTGAGGATGATTAGGACCCGTAGAGGAGAGTAGAAAGCGCAGGGATATTCCAGCAGCCTGTGGAACTTCGTGAACTCGCGGCGAAACAGACGACGCCATCTGCCCTTCATGGACCGCAGCGCAGCGGGACGCATTTCTGGAGGTTGTTGCGCCCTATAATGTCATCGCATTTGTTGTGGGAGCACTGGACCATGCCCAACTGGATCAATGCCACTTATAACGGTGTGACTCGTCAGATTCCCAAGTTCCGCCCCGGCGCCGCGTTCTGGAGAAATGCAGCACATCATACGACTCCCTCTGTCATGGCCGTCGGATACATCAACTCGAACAACTTGAGCTCCCATGGATTAGAAAAATTCGGTGCTAGGGGAAGGCTAAAAGCCGCGGCTTTCGGGCTTGGCTTCGGCTTGGAGAGGTGCTAGGCCGGGCCAAGTCTCAGGCCGCTACTTCGGCTCGGCTTTAGCCCGATACCAAAGCCAAAAAGCCGGGGCTTTACGGCCTGAGGCCGAAGCCGGCAAATCACTAATCTTCAGCACAAGATTGCATCGCGCATAATGGATGCATAATCACTACTAGATGGTTAACTAAATTTAGGCGCAACCCGTGAAATGTATGTCTGCTCGAGTCGGGAGCTGGTTGCCGCTGAGGCGGGAGGGCTTTACGCTTGGAAGGATGGAAGGATGTGCAAACTGACGGAGTAGTTGCTGGAGCCAGCAAGGAGCCAGAGACATCGTTGGCGAGTGAGGAGGCGGCTGCATGAACTATTCTACGTGTGGGTTGCGTAAGATCGCAACGTGTATGAATTCCATGAGGAAGAACGACGACCAAACACCAAACATTCAATATTCAATGTGGCGTGAAGAAAGGAGGGGTCACGGTGGCGGTGTCGTCATGATCGGATCATAGCACCGAATGTCCCTTGCTTCCGCCCTCTATTGTCTTTGCGCGAAGATGTATCAATACCGTCGTCCCGGTTAGGAATGATCGTTCCTTTCGGAACCCAATATCTACTCTTGTTCTTTCATAACGGTTTCCCGGTGCGTAGCAGGCCCTCACAGTACCACAATAATCAATGAGCTCCAGACATCGACAAGTACTATCCCCATCTCAAACATGTATGGCGCGCCGCGGAACATCGCATATGGTACGTTTTTCAGCGGCGAGGGTAGAATCACTATGATCGCGCTCCCTTGCCTCCACCGGGACGACTTCTTCATCGGTAATAGTGCGCCAGTGTGCATCGACCCTCGGTTGCCATTGTCCCTTTTCTTGGGCGAAGATGTGCGAGCCGAAATGCTGGTGGAACAGAGATTGAATGTGGCAAGGAACTTGGTGTTCGTCGCAGCGACGAATGTGGTTCTCGGGTTGCTCTGATCCATGCAACCCCGTACATCCGACAATCACCTCATGTTCGACGCCCTTGCCAATAACCCGCCCCTGGCAGCGCTCCTCCGCGACCTCAAGCCCCAGTTCACCCCCCCTGCAGCACAATGGTGAAGCGCTCAGAGCTTGATGATCTTCCTGAAATACTCCTGCCACTCCTCCGCGCTCCCATTCCAAACGACCTGCGCAACTAGATGTGCCGGAGGCCCAATTTGCGTAAATGAACATCATCATAGGTGTGGGGAGGAATGAAAGTGGCGAAAGGGCGGACGCGATGACGAACGATTAGAGGTTGAAGAAATGGAGGGTCACTCTCTGCGTCATCCACCATTGTTGTTCCGCATGCCGGGCGGCCTCTTTCCGGGGAGTGGGTTACATACACGGCGCGAATGGCGGCTGCGGCATTGGCTACATGTGGTGCAGCCGAACGTGAGGGAGAAAAAGCACAGCTGGGCAGGCGTACAGTCCGTCCCCCACGCACTTTTCTCGTTCAACACCTCGTCTGCGTCCGTACTGGATCTTCAGCGGGCGACTCTCACTCGCAGGCTCGCCATCCGCAGATATATCCCATGTATATACCTCGAAGGGTAACGAAATTCAGCAAATGTACAGGGTGACAGAGTATATATCGAGAACCTCTCTCTCCTTGTACGTCTCCTTTTCCTGCACATAACCCCTCATAACTCGATCCTCTATTGGTAGATATAACATTGCGCCTCACTTCGAATGTCCACTACGTCGCTGATCCTCACCGTTGGGGCAAGCATCATCATGTCCAACCCGAAATCCAACGTGATCTCGACATACGGCGGATTAACGGTGGATCTCCCCGACATGTCTTCCGCTCTGGAGGAGAAATCCATCCCCACCCAGTCCCACCACAGCTTGTCCAAAAATGCGTGGTGGAGATAAAATAGCGGGTCTGCAGGGCGATGAGCATCAGCTTGAAACAGAACAAATTCAACCCAACCTACCTCCGGGACTCGAATACCGATCGCCCATCTCTCCGTCGACGGCGTTATGTCCACCATCGTGGACTCGCATGGTCTCCGTCACCGGCGTGCCTTCTAACTCGATGCGAAACTCTTCGAATGTCGTCGGCAGCGCGAGGTCCGCGACCCGCGCAGGAGAGAGGAATTGCCGCATGTTGTCGTTGATCGCTCGTGTCATGCAGTGGTTGGTAACATTGATTCCGGGACCGACGCTGAGCATGAACGATGCGAAGGGTCCGTCAGTCACGCAGCCGCCCCCGGCACCTGGAGCGACCCAGCCTGCACTAGACAAGCGACTGTGCCTCCCGAATTTCTGAGCGTAGTCAGGAATGTCGGCGCCATTCCCGCCGAAGCCGTAGATCGGGTCAAAGACCGGAGATTCTGCAAGGCTGCATATACGTGGTTAAGATGGAGGATGGTCAAGTTGAAAGGCAAATACATACGGGCGGCCGCTGCCGACATCCTGGCTCCAATTCCAGTACCTTAATTCATGCATCAGCATCAGTAACAGGGCTAAAAGCCACGGGAAACGAACGGAAGTGCGCCCTGGAATCCACATTCTTCGCGCAATGCAGCCTCGTACACGTTTAAGAACCTGCGGTGCCAGGGCAGAAAATGGCCCTGAATGAGGTGGGAATAAACCCGATACCGCTGAAGGGAGAAACTCACAACATTGTGTATATTCTCCGTCAGAACGACGTGTACGGCTACGAAGTCGTCGTACCGCGTCTTGGCGCCTTGGAGATGGGATATGCCCGGAAGCTGATGCAGACATTGAACCGCGGTAATGAACTCCAATTTCTGCTCATTGCTCAACACACGCCTGCGATGACAATGAATTACTCGAGCTCAGGGATGGAATTGCATACTCGCCATTCCTGACGTATCGCCGGCCGTGCGCAGGGCTTTGAATCTGTGGCAGTGATCGAGGATCTATTGGGTATCTGGGGAAAGGCGAATCCCATGATGGTGTAGAGGGCAAGCAGCGTGCTCAAAATGACGGTCGAAAGGAAAATAAGCCATGTAGGCGCACGGCGGGCTCGAGTTGTGGTGATGACGACCGGTCCAGTGTTTTTCTTGGGCTCGGTGAATACGTTCTCGATATTCATGCCTGGGTGGTTCAAAGTATGGACTGCTGGGGCCGGACAAGTATTTCGGTTATAGTATTTGTTTGATTCGACTCGACAGTCACGAGTACTTCCTTCAACCCGAGAGCCGGAGCTTTCAGGGCGAGAAGTGGCGGGGGCGAGAAACGAATTACGGTACTACCCTGGCCCCTCGGAAACATTAGACGTGGTACGTATCGGTTGGTGTTTCGATTTCGCTCAAATTATTCTGTTGGGTGAGCCTGGATGCTATTTCCCCCCTAAAACTACATAGCACCGGGAGCTCTTAGGTGCCGTACATAGTCCGAGTTTGGATCCTGGTCGCGTGTTCCACTAACAAACGTTGCGCGAATTTGGAGTCCCCGAGTCGGCGCTAAGAAATGGAAGCTTCAAATTACCGTCCCGCCGGTTCTATCGGCCGATCAACTCCTAGGGTCTGATCTCTTACCAACACGTATACTGGTCCATTACCGAGCACCTTCCTAATTACGGTCAATAGTCCTTTGCGCTGATTCGGTGAATTACTGGAGTATGACAGGAACCGAGCAAAGCAAAGTCCAACGGTTCTTTCAACACTTAAACTCGGACCTCGTCATTCTCGCCACGTTGATGGCGCGATTGTGGCAGCGATCCAATTTCTGACCCACAGGTGAGACGCTGCTGTTCGGTTCCGCGCGTGGCAGGAACTACTCTTGACCTAGCTAGACCACCGGAAGACCGTTTTCAGCCCATTCGAAAATTAACCGGTAGCTTGTTGTTGACGTCGGCCCCATTGTGACGTCGACTTCTGGAATATGTCCGTGCGGACGTTCAGCCAAGTACACGTTGAACCAAGCTGGCGAAGAGATTCGAAAGGATTCCCATCGGGTTCTGGATGCTGCCCGATATTTTCGCCTCTCGACGGGCGGCTGCGATTTTACCTCACCTCAAAACCAAACCTTTCCCTTGTGTCCAATATTCCCAATGTCTTCGACTGTACAACCCACTCCTCCTGTGGGTCACTGTGTGCCTCCGAACACTCCTCACTCTGTGTGCAATTCTATTCCTGAATGGCATTATACTGTCGCCTTCGCTACCGGCAAGGCCCCACTTTGGTTGAAAGATACGGTATATCCGCGAGTCATGGTTCATCCGCAGGTGAAGCAGGTATGAACTGGACCCTCATGGACGAGCTCGTTTTCACCACCTGATAGCTTATTGCTGTAGTCGTGGATGCACTCGGCATCAGCGAAGGCGAACACTGCCTTCTATTTCCGACTCGCAGGCTCGCCGATGAATGTCGGTCGTTTATCGATGCGCATGCTGCACCGACCTCCTGCGATGTGCGCTGCGTAACGGAAATTGCCCACGCCCCTCCTCCGCACCAAATCTTTGCGGTACTGTTCACCGCACACTATGACACTGTGATGCAGTTTTACACGTTCACTGGTTCCGCGATTTCTAGTCGACTAGCTGAAGTTTGCATGCTGCGCCGTGCCGGTGATCTGGGGTATTCGCTCGGCTTGCCACCGCACGGGTCTTATTTTTCGGATTATTATAGCAGGCACTCACCCCTTACTTGTGCGGCGGAGGCGAAAAATCTCATTCGGAGTCGATTTTCGGGCCAGATCAAAGGAGGCGGAAATATTCGGGGCGTACCTGGGGCGTCTCCGGACGATGTCTACCTCTTTTCGACTGGCATGCAGTCTATATGGAGCTCTCACCGGCTATTATCTGCAACGATCGGGTCTCGGAGTGGTTCGAAAAAAGTGGCGCACATCAAGTACATTGTTCCGCCTTGGAATTCCTACTGAACGCTAACTAATTCGCCAGCCTTCTCTACGGAGAGTCGTACAAATTCTTGTCGCTAAAAGACTCCGCCGGATACCACTATTTCACGGACGAGACAGTTGATGAATTGGAAGCGCTTCTTGCTACCGGGACAGCTGAATCCCCAGCCATCCTCGCTTTGTTTACCGATTTCCCTGGGAATCCCCACCTCCGCACTGCCGACATGAAAAAGCTTCGGGTACTCGCCGACCAGTACAATTTCCCCATAATCGTCGACGAGACCCTGGCAAACTATTTGAACGTGCAAATCCTGCCGTATTGCGATGTGGTTGTAAGCAGCTTGACGAAGCTCTTCAGCGGTATGGGGAACGTTATTTGTGGTGCGATGATGCTCAATCCAGCGTCACGGTTCTACGAACAATTCAAAGCGCACATGGAGGCGACCTACGAGGACAGCCTCTTCGACAGCGACGCCATTGTTCTCGAAATGAATTCCCGCGAGTTCGTCGCTCGTACCGCGGCCACGAATCACAACGCAGAGAAACTCAGCGACATGCTTTACTCCCGCTCGATCGCGGGGGGGCGCAAAAATTCCATCATCCGTGCAGTATGTATCGATACCATAATTGTTTTTTTTGGATGTCCATTTTGATTAATTTCTCAAGGTACATTACCCCAAGTATCGCAACCGCGAGAACTTTGACGCATGTCGCAATCCGCTGGCGGCGCAAGCAGGTCTACCTCAGACCGGCTACGGTAGCCTGCTCGCAGTGACGTTTACGTCCTTAGATGCGGCGAAGGCCTTCCTTGCGGCGTTGCAATGTTATAAAGGGACCACCTTGGGATGCGTCTACACCCTAGCGCTAGCATTCAATGCGCTCGCGTTTCCGCCCGAGAAGAAGCAGTGGATGGAGGATCATGGTGTCGAGGAAAATTTGGTATGTTCGTCATGCGGTACTGTCAACTGAGACTCTGAGGTCGTTATAGGTGCGCTTTAGTGTTGGCACAGAGAATACCGAGAATATCTTGAAATGCGTCGCAGATGCGTTGATGGTTGTGGAGAGGGTGGGAGGTATATTGAACGGAGGAAAGGAGGAATGTAGAATGGAATGAATAATGTTGTCAACTTCGTTGAAAAAGATCAATCCGTCAATTAAGAGAACTCTATCGTTTCAAAATTACTTTAATTTAAGATGCTCAGCAGCGTCTCACAAACGAGCTCATGAATGACATACGAGGGAGGGCATGGCTTCACGCGTTACCGCGAGCGCACCACACGAACAGCAACACGGACAATCCTGGCGCCAAGAGCACAGAGAGGGGGGAAGGCGACAATAGATCCTCGTAGTAGAAGCTCGCTGCTGCGCGGTGGCAGGCATATATGCGGATACAGCGTCTGAGCGGGAGCACATCGCAGTGGTCCTCGTGCCGGCAGGTCGATGACGCGATTGCGCGCAAAGATGCCCATGTCGACTGAGACATGAGGTGAGTAACAAGGCAGGTTCTTACGACAGTAAATGCACCGAATGGGACTCGTCCCTCTTAAATACTAGTCAAGTATTTGGCGCAAAGCACCAAGGGATGGGAGTTGAGTATGAGCTCAAGTGAATTGGGGAGATCTATAGAAATTCGATCTTGTTGACGGGAATATTCGCAAGTCAAGTCGGAGCTGAAAGCATGGCTGCCGCAGACGGCATAAGAAGCATCCATACTATCGTTGGAACATAAGCGAAAAAGTTGACATGATGTCATAATTAGAACACGGGCACGTCTGAAACTAGATTCGAACACTGATTAATGTAGGGCAGAAAAACGGCGGGAGAGGTACTTCTAACTGGTGGAAATTGTCAAATTTCCACCAGTAAATCCACTGTATAAGTGGAACAAATCTCTCCAACCGTTTAAATCGTTTAAAAACGGTTTTTAAACCGTTTGAGCCGGCCCGTACACGAAAAGGAAACGTAAACGGTTAAAATCCTGTATAACGCTGATACACGAAAAAGGTTGGAGAATTAGCTGCGCGTCGTCGTGTGGTGGGAAGCAAACACTGTCATGGCTGTTACCCGTGACGCAGGGCTGTTTTTCAGATCAAGCCTGACTCGGAAAGTTCCGTAGCAGAAAAATGAGACGCGGCCGCCAAATCCTTAATATTCATGCTCTAATGATCAGACTAATACATCTAACCTGTGCATAAATATCAAATCTACTCACATGGAAGTCTGCATGTGAGTGTGGGTGCCATTGTTGCCGACTAGGAGGAGTGAACGCCGATAATGTGATCCTTTGCCGGGATGCCGAGTTGCGGCAGCAAGATTCTGGGCCCCTGCGAGAGAATTGCATAATTCGGTCAAATGTGAACTTGGCTTTGTTCCGCAGAAAAAGGGACCTTTCCTCTATGAAAGCCTTGTGCCAAATCAGGCCAAAGTTCAGAAATTCCCTGCCGTCCGGGGCGGCTTGATGGGAACCATCTCCAAACTGTTGAATTATACAACAAAAGAGTCCTTAAGGTCTCGTCTTGACGAATTAACAGTAAAATACAGGTCGAAAGGATTCAGGGCGCGCGGACCACCATCTTTTGGACACACACGCAAAGAAACGCGTTGCGCGAGATTCAACATCGGCGCCGATGGTACTGTAGAACAGGATGACGACGTCAGGCCGCTGCTTCTACCTCGCACGTCCGGTAAGTCTCTGATTCGCGCTGCAGCTCTTTTTATACACGGCAAGTAACTCCTTGTTCGATTCAAAAACCACTACACACTCATAACATGAGAACTCTTTTGACACTACGTTGGAGGCCCATCTTGGCTAACATTGCACAATCTCTCAATACATGCGCTCGAAGATCCAGGTCTGCTCGGGAACGCCAGTGATGGGGTCAACGTGCACGCGCCTCTGCAAAATACACGTCATTCAAATACTCTCCCATATCTGAAGAAATCCGTACCAGGCCCTGGTCGTCGTCGCACACCTGCCAAACCTGGTCGTGGTATTCACCGGAGACATGAACCTGGATCTTTAGAAAGAATGGAGACCTGGCTAAAGAATGGGGCAGAGCGCACGCACCATATACTCTTTGTCGCCGGTGGACTTGATAGTCACCGAGGTGCTGTGGCCGGCAGCAGTGATCACGACGTCGTCCTGGGCAGTCGGCCCAATTAGCGGCTCATATTAGACCCCCGACAATCGAAACGCACTTCAAGTTTACCCGTGGTCTCGAGCCCGACGTTGGTGATGAAATACTCCGATTCGCGCTCAGTCGGCACGATCTTCCACTGAAGTGTGCTCCGAGTCAGCGAAAGACAAAATGATTTATGTGGGCAGAACACACCGTCCTGTAGGCTTTAGGCACGTTTCCGGGAAGGACCAAGACCGGGGAGTCCTTGTTGAAGGAGGCCAAGCGGTCCGTGCCCGTGGCCTTGTTGTAGATCGTATAATAGCCCGCGTCGAGGGCATGCACGACGGGCGAAGACTAGATACCAATTAGGTAGAATTTCAGGGAGTTGAGGATCTGTAGGACGAACCGATTCCGTAGTAAGGCTGCAAGACATCACCATCGGCATCTGCGGAGATACAACAGCGCAGACGGCGGTAGACGCGTAAGCTGCGAGGGCAACGAGTTTAGAGAACATTTTTGGAAAGGTTTGTCGAGTAGCTGTCAATGGTAACTGGATGAACACTGGGGAACAAAAACAGTTGGTGGATGGTTCGGACATGACGGCTTTTATTTGAGGTTGCGTAGCGGATGACGAATGGGAAGATTGAACTCGTGAACTGATCGCGACGGGGACGGGGCCCATGCTGAATGGGAAGAGCTGTTAGTGCCGTTAGTTGGTTGACGGCGCACGGTGGATTTCTCACCTCTAGCAGTAATCCGAATAATACTAGTAGTGAACTCTGTGAGCCGAACGTGGAAATAGGGCATTTACAGACCAGACCGAAGAGGTGGTGATACTCGCTTCCGAGTTCAAGGTTCGTGGAGTTCGTGATCCCAAAGCTCAACCAGGCACTGCAACGGTCACCGAGTCGGTTAATATATTACTACGTACGGCGTCGGTTCTCCCTGACCTATACGCCCAACCTTACCGTGCTGGGTGTGTGCCCATCAGTATCAAAAATTAGGGCAGCCTGAACTAGTGTTGAAACAAGTTTCTGTGGCGGCTCGTGGTCGAGGAATGTATTCTTCCATTCACACGTCGTAGCGGGTGGTCTATAAAGTAACAGAAGCGGCGTGTACTTGACGTCTCGCACCGAGCCAAAATTGACCAAGCAAGGCATTCTTTTATTTCACTATCCCCGCAGAATCACTACGTTCCGCTAAGGCCAAGAATAATGAATTAACTCGAAGCGATCTGGCCCCTTCTGGCCCCTCTTTGTCCTTGAGGTTCCTAGTGCTTAACAGCATTATCGTTACGTGAACGGTCCAATCGCGGCGCCACTCCAAAGCCACTACGCTTGGGAATCGAGAAACCCTTGGCCATCGGCAAACGCCAGTCCACCCATCAGCCCAATATCGACTTCATTTCGGAGTGGAAGTATACTCTGGATCACACGTGAAGGGCACTCATCGCATCCCGCGACCCGCCTCTCGTTTATCGTCTTGCCTCTCGTCTATCGTCCTGCCTCTCGTCTATCATCCTCTCGTTTACTGCCCAGCCCCTCGTTAACCCCGGCGTTATTCCAGATGGACGAAGACACGGAGACAACGCCGTTGCTTCCCGGGCCCGAGTCGACACCACAAACGCCTACCCCGCTACAGAAGGTTCAGCTTGGCGTCATCATGTTCGTCCAGACATGCGAACCAACCGCCAGCAACTCTATATATCCGTATATTAACCAAGTACGTTGTGGCGAAGTTTGCGCTGATAGCATACTGATTGATCTTGCAGCTTGTGAGTGAACTGGATATTACTGGAGGTGATGAACGTAAAGTGGGGTATTATGCGTGAGTCACCTACCACGCTATCTCTCCTTCGATGACTCACGAAGTCTCTCGCTGCTCTGTAGTGGTTTGGTGAGCATTCCACTAATTTGAATCGCAAGAGCTCAGAGTAAATTTAACGCCTACAGATCTTGAGTAATCCGCTAATTCCTGTCCGTCTCGGGAATTAATGGGAGTTGTAATCAGGAGTCGCTATTCTTCGTCACCGAGGCTGCGACCGTCCTGCAATGGAGTAGAGCCTCTGATCATGTCGGTCGCAAGCCCATTCTCCTTATTGGCTTGTTCGGAACGGCCCTGTCAATGCTCTGCTTTGGGATGTCACGCACGTTCTGGGCGCTCGTCGTCAGGTAGATTTTTCCATCAGCAATATTAATGCTCACACTCAGAGACATTTCGCACCTAGTCGTTGTTTGACAGGTCTGTTGAGCCCCTTCCATGTTTGCGTACAATAAGTTTCTGACTTTATCGCAGGCCTGCTCAACGGGAACGTCGGTAAGTCCTTTCTTCCCTCGTTCTCTTGTTTTTCCCGTTGATATCCCTCCTGTAGGTGTCATGAAGAGCATAATGGGCGACCTGACTGACCGCTCGAATCGGGCCCAGGTTATGGCGTATATGCCTAGTGAGAAATACATCCTCAGTCTCCACCTACTGCAACCCGCTAATGAAATTGTGAAGTTGTGTGGGACGTCGGGGTATGTTTCACGACTCGGTTATGAATAGCTCGCTGACTTTGCTGCAGGCAGCGTTTGGCTTTTTGATCGGGGGCCAGCTCGCACGGCCTCAGGATCGCTTTCCGAGCCTGTTTTCCGGGCAATTCTGGAGAGATTATCCGTATCTTCTCCCGTCTCTTGCTACCGCAGGCTTAGTCCTCTTTTCGGGTCTGGTCGTGTTATTAGTGTTCAAAGAGGTATGTTCCCTGCCTTGTCGAGGTCAGATCGCGTTCTTATGCAAAGAAACAGACGGCCCCAAGCAAAAAGCCACGTACCAACGTTGATCGACAGGAATCCGACAGTCCTGCTCCCTCACTCTCGCCTTCCGGCCCGCTTCCTCTCCGCCAGCTTCTCACCGTTCCCGTCATCACATCTGTCTCGAACTACATCGCCCTGGCGTTCTTGGACATCTCTATCCGTGCGCTGGTACCACTGTTCTTTGCTACGCCAATCGCGATTGGTGGCTTAGGCTTGCCTCCCGCCAAAATTGGGTTGCTTCTGGCGACGCATGGTTTGACGACATGCGTGTTTCAAGTTCTATTCTTCGCAAAGTGCATTCGGCGCTTTGGGGAGCGTGGCGTTTTCATTGGCGGAATGTCGTCGTATCTCGCAATATTTGCGTTGCTCCCAGTGATCAGCACCGTTGCCCAAGCGTCAGGGCGAACGGGTATTGTCTGGGCGCTCCTCGCGTGTCTGTTACTGTTCGCCCTCCTCGCCGACATGTGCTATGGTATGTTGTGTCGTTAATAATTATCCACGAGTTGAAGCTTATTGCCGTTGGACAAGGTTCGGTATTCATGTTTCTCACAGCGTCAGCCCCGAAGAGTAGTCGCGGAAGTGTGAACGGTCTTGGACAAACATCGGTGTCGGTGGCGAGGGCGATTGGGCCAGCTCTGTCGACTTCGCTATTCGCGCTCTCCGTGGATCACAACTTGTTGAGAGGTCATGCAGTCTACGCGATATTTTTCGCGATATCCGGAGGTGCGGTCATGCTGGCCAGGCGTCTGCCGGTGGAGATGTGGGAAGTCGAGAATGAGTGAATGCGAGACGAGAGGATGCGCACATGATAGATCTAAGTCGGACGTACAGTACCATTGGAATAGTATCTGTGCAAATGTCTTGCAAATGTCATTAAGTTCGGGAATCGGGATGAATGGTGCCTCGCAGAGTCATGGCGCACGGATAAGACGTAGGCAACAGCAGCGGTTAAAAGATGTAACGGCTGTGAGATAGTCCAGTACCAAGCAGCAAGCGACGCGAGTACCAAGAGAGATGAGCTCGCTCTGTACACGTTCACAAAATTGAGTCAAGCGAGGAACAATCTTTGATCGCATCATGCGCACGGGGCTTTGTCACTTGGGCGCTCCGATTTCGTCACGTCACCTTGCCCTTGCCTTGCCCTCCGCTGACCGCGCTCATTGACTGAAGATTTAGGCTATAGGTCGTAGCAGCGCCGCATGCGCATGGGCGACTACTCAGGCCGCAAGGTAGACGCTCGCCACTCTCAGCTATCGTTTTTTTCCGGTACAGAGACATTTCACGGACGGTGGGACTCGGAAAGGCGTATCAACAATTTCGACTACAGACACTTTGGGTACTAAAAACTGGGGGTCTGAGACGTGCGAGATCATCAAAAAACCCTCGCTAGCGTCCCCCGTACTTTCACCGCATCGCCGGGTTTGCTGAGGAACTTGACCTTGATACCAGGGCGTAAAGCCAGCACATCGGTTGAGCCACCGAAGTGGAACGTGCCCAGCTCCTCTCCTCGCTTCACTCGTTGCCCCTCCGTCACCGTTGGCTGCGCCGTAGAAATCTCCTGCATACCGATGGCGATGAAGCAGTACAGACCGATGCGCGGATTGTCGGCCTCGATGAACATGAGGAGACGCGCGTTCACCATGGCGAAGAAAGGGAGGGATTTGGAGATTGGTAAGGAATCGAACGGCGCGTCCTTCAGGATGGGCGAGTTGAGCATTGCGGGCGACTGGCAGAAATACGCCCCAGGCACTGGAACGATTTTCTTGACGACACCTGCGATGGGCGCGTGCCAGCGATGGTAACCCGTGACCCGGAGGTAACTCTGGTACACCGTGCCGCCCACAAACTGGGGAACGAGCTCGTCGTGCGCCAGCATGTCCCGCAACGAGTAGGTCTGGCCCTTGAGCCAGAACGCGTCTCGCTCCTGCACGTTGGTTGCCACGTTGTAGCACTGGCTCTCGCACGCTGCGCTGATGATATCCAGGCTTTCCGGCTCTTCGACGGGGCGAATACCAGGACGCAGTTTACGGACGAAGAAGTCGTCCCAGCAGGTGAAGCCATAGTGCTCCGCGGTGGGATCAGACACAAACACGTCCTCGAATGTGAGTCCCGGAAACTGCTCCATCAGGGATTTCATGGCGGGTGGACTGAACCAACCAAGCTTCTCGGCATGAAGGACGTTGGCGGAGGCCCGCGAGGTGAGGTATACGCCCCACCTGTCGAACAACCGTTTCAAGTAGCCGTTGAGCTCCTTGTTGAGGAAGGCACTGAAGCCGGCATGTGTATTCATCGCGTGGGTGAGGACAAGAGTCGGGGAGTCATCGATTTCGAGGTAGGGCGGTGACTGCTGCATCCATTTGTTGATTATCTGAAGCATCCGCTCATAGTTCGGAACCTGGGCATGGGATCGGTCAAGGCGCGTTCCAGCAGCGAAAATGGGCGTACGTGTGGTGCTAATGGTACGTCGTTCTCGTCGACGAACATCTGATTGAACATCATGAACAGGGTACTGTCCGACTCGATGAATCTCTTCAGCTCCTCGATCTCTGGAAGAACGGGGAGGGAGGCATAAACATCCATAGGCGCAGGCTGCAAGACAACGTCGGTGTTCATGATGGTAATAACGATAGCGCGGTCCAACCCTAATTTCTAGAGCCTTATAATACAACTCGTCAGTGCAACCATTTCCTCAGTCGCGAAAACGCAGTTCGCTGGCACCCGCTAACTCCGTGGGGACACAGAACAAAGTAACATGCCAGTTGGCAAAAATCCAGATTCCCAAATTGACGCGCTAGTTGAATCTGCGCGCTTCAGGCTGTTCGCATCCCGGGCCAACGTAGTCGCCGGTTGACCCAGCTCCGTCGGTACTTTCGCTCTGTTGACTTCGCTTCCAGTCGAAATGCCAGCACTCCAAAGATACCCAGAAGCGCTTACTCTGCTCGCGAGAGAGGGCCAAATGTCCGTGCCTCAGGGATGTAAATTTCTATTACTAATATTAACAACTTGCTTGCCCGGGGGCATGACCCACGTTGAAGCCCCACTAGCTTCCGACTCAATCGCGCGCGATATGGGAATCAGAACTTTTGCTAATGCTAACACTTAGGATGAATGTTTTGTATTCTAGATCGTCTCGGGAATTAATTCGCCCACGATTACTCAAGTCTGTAACTTCTACACTCCGGCGTAGCCTAGAACCGAAATGTTGTCTGGGGGAAGCGAACAGCGCATCCGTGCAGTAATAGCCTCTTCATCCACCCGGATGGAGCGAGCCATCGTTCGGTAGTGGAGGAAGCCAGAGTCTCGTCGATTCGGGCGTCTGTAATTCTAACTCCTGGCTCGAAGTCGAATCGCTCGAACATCGACGACCGAGGAGAATCACGATTCCTTCAAAGTTCTCATTCTGTTCGGAGGATAATTGTCGATTTGAACGGAATTATGCGGTATTCGGCTGCCCCAGGCCTCCGACTGCCATCGTAGCATTTCCGAACCGTTGAGGTGGGGCCTATTCTGAACCTCCGAAGTCAATTGCGAGGTGCTAAAAAACCTTCCGTGCATTGTATCATGCCACTTGGCAAGCTTCGTACCTGTCATGCTCGGACGAGCGACGCAAGTTGTTTTTTCTTGGTGTTCGCTTCGAGGGCTGACTTCCAGTATGCCGATGAGAATGATTAGACACCGGTGAATTCATCGGCGGGCTCTCTCTGTATGTAAAGATATAATGTCCGCCTTTGATCTTGAGTTGTGCGCCGTTATTCCAACGCCCATCCAAAATGCCTTCCTCACCGCCCAAGGCTGTCATCGTGGGAGCTGGTCCTGCGGGTTGTCTTTCTGCGATTGCGCTGGCCAATCTCGGTTGGCACGTCACCATTTTTGAGCGACGCCGAGGTATACCTTCCTCGCTCGCTTTTCCGCGTTCGAAAAACTCACAGTCCCCCCGATGCACAGATTTGAGGATCCCGTCCCCGCAAAACGCGTCGACCGGCTTCGCAGAAAACTTTCGCCAACGATCCATCAATCTCACTCTGTCTGCTCGTGGACTTGCGGCCATCTGGGCTATTGATTCGAGCCTCGTCGAACCCCTGTTGAAACAAGCGGTTGCTCTGCAGGGACGAATCGTGCACCATCTGAACGGCAAAAATACCAAACAGCATTACGACACGGGCGGGGAGGTCGGCTTTTTCTTTCTTTGCGCGAGCTCCCAGAACTTACATATGACGCAGTGTCTGTATTGTATCGGGCGCGACCCCTTGAGTGCCATACTGGTCGAACGCACGACTTCGATAGCGAACATCGACGTCCACTTCCTACACAAAGTCACGTCCATCGATTTGGATAACAACTCCCTGCATGTGCAGAGCGCTGTTGGCGACCAAGGATACGACGTGAATTTCGACCTCTGCATTGGAGCGGATGGAAGTCATTCTGTCGTTCGACGTCACCTCCTTGCGGCTACGCGGTGCGTATTTAACATGCGTACCTTCAGCTGCAGCTGCTCATCTCTGTTTCATACAAGCATGGAATATAGTCAGCACTATATGTCCCACGAGTACGTCCAGATCAAAATCCCTCCCGGTCTGGGCACCGGAGGAGAGCCTACGTCCCTCCTCCCAGCCGAATATCTTCATGTTTGGCCTCGGGGTGATTCTAGCCTGGTCGCAATGGCCAATGAGGTACGTTCGACGTCGTTGTTTTGACTGTGATTGTCCATAACGTTGAACCTGGCAGAAAAAAGGATTCAACTGCGCTTTGTTTGCGCCCGGATCCGTTTTCGCTACCATGCAGTCTCCGGAAGATCTGCTCCCCTGGTTCAAGTCCGACTTTCCAGATGTTTTGGCGTTGTTGGGCGAGAAGCAGCTTCTTTCGGAGCTGCGAGCCAATCCTCGAAGCCAGATGATCACTACCAAAGTAAGCAAGTTTCGTCTCGGGCTGTCTGTACAACCACACTTAGTCACCATAGGCAAATCCGTATCACAAAGGGGCTGTGGTTATTCTGGGTGAGATTCTATGGAGACTGTATTCAGACACCGTCCGCTGATATCGCTGCATTTGAAGGAGATGCGGCGCACTCCATGGTTCCTTTCGACGGACAGGGACTTAACAGCGCGCTCGAAGACGTCCGAATATTATCGATATTTCTACGCCGGGCGCAAGAAGCGTCGCCAGAGGGATCTAATTTGGGACGGCATACCTCGGCCATTTCTCAAGTCCTCGAACAATATTCGGAATGTCGGCACAACGATGTAATAGCCATCAGTGATCTCTCCATGAAGAGCCAGTAAGTGTCTCTGCCTATTATGCTCAACTACATCGTCGCGGACTGACGCCGACAAACAACAGCCAAAATTTACGACGCGGCTTTGCTACTCTTTCGTACATGGTTAAGAAACATATCGACAACATCCTTTATTCGCTATCGGCAAGAAATACCGCGAAACTCACATTTAGCGATCTCAAGGAGAATATATACGGGCCACCGCCATCCGGGTGGATCCCGCTGTACACTATGGTCTCTTTCAGGCCCGACATCAGCTATTCTGTGGCCAGTAAAAAGGCGGCATCGCAGGAGCGGCTCATAGAACGCGTTGGGATGGCAATTGGGCTGCTCGTCGTCGGCTCTCTCTTTGTAGTCCTATAGATGGAACTCGAACTCTTCCCAGAATACTTTTTTCTGTAATTTTTTTGCTCAGTGCATCGACGCGTTATTGTTATAGCTATGTCTGAGTCTCTCGTCTCACTTGCCCGTGCCACCTCTTCCGCTTCCCCCACCTCCCGCAAACCCAGCGTTTGTCCCGACGCTCACGCTCGTTCCAAAACTTTACAAGCTTTCGCATCCACACTTCCGTGGATTCCTACTGTACTACACAAAGTGAACCGCATCTCGGGCGAGTGTTTTAGCTACTCATATTTTCCCATTTCCCTATTACGCTGCTGGCGCATACAATGATACTTGAGGCAAGATCAACACGTTTCCAAAAGGTAGAGTACGTTCCCGGCTCAATTTCTAACTCGAAGCTGCTGTGAGCAGTGGTGAAGTTTGAATTGCAAAGCTTCCGATGGTAACATTCTCCTGCAGCATTAACCCTCTCACTTATCCTTCTCCTCAGACAGCTGTAACCCCTCCAGTGACAAACCGGGAGACGACTTCGACTTCATGCACCGTCCCATATGTGCGCTGGCTACTGTGATAGTATCCGCACCCACTTTCCGAGTACCGAATTCCTGTAACGGCTTCAGTGAACATACGCTGCTGAATGTCTTTGTTCCACATGGTATATAGTTAAACAAACAATACTGTAGGAAAACTCGGCAATGACGAGGAACAAAATAAGACGCCTGGCTGAACTACAGAATAGATCTAGAAATACGAGCCAGAAACCCTAGTAACGACGATGGTAAGAAAAGCGAGCGACAGTAAAGGGACGGCCGTTCCAGGCGCTGAATTCGGGGATGTCGAGTCGCCTGCAGAGCTGCCTTGGGTCGGGTTACCACTGAGAGCAGACGGGAGAGAATTAAAGGCACTGTTCTGGGAGCCGCCGGCCGGGCTTCCCGCTCCGGGTGTTGTGGTTGGTACGGTATTGCCTGACCAAAGAAGTGAGGCACGATGTCCCGGCGTGGAAAGAAGGAGGACCTACGAGCTGTGGTTTGCGAATCGGTATCCGGAGTGGTCTCGATATCGGTAGTAGTTTTTCGCGTGGTCGTGGCGACGTTCGGAGTCGTGGTAGCCTTCGGTGTGGTAGTTGGAGTGGAAGGATCGCCGCCGCCTCCCCCGCCTCCCGCGTCTCCGCATCCCGGACTTCCGTCCGCCTCGCGGACTAGAACCAAAATAAGAAGAATTACTGAGTCCAGGGTCAACTACCAATGAAGGAAACAACTCACAGCATGATTGGCCGGTCGCTATACAGACCAAATCCATCAGAGTTGTAAAGAAAAATAGCGCACGGAACTGGACCCACCACAGCAGTAGTCGTCGTTCGGACAAATGGTGAACCCAGATTCTGAGCATTGGTCCGAGGTACCATCGCAGACCTCGCCGTCTGGGCAGCAGCCTCCCAATTCGCAAACTTGACTGAATGAAGCGGATTAGTAAGCAAGATGCCATGAAAATGGATCGACAACGTACCCCGCGCCGCAACAGCCTCCATCTGAACCACACATGAATCATGAATGATCAATACACAAGATGTAAGGACAAGACGGTATTGCACGAACGAACCTGAACAGCAGTTTTCTTCGGGTGTGCAGCAACCTTGGTTGCTGCACACTTCCAGACCAGGGTCGCAGGACAGCTGGCGACTGCCAAGGAGGCCACGAATCATCCTCTCGCGGGCCTGGACGTCGCGCCGGATGAAAGGCTGCAACGGGGAAAGACGTGCTGCAGGACGAGTCCGGTTCTCCCAATCATCGCAGTGTACGCCGGAGAGGAGGGCAGAGAACAAGAACAGCCAGGGTAGGGAAGGCATTTGGGGTGCCGCAGGCTTGCCTGTACGCTGTGCTTTTAAGGTACAGTTTTTGTTTGAATGAACGTTAACGGAGGTAGGACAGTCGTTATGGAGGTGACATTAAGTTACGTGGTTATTGTATTCCTGTCTTTGAATCAATTGCTGCAGCCTGTCGAAGAAGGTTGGAGAGATTCGTATCATCGGCATATTCCCAGCAGGATGCTGATCAGTGAAGGTTTAACAGATTTGTATCACTTTTTTTTTCCCTTCGTGAGGTTTGGAAGGATAGTCTCTGCTGCAACTGCCGCCTGATAGAATCGATAGACAGCATGGGTTGGGCATTTCGGTGACGCAGCTTGACTGTACAAGAAATTAGGACGCCACGAGTACGTACCATTTATTTGCACTCTCAGGAGAGCACATGCAGTTGCTAAAATGAGATGAGGGATGTTTTTAGAACATCACTGAGATGCGTATCCGCTGGCGGAATAGGCACATTTTTCAGAGGACGTGACCGACTCGAAATTGGCACACTTTATATGTCAGTCCTTCCAAAGAGCACGCCCCTCTTCAACGCTCTAGAGAAACATAGAACTGGGAATAACGCACGGCTCTGCACCCCGGCGCCGGCAATTTGTCTGGTGGCGCTCTTATTTTACACACATCTCTGAAACTGGTGGCACCTTAACTCTCACACAGGGGCATGCCAACAATTCCCTGGAATGCTAACTGGATCCGGTTCGTCAAAAAGTGACAGGCCAGGAAATAGTGGGCGGTGATCACTGTTCTGACAGGAATAAAAAACCAGTGTTCGATAAATAACGCCAACCGAATGGAGCGGATCGTTGATAGCACATGATGGAGCTGTAGATACGGTTCATCGTTTGCAGCCGGATTTCTATCGAGAAAAATCGCAAATTTCATCTCCTCAGCTAGCGGTTTTGATTTCTCATCGCCAGTGGGCGCAAAATGTCGCCCTCCAATTCTCGGCTTCTGTCCCATAGTCTGCGCACTCTCGGGCACCCATGTGCCAGTCCACGGCGTAGAGGTTCGCAACTAAAAACGCCCCATCCACCAGCACAAAGCGTACATCCTGCGCCAGCCTCGGCAGATATTTTTTCATGGGGTTAGGGCGCGTGGGGTGCGGCAAGCCAGAACGAGCACGAGCGACTCCAGCAGTTCAGCACACATAGGCACAAAATTTCAGTGGTAGAACGACAAATGTATCATTATGTGCTACGGAAGGGCGATGAGGCTGGCACAAGTAGAATTTGCATCTGGCACGTCAGCCGAGAGGCTGAGGTGCATGAGACGCTAACATAATGTGTGCTCTGAGGACAGCGCCCGCATGAAGGACGGGCAATCGATATAAAGGCGTTGAAGAGGAAGGGCCGTGATGAGGGGAAGCCACGAGTCGGAGACATCCGAGATTGAGAGATTCTGCACACCGGTGCAAGTGACAAGAATAATATCCGTGCCGTGTGTCGGACGACCGGACCATCAAATGGCGAACCGCGGTATCTGATGAATCCCGGTGGCTTGTCCTGAACGGGGCAATATGATATCCACGGCCCGGTATTCGGGGAAACCGCAGTCGGAGAAATATAACGGTGGTAAATCCCATTGCACGGCCACGATTCGATAAAGCAAAGGCTCGACCCTAGCAGACTCTACGTTGGTGATTTCCCAGCCTTCAAAGACAAATTTTGCGCACCACTCTTTCACGCGCTGTGCCACTAACATGAAGAGAGGGCACACGTTTCGAAAACCTCTCTTTCCAGCTCCGGGGGGAAGCCTGGAGGAGAAACGACCAAGGTCATGACGGAAGATCGGGGAGGGCCGGAATCCGGGACAGGAACAAAGTTTGTGGCACTGCGCTCCAATCTTGTCTTCCGCCATCATCTTCTCTTTGCGTTTCGGCGCAGAATTTATGTAGAGTCTTGTTGCCGATTCGAAGGGATAGAAATTGGCTCGAACTATCTTCCAACTGTCTTCACGTTCGAATTTCTCGCCGAGGCTCGCCGCTTTCAAGCCCAACCAGTGATTCGCGGCGCCTCGTTGGAGGCGCTCTATTATCTCCAGTGGGCTCAGGAGCATCTTCGCCTTTTCCGCGATACATCTCTATCACTCCGAGTCTCCCATGATTGTCTTTGCGAACCTCGCCGCACTCTGCCATTCTTTATATTTAGCGCCCGCGCCTTCTACCGCGCTGTCCCGTTTATGATCCCCGGACGTCGACTGAATTTTACTCCCCATATGCGCCACCCAAGTCTTATTTTACCGATATTGGCCACCACAATGATGTTCTCTACATCTGTTCAGTTTTCCAGCTCCATACTTGAAACGCCACCCGGAATTCCGAAACACGCTCGATAATATTTCGCGCCGGCTCCGCCAGTGTAACCATTCTACCATCTCTGAAATATCCAACAAGTTGGTCTGTCCCAACCTCAAGTCTGAACGATCGCGGGAGTCGACAGTCGGGAAAAGCCAAAGTGGAGGAGCCAATCGGATGTAGTGGGATCCAGTCGGGGAGGCAGAACGCAAGTGCGCCGCGGCAGGGTCAGCACAGCGCGAATATACACAGCGAAAAACGCGGGTGTCGTTCGTCTTCGTGATCCAACACCCGCTTTCTTCTCCTACCTCTTCGTCGCGTCTTCACGCACTCAACGACTCAGCCTCCCCACAGCTTGCGCGGATTATCCCAGCATGCATTCGACGCAGCAACCTCCTCATCAGGCTGTTTGTATTGTACAACACCTCATCCCGTGCCCTTGATGCTGGAGACGACCTCCGCACGAGAGCGGGCTGGGGGTGCGGGAGGTGGAGGTTTGCTCTGCGAAGGCGTGGACATGGTGGGCGGCTGCATGGGCACAGCGAAGGGCGACAAAGGGGCTTGGGTGGGGGAGGAGGGGAGGGTTATCGAAGTTCGATAAGGCAGAGGGGGGAGGGAGGAGCAAGGAAAGAGAAGAGGTGCCCGAGTCCGCACACATCGCCACCAAGTCCAGGTCCCATAAATGAAATTCGCAAATGGCGGATCCGGACCAAGAGTGGAACATGGAGGCTCTAGACGCTGGCTAGCGACATCCCCGGCGTACGAACACGCCCCCGCGCGCAAACATACACGCAAAAAAAACCTCCCCCACCCGCCCCGACGACACATCCACACCAAGACGTCGTCTCGCACACATGAGTACGTCTCTGTTCACAAACGCCCACCGCTCGCGCAGACAGTGCCACCTACGCCCGCAACCGCACTTCGCGAGCGCGAGAAGGATCCACACTCGTCCACCCCACGCTGGTGCCGCTCTCACCGCAACCCATGAGTTGTTTTGAGCCAAAGCACCCACCAGAAGGGCAAGGAAACCAACAACGAAAAGATATCAGGCAACGAAAAATAAGCACTCACTCCCAAACCCACCCACCACTCTGCGTATGCGCGCGCACATTCACCCCACTCGACCAGCAAACATCGTCGCCTTTACACCACGTCCGCACCGCGACTTCGTCAGCGACGCCTGCCGCGCAGTAGCTCATCCGCCTTCCGCACCGAGACGCCGTGAGCGCCGTACGCGCGTACACACACTTGCGCTGACGCCGCACGTACCCTGCACGGGCTCGAAGAGGCACTCCCGCCGCGTTGGTGCTGTCCGGCGAGGTCGGGTCTGTGTTGAGGCGCATCACTGTGGGTGCGTTAGTATTGATTGGGGGACGGAGGGGAGAATAGAGAATGTGGTGCAGTTATGAAAAGGGCAGGCAGCGAGCGGTGAGGGCGGACAGTGCGCGGGCGAAGGGTGTAAGAAGGATTATTTGGAGTGCATTGGGTGTAGGGAGAGCAACGCGGGAGAGAGGAGGAATGAGAACATACGACTCAGTGTGCCAGAACACTCCGGGACCAACGCACTGTGGGTGATGTGGGTGCGGATGCCTTCTGGGGTTAAGCTGCAACAGAAGGAGTGAGCGTACGCGTGAAGATGGGATGATAGCGGGGGCAATATCATAGACAAAACGAGAAGGGGACGGAGATCTCGCAGGGAACGCGAAGAGGCCACGGATGACATGGAAACGAAGAAAAAGGGAAGGAGCTCGAGAGGGATCTATCTATGATACATATAGGAGGATAAATGAGAAGGCGAGGTGGAATTTCGAATGAAGGAGAGTATGGGCAGGGATGTCGCGACTCGCGAAGTTGAGAGAAGTCATCGGCACTTCGGGCTTGCAAGCCTACCAGTCTGCAGCCCGCATCTCACCTGCGAATCGATGGACACGCGCTATGATACTGAGAAAGAGGAGCGTGTCGGCGGGTCGATTTGAATCATGACCTGCAGCGCGATGGAGGACGTGGTCCAACCAGCGCTGAAGTAAGTTTCAATATACGTCAATTGTCCGAGGCGCAGGATGTTCAGGAGTTCGACGGAGGCTGAGAGCGCCATGCTGGTGCGTGTGGTCGAAGAAGCGTCATGCACCACCACCGTGTCACCGCCATCAATCGCTTGAACCAAACCGCCATTGTCACCGGGCGGCAATGCGTCGCTGACTTCAGTTGGAACCCGTGGTCTGAAGAGGTTTTTCAAAACCATCTCACTGAAATATTGTTGTACGACAAAACGGACCGACTCTGCGTCTTTCCTGTACGCGCAATTTTGCATCTAATGAGCGGTACTTATCTGGGAAGATCTTTCGTTGACTGTGTGCAAGTGCTGCGGCCCTTTCCCAGCTCTCTCCGGGTCGTCGCGATCTCAACGTCAGCTGGGTTTTGGAAAAGACATAGGATGCATCCGTAGGGCCTGGGCTCAAGTCGAACGAGCGATGGGTGCGACAATCCTTCGCTGAAACAAATCACTGGATGCAAGTGCAGATCGGTGCCTCTAAGCCTCATTTTCTGCCTCGCGAGGACAGAACGAGGATGAGATCTGGGAGGTCCAAACTGGTTCCCGCCAGTCATCGCGACTTATTTCAAGGTCGAGAAAATCGTTCGCGAATTTGTCTTGGGTTAAGGTTTTTCGAGGAAATATTCCTGAGTGACGGAAAAATCGCTTGTCGAGACGCCGCAGGAATTTTATTTGTATTTTATCGCTTCTCGAACTCGAGAAAAGTTGTGGCGAGTGGATGCTGTCCAGGAATCGCAACATTAACGCAGTCGCGAGATATCTATTAGGTATTAGTGAATAGGTGTAGGATGCAAGTTGTCATCGAATATTAAGCTGCTTGCCGCATTGCTCCGGAGGATGCACATTCGTCAGCCTGCCTCGCAATTCAATTATGTGGTATTTCTGTCGTTCATCTCCACATGTGTGTCCTGTACGACCTAGAACGGCTGACTTCTTATTCTCATCTCGCACCACTCTGTTTGTATTTGGATTGGCCCTGGATTCACAATCTTTTGTTAGATCGCCCAAGGCTGCAGCCCGCCAGAAAAGACTCACAAATTCTTCTTCGCCGTTAACGACACTGGGAGCGTCAACCCGACCAGAGGGCGCGTTACTCTCGTCGGGACGGTAGGTCGAGTATAAAATAGTCGAGGGGTACCGCACGCTTTCCTTCAACTCGGTTTCCGGGTCCGTGCTAGGCGCAATGACGGAGCGGATGTAGTCCCGCGTATTGAGTGTCACAAGCAAGGAATTGGTGTAAACTATTGTGGCTGGTCAGCGGTGTGGTACATAGTGGGACACCATGAGCAAGCGTACATCGACTCTCTGGGCCGTACTTTGTCAGTGACTGCGAACTAACAGAAATAATTGCGTACGGATGATTGTCCAAAACATGTAAATGAATGTATGGGGTGCGACAGTCATCTGCGGCGCTTGGGAATTAAAGGAGGAGCCAACTTAGATGAGGAAACACGAACGGCGATGCACGCAGAAATGGAGCAGAGGCTGGCTGGCACACCTTTCACAGAGTGAGATCTCGTTACAACGGAACAGAGCGACACACTCTGACACACCCGTGTTGAAAGCGAACACAATCTGTCTAGTCATCAGATTCAAAAATCTTCGTAACGAGAAGAATAAAACACAAACCAAGCGGTTGATTATCTCGTCCATTCTGGCATCACCTCTCTTCAAGATGTAGAAATAGTACACCAGGAACATAGAGATCAAGACGTTAGTTACGGCTGCCGCAATGTTGCACGCAAAACTCAGCGTCTTGGAATGCGCATGGGTGAAATCTGATGAATATGTAGGTAGTCACGCACTTCCAAGCTGGCGAGCTCCGCGATGGTCGAGAGTTGCAACCTGTTGGTATATTGCATGTGAACAATGTATCGGAGATTAATATTCAAGTTGGGCCGCACGCCTCGATAGATTGCACTGTTAAACTGCGTCGTTTCATATCCAACGAGGATCAGGTCAGGGTAAGACCTACCTAAATAAGCGGCTGCGGCATCCAGGAAGACAGATTAGTTGTGGAAGCCGACCGGAAGAAATTCTGTACCGCAAGATCCAAGACTGAGCAAAGTCTATCGCGAAGATGAGTTCATGGAAATAGGATGAACTCGACACCGACGCACAAGGAACCCACTGATGATCCAATTTCCATCGCTCACTGAAGACTGGAAGTTTGAACCGAAGGAAGGGAGAGGAGAAATATCATTACGTCGATGAACACGGTGAATATAGAAGCTGTACGGGAGATGAGGACTTGCTTTGAAGCAGAGGGGCAGGTGGGCATACAGCTGAACCGGGACCGCGATCAAATCTTTAAAGAATATTTGGATGACAAGGGTTCTGCTGAGCCGTTAGAGAAACCCAGTCCGCAAAGTTGAAGAAAGACATGAAAAGATGGTTTCGGATGGACGGATTTCCAAAATTTGTGATTAAATAAGAGTATACTGAAATTGCGACCAGTTGACCAACCAATGGTTATAAACGGAACAAAAAAGACGGACCGGAAGCTACGGAATCCAGTTAAGTAAGATGTCGCGTGCACGAATTCGCATACAAACCTGTGGTGAGTGCCTGTTGGCATGTGTCGAATACAATAACGAAAGCAACCTAGATGGAACGGAATGAAATCAAGAACCGCAGGGCTGCACTATGAATTCACCAGGAATTTGACCCAGCATAGGTCGCTCTGGTATTTGCGGAAATAGTACCAGGCCTGAAGGCAACCCGCTGGGAGACATTAGCAGTATCTAATAAACCGGAAGCATGTCCCTACCACCGTAGAGTCTGCCCGAAAATTTTCAATCTGCGATACGACGGCGAATTTATCTACTCACGCTGCTGATATCACCACCGTCTGGTAGAGCACACCGAACCTGGGCATGGTCATTGGTCTCCGCGCTTTGCGAACTCAAAGGACTAACGTGTTATCGAGAGTTGCCATAGAAGGACTGCGAAGTGAGTGGGAGCGGCAAGCAATGCGTTACGGCTTTTCATTCATTCCGCAATTTACCATTACACCCAGGACGTTGCGATTTACGTGGTTCTTCATGCATCAACGCCACAGGACATTGAATTCTTGCGTCGAGTGCCGGGAATGAAAAACCAAGGGACAGGGGTAACAGCGAGCTGGCAGCGTGAGGTAAGCATAGAATGAGGCTAACTGGAGAAAAGATAAATTGCTCTAACTGGAGCAAGCTGCCAGGATATTTTCGATCTGCGAGCGTGTTTTGCTCCTCTGTCGGCATCGGGGTCATTTAAACGCGCTTTTCGACGCTTGGGGCAGTATGCTGGGGTTGGGAGAGATGATGGTCGGAGAAAAGTTGAAAATGGCGGGGTGCTGCCTGGTGTCCTCTGCGGAAACGGTCTTTGCCGATGCACGGTAAATGGCAAGCACCACCTTTAATTCGAAGCTGGTACATCATTAATGGAAATTTCCCATGCTTGATCTAAATGTTATGGGTTTTAGAATGCATAATACAGCTGCTCTGAGAAACAATAGACAACTTTCGGTTTTGAGCAGAGTTCGGACCGGCGCACACGAGTTCTACTGACCCGTTCAAAGCGAGTTCGAATGGCTTCACTGATGTCGCAACTCAGCTCAAGCTGGAAAACATAGCGGGTTCTTACAGCAGAGGGCAGTACCGAAGGCGCGAATCAAAAAATGCCGTTCCGGGCTGTTTTTGATTCTGGCGACCGATTTGCTCATAACTCAATGAGTTCTGCACCGATTACAATGAAACCTAGCTAGATAATTCGGCCTAATTTGAGCGCAATTAGTGATAGAGAAAGAAGGGGGAAAACATTGTATTTTGCATTTTCCTACATGTGAAGTCCCTCCAGCTGAAAATTCCAACTACTGCGCTCAAATCTTCACAGAATGAGCTAGAATTTTGGTAGGAGCTACATCGACACAATTAGAGTGGATTGATAGAGCCAGAAGTATGGAAATTCCTTACCTGCCTTTTATACCCTGTTTGAAGGCTTCTTGTATAGCCAACACAGATCTTGCTCTGGCCTTTATAATTACTTGTACATTTGGCTCTATGACTTCACTCCAAACGTGTCGAAAGAGCCCCTACTAAAATTCTAGCTCATTTGGTCAAGATTTGAGCACAGTAGTTTGAATTTTCAGCTGGAGGGACTTCACATGTAGGAAAATACAAAATATAATATTTTCCCCCTTGTTTCTCTATCACTAATTGCGCTCGAATTAGGCCGAATTATCTAACTAGGTTTCATTGTAATCGGTGCAGAACTCATTGAGTTATGGGCAAATCAGTCGCCAGAATCAAAAACAGCCCAAAACGGCATTTTTTTTTTGATTCGCGCCTTCGGTACTGCCATCTGCTGTAAAACATACAAATATATCAACCATAAAATATAATCAGGGGCACTGGATGACTGCTTTTTCATTTTTAAATGTTGGGTATGTGCGACGTTCATCAGCCGTCTGATTTTGCGTGACGGCTAAAAACCCGGAATCATGGGCATCGAAGTTCTGTTTGTGGACACATTCAAGAAAAATAGTACACCAATAGGGATCATTGTTTGCCCTAAGGGCTAAGGCCTTCAGACGATAAAAAGGCTCAGTCAGGTTAAGCCTTGAATTGCGGACGGATTTTCACCGCAGGCCTTAGATATGCTTATGTGTGGTGTCATGCAAAATTTCGCCGGTGTCGAAATGTCGAATCGGTTGAACGGGTCACGCGTCACACCCCGTGTCGATTTGAACGTAAAAATACAGTTGCTTGCCAGCAAGCCGATTTTTAAGGCCTTAAGGCAAGCACTGATAGGGGTGCTCAACCTCCGCCCTTCCCGTAAGTAACTCATAAATCATTGATCAGATTTCAAGTTCCGCTCGGCCGGTGTTGATGCCCGACACACACCGACCACTCTTCAAATTCCGCCGCAGGTGTCAAACCTAAATCGGGTAATTTGATGGCGGCAAATTTCGGCGAATTCAAGCTCCGCTCCTGGATGCGAGGCGCGTGCCGCGTCTAGAGACCCTCAACTGCGTCCTTGCCATTGTCACTCTGGTGGAGTGGTAACTATATGGTCTCGCTTTGATAACGGACGGCCATGGGCTGGGTTCGACCCCGCATGCGATCATTTTCTTCTTTGGCACTTTAATTTTTTCACCGCCCGCGGCAAGCGGCGCCAGGAAGTGGACCCAACGGCGAGCCTAAGTGGGTTCACGGAGGTCTCCTGTGTGCTAGATAAGCTCACAGATCAGAATAGGCTTTTAAAAACGAAATACAGCAAGAAAAATGACTAAACTCCATGTTAAACAACTTATTTTTACATGCTGTAAGGCCAAAGAAGGAGGTCTGGAAGTAGTATCTAATTAATTTCATTATACTCTTCCCCACTTGAGGAGACTTTGACTTGCGACTCGACGCAGCGTCTGCCGATAGATGCCACGATCACACCTCCTGATCCTGCCGACATCAAATTGCCAAATTGGGTTTGACACCTGCGGCGGAAATTGCGGAAGTCACGCCGACTCACTCAGACATTCTGTATCTTGCAGTTGTTTCAATGTTCTTAGCGGACGACCCGGACGGCCCGGATGCCACTGATTTCATTCTGTGTTAAATCCACACGTCAAAAAAAAGCGCGGAAGCATGTAACAAACTGAATGACTCAGTGAGAAACCAGCACAGAACACGTCACCGTACGACTGTACATTGTCAGACGGAAAGGAAAGGCCATTGACGCTGCGAGAGCAGAGTTTGATATTTGATCAATTATTCATGAATTATTCACAGCCTACAGGACTGGCGGGCCGAGCCCTAATCTACCTCTTTGTTGGAATTCAAAGAGACACTCCAATATTAGCAGGGAACCCGTTGCAAACGCGGCGGCGAATTCGTCACTATCGACGCGACATATGTACTACTTTACAGTAATTAAGGTACGAATTTAGTCTGTCAGGTACAGGAATGAACGGCGGGGACCTGGTAACAAAGTGCGCCACAGAGGCAGTGCGCGCACATAACTCGTAACTCCAACACTCTTCTACCTCTTCTACCTCTTCTTCCCCTTTATAAAATAACGGTTGTCTGAAGCTTTTTAAACTCCACTTCTGGACTGGAGGACCCGAAATTTCGGAAGCATCTGTCATCTGGTAGCAAATCCACGCCGACGGGCAACTACGCTCCTTCGGGCAACTTCTTTTCCCTTTCCATGACCGGCCATCTCCATCCTTCCGGCAGTTCGTTGACGAACATGGTCATGGTCAAGTAGACGCCCAGCGGTTCCTGACTCCCTCGCGCTGCTTCTTTTTTCCTTTCATACCCGGCCATCCTTCCGGCATTCCAATGACGGAGCAGGTCATGGTCCAAGGCGCGGTCAAGTAGACGCACAAGACAACACATCTACGCCGACGGCCAAATACAGGCACCTGCCGACTCCTTCGCGCTGCTCCTTTTTCATTTTCATGCCCGGCCATCTCCATCTTCCGGCATGTTAATGATGAACAGTTCATAATCAACGGCGCTGGTCAGCTAAACGCCCAGCGGTTCTGTAAACCCTTTCATGTCCGCCGACCCGACACTTCTGGTGTTCAAGTATTCCAATTCCATCTCCCTCTTTACTCTTTTCATGTTCCATCTATTTTATTATAAGAGAAACAAGTCCTGGTCTAACGCGATGCTTAAGTAGCGCCAATGTCATGTCCGGTGATCTCCGTACTTCTAGCGTTCCGGTTTCAAACAAAGGAAAGTCAATCTTTCCAATAAGCTCATACCCCAGATCTGTTGCTATAATACAACCGGATCATTTGCAACGAGGCCCACATACCTCCTTTACTATTTCATCTACCTCTCTCTTCTCATCTATCTTTGCTGCAATGTCCACAGAAGCAGTTTTTGCAATCGGGCATCATGAAACGGCTACAGATCAGATCCTAACAGAAATAGATACGGAATATCACCGCCGTCTGCGATGCAACGCCCAGCGAATTCGACGCGCTGCCCAAGATAACAGCAAACGAGAATTAAGACGCAAGAATGACAGTGATGCCTGGAGAAAGGCGAAAGCCAATGTATCATCTCAAACCATTGCAGGTCACAGCTCACGCTCCGAACACTGGTGGGATCAAGTAGCCTGACTCAATTCTTCTGAAAGTCGTCCCAAGCTAGGTCTGCATTGGAACAGGATCTGCAAATACTGTAATACCAAAGTCCGTGAATATGTTTTCCTGCTTTTATATCCGTCGTTAATAAGCAACACATCAGTTTTTGTTCTATTTCTGCTTGATAAATGTCCGAGCTATGTTTAACAAGTCTAGGTTGCACCAGTTGTTCAATTTGGAGTCAGAGCTGCCATATGCAAGCTTCCTTTCGCACCCAACCTGTATTTAACCACTTCACCATTTTACGGCTGGAGCGCTGGATGAGACAATGGGATGACCCAGAATTCTCATCATTCTTAGACAATATTGGCGAAGATCACAGTCAAAACTTGGTGGATCTCAGCCAGCTGCAGCACACTCAATCTATTCATCAGCTCATTTATTTTGTCTTCCCACCATCCGTGGTTGCCGATCCTCTCACCTGCATTTCCGGGGCTATTCTTAGTCCTTTTAACACCTTTGTGAACAGTTTCAATGCAACCATTCTCCACAATGTTAATGGCAAAATTCACCGGTATCACAGTAGCTGTCAGGGGAACCCCCGTCCCGACCCCCATCCAACGCCCTTCTGACCCCTCTGATCCTTCCGGTCGCTCTCCCGGTCACCGGTCTACCGGGACCGGTACCGGAAACCGGCATGTGACCCGCCATCAGGGGAACCCCCGATGGCACCTTGCATGTGACCAAGCCCGGGACATCTGCCGATCATTCCGGTCACATGGTCTTAGCTAGTAGCTTACTTATACCCACGGCTGACGTGGGAATCCTCAGAGTTTCTTCTCTTTGGATCCCCCACATCAGGTATGCTTCTCTGTATATTTAGCTACTGTCAATTAACCTTTGGATCCCCCACGTCAGTCCCTGAGTACCTCGGGCCTTCGTGGTTGCCCTTATCGTAGCAATTCCGTTGAAGGCGATGCTGAGGGCTCAAATGATGCTGTTCTGGCAGATCCCGAGTTCCTAAACTCCTTGGAAAAGCCAGGAATTTCCCCACACGAATTAAGTCTCAAGATAGGAGTGATATGCAGACTGGCTCGAAATTTTGACACATCTCGAGGTCTTACAAAAAATACCCGAGTAATTGTTCACAACTTGCTGCGATATAGCGTAGAAGTTGAGACAATTTCCTTGATAGTTGCGGGTCAAGTCGTGGATCCAGTATGTCAATTAATTCTGAGGAACATATGTTAAATATTTCCCAGATTCGGCTGCATATCCCACACATTATTGATTTCCATTTTCAACCCCACAGATTAAATTTCACTGTAAACGGAAAAAAAATCCCCCTCGCACTTTCCTATGCCACTACCTTCAATGGCTGTCAGGGTTTAACGGCTCAAAGACTGGGCCTCGATCTCTGAAGCCCAGTGTTTTCACATGGACAGTTGTATTGTGCAATGACACGTGTTCCTGACTCTGACAGTGTTCTACTCCTGAAGTATGAAGGTGATTCATCTACATGTACAACTAACATTGTTTGGAATGAGCTTCTTTTGTAACATTACCTTCATAATCAACTATAAATTCTGTGTTTGTAAAAGGGGATGCCAGCCTGCGAAGCGGGCTGGCAACCGCTTGTTTTACTTCTATTCCAGTTGGTGTCCGAATTGGGTAATTTCCCATGTGTGTCAGAGCGGAAATTGCCGCCTGTAGAACAAAACAGCAAGAAGAGAGGTTGGAACAAATTCAGAGCATCCAAGCATGTATCAAGATCGCTTTGAATGTTTGCTGTAATCATTTGCGAACCTTGAGATATCTTACTCTCCTACTCTACCGGCCTGGCGGCCGGACCCACCTGCGTAGGGCACGGCTTGACGGGCCCGGATCCCGTTGTTCCCCCCACCACAGAAAACCCAAAGGAGTAAGATCTCTGATGGGAGCTCTACCGATCCACATGTTTAAGAAGGGGAACCAAGGCTGTGGTCCGCATTGGCCCTCGTCAAACCCTAAGTTTATTGTCGAAGCGGAAATAAGAGCACTTTTTTCGGGGAAGGAGCAGAACGGTGAGAGGCAGGAGGAATAGCAGTATTTGAGATCAAGGTCCCTCCCCTCACCAAAAAAAAAAGAAAAAACACTTTTAGCAGCTGTCAACAGGGACTCATATTACCTTTCTCTTTGCCACGGAGAAATGGCTACTGGAAGGTGGTTTAATTGATAGAACAACCAAAATCCTACAAAACCTTTCACTAGAGATGAAAATTGCATCTAGTGATGCTCCTGGCTCGTCTCCAGCCGCGGAGCCAGGAAGCCAAAGTCATGGCTCGACAAGCCAACCCAAGCCAAATCTTTGGCTTCGGGCGGGCTTCGGCTTTGGCGAGTCGTACCCACCTTCGTCACTTCGTTACTTCACTTAAGTTCGCTTATTTTCTGAGAAAGTTCCTGAGTATACAAATCGAAAACATCGATGCGGCCATCATTTGCCGCCATCTCAAGTCCCTGCATATTTTCTCATCTAGATCCTTACTCTAACCGCTAATCCTAACTACTAACACTAACCACTAACCTCTAACCACCCTAACCACTCAACCAAAACCCTAACCACCTAACCCAAGCCTAACCGGCCACGCTCGGCACACCACCGATACCCATCACTTCGTGATGCGCTGAGCAGTTGCCGTGTAAACAACAACTCACGAACTTTCCCAAAAACAAGCCAATGTGACGAACATTCACAGGTTCCCATCAAAGTCATGAAGATCTGCAAATTAAGCGAACTTAAGCGAAGTAACGAAGTGACGAAATTGGCGTGGACTTGGCTGTGGCTTGGGCAGTTCGAAGCCAAAGCCAAGGCTCAAGCCTTGGTTTTGGGGACAGTTTTCTCGACGGTCAATTAGCAGCTGAGCCATACCCCAATTTGGAATGTCAATTGAGATCCCAATCGGATCTGAAGTTGGCTTACCTTCAACCGACATAATTTTGGAGCTGCAAACCCACAGTTGTCCAGTCCCGAACACCGTAGCGATAAATTACTACTTGGAATACCTCGGGCGACATAGAACAACAACCAGGGGCTGAGCCCAGAGGAGGCGATATCGCTATGTTCAACCCGAAAATAATGACGAAGGGAACACTTGCGGACGTGTCGCACGTTTATGATCCTGCTTCTGAGGGATCCGACTTACAGAGGGATCCGACTTACAGGTGACGGAGCCTTACCCTGCATGCCATCTTGCTCCACATAGCAAATACCTGACGGCACCTTCCAAATTGCGTTAGTTGTTAGGGGTGCGACCGGATATTTCCGAGTCCGCGTTCCAGGTTACACCACATTTGTCCAAAAATGCCGGCACTTTTCCGGCTGCGGCCACCCTAAGCTTCAAATGGATGCTTTGTCTTTTATATGGACAAACGGGTAAGACTCTCGTGTCGACTCCTCTTCCCCCACCATGTCACGCACACTAAACCTCAGATCATCGTCGCCCGACACGCATCAGATCATGCACGTAGTTACTATTCCTTCAGCTGGACTAAAAGTTTATAGGCCATCTTTCCAGCACAAGAGTCATCGTGGGACTGATAACTCCTGGGTTCGGGCTGACGGTGATCCTGCTGGCTTTGTTCAAATACGCCGCGTGGAATCCAGTTTCGCGACGATACGTGGACCGCGTGAGTTTCCGCCTGCTCACATACGCTCTGATAGCGCAGTAAGTTCTGCTTCTTCCCCTCAAGTGGCTCAACTGACGCATTCTAGCCTCGTTTTCTGTGTCACATTTCCTATGGGCAGCTTGATGGCCCATCCTGGTCCTCAATGCGGCCTCCTGATGTTTTTCACAAACGTACGACTTCTGCCTTCTCTCATGTCATCAATCCGCTCACTCATCAAAGCTGAGTTTCATGCTTTCTGTGGGCATGTTCTTTTGCATAGGTCTAAATCTTCCGTGGGCACACTCACGCGTCGTTGTTTTTTGATCCTGAAACCTTACCAGATTAGTGCTCGCGCTAAGGGTCAACGGCCAAAAGATGGAAAAGTACTACATTGTCGGGACCATTTTCACTTGTTTAATTGTCAACCTCGTCCCATACGCGTCCGGCAACTTCGGGCATGTGTCCAGTAACTCCCAGAGCCATGTAGAACTAACGCGCTCTCCACCAGATGGGACCCTGTCGACGAGACATGTTGGTACCGCACCAAGGACCCAGAGGCTAGGCTGCACTGGCTTATCGGCACAGAGACCTTCTGGGTCTTACTTTTTGCCGCGGGGGACATCGCGTCCTTTCTAGTTGTCGTTGCATACCTGCTTTCATACATGGTATGCCTTTTCCCTTCCGGTTGATTACTGCGCCGGCAATGCTGATCGCACAACGACAGCTAGAAACGCGGCTCTCGCATGCGGACAGCCGGCCCCAGATCACCGATTCGTCAGAGGCGTCACACCGCCCAGGTTTAACGATTCTGATGTTTCGCAATATCATCCTACGCGTAGGTGAGTCAACCCTCAAAGACAACTACACACTAACAATACATATATGCACGCATAGGCCTGTACCCAATCTTCTCATGCGTGCTCAACATCTCCACGGCCGTGATAGACTTGTACCAGTCTCGAAACTACGCGAGGAAGCACCTCGTGTCTACGGAGCTCGTATGTCGGCTCCCTGCGTCTTGTCATTCCCATTTAAACCCCCAATGTGCGTAGAGCTGGAGACTGAACCTCGCAAGTATGTTTTCTGTTGCGCATATATCAGTGTGAATCACTTATCTCCACCCAGACCTCGCCATCTACGCTGGGCGGCCCCTCATCTACGGACTGCTCGCCGCTACAGATCCGGTACATTTTTATTCTTCATTCTTGTCACTCCTCTTTGTCCAGTTGTGTTCCTCTTTATCTGCCCGCTGCTCATTGCACCAATATCCAGTCGTTCATCCGTGCATTACGCGCACTGCGCCATCGTGAGAACAACTCCACAGCGCAGTCGCACGATACGGGTCGTAGCGCACTGTGTCTATCCACTGTCATCGACATGCCGCCAGAAGAAACTTACCGCGAAACCGACGAGCCCGAGAAGGATGATGCACGTCTATATAGGGCACAGATGAGGGAGAATTCCACCATCCCTAGGTTGGGCACAACCCTCGAAGAAGGGAAAGAACGGCGTCTGGAGGTGGGGCAAGATCAGAGTGGGATGGCGGCGAATGCACCACGGTCGACTCAGCGACCGTCAATTGACGTCGTGTGCCACATTTAAATTAGAAAGAAACGGCAGGCCTGGATAGATGAAGTAATCATTCATGTTCTTTTGGAATTTAGATATATTCTTCCGCTTCGCTGAGCAGAGAAAATTGTCTGCAACATTCGTGAAGTTTGAGAGGACGCAGAATCGGCCCCACACGGCCAATTTCTTGACCGAAGGTGTGGGTCGCGAACTTGTACTCATTCTATTTTACGCAAGGCCTGTAACCCTTATTTTCCCTTTCCTCTCGCTTGCACGCCGCAATTTCGTTTGGCTTTGTCGCACTGATCAAGTTGAAGAAACATCGGCAAATTACTTGCCTGTACGATTTAAATTCTCGTTTGAATCAGAACAAATACCAAGTGGTGGTCTGCCCCATTTAAATTTCTTCCAGGTCCCGATTAATGCCTTTCCAGGCGAAACAAACGCGAACGTTGCCGAGCCAAAGCACCGGCGAGCTGGAGTAGGCTGGGAACTCATTTCATTCCTCCGTACACGTTCAAGCTTTACAGCCCCTCTTTCCGAAAACTGGTAAATAAACCGACGGCAAGGTCACATACCTACGCTAGGTCGCACAGAAAGAGTTCATTCCTGTCCCTTAACGCTTCAGACTGTACGCATAGAATCGGATTGGATTGGATTGGATTGGATTGGATTGGATTTCTATGGTAGTCGTACCTAGCCGTGCTACTAAGCGTAGAATCAATTCTCAAAGTGACTCAACAACGCCAGACGGTCGTCGAAAAAGAAAAAGGGGGTATAACACAGCTACCTACATATCAAAGACACATCGCGCTCCACTACCTACCACATAGTGCGGAGCAGGCGAATAGATGCAAGTACACAGTGCGTGATCGAAAATAACGTATACGTATATACGTAGAAGAGATAAGAAAAAAGGACATGAAAACTTGAAGTGGATAAGGGATAATCGGAGCCCATGAAAACCGGATGGATGTTACGGTGTGTCGAGACGGAATGGTGTGCAGATGGGGTAGAGAACGGATCGCGCCGCGCCGATAGGCGGTCGGACGGGGCGCTGGGACGAATCTAGTCGGGGAGGGGTAGATAAGGATAATATACGAGTCGGGTGGTGGTAACGGTAACAACATGGGGAGGTGTACCCGCGTGAGCCAGTCGGGCCGCGAATGGATTGGAATGGGGTGGAATGGATCGGAAAGCGATCGCGGGAGTCGGGAAACGCCAGGTCGGGGAGCCAGTCGGATGTAGCCAAGTCGAGGAGCCAGTCGGGAAGGGTAGAATGGAATGGAAGTAAGTGCGCAGGGCCAGCACCGCGCGAATATACACAAGCGGGTGTGGGTGGTGTCATTCATGGTTGTCGTGCTCCAACCAAACACCCGCCTTCTTCTCTTTCACCGCTCAACGACTCAGCCTCGCCCCGGGCCCGGCGCGGATCATCCCCCCACCCGCGCTCCCATTGGCAGCTTGCTCATCAGGCGCTTGTACAGAACGCGCATCCCGGTGCCCTTGATGCTGGAGACGACCTCAGCGCCGGCCGTGGTGTGCGAGAGCGGAGAGGGCGTGCCGGAGATGGAGGCGTGCTTGGCGGCGTAGGCGCGGAGCATGGCGTCGGGGGACATGGTGGGCGGCTGCATGGGCATGGCGAATGGCGAGGAGGGGGCTTGGGTGTCTGGGGAGCGAGGGTAAGTAAATGTTTTGCCAAGACGGGGTGGGTGGAAGAGGAGAGAAAGGGAATAATAATTGACGGCGAGTTCCCATAAAAGGAAATTCGGCACTTGCCCTAACCTAACCCTCCACGCCAAAAGAACCAAAAGAACGCTCCCTCGCACGAGAGCCGACGCGCGCGCCGCCAACGCCCACGCTTGTGTTAGAGGGAAAGAAAGACCTCGTCCTCAGACACATCTACACCCAGACGAAAACGTCTCGTACTGATTCCAAACTTCTGCCCGCTCGCGCTCGCACACCGCACCTTGGGCCCCACTTGCTCACGCGACGATGAGCACGCACACGTCCGAGCACCACGCCGCCTCCAGCCCTTCAGAAAACCGGGGCGCCGCACAGCCCACGTTCGCGTCTCACCTGCGCACACCACGCGACGGCGATGGGAACGCACACACAGTCAAGCACTGCGCGAACGCGTCGTCGCCCCGAGGACGGTCTCGCGCTGCAGCCAACCTCCCCAAATCTCCACGTCCACCCACGAAGGGTAAGTAAACGTAAGGAAAGGAAAACAAGAACGAAAGGAAACACAAGAACGGAGAAGAGATTAAAAACAACTACTCACTCCCAAACCCACTCGATCACGGCGCCGGCGTCCCAGGGTACGCAAACACACCATCTCCTGCACGGGCGCGAAGAGGTAGTCGCCGCCATCGTCCTCGGCGTCCGTATCGGAGGGGGAGGTGGGATCCGTGCCGGTGCGCAGTACTGTGTATTTAACAAGTCAGTCTTCTTCGTCTCCGAGTATGGGAGGGGAAGGGAAGGGAAAAGGAGAGCAGGGAGAGAGGGAGAGGAGGCGCAGCAGCAAAAACAAGGCGAGCACGAAGAGTCCCCGCCGACACCTTCATCGAGCCATCACCGACTTGCCCGGTTCGTCAAATCGCGTCGAGGAAAGAAAAGGGGGGTAAGAAGGCAGAGAGGCGGGAAGAACGCGCGGTGCGACACCGAGCGCGTAGTCCTCTGACGCACGAACCCGCAAAGGATCTCCATCCTCAGCGCACGTCGACCCGCCCACACCACATTCGCACGTCAACATCGCCGAGGCACTCCTCACGCTCCCTCCCCTCTGTGCCCCTGTGCCTCCCTGGCTCGACACCCCCCCAGCGCACACACACACCCCTTCTCGAGCCCCCCTCGCTCTGCGCTCCCGTCCACCCTCCCCGTCAAAAAAACGAATCGAAAAAACCACTCAGAACTCAACGCCCCAAACACCTCATCCACGCTGTCTCCACTGCTCCTGTCCCTGGTTGTGCTGCTGCAGCGTCATGCGGCGGCGGATGCCCTCGAGGGTGAGGGTGAGCTGTACGCATCGCCAGCAACTCGCGCGAAACGTGGGTATACTCAAAAGAGGGAGGAGCGCGGGGGAAGGAAGGGGAGAAGAAAAGTAAAGACTCACCGGCCCCCCAATCTGCCTCGGGCTCGACACCCAACTCGGCATTGACGGCGTGCTCGTCTCGCTCAGGTTGGTACTTCCCTGGGGATGGATATGGTAGTGCGATGCGTAGGAGCTAGGGAGAAAGCGTCAGCCAGCGTTCATTCGGTACGAAGGAAGGAAGAAACCCACCCAAACGTATTCTCCGCATACGCATTATCCGCACTCGGCTCCCCCCATATACCCGAACCCTGTCGCCCCCGGCGTCAAACAACTCCCATCCATATTCGACGGCGTCCCATACGCAAACGCATCCCCTCCCTCCCCATGTCCACAATCACCATACGTAGAAAGCGTAGCAGCCGTGAGATAATTTATAGTGTGAACCCGTCCGGTGGGCGACACGGAGCGCGCGCCATAACCCCCATCCACACCCCCACGCGTTGGGGGTGGCAGACGAGCCGTAAGACGAGGGTGCGCCAGAGCCGGTAGAGATAGCAGAAATGGCACCAAACGCGACTGCCCGCGCGGGGCTGGGGAGGGCAGGCACGGGCGGCGCCTCTCCTCCTTCAAAGTCCTCGTACGTCGACGCCGTGAGGAATGCGCGGGAATGCGCGGAAACCACGCTCATACCGTGCAGAGTTCATCGACGGGCGCGGGTGCGCCGAGTTTGCAAATGACACGGCGCGCGAGCCGCGCACGTGCGAGGTGGCGTGCGTTTTGGGACGACGCGCGCCGACGCCCACGCCCAAGCCGAGCGAGGTGCGCGGGTACTCCTTGTCACTGATCCGCAAGGCATACCCGGCAACGCCCTCTCGCCCATTACGACGGGCTCTCCCTCGGGGGCGCCGAGGGTGATGGCGCCGAAGCCAAAGACGGAGTTGCGCGAGGCGGCGATGGAGGCGTGGACGGCTTCGCGGGCGCCGCCGGGGGTGATGCTCTTCGAATCCGCACTGATGGTAGACATGCGCTTGTCGAGTTTTTTGGACCAGGTCTTGAGGTAGGCGAGGCCGAGGAGGAGGACGAAGAGGAGGGGGAGGAGGACGGCGGCGGCTTTCTTGCCCGGGGTAAGGGTGTGAGACGAGACGACGGTATGGTTGCTGTCCGAGCCCTCGTGTGCGGTGGAATGGGGCTCAAAGTGGACTCGACAATTGAAGTGGACACAGTAGTTTTTGTGAAAAACAAATTAAAATTTTGCTCAAGCCAGCCAATCATCTGTATCGGAAGGGCTCGTATACATCGCTCTCAGACCCGCTGCAGCGCTTCGTTGGCTTGTCTGGGTGTCTGGGCGTGCTAACGGCGTACTGTGGATTGTGGAAGATGACCATACGAGAGACGACTCGTGGCGATGCAGGACTCCCGTCAACGAAGCAACCGGCCCGACTGACCCGGTTCTTGTTCCGTTCCTTCCGTCCCATTTCTCCTCGGCCAGTTCAAAACCAATTGAAAAATCATGCAGAAACCGAAGTCCCAACTAAAAATCAATCTGCTTAGCTCATCGTCCTCTCTCTCGAGAAGGTGATATCACTGCGCTTTGGGTCAAATTTTCGGCTGGTCGTCAGGTGGCCGATCAGAGGTTTTCGGCCACTTTTTCGGCCACTGGCACGGAAGTGGCCGTCAAACATTTTCTGGCCATTTGAACGGCCAGACTGACGGACAGCCGTCAGCGCCATTCGGACTTAAAGAGTAATTTTCAAGAAAAGTCCAACTCGAGCAGCTTGAGACACGTCGTGTCACAGCCTGTGACATGTCACTCTTCTCTTCCTTAACGCTCATGGCTCTTCCGCTTCGCCTCTGTTTCGCGTTCTGTGTGTCAAGGAGGGCCCTACCAAGTATCAAAGTACATTAAACATGCTCCAAGCCGTCCCTACCCCGACTTTGGCACAGTTTCCGCGGCTGAAAGTCAAAATACGTGGCCTTATTGGTGGACACGCGACTTCTCCTTTGTCGGCTTCCAACTCGACGATATGCATTCCGAGACCTGCCAGATACCTTCTAGTACGTGTGCCAACCCCGGCCTTCCGATAAAACACGTCAAGGATACCATAATTTAAGAATATTTGCGACCATTGGCAGCGTCATAATTCCTTTACCTGTTTTGTTTACTGACGCGCTTTTGCAGCTTACACGGTGTTAAAACTCCTCCCCTACCCACACAGGAGTGTGTGTTTCCTGTTCCGCGACTCTAATAAATGGCTGAAATCGAATCACTGGTCTTTATGCAGGTTTGTCAACTTTCAGCTCATCCGTGATTCATACCGCTCACCAAGTGCCTCATCGCTGACAGAGCAAGTTCAACTGCCCGTGCTAGCCGTTCTACACGCAAAGCCGCCAACGAAACGTCTCTCGTAATACAAGAGGACAAGGTGTGTGGCTGTTTCTGCGTGACGTGCCATTCACTCACCTGCCCCATGTTCTAGCCTTTCCTCGATCGTGACATATTGCTACCAAGCGAACGTTAGGCTTTTACCTCTCCCTGATTATTCCCCGGCTCGAAATGCTGGGTGGGATCGATGTTTCTCGGTACGTGGATCCTGAATCACACATTTTCTGCTCTAACACTTGTGTAGACCGTGCTGACACCTCGCGGAATCTAACATTGTTGACAGTCGCAGGGCTTTGCATACGGAAACACGTACGTCCCGTTATATTTTAAAGCTTTCGTAAGCTTATCCGTGTCTTTCTCGCGCAGACATCAGTCACGACACATGCGTGCGTCGCCAGCGCTACCGCTTGCAATCGGCAGTTACCAACTTATCATACAAGATCCAGAGCGCGCCTGTATATGTATATCCACATTTGCCCGCAATCGTCGGATGCAGCATCACGGCCACTTTAACCCGGTTTCATAGCTCCATGAACATTGATATCTCTCCATAATTATTAGCTTCATTTCCTCCGTAATGTCTGAAATTGTAGAGTGCGTGGAGTGGAAACTGAGCAAGTAGTGAATTTAATTGGAATTTAGTATGGAATTGATGCCTGTGGTGGAATGGCCGAAATTTTGGCCACCAAAATGGCCGTCAAAGTGGCCGATGGTGGCCGAAAACCGTCAAAATTGCCATCTGGCGGCTGGCCGTCAATTTGGCCGGCAATTTGGCAGCAATGGCCGAAAAACCTCAGAACGGCCACCTGACGGCCAGCCGAAAATTCGACCCAAAGCGCAGTGGATGGCGAGCGGAAGCACATCTAATTTTGTTTCGGCGCCAATCTGTTCATGGTGGCGCCCGTCACGACGAGGCTGTTGTCATATAGCTCCTTGCCCTCTCCCACCATGGCATCCTCACTCAACACCACACCACAGAAAGGGCCTATGCACAAATTGGATATCCACCTCGAATTGCACCACAGAGAAAAGACTTCTGATGCTGGGCCAGAGCCCGTCCCGATCAAGGTATCAATGCGCTATGGAATACAGGTGTGATTCTCCCCATTCTGCACATAAGTAATCCAATCTCACATGTAATAGTTCAATACCCAGTCAAAATACAAAGATCAATATCGCAATGATTATCAGCCCCAAGCAATCTCCTACACAAAATTCATGGTTGATAAAAACAACAGGAATGTGCAAGTCCTTCGGGATAGTTCATACAGCAGCGTTGGTTTCCTTGTACACGAAGGAAAGTCCATTGAAAGATGCACACCGTAGGTCCAACACACAAGCCTATTTATTTTGTACTGATTAATACCCACCGGATTTAGGTTATCTTGTGATGGTTTTACTCGGCCAGCAGTTATTATTAAGCGAGAGAAGTCTAAGACGACATCGACTGGGATAACTGGGGCCGCAGGTTTAACCCCACAGCCGATAGGGGCTGTGGCATTTGCGATGAATCGTACCACCTCTCAAACAATACTGTAGTGTTACAATCAATTCGTCAAGGGGTGTGATGCGTGACCTAAATTTCCATTTCGTCAATTCGTCAACGGGCCTCGGGGTGCGTGACAGCCCAAAAAAAATCGTCAAACAGCAGTTGATCTCCACAGTCCACTGGACATTCAATTTGGCAGTTTAGGAGAAATAAAGCACTTCAACAGAGCAAGAAGGCTGAAAATTAGGAAAACCAAGATTTACTATTTTTCCAGTATTCGAAGTAGGTTTTTACACTTACATACAGCACTATTTCAATCAAAAGAGGCTGGAGGCTTTATGCTGACACTGAATCACTGAATTGCGCCTGCGGCGCCGAAAATTTGACATTAGTTCCGATTTCGACCAAAATTTGAGGGAAGCGTGACAAAAAGTACATTCGTCAAGAGGCCCTGGACACGTGACCAAGTTCCAAATTTCGTCACGTCAAGGGCCTGCGTGACGCGTGACTGACGAATTGATTGTAATACTACAGTAGAGACTCAGAATGACGGGGTATGTATTTTTTCAAATGCTGCAGTGTTGATAGTTCTGATTCAATAGTCAAGGTGACACCGACCTTGACGATTGATTATGAAGCGGGTGTTTGGCAGACTCTTGAACAACAGAGTCAATGTTATTCGGAGCAGATTGTTCCATTCAACCAGCTTAGAGATTTCGAAAAGGACCAACAAGATGCTGAATACTCAATGGGAATCAATGTTGGTAACCCAGAAAATGTAAGGTACATTTTGGGGGAGTTGCAGCGCACTTATCAATGTAGCCTGAGGACACTGAGCTCCCAAAGATATCTTTTATCATCCGCAACCAAACTGTTTTGTCGATTCGTGGCCAATCTCCAAAGACCAAACCTTTTTCAATAATTGTTCTGACGTCCGTACGCTCTCCCACTTGGCAGAAGGAACAGTGAACTGAATATGAAGGAAAGTGGTATATTCCGGACATCGAAACCACTATTCCACTCATGTCTGTGGAAAGCCGCAAGGTTTTCTTTGTGGGCAATTCCCTGCTTGGTAAGTGAGTCTTATTGTCAGGCAATCTACGTCCTCTGATAGTAAGCAAAGACATTCCAAACACGGACATATCCAGCCCCAGATATCCTGCCGCAATATTATTGTCATTGGGCATAATACCACCCAACCAGCAGAAACTCCCCTTTTTGCAAAGAATGTCCAACAGATTGGGAGGGAGATTTTTAACCGACGCTCCAATTTCAGATGTGCCACTTCATGTGTTCACAGCACGGGGCTGGAACTCTACAACCGAAAGATGGATGTATCCAGTCCATCCAAACTTGGACAAAGACTTACAGCGGGTTATCAGCTCGGTAGGCCATGCATGGAACTTGAGGATGATTCATCCATGGGGTGATAATATGCCACCACCAAGCGGGAAACAGCTGGATAACACCTCAGGGAGCGCCGCCATCATGCCATAAGGGACCTGTTAGGTACCTTAAACCTTTGAGTAAAGGGTACCTAAGAGGTCCCTTTCCGCCGGGTGGCGACGGATGTCTTGGCATCACATCAATCATTTCCTGTTTTGGTACGAAATTGATCATCACTGACGGGTTCTCCGACTGTGTCGGGTGGTCGCGGTGGATGGCGGATGTCTGATAGCGTGTTCAAAATAGTTCTGATTCAGTGTTTTGAACTTGTGTTAACACATAACTTAACACTGACTATGGGGCATTAAATACAGCTAAGAAACTGCCCTTGAATTGCACATGGCGGATGCCACCACCTGGCCAAAAAAAAGCTGGTTTTACCACATTTCCAACTGCAGGCAGAAAGAAGTTTGCTGCAACAAAATTTACAGCTAATAAGTACAGGTACTTCATGTCTGGGATGCTGCAGCCACATTTTTGTGTACAAGGCGGATGCCGCCTCCTTGCCCACAAAAATCAGCTTTCCACCCAGGTTTCAGTGACAATCAGAGGGTACTTTGCAGCAGAAAAACATGCAGCTGATATGTGGGAGTCAGAGTCAGGATGCAGACACTCTCCCACCGTTCATGTGGTGGCGGAGGAGTCCGCCGCTGTATTGATTTTCAACATGGTACAGGGATTTTTGTAGGCACTTCCTTCAGAATCTTTACATTTTTAATATGGCTTTTGAATGTAGTGCTCTCTCATAGTCCCCCTTGAAATGGACTACTAGATCAGGCTGGCAGCTACCTCCACCGTGGATTTGTATCTATGGAACCAATAAATTAGTTGCTCAAGTATACTGAGAGCAGGTATTTTCATTCACCTATTGGCTCTTCATCAAATTATCTTGCTCCAAGCAATGTATATCACACCTCCTGGTCCTCGCAACCTTTGGTCACCAGATTTACTTCAGGCCTACCAGACTGAGTCTACATGATACTTCTGGGCAGGCTCTCAAGCAATTCTCCAAGTCCATTCATTCAGGTGTTTATCTCTTTGAATCAATGTAGATGCCCATGCAATTCCAAAATGAATAAACTGATCTCTTTGTTTTGACTGCTGTTTCAGTGAATCTTGCTCCTGAAAATGCAGCTTACCCGTGAATCCATTCTTGACACAACACACGTAGAATCCCATTGATGGCGGCCTCCGCCAGTATCATCCGCCGTAATGGTGGAGGCCTCCGCCTGTCTGATGGTGCCATGAGATTTTACAACAAGCTTGGGAAATGTCTCCAGACCTTTAAACCACTACCCTAATGCATAATTTTTCATTTTGAACAATGCACTCAATTGTTTTGGACTCAGCGGCAGTCCCGGGTAGTGTTCGGCCCGGGAATTGATGAGCCAATCAGCAACTGTATAAACATCGTCCTAATGTAAAACATTATTTACAAACCCAATACTATCCCAAATATTAATTCCTGGCTACCAAACTCTTCCCCCATATTCTCCCATTTGGATTTGATACAGTCTTGGTGAGTTCTACTGATATTCCAGGTGTTTAATTCGTTGTGCAAGAATATGCACGAAGTTCAACTATAAGTCACAGTTGAATCCTGGTCAAACCAGGAAAACTTGCAAATTCAAAATATTGGGTAGTTTCTTTTTAGTCAATTGCCGTTGCATATGCTACCATATAATGGCAATGTGTTTCAAGTTGCTGCAAGGTAGTTATTAAGCAAGGGAGAGCAAAAATCTAAGGGGGGAGATTGCAAAATGAGGTTTTCACAGTCTTGTTCCTCACAGGTGATTGGATCTTTGGTCTTTCCTTTCAAGCAAGTGAAGGGATCACTGGAGACCTTGGCCATGCAAGATGTAGACTTATTCCAGGAGTGCTGAGTCCGCTGGGCATTGTGGCGGAGGCATCTGATATATGGCGGAGGCCACCGCCAACTACATTAGACACTACAAAGGAATGAATTACTTGCTTTATATACACCCCATAGCTTCAATGATGCTCGGGCCTGAAAGGAGCCCTGGTACAATGTTTCATAATCCAGTCACTGCAACCAGAAATTGTCACAGTCAAGACTAAATCGCGTCCAATATCAAAGATAAAGGATTGGGGAGTGCGATGTATATAGCTTGAAAGAGGATGGAATAAAAGGTTAACTACTACAGACGACTAGCTACTGTATATATACTGTTTTATCGAGCTGTGTGAACGAGAATATAAATATACTACAATAGTCTGTAACCATGTGTTGTACATGCGTTGTCCATGAGATCTGTCAAGGCCTATTAATTAAATGTGTGTTCCTCATGTGAACCGTCCCTCCGCCATGTGTTCTTACAAAGCGACCTGTATCCTCATGTATAAGGTGTGTTTGTCGTGTGTTTGTCCAGAATGTTCCGAGGATATTAATAAGTGTTCATATAATATAAGCACCAAAGATTAGATAGGCACATGTTTACATAAGGCATTGGAACGATTAGATAGTATCAAATTGTGACAGAAATGCTGGTTGAACTCCAAAAGATTAATAAATAGTACATCCACTCATGTGTTGTGCAGCATTTCATGGATCTGAATCTCACAGTGTTTTTCTGTTGCCTCCTTTGTGGTGCTCACTCCTATTCAATATGACAACTGTGGTATGTAATTTAATAGATGAAGGATGTATGACATTATGTTGGGGCAAACTGTCGATGAGATTAATATTGGTGATGCTCAGTTTACCATTGATCAGCTCTGCTGCTGAGGCAATTGAAACAAAAGCCTATAAAAAATACCCCAGCTATGTGTTCAAGCATTAAAACAAACAGGCAGCGGTGGAGCGGTGGATGGCTCCGCATCTATGATTCAATACAAGACATGCCGTCGCTTCGCTCCGGCGCCTATGTTTGACATTGCTTGTTCATGACTTTTCGAATACACAAATATACAATTCAGGGTTGGCTTAAAGTTTTAGTAGATGTTGACAGTGATATATCTGCGGGGTCCTTATGGATAGACTAAAGAATGGAATTGGTCTCCAGACGTGTACGCTGTGTGCTAAATTGAATTCATACAAAGGTGAGGAGTAAAATGACACTGTAGTTTACTCGGCCATAGTTGCAGACGTATAGAGTTCGCATATGCAAATCCCACTCTAAATCAGGCGGCCGAAGAGCTGTGAGACGCCCAAGAAAAGCTACGGAAGAATCGCTAATCGCTGTGAGTAACAAATAAAAGGCGCGCAGAAACTTACCCACTGTGGGAAGGCTGCCTATCCGTCGAGATTCTAAATCTGACCGAAGCAGTCGAATGCGCGATACGAGCAGTTCATCAGCTCAGAGGCGTGGGCACAAAGTGAACATAGACGCACCGCTTCAGCTTTAAGTTGAACTCACGAATTAAACTCACGAAAACCTGAGTCGTCGTATCGTCCTGCTCGGTTTAACGACTTATGCTAGTGAATGAGCAGGTTGTTTGAGCGATACGTGGAAAGAGCATGGCACAGCGAAAAAAGAATTGACCTATGCACTGAAAGGTAAATCGAACTTGATACTCACTCGAGTCCCCGCAAAGCGGGGAGAAAAATTGAGCACCAACGGCAGGTGGCCATACATTGTGTCGGGCCTCGGAACTTTGTAAAGTGCACCGGTGTCGGGAAGTCAATATGTTGTGTTGAGGCTTGTAAAGAATCGATACCGTGTGAGGCGTCGACGGCGGTGGCCCTGAGGTGTCAGGGATGCACCCAGTTTCGTCGAGTGCAGGTGAAGAATGGGAACTCACTAAACCACGCGTTGCGTCGCTTGGGGGATTGCGAAAAATCCGGACGGAATTTTGAGTACAGCCGGGGTCATACTGAGCCATGGGACTGGCTGAGCAATAGCCGATATGCAATAAAGGCAGCGGAAAACGTCCCAGCACGGGAACGCCAAAAATCGGCGGGTGATGCTCTGAGGCTCAGTCCACATCAGGGACGCGTCGAAGTCCGTGGGGCTGAAGGAAATGTGATTAATATTGATCCAATGGAGTACAGCACGATTAATATAACACACCTTCGGCGTGAACCCGCTCGCGTTTCCAGTCCGAGGGACGCAGATGGGTTCGCAGGAGCGCTTGGAACCAAAGTTAGGGAAGTTGATGCGTGGCAAATAAAAGGATAGAGAACATGAGTATAAAGCGTCACGGGCAAAGGGAATGAGAGAGGACTACCAGAGCGCGTGGGGGTGGTCTAAGGGAACTACAACGCTCCAATGAATTTTTCGGGATGGCGCTTTGCGTTGTTGATTAGCAGGAAGCGCTAATTGATCGATGGATAGACATAGCAGTTGGATTTGAGCTCGACGATCGTCAATACACTGCCGGCGCACCTGAAACGTGATTTGCAGAGAGCCTCGAGAAAGAAAGAACATGAATATGGAGGTCGAAGGGCGAAATCAATGGTTTAAACATACCTAGACGCGCAGGCACAATGTCTTGAACTTTAGTAACTCAAGACTTCAAGCTCAGTTGAGAAGCTGTGGCGTGCAAGGGTTGCAGTTGGGCTTTGGAGGTACGACTGAGGACGCAGTTGTCGTTCTTGATACTTGCCAAGCTTTTACGGAGCGCTTGACGCGATAGCCGCCAAGACTGCAATTGACACTGAAGGGCAGGAACGTTGAGGGATGGCAATGGAGAAGGTGGCGCAATAATGTTGAGCGAAATTGCAATTGAGTCGCGTTGGCCACTGGTCTTGATGTTCGGACTCACTGGTTGAAGAGGTTTTGCTTAGACGACCATGAAATAATGCATTGGTTGGAGGAGAGCCGCAAGATGGTAACGAAAAGAGGCGGCAGACAATAGACTGGGCCAGCTTGTTTGAGAATATATCCAGATAGTTGGTTTCTAGCCAGAGGAAGAGTGCACGGGGGATACGGGGTAGAGGAACGGACGCCGAACGGGGGGCAGATGTGCGGTGTAACAAAAGAAAGAAGCAAAGTAAGCCCCGCCTTTTGAGTGGATGTTGAGCGGCTGATCGGGGAGGTCGAAAATACCAATCTTTGATCTGTCGGGTGGACCCGGAGACGAAAAGGAAATTAGACTGCTAACGCTGGCCACGGCGTTGATAGAGTTCACGAAATCTACGCGTCATCGTGGAACGCCCACCAGAGGCGCCAAGAGCTATTCCGTGATGTTCAAAAATAAATGCCTCGAGGCGACCAAGACAATGGAATGCAGGCACCAAGGGAAAAAAGGTGTGAATTAGGAAATAACAAACATGTACAATGTGATTCGAGGCATCTGCTTAAGATACGAGTAATGTTCAAAGCATATACAACCCAAGTGCTAATTGAAAATATGGACATTTTATTCAATCTGAAGATGGTCTAGCAAGAGCTTGCATATAATACCCATCACTGGTTGAAAACCAATTCAGCGGCAGATTACTCCGCTGCCATAGTCCAACGGTTTACATCAAGCATCAGCAATCCACAAATTGGACATGTAATTACTCAAGATGAACCATTCAAGCCAGAGTCTGGACAAACATACTTGTTTCAGGTTGAAAAAACCCATCCAGCGGCAGATGCCTCTGCCGCCATAATCCAACAGGCTTGAGCATGCTCCAACCGTGCACAATTGGTCTCCAAATACATGGAATGGTACATTGGTATATTGGTATGTTTCTGTGCAAAACCCGCTTGAATGCTATACAAGATACAGCTGATAATACTGTGCAGAGTGCAAAAGTGTGGCAGTTCCTGCACAGATGCAGTTGCATCTGAGGCCCACAGCACAGCAGCTCAGTTGTGGATGCTGTTGGGACGAAACCTTCTCAGATTGCAGCTTAAAACAGGCTAAAGAGCACTTTTATTTTTGGGTAGTGCATCCGCCGCATATGACGCGGAGGCAAGTGCGACGGCATACACGGCGATAATTGCCGAATATGGAAGACATCCGCTGCCACCCGGCGGAAAGGGACCTCTTAGGTACCCTTTAGTCAAAGGTTTAGGGTACCTAACAGGTCCCTTACGGCATGATGGCGGCGCTCCCTGAGGTGCTGGATAAAGGTGAGTTCGGAATATAATAAGTCCTATTTCAGTCAGTTAACTGGGGTTGAACATCATAGGTGCGGCCACGATCACACTTGAAATTCGACAATCCTTCTTACGTACCTATCTGTCACCTCCAGCACCTGATGATGACGGGCCGTCTGTAGCTGATGAGCATGAAGGTAAGCTTCATTTATCCACGGTGGCAACATGTCTATGACCCCGGTTTAGATGAACTGGCAGTGGCGCTGAGGCAGCCGGCACGGGGGGAGGAGCATTAGGAAGTGCAAGATGCCCAGGAGCAGGAGTGTTTAAGCCAGGAGGTGGAGCACGAGGTCCAGAATTTCCTCCCGATCCTTGAGGCTGTGGTCATATCTGGGCCGGAAGAGAAGGGAAATCTTGTCATCACCACCTATTTGCCCCAAGTTCTCCTGTAAAGTGGTGCAGAAGCAGCCCTACTACTGCTTCCGGCTTATTTTTCAACACCAAAAGCTGGTACAACAACTATAGGGTCACGTTTGCGAAGGAACATCGCCCGTTTTACGGTTTCGACGAGTCTAGAAAACGCAAGATCTGACGATGATTATGAACTTGTTCAAGACCAAGTCAAAGAAGAGTGGCTCAAGGTTGGGGGTCTTGTGAGTGACCTTTCTATTCTTGAATCTTCTGTCTCATCAATACATACCTAAATAGCTTGTGGGTCTCGCCGCGTAAGTCGTGCTGAATTCTATTTTTGCTCTAACCTAATGCGGCTCTAGTCTCGAAATAGCGGTGTTTGCATTGACCCCAGACTCCGTATTCTCAATCGACAAGGTTGCACGAATTACGGTGTCCGGAAGCTGCATTTCCACCGGCGCAGGGCTGCTCTGCGACTTCTATGTTTGCCTCAGATTTGGGTTGGCAAACGTTCCGGTCTTCAAGGTAATTGGCACCCCACATATGTTGAAATCTTAATCCTTGTCGATCCTACCTCAATTCGCAGCACCGTGCTCAAGATAAATATGAGATCCGTGCAAACGATTCTACCAACAGGACCGAGACCTATGTCTTTTTTGCCCCCATCGCTCGGCTCCCCCTGCTCCTCTCTACGATCGCCATCTTCTTCATAGCCGTCCTCCTAGCCCAAGCGGCATACAAACTATCGCCCTCAGTGGTGCTGTCTATCCTTGGCCTCATCGTTATCGTATTTTTCTTGCAATATCTCTGCTTTGTCCTGATTTGGATGGGATTCGGGCTGTCAAAGTTTTTGAGCTGGCTGGTCGTTGGACTGTTAAAGGCTGGGACATGGTCCTTATTGGCATTCAAATATGTCGTCGGGAAGGCTCGAGAACTCTGGCGGTAGTCACTCTGCTTTCAATAGCCACTCTGATTTCAATAGCCGTGAAATGTGGTCGTCTTTTCTCGTGCTTGGCTGGTACGCCGTAGTCAGACTTGACAAGATCATGATGGTCGAGATATGTTCCAATTATGTGTTTGCCCTAGTAGTTACAAATAATTTTCATTAGTTTCGCGTAAAGTACAGAAGTTACCGCAACAATATGCCTAATTCCTGAACAGAGAAAATTGTATGTAAACATTTGTGAAGTTTCAGAGGACCCGGAATCGCTCCCACATGGTTTAATGGCCAGTTTCTTGACAAGGTGTGGGCTGTGAACTACATGTAGTCATTGTATTTCTCATTTCGGGTACTCGCCTCTATCTGCCATTGGGCGCGAGCTCAACTCCATCCTACAGGCAAATCTATCCCTCAAACGATGTTCTAATATATTCATCAAGCGCTCGAGTGTCAAACGGCTAAGGTCTCCACTACATTATGGATCAGTCTCTTCATCAAAATCCGCACCTTCATCCCCGTCATCCTCGGCATCCTTGCCATCCGGAACAAGCGAGATCCAGACCTTTCGCAGATGGTAGTCAAACCCGTAGTCAAACCGTGTTTCTGGAACCTTGAGAGTAATTTCGATTTGGTGAATCCCTGGTGATCGAACATCGATCGTGAAACTGTCATGTTGAAGTCGAAACCCATCATCTCCTCTATTCATAATCCATTCAGTCTCGACCACAGAGAGATCCGGTGTACTGTCCAGCCTCCAGGTAGCCTGTACGCCCTCGGTCCCTACGTAATGGATGAAGCTCACGCGGAATAGCCCTTCCCGCTTCGTCTTGAAAACAAGAGTGCAAGTCTGACTGGAAAAATGGCGTACCAACATTGTTGACCCTCCAAGATCCGTTGTGAACCCCTCTGAAAACCAAAACCAGAATATGATATCATCCCCATCAGGAATGACAGTGTTGGTTGCCCATTCGAGCCGGTTTTTCGCAAGTATCGTGGACAGCGTCGGGTCGCCGTTTTGCTCCTCAAAAGTGATTCCTAAAATGTGGCGGTCCGACTTGGCGCGTTGGATGAGATGAGGGAGCCATTCATCAGGGCAGTTCAGTAGCTGGACCCCGCGATTATTGTTTAATGTGGAAAGGGACGGAGGTGGCGCTGGATCCAGCCGCCAGGATGAAAAGTCGAATACTGTGCGTCCTTGGTCAATCATCATCTTGAGCAACTCCTGGTCTGAACACCAAGGATATGCCGCAAAAATTCCTCGAGCCAGGCAGTCGTTGAAGGATGTCGACCTGCCACACATCATGAGTCTGTCGTGCGCCTGTTTCTGCTCAACTGTTAAGAGCTTCTTGAGCCATGCATCATCACACGCTAGAAGTATCTCGGACAACGTCTGCACCCCTGTGAGAGTATCATCGTCGACGTCGTTGTCTACGAAATTTGTGGCGAAGATCATGTAAGAGTCGCCTGTCTTCTGTATTGTGATTACGGCCTGGTAATGGTGGGCAAGCCTTTTAGCGATCGCTGTATTCCTGGCATCGCTTGCTTTGCGGACCTCAAGCCTTCGTGTATGTTTGTAGAATAGGTGGTTGGCTGTGTCCTTACTCGGGGCGGTTTTCTCCAGCAGGAGCCGCTCGAAGACGATGCTCTCTTCCAGAAGCAAATGCTGCATAGTAAGCATGAACTTCGTTAGATCCGAAGGGGAAATGTTATCGGTCTGTCGCAATCGCAACTCCTGAGATTGAGTTTCTTTTTCGGCATAGAAATCCATTCGCCATTGGAAAACCGGTCGTTGGGACTCAAGGTACTCCCTATCCCTGTCGGTTAGAGGGTTGGGAAGAAGCGTATCCTGTCGGTCCGGATTGAACATCGATCTCAACCCCCAGGAAAGACCAAGGCTCCGGACAAGCCCAATTCCTCCGATGCGGTCAGCAAGAACTCGGGAATGTTTGTCGACATCCCGGAAACGTTGTGTCTTTAGGAATTCGTGTTTCTTGTTCAGTTTGGTGTCATATTTGGCCGTTGTGAGCCCCATGTCATGTATTTTCTCGATGATTACAGAGTAGGCAATGGTTTCCTGGGGAGATTCTTGGGAAGATCCAGAGGGGCAGTGGTGCACCACAACATATGCATCCCGGGTTTCCAGATCAAGGAGTGTGGTGAGCAGGACTTTATGCTCATCATATTTTGTCGACCACCTCTCTCTCCAGAAATCACCCGCCAGTGTGTAGTAAATTGCCAGATGGCGGTCTGGGTCACTGAATCGCTCCAATGGGCCTGTGAATGGGGAAACATAATCCAGGAAGAGGCTGTCGCTCCAAATGATAAATGGTTCCGAATAATCCTTAAAGGCAATAAACTGCTCGTAGTCCTGCCCTGTCGTAATCGTCGGCGGGGTAGATTCAAATCGCAGATTCAACCGTACATCTGTGTCCTCATCCCACGTCGGATTTGAACCCCATATGATTATGCGAAGGATAGCCAGAGCAACCTCGGCGCCCAGCCATATGTATGTATTCGTGGGGGACGCAGTTTGGACAACGGTGAAGCAGCCTAGATAGCCGACTGCTGTGGAACCTATGCCAAGAAGGAGGAGAGCTTGAAGTACCCAGAGCAAAGGGATGGAATGCATCCAGGAATTGTCTTGCTCGCATGGCACAATTCCTGTTTCTGCGTTGTTCTGCCTATATCTATGGATGAGCTGGGCATTAGTATAAATCAGAGGCACTGACCCTGGTTCAGTGGCATTCTTCAGTGTCGTTAGCAGAATTTGTTGTATCCGGATCTGGAGAATCATTTGGGCTGTAACAACGGATATCGCCGAGCCAACGATTCGCATCATGGGATAAGTCCAAGTTGGTGGCGACGATGACTTGTGGTCCTGAATCATGATCCTGATACCAGGAGTGAAGCTCAAACAAGCGAGTGCAAAGGTGCAAATGCACAGCCTAAAATTCCAACGGTAATAATTGAACACCAACTCCACTCGGGTCTTGTCGATGTGCTGCTCTTCGAGAAATTGTAGAAACTGCTGGCCTGCAAGATATTGCAAGTCAGCCTGTCCATGGTGTGCTAATTCTTTTGTATCCTTGTGAATGGACTCGAATGCAGGCCCATGATTGGTATCTCGCGGTGCTTTGCCAATCATCACAGCGATAGATCCTTGGAGATCGAAGCCTGCGTCCGCAAGCGTTTTTGCTGCCCGAGGAGAAAAACTGGCGCAGAGAATGGCGGCACCCGCTTTGACGATTCCAAGGCTTCCGAATAGCGACAGCGGGGTAGCGGCCGCGTAAAGGAAGCCTCCGTCAAGGGCTTCGCCAACGCGTCTTTCGCACTACTCTGTCCCAATGATAGGAAGAAAGGCTGAAATGTCCTGGATGACCGAGACTAGACTTGCGCCAGGGGTTGGATCCATACTGTAGAAGGATTGGGGGGTCAGTTTCCTTGCATTGTATTTGCTATTGTTAGACGAGCCTGCTTGTTGATAACGGGGCGAATTCAGCAGGCAGATCGACGATTCAGAAATGTGACTGGATGACGCCAATTGCTACATTTACCCCACCGGGCTGATGAATGACGTCTGATTGAATTGCTATCCTCTTTATCATCACCTTATTCTTTCTAAAATTAAATATTCTGTGTGAAGCCTTTTTGCACTCCGACGCTCCGTTTGATGACGGCCCAGTGCCGACACGATCTGCGGAGCCGGCTCCGAGTGCCGGCCGCTTCCGGCACGAGTCGCCTGCCGCTGCTCCACACAATCACCTTCCACCGCTTCTCTGTTAGATAAAGAAGAGTTTCTCCGGTGAATAGCAGCTGCGCTCCGCTCAGCTTAATGACGGAACTATCATCGTCGAGCTTGTGGATACAATTAGGGGCAGTCAGAGTAGGTCGTTTCGACGTTTCTGGGGTCGTTTCTGAAGTCGTTTCTCTAAATTGTTGGCATCAGAAACGTGGGGAGAAACGACCTCGGATTTATTTTGGTGGAGAAACGGCCAGAAACGACTTGTAGAAACACCTCTTGAGGCGTTTCTGAGGCGTTTCTCGGTCGTTTCTCGTTTCTCCCACGCTTTAATTAATGTTCATAATTCGAGAAACGACTCGAGAAACGAGTCCAGAAATAGTGATGTTCAGGGCCCGGCTTCAAGCCCTGGGCCGGCCGGGCCAAGCCCTGGTAAGCCCAAGCCGGGCCGGGCCCGACACAGGGCTTGAGCGGGCCCAGGGCTTGGGCTTGAGATTTTCTAAGCCCAGGCCAGGCCCTGAAGCCCGGGCTTCAGTATCACTTATAAAGTTGAATGTTTCTTCCATTTTTATCTCAGCAAACTCACCCATTGGATCAGCATTTCACTTCCATGAAATATAGCCAACTTACCCTGGAGAAATTACCGGAATTGGTGGCTTTCACAAGCGTAACTTGCTGACTCAGAACATCTGAAAAAGGAAATCGTAAGTTTGAACGGTCAAGAAGTTGAATAATGAAGCCAGTAAGCATTCTAATACACACTGTGGCTCCTACATTAAATCAACTGTAGTTTTGCTGTGTAACATGGTCATATATCTGGATTTTTTATCGCATGTGTCAAGCCCGGGCCTAAGCCTTGAGCCCCGGGCTTGAAGCCCTGGTTGCGGGCTTGGGCTTGGGCTTGAGATTTCCCAAGCCCAAGCCTGCTCAGGCCGGGCCCAAGCCCGGGCTTCCAGGCCAGGCCGGGCCCTGAACATCACTATCCAGAAACGACCCATTAAAAGCTACTCTGACTGCCCCTATTCATTCCAGCCCCATAGCTAAACTACCAAATTTTCAATCGAAGATGTGGGCTTGTACTCTGAGATTCTATTCGTGATTTCTTCCAGGACCCGCTAGACACCTTTCAAAACGTTAATGGCGCCGAGCCAAAGCGCCGAGACACCCGAAAAGCTGGAGCAGGCTCGGAACGTACATGTCCAAGCTTTACAGCCCCTACTAGTGAATAGACCGACGGCAAGGTCACATACCGACGCTGGATCACACAAAAGAGTTCACACACATAAGTATAGAATCAATTCTCAAAGTCGCTCAACAACGCCAGACACTCGTCGAAAGACAAAAGGGTGGTATAACACAGCTACCTACATATCAAAGACACATCGCGCTCCAGCGCTTAACCGACTCTACAGTACTATATACCGTCAGAGTCCCGTACGTGAGCCAAAAAGTCTCGAATAGATAGATGCAAGTACGCCGTGCGGGGTCGAAAATAATGTATACGTATATACGTAGAAGAGATGATAAAGGTCATAGGAAACGTAGATAGAATTGAAGTGGATAAGGGATAATCGGAGCCCAAGAAAACACGAGTCGGGTGGATGTTATGATATGTCGAGCGAGGTGTAGGGTAGAGAACGGATCGCGCCGCGCCGATATGCGGTCGGACGGGGCGCTGAGACAAATCGAGTCGGGGAGGGGTAGATAAGGATAATATACGAGTCGGAGTCGGGTGGTCGTGATACGGAATTCGGCGAGGGTAGTAACGGTAACAACATCAAGTGGGGTTTACACGCGTGAGCCAGTCGGGCCGCGAATGAATTGGAATGGGAGGGAATAGATCGGCAAGCGATCGCGGGAGTCGGGAAAGGCCAGGTCGGGGAGCCGGTCGGATGTAGCCAAGTCGAGGAGCCAGTCGGAAGTGTAGAATGGAAGTAATGTGCAGGGCCAGTATACACAAGCGGGTGTAGGTGGTGTCATTCATGGTCGTGCTCCAACCAACGAACACCCGCCTTCTTCTCTTCTCTTTCTTTCACCGCTCAACGACTCAGCCTCGCCCCCGGCCCCGCGCGGATCATCCCCCCACCGTTGGCGCCGGCAGCCTGCTCATCAGGCTGCTGGTACAGAACGCGCATCTCGGTGCCCTTGATGCTGGAGACGACCTCCGCGCCGGCCGTGGTGTGCGAGAGCGGGGAGGGCGTGCCGGAGGTGCAGGCATGCTTGGCTGCGCAGGCGCGGAGCATGGCGTCGGGGGACATGGTGGGCGGCTGCATGGGCATGGCGAAGGGCGAGGAGGGGGCTTGGGTGTCTGGAGAGCGAGGAGGGGGCTTGAGTGTCTGGAGAGCGAGGGTGAGTAATTTTTTTGCCAAGACGGGGTGAGTGGAAGAGGAGAGAAAGGGATTGCGAGGTTCGGACACATCGAAAAAAAAACTCGAAAAAAAAACTCAGTCAAGTTCCCATATAAGGAAATTTGGCACATAACCCTAACGTAACCCTCCACACCAAGGGCAGCCAAGGGCTCCCTCGCAGGAGCCGATGCGCGCGCCGCCAGCGCCCATGCTTGCGTGGAGAGAAATAAACACCTCGTCTTCAGAAACATCCACATCACCAAGATGAAGACGTCTCGCGCTGAATCCAAAACACTTCTGCTCCCTCACACGCGCTGACGCCGCCGCGCTTGCACACCGGCGCTCAAAAAACCGCGGCGCCGCAGCCCACGCTCGCGCCGCACCCTCGCGTATTCTATGGACTCCACGCCCATGCTTCCCGAGGATGTCGTCGCCACCAGGACGTCTCGCGCTGCAAACAGCCCCCTCCCCAAAAAATCGCACACAAATTCTAAGCACCGCCTCACAAAATCTCCTCCTCACTCAAAAAACCGTCAACGAAATCGAGGGCGGCATGAAACGAAACGAAACGAAACGAAAAGAAAAAAAACACTCACTCCCAAACCCATTCGATCCCGGCGCCGGCGTCCCAGGGTACGCAAACACCGTCTCCTGCACGGGCGCGAGAGATGTAATTGCCGCCGTCGTCCTCGGCATCGTTATCGGAGGAGGTGGGGTCCGTGCCGGTGCGCATTACTGTCGGTTTAAAAAATCAGTCTTCGTCTTTGAGTATATGGGAGGAAGAGCAGGGAGAGAAGAAGAAAGGGGGAGGAAAGAACAGAGAAAGTCATGGCTGCTCGCGCAGGTCAAGCAAGGAGCAGCAAGGAGGGGCAAGACGCGGCCATCGTCGTCTCCCCGCGACGCACACTCCTCCCTCACGCCGGTCACATCACCAGAGGTCCCCGCATGTCGACAGGCGTCATTCTCCCCATAGACGCCATCATAGCACATGCAGGAGTACACTCCGCTTTCTCCGGCAATTCAAATCCCGCACGTCGTCCTTCTCGCGAGAGGGCAAAAAATTAAAATTAAAAAATTAAAGAAGCAAGAGGAGAGAGGCGGTAGGTAAAAGAAGGGTACGGGCACCGCTCTCCGCCATTGCGGCATAGCAGCCACAAGGCGAGCACGACTGGGCCTCTCCATCAAACGCGAGAAGAAAAGAGAAGGTGGGAAATAAGGCGGAGAGGCGGGAAGAACGCCGACACCGAGAGCGCAGTCCAAAAAAAAGGAAGAAAAAATTACAACTCACAGCTCAACGCCCCAAACACCCATCCACGCTCTGTCTCCACTGCTCCTGCCCTTGGTTGGGCTGCTGCAGCGTCATGCGGCGCCGGATGTCTTCGGGAGTGAGGGTGAGCTGCGAATAAGTCGTTAGTTAGCGGTTAACTCGGGGGCGGAGGGAGTAGGGGAAGGGGAGGAGGCAAGGGAGAAATGAGAGACGAGAGGGAGGGAGGACGAGAATAATGGCGATCAAAGAAAAGAAGGATCGAGCGAGGGAAGGAGGGAACGAAAAATCGAATGAAGGAGCGCGTCACGATGACGATGTAGCCGGAGGGAGGGAAGGGAGGGGAGGGAGAGGAAGGAAGGAAGGTAAGCAAAGACTAACCCGGTGTCGGCATAACCGGGCTAAATAACTCCCATCCATATTCGACAGCGTCCCATATGCAAACGCATCCCCTCCCTCCCATGTCCATAATCGCCATACGTAGAAAGCGTAACAGTGGGTAGTTGACCGTGTGTACGCATCTAGTGGCCGCAACGGTGGGCGCGCCGTACCCCCATCCAGTCCCGCTCCCCGCTGCTCCACGCGCCGGCGTTTTGGTATACACCTTGACCCTGTTGCGCGTTGGGGGTGGTAGGCGAGCTGTAAGACGGGGGTGCGCCGTTGCCGGTAGAGATAGCAGAGATAGCACCAAACGCGCCCGCGCGCGCGGGACTCGGGAGCGCAGGCAGAGGCGGCCTTCAAAGTCCTCGTATGTCGACGCCGTGCGGAAATTCGCGTAAACCATGGAGTAGCAAGCCGAATTCATGGACACCGGGGGTGCGCCGCATCCGCAAACGACACTGCGGCGCGCGAGCCGCGCTCGGGCGGGATCGCGTCCGTTTTGGGTCTGCGCGCGCCGACGCCGGAGTCGAGACTGGTGCGCGGATGCTCCTTCTCGCTGATCTCGACGCTCCCGCCGCGGGGCATACCCGTCAGAGCCTTCTCCCCATGACCACTGGCTCGCCCTCGGGGACCGGTGATGCTCTTACGCAGTCCAGTCGGCGCTGATGGTGGACAAGCGCTTCTCGAGCTTCTCGGGCCAGGCGGAGCGTTTGACGGCGCAGCAGTGAGGTAGGCAAGGCCGAAGAGGAAGATGAAGAGGAGGGGGAGGAGGACGGCGACGGCTTTCTTGCCCGGGGTGAGCGCGTGGGAGGAGACGACGGTGTGGTTGCTGTCGGAGCTCGTGTGCGGTGGAACGGCGGTCAAGGAGCAACAATGAGCTGGATGTTCGGTCGTAGTTTCTTTGAAAAATAAATTATGATTTTGCTCTTGCGAGCCAATCATCTTTATCGGAAGGGCTCGTGTACATCGCTCTCAGACCCGCTGCAGCGCTTTTTTGGCTTGCCTGGGTGTTTGGCGTACTAATGGCGTACTTCGATTTCGAGATGAACAGAGCAAGATGAAAGAGGCGGACAAGTGGTGGCGATGCGGGATGCATCAGTGAATCTACGGCCCGACTGACCCGGTTCTGGTTCCGTTCCTTCAGTCTCATTTCTCCTTAGAAACCCAAGTACTGCATCCGGATAAAGCCAATTCGCTACATCACACTTCTAATTTCGGTTCGACACCTCAATCTGTAGCAATCTGTTCAGGGTGGCGCCCGTCACGACGAGGCTCTCAGACAGCTCCTTGCCCTCTCCCACCACGGCATTCACACTCGACACCACACCACAGAAAGGGCCTAGTCCTTCCTCGTGATTGCCCAAAAGGCAAGCAGAGCGGTAATTTACCAGGTTATAATACACTACAAAATATATTGAGGCATGCAAAGAGCAGATAAATTTTTCTTTCAGATGTACAGCCATTTCTGGTTTGTTAACGACCATGAATATACAGTAGAAACATGGGACGGGGCGTCGGTGTAACCACAGCTGACTTCAACTTGCAGGTAGCATTAAATTCTGGGTTCAAGTTTATGTGAACATTTTGGTGAAGTCCCAAGGATAATAAAGAGTCAAATAACTTCAAAGGGAAATATACGAGGAGGCATCAGAAGAGCCAGCCTTCGTGCCATTGGTGTGTTTGTGTTGCTGCAACCGTAAATACGATCAAATAATTGATGGGTCATTTCCTCTATGAGTGGGTCTTCCACACCCTTGCTAAATTTCAGGTCCAGTTATCTATACTGTTATTGACTTGTCTCCGGAGGAATTTCTATACTGTGGGAGACTGTTGCATAATTGAGCAAACAAAAAACCGTGTCCGTAAACCCGTAAGAGTAAACACATTTGGAAATTTAGATCGAAACCTACCTATTGTAGCGCGATGTGGAGAGAAAACAACCCAGATTATATTCATTTTAGGCATGATATTAAAAATCTGGCCAGGAGATGCCCTCCGGATTCGCATTCTGATTCTGTACATATAGTTTTTAGAGATATAAACCCAATATTGAGCCCACAAGAACAAAAATGAGAAATTTTGACAAAGAAAAAAAAAAAAAAAGGCTGCGCCCTAAGTCCCGCAAAGAGCTGTAAAAGCAATACTGAACGGAAACAGTTAGTCCAAGGTCTTACAGAAGGATAATTCTAATCAGCAACCCCCCTTTCTCATGTACGGGGGGTTGCTAAATAGAACTTTCTATTCAGCAACCCCCACGTGATTTGGTCTCGGCTAGATTCTGTCACCGGAACTACCCGTAATGTAACTAGACACCCACATAAATACAGGTGTTACTCACATAATTGCTATCGTCCCGGATAGACGGTACATTCGCGACTGCTGCATGGGCCTCAATTTAGGCTTGGTCTGCCGTGCAGTGTGGCTGAAGATGCCCGGGCTTCCATTCCATATCTCACTAATCAGAGCGCGGTACATTCTAATATATCCATTTATTAACCCCAGCTGAATTATTCTATGGCTCGTATCAGGACCCAAATCTAAATGCAGCTGAGATTAGTGCCATTACATTCCAAGATAGGCCGGCAAGCCGTCTGGTTGAATTCACAACAAAACCATTGTTATTGACCTCTGTCGCCAACCCGGTTTCGTCGATGAGAGCCCAAGAGCAACCTCCGCAACCTCCGCCGACACAATCAATTCCCCAATGTGTGGTTTATCATGATCTCCAGGCAGAACTCAAGTCCTTGATGAGTAGTGTTCATATTTATGTTCCACTTAAAGTTGGATGACTGCTCAATTACTACAGGCAAGATTTGGATACTGAGGCCCGAAACGACACACTTCAAGATCCTCCAACAGTGAGGTGCACCGAAATACACCTTCTTATCTTATTTTATAATCTTATCTTACGGCCCGACGATCTTATCTTATGTCATAATCTAGGGGGTTGCTGAATAGCAGCAACCCCCGTACATCAGCAAGGGGGGTTGCTGATTAGAATTATCCCTTACAGAAGTTCACAAGATCACAGAGCAAATGTGCGACGGAACGAATCGTTAAGTGTGACGTTTCTGTCATGTTACACTTAACCGCTCCACTTGGCAAGGAATTACTTTCATGATCTTTATATCGCATCACGGCAGAATTTGGAGACTTTTCTGAGCAGAAGTGAATCTAGAGCATGTCCTGTGGCTATAGAAATATTTTGGAGATTTCATGTTGTGTTCAAGAGGACAAATAGCGGCTCTGGTTATGTGCTCATCAGTCATAACGGTTATGTGGACCCAACTGATCCGTCGGGAAACCGAAAATGGCAGGGCGGTGCAGACTTTCCTGGTTTGGCATGATCATCAATTCGCACGTCCCAAAGCTATTTTAATTACTAGTTCCGAGATCAACACGTTCTGACGCATTGCCACGTATGACAGCGGTTTGTACAGGTTCTCCTCTGCCACTCAGTTGCTTCAGCGGGGCTAGCCATACCTGTTCTCTCAAGGCCTGCTGTTGTTTTCATAGGTTGTCGTAGATTGACTTCAAGCATGGCTCTCACGCTCGGAGACTTGTATGTTGTCCAACTGGTGTCATCCTCATTCACTGAGGTGCCCTCATCCCAGGGCCAGTGTGCAAATATCTAGTCAGTATATATCTAAACTCATGGGCTATAACACATCTTGCTCACACCCACACCTCTCAGCTATAACTGTGACAGCACAAGCGCTGACCACGAAATATCTGACAGTCAAAATGAAGCTGGACGGCGCCACATTCAGAGAGCAACGATTCCAAGATAGAAATGCAGAATGCCGACTACTTTTTAATCCTCCGTAGTGAGGGCGACACAATCTTGAATACCAAGTGTACTAAGTCTGCAGTTCGATTGACGACGAGCATATCCTATCTGTGCAACTTGTCAAAAAGAATCCAATCACCAGGAAGACCAGCATATTATCCGAGATACAATTCACTGCTCAAAGGGCGAAAGACATCCTGACTAACCGGACGGAAATTTCTGGTGTGATCATTCTGCAGCTCTTCCTCGTGTTCGCTGAGTTCTAATAGATCATATTTATTCCCTTGACAAGATAGCAAAATTTGAACTAAGTTTCAGTATGGTGGGTCCAGGGAGTCTCTGTTGTTTCATCAATTTTCAAGAAATAATAGACGCAAAGCGCAGTCCACGACCTAATCCACGCAGGACTTGATCTTGCGAGCACACTGAAAGGGGTGCTGAATCGTCTGGGCAGGTTTTCTAAATTTGTTAATACCCTTCTTACATTCGGGGTTATTGCCAGCGAGGTCGGTCAGTTGTGCGATCGTAACGATGTCAATGACACCGAAAGCAGGTCCATCCTTTCGCTAAAGCAGTTCTTGCCAGCGTCGAGCAATTACGAAAGGTAGTCTTGTTGGTAGGTTGCCTATATCGCTGATGGCGCGGTTATCCAGATGCTCGAGGCACGCGATAAATGCGAAGAGGATGTTCGAGTTCTCCTCGAAGATATGGCAGACTCCTTGGACTGTATTGCCGATGTACGGCAGTTCGTTAGATCGGCTCAATTGAAGCGGGCACTTGGAGAGGTTGATCCTCTCATGCGCGAAGCTGTGAATTTCCTCGCCCGGTATATCTCCCAGTCTCCTAGTGGTGTGTGTTGCACACTTCTCCATTCAGCCGATAATTCCAACCGCCGAATTTAGCGAAAATCATTGCCTTCGTGACGTTCACCACAGAAACAGCAAATGAACTTTCTTCCTTGACTGCAAGATTCCTTTTTTTCAAGCGGAAATTCGATAGGGGTCTGGCTGTGCAATCAGGCATGGCCATAATGGAAATTCATCATGCATCGGCCAGCGTGGAAGAGCAGCTCAAATCTTTGTTGGATGAGTCAGGTAAATGGTTCGAGCTTTGGGAGTTCCACACAGCACTGACAACATTGCAGTTCTTAGACGAGAGGATGATATCCTGCAAAGACTGAGATTTCGCGGTCTGAATGCAACCCAGCGTCATGAAATGTGCATGGAGGGTACCCGAATCGACATCTTGGGTGCGGTCGATGAATGGATTCGCGATTTGCACAGCCCCAATATATTTTGGCTCCACGGTCACCCTGGCACGGGGAAATCAGCCATCGCAGCTACCGTCAGGGATCGTCTGCTGAAAGCCGGTCGCCTAGGCGCCAGCTTTTTCTTCCACCGAGAGGACTTCGCCGCCCAAACTCCGGAGGCTTTGTGGTGTTCAGTCGCGTATGACCTGGCGCAAAAATACCCGTCCATTCGCAGCATTGTGGTCGAGAAATTAACATCGCGGGAGGTCGATCCTGATATGACCGGGCACTACGAAATATTCAAAGAGCTCATTGCAATCCCTCTTTCAAGTTCGGTCGCAGTTGCTCCGGGAAGCCTTCCGGTCGTAGTCATTGACGCCCTGGATGAATGTGGCGGACTTGAGGATGCTCGCTCATATCAAGACAAGGTTCTACGCGGGCTCACCCACTGGCGCTCACTTCCATCACAATACAAAATATTCGGGACCAGTCGCAATGAAGGGAGCATCGGAACAGTCTTGGGATCTGGACAATTACGGTGCAGGTTCCTTGAAGTCGGCGAATCCGTGACCGGCAACTCCACAACGGACATCACAAACTATCTTAGACACGGCTTTGACCAGATCCTGGAGGACTTCACTACAATCCCGCGCCCGTGGCCATCAAGTTCAGAAATAAAGATCCTGACTGACGCCGCAGCAGGATTATTCATCTGGGCTAGTACAGTGTTGAAACTTGTCGCTGCTGGTCAGCCAACACGCGAGCTCGACGCAGTACTCGACATGATACGCACAGGAAACGTCATTGGCGAAATGGATCGGCTCGCCCAGCTATATAAAGGCCTTCTCGCCTCAAAGTTCCGCACACGGCCACAAATGTCCATGTTCAAGGAAATTGCAGGGACAATAATTGCAGCCCGTATTCCGCTGTCTTCTGAGGATTTTTTGAACCTTCTACAGACAATCACTGCAACAGACATTGAGTTTGTCTGCAAACAGTTGGGTTCTGTGTTGGGAAACAGCTCTGGTCTGCGGTTCCTGCATCAGTCATTTGTCGATTTTCTGGCCACAACCTCTGCGGATTCCGGTTTTCATTACAGTGTAATCGAGAATGATTACCGACTTGCGAAAGCCTGCCTTTCGACCATAAGCATAAACTGCATTTCAACATGGGAAATATCACAACGTCGTATTTGCGAAATTCCGACATCCCCGGTCTCGCCGAGACAATCCCTGAATATGTCTATTACAGCTGCCGATTTTGGACCTCCCATCTCCGGACCATTGGGGATCTGCGGAACGAAATTCGGGATCTTTTGCAGCTTCACCTATTGGAATGGCTCGAAGTTCTCAGTATCCGCAGCGCGGTGGGGGCGGCCACAGAATCTTTAGAGTCGCTGCTCCGGTTGCTTTTGGTGTGTTGCCCTGATTTCTGGCGCCCAAGATAAATTTCGCTGATGATAGTTCAAGGACGACAACGAACTAAAGCAGTTGACAAGCGATGCCTTGTCATTTCTCCATTCATTTGCAACTCCGATTAGTTCGGCGGCGCCTCACATTTATTTATCGGCGTTGGCTGTATCCCCAAGGACATCTAGAACGCGCAGTAACTATATAGGCAGCATCCAAGGGCTTATAGAAATCAAAGGCGGAGGGGATGCAGGTTGGAGTGTACTGCAGGGCATCTTATCGGGTCATACAAATTCCGTTTGGTGTACCGCCTTTTCACCCGATGGTCGTCGAATTGTTTCGGGCTCCGACGACGCGATTCATATATGGGACGCAGACACCCAGATCCGGATCGGGACCTTACAAGGTCACTCGGGGTCTGTATGGTCTGTGGCCTTCTCCCACGATGGTCGCTGGATTGTCTCAGGCTGCGACGACCAGACCATTCGACTGTGGGATGCAAATACCCATTTACAGGTTGGGGAAGTGCTCCAGGGTCACTCAGGCGCAGTTTTTGCCGTGGCGTTCTCTCCCGATGACCAGAACATCATCTCGGGCTCCGGCGACCACACCGTTCGCCTGTGGGATACAAATAATCGGAAACAGGTCGGGAGGGCGTTTGAGGGTCACTCGAGCACTGTATTCTCTGTTGCTTTCTCTCCCGATGGTCGCCGCATCGTTTCAGGGTCTGAAGATCAAACCGTTCGCTTATGGGACGTGAATACTCATGTGCAGATTGGACAGACGCTCCGCGGCCACTCGGAGACCGTGTTCTCCGTCGCGTTTTCACCTGACGGTATACAAATCGCGTCTGGCTCCGAGGACAGCACCGTTTGTATATGGGAGGCAGATACCCAGGTGCAACTCGGAGAAGCGCTGCAAGGCCACTCACAAGCTGTGTACTGTGTGGCCTTCTCTCCGGATAGCAGGCACGTCGTTTCAGGCTCCGGGGACTTTTCCATTCAAATATGGGATGCACAGACCCATATCCAGGTCCCTGGCACACTATATAAGCACTCCGAAACTGTGTGGTCTGTTGCCTTCTCCCCCGATGACCTGCGGATTGTTTCGGGCTCCGGTGACTACAGCGTACGATTATGGGATGCAAAGCCCCAGATACAGAGACTTGACCAGACCACACAGGGCCATTCGGACACTGTTTGGTCTGTTGCAATCTCCCCCGACGGCCGTTATCTAGTTTCCGGCTCCGAGGACCACACGCTTCGTATTTGGGATTCGAACACCCAAATACAGATTGGGGAGGAACTGCAAGGCCACACAGCTCCTGTGTTCTCCGTCAACTTCTCACCTGACGGGCGCCGGATTGTTTCGGGCTCTGGAGACGACACCATTCGCCTTTGGGATCCAGATACTCAACTGCAATTAGGGGATACGCTCCATGAACACAGAAGCTCCGTTTACTCGGTCGTCTTTCGACTGATGGTCGAAATATTATTTCAGGCTCCGCAGACCACACTGTTCGCATCTGGTACGCGGATACCCAAACCCATATGCAGGTCGGGATACTCCAGGGACACTCGGACACAGTGTTATCTGTCGCATGCTCTCCTGATTCCCGCCATATCGTTTCGGGTTCCGAAGACCAGACGATTCGTATATGGGATGTTAATACTCGGATGCAAGTTGGGAGGGTACTCCAGGGCCACACGGGGAGCGTTCACTCTCTATCCTTCTCTCCCGACGGCCAATATATACTCTCCGGCTCTGAGGACTGCACCATTCGCGTATGGGACGTAAAAACACAGATGGAAGTCGGGGAGGCGCTTCAGGCTCATTGGGAAGTCTGGTGTGTAGCTTTCTCACCCAATGGCCAACAGATTGTTTCTGGCTCTAACGATTACACTGTTCGCTTATGGGATGCAGAAGCACGCACACAACTTGGTGACGCGTTCGAGGGCCAAGGAGGCACAATTTGGTCTGTTGCATATTCCCCCGATGGCAGGCGCGTTGTTGCGGGCTGTACCGACCCTGTCATCCATATTTGGGATGTCGGTCACATGCAGGAGAACGACTCGGATTCTGTCAGTGCTTTACGCTCTGAGTACGGCAGTATTTCTTGCAGGACCACACTAAACAACGGTATGTAGCCGATTTCTCTCCCTCTCCTCGGACGTCTCATATTTATTTCAACCAGATCTGCCTCTGGATCGCATCTCCTTACTGGAGCCGAATATCTCTCGCCTTTCCTCATCAATCACAATCCGTGAGGATGGCTGGCTTGTAGGTCCTGATGGAGAGCTGCTCCTCTGGATCCCCCACCATTTAATCCCGCGGTTGCCCCAACGTCGCCTCCTGGGTTTCATATCATCTCGCGGTCCTATGATAAGCTTCGATACTTCTCGGTTTTTCCACGGGAATGAATGGACTAGATGTGTCACTGGATGAGCACTGTATTTGTGCATTTGTGGCTGTAATATTGTGCTGGGTTTTGGGCAATTTGTTGGTCTTTCTTGCGTGCACGTCAGGGAAAACCTCCCCGACAATTCTTTGTACCTTTTTCGTAAAAATTTATTTTCTCCCGAAACTTTGGACAACTTTTGAGAACTTTAAAAATCTTCGCAAACTTTTTACAGCCATTTGCAGTACCGAAGGCGTGTACAAAAAATGTGGTTTGGGGATAGTTTCAAAGAATTCCAGATATCTCAGTCAGTTCTTTACCGATTCCGATAAAAAGTAGATAGAGCTACTTGGCTAATTCACGCGCAATTACCTAATACATAATGTTTTCACAAATTCAGTTGTATCACTAATTGCGCGTGAATTAGCCAAGTAGCTCTATCTACTTCTTATCTGAATTTGTAAAGAACGGACTGAGATATCGGGATTTCTTTGAAACTATTCCAAAACCGATTTTTTTTTGTGTGCGCCTTCGGTATTATCAGCAACTGCCTAGTCGGCCGAACTAGCTAGTCGGCCACTTGCATAATATAAGCTGTCGCGATGTATGATTTCGAGATTTGGTGCTCGTGGGATGGCGTACGAGTTATAAGGATGTTGTACATCAAATTTGAAGGCCAACCGATGCGGTGATCAGAAACTGTGGGAGGTTTTCTGTCAAAATGGTGGCATGTGAACATCATTTCTTATCTCCGAACGACCTGTCGGCTCGTCTTTTCCTTATTTCTCCACCAATTCCGCACCGATTGAGGAGTTTCTGGGTTCGTTCTTTTCTCTTGGCTGTTTTGAATGCCCCGTTCTCGTGTGGTATGCCTAAATAAGCCTTCCTCGTATCGCGTGTCCTGCAAGAGATCTTCCGCCTGAGCTTAAGTTCGACACATCGGCCACCTCTACAGCGAGCGGCATAAGGCTACTACGGACATAGAACTTGATGACAGCATTTTGGATGGTCTATTCTGTATTATTTCCGGTTGCTCAGTATTTTCAATTTCGGATTTCTTGGTAACGGCAGAGCAGTACCGCAAACCACCGAAATTCAGTTGCGCGGACAAATGAACTTTTTGCGGGTGGTTTTTGGCAAGTTGGTGGCATCCCTGGCAAATTTACGTCCTAAATCATTCCATGGAGTCATATGTATCTTCATCCGACACCTCGATACCCTCTGTACTTTGTAATCCACGCCATTCTGCCCAGATCACATTTTCACCCATCCCGGTGACTTAAATGCGAAATATTTATCGTCTTCATATACCTCAGATGTACATGTTGAGTGTCTAGAATTATTCAAATGTATGTCACCGATGATATGGGATACACTGAGATGGCCGGTATGAGTTGGAACGGACGATTTTGCAAGGTGGCCGACTAGGCCGTTTTTTGCCATTTTGGGATATGGCCAGAAGAAAACTTCGGTTAGTCATGGAATCCCCGCGTAAATTCGCGGAAAATATCTCAACTCACTCCCTGGATGCATTCCTTCGTTTGAGAGTGCATAAACATGTATTTGGTCCGCTTGACGTGTGTGCACGACGTCAAAAATGCTAAGGTGGCCGAGTAGGCAGCTTCTGATAATACTGCAAATGGCTGTAACAAAGTTTGTGCTTACTATGCAGCATTTGCTTCTGGAAGAGAGCATCGTCTTTGAGCGGCTCCTGCTGGAAAAAACCGCCCCCAGTAATTACATATGTTACGGATCCGGGTTTTAACTCTGTACAAGGGACTGGTCGGCCGCTTCGCGGCCTCCCATTCCCTTATGTGCGTTTAAAAAAGTCATAGGGGCAAATTGGCAGCAACATACCATTCAAAATGTTACGGTACACTTGATGGAATTGAACTGAATTAGATATTAAGTTCAGCGCTGGCAGTGGGGGAGCGAGATAAATTATCAGAACTTGGCTAAGAAATAATACAGAAGCACAACCCTTCATTCCAGTATAAAATATTTCAGTCTTTTTTGTTCACCCTTTGAGCCTACCATCAGTAGAGAAGGTTGTCTCCCTCTGTATCTCCCTCTTCTGTGAAATAAACTCTTCAATCGAAGCTTTTTAAAACTCCACTGAGGTAAAACTCTTCAGAAAATTCCGCCTGCCTACATGTTCGCCGTGGCCGTCTTTGTTTCGATGCGGTGGGAGCCATCTGTCAAAGTTAGCGCCAGGGCAGTGTCTGTCGAAGTATTTTAGAAGGGTGACGTCATGTGCCGAGGGTGCCGAATGATGATTGCCTATAGGCCGGTGAGAAAGATAGCTCTGGAGCCCGACGATCAAGAGCGGAGAGCTGCCGTAGTGTACGGCATCAGCGGAGTTTAAAGCGGAGTGGCTTCAGACAGACACGCATAATCTTATAAAGAGAGTGATATGGGCTAGGATATTTCGCCGCATCCACAAATCGGCGCCGCGTCACCGCTGCGCCACATGTTCACATCGCCGCGTCTGAACACAAGATCGCCACGTCCTCACCTATGACTGCCGCGTCCCTCATCTCCATCGCCGCGTCCAACGTTTCCGTCGCCACACACTGCCGCTGAACACCCAAGCGTCTATCCCGATCTTTTTTACCACCATTCTTCCAACTTCAACCATATATGATACGCCATCGCTGCCGCAACATCTCCAGTCCCAGGTCATGCCTCGCAATTGGTCGTCTATTGGATACCGGATTAATGGATGTCCGACGTCTTGGGTACTACATACTCATTCTTCAATGTCGCGCAATTCGATGTGATCATTGGCGGCGCAAGACCATGGCAACACACTGGTGGCAATACATCCTAGAGTAATATTACGGCGGCGCTGTAGCCGATGGTGCGCACACCTGGATGTTTGGGCTCGGTTTTTCAACCAGGTCATGATCCAAAATTCTTGAGAACATTCTTCCCTGCAACTGATTCTGGGAGTCACTTCGATTTTTTGTAAGTATAATTCGTGAATCTCAAGCAAGTGGCTACTCAAATCGGGAACAACCTAGGGGAGAGAATGGATTGCAACCTGTTGCCCAATTGGGGAGGAGGAATGCGAACTGAACCTATATTCTGGGAAATTTGGGTGGGCCTCGGCAGTTTAAACTGCCAGATCGGCGCGGAAGCACTGAGGCGGCGATTGTGCACTTCGCCGCGTCGCGCCGTTCTTCCGATAGATTTGGGCTCTGCATCTGGATGCAATAATACAAGCATCTTATACTTCGTGGCTTCACACGCACCATGTATTTGACCGATTAAACCATCAGAAACGGTGTCAGGGAAACCGTGACGGCCTCCAGGGAACTTGTGGCTGTGTAGAGTGAATTCAACGTCGAAGACAGGAAATATTTCTTTCCTCTGGCTTGGAAAACAATTTTTATGAGGAAATTCAACTTCATGAAATACGTCAATATACCCGATTTTCTCCTTGCTCTTGACCTGTTTCAGTCGCTGTATTTTGAAGGGGCAACGCACGGCGCTGTACACTTCGCCGCGTCGCGCCGTTCCTCGGGTACATTGAATATCTTGTTTTGGATTTGATGCAGATTGGATCCTGTATATTCAGGCTTTTTAAACATTGCACCACGAACGATGAGGAAGTGAAATGCCGCGTTGAGCCCAAGGATTTGTGCGAGGCGCAGCAAAACTAAACATTGAGAATCAGAACAATCGGTCGAGGTACAGTAATTTTGTTGGGTGATTGAAGTGTGTCCTGTAATCTGGACTGGTTCTCCCGAATGTCATTTTGGGAGTCAATCCTGCTTAGGTATACTCTGTTGCATTTCTGACATGTGGCTGTGCAGTCTGTGTTCAAATCGTGAACACAGAACAGGGGTGCGGAGAGATGAACGAGAATTCCTTGGAATTTGGGTTGAGGCTAAAACTGAATGTAATCCATGTCTTGTCAGGGTATTCTGAAGCATTGGGCAGTTTCAACAGCTACATCGGCACCAAAAGGGTGAAACAGCGCCAGCTGTACACTTCGCCGCGTGGCGCCGCTCTTTCATTAAGTGGGCTATCTTCGCCCAAACGTGACGGGAGGATGATCAGTAGCGCTATATCTTGTATCAGAGGAAGTTCTGGGACTTAAAATTCAAACAGGGTCAGAAAAACCCGTTGCAGTGAGAAGGGCTAAGCGGTGCTGTACACTTCGCCGCGTCGCGTCGTTCGTCCGGTAGATTCAAAATCTCATACTGAATTCAGTGAATAATTGATCCTGGAATTGGGGCTTCGGAAAAAATGTATATTTACCAATGAGGAAGTGAAATACCGTGTTTGAACTGAGGATGTCTGCGGGACGCAGCGGCATTAAACATCGAGAATCGGCACAATAGGTTGAAGTCTAGTGATTTTAATTAGTGATTTGAAAACATCGATTGCACCCCGCTCGTCAGATCCGGTTTTCTCAGAAGGCATTTTGCCAGTCAATCCCGCCTATGTATACTCTGTCGCATCTCCTATGTGTGGCTGTGCAGTCGGTATTCAACCTGTGAACGACTGTGGAGGGAGTTCAATGCCATTTTTTTTTGAAGTTGGTTTGAGGGTGAAAGTGGATGCAATCTGAATCCTGCCTTGGGGTTCTGAAGCATTGGGCAGTTTAAACAGAAATATTGGCGCTAAAAGGGTGACGCGGCGCCGCTGTACACTTCGCTGCGTTGCGCCTGTGATAGAGCCAGATGTATGTATAATTTCATTAAAGTTCCTCCATCTCCTTTGGATATATCTGGCAGTATTGATGTTCAGAGATATTGTATGGATTACATTTATGTAGGGGTTCCATATAAATCTGGCTCTAAGACATCTTTCCTTAGGTATATATAGTGTCCCTCAGAAAATATTAGGTCACTGGGACATGTTGTGGGGATACTAGATAGCATTGGGTGCAAAAACAGCCTAAAAACACAGATTCCTCAATTACACCATATTTTCATGGATTATTTTCCATCACTAATTGCGCATGAATTAGGCCGACAGATCTATCTATGTTTCATCTAAATTGGTAGAGAATTGAGTGAGTTACAGACAATTCTCTGAAAACATCCGAAAACATAAAATTTCCAATCCGCGCCCTCGGTACTGACATCTGCTGTAACCGTTTAGTTTACCAACCTCTGTAAACAGTAAAAAAACGGTAAACAAACGGTTTAAACGGTTATTTCGAGCAAGTGAAACACCTGATCAGCATGATGTGTTACCTCTTCCATCATACAGCCCCTATACACTCCCTACCCTGCTTGCTCGCCTTCTCGCTCATCCACAATGGACCCCAATTTTACCGACATCATGCTTGGCACCTCCACTCTATAAATTTGTCACATTTTGTGACCAGAATCTGCGACGCTTCAGACACTTACCTTCAAGATGTCCTCTGCCCTCACTGCGAAATCGCGTCGCAATCGCCAGGCATTGTTTAGAGTCACGGATGTGCCAATGGAAAAGCACCTTACAGGAGAACGAACACGATTTCCCGATTATCGCTGCCATGGCGTGGAACTTCCTGGCCATCCCAGGGACAAGTGTGTTCGTGGAGCGGCTATTCTCGAAGTCAATACACTTGTGGCGTGCTACCCGGTAGTCTATGCATGCTGGCACCATTATGATAGTGATGCTCACGAAGATGTGGATAAAAACGGGTCTGTTGAAGTTCTAGTTCTGTAGTCAACTTTCCAATGCAATATTTGACTGAAGAAAATGGAGGGAAAATAATCGTTTACAAACATTTATAAACATTTGTAGACCGTTTACCAACCGTTTTCGTTTAGGGTTACTCCGGCAGCGCGAATAGAGATAGGAATAGAATACTTTTCGTGATAGCCGAAGTTGCGATCAATATCGAAACACAAGCAAACGGTGATAGCCCTCGGCTGAGACTCGGGGGTCACAGATGTCCTGTACTAAAAATAAGTATCGCGAAAACACTGGACGTGTTTCTTCGTCCCTTTCGCGTCTTTCACAAAATTAACTCGCAGCGACGTGTATTTCGAAGTTTAGAATACAATACAGCATTAAGAATGGTTCGAATAGGAATAGGACTTTGGGTTCGGCGCATCTTTGCTCGTGCTTACGTGCTCATGTCAAGCGCCGTGACAAGCTGCAATATCAGCCGCTATCAGCCGCTTGTTTTCCATTTTGATAGCAACTTCGGTTATCACGAAAAGTATTCTATTCCTATTTCTATTCGCGCTGCCGGAGTAACCCTAATTAGTTTACCGAAATCCGTAAACGAAAACTAAATGGTTGGAGCCTAACATCAGTGGAACTCTGTACTGTAAGGGCAACCACGAAGGCCCGAGGTACTCAGGGACTGACGTGGGGGATCCAAAGGTTAATTGACGGTAGCTAAATATACAGAGAAGCATACCTGACGTGGGGGATCCAAAGAGAAGAAACTCTGAGGATTCCCACGTCAGCCGTGGGTATAAGTAAGCTACTAGCTAAGACCATGTGACCGGAGTGATCGGCAGATGTCCCGGGCTTGGTCACACGCAAGGTGCCATCGGGGATTCCCCCGGGTCACGTGCCGGTTTCCGGTACCGGTCCCGGTAGACTGGTGACCGGGAGAGCAACCGGAAGGATCGGAGGGGTCGGAAGGGCGTTGGATAGGGGTCGGGACGGGGGTTCCCCTGACATGTACATGGTACTGAGTACTCTGCGGCAACGATTCTGTCGCATATCCCCAGAAACAAGAATCCTGCCAGAAAGGTAAACCGTGAATGGATGTCCCTTACAGCTATGGCCGGGTTGAAACTGTGCGAAGTTTGAAGCTGTTTGTGGCCAACCGTTCCGAGTACAGGTGTAGACTTTCAGTGCATACATTCAGTAGACATATATTCTCACTGCACGACTTCCATATGCAAAAGCTTCGCTTGTCTGTAGATATCTCTCATGCGTGATCGGCAGACATTGGCATCTCATCAGCGGTAGCCCTAATTGTTCTGGTTACCACTTACTCCGCACCCCACCACGTTCTTGTTACCACTTACAGTTACATGATCACAACTCAGGGTTACCAGCGAGACATTGGGAATGCCTTATTCTTCCTCTGTTTCATAGGTTCTCACTGCAGTATACTGCAGTATACGTTGTATCGTGTACATCAACCTTGATTTAGGCAAGGAACAGTTGTACTGCCAAAATTTTCAAAGAACTTTTTTTGTGTCAGAACGATGTATTACGACAAGAAATTGTTGCGCCAACTTGGATTTGCGCTCCAAGAGCTTTTCCTGAAAAGTTATGGGCCGCGCGCCGATGCCGCGTCAATGACACAGCCACCGCCGCGTCAGTCCGCGCCGGTCCGCGTCATTTTTACCGTACCCCGTTGATTGACGTTGCAAGAAGTTTTGTTCACTGTTTTTGGCGGTCTCAACGCAAGCTAACGGCCCATATTCGGAGGCCAAACGATGTATTAGTGCTCCAGTCTGATGCTCATTGCTCACTGAAATTAGGAGTCCAGGGATACCATTCAAGGTGAGTTCAACATTGACGCAAAATACAACCGACGCAGACTGACGTTGCATGCGTCAAACGTTAGCGCTGCGTCAAAATCTCATTGCCCATAGCAAAGTACTTGTGCTGAAGATAGATTAGAAATGAGTTCTATTGCAAGAGGCGAGCTTACGTTGTTGAATTTGCCGTGGGCGGACTGAAGCAAGGATAATTTTAGTCCGCGGTGTTGAAAAAACATGTATCGCTCACATTTGCGTCATGGGATAACTATACGGGTTAGCGGCGGACCGATTAAACGTGGGATTGTTCGGCAAGGGAACGGTGGATGTGGACCCGACAGGAGCAGATGAAATATTGGCTGAATCGGACTGCTGTGTCGCGGCTGTTGGGCGGGAATCAAGAGAAGCGGAAGGGATGTATTCGCCCCGGGAATTGTAAGGAAGGTACGGAGAGAACGGCGGCTGGAACGTCGAATAGCCCGGCATGTTGTAGAGGCCCTGCTGTGGGAGGAAAAGCGAAACAACAGCACCTGTTGGCGGCGGCATGTATTGGGGGTATTGTTGAAAAGGATGTGAATAGTGCATAGGGCTCATTGCGTTACCTGGATCTGGCGCCGGTGTCACAGAAGCGATGATGTTCGAAGACGGCCTCGAGATAGAGGGAGCTGAGGGAGAGTTCGAGCCATTCACAGAAGGAGGGGACGGGGGGTCGAATTTCCTCCGTTTGGATGGTATAACAGGGGCAGAAGTTGTCGAGCCAGTTGACTCGGAAGTGTCGTCGGAAGGAGCCGATGCATTGGAGGAAATATTGAAAGCTGCGGCATTGATCTTGACGCGGAGAATACCGGTAGGACTGAGTTCGCGACACAACCCGTAAAATTGGATTGTGGTATTTGCGTGTGGTGAGAGAGCGCGTGTCCAACGAGCAGTCGAAAAGTCAAATACACACCTATTAATGAATCAGCACATTATATTTAAAACAGTATGGTCAATGTACTGAACCGTAGAGGCCTTGGTTTCGCCACGAACGAAGTCTAAGACAGCGACTGTCACAGCACGGGAGCCATGGCCGTCATCAAGGGTTTGAGGACTACCGGACACACGGCCAAGACCGTACACCATTGATGTGAATTCATTTGATTCTGCCATTAGATCAGAACGCGAAGGATGAACAGACAAACAAAGCTTACATTGTACGTGTCGCTGTCGGGACTGCCCGGAAGAACGATGAAAGTCAAGGCGTCGAGGGTTAAGGTGTTACTCGGAAGCGAATTGGTAGCAGGCGGAACAGCAGTCGATTGCACGGTGCACACCGTAAAAGCGACCATACCGTCATCGAGCAACGGTGCAGTACTGGGAACATAAACACGCATGTCAGCAGTGATAGTGGTGTTAACGGTGCCATTGGTGCACCAGACGTGCGTGCTGTAGTGGGCATAGTGTGTAGCGTAGGCGGAATTGGGCTTGTTAATGATGACACCACGCCCGGCTTTCAGCTGAAAAAACCCGAGAATATTGAAGGACGACATAGATGCGGAGGGAGGGTGGCGATATGTCTGGAGAGAATCGACCACATAAATTAGGATTTGGGCTTAACTGCGCCGCAGAATGATAAGTTCTTGTCGCAGCAGCCTGAAGAGCGACAATGGACAAAAAGAGCTAGAACAGAACATAAAGGAATGAAAAGCATAGTCCGTAGTTGATCATGAGTTCCAGTAATTGAGAGCAGTTGGCCATTACGAGTAAACAAAGACGTACGCGCATGTGCGGCAGTGGGCACGCAGCACCAATGGAGCTAAGTGTTGGTTTGACCCTGCGGAGAGGACAGAGGACCAAGGGTAAAAGGGGAAGGACGAGGATGAAAATCAGAGCACGACGAAAGGGAATTCCGACTAATGGAGAAAGGCAAACATGTACAAAGAATCGCGAAGCATTTCGTTCAAGAACGGTTTTTGTCCGTCTGAAGCCTTTTCCTACTCTTTGTAAAATTAAGGATGTCCGTCTGAAGCCTTTAAACTCCGCTTTTGGAAGATCAGGCCCGAGGCTTTGTTATCTCTCTCTTTATAAAATAACGGTTGTCTGTCTGAAGCCTTTAATGCCCTGCATTTGGTCTTTCTGACCCAAATCTGTGGATTATCTCACAACAAGCACCAACTTTTTTCCCGGTGCTTAGGACCTCAATCGGCGCTAATCTATCTCTTGCCGCCCAAAATTCCCATGTCATTGTTAATAATGCGGCGATCTTTCAATGAGTCTCGAGCCCCACAGATCTTTCCCGACGCTCAAGACCTCAATCGGCGCTAATCTGTCTCTTGCTGCCCTAACTTCCCATGCCATCACGCTCTTTATAAAATTATCCATGTCTGTCTGAAGCCTTTCAGACTCCGCTTTTCGCTCATCCGGCCCAACTCCTTGGAATATCAACATTAAACTTGGGCGACGGCGCCGATCCAAGCGTCACTCCGTCCACAATAATCTTAAACGTTTTAGAGTCTTCTTTTCCATTTGCTACCCGCTGATCCTAAAAGGCCGGCGCGATTCGAGGAACCATTTTCTCACCAATCACTCACGACTCTCCATAGATTCACCGATGAATGAGTGACTAAACATGTACTGGCGGTAGATATCAATTCAGTTCCACTCAACTGAAGTCAGCCACACAGAAAGTTCTGACCTTTTGAAAACAGACGGGAAATCAACTCATACAAGAGGGTGGGAGGCCGCGAAGCGGCCAACCGGCCCCTTGTTACTTTACTCTCTTTATAAAATTAAGCCTGTCCGTCTGAAGCCTTTTTAAACTCCGCTGGTCAGTTGACTTTGCTGCGATCCGATAGTACCCCGTTTGAAGCCTATATCCCCATAAGATTATATTAACGGCTCACTCCACGTTCGGCAGCCTGCGGCCAACATCAACTAAATTAAACAAGTGGGAGCCGGCGCAAAGCGCCGGCGAGCGCTTGTCTCTCTCTTTATAAAATTACGGGTGTCCGTCCAAAGCCTTTCCCGCTCCTTTTATAGACTTTGTAACCCAAGACTGTGGGTGCTCACACAATACCGGAACTACGCGGGACCAGAACTCTGGACGTTCTCACTGCAAGCGCTAATACCTGTAGCCGCTTGGGAGCTGCCTTCGGCCATTAGCGCGACTGGCGCTAATACATCTGATTGGCGATTATTCACTGCCGTCACGATCCGCGCAGCCGGCTGTTGGCGCCACTCACTTCGGGCCCAAATCAGAATGTCCCTTGGCCTCCATCACTTCTCCCTCTGACATGCTCATGAGTGCTCGCAGATTTCCCGGTGAGCGGTTGGTTACTCATGAATATCAATTCAACCGGTTCAGCTCAGGGCACAGTAAAGACCGGTATGTTATCAATTCACCTCCAAAAAAGAAATGCCCGATTAAAAATCAACTTCGCAAAAGGGGATGGGAGGCAGCGAAGCGGTCGACCAGCCTCTTGTATAATCTTTACGGATGTCTGTCTGAAGCCTTTGATGCCCCTCTTTAGGTCATTTGTACCCGAATCTTTGGATACTCTCACGAGCGGCACTGATTTTTTATGGCTTCCCGGCCGCACTGCATTTTTCCCGTCGGGCCTGCGTTTTTTATGCGGCCATCTTTCAAACAAACTCAAGCACCCATCAAGCACCTACTATCCCCAGCGCTTGCGCAACAGCACCTGATGTTTATCAACCAGTGTTTTTTAGAGTCAGCAGGGATCCAATGCAGCGCCAATTGACCAAATTGGAGGGTGTTTGTGCAATAAGAGAGCCAAGAGTAAATATTTCTGTAAGGGTGGGGGAGGCCGCGAAGCGGCCGAACACCCTCTTGTATTGATAACAATCACTCCATAAGCTGTCAAGAAACTGATTCCGGTTTCGATTCCGGTTTCATGCAAAGATCCTGTCAGCATACCACGTGGCTTGCGGCTGGCATTGCCTTGCCCCTCACCTCCTTATCGCCACCACCATCTACACTCACACCCTCAGTCTTCAACATCCTCTCCTCAGGCTACAATGAACATCCTTGAAAACATTCTGCCCGCACTCAGGGCTGCTCAAGTGGTCACCTCGGGCAATCCGGTTCCCGGCCTCGAGGGTACAATCAACGATGTTGTCGCACTGGCCGAACTGGCTACGGTGTGTAAAGATATGTCAGTAAGAGCATCAATATTGTCTAAAGACACTCTTGATAGACGATGAAGGCAAACTTGGATGATCTTCCGGAGCTGGAAAAAAGGCTCAAGCAATTGACAGAAATCGGTACAGTGGGATACAGCGACAATCTTAAACAACACTTGGATGTGCTAAAAAGGTATGTGAGGTGCAGTAAATTTCAGCCTTCATTTCATCCATCTCTCACTATTCCATAGGAATCTTGAGCCAAATATTACCAAACTTGCATCAGTTACACAGAAATGCAACTTGGAGTATGAGAACGAGATCCAGGACATCAAGATTTCCATTGCAACTCACATTCAGGATTTTGCGGTGCGACTCCCTGCTGTCCATGTATGTTATGCCTGTTCAATTTATTCTGTTTCCAGTTCTGCAATGGGACTTCCAAGGAAGAATTAGTGAATCTAATATCGAAGGAAGGTATGGAGTGTCATTTCCTTTTAGAATTGATGTAGAACTGCTCTCTAGTTGATCAGGTGGACATGTCTGTCAACAGAATAGAACCACAAGGTGGGGTTTGTGATCCCTCAAGTGATATTTAATTTTATTTCAGCAGTTCAGACACACAAATCAGTCCAAGAGATAACACAGGAAGGTAACAATAATGTCTTCATTCCAACATAGGAAATAATTGACATCTGTTCAGGCCAGGATGCTCATGAAACTGGTATGTATAAATATTACTTCTTTTGACCATTCTACAAGTCTGAATTTCTGTTTAGTCAACAGCAACAATGTTGCAACAACTCTAGCAAAAATCCAATTTACTTCAGTTGGCTACAGTGCTCCAATCCCCCCAAGCAAACGCATGGAGGCTAGGCAATTGAAAAGCATGGCTATATTACTTGGGAAACGATATAGGAGACTGGGGGATCTACAGGACCTTGAGGCTGCATTGCAGAAATTCAAAGAGGCAGTGGACCTGAATCCATCAGGTCCGGAAAGACCAAGGCTGTTGGATCTTTTGGGGGAAGCACTTCAGGATCGATATCTGAGGCTAGAGAACCTGGATGACCTTCAGGCTGCACTGGAAAAATTTCAAGAGGCACTGGATATGACTCCAGCTGGACACCCGGACAGACCAAGGCAATTGCATAGACTGGCTACATCACTTGGACATCGATATACAAGGCTGGGGAATCTGCAAGACCTTGAGACTGCCCTGCAGAAATTCCAGGAGGCACTGGATCTGACTCCACCGGGGCACCCTGGCAGGTGCAGCCAATTGGGTCACCTGGGTGTAGCACTTCAGGATCGATATCTGAGGCTAGAGAACCTGGAGGACCTTCAGGCTGCACTGCAGAAATTCCAAGAGGCAGTGGATCTGACTCCACCAGGGCACCCTGGCAGGCCCAGCCAATTGCATCACCTAGGGGTAGCACTTCAGAATCGGTATCTGAGGCTAGGGGACCTGCAGGATCTTGAGGCTGCAATGCAGAAACTCCAAGAGGCAGTGGATCTGACTCCAACAGGACACCCTGACAGACCCAGGCAATTGCAACAACTGGCTACATCACTTGGACGTCGATATACAAGGCTGGGGAATCTGCAAGACCTTGAGACTGCACTGCAGAAATTCCAGGAGGCACTGGATCTGACTCCACTGGGGCACCCTGGCAGGCCCAGCCAATTGCATCACCTGGGTATAGCACTTCAGGATCGGTATCTAAGGCTAGGGAACCTGCAGGATCTTGAGGCTGCAATGCAGAAACTCCAAGAGGCAGTGGATCTGACTCCAGCAGGACACCCAGACAAACCATGCCGATTGCAAACTCTGGCTACATCACTTGAGTGTCGATATAAGAGGCTGGGGAATCTGCAAGACCTTGAGACTGCACTGCAGAAAATCCAAGAGGCAGTGGATCTAACTCCAACAGAACACCCTGACAGACCCAGGCAATTTCAACAATTGGCTAAATCACTTGGCCATCAATATACAAGGCTGAGGAATCTGCAAGACCTTGAGACTGCACTGCAGAAACTCCAAGAGGCAGTGGATCTGACTCCAACAGGACACCCTGACAGACCCAGGCAATTGCAACAACTGGCTACATCACTTGGACGTCGATATACAAGGCTGGGGAATCTGCAAGACCTTGAGACTGCCCTGCAGAAATTCCAGGAGGCACTGGATCTGACTCCACTGGGGCACCCTGGCAGGCCCAGCCAATTGGGTCACCTGGGTGTAGCACTTCAGGATCGATATACAAAGCTGGGGAATCTGCAAGACCTTGAGACTGCACTGCAGAAATTCCAGGAGGCCCTGGATCTGACTCCACTGGGGCACCCTGGCAGGCCCAGCCAATTGCATCACCTAGGTATAGCACTTCAGGATCGGTATCTGAGGCTAGGGAACCTGCAGGATCTTGAGGCTGCAATGCAGAAACACCAAGAGGCAGTGGATCTGACTCCAACAGGACACCCTGACAGACCCAGGCAATTGCAACAACTGGCTACATCACTTGGACGTCGATATACAAGGCTGGGAAATCTGCAAAACCTTGAGACTGCACTGCAGAAATTCCAGGAGGCACTGGATCTGACTCCACTGGGGCACCCTGGCAGGCCCAGCCAGTTGCATCACCTGGGTATAGCACTTCAGGATCGGTATCTGAGGCTAGGGGACCTGCAGGATCTTGAGGCTGCAATGCAGAAGCTCCAAGAGGCAGTGGATCTGACTCCAGCAGGACACCCAGACAAACCATGGCGATTGCAAACTCTCGCTACATCACTTGAGTGTCAATATAAGAGGCTGGGGAATCTGCAAGACCTTGAGACTGCACTGCAGAAACTCCAAGAGGCAGTGGATCTGACTCCAACAGGACACCCTGACAGACCCAGGCAATTGCAACAACTGGCTACATCACTTGGACATCGATATAAAAGGCTGGGGAATCTGCAAGACCTTGAGACTGCCCTGCAGAAATTCCAGGAGGCACTGGATCTGACTCCACTGGGGCACCCTGACAGGCGCAGCCAATTGGGTCACCTGGGTGTAGCACTTCAGGATCGATATACAAGGCTGGGGAATCTGCAAGACCTTGAGACTGCACTGCAGAAATTCCAGGAGGCACTGGATCTGACTCCACTGGGGCACCCTGGCAGGCCCAGCCAATTGCATCACCTGGGTATAGCACTTCAGGATCGGTATCTAAGGCTAGGGAACCTGCAGGACCTTGAGGCTGCAATGCAGAAACACCAAGAGGCAGTGGATCTGACTCCAACAGGACACCCTGACAGACCCAGGCAATTGCAAAAACTGGCTACATCACTTGGACGTCGATATACAAGGCTGGGAAATCTGCAAAACCTTGAGACTGCACTGCAGAAATTCCAGGAGGCACTGGATCTGACTCCACTGGGGCACCCTGGCAGGCCCAGCCAGTTGCATCACCTGGGTATAGCACTTCAGGATCGGTATCTGAGGCTAGGGGACCTGCAGGATCTTGAGGCTGCAATGCAGAAGCTCCAAGAGGCAGTGGATCTGACTCCAGCAGGACACCCAGACAAACCATGGCGATTGCAAACTCTCGCTACATCACTTGAGTGTCAATATAAGAGGCTGGGGAATCTGCAAGACCTTGCGACTGCAATGCAGAAACTCCAAGAGGCAGTGGATCTGACTCCAACAGGACACCCTGACAGACCCAGCCAATTGCAACAACTGGCTACATTACTTGGACATCGATATACAAGGCTGGGGAATCTGCAAGACCTTGAGACTGCCCTGCAGAAATTCCAGGAGGCACTGGATCTGACTCCCCTGGGGCACCCTGACAGGCCCAGCCAATTGCATCACCTGGGTATAGCACTTCAGGATCGGTATCTGAGGCTAGGGGACCTGCAGGATCTTGAGGCTGCAATGCAGAAACACCAAGAGGCAGTGGATCTGACTCCACTAGGACATCCTGAAAGGCCATACCTCTTGCAGACCCTGGCTATGACACTTACATCTCATTATAAGATGTCAGGAAATACAAAGGATCTTGAGGCTATTCATAAGCACTATACTGAATCCTTCAAGTTGCCCTTGATGAAACCTGAGCTTGCCTGGTCAAATGCTCTCCGTTGGGCAAACTTTGCTGCCAATTTTCTACCGTCTGATTGCATATCTGCTTTCAAGGTTGCATTCGATCTTGTCCCTGAGATCCTTTGGCTTGGTCACCCGATACAAGTTCGTCAAGGGGCTATTCAACGACTAGGTATTGACATCACAACTTCAACTGCAATGCAACTGTGCATTGAACTTTCTCAACTTTCTACTGCAGTAGAATTGTTAGAGCAAGGACTCAGTACAATATTCCAGCAAATGCTTCACCTGAAGACAGATGTTCATCTCCTCCCCTGGACCAAGCTAAACATCTCTCAAAGCTCTCCTCAGAGCTTTATAGTGGAACCCTCTCTGATCCAATAACAATTGCCGATGCTAGGAACAAACTGCTCAAAGATATTCGCAAACAGCCAGGGCTTGAAAGATTTCTTCTTCCACAGCTGTACCATGATCTTTGTCAGGCAGCTAAAGGAGGTCCCATCATTATTCTCACATGCAGTCAGGAGTATTGTGATGCAGTGGTCTTACTCAATCCCACTTTAGAACCAATTCATCTCTCACTTCCAACTGTAACACTTCAACTGCTCAAATCACAACGAGAAATGCTAAAAGAGTTGCTTGATCATTGCAATGTTCGGGATCGAGGCCAAGCATTATCTTCCAGACTCTTTGGTCGACGCCAGCAATATTCATCCAAACCAACTCAAGAACGTTTTGAAGACATTTTGAACTGGCTGTGGATTCATGTTGTAGATCCTGTTTATCAGGCTTTGGAATTAGTTAGTAAATCCATGTCATATTTTGGCTCTGCTGATCTCTTTTCACTACCCAGCATCGAGTTTCAAGTGGTAGGCTCTGGTGGCTGCCAACAGGTGCCTTTACAGGACTGCCTTTGCATGCATGTGCACCCACAGATGAATTTATTCATTCTTACACAACAACTCTGAGATCCCTTGTGGATGCATATGCTAAAATAAAGCCTCCCAACACTCCATTCAAATTAGCTACCATTGGAGTGACCCACACCAATTCCAATGGAGCCAATTCTCTTCAAGGAGTAAAGCAGGAAGTCAAGACAATTATCTCGATGGTCAGTGAGCCTCACATCCAATCTCTCATTGGGGAACAGGCAACAGCTGAAGCTGTGAAGCTCCAGCTACAGGAGTGCTCCTGGATTCATTTAGCTTGCCATGGACGTCAAGATTTGGTTGATCCAACCAAAAGTCATCTGCTCCTTTATGAAGGGAATTTGGAGTTGGACACAATTCTTCGTATGCCTCTTCCGAATGCACAATTTGTTTTCCTTGCTGCATGTCAGACAGCAATGGGAGATGTTCAACTGGTGAATGAATCCTTTCACCTGGGTGGTGGATTTATCACTGCAGGTTTCCAAAGCGCAATTGCAACATTATGGTCCATGAATGACGAAGATGGTCCAATAGTTGCAGAGATTGTCTACTCTCATCTGCTGCGTAATGGCCCACAGCCCCAAGTTGCACAAACAGCTGAAGCTTTGCATCTTGCTGTTAAAGAGTTGAAGATGAGAAAGGTTGCATATGAACGATGGGTACCTTTTATTCACATTGGGATCTGATGTGGTGGCTAATACTCTATTTTATGAATTATAAACCTGTAGTAGTTATGTGAATTTTTGAGGTTTCAGAAATGATATAGTGTGTGTCATGTACAAGCAATATGCACCAGATGTTTTTGTGCCTAGAAGTCTTGTTTGCTCAGTGATTACAGTCATGTGCATGACTAATGAGACTTCAAACATCTGTAAATAAGAACAACAACATCAGAGCCTTTTGAAGATGATCTACCAAATCGAAATCTTTTAATTGGTGTTTGAAATTTGAATCCATAAAGTAGCTCTTATTTCAGTGTGGTTGGACATCAATGTGCCAAAAACCCATCAACTTCACTCATCAATAGCTTCGGCTCATAGTGCTTGAAAAATCTGAGAAAATTTGGGTACACAGAAAACACCTACCTATTTTCGTACTGGGGTGGGTGGGGCCTCCCTAAAATGAGAATTGAAAATTGGCGCACATGTAGATCACAGCGAAAAAATGATATCTTACCCCACACTGTGGCCAGGGAAATTTTAGCACTGTTTAAGTTAATTATAAAATGTCAAGTTTAAGTGTGCATGTTAACCGAGTTGAAACTAGAATTAAAAAACCTAGCATTTCGATCAAAATAAAATTGATTCCTGAATATAAGATATTATTGGGGACTTCAACGCAGCTAAGATGCAGGATAAAACTCTGAGTTTTAGTGGCACAGGAAAGATAACCAATTATTGACCAGCAAATCATCCAAAAAACATTGAGAACCCATTTATAATGCCTTTTGAATGTTTTCTGGTTCAATATACAAAAGATATTCAAAATAATTTCTCCATGACTTGGATATCTTTTGCATGATGTTCGCCATGGAGAACATATTTCGATAAAATTTTGCATGCTGTAGCCTGGAAAACATAGAGCGCATTGTAAATTGGTTCTCAATTTCTTTGCATGGTTTGCTGGTAACAATTGGTTATCCTCCCTGTGTGGAGTTAAAATGAACAATAAAAGCCTGTGTGTTAGTGCTGCTAAAATGTCTGTTGATACATAAGGTTCTATCTGCTTTGATAGGTGAGATAAGAGCTAAGATATTATCCCGTGTTTTAACTCCACTAAATTGCATTAACTGAATTGATTAATGTGTTTTAGTTCAGTTAAAATGTGAGATAATATCTTAAATTTTATCTCACGTATCAATGCAGATAGAACCTCGCATATCGAGGCACATTTTAGAGGCACTTACACGCAGGCTTTTATCGTTCTTCTTCACCCCACTGAAACTTGAAGTTGTCTCACACCCAAGTTCCATTGAAACGTGTAATAATCCTTCCTGTTCAAGTATCCATTGAAGGTTAATTAAAATGATAAGTTTTAATACTGTTTCTGACCCAGTTAACACGCACACTAAAATTTGACATTATATAATCAACTTAAGCAGGGCCAAAATTTCTTTAATCTCGGTGTGTCTATAAACTTTGGGTTGTAAGGGGGAAGCCCCTGGCCCAGACTCTTTCAATCTCACATGTGACCTTGCTCGTGAGTACTATAGATATCTTGTACCTATTCTTAGTGAGAGATCTGTGCATCTGTCATCTGTCCATCCTTTACCTGTCCATCTTTCATCTGTCATTCTTCCATCATTCCAAGTAGTATAGCCTTCATCTTATTTCTGTCACCTGTTGATCATTCCAAGTGGTACAGCCTCCTGTCTAGGATGGAGTGGGTGGGTCTTCCTCATCAGGTGGGTTGTATTTATCTTGTACAGGCGGTCGCCGGCGCTTTGTGCCGGATCCCACTTGCTTACCCTATCGCCTACTAGTACAAAAAAAAGCACATTGAGTTGTTTAGCTCAGCCGGACTCCACATCTGTTAAAGACTTTTTGGAGGGCATTCTAAGAAAATCTTTTTGAAGTGTTCTCACAACCTGCAGGCTCTGAAATGTGATTTCAACTATTGAGCCGGCCATCAAGCAGCTCGGGATGCGAGCTGAGCTAAATTTCCAGCCACCAGAAGTCAACTCGAATTTACTAAGTCTCTGATTAGATATCTGTTGGGCCGAAATCAGCGCGGAAATCAGAGCAATCAACCAAGCCGAAATCAGTCTCGAAATGAACACTTTCATGATGCGTTTCAACGCTGTCTATGCGGAACATAGCGGTTTCCGTTTCCGCACCACTGATACGGGTCACAGAACACTTGGTATTTGCGGCACCGAAACGGCTGCTGATATAAGGTAGAGGACAGGCAAATACGGTTACCCCACGTGATCCAGCGTGACACTACCATATTGGGAACAGATCCACCGAAAAGCTCGGAAAACGCGAATGATTAATCCACAAGGGGTAGAGTAAAAAATTGGGCTCAACAGTTCTCTGGGGATCGGTCCGCTATTACCATACTAGGTGTAATATCTGCCAATTTTTGAAAACTGGGCGACTAGTTCCCAAAATTAGAAGTCAGCTTGCCTCGATATGCTGCTCTAGCGGCCGCGTTGCAAAGTTTCTTTGGCCGCTGTGCCTCAAAAATTTTACAATGTAGGTCCCTTCAATATTCTCTCATGCCTGCAGCCAAGAAGGCCATACGGGACTGGCTAAACCGTCTCAATGGGAGACTTCCCTCTCCAAAGAAGGCTATCAAACGCGTCGGCGCGATCGCGTTGAGTCCTGTCAAAGCGCGTCCACAAAAGAAGCACCGGCACGAAGATCCCGCAGATGACCGTGTGAAACTGATTCTCTTTCTCTTCGCATGCAACTCATGCTAAATCTCTTAGTCGTCCATTTTTCTACAAGAACCGGAGTTCGGCACAGCAAATATTGAAGATGAAGATGTTTTCCTGGACAACACAGACCCTCCTACACAATATCATGAATTTCATCAAGGATCTATGCCAGAGCATCCAACGGCAGCACCACTTGCCTTCAAACTCAAGGGAAGACTTGCTATGAATTCTGAATGCAGCTCCGAGTCACCGCATCACGATGATGACCACGCATCAATCCAAACATTTCCGCCTCCGCACGCACCTTCCTTGCTAGCCGGGTCTGACGACTACGACCTGAACAGTGAGATCGTTCCTCCGGAGCTTGACGAGCTCTGTGTTAAGGAAGCTGGTGATTTTGGTGGTGATGGATATCCTCGTCCAGCACCGCCGAAAACCTTCAATGGCCGCACTTGGGACCAAACAAATTCTTGCTGTTGCGCCTGATATCACGTCGGCTAACGCTGCCTTGATGGACATTGAACTTGTGCTTCGAGGCCCAAGTCGTGGTAAAAGTGGCGGCTACATTGCACCAGACTTTAGTCCCTGGGTTCGTGTTCGAATGGAAGGAATCTGCAGCCATTTAGCACAATATTCCAATCCAAATTCAGTAACCTACGGCCAATGGGGTCTTTCTGCACGCCAAGCTGCCATTGGGGCTGGCCGAGATGAGTACTGTGCTCGTCGCTTTGCCAGCCTTAGCCGGGAGTACATTGCTTCTAGGAAAGTGTTGCCTATCAATCCGTATGGAGATTGGAACCAAACAATGTTGGCCGACGAAGATTTAGCGAATGATGTCCGCGAACATCTCCAAGAACTCGGAAAATTCATTACCGCTGACAAGCTCGTTGATTATCTCTCACGGGAGGATGTCATGGACAAGCACGGTCTGGACAGAAAGATTAGTGTTCGCACGGCTCGAAGATATCTCAATGACCTCGGCTATCGGTAAGCGCTGTCGGCGCGTGTGAGCTCACTTCCCCTGTTAATTTCCTCTCAGATTCAAGACAGAGAAAAAGGGTCAATTTTCCGATGGTCACGAACGCGATGATGTCGTGTATTACAGAGAAGAAGTCTACCTGCCAGCTCTCAAAGGTTTTCAGGATCGCTCCTGCGTCTTTGAAGCGGATGGGTCTGTTATCACACCGACCCTTCCTGCTGGTGTCCGACGAACCGTGATCTGGTATTTTCTATGCTCATGATCACCGTAAAAAATCCTGGTACCATAAAGATGCGGATGCGACCCCGTACAGGAAGGGTGATGGGGCATCATATATGGTCGCCGACTACTTCTCTGCTGATTTTGGCTGGCTTCGTACTCGGGACAGCCGCCCCATTGCGCGGCGCTCCATGCGACCTGGGAAGAACCGTGATGGCTACTTCTCGGCAGCAGACATAGAAGAGCAGGCTATTGCCGCTTGCACAACTGTCAACGAGAGATGGCCAGAGTACGACCACGTCTTTGTCTATGACAATGCGACGACACACCGCAAACGAAGTGCAGGCGCACTTCCAGCAAGAGCTATGCCGAAATCCATCTCCGGAACGCGGAAGGGTGAGAAGAACAAGAATCCAGACCCCAACTTTCTTGTTCCCGTCAACAAGCGAAATGACGACGGCTCGCTGATGTATGATGTTCACGCACCCTGTTGAAGGAGAATATTCAGATGACAGGTGCCTCCTTCGCTGATGGGACCGTGCAGGAGCTTTACTTCTCCTCTGATGCTCCCAAGCATGCAGGTAAATTCAAGGGCATGGAGTTGCTGCTTGAGGAACGACGGCAAAAAGGTGATCTCGGTGATATCTCCGCGGATGTCCTCAAAAAGAAGAACGCCGAGTGCAAGAGTTTCAAATGTGCTGACCCACATTCGACATCTTGTTGCATGCGACGTATGCTGTTCAACCAGCCGGACTTTGTGGCGGTCAAGTCCTGTCTCGAGGATACTTGCACCGAACACAACTGCGCCGTTCTTTTCTTGCCGAAGTTCCATTGTGAACTTAATCCCATTGAGATGGTCTGGGGTTACGCGAAGCGGATCTATCGGTTGAGCCCCGATTCATCACGGGAGGATGCTCTCGAGAAGAACACGCTTAACGCGCTTGAGCAAGTTCCGCTTGAATCCATGCCCCGATTTGTCCTAGGTGCTCACCGTTTTGCCGACGCATATCGCCATGGACTTGATGGTGCACAGGCAGCCTGGGCAGCGAGGAAGTACAAGGGACATCGCATCCTTCCTCCAGAATTTCGAAAAGAGATGGAGGCGAGCATGTACATGGTATAATTCAAACTCGTCCTTCATTTTCGCACCAAAATACTCGAAAAAAATTGTAATCACTCTGATCATACATACACACAATACTGTTGAGGCGGAATTTGCATAATCCACCAAGAAGTGGTGTGAAGGACGGTCGAAATGTATTCTGTCCCAAAAAGGAGCGTGTGACATCACATCACATGGGGTAACCGTATCTGCCTGTCCTCTACCTTATCTGAATTCCTTACCCATATTCGGTTCCACATTATTCAAGCCAAAACCTGGAGTTCCAGATCAGCAGAAATGCTTCGGGGTTGAACTTCCAGTGGCAGGAAATTTGGCCAAGGGCCGTGTGTATATGGATTGATTTCCGTATACCGGTTGGATTGCGCAAGTCTGCTGTGCGCAATATAACCATACGGAGATACAGCTGAGCTCAGCATGATGCTGAATGTATTGGTTGCTTTCTGCATGCTGGTTGGATGGCCTAACAGCTTTTGTCTGCCGTGTGTCTGGTGTGCTGCACAATCTATATAAGAATTAACAACAGTTTGTCTATGGCCACACACTCTGATTGGCTCACCGGCGTCTTTGTCTCGAGACAAGCGGCTCCAATTATGTCACTTACCTCACAACTCCACCAAAATGTCGACATTTTCACCCAGATGTTGAAGTATTATTTATAATGTCACAATGATGAGGTGTACTCAATGCACATCGGTACGACTCCCCGGTTAACTAATCCTTGTATTAGCTGACCTCCGAATCGGCTCAGAGAACGCCGACACTGATGGGGGCCGCCGCCGCGAGATAGCCGAGTGTATAATATCAACTCAGCTGAGCCGCAGCACTCGGCATATGCCGACAGACAACCGGACCTGATGGGTATGACGGCGCCGTTGAATTCAACAGGACTGTGTGGAGGCTCTGGCTCTGGGAACACAGACATTGAGCTGCCTACTCAAAATTTAGATGGCAACCTTTCTCACTGCTGATAACCCACTGGGCATGCTGGGTATTGCAAACAGAATATGAAAATTGTGAAGCTTCGCAAACTCTGGACCTGGCTGGGTCTTCAATCAATGTATCCAGAGCAAACACAGCATACCAATGGAGCAAAATCTGTTCAGTTATTCAATAAGATGTGCAAACTGACGACACCAGAATGATAGGTATGTTCAGAACAAGGGAAAACCTATGAGAGGTTTCGACTGCCGAAAAACCAAGTAATTCCAGCATAAATCGTGTTTCTGTTACACCAATATTTAGATTTGAAGCCAGTGCCAAATAGTTCAATTCCGAAAGATGATATGGACTGTCTGAAGCTTCCAAATGGATTCGGCTACCGTCAACTATTGTTTTGACCGGAAATGGACTTGCTTATATTGTACCTCCTGCAGGTACTTCAACTGTGCTATTGACTGAGAGTGAACTGTCCACGAGGCTGTGAGGAGTCAACCGAAGGTTGACGACGAGCTGCGTCTCTTGATATCATCCTAACAGAGTATTTTCCTCATTTATCAGTGGAATGTGTTTATATAATTTGCGGAATACTCCCGTAGCGTAGCACGGGCACACTGCTAGTATAACCATACAGAAATATGGCTTCAGACACACAGAGAGCCTTATGTAATTTCATAAAGAGGGTGACACTAGTAACTCATTTATCTTTGGATCCTCCCTTATCAGAACCCTTGAATTGGTGCTCGGGTCTTGAGGTTGCCCTTAGATGGGTGTGCTCCCAACTGTTGATTTGCTATGGATGTTTTGATCGCAACAGGGCCACAGGCTGGCAAGGCCCCGTAAAAAAAAATTGTTGTGATCAAAACTCCCATACCAAGTCAAGTTGGGAGCACACCCAAAGGTTATAGATTACCATTTTCTCACCAAGATCTATATCTGCACAATTCTCAACTTTTATTTTAGGGAGGCCCCACCCACCCCAATGGGAAAATAGCCATGCTCGTGTGGGTTCACCCGAGCAGAATGCTGAGTCCACGCCATTTTTGTTACTTTGTTACTTCGTTTAAGTGTGTGAATTTGTGAAAATTCGTCACTTCGCACATTTTTGGGAAAGCTCTTGAGTTGTTTGTTACATGGCAACTCCTCGGCATATCACGGAGTGATGGGTATCAGTTGTGTGCTGAGCATGGCTGGTTAGGTATGGGTTAGGTGGTCAGGGTGGTCAGGGTGGTTGTTGAAATAATTGGGAGAGTCTTTACTCAGGACCAGAGTATGAAACCAAAAGATATTCGTGTTTGGCTGAGCTCTGCAAACACGTAGCAAATCAACCACGTTCCCGGACCCTTGCTTCATTTGTGACCTCGACTGCCTTCCAGCTCCGGCTCGCTCCGTGATGCTCCATTCCGAGCATTCACGGTGACTGCTTTCGTGCGCCTTGGCTCCAAATGGCTAGACTAACTCTGGATAGCTCCGTAGACTGATCACAAGGCCATTTTGTCGCGCGCTCAAGGCCCACTCAAAAAGGAAGTGTCTGTCAAATCACCTTTCGCTCTTACCCCATCATCACCTGTGCCCCAGCATTCTTCCTGCTTCAATTGGTGCGTCAGTGCCGATTACTCCCTCAAAAAGCCTCAAGACCTCGCAACCGTCAAACCCAGCGACCCGTCGAGTATGAAACTGTGAAGGCCTGGCTCAAATCCTGAGTAGCGCTATTTCTCAAGTATGGATCGCCCAAAGGACCGTCATGACAGTCCACGACCTCAAGGATTCCTCAAAACGCTCAAGTACCTCGCTGAACCACTCAAGTCTCAGATACAAGGTATCCTGGAGCACGCTGAAACATTTCTGAAGCCTCGCAAAATCACCTAGAGCAACATCTTGAGTTGTGTCTAATGCTGAGAGCTGTCCCCCGTCCGTTCATCGCGTTTCCCATCTTCCTTGCACATTTCAACTCCCTGCTTGAGGCACTGGTATCGCACATTCCGCACTGCCACCGAACCGTCCTGAATATTTTCGAAACAGGTTCGACATGTAACATGAACGGTATGCACGTACACACACCCTTCGATTAATCAGCTGAACAATCGCAACAGAGCAATTCGATGTACGCTGGCATCCTGCTTGATGGTGGGCAGCGGCGAAGAAGATCGGCACGATCCAGCTGTCGCAAAAGTCGTGCCATTTATGTGCTTACACTAGCCTTCTCAACCGTCCGTCTCACCTTCAAACTCTTGCATACTTTGTATGTTTCACCCACAAGGTGAGATTGGTCCCATGTCCCGCTCTGTAAATACTGATACTACTTTCTATTTTATTTGCCACATGGTCAGCTCAAACAAAATTTACCGCTTACATCCTCCTGCATCTTCCAACGCGTTTCTGGTATGCTAGGCGTTCATTCTTAACTGCTCTGCCACCGCTCATATTTTTTGTGACCCAGCGGTGGCCAACTAATTTTTACACTCTCAATGTGCGGCTCCTTGGGCTGAGTACGACTCAACTTCTGTTCATCTCTGTTCGATTCTAAAGCACCCTGATGATTTTCAGTAAGAACTGGTGTCAGTACACATCCCCCTGGCGCGTCACGCAGTCCGTGTTCTGACGCATATTTACTCTTCTTTAATATGCATTAGTCTCGATGATGCTCCGCCTAAGTAGATTTATGACCAGTAATCCTTACTTGACTCATGAAGCCCGGTGAGCAGAAATAACCTCATTCCGTGTGTGCCGGCTCTGTCGAGCCTCTATTGATTGAATGATTCGCTGCCTGTTCCATTTACCTTCCAGTCACTAATCATCGCAACACCTCAAAATGCGCCCGATGAACAGGAACTATTTGTTCATTAATAATGAACTTTGTAGATACACTGGGTGCCTATTGTTCTAATTATTAAAACATGCTCCATTGTATCATCTTCTGTGATTGCAACAGTTACCTTGGTTCAACAATCTGCACTCATGCCGGAGCGAAGCGAAGGCACGTCTTGTATATTCTCAAACATCCATGGCCGTAGCCAGGCTATGTGAATACATTATGGCGGTAGCCACACACTATACAGGTGCTACAGGCAGCCCTCCTGGGCCATAATCAGTGGGCCTGAGCTCTTGCTTGTCCCCTTTTAGCCGCGTTGGTGTGTGGGACGGAGGGGCCCTGAGGCGGTGGGAAGTGCGCAGCACGAACACCAACCTCACACTTCCTCTGTAGTTTTACCACTGACCATCCCTGGTCAGGCAAAACCCATAAAAGCGGATCACACTTCTTTATTTCCAACGTCTTTTCCTTCAATGGACGCCACCGCACTCTGTCGTTTTGTCGAGACCAACGTAGACTGGCCGGTTTCTAATCGTTTCGTTATCCCTATGGGCGGTCTTCTGTCCTTTCTGCAGACAAATCTTCGCTTCAAGGTTTTCCTTGTCGCAATGCCCGTATTCGTGGATGCCTATGCCGCAGATACCGTGAAGTCGTTGACCACGCCGCATAGAGACCAGCTGCGGCGCCGTGTCCGGGATATTGTTCGCCATATGGTGAGTGCGGCGGCCTAACTGAGGGCTCGGTACTGACTGCCTCAGTTTTTCGCCGCACAAATCCGTCAAAACGAGTTTCGAATCGAGTATACGCCGCCCGCCGTTCCCGCGGAAGCAGCGTGGATGTTCCATGTCATCCTCGTGCTCCTGGTGGTCGTGGGCTTCGAGGGAGAGGATAATCGAGTGGCCGACTCGCCGGGTCCCCTGCTTGTGACCGAAGGACAAGTTGCCCAAGCGCAGGCGTCTTTCCTGCTCGGTGCGGCGTAGATGACGCCCTCGCCGATGCATTCAAGTATAACGCGATGATTGCCCACTGGTACGAGCAGGGGGCTCGTCCCGACGGCGGGTCTGAGACGCTGCGCCGCGAGCCCGTAAAGGTCCGTTCCCCTTGCGAGCGGAAACCTCACTTGCCTGCGCTGTGCCGCGTTTTTGTACGCCCCAAATCGCTAGCTGTTGCAGCTGGTATTGCTGCTGCCGCCGACCTCGCGCACCGCGCCGCAAAACGGGTCCCGACTCGTCGTAGCATGCGAGTATTGGCGGGTAAAATCGCGGCTGGTGTCGATGGTGGTGACGAGTTCTTTCTCAGCAAGGAGGAGCGGGCCCTGAGCGAGGTGTCGTATAGTTCGCTGCCCGAGCTGATGTCGGTTTCCGCGTCCGCAGACAGCGAGTCTGACTAGAGTAACCGTCCATGCAATGTAATTTGTTTTTCCTGTCCTGATCCTTGTCAGGCGTGGTGTCTTTCGAATTGTAAGAAGGCGGCCTATGCGGTGGTAAGGCCCAGGTTCCAACGGGAGGGCCCCGAGCTGAGTGCTCGTCGAATTGCGAGGCCGGTGCCTGATTTGATTTTGGAGTGATCAAGCCACCCCTTGCTTCTGGTCATAAATGGCGCGACCGATCATCCATATGCTCCCCAATTATTCTCCATACTCAGCCCATGCCGCGCGGTCCCCTCTCCGAATACCGCCATTATTTTGAGGGCCTGCTCCTCACCGACGAGGAACTCCTAAGGCGCGACTACGAGCCTAACGGGACCTTAGACCTGTTCTTCCGCACCCGGATCCGTCCCGCCGTCTACTTCCTTCAGCGATGCACTACCAACAAACACGGGCTTGAAGGTCCGCGAGTGACAATTCCTCCAACCGAGGGAGAAGAACTTCAAGAAATACTTATCCGTCTTCTGGGGACGCTTGTGCATGCACCGTTTTTTTTTTTCTGTTTTCGCATATGGGCATATTTTCTTCGGCATAGTCCTCGGTTTTCATCATATAAATCCCCTCTTTTTCCTAAGCTGACGCATAATTTGCAGCGGATCCTTGCGCGGCCGAAGCTCGTGGTGGATGTTGTCGTTCAGACCCGGTTTTCCTCGTGGACGGGGCGAGCAAGTGTGGCCGAGCACAAGTACCGAGTCCCCGCTGTTTCGCTCAACATGCTCCAAATAATCGCCAAACTGATTCCTTGGCTCTCAGATAATACTCCGCGCCATAACCTCGTTTACCGCATCACCGAGCCCGCTCTACTCTGTTTTATCGATGCCACCGTGGACGACCTTGGCGATCTAGAAACGGATACCGAGTACGAGGCGTACCATGCTGACGGGACTCTGCACGAGCTTTTTCACGACCGGACTCTTGTCTCGGAGGACTGAAGTTTCGTCCGTCTGAGACTTTCTTTGCATCGAGCTGCGCGCTCGGAACTGATGCTTTTAGTCCACATGGGGATATTTTGTAGGTGTTTCTTCCGAAACAAGCTGGGATATCTGATGTGATGGGTGTGGTAGTTCCGGATTAGGTAGCTGAGTGGTTTGTTCGTAGTCGAGCTGGGAGCCTGGAAGCACCTATTTAGGCAGCAAGCGATCATTGCTGGGGGAAACCCTTGATTTTTCGCGCCACATATCCATCACCCACCTCTTCCATGTCCGCCGTGTCTTCCAAGGGTTGTTTTGCCGTGCGAGAGGAGTTCCTGAATTGCAATATTGCGACCATTGGCGAGCTCTTTACGTTTGCCAATCATCCTTTCCTGGCAAAGATTAGCCGGGAGGTCCTCGAACCCCTCTACCAGTTCTTCTTGCTTATTCGCGAGGATTTTACTTGTACGCCTGAAAACAAGTCCAAGACGGAGAGGCAGGTCGCGCGCCGAAGGGTTCGGGAGTATTTGGTCCTCGCAGTGCTTTTTTTCAATCATACGGTTCCTTGGCGAGTTTCCTGATCGGTTCCTGGTCGTATCGTTTTCCAGGCTCGGTTGTCGGACCTAATGATCCAACACCACGACCTAGTCCGGTACCGTTGCATGCCCATCCCTCGCGTGGCGTGGCTGCAGGTCGTTATGCGTGCCGATGCGAGCTATGGCTCCGAAGGAGATGAAAACTCGGTTATTCGGGCGATCCTGAGGGGAAAACTCGCGTCCTTGTATCAGTATTCGGAGATGCTACGCCGGAACACATTTGATCGACTTGTGATTCTCAACGACGCGTCTCGCAGGCCCAAAGCTCGGGCGCCCGTGAATGGAAAGATCCCCTTCGAGGATCTATCACCTGTCTTCGAGGAAGGAGAATTGACGGAAGCATAAATAGTGATGCTTCCGTTGTGTATTTGCTCCCGTAGAACAATTCGATCCCTCCTTTCCCATGTCGTATCTCCCGTATCACCCCCCGCGTAGCCTCGAGGCGGTTGTCGCTGTTGATCATAACGTCGTCCTTCGGCTGGAGTGCTTTTGTGGGACTCGGGTCGAGCGTCACGAATTTACCAACTCGAGGGGTGGAGTGTACGAGTTCGTTGCTCGATTCGTACGCCCATACGGGGTGCTTATTGCTTCATGCATCCCGTCCGCCGCTCTGTCTCCCGGGGATCTCCCTGAAGGCCGCATTCAATTTCTGCGCCCACACGTGATTGTCTAGGCCACGGGAAGCTCCACAAAAGGGTTGTCCACAAAAGTGGGTTTTTGAGACCAAAATTTGGCCATTTCCTTGTCCGAATCGTGGGTTTTTGAGGAGGCGGTTTTTTACCCCTTCCGATCGTCGGATCTTCGGACCGATCTTATTAATATCTTATAATCAGCTTAGCTTTACATTTATTTAAACGGTGAGCCACTTTTCCGTGCACAAGTTATTCATTCATTTATTACTCATCACAGTGCTCAATATTTCTGCGAAGAATGTGCACCAATTGAACCCTCTGGCAGTGGGTTCTTTTACTTTGGTGTAGAACTAATGTTGCCGCGACTCCAGACTTGAGCCGATGAAGTCGACTTGGAGTCGCAGATTTAAACCGAGTCAAGTTGAGTCGCTTTATCGACTCAAGTCGACTTGAGTCGACTTCGAGTTGGTCACAACCTAGTTGCCCTGTTTGTCGAAAAAACGTGATTGGAGACAAATTGGGGACATGGTCAAAATTTGTGACAGGAGTGACAGAGTCACACTTGGTGACATTGTGTGACAGCCAAAAACATATATTTTTCCTTTTTTGCATTTTTCAACCTGCAGAGCACTTGGAACGGGTTTCTGAAATTTGTTCAAGAAAAGTCGACTCAAGTCGACTTACTCGACTCAACTCGATAGGAAATCAACTTACATCGAGTTGACTTGGAACGACTCGACTTTCCGAGTCGTGACAACATTATGTAGAACCGAACTTGTTTCTACATAGAGATTCTGGATGTGTACAAAAAAGGTGCGAGCAATAGGTATGGTTCAATTGAAAGTACTGCAACTGCACCGGGCCTGTCATATATATTGCTACATGTTTATATCGCACTAACAAGAGTGGATTAACCCTCATCATCCCTTACTTGATTTGACAAATTGCAGGGGGCCACCGATGGGGATGAGGAAGATGATCAGGAAGCCCATGAAATCGCGGCACCATTATTTTTCTGCCGCGATGAAACCGTTAACATATACACCCACGCCAAAATTGAGCACCTCATCTTTTACTTGGGTTTTGAACGGGGAACCGACAGCATATATCGGACTCTGATGATGCACGCCGCTTCACGCTGGAATGCGGGGACCAAGCGCGGGCCTGTAGCAACTAAGATTAAAAGGGTCATACTAAAGGTGAAGGCCCCGTAACTACTTTAGCTAATTGCGAACTTGTCTCTGTATTGCTTGTGCGCCGAAAATTTCGATGACATGACATTTTTGGCAGGTCACATATGTGACACGTGACAACCCTTGTCCGATTGTGGGTTTTTGAGGCCAAAATCCCGAAAATTTCCGGACAACCCTTTGGCGGAGCTTCCCGGGGCCTGATTGTGTACGTCCAGATGGCGGTGAGTTTTTGTTTCGGTTTTTGCGTCCTCCGTAGTTTAGCTTTGTTAACGGGTCGTGGTTACAGTCGCTTTTGTACACCATTGCGTTGGATACCGCAACCAACCTCGACATCCATCCGGTACTTGACTCGTCGTTCGTCTGGGCTTTGTCGCAGGCGAGAACGTTTGACTTCTTCGTGAATCATCCTACCGAGGGGTATTCTTCCAACGCGTGCCTCGTTTTCTTTGGCCGCATTAACTCGGCCTTGGCGCTTGCTAACCATGACCGTCCTCCGAATGCCCCCCTCGATATTCTGTTATCTCCCGATATCCTTTCCCTTCCGCATGTCCCGTCGTGGACTCGTATGAAGATCGAGGCGCTCCGGAAGCTCGAGACCGGAGGGGATTTGTGGGCTTGCGAGCAAGCACTTCTGGAGGACGAGTTGGAGCGGAGTCGGGAGCTCGGGAGGGCGCTGGAGAAGGTGGTTACAAACGCCAAGCTCGGGTGCAGCCCTGCTCCCAATGGAGGCAATTTTCTTTAGTCTTCCGCTCGGGCTCGGTTTTTCGTCGCGTATCCGAATTCAAATCTTGTTTCATAGAGCATATGTCGCGTATTTCGCTTATTTTTGTATCTTCGGGTGCGTAGCTCGACCAAATCTTGAATCATATTTTTGTCCGGCGGGAGTCTGCACGTGATCGTTTTCGCCATTTGGAGGGCCCCATGGTATAAAAATCCTGGTTCTCTTCCCCTTTTCCTGCATGAATATTGCGCCTCCAACGCCTGTCGTTCATCGTTGCACCCGTCGTCATTCAACGAAACGATTTAGCCAGGACGAGCTCCGCGCTCTCTGGATCCGGCGGACCCGCCATTTGGCTCAGCACCTGCACCATATTACGACAATCGCTCCGGAGTCGGATACTTCCTTGGAGGTCGTCTCGTGCATTAGGGAAGCCGTGAAGGTTTTGACGGGCAACATGCTCATGCTGGAGAAGACGAGCGTCAAACACGGGATGGGTTCCCTATGAGCGGGGCAAAGTGGGGAAGGAACTGCATTGTTCGGAATGGTGGAAAGGTTCATCGATTTGTATGTTTTCATTGGCGACGGATCCGTCTTCGATCAGGCTCTCCTCTTCCAACGTCTTGCCAGGCTGCAGTCGGTTATGATTGCCTCCCCCGACTACCTCCAACGTGCCATTGATTTTCCCAACTTCCCCCTCTCCGACGAACACCTCCGTTGGTACGGGATCTTTGATTTTATCAAACCGCACCAACTTGCACGGGAGGGGATTACCCACACCTACGTTCACCGGTTCGGAGACGACCTCCTTCGTTATAACCCAGACTTGGGGGAGGAGAAACGGTACAAGTTTCCCGATCCGGCCTCGGAAACTCTGCCAACTCGGCTGAACACCCCGCTAAGTGGCCCTCGCGTTTTTTCGCAGTCGGAAGGCGAGGTGTCAGGCGGATACGGAGCCACTTCCTGGGAGCGTTTGGGTGATAGCAACAGTGGTGGATAGGGTCGCGACAGGCGAGGAATCACTGGGTATGAGCTCGGTCGCGGAGCTCGACGAGGAGAAAGAGAATATTCCATCGTGAAATGTCGAGGGTGAGTCTGGGAGTAGTAAAGTCGCGTATCTTGTTGCGAGCTCGGCTGGGAATGGAAGCGCGAGCTAGGAACCCGGGGAACACGTGATCGTGAATTTGGCCAGATATAAGAGCAGCACATCCCATTGCTTGGTTAGCGGCCGACCCTCCCTCAATATGGCCCCACTCGTTATCCATCGCCCTTTGCGCCATCTTTCCTATATCTCCCTCTACGTTCCTTTCTTGTGGAACCTGTCCGTTTCCACCAGCGAGTTGAACCGCGTTACTTTTGAGTCCGTGAAGTCCTGGGAAGACTTTATCGAGGGCCGGTTACAGCCCACGGTATATCTCCTCCAGTCTGCCATTATACATGGTTTCACGCTGGATGGCTCGAGGGGTGTTTATACCCTGGCTGAGTCTGCCGAGATCAAGTGTTGGTATGCCAGGATCCTGCTCCATTGTGTGGCTCCGTCCTCTTTTAGGCGCGTATTCTAATTGCTGACGGTGTTTCCTTTTCGCTCCACGAAGAAATTCCCTCCGAATTCAATGATTGGGGGATGCCGGCAATTCCCGCTGCCTGCCTTCCCGGGGAATCGGTGGCGCTGTTCGAAACGTTGTACCGGATCGGGCTTTCCCTCGGCTTCCCCCGCTCCAATCACCAGCAATGCCATTTATCTCGGGACATCCTACTCCCCCTTGTTTTGTGCGCACGCGAAGCTCAAATCCTTCGCAAATCCAGACTGGACTACGCCGCATATGATCGGTACGGTCAGTTGTTGGATCCCGGGTCGTCCCGATTGTCCCCGAGTACGGATGCCGATCGCGTGGTGAAGGATGATGGAGGCGCCGACCCTGCCGTGAAGATCGAGTGGGTGATTACTGTTGATATGGCATGCGTGCCGCTGACAGATTATTTCTAGTTGGGGCTGAGCTCCCCGCTCGGTTGGATTTTCCAGACAGCGTGACGAGTACCGCCCCTTGCTGTAGCGACAGTTCTTTGTGTTTCACCCGTTTCTTCTCCAAATAATGACGTCTTTCACCTTTTTCTTCTTGTTTTCCGCCTGTTCCATAATTATGCGTCCGAGGTGAAGCGTTTGGTTCTGGGTTGTTGAACAGGTTCCGTCGTGCTCGTCTCGCCCACGCTTCTTCGCGGTGATAAGCAGGATATTGAACCACCACTGAAATGACTTGTTTTTGCGATTTCCTTATGTTTAATATTCTGTATATCATGTATCTGTTGTATCGAATGTATCAACTCTTCCCATAAAAGAGGCCAATATCATCTGAGTAACGGGACGACACTCCTGAGGAATCAGGAGTATCTCTGGCATGTGCTCGCTCCGAAACCTGTAGGAGAAGATGTAGCACAACTCAACCTACCAGTCGTATCACCAGTTTCTTCCATTTCTTACAACAGTTTGAGTGGTTTCTGACGTTTTGGAAGTATCAGAGCGTGGATCAGTGGGGAAATCATGTCGAACATAGTTGCATGTGACAACGGGATCGTCGTTCCGCTTGTTCCAGGTACGCGGCTATGCCGGGCATGGTTTCAAGGAGATAATATCAGCCGGGTCTTGTGATCGTTGATCTCAGAACCATAGCAAACACCAATGGGGATAGTGAACTCTAATCCTCATCGGTCTCATTCAATGGTCTCAAGGAAGTGGGGTATCGTTTGGAAGCTATAGAACAGGGTTACAAGGTCCGACTATACCGATCCAAGGGATACTTCAGGAACAGGAGTTCCACAACTCAAGAAACACTTGGCAATTAGGGTTTCAAGTACCCATCACATCGCCATGTGCAAGGATATTACCAAGGACGGTCGGAATATACCCGGAATGACGAATCCGACCTCACCAACCAATGGGGCGCTTTGAGGTCTTATAAATACTCCGGAAACACGGTAAATAGGGCGGATAAACGGACTCTTTTACATATTTTCTTTATTGTCATAGTCATATCATCTTTTGTATAAGTAGCCAGAGTAGAGGAGAGGTAGGGAGCGAAGTTTCTCCCGAGAAACCCTCACGTTATTCGAGTTTTGCAAGTCTTAGATACTTGTGAAGGGCGAGTCTCGTACAAGTGGGAAGAAATAGAAGTTTGGAAGTTTGTGATTGAATTGAATCTGGTTTTTGAATTCGGAAACATTGTGTGATTGGATTGGGAGGATACTGGGACTGGGATTTGGATTTGGATTGACTGTGAACTGGATATTGGGACTGGGATACTGGATTTGGATTGACTGGAAAGGTTCTGGGACGCGAGATTTGACTGGGACTGGTTGGGAAACCGACAAAACACACGCTACACACTTTTGGCAACAACTTTATCGACACGGATCTTCGGGATACGCAAGAAACTACAGAAACCTCACCGTTTCCTACGTTTCTTAAATTTGGTTATCATATATCGCATCAAGGAAGTCCGAAACAGTTGTATCCTTTGGATCTTCGGTTTCGTATGTATCATAACACAACCTTTCGTCGGACTTTTACTTTGAACAATCAACTTTCCCTTTCAACCTTTTAAAGGCTCTGAAACTAGGGACTGACACTCGTCGGCTAACTTGGAAGTGATTGAAGCAGCTATCATACACCGTTTCTAGTGTTGGATTGGGATAGGCTCAGTCTATCTTGCCCAATATTGGTTTTGTTGTTTTGGTTTTGGTTGTTTCTTGTGTTTCCACACTAGGTTCCGAGCTCGCAAATCAGCGGCCTTTGCACTCGGTCGTGATTTTCGAAATCCTTTAGCGATGTCTCCGTGTATCTTCGATAATCCTCGCCGGGCCCGGGCTTCTGGTAATTGTTCCTGCCCGCACCTTTCTCGCAGGCCGGCCCGTAGTTGTTATCCGCAAATATCATATTTGTTTCCTTGTGGTGATTGTCGTCGGTTCGGCGGGTCATAAATGCTGATTTCCCGTTTTGGGTAGCCGAGGCTCGAGCTCGGCGCTCGATCCTAGCTGGGAGCCCAATCTTCTTTTTAAATTGATTACATAATCCGATCAGTCGACCAGGTTAGGGGCGATTTATAAAGGCGGTCCCAGATCCACGTGTTGCCTGTTATCCCCCCTGCTTCCTGCCTACAAACGACACGTCGATAAATGCGCTTTTTCCCGGACGCATATCGTGGGAAGTGTTTCATCGGCATATTTTTGGTCCAACGGGGACCACATCAAACCTTTCTATTTTCAGTGGGTTCCATTTTATTTCTTCTTGAGACGTCGATAAACGCACTTTTTCCCGGACACATATTGTGGGAAGTGTTTCATCGGCATATATTTGGTCCAACAGGGACCCACATCAAACCTTTCTATTTTCGGTGGGTTCCATTTTATTTCTTCAATGCATTTTGACTCAATAGTCGGTGCTTCTTTGTGCCTGCTGCGGTCGTCGCCACTCCTCATTTTCCCTCTTCTCGCTTTCGCCCCTTCTCGTATCCTCTTCCACTATCCTTTCCCTTATGTCCGGTGGGGACAAGACTCGTCGTAGTGCTCGTGCGCGCACACCAGCTCCTCGTGGTCCAACCAGTACAACCATTCCTCTTCCGGTGCTGTCCGTTCGTCAGTGCGCTGCACGCGCACCTGAACCGTGAGTCCCTTTCTTTGTGAACTCCCGTTCGTCGAGGATAAAGTTGACCATTCTGTTTTCTCCTGAACAGGCAGCCGGACATCGAGGTTATAACTAGTGATGAGGACACTGCCGCCACAACTGACGACAACGACCCCTTCCCCATAACCGTGCCTTCGTCCCCCAAACACCGTCGTCGTACTAAGTCCCCCATGGACGTGGACGAGTCAATCTCGGCTTCGGTGATAAAAATTCCTCGTCCAGCGAAGGCGCCTGCTTCGTGTCCTTCCGCTAGGGCTGCCGATTTGTTCAGCAAGGACATGGCCGTGGTCCCTCGTCCGAGGCCCAAGCCCAAGGCGGCGGCTTCTTCGTCTAGGCCTGCCCCGGCTGTTCCTAAACCCGCACCTGTGCCCGCCAAACGTGTAGCGAGACCCGTTCCGCTCGCACCTCCCCCAATCGATTTGTCCAGCGTCCCTCTCCCGCCTTGGGCATCCATCGGTGTTCCTCTTGATCTCCCCGTTTGCCGTCTCGATAGGGAAGTCGACAGATATTACCACGACCCCCCTCTTTCGGCGCTGGACATCGCAAAGATTCATCAGTGGAACCGGGACAACAGTCATCCTCGTTTGGCTTCCTGCACGAAAAAGCGGTTTGTCGAGGACTGCTGGCCTCTTTCTGATGGCTACAAGTGCATGCAGCGAATGGGCAGCAATTTGACCGAGGCTCTGGCCAAGTCTTTCATTAACCTCCTCCGCCAAAGCGCCGCCTTCCTCTACCAAGCGCCGGAGATAGTGCCTCCTCCCGATCTCCCGTCCTCGGACAACGACCCTCGGTGGCACGACAAGGCCGATCCTGAGCTGAATTATGTCGCATACGTCCTGAAACCCGGCCCAGCTCTTGATTTCTCGAACATCCCCACTGAGCACTTGCGTAGTTCCATGGAAGCCCATTCCGCCATGGGGACTACATTCTCCATATTCTGACCCGCGACCTCGGCCCTCCCGATCCTATGCTCGAGATTTTGAGTGGGTCTTCCCTCCCCGCGCGTTCAGCGCGTTCTCGTGGCTTTTCTCCACCGCCACCTGTTGCCAGCGCCGAACGCGATCACGGCGACCTGGAGATCGACAGTGGCGCTGTCGACGTCATTACCGATCCTGGTTCAGATGCAAGTTCCGACGACAAGCCCATGGCCGCTGTAATCCCCCCGTCTGCGAAAGGGAACGGTAAAGCAAATCCTGCCCCCGGGCCCATTGAAGAACCTCAGCTGGACGGCAAGTACGATGACGCCCCCGCGTGCGACCACGAGTACGAGTTTCCAGCTCCGCCCGTTAACGAGGACAGGTCCAGGGCTCCTCCATCGCATGGCTGGCCGTGGTGCCTCGATTGTCCTCATCTTGTAGATGGCCTGCAAAAATGGTTTGTGACGGGTCAGTCGCTCCCCGAGCGTTCCTTTTTCATTCGCGGTTCCGTGAGTCCCCCCCCCCTTCCTGGTCCGCTTCCTCCTCTGATTTTCCTTTTTACAGCGGTGCGCACGTTGCCTTGGGCGGGATCGTATTTGTGTTCGTCTTCAAAAGGGAAACAAGCCGCCTTCCGGTGCCTGTAATCATTGTCGCACAGACGGCGCGACTTGTAGTGCCGTGGTCGGGGACTATCCTTGGGAGGACACCGGTGAGTTTATTTAGTTTTTTTTCATCCCGCTCCTTCTAAATTTTCCCTTTCCTTAGACGTCGCTTTGCCCAAGCTGAATCTTGCGTACGGGCTCTTCATCGTGGAGAACCTTTGCGAGACCGGCGTGGCTATCGTGGGGGATAACTTCCCCTCCGCCCTCGTGGCCGGGATTCGAGATTTCGTCCGGGACGGCGACCCCCCTTCCAATCTTCAAGAGGGCGACGCGGATGCGCCTGTGGTGAACTTTGATGTTTCGATGGAGGAGGTCGCTCGTGAAGCGCCGAGCTCGGAGCTCGCCCCTGTCCACGAGCCGTTATGGTTCCCGAATCTGACCCCCACCGAGCGCTTGGCCGTTGGTACCTACCCCCTCCCTCGATTTGTGTCTGCTACGCTGACATTCCGTGCAGAGGCAAGGAAGGCACAGAATGAGGCTCATCCGGGTTCCCGTGACAAGGGCGGCGCTTCCGAGGCGCAGTGGTTCCGCGAGACCGGATTCGGAAACTAGGTCTATCCGCCGAGCAGAATCCTTCGACGCCGCCTCCTCCCACGCCTTCCGGCAGCAATCCCCACGGCGTCCTCTTCATTGCCTTGAAATTGATAGCTGTCTGTATTGGGGCCCCCTATGATTGAAGGCGGGCCTATTATATTCTGGTGAGGAAAAACATCGCAATTTGGCTATACAAGGAAATCGCATTTTGGCTCTATTATGTGGTCCTCCATGATGTGAGATATCCCCAAACACACTTTCTGGGATCTATTCATCTATTTGTACAAGACATGCCTTCGCTTCGCTCCGGCAGAAGCGAAGACATGTTGAGAAATAATTTCATGTGCAAGATGGCTGAAATTGCCAGTGATGAAGCACTGCATTCCGAGCCTACGTCGGCAGAGCCTGTGACGTAGGTTTGACGTGGGTCGACCTCTGCCGACATGTTCCGAAGTAGCTCGGCAGACCCTGCCGACTAGGATCGGCCGAGGTCGACCGACGTCAACCCACGTCAATAGGCCATGCCGACGTAGGCTCGGAATGCAGTGAAGTTCAACGTCGAAGTTGCAAACCGGTTCAAAAAAATTTGGCTCATTCATGCGAAGGGCTACATGCAATGCAAGAAATCATATTGTAGTACAATGGAACACATCGGTTGTTATATACATATCAAAAGTGTTATCGAATTTTTGTATGGGAGGCTACGTAGGACTACGCTGTTGTAGCATCCAAAACAACATGTGTGGTACGTACCGAAAGCACATGTCTCTCCCGTCAATAAATAAAATAAAATAAAAAGAGAGAAACCTCAATCGAGATATTGGCGGTAGGGTGACCAAGCAAAAGCTCAGCAATTGTACAGCTGATAGAAATACATCAGTATCGAATTCGAAAACCTACACGCCAAAGAGCTACGCAAAACGCGTTTTTGGCGCATCTGTTGAATCGCCGGAAGCTAGACAGGCGTCGGGCCGAAGGGGTTATCCAGTATATGGGAGATGCACCTCAAGGCTCATGGAGTGCACAAACGTCAGCAGTGTTGAATGAAATAAGATTGATGAGGGGCTCACCACTACATAATGCTTCGCTCACGGGACATCGGAAGCTTTGAAGCTGAATAAGAATTCGTGGATGTGATACGTGCCGATCACGGAGTTAACAGTACCTCAGTGGGGCGGCGGACGTAACGGGTAGCTTCACCGGTGCCCGAAAATTGTATGCGAACGTTCGAACTGCCCTAGCTCAGAAGAATTATGAGCAGTCGGTCAGAGGGAGGATGAATGAGCGAGACCTTACCAAACACACATCAGGCAGTTAGTGCGAGTGCGAGGGAATAGAAAGTTATTTTTGTGTGGCCTTACACGCAGTCAGCGCGCGTGTACCCGGAAGTGGTGGTGCGGGGAATGCTTCATCTGAAAAACATGTACCCTGGCCATTAAAAAGGTAAGAAATAATTCCAGGAGCGAGTGACTCACCGGAACCAAAACGATTCGAGAAGCAATAGGTGAATTCGTCGGAGCGCAGCGTAAACTCGCAAGAGAATGGAAGTGAGAAGGCTGATGGAGAAAATACGCATTGATACTTCCATTGAATATCACAGGGTACGCGACGCGGATCAGTGTGTAATTCCAGATTTTTGACGGTTGAGGAATGAGGAATGAGATGGAAAATTGAAATATTGGTCGGTCAGTTGTAAGACATTGAAGCGGTTGTTCAAAAGATGTTGATATATGGAGCCCCGCCGTCCTTCAAACGAATACCATTTCAGAGGAGTTAAGGAATATTGAAGGGCTTGACAAAGACTCATCGATTCAGCTCGAGGACTTGCAGCATTTTGATGGGTGTCGATTTGCTCCGAGGCCCTTGAAGGCTAGAGTAGGTTGCGGTGTGGCAGAATGATCGCGGAGGCGGAAGAGCGCAGCGGGATCAGAATCCGAGTCGACAGCCCTGCCTTTTCTAGTGGGTCTTGAACAAAAGAAGTGCTTTCCGCTGGGCTGCTGAGTGACAAAAAAGCCCAGTCCTGGCGAATTGCTGGTAAAGGGAGTGGAGAAGTACAGGCACAAAAGCCGGGAATACAGAGGGGAGATGACAGGCGTAGCGAAAGAAGATGATGGAAGAGTGCCTGCCTTTTGAGAGGGCGTTGAGCGGCTGATCGGCGATGTTGAAAATAAACGGTACCCCGTGTCCTTTTGAGTGGATCTTGAACGGCAATCTGTAGTTGCGGAATGGTGGTGCCGGAGGTCGGCAGAGTTTCACGCTGATCGGTGAACTCGTTTGCTGGGAAAAAGGAACCAAGTTAAGCATAGTTTGGGAACGTGGTTCGGAAAAAGGCGAACTGATGTGATGGCAAACATGTGCATACTGATTCGAGGGATCTCTTTAATATACGAGGTATTAGAAAAGTGGACAATTGACACTCAGGACACCCCATATCCCATGATTTCAAGTGAAATTGTGTTATATTATTGTTCACCATATTCAGCATGCCACAGGGTCATAGCTAATGTTCTGAGGGCTCTTACTGACTTCACTAAGCTATATGAACAGTTTTTAGCAAAAAGGCAGGCCATTATATGATGATAACTCTCAAAAGTGTCAAGTGAAACATTTTGCTTATTTCATGAATAGGGCACCAAGAGGACCATTCAGAGCGAAATAAACAATGAGAAAGGCAACATACAATGTAAATAGCTCAAATTGAGCTTTCCCTTGGGTGTTTTGGTCGAGTTTTGGCTGAATGCCGAAAGCAGAGCCGAATCCGCAAGTACCTCGATCTCGCCGCCGAGGACTCTGACGATCCGGATGGGGATGACGAGGACGAAGATGAGGAGACGATGTCTGACCGAGGTGCATCTCTTTGGGGCGTTTTTTTTTACCTCGACTAATCGACTTCTCAGAGTTCCTTGCCGATGATGACACCGGAGAGAATAAAATTGTCTCTCATCCACAGCATACAGACGACGAGGAGGACGACGATGTGCATGCTCTCGCAACGCACTATGAGTTAGCGGTGCTGAAGTACGATAGGGAGGCGGCGAGAGAGGCGACTGCGTCCAGCGTGGTCGAATGGCCCGTCGAGCCGCGGCGTGGTGATGGACGTCGCTTTCTGGCCGACGCAGACGCTGTTCCCGGCACTTGGGTTCGTCCAATTACCGGAGTGCATCGTGGACAACTCGCATTCGTCCTCTCGACGACAACTCTGTACTTTGCCCCAACCACCCACCTCTCTCTCCCTCCGCCTTCCACTTCGATGACCAGACTCTACCCGCCTCCCATCCCTCCCCCGCTTCCAACGTTAACCTCGAACAATCTCAAGAAGCACAATACACTCCAGGAATGGACCGAGGTCGACACCGGCATCGCAATGAAGCAAAAGATGTTCCCCACATGTACACCTACCGCCGACGAGCTCGCCCCTTTCGCGGACAGCCCGCATCCAGATTTGGATGGGCAGCGCCTGCCCCAGCTCTTGCCGAAGGTGATCGCGTAGTCGTTGTGAGCGGCATGCACAAAGGGGAAACCGGCGTCATAATTGTCTTGCGCGAGATCATGGGGCCAGATGGGCTAAGGTCGCGCCTTCGTACGACGGCACCGCCAGCTTCGAGAAAGACGCGAGAGGGATTTACCTGAAGGTCCAGCACCTCATGCGCCATGGGCTCGATGCTCCTGTTGAGCTTCGGATTCACGACCGTGTGCGCGTGGTGGATGGGTCATTGTACTTGGGGGTCTGTGGGCGTGTGTTAGACATTGCCGCCGGGGTGGTGACGATTTTGGTCAACGCCGATGTCAACGTTGTCGGCCCCAGCAAAATGTCGGCAAATCGACAAAAGTGTCAAATCCAGGTCGCTTGTGTGACACGATATATCAAGTTGGGCGATCTCGTTCGAGTATTGAGGGGCGAGCACAAGGGTCAAGTCGGATTCGTTGTTGCTTTGCGCACCGGTGGTTCGATCGTGATTTTTGACATGAGTACCGTCTCTGCGTTCACATAATCCCCAGATGGACCTATCTTACATTAGCCCCAAGCACATCGGCCAGACGGGTTTAACCCGACGATGGAGCTTACCACTTCACCTGGGGTAAGATTGCCGAATTGTCTGTCGCACGATGCCTGATTTAGAATAATGCAGTTCATAGTCCGTCCCGCCGACGTCGACTTCGAACATGATGTGTCCGGTATGACCATTGAAACGAAGGCTCGACTTCGTATACACCCGCGAGCATAATTGCCCATGTCCAATCGTCGTCCAAGCCGTCCAAGCTGGGTGAGTGCTGCAAAAAGAGAAGGATAGGATGCATTTGGTGCAAGATATGTTCCGCAGCTTGGGACCCAACGCTCCCGCCAACAACAAGAACCCATTCGAAATGTATAACGACGCATTGCAGCCGTGGATGGGTGTAGATACTCGGGAGAGTGCGGAGAGTGTGCTTGAGCGTAGATACATGCGCCGAGGTCAGACGTACGAGGGGATCACCGTCCAGGTTGGGGGGAAACACAACCTCAAGGGTTTCCGCGGTATGGTCGTCGGACATCACGAGAGCCCTGAGCGAGTCAAGAAACTCGCACAACAGCGGAGCACAGGAACCGACGATTGGGACAACCAAGATGGTGTCGTGATCACCATCCGGCATGAGCTCTCCAATCACACGGTCAGCGTCCCCATTCAATTTGTTTATTACGAATAGTACTGTAGAGTTTCGATCAATTCGAATGGGGGTGTGACCTGTGACCGCGACTTTCGAACCTGAGTTTTCGAAAATGGGTTGAGAGAAGTGTGACACATTAAAAAATTTCGAAAATCCACCTGAAGTCGGCAGGTTTGTTTCTCAATCCATGCTACTTGGTCAATGCAGGGCACTCTGCTAAGAGAATGAGCCAAAAAGAGATCCAATGAAATATAGAAAAATACCCTTTTTGGTCCATTCCGTCGACCCCAGCGCAATTATTAACCCTCCCAACAGCCTGAAGATTCCAGATGAGCCAGAAAATGCCCCAATTACCCCTCCAATGACCGAAACGTGCCACACGCGCGAAAATTAGATTTTTGGGCTGTTTTTGCGAATTTTGTGACTTTTCCGACACATTCGAAAATACCTTCGGTGACCCGTGACAGGTTCGAATATTTTCTGAAATTTTTGGCCCTGTGACGCGTGACATCCGAATTGAATGAAACTCTACAGTACATGGAATTATTTCATCGCTTTTGCTTGTGCTTTAATCTGTTTGCAGTACATCATACCCTTTGGTCAAGGCGCATTGGCTTCCCCGCGATGTGATAATGGGTCGGGTGGAGCCTAGGAGAAAACCCGGCGACATACATCAGCGAGGCTCTTTCCCCGTTGAAAGCCCAAACAGCGAGCGAGCATGCCACCTCCTCCACCCTCTGCAGACTCGGCTGCAGACTTGGCCTGGGGTGTGCCAGCAAATCTGCCAGAACTAGACGGTAAGCGTGGTTTTATTCCGTTCTTTTCTTTCACTGCTCATCGTCTTCCAGGCGAAAGCACCAGTGACTGGATGAACATTCCCGGTCTGGTCATGAAACGTGTTGACGTCAAGATTGTTGGCGTCAAGAACCTGCTGCGGCCGTCCGCGAATATGTCCGGGCTGGAAGGGAAGATGGGGTATTTGCTGCAAGGGGCGCCGATAACTGCAGCTGACGCGAAGGTCATGGTGTATGGAGCGGGCAAAAACGGCACGAAACACCAGATCAACCGAACCTGCATCAAGCCCCGGAGGGAGAATGACGCTGGCCGGAAACTGATAGAGGTCGTCGAACACGTTGTCATCATCGGGCCCAACCAAGATGGGAGCATGGAGCACAAAGGCGAATATGGTCAGACTCAGCCGCACTTGGCGCACTTGGGCCCGGCTAATGTAGTTGGTGTCGTATTGGCGGTCACCCGTCGACCAGCGTTCTTCCCCATTTCCAGCTTGTGTTGGGCAAAGAATATTACACTGCCGTCGCCCCATGGGAACACCCTCGCCACAAACTTCGATTAAATTACACTATCTGCCTTGTATTGTTTATACTTGTATTAATCCAGCGAAATGAATTTCATCGTATATTGCCCCGGTTGGACACGCTATGGGAGCCTCAAACGCGTGAATAAACGCGTTGGAATGCGTCCAAGTGCCTCGCGTCCAAGCGCCTCCTAATTGACTCGGCGCCTGTATCTCTTAAGTCCGAATTGAGGTTTTTTTTTTGGAAATACTACTATGTGACAGGCCTTGCAAAGAAAGGAATTTGTTTTTCGAGGACAGGTGTTAACCGCAACGCGCCCTCACGTGCAACGTGTCGCAGCACGTGGTCGTATAGACCGGTCCACCCATTCCGAAACCCGACACGCCAAGCTTGTGCCTTGTTTGGCACGGGCACCTATTTGCTCTTGCTCCCGACCATCACCATCTATATGTAGTAATAGTAGAATATAATTTGTACAATAGCCATATAGCTACAACGAATCCAATGAGTCTAAGTTACAAAGTAAGTCGTAGTAAAAGCGCGAAACGTGCACTCAAAGTCGGTGTATCCGACCCTGGAGTGTATGGCTTTGGGCGTGCGCGACGTGCAGTTCGTCAGACTACGTAGAAAATCTACTTACATTCTTTTACTTTACCTTCTGGACGCATCGGCGGCTAGAATACCTGGTTGGGGTTTTTTTTGCAATGTGAGCCGAAAGTGGACAAAGGAACTTCAAAGCGCGAAAAGTGGCATTGTTGTGAGTCGCAGCACGGCTCGTATCTACGAACTAATTCCTAGGACAGACCTCAACACCCCCCAGCATGGGACTCCTCCCCCGCACCACTAAGGCGAAAAAGGCCAAACTTGCGGATGCTCGACATTGCGTCCCGCCCTGGTGCCCTCAACGTCGCTTCCACACCCCCTGCAGCGCAAAAAAAAAACCAGCCCCTCGTGTTCGGCCCACACAACCGCACGCTAGTGCAGACAATGCTGCCACCTCTGTACATCCCGGAGGATGACGCTGAAGAAGGTGTCCGATTTTCCCGATATCATTGACACGGTTTTCACCGACGCTGGAGATCGCGACGCTGATGCGGATGAAGACGACCGGCCCTCCCCACGGAAGCGGCAAAGGGCTGTGCGCTCGCCTGAGAAGCGTCACCGCGTGGCACGTGCGTCGCAGACGGAGGTCTGGATGGAGAAGACTATCCCCGACCTGGTTCCCGTCTTCATGGACCTCTTCCAGAAGACGAGATCCTGGCGGGAGATGGACGCGCTAAGCGCACCGAACGCCCGGCACGCGTGCTCATGCGGCAGGCCCGGCGTGCTGCTCAAAGTAGCGGTCTTGACGTTCACAAGTGGGTCGTCTCGGTGTCTGCGGACAAATTTTGAAACTAACGCAATGTACAGACATTTACAACCTCGAGATTTCCCCTTGCAACTGTTGGACTGCGCCCCTGCAGCTGCTAGAGCGCGGGTTATTCCCATCTGCGCCCCTTTGGCCTGGCCTGGCCGTCGACGTCTGCCTCTTGGAGTTCACCATGAAATTGTTCGTCCGCATCGTGCCAAGCAAGAGCGCCATGGTAGGCGCTTTGGAGGAGCATCTCCGCGACCTGGGCTTCAAACTCCCTAGCGACGTACGTCCACTTTGCTGTCGAATCACTGGCCTAGCTAATTTGACTGTAGGATGGTATGCGTCGCCAATTCTCCGCCTCTCTTGAGTGGTATACACATCTGCGTCATCGAGTGGATGCGCACATCGACGAGGTCATCGAAACGACCCGGAAGCACACAACCTCCTCGCCCAGCGACGCCTTCCCGCCCTCCACGCCGGGCGGGACTACCGATTCTCCTCCCCAGACGCCACCGCAGAGCCCGCACCCCCAATCGGCCCCGTTCCTTAATTGCGGACGCGTGCGCGGTGTACGTGCGGTGCCACAATCTTCACCCACTCCCGCGACGCCACGGGGCCAGAAGAGGAGCCGTGCGGACTCTGCCGACGAGGATCGAAATCCTTTTCCAGACCCGGAACCACGGGAGCGGCCGAGCGAGTATCTATGCGCTCGCTGCCCCGCATGCTTCAGCGGGGATTTTAAGAAAAGGGGCTTGTGAGTTCTGCCAAGTTGTCTTGATTCCGCACCAGCTAACACTCTCACCTAGAACCGACATCAAGGTCTGCCTCGATGCCTGCTTCACTCACCGAAAGAAGGCGAGCGTACCCGACCCACCCAAAACCTATCCGCACACCCACTTCGTCCCGGAGGAGCAAAGCGAGCAGATGGAGAACTACGTCGACGCCGTGCGGGATACCGACAAGCCCAAGCCGAAGAAGGCACGAGTCGACGAAGTCGAGGACGAAGAAGACGATGGCTACGAGCACCCCGATCTACTTCTTCCCAGGAGCGTGCTCAACTCCTGCGAAGCGTCCTTCACAGCAGCGGACGAGAAGCAGGCCAAGACAAGCACAAAGGGATACAACGACACCGCCTTAATGGTGCTACTGTGCTGCCACGACTGCGTGCTGTGGATCGTCAACATGCATTCCGCCGGTGAGAAGCAATTCCCGGCGCTGCTGTTGATCGAGACACTGTACCGGCACCTCCCGCTATGGGTTATCGTCGGGCTGCTGTTGTCAGGGGAACCCCCGTTTCCAACCCCCGATCCTCCGATCGATCCTCCGATCCGACCCCCGGATCCTCCGATCCGACCCCCGGTCAGACCTCCGCTATCCTCCGACGTTCCCCCCGCCGAGCCAAACCCCATCTGGACGGATCCCCGCACTCCGCATGGCACTCCGCATGTGATCGTGCCCGGGATCACTGCCGTTCACTACGCCATCAACAAACCATGCGCAACCCGTAGTTAGCCCTAGCTGGTATATAGGCACGCACCTGGCCGGGGAATCCTTAGACTTTCTCCTCTTCGGATCCCCCCTGCCAGGTGCGCTTCTTCCTGTAGTAGTGTACTTCAATTGACTTCGGATCCCCCCTGCCAGGACTCTTGAGATATTTCGGGCCGCCAGGGTTGCCCTTACAGCAGGAGAAAGTCTCTAAGGGATTAACCGGTCAAGATTGCGAAGTTCGGCTTGGATAGCGACGATTCGGAAGACGATCTTCCGCAACCTCCGGATCCTCCGCAACCTCCGAATTCGAATCTTGCCCCCTCCTCCCCGTCCTCCGAAGCCGACATGGCCGATCCTACTTCCGCGACTTCCGCCGACATGGACCGCCTGTCCCGCATCGAAGAGACCGTCGCGCGCCTCGCAGCGCTAATTGAAAACACCGCACAATCTTCCTTTCCTGCCCCGGCCCCTTCCGATCCGGATCCGGTCGGAGGTCCAGGTCTTTTCGCAAACCTCAGCCCAGCCTCAAAATCGGTCCTCCGACCGAACCCTCCGTTTGTCTTCGACGGCGATCGCACGCAAGGTCGGGCCTTCCTACACGCTGTCAAGACTTACGTCCGGCTCATCCCGGAGGCCTTCCTCGAGAACGGGGAAACCTCCGAGGAGAAGGCCGTGAGATTCGCTATGTCCTTTATGGCGAAGGACTCGGCGCAGCGCTGGGCAGAGCGCATGGCCGGGAAACATCCGTTCCCACTCTCCACCTGGGATGCATTTGTCCGGGAATTCCGTCTCCGCTTCATCGAGGAGAACGAGCAGGACCATGCTCTCGCCAAGCTCGAGTCCCGGGGGTACTACATGGGTGCCCGGGACGTCTTCCGCTACACCGACGACTTCGAGGACCTCGTCGAGCTCGCCGGTTTCGAGGACCAGCTGGTGAAGGTCACCAAATACCGGACCGGCCTCACCCCCGCCATCAACCACGCGATCACCACGTCGAGCGATCCTCCGAGCCTCACGGATTATCCGGGCTGGCGCTCCCGTGCCTACCGCCAATACGAGGCACTGATCCGCGCACGAGCCGCCGGAGGATCATCGCAACCTCCGACGGGGGCTGTTCCCCGCCCCCGCCCGACCACGGTCGCCCCCGTCTCGGCAGTCGCTCAACCTCCGAGGTCGGCGGCTCCTCCGTTCCCACCTCCGGTCCCGATGGAGGTTGATCGGACCCGTGCCCGCGTGGTCCCACGCCGCACCTGCTTCCGCTGTGGCGATCCGGGACACCTTGCCCGAGACTGCACCACCCCGGTGGACATCCGCTCGGTGGACGTCCTCGATGAGGTGATCCGGCAGCTCAGCGGAGAATTGTTGGAAGAGCTTGCCGCCCGACTCGTAACCTCCGAGCCGGCGATGGCAAACCCCGAAGTGGAAGTGCCGGAGGATTTTGTCCCCCGCGACGAGTGAGCGGTGCGCCCTCGTTCGCGTCCTCCAATCGTTTTGCCTGTTTGTATCACGAGTCCGATAATAAAGTTGATTCAACAGTTGAAACGAGAGACGCACCCCCTGCTTCGAAAGGATTTCCGGAACCTCCGGAACTTCCGAAACCTCCGACGATCCCCCGAGTCCGCCGACCCGGCTGGGAACGTAGGCTTCCGAAACGCTACACGGTGGCGGCCACTCCTGGCTCTAACTCCCTCCATCTCCCGGTGGAGATTGAGTCGGTCGATAACGCTGTCAAACTCTCGCTCAAGGGTTTGGTCGACTGCGGCGCCACCTCGGAGTTTATCGACAAGGAGTATGCCATCTCCACCCAAATTCCGCTTCGTAAACTCTCGCAACCCATTCCCGTTTTCAATGTGGACGGGTCTCCGAACGAAGCTGGAGCGATCTCGGAAGTTGCGGATGTAGTCCTCCGGTACAAGGGGCATTCCGAACGAGTCCAGTTCGCAGTCACGCGCCTTGGTAAGCAGAAGCTCATCCTTGGGTATTCGTGGCTTCGGAAACATAACCCGGAGATTGACTGGGAGACGCGGGATGTCAAAATGACCCGCTGCCCCGCCTCCTGCGCTACCTGCCGCGACGAAGTCCGAAAGGAACGCCGCGAGGCCAAGGTCGTAGCTCAGATCCTCCGCTCCGTCCGCGCCGGCCCCTTCCCATCCATCTGCGTCGTCGACGCGGATGACCGAGAAGATGAGGACGACGACGACGACGATCCGGATCTTCCGGAGTTAACCCCCGACTCGGAGGATGACTCGGAGGATGAGGACGACCCGATCGAAGATGGCGACCGCATCTTCTATACGCGGTTCGGACCTTCGGAGGATATCCGGGCGACCTCCACCGTTTCCCAGAGGCTTGCGGAGGCTCACGCTAAAAACTCCGGACCTCCTCCGACGGAAGTTCCCGACTGGATTCGGGAGTTCGAGGATGTCTTCAATCGGGAATCCTTCGACTCTCTTCCGGAGCGTCGGACGTGGGACCATGCCATCGAACTCGTTCCCGATTCGAAGCCGGCAAACTGCAAGGTCTACCCGATCTCCCCCCTTGAACAGAAGGAGCTCGATGCCTTCATAGAGGAAGGGTTAGCCACCGGCCGAATCCGTCCGTCCAAGTCGCCCATGGCCTCGCCGGTCTTCTTTGTGAAGAAGAAGGACGGCGCTCTCCGGTTCGTCCAGGACTACCGGGCGTTGAATGCCATGACCGTGAAAAACCGGTACCCGCTCCCTTTGATCAATGACCTCATTAACCGGTTGAAAGGAGCTCGGTACTTCACGAAACTTGACGTCCGGTGGGGGTTTAACAACGTCCGGATCCGCGAGGGTGATGAATGGAAGGCGGCCTTCCGGACTAACCGGGGATTGTTCGAACCCCTGGTGATGTACTTTGGCCTGACCAACTCCCCGGCGACCTTCCAGACCATGATGAACGACATCTTCCGAGACCTCATCTTGTCCGGAGATGTCATGGTCTACCTCGACGACATCCTTGTCGCCCACTCGGACCTCGCGCGCCACCGGAAGATCGTCTCGGAGGTTCTTCGGAGGTTGCGTGCGCACAAACTCTACCTCCGACCGGAAAAGTGCGAGTTCGAGAAGGCCTCGATCGAGTATCTCGGCGTGATCATCTCCCACAACCACGTCGAGATGGACCCCGTCAAGGTTGCGGGAGTTGCCGCCTGGCCGACCCCAGCGAACAAGAAGGACGTGCAGCAGTTCCTCGGCTTCACGAACTTCTACCGGAGGTTTGTTCGGGGGTTCTCGGATATTGCCCGGCCCCTCTTCGATCTCACAAAAAAGGGCATGCGGTGGTCCTGGGGAAGCCCGGAGGATGCGGCCTTCCAAGCTCTCAAGGACGCCGTAACCTCCGACCCGGTTCTTATCCTTCCGGACCCGTCCAAGCCGTACCGGCTTGAAGCAGACAGCTCCGACTTTGCCACCGGGGCTGTCCTGTCTCAGCCCGATGCCGACAGTAAGTGGCATCCGGTCGCGTTCTTCTCCAAGAGCTTGAACGAGGTCCAACGTAACTACGAAATCCACGACAAGGAGATGCTCGCGATCATCCGAGCCCTAGAGGAGTGGCGACACTTCCTCGAAGGCACGGAGCATCCGGTAGAGATCTGGACCGACCACAAGAACTTGGAGTACTTCCGTGAAGCGCGAACCCTCAACCGCCGGCAGGCTCGGTGGTCCCTCTACCTGTCCCGGTTCGACTTCGCCCTTCACCACAAACCCGGAAGTTCCATGGGTCGCCCGGACGCCCTCTCCCGTCGTCCGGATCACGGAGGTTCGGAGGATAATCGCGACGTCACCCTTCTCCGTCCCGAACTCTTCCATGTCCGTGCAATGGAAGGTCTCGTCGTCGCCGGCCCGGAGGTTCCGATCCTCCGAGACATCCGGAACGCGCTCTCTGGAGAGGCCGACCTCGAAGACCCCGTTGCCCGCGCCGCACGGGAGGTCCTCAAGGTCCGCGGCACCCGGTCCACCCGATCCTCCGAGTGGCATGTCGAGGGCGGGCTGCTCTACTTCCGAGGGAAGATAGTGGTCCCCCGAGATACTGACCTCCGGCGTCGGATAATGGAGCAGCACCATGATACGCGGATTGCCGGGCACGCTGGCCGTTTCAAGACGTTGGAGCTTGTCTCCCGGAACTACTGGTGGCCCCAGATGTCCCGACACGTCGGCCGTTACGTCGCCACCTGCGACCTGTGTTGCCGTACCAAGGCCCTCCGGAAACTTCCGATCGGAGAACTTCATCCGACGGAGGTTCCCCCCGAGCGCTGGCATACGGTCTCCGTCGACTTCATCGTCGAACTTCCGGAGGCCCACGGGTATAATGCGATCATGGTCGCGGCGGATGTTCTCGGTAAGCGGGCGCACTTCATGGAATGCCACACGCAGATCGATGCCGTGGGCTCCGCGCGCCTTTACTACCGGAACGTCTGGAGACACCACGGAACTCCCGTCCGCTACATCTCCGACCGAGGTCCGCAGTTCGTCGCGGAGTTCACTCGGGAGTTGTTCCGTCTCATCGGGATTCAACCGGCGACCTCCACCGCTTACCACCCGCAGACCGACGGGCAGACCGAGCGCATTAACCAGGAACTCGACCAATTCATCCGGCTTTTCACAAACTACAAGCAGGACGATTGGGACGAGCTCCTGCCAGCCGCGGAGTTTGCGTACAACAACCACATCCACTCGTCGACACAGCAGGTTCCGTTCATGACGGACACCGGTCGGCTCCCTCGGATGGGGTTCGAGCCGAACGGTCCACGCTCGCGACTGGAGGACGTGAACGACTTCCGAGATCGGATTGCCTCGGGGGTTTCGGAGGCCCAAGCCGCACTTGTCAAGGCCAAAGACGAGTACAAGCGGTACTACGACCGCCGACGAACCCCCGCACCGGAGATTAAGGTCGGAGATCGCGTGTGGCTTGACGCGTCAGATATCCATACCACACGCCCATCCCCGGGGCTTTCACATCGCCGGCTCGGACCCTTCCGTGTCTCGGGGGTTATCGGACGTGGCGCGTTCAAACTGGACCTTCCCCCACGCCTCTCCCGATTACATCCGGTGTTTCCCGTGGTGAAATTGGAGTTGGCGGAGGTTGACCCCTTCGGAGGTCGTCCGGGGTACGAGGAACCCCCGCCCGTACTTGCTGACGGAGCGGACAGCGAGTGGGAAGTGGAGGAAGTCCTGGACGCGAAAATGCGCTACCGAAGCCTCTGGTACTTTGTCCGGTTCAAAGGATATGACAACTCGCATGATCAATGGGTAAAACATTCGGACGTCTTCGCCCCTGATGCTATCGCGGAATTCTACCGCAAATACCCTGGGAAGCCCCGAGCCATCGCCGCTGCCACTTTCGACGCCCTTCCCTTCCAGGACCCCGCCACATCCTCCGCCCACATCCGAGCTGTGCGTCGAGGCGCCGCATTCCAAGGGGGGGGTGATGTCAGGGGAACCCCCGTTTCCAACCCCCGATCCTCCGATCGATCCTCCGATCCGACCCCCGGATCCTCCGATCCGACCCCCGGTCAGACCTCCGCTATCCTCCGACGTTCCCCCCGCCGAGCCAAACCCCATCTGGACGGATCCCCGCACTCCGCATGGCACTCCGCATGTGATCGTGCCCGGGATCACTGCCGTTCACTACGCCATCAACAAACCATGCGCAACCCGTAGTTAGCCCTAGCTGGTATATAGGCACGCACCTGGCCGGGGAATCCTTAGACTTTCTCCTCTTCGGATCCCCCCTGCCAGGTGCGCTTCTTCCTGTAGTAGTGTACTTCAATTGACTTCGGATCCCCCCTGCCAGGACTCTTGAGATATTTCGGGCCGCCAGGGTTGCCCTTACAGCTGTACGATATTGCGTGCCAGCTGGAACGGTCCGCGCGCAAGTGGGGCTTTCTGGACCGATATCTGGATTGCTTGATCTTCGCCGTGGCCGTCTTCCATGTGTTTGGGCATGACTGGCCATGCCAGCTGCTTTACCACCCGCGCAAGCCTCAAGGCTTCGGGTTCACAAACGGGGAAGGTTGCGAGCGGTTCTGGCATTCGATCAGCCACCTCATCGCCCATCTGCGGATCTCGAGCGTAAGTCTTTTAGTCGACCTGCGGCGATCGGTTAATGACTTGTTATCTAGTATCACCATCGCTTGTACACCCTCGATACCCAAGTCAAGCACTGCGACGAAGGGAATCTGTTCCGACTTGGGGAGTGGAACAAACGGCGGGCCTTGCATAGCGTAGAGAAATGGGTGGCGGCGAAGGAGGTCATCGAGGAATGCGGGGTAGCGTTGGAGGTGCTCAAGGAGGAGTGGGAGAAGCAGGTCGCGGCTCAGACCAAGCCCTTACCGCGTACGTTGCCAGAGAGTGGGCTTTGAATGAGCTGTACTGACGAGGTATACGCAGGTCGCTCCAAAAACATGGCCAAGAAGGCGATCGAGGTCGTGATGTCCCTTCGCAACGCCGTGGGCATCCGGAAGGCGCAGCTAACAGAGTGCCGCGCCGCTGCTCTGGACACTATTGAAGCCGGAGATAGTGTTCTCATCCAGGAGACGAAGGAAGAGCAGAAGAAGGCAGAGACGGAGCTAGCGAAGGTTGAGAGGCAGCTCAACAGGAAGGAGCGCGCTCTATGGGTGAAGGAGAAGGCGCAGCTGGCAGACCTCAAGGCGACTCGGTATTTGGAGCTACGGATGCGATGCCGGGCCTTGAAGCGCCGCTTGCGCGAACGATTGCGAGCACGGAAGTTTGAGTTAGATAGGGTGGAGCATTCAGCGCGTCGTCAACTAGCCAGTGGTACGTGTTTTTGCCACCTTTTCTGCCAACTCGACTTATTGGGTTTGACAGAGAAGAAACTGGGATCGCATACACAGTCGGCAATTAAGAAGCGCGAACCCAGCATCTCGAAGCTGTATAAAGACTACAACAAGGCGTGCGCTGAAATTGCCAAGTTGATCAAGAGGAAGGCGGCCCCGCAGTCAGCGATCGCGCCAGAGCCAATCGACGAAAAAAAAGTGTGACAGTTGGATGTAGACGACGCTATTTGGCAGGATGTCGGGCTGGACGATGACGACGGCGAGGGGGACGCCCCCATTTGGCTGAGCGACGACAACGTGAGGAAGGGGATCCCAGCGATGCTAGATCTGCAACGGGCCGACGAAGAAGATCTGGAGCTTGCGAAGGAGTGGAGAGCGATGCAGATGTGGTTTGCGGAGGAATGGCAAGTCGTGAACGTGGCGATGGAGCGTGCGGGTAAGCGTTTTTAAATCGAGTTCTACACACACACACTGACAACCGACTTAGACACGGAAGGGCTTCATTACAGCCTGCACCTGCGCCGGGAACGCTTGTTGCGTCTGTGCGCGACGTGGCGCAGTCGATAGCTGACGATCCTACGGCACCGCCGTGGGGGCCGACGCAGCTGACCTTGCGGAGGTGCGTTTGGAACAGCAGACGGCTGGGCGCGGGGAGGACCGCTACGGCGATGGGCTGGACGGGGCAGAGAACGGGTAAGAATGGGATAGCGATGCGAACGAAGAGGAGATCGATGTGTTGGATGCCCTGGACACGGCGGACGTTTACCGCGGCATTTACGAGGACTCAGATGAAGACTTTTCCGATTAGATAGACTTTCTTCTGTATTGTTAGCGAATATCTTAACCCAGTGAACAGGGATATAGTCTTGTATTTTTGTGAATGTACTTGATCGTTTGCCACCTATTTCTTACTGACTAATCTCTCATTGTCCTAGGCAGTGGCTACCGAAGAGCCAGAAACGGCAAAGCCTAAACGTGGTAGGTGGACCAATTTTACAGCGCGAATACTCCTGCTGATACTCCATTGTTTTAGGAGTTTGCCACCAAGGCCGAAAAGGGAATCGACGGGCAGATAAAAGGCAGCCTTGGGGTGGCATCGTCTGTGTTACTCCCACCCCCCGCCATCCGATGCCTGCTACTCGTCGCCCCCGACTGACGCCAAAGCCAAAGGCGGGCTCCTACGCTTTACCGCGCATCACCGACCCGTACGCACCACGAGACGAAGATGATCCTCCCCCGGAAACGACTCTAGAGAAACGGCAAGAAGAGAAGGAGCGCGCGGCTGCAAACCGCAAAGTCTCCCATCTTGAGAAGAGGCACTGTACGTTGCAGTCTCGAAAGCCCGTGCTTCGGCTAATGCCAGTCTGCAGAGGAGGCCAAGGCCCGGAATGCATCCCTGCCAACTGGCGCGCGGCAGGAGGCCAATTGGGCGACTGATGTGGCGCCCTGGTGTGCATGTGCGTATGCTCCACGTTCTCTTTTCCTATTGTCGTCCAGGCTGACTGACAATTTGCAGTGAAAGCCTATGAAGTACGCTATGGCAAGTTCGTGCCCGACGCCGAGAACAAAGCGTGGTTTGCCCGCAAGAACCCGCGCATCGAGGAGCTCTACAAGCTACGCGTGGCTGCTAGTGAGTTTATTGTGCTTCCTTGGTGGGCATCCATTGACATTGGGTCTATAGAGGATATCGACCACCATGATCACGTCCTCATGGTGATCTATCTTCAACGTGGTACATTTACTTATTGTCTCGGAGATTTGGACCGCAGCGCTGACAATACCCGTGGCAGCAAGTGCCTTCGAAGACGACTTCGGCCACAGCTTCTCCGGGCACAACGGCCTCGATGAGCACTTCAAACAAATGATGCACTACACCTGGTATGCATCCTGGCTTCGCACGTCTCACAAGAACGACCTCGCCGCGATGGCTCTCGAGGCGGCTTGTCCGCTCCACTTCGGTGTTTGGAACCCATACCCGGAAGGTCACAAACTCCGGGTGGACTTCGATGCTAAGCGTGCGTGTTCGTGCTATAGCTTTACTGTGCGGTCCCCTAACCTCAGTATGATTTCCAGTGCGCACCTACGCGTCTGCTTTACTCGAAGCACCGGACTTCGCGGCGTTGCCGAAGACAGCGGTGGATACCTTCCAATTCAAGGCGCGCAATGTGTATCGGCTGCACTCTGATGTGGAAATGGTGCTACGCGGATATTACCAAAGTATGTGCTTAAATTCCTGCGACATATGTTGTTCTGACTGTGGCTTTAGATAAATACATGGAAGATGAACTCCAGACTCTCACCCTTCACCACTGGGAGGTCTGGGCCGATCAGGTGGGGGAGAAGCGGGCGAATGTGCACTCTCCTTTCGTACCCCGCCCTGCTTTATGGCCGTCGTCGATGGAAAAAGATTGATTTTTACGTTTTGTACTTACAATGTGCTCTCTTTTTGTGTTCTAATTGTTTGTATGTTTAACGCCAATGACTTGTATATTGCTATGTATTTTTGGGACTGCCGAGCCTTGTTTTTCTTTTTGTAGTTGAGTGAGGAAGTCGGTGACGTGTTGTTATTCCACTTACGGCGGTCCTGCATGGGCTCTGTGGGCTCTGTAGCACAATGGTTAAGTGTATCGGACATTGTAATCTCGCTTAAAGTTTACCTCCACCAATTAGCCGTGGGTTTGAGTCCCAGCGGAGCTTTTGTTTTTATTTAACTTTGAGAGTTTAAATGTCTCTGAAGTTCCCCGTTCTTGGCTTTTGGTCGGGGAATACTAGCTCAATTTTGCAATAGAAACAACAGGTGCAAAACAAGATAGAAATTACAAGACTCCAAAAAGAAAATTACAATACTGGGACACTGGCGGTAGTGGTCCAAAAAGGAAGTGCCTGATAAGATAAGAAATTCCCAAATCAGGTTGCTAGGAGGAGTGGTGCCCAAATTGGGAAGTAGGGCTTTGCTTAATATCTGTAGAGTGCCGGCCATTGGAATAGCTGTTTATTAGTGGAATGTACAACCAAGTAGAAGAAAAGAGGAAGAAAAAAAGAGACTGCCTTGTAAAGTAATAAATTAAGTGCTTGTGGAATTGAGCATCAAGTGAACTCCCACATGCTTCCATGACCTACATATGGAAGCTCCCACCAGCCGGTGGGAGCCTCCCACCGCCTCCCTCATGAGAGAAAATCATTGCGCAAACACAAGATGGGAGGCTCCCATGTACTCCCAGATACTTTGCGACCCTATATATGGAAGCTCCCACGGGACGGTGGGAGGCTCCCACCCGAAAAGAATTCATTGACCAAACACAAGATGGGAGGCTCCCATGGCCTGACAATTGGCCCGCTGGGAGCTCCCAGGATGCTACATGGGAGCTTCCAACCGTCTCCGAAGGCTTACCGGGAGCTTCCATAAGTCAGATTGGGAGGTGGGTGGGAGCTCCCAGGCAGTAGGTTGGGAGAGTGTATAAGCTTCCGAGAAACAGGTGGGAGGCAAGTAGGAGACTAACAGAAGCTCCCAAACAACAGGATGGGAGGCATGGAGAGAGCAGGTTAGCTTAGTGATCATGAGATCTGCATGGAAGGTTAACATGGAGCTAAAGACATCAAAAAGGGATGTGAAGTAGTTTGTTTGATAGTATAGTATGGATGTGACCGTCAATAAGATGAAAGAGTCAGAAGTGCTCGCGAAGCTAGATGCTAAATGTAGCTGTAGCTGTGAATTACAGAAATACAAGCAAAAGCTTGACCCCAAAATTGCCAATCTGACTTGCCAAATGTGCCCGAACCTGTTTTTTTTTGCAGCCAATACACCTAGATATTTTTAGCCACACTATATGCAACATATACATTGTGAAAACAACTAGAACCAGTGCTACATTAATAGCCAAGTAGCAAGCTGAACGGTGCAGATCTGGCCCCACAAATGCCCATCCAACCAACCAAATGCACCCGAACCAGCTTTTTTGCGGCCAATATTGCTGAAGATTTCTAGCTGCGCAACGCGCGGCATGTATGTAGGGAGCTCAACCAGAACCAATGCTACATTAATAGCCAAGTAGCTGCCCAAACGGTGCAGAACCACCCCCAGAAATGCCAAAAGAATCCCCAGCTGGCACCGGGGTTTTGGCTGGGAGCCTGGGAGCCTGGAAGCTCCAAAAAGCCCTGGGAGCGGCAGCCACGCTCCATCCCATATAGCAGCGGTTGGGAGCTCCCAAGGTGGTAGCCTCCCGTATTCCTGAGCCTAGTTAGGGGGATTCTCTATGTGGGAGACAATCACCCTGTCTGGGTCCCTTAAATGTCTGCCTGTAGTGCAATTGCAGTGCTTGTTCTTTCGGTTGCGAAAGTGCTGGCCACCTCAAGTAATACAACATCCAAATTCTCCTGCGGCGAGCGACAACCACCATGGCTTCCTTCGTGCGCTATGCCTCTCCTATCGCGGACACAGAAAAGCCACCGCCTCCTGTTGTGCTGCTCCTTCTTCACACTGATCTCACTGTCACACGTCTTATGATTCACGAGGATTTGGAGCATCCCGTTCCGAGCGCCAGACAGACGGTGGTGTTCGCTCCAGTGGAACATACATATCCTCCTCCGCCAATCTTCACGGACAAGATCCCAGCCCCTCCTATGCTAACCCGCAAAATTATCGAAAATCATGACACGTGGGATTTTGGAGAACGTGAGACAGGCATAATCAAGGTGCGTCTTGTCTATATTACGCTCTACCTAATGAATATACGATACCAGACGACTGTTCACATACTAGTGGACCAGCTGTTAGACGCGGCCAAGTCCCTCGCCAGTCAGGATACAGAGCTCATCCAAGAGGTTTTTCAGCGGGTGAGCATCGTACTTGAGCATAGTCTGATATCGTTCAATTCTCACTGTTGTACAGGCCGCACAAATGCATCCCGACCTGCGCAAGTTTGAGGATGATTGGGTGACGCTTTGCATCATTCAAGCACGCTTGAAGGCCATCTCCTCCGCCAACAAAGTGGCCAAGGACATGCAACAGGCCAAGAACATGTTGGCGGAAATTGCTGACATTGGACGGTGCACACCCAAGCCCAAGAAGCAGTAGTTATGAATCGGGTCGATTGATTAGTTGTCAAATACACGAGATACAATGATAGCTATGTCCATTTTGTAAACACTCCATAGTCAAGTCAATACACGAGCAGTAGGATTTTTGGGGGAAAAAAACATTGCGCAAGAGTGATTCAAGTTTTGGCCTCGTCTACGATGCGGGTAAACGTCGGGTAAACGTCGCGCAATGGTCGGCCTCGATGTCGCTGTACAACAGCCAACATCGAGGACGCGCCACACTCGGGCGCACCTTGATTATTTGGAGTGACGATGGTCACGATGAGTGACTATGCGTGATCGTGATCATCATCACATCACGATCGTCAACGCCAAGTCCTTCCACACTCACCACTTTCGGGCGAACGTACAGTGCGTTGCACCGCGTTCAAACGATTGGCACCACTGCACGACGTTGTACGTCGGCAGGGGTGGGTAGGCCGCTCACGGGGCTGTGGCGCGTCGTACGGCCGCAAACCCGAGATTGAGCCCATGCTCGCGGCCTGCGTTTATCCCCATTGGCGCCGCTGTGAGTAGTTTTTTTGTTATCCGTGCCAATTGTTCGCTGATTGTTCACCAAGTAATTGTTCCCCAGGTTTAAAAGACTCTTCTAATTGCCTGGTTCCAGCAGATGAGCTCCCACTCCCACTCTTACCACTCCACGTCGCGCGGCTCGCGCACTTCCCACCAGCCACCTACATATCTCTGTGAGTATTTTATTCTGATTCTTGATATATTCGCTAATATTTTCGATAGACCACAGCTTTTGTCGCCGGTGCGACATATGCCCTACTTGTGGCTCATCCCCGTCGACGGCACGTACGGCCACCTCGGTTCCTGCACCTCCTGCGCCTGCGCATGGGTCCGCGCCCGACACCTCCGATACACCTCCCGGCAACCCGCAAGCTCCATGAATGGTACAAGACATGCCTTCGCTACGCTCCGGCACAGTTCGAGAGACCGTATACAATGTTTCATGATATGTTACATTTGTAGTGGTAGATTCTACTGGACGCAAACGGATCATTGCATGATTCCGGTGCTGGATCCTGGATAGAGCAGTGTATAGCTGTCCATGTGAAAAAACCGGTTGGGACAAATCTACCCCCAGGATATCAAACATCCATCCTTGGCAGCTGTTAAAAACATATGCGGGTGCCAATGGAAACCGGCGTCGAAGCAATGTGCACCCGGATGGAAGTGTTGCGGTGATATTAATTTGAGGAATGAGAATATCCGCATTGCGAAGTTGAGAGACACCAACAGCGATAACTCTGAGCAACCGGGCTGTTATGAGTCGAGTTCCCACCTGCATTATAACCAGTCAAACATTTTTCACCAATCCACGACCAACGAAACAATTTCGCAGAAGACGAAAGACAGTGTTTGGCTTGATCGTTAGTGAATGTCGAAGCAGTCCAGGCGGCGCATGTTTTGCAACATAATCGAGGATGCTGTCTGGCGCGATCGAGTTATTCTGGAGTGGGGATCCTCATCATGAAGAGTTTTGGAGAGACTGCAGTCATTATTCACGGATGGTTGTGGAAGTAAATGTAGTACAAAGAGTGAGTACTGGGCAATTTGGAAAGTGCGACTTTGTATATCTAGTCTACACCGTCGAATGGATCTTCCAACAGAGGCGGACACTGCGTGACAGGCAGACTGTCTGCATGTCAGGCAGTCAATATGATGGTGCTGCCTATGTAGAATTTAAACTTACATCGGAGTCCTCATCGTCGGCAAAGCAGCCAGAGTCGTTCGAGTGGTTTGTGAGGGTGACCGAGGAAGCAAAGTCACTGTACATGCTGATTTAGGATTGATGAGCGCGGAGAGAGTCATAGAGGATATATGGAGCGTATGTGGCCGGAGTCGCGCAACATGTTTTGTAACGACAGTCATTAGATGCATTATTTTTCACGGGTTGAGCAGTACAGACCAGATCAGAGCTGGTCATTGTAGTGTCGGGAATGGTGGTAGCTTACATGGGATTGAGGCTTTTGTGGGGATTGTTGAGCCCTTCATCGTCAATAATGGGCTTCTTCTTCGTCCAAAGGGAGCAGATAGAATTGTAGACGTGGGTGACGAATTGAAGAATAACTGTGGTGAGGAAGTGAGCATGTCATCATATTGCAGAAACTCCCTGCGAGCAAAAAGCATAATGTGAGATGGAGGGAAAGAGTGGGGTGTGCGGTGCAAAGCTGCGACGTGAAACATATCTAGTGTACGACGATAGACAGCTCAAAGCCGAGCCAATTCATTGCGGTCAGAGATCAGCGGATAAGCTTGCAAAGAGAATCAGAAGTTTTACCAGATATTGGTCATGAGATCCTTGATATTTTGGGTGGTTCTGGTAGCGGCAGAGTCTTAATTGGAAGGCTAGGTCGAAATCGGGTGTCCAACTTCCGAGGATGCAGGACTTGGGTGGGAAAAAGCCACAAAATAGCGGGCAGACTTTGGCGCATGGATTGCCATAATGTCGGAGATTTTCATCCAAACCAATAAACGGGAGTAGCTTTAGCGTGTCGGATTGTTGGGAGAGCACGGTCGGTACGGTAGACAGTCGAATTTGGGTGTGGGTAAATTAATGGCAACGTTCGGAGGCTAGCTCAAGCACAAACCGCAATCATGGATGGTAAGTTGTTCATCCCAGTGGCAGTTCCTGTGTCCCGGGTCGCATTGACAATCGAAATAATCTATTTACGTAGATCGGCGGTGGAGCGCACTACATTCGGCCGTGGTTACGACATGCCCAGCGTCGTCTGGACTGCAAATAATGTTGTAAGAGCACTGACGGACAAAGAAGCAGTTGATGGAATACCTCGTCGTGTAGAGGGCCCAAAAACGAGCAATATGTGTGCGCAGCCATTTCAATCGTGCCCTACCAGAGTCCAAGCATTTATACATGATGTCATTCCGGGGGGGGGCACAGATTTGGATCGTTGGGCTAGGGTCACTGATGCGTCATTCCAGCGGGAATGGCCGGAATCAAGGCGAAGGAAGCTCGAGAAAAGATTTGGGGTGAATCCGAGGCAGTGCGGGTCTAAAACGAAGTATAAGGGATGTACAGCATCAGTGGCAATTGCATGAATGGTTCGAAATGTGGGTATTGCAGGATTATACATGTTTGAAGGAGGGTGTGCAGCTTGAGTAAAATCGAAGATCTGGTTTTGCAGAATCGGACCATTACAGAGGATTTGTTGAGCAAAGAATAGATCATGCGGGCCCCGAATGTTCCCAGGTTCTGGCGGCTGTGGCGAAAAGCTACTGTCATGGTGGCCGAGCCTTCCTGCATTTGTCGCTAAAATGCACCTGGGACTTAAACTTCAAGAGACGGAGCGCCCAACCGCCTAGGCCTCAAGGGTTGGACGTCCCTGAAATGATATTGCCCAGATAGTCAGGCCAATATCCCAGAGTTTAAACGTCCACGAAGGCGGAGCGCCGACGGGCAAGGTACATGGTGTGTGAATTAGCCAGAAAGGGTAACCCTGACTCCACTGGGAAAGCCAATCAGATACTTTGACGCCGAAACCAGTGAGACGGCGAGCTAGTGGATGTCCGATGATGAGAGTCAAGAGCAGATTGAGTGACACTGATCATGTCACGATCAGATGTCACTGTATTTACATCCGAGGCTGAAGTCGACGCATTCTCTTGAAGGTAGTGAAGTTCACTCTTGTGCATATTTTGCAATGGAGACAATCGTGCGCATAGGTATTACAGGTACACGAACTACATATCATTTGAGGCGACTATCTGGGGAATCAACTTCGACATAGATTTACTGCTTTGCCTTGTTCTCGCCCTTACCCTCGACCGCCGTCTCATCCGCAACCTCTTCAACTTCATCCTCCTCTTCCGATGCGGGGCTGAGACTGGTGGCGCTGGACGCATTGTGTTTGGATTTTTTTTGGAACTATCGAGAAATGAGTAAGGCGAAGACAAAGAGTAATGATGGTGCGTACCGAGTGTCGTCTGTGGGTGCAGACAAAGAAGGACAGGGTTCAGGCGGCATGAGGCCGGAGATCGGGCTGATGAATCGTATTTAAATCAAAATTAAGCAGTTGTGGTGGAGATACTTACTGCAAAACAGGTTTGTAGCGCTGGCCGATGCAATAGTGATAGAAGCGGGAGTTGTCACTGCACCGAAAATGCTGTATTTCTTCCGCGGTGTGAGTGTCACTGCAGTCACGCTCGAACTGGTGATGGGCGTCGATTGTGTAAGTGAGTGAGGTCCCAGGCTCAAAGTAACGTGCTCAACAGCGACCTGGAGTTGGGCTGAGGCAGAAAAGTCGTTGAAAAGACCAAGAATCGGGGGGGGGAGCTTTATGCACACGGAAGGGGAACATTTGACCAGCGCTTAGTAGCCGCATACATACACCTACCTATGTCAGAAAAGAAAGAAATTTAGAGACAGAAAAACGATGTACTCAACGGCAGAACTCTTCACCGGGTCATGTAAAATTTCAGTCAAGGACAACATAAAGGTCGTGGTGTCGTCTGCGCGTGCCTGGGGATATGCCTAATTTCCCTGGGCAGAGCAGACTGGATGAGCTGATGGGAGCGGAAAAGAGAGGCATACCTCGTAAGCAGCATCGTCCAGGGATTGATGTCATGAATAGGACATCAAGCTCGATGGGTTTGCCGACCGGAACAGACGCTTTGGCGACGGTGAAAGCAACGGTAGAGTCTGCAAGTGGTGCATTGCCAGATCCTGACCAGACACGTACAGTGGCAACTGGATAAGTTGATCATCCTCAGAAGTGGTTTTGAGGGAGGCAATGTAGTGATTACGGTAAGTCGTAAAGAGGCTTGTTGCCAATGGCCAGAGCGAAAAAAACCGAATGGAAGACGACATGAGGGGAGAAGACGGCAAGACCAGTCAAAAGTGGGGAGGTTGAGTAAATATGATCCATGGAAGGCGCCTGGCGGCAAAAGCCGCGATATGGAAAATAGAAACACCTTTTCGATACGTGACGGAGTCGGATGGAACTATTCTTAATTGAAACATGAGGCCTGGAGCTGCAGTTATTACGGCCGCGAGTGAATCGGGGAGAAGACCAGGGTTGTGTTTGTCCAATCTCGGAATATGACGCACTGATGACACATGCGAATTTTCTGACAGGGAGACTTTAATTATAGGCGACCCGCTTTCAAAGAGCTCCGCCGGCGGTGTCAAGGTAGTTTGCGTTCGTGTGTTGTGGGTGGTGCAAAAGCGGATTTACTATGTGGCATGCGAAAATGATAGAACAAACATGTACAATCTGATTCAGGGGATCTCTTTAATATACGAAGTATGCTTTTCATCCATGGTGTTTATTGACTACTGATTTTGACTTTTAGAGCGCATTCTGCCCCAAGTACCTATCCAATTCCTCTTCACGCTGTTCCTCTTTGAGCACCAGCTTAACGGAGATTGGTTTTTGATCCTACCTTACGCTGTATGTCTTATTGTATTCTGTCTCTAGATAGCATCCGATTTTATGCACATGCAATATGTACAAGCGAATGCTATTGTTCCCAATTCATCCATCTCTGGGCAATTTCCCCTTTTATCACAAAGCAGCGACGGCTCAAAAACTTCGCTATAATTCACTTACCTACCGTCGTCCCCCTTACCCTCGTCTCCCCTCCTGCCAAAGCTATCTGACGTTGTACGTTGGCAGATTCAATCGCTACTTCCCTTACCTAGTCTCGTCTCCCTTCCCTGCTGAAGCTGTCTGACGTTGTATGTTGGCAGATTCAGTCAGTATGTTGCGGACATGGCAGTGTGCGGATTGTCCTCTGCATGGAGGCACCAACCACCGTATCCCTGCCTCAAAGCGGACCAACCACCGAGCAGAAATTCAGGAATTCCTCAACGCTCAGGAGGCCACTGCCGGGGACTTAGACAAACTCGCCAATGACTTGACGGGGCTGGGTGTCACCGACGATGGTCCCATCGACAACCTAGCCAATGTCTTCGCGGGGCTGGTCGTCACTGACGATGGTCCAGACGTCAGAGGACAGCAGCACTCCAAGCTTTTTAGCTCCCGCGACGACTTTCAAGCCTCCCTCCCCGATGCCCCACTTGGCTTCCAGCCGCTTTCGCCCTCGGAGGCTATCTCGAGCATTCAATCATTCGTCAACTCCGCTCCGAAGCACGTAGCGCTGCCTACTAAAAAAGAGCGGCGCACAAGCACCCTCGCCGACATTTTGAGTCGTATTCGCACTGCACAGCAATCCCTGGATCTTGTGTATGAGTTATATGCGACGAACTCCGACCACGACCCTGTTCGTCTTTCGCTTGATGCCGCCGCCGAAACAGTTGTCGCGGCAGGCAAGCTCTTGAGAAGCCTCAAAGCTTCCAAAAACGACAAGGAGCTAGTAAAAATGTGGGACGAAGTCTACGCCGAAGCTTTAGCGCTCGATAAGCTCGTGGATTGTGTCGGGGCCATCGTACCGGAAGCAGATGTCGAGATGAATGAGGTGGAAGTAGAGTACAATACAGGTAAGCCACTGCTCCCCAGGCCGCTGCTGGTATGCGACTCACGTCTGTTTAGAGCATCACTTTGGGGATCCTATCGGAGCTCATGACACCGTCGCCCAAATTGTCATCTTATTCGCAATAATCTCCAACGTTGTCATTGGGTTGGCCACTAACCCATGCAACTTTCTCATCGACACGGTTACCCTGATAATCAAGCTCACCATGTCCTTGTCTTCCCCTCCCGGAACGGAGTATGATGCCAAACAGCGCGACGTTCTCTCCCAGCTTCCGACAACGTTAGAGGACGCATTGAAAACGTTCAAAATTGAGCCAAAAATCAGGATCCTCGCGACTTGCCCGTCTTGTCATTACACGCACGAACCTCGGGTGAATCGACTCACTCAGGAGCCCAGTTATCCCACCCACTGCGAAAACTTCATCTTCCGCGACAAGCATAGTCCTGCAGTGCCGTGCTTGGAGCCTCTGCTTGAACAGCGCCAGTCAAAAATGCGGCCGATTAAGCCTTTTGTATATCCCGACTTCACCGACCACCTGGCCTCCGTTCTTTCCGATCCCGAGATTGCGGCTCTGTGTAATAGTGCGTGCGATAAAGCCTGGGAAGCCGTACACACAACATTGTCGACGGGCTCACATGGACCGGTGTCACCGAAAGAAGTGAACAACGTCTTCGAGACGGAGTTCCTTCGCACCTTCGAGGGCCCGTACCCGATCAGCTCTTCATCAACAGAGGGGGTCGGATGAGACTTGCATTCCAAATCCTGTTGGACTTTTTTAACCCGCACGGCATGAGAAAACACAGTAATCACGACTCTGTTGGAATTTTGGCTGTCGTGAGCCTCAATCTCCCTGAGGATATTCGCTACAAGCCCGAGTTCATGTGGCTCAGCATCATTCTTGGTCCACAGGAACCCAACCATGACCAGATCGGCTACTACCTTCGTCCCCTTATCGACCAGCTGGAAGCCTGGAATCCGCCTCTCCCATACCGGACTTTCTGAGACTGGATGCTTCGTCGACATCGCCATCGCAATCAACGTGAATGACCTTCCGGCTACTCGGAAAATGCTCGGTCTCGCTGGCCACGGCTCCCATCACATCTGCACGGTCTGCAACTGCAAGGGTGTAGAGACAACCCATTGCACTGACCTGGATGATCCCGCTTGGGCTCGAAGGGACATTCGGGAGCTGCGACGTTGGGCGTACACTTGGAGGGATGCTAAGACACAGGCTGAGCGTGACACAATCTTCGAAGAGCATGGCATGTGTTGGTCCGAGCTCTGGCGGTTACCGTACTGGGACCCGACTCGGATGGCCGTTGTTGACCTGATGCACTGTGTTTTGGAGGGCCTGGTCCACTACCACTCTCGTAGAGTCCTTCGAATAGATGCTGAGGTCGCCAAAAAGAAGGAGATAGCCGGTATCGCGTTTGACCAGGACTGGGTCGACTACGATCCGCACAAGTGTCCTTCCGACTATCGCTGAAGAATCCGGAGAAGGACCTAGCTCACATCTGCCGGATCCAAGCTAAACTTGTCCAGTCTCTTCTCGAAGACGACGACGACGACAGCGAAGACGTGGAAATGCCCGATGTACCTGAAGGCAATTCCATCCCTGCGATCAGCGAGGCAACTATGTGGCGCGCACTGCACTGTAACAACCTTTCTGCTCTTCGTTTCGTCGCATATTCCCTTGATCTTTCCATGGACGGCGCAACAACAAAGGCGCACTTCTGTGACAGACTTATGGCCTGGGTGAGTACCTCTTTCTCCTCGGGACGCTCGTGCTGACATGTGCTCCAGCGCCAAACCAAACCTCGCAGCAGCAACGGCAAGGACTTCGTTCCGAAAGCAATCAATCTGAGTCAAATCAAGTTCATCCAACATGTGATTGCGCAAACCGTCACACCTTCCTGGATCAATAGTGTACCTCGCAACTACGGGGAGAGCAACGCGGGCAGTATCAAAGCGGACGAGTGGCGAACTCTTGCCACCCTATATCTACCAATTGCGCTTATCCTGCTGTGGGCGGATGGTCCCGCTGACGAGCGTTCAGCACGCCTCCTCGGGATCCTAGACCACAGCTTGGCATTATTCCAGGCTGTAATTATTGTCCTCCGCTACACTATGACGATTGACCGCGCAACCGCATATTGTAATTTTCTCAAAACATGGGTTGAAGGACTTACTATCCATCACCCTCATACCCAGACCCATGCGAAACGGCCCAATATCCATGTTGCATTCCACATCTATGACTTTCTTCTACTTTTCGCTCCTGTGATCTCGTGGTGGTGCTTCCCTTTCGAGCGGGCCATCGGCTACCTTCAAAAGATTAACACCACCGACCGCGTTGGAGGAGAACTCGAGGGCATCTTGACCAAATCCTTCCTGCGAGGTGCGACTTTGCGACGCTGGCTTCGACGCCCGGATTGTCCGGATATCATCAAGCATTTCAAAGCAATTTTTGACCGGGCTTTCGGGCAGCAGAGCGAGGTTGTGGGTACCTCTCCTCCGCTCGTCAAAGATGGGGACCGTGCACAGTACATGTTCAATGGTATCAGCTTCTCACGTGCATCGACGCACCTAGGCAACAACCTTGTTTTATATTATCCTTCAACTTCGGCGAGCATGCCGATTGCTGGCAGCATCGAACGAATCCTCTCCCACGGAGAGGAGACCTCTTTTATCATTCGTCGCCGGCTCTCTTACCTGCAGGACAGTCAGACCCGTTTCTTCGGTATTACCCCTACTTCCCTGCTCAGACTTACTCTTCAAAAATGCAAGACACCACTCACACCGACGATTGCTAAATTTAGGTTGGCCAGACGTTCAACTCTAAATACTAATTTTCAAGTTACCCAAAAATTGCTTCCAAAGTCAACCTGAAACCAGTAATTTAGGTACACCTGAAATTGTAATCTAAAGTGCAAGAATAAAATTGGGTTTTGGACAAGCTGAAATGTAGCTGAAATGCTGGGGGTCAGATTGCGAAACAAACATGCCGAAATTGCAAACCGAAACTTACCGTTTTGGTACAAAAAAATGTACATCCAAAACCTAGCATTTCAGGTGTGCTGAAATGAGCACCGAAATCCCAGCTTTCAAAACTCATTCCAGTCCAGCTGAAACAATACATTTTGGTTCACATTTCAGCTGGAGCTGATATGCAAACCGAAACCATTCATTTTAGGTGGGCTGAAATTTGGTTGGCAGATGATCTGCGGATGATCCGCCACTCACCCCGCAGACGATCCGCCGCTCGCCCGCAGACGAGCTGCCGCCTATCCGCTGATGAGCCGCAGCATATCCGCTGATGACCCTCTGGTCATCCGCAGAGGGTCTGCAGCTCATGTGCAGATCATCGTTGAAGGCCTCCAACTTGGAGTCCTCTGTCCAATACAAAATGTCCAAGATATCATATATATTCAGGGATGATTATTCTCAAAAAATCCATGTCCAAAATGGACTCGCAGTAATTGATTGTACACGAGCCGCAGATCCTCTGCGGATGAGCTCGAGCGGAGGGTCGTCAGTAGATAGGTGGCGGATTGTCTGTGGGTGAGTGGCGGATTGTCTGCAGGTGAACGGCAGATCATCTGCAGGCGAGCGGCGGATTGTCTGCAGATCATCTGCCGACAGAATTTCAGACCGCCTGAAATGTATGTTTTCAGTTCGCATATCAGCTCCACCTGAAATATAAACTGAAATCTATTATTTCAGTTGCACTGGAATGAGTTTTGAAAACTGGGATTTCGGTGCCCACTTCAGCGCACCTGAAATGCTAGGTTTCGGACGCACTTTTTCTTGTACCGACACCTTTAGTTTCAGTTTACAATTTTGGCGTGTTTGTTTTGCAATTCGACTCCCAGCATTTCAGCTACATTTAAGCTTGTTCAAAATTCAAAATTATTCTTGTAGTTTAGATTACAATTTCAGATGTACCTGAATCACCAGTATCAGATTGACTTTCAGACCAATTATTGTGTAACTCGAAAGTTAGCATTCAGAGTTGAACATCCGGCCACCCTAAATTTGGCAATCGTCGGTGTGACTGATACAGTCCAACCGTCTCTGATATTATCCCACTGTGCACGATTTGAGTTCTCGGGAGACCGCGCCGTAGTCCTTAACCTATCTAGAAGCTAGTCTCTGTTCAATATAATATATTTGGCTTATTGCTCCGGACATTGTTGCTGACTGACGATTCGCAGACGACGATCTGCAGACGATCTGCCGACCATCCGCAGATGTGTTTGATGGCATTTTAAACCCCGAGTTTTCTATCAAGTTTAAGACAGCCTTCAACGAGAATCCATACTTCTCATTTAATCTTCCTCTAAACTTAATTCCAAATCTAAACTATCAATACGACTATGGACCGGCCTGATACCTAGGGTCTTGGCACTCATTTCAAGATGATTTATTCCTTATATTTTGTATCGCATTTTATCACTGGCTAAAGGAGGGTCGATACTTGAAGTTTCGTAGACATTTATTTGTATTTTGATAGATTAGATTAGAGATTAGATTTTGCTAGGTCCCAAATCAGTAATATAAAATTGGGTTTTTGGCTGTTTTATGTGTATTAATACAAGGGGCTGGTCGGCCGCTTCGCGGCCTCCCATCCCCTTTTGCTAACTTGATTTTTCAATCAGCTAGTTTATTTTGAAATGTTCATTTTTTGTTTTTGTTTTTCTGAGCGCTCTAGTTGATTGGAGCTGAATTTATATTTACTGTGCACTTGGTTGAGCTGAGTTGAGTTGAGTTTTCAAGGGTAACCATAGCCATTCACCGGAAAATGTGCAGACTCTTGTGAATATAGGAAAGAGATCAGATACGTGGATCACACCGGCATTGAAGAATCAGTGAGCCGTGAACAAAGGAAGCATCAGAGTGGGAAAAGCCTCAGTTTTGTTAACAAAAGGGAGTACATACGCCGTTTCAAATTTAGGGATCCCCACCGTACAGTATACGGTTACGACCGTAAACTTTACGGCCGTAAATGTGGTCCAACCGGCCGTAACCGTAACCGTAAAGAGCTCTCAGAGGCTCTCACGGTTACGGTACGTCATTTTTACGGTCCGTAACCGTATTTACGGCCGTAAATCGGTGAACGAATTCAGCTCAGCCCTGACAGCGCTCACTCAGATATCTAACAAAGAAGGTTTAAATACAGGTTGGTTCAGTCATGTTTTGATCCATTGGGAGACACTGTGTGGCCAATTTCGACGCCCAGGTCAGTTGAGCCCAAAATTCAACTGAGTATCCATGTGGTGTGCGAGCTCCCCCTTGTTGAAAATCACCTAGTCCAATAGTCTCTGCAGTCGCTGCCACTTTATCATAGATTCTCCCGCAGAGAGTGCGGGACATTCTGACCTCACCCTCCTTCAAAACCGCAAAAGTTGGGTGCTAAATTTACGGCCGTAAAGTTACCGTATACGGCCGTATTCTTACGGATTTTTACGGTTACGGCAGATGAAGACCGTAACCGTAAAATGTCGGCCAGAGGGCCCTACGGGACGGATACGGTGACCGTCAGACCGTAACCGTACACCGTAATTACGGTTACGGTGGGGATCCCTATTCAAACTGTTTGATAGGAACAGATTTCGGGTATGATCTTGTTTGAAGAATTAAATTTCTTTTGTTTGGAATTTGAAAACCTGAACGCCAGAAGTACGGAGATCACCGGACATAAAATGGGCGCTACTTAGCCATTGCCGTGGACCACGATTTATTCATCATTGAAATGCAGGAAAGATGGAGCCTGAAGAGAGAAAAGAAGCAGCGCGAAGTGTCTTGAATTGGAATACATGAACGCCCGGAGTGTGGACGTGAAAACATCGACAGAACTGCTGAGCGCCTGCTTGCTGACAGCGCCGTGGACCTCATCAATGAAATGCCGGAAGTACGGAGATGGCCGGTCATGCAAAGAGAAAAGAAGTAGCTCAAAGGAGTGTAGTTGGCCGTCGGCGTTGATCTGTTACCAGATGACAGACGCTTCCGAAATTTGGGGTCTGTCAGTCCAGAAGCGGAGTTTAAAAAGCTTCAGACATCCGTAATTTTATAAAGAGAGAGATACTTTAAGAAGTGTAGCTAACTTAAATGCCTCTTTAATTGAGGAACCAGTGGTGTGATTGTTGAATGAACTCGCTAACTAATTCGCTCTCTGTGCACATGTCGAGATTTGCGGGGACATGACATGTCTACTGTACATGGTACGTACTGCTATTCCAAAATTTATTTGGCCATCACCCTTCGCTGATCAGGTATGCTTGTGTCCCTCTTTTATTGTGTCGTATACTGATAACCTCCTGAGTCCAGGTAGCATTCACTATTTGAACGACCTTGTCATTACAGTAAGCCAATTTCTTTTCCCTTGGTCATCATTTTGTCATATGCTGCATCAGATGTCTCTGATGTTACTCCATGTATGCCTTTTGGTGAGTAGATATACGCCTTGCTATGTTGATGAAATAATGACAGTTCTACAAGCTCAAGCCTCCCTCCCTGCCTGAGGCGGCCTACATTGGCAGCGCTGGGCAGAATTGGAATTGTGGTCCAATGAGCTTGTGTCTTGGTGGTGGTGTTAGCTTAGATGATTTACTTCATTAGATTTCTATGTAATGTAATTTGGCTTGCAATGCAATGAGTTCTGCTCTATTTCTTTTTTAAGAGCTTGAAATCAGCGTCAATTGACAGCCATTTGTTGACAATTGTTGAACAATTGGCGACAATTGGCGAAAATTGTTCGACAATTGTCCGAAAAATTTTGCCATTTTTAGGCACTGAAAAATTTTGCCATTATGTCAATTCTCAACAAATTCCAAAGATTGTCGAGGACTTTCAACAATTGAGTAAAATTTGTGCCAAATGCTGACGGGGGATTTTCCTGATGTCCCAAACATCTGCACGACATCGCGATACTTCGGCTGGGCAACAAATTCCACGACAATCAAATACAATCCAGCGTGCGCTGCGCGTTTGCGATGCTCATGATCCCGTTGAGGAAGTCAACCTGTCCGCACTTGCCCAAGTGGTTGTAGCCTGCGAAGGAAGTGAGCACCCGTACACGGTTCAGACCTAATCTAAGACGCAAGCACACCATTTTCTAGATCGACGCTAAGTTTGGACTTGCGTCTCAGCCGAAGAGGCGGACAATGTATCTGTGCGAAATGAGATTAATCGCATATCAGCGAACGGTGAATGTACGGACAACAAACACCCCCAGGCACAGCTCAGTGACTTCAGCGGTCCCATCTGTACCGACGTCCGACCAAGTACCGTGTTCGTGCGTCAGCACACACAGAGAAGATCAGAATGAAAACGCACCTGATGTCCCAGAGCAGTCACTCCTCGCAATAAGAGCCGGACCAGTGGTGCGCGATGCGGTCAAGTCCACGAGCAGCAAAGGGAAGATCGAGAGAGAGAGAACATGTACCTCAGGCAATAAAAACCATCCACCCTGGTTATCGGTGAGAAGGAGTGCAGATGAACAGGACCGGTTTAGTAGGGACCCGCGTTTGGCTCGCCGGAATGGTAGGGATTAAGACCACAAAGAGAACTGTTGCACAGCATAGATTTGGGTGCATAGCTATTGACGTCCGAGCATATAGAGGTTCGAGCAGCGAAACAGCAAATGAAGGATGACTTGATGGAGTTGAGAGACTGCAATCTTCGCCCAGTGGGGTCGTGCAACCAAGCTGGCGCAAGCTACAGAGACATTGAAGGACCGTTGGTTTGAGTTTAGTGCTGGATCTGAGCTTGCGTGCCAGTGAAGTGGCGGCTCCATGATTGCGGCAGTGGAACAGGCGAGGTCTTGGCGCTTGTGTGAGCCTTCGAGGCCGGCCAAGATATAGCTTGGCGAGTTCATCAGTTGGGTCAGCAAGTACGGTGAGCCCTTTCAAGGGGGACAGGGGATGAGGGCAGAAGCGGGGAGAAGAATACGCGAGTGACCTGGCGGCCTTCCTCATATGAGCGAGGCTTGAGCGGCTCGGTTGTTTCCATGCAGGCCGTGTGCGTGGGAGAGACCAGATTTTTATCAAACCGAAACCGTGCAAGGATTTCCAAAGTTGTCGATAATATCATAATGGGAGGAAGGGAACTACTTCGGGATTCGAGGCATTTGCTTAATATCCGAATAATATGGAGGAAGAGTGTGCACACCAGGGATGGGGCAAAGGAACGGACGCCGGGCGGGGGCAGATGATGGGGTGTTACAAAGAAAGAAGCAAATTAGACCCTGCCTTTTGAGCGGTGGTTGACTGGCTGATTGGTGAGGTTGAAAATAACGATCTTTGTCCGTCGGGTGGACCCGGAGAGCAAAGCTAAACTGAGAGGCGCCAAGAGCTAATCCATAATGCACAGAAAATAAATGCCTCGAGGCGACCAAGACAATGGAATACAGGCACCAAGGGGAAAAAAAGGGTCAATTAGGAAATAACAAACATGTACAATGTGATTCGAGGCATCTGCTTAAGATACGAGTAATGTGGTGTTCGCATGCGCCGGTGGATGCCTCCGGTGTAAGTCTTCAATATTTTATCTTTGCTACAATTCTGATCTAAACTAAATCACAGCTGGCGGCACATCAAGCGCGACTTTCTCCATCACTTCCACAAGCCTCGTCTTGGTCTGCTGGTTTGGATACTGGTTGTAAAGTTGGCTCCCCGGTACTACCGCCGCCTCGACACCATGATGGCTGATACAGGTCGATATCGAGAGCTTCCATCGTGGCGAAAGGACTTCAAAGCCGAGTAGAAGAGGTGCCAAGAAACACCTATCACGCTTCCATTGAACGAGAAGTACCGTCCAGACCCGTACCGATGGGTTTGTACCTGCCCTTATTTTTTCAAGAGCTGCTTCCTCCTTTACAGGCATCTTGTTCAAGGTGTTCATCCCGTGGATCCAGTATTTTTTTTGCAGGTCACTCGTTACCGGACGACCCCATTCTGGTCCCACCCTTCTATCAGGCCGCTGAATGCGCCACCTGCACCGTCGACTTCCCCTGTGCTACGGGCTACTCAGAACCCTATTTCCCACATGCCGACGGAGGCGAGGATTCTGATGAAGAACTTGTGGAGCTACAGGACTGGACAACATTTGATGAGCTGCTCACCACGACTCTAGGAAAAATCCGAGACTTCTGCAAGTGGTTTTGGCATCGGTTGAAGCGCTAGTAAAGTGAAAGTGTACTCCGGTCAGTGTTGCAGGATAGTTCTGTCCTTGTGTAGTAGCTGTTCGATAAATTGGAGTTTGTGTTGGCTTAAAGCGAGAGTTTTGAGTGAGCTTAAGTTCCTAGTGGAGTGACCTCTAAGAAGGCCTTCACACCCAATTCGCAGGGGGTCGCTAGGGCTCTGGTCTGGTAGGTCACCTTACTCGCCAGGACACCTCAGGTGTGGGTACTGTTTGGGACTTTTATCTGTATTCAACCGCTAGGACAGCACCTTGGAATCACCCGAATAGCTCGCAGGGGGTCGCTAGGGCTCTGGTCTGATAGGTCGCCTTACTCGCCAGCACACCTCAGGTGTGGGTACTGTTTGGGACTTTTATCTGTATTAAATCGCTAGGACAGCTCCTCGGAGTGACAATAAAAGGTCCGCTGGTACGCAGGTATCATCGTCGGCTGCGAGACAATACTCAGTGCAAAGGGGCTGTAGTCTTGGATTTGTAGTGTTACAGGGAGTCGCGCCTATCACAAGTGTTTGCTGCTAGGGCACTCGACTGGTACGCCTAGGGCAAAGGATTGTCCCTAGGGTCCACCAAAACCCACAACCCTACATATATATTGCTAGAACCGTACATCTGGGACTAGGAAGCAATCTGTATAGTTAGTTAATCAAACGAGAGTCGTTGAAGAGGATCCTTCAATCGCTAGTGTTGGATTTGTGCAAACCTTGTGATTCCGAGCTCTGCTGTCCGCATACTACGGACAGGACCCACGAACAAATTGAGGAGACGCATTGCTAAGTGGAGTGTGTGTGTTGTGTGTAGTGTGTGTTAGTATATATCTAGTGCCCTAGGGTGTTAGTGTGTGTGCTAGGACGCTGCGTATAGCCCTACGTCCGCGTCACCGTTTCACCGGGATGGGATTATTCGGTGCAGATGGATTCAGATAATGTTGTTGTCACCATCTGGTGGCAGTCGCCGGCCCAGGCACAACTTACCGGTCGTTACACTGACATCCTCATCAACGACAATTCTTACAACCGCAATGATAAGCAATATCCTCTTTCCATCGGTATAATTATTGACTCTCACGGACGCTCTCGAAATGGCTGGTATGCGCTTCAGAAGAAGGAAGACACCGAGTCCCATGCATGGATTTTTCGTTGTCACCTCAAGGCTTCGCGAGACGTGCACCCCGAGGTCTTCGTTTCTGATCGCTCGCAGGCGGTAATAGCAGCTGCCTCTCTTGTATTGGTCTTCAGCTTCCATCTTTACTGTCTGTCTCATCTCGTTGAAAACATCGACAAAAATCTTGCAAGGTCTCTTGGCGATCTTTGGCTGTCGTTTCTTCAGGATTTCTGGTGTTGCTACCGCGCCGTTTCTCCAGAGGACTTCGAAACGCAGTGGCGCTCACTAATCAATAAATACCCGACAGCCCGAGCATACCTGCAGGAGCTCCACCAAGTCCGCGACCGCTGGGCATGGGCTTGGATCAGTATCATTTTCACGGCCGGAATTCGTACCAATGGACGCGTCGAAGCGGAGAATCATATCACCAAAGGCATCACTGGAGCCAACAAGACGCTATTCCAAGTTTTTAACGCCTTGAACACTCGAACTCTCGAGCAGCACAGGGACGAGAACATCAGGGTGCGAGAGGTAATACCGATGTTCAAGTCTTAACCTTCCATGCTGACTTGATTATCAGGCATCCAGACGGCAGCACCCGGCCCCAGCGGACTCTTTATTTAAACCTATCCTTGATCCACTGCGGAAGCATGTCGGACCGTTCGCGTTGCAGACTTGTTTCAATCAAATGAAACTTTCACCGTATTACGATGCAAAAGCCTTTCAGTTACCTGAAGGAGTACGCGACTGGGTGAGTCCTTAATTCACTACCTTAATTGCCTTTCGCCTCACGAATTCAGTCCGAGTATGCGATCGCATTGAATGAGGTTGAGCCGGGCTTTATTTGGGAGCAGAATGAGCAGGAGGTGAGTTTAAGACACCTTACTTTTTTTCTTTTTTACTCATGGAAAACCAGCGGCCGATGAACGACTTTGCTAACGATAACGCTTACATCGGGACACGATTTTTTGTTCTCAAAATCAGCCATTTTTGTTCTCAAAATCAGCCATCCAGCGCATGTTCTCAAAATCAGCCATACAGAGACCGGCGCTACTCATATTATCGCGATCCTTCCTGACGGCCGGTATCTGTGTGATTGCTGCATGGGCATGAATCTGGGTGTGGTTTGCCGCCACTATTTTGTTGCATGGTATAAAATCCCTGGCCTTCCATTTCATCTCTCTTTACTTAGAGCACGGTATGTGGATTCTTTTGTTTCCTTTTTTTGATCGCTGTACATGTAACTTATATATCTCAGGTGGTATCAAGACCCATCCCTCGATGTTCGTCAAATCGAGCCTGTTACATTCAGGACAGGAGCGACAAATCACAGCGCACGGTTTTCTGCAACCACCCTCCCCGCGGATCGATTATAAACCCGGTTTCGTCGCAAGCACTTCTTTCCCAAAATGCTGGCACAAATGCCACACCTCCTCCTCCAACGCGAACGCTGGTAGAACCACATCCTCCATATCATGATTAAAATGGTCCCCGCCTCTCAAGATCTCCCGCGCGCGCGGTACCGTCAAGCGCTCCGTCTGGTCCGAGAGGCTCGACAACCGCATGTCCACCATCAGCGCCGACTGGAAGAGCATCACCCCCGGCGGCGCCCGCGAGATCGTGCGCGCCTCCATCGCCGCCTCGCGCAACTCCGTCTTTGGCTTCGGCACGATTACCCCGGGCGCCTCTGAGGGCGAGCCGGTGGTCATGGGCGAGAAGGCGCTCCCGGGCATGCCCCGCGGCGGCAGCATCGAGATCAGCGAGAAGGAGTACCCGCGCACCAGCTCCGGCGTGGGCGTGGGCGTCGGCGCGCGGCGTCCCAAGACGCACGCGACCCTCCCTGAGCGCGGCTCGCGCGCCGTGTCCTTCGCGGACTCGGCGCACCCGAGCCCGTCGATGAACTCGGCTCGCTACTCCAGGGGCTCCCGCGCATTCCACAGGGCGTCGACGTACGAGGACTTTGAAGGCGAGGAGGCGCCGCCTGTGCCTGCGCTCCCCAGCCCCGCGCGCGGGCGGTTGCCTTTGGCGCCATCACCGCCACCTCCACCGGCACCGGCGCGCCCCCGTTGTACGGCTCGCCTACCACGCCCTCGCAAGGCCAAGGTGTATACCAGAACGCGAGCGCGTGGAGCAGCGGGGAACGCGTGGAGGGCGTGGACGGGGGGTACGGCGCGCGGTCCATCTCGCCCACCGGGCGGGTGCACACGATCAACTACCCCACGCCTGCGACGCTTTCGACGTATGGCGAGTACGGACACGAGGGCGGGGATGGGTTTGCGTATGGGACACCGTCGAATATGGATGGGAGCTACTTTAGCCCGGTTACGCCGACGCCCGGGGTGATGGGCTTTGGATATGCGGGGGCACAGGTGGAGGAGCCGAGTGCGGATAGTGCGTATGCGGAGAATACGTTTGGGTGCGTTCTTCCTTTCACTTTCGACCTTTTTCTTTTTTGAGTTGCGAAAAAACTGATTATGAGTCGCGCAGGTCGTATGCATCGCACTACCAGATCCACCCGCAGGGGAGCCCGAACTTGAGCGAGAGCAGCACGTCGAGCATACCGAGCGGGGTGTCGAGCCCGAGGCAGATTGGGGGGCCGGTGAGTTTCTCTGTTCTTCACCCCTTCCTCCTCCCGTTCCTCCTGCCGTTTCTTGTGTTTTCGGTTTTCGGTTTTTCGTACTCCTATCTTGCTTCGTACATCCATGTTTGTTACCCGACGCGCGCGCGATCTTTTCCTCCCCTGCCTCGATTTTGTTTTGGTTCCCATCCCTCCTTCGCTAGATCTTTCTTTTTCTTTTCTGTCTTTCCCCTCTCGTCCCTCTTCCCCCCTCCCCTTCCCTCCCCCTCCCCGTTTTGCGTTCATTAACTAACGACTTATTCGCAGCTCACCCTCACCCCCGAGGACATCCGCCGCCGCATGACGCTGCAGCAGCACAACCAGGGACAGGAGCAGTGGAGGCAGAGTGTGGATGAGGTGTTTGGGGCGTTGAGCTGTGAGTGGTCGATTTTTTTTCGATTCGGTTTTTTGGGGGCGGGGAGTGAGGGGAGAGGAGTGGGGAGGGGCATTTGGAGGGAAGGGGCGGGGGCGTTTCGAGCGAGCCGGAGCGCGGAGGGGGAGCTCGACAAGGGCTGTTTTGGGCGTGTTTCGAGCCGGGGGGGCAGAAGAGCGCAGAGGGGGGGGCGCGAGAAGGGGTGTGTCCGCCGAGCCGTGAGCATGCAGAGGAGCGCAGAGTGCGGATTTGGCGAGACGTCGTCGTCGTTTTTCTGCCTCTCTGCCTCCCCCTTTCAATCATTTTCTTTCTTTGTCGCGATTTGATGGAAAGGGCAAGTCGGTGTCGACGGAGACTCGCCTTGTGCTGCTGCGCCGCGCCGACTCCCTCTTCCTCCCCCTCCCACCCCCTGCTCTCCTTTTCCCTTCCATTCCCTCCCCTGTACTCCAAGACGAAGACTAACTTGTTAAATCCACAGTGATGCGCACCGGCACGGACCCCACCTCCTCCTCCTCCGATAACGACGCTGAGGACGACGGCGGCGACTACCTCTTCGCGTCCGTGCAGGAGACGGTGTTTGCGTACCCTGGGACGCCGGCGCCGGGATCGAGTGGGTTTGGGAGTGAGTGTTGTTTTTTCGTTTCGTTTCGTTTCATGTCGCCCTCGGTTTCGTTGGCGGTTTTTTGAGTGAGGAGGAGATTTGGGAGGTGGTGCTTTGGAATTTTTGTGCAATTTTTTTGGGGAGGGAATAATGCAGACAGCAAAGGCTGAACCAGTCCTGGAAGGGAGAGGTTGGACAGTGCAGAGAAAAGTAGTAAGGTTGGAGCAGCAGCCTTACAAGATGGGGTTTTCTTAAAAAATAAAGGGTATTGCAGCGCGGAGCTGACGGGTTGTTGTTCCGAGGAACTAGAAATTTTAGGTATTCTTAAAACAAACTCTCATTTGTGTAAAGGCAACCACAAAGGCCCGATGTACTCAGAGACTGGCGTGGGGGATCCAAAGGTTAATTGACAGTAGCTAAATATATAATCAAACACAATAGAAAACAAGGGAACTAGCACCCTACCTGCAAGCCCAGGGCCTCGAACACAGGCTTCACGAGTTTGTTCCAAAGCTCGGCCAGGTGTGTACGCAACACGTCGTCGGGGCTCTTATTAATGAAACCCTCGCGTACCATATGAAGTCGATCCGTCGAATCAACAGTCGAGTGCGTGTCGGTTTCGTCTTCGAATATATCAGAATTTCTGTTTGCAATCGTGCGGGGAAGGCGAGCATAGAGCTTCAGTCTTTCAGCGTTTATTGCAGGGAGTGGTACATGACGAACGTCCTCGGAGGATTTTACGATCAAAGCTGAGGAGGACGAGCCGTTGGCAAGCAGTATGACGACTGGACCGGATAATGCTGCCTGACGGAGTGACGCAATACTTTTGGGACGCAGGAAATCCTCGAATCCGGGCAGCTTGCGTACTGCTATGATTGTCTCCTCCCAATCTTCGTTCAATTTACGGCAACGCGCAGTTTCTGCCTCATCGGAAATTAATTGGCTCTGGGTGGTAGTAGAAAAGTCCTCCGCGGTCTCTCGGAAGGAAGCCTGTTCCAGCTGTCTGGATAGTGCTTTCAGGTTCATGGCAAGGTCTGATCTGACACCGGCCAACTCGTCAAGCGGAGAGCGAAGATTTACAGCCTGAGACCAGAATATAGAGCGACTGGCCTCAAGAAATTCAACAGCAAGATTAGGCTGCTCGAAACTGATAGCACAAGTTGCAAATGAGGAGGAAAGCGAAGTGATCTCTCCTTTTGTCAACACTTGTTGGCGGGACTTGAGATTCAAGGAAAATGCAGCCAATTCTGGGAGCATGCGGATTCTAGTGCGGTATGCATCCAGAGCCGACGGATGTTTGTATTCTGTAGCCCATTTAGCCCAAGCATCTGCAGCAGAGAAGCGATCCCGGGCGGCGGAAGGAGCACATGTTGATGCCTCCCGCAATTTTCATCAGGAAAAACCCCCATTAGCAATTGTCAGCAAATTTTCGGGATTTTTCAACAATCTTACAAAGAGGGCAATTGTGCACAAATGTTCAAGAAATTTGAACAATTTGTAGACAATTCATCGCCAAATGTTGCGATCAGTGGCTGTGACTGTCGGACCGGCTTGCCGCTTGATCAATTGTCACCAAGTTTCGACATACGTACGAGGGCCGCTAACGATTAGCTTGCACTCAGAAAATTCAAACTCTAATGGCTTGATACTGATCATTAATCAATGGCATAGTACATCGGCGCTATTTTATGGTGATGTACGCATGCCGGTCGGACCACGGACTCACATAAAATTTTGTAGCTTTGTCCAATACATTCTGGCTGGTCCACTCCCGCGGAACGACGGGACCAAACTGAGGAAATAGGTGGATGCTCCGCCGAATGTTCTCAACAGGTATAATGCTGGCTACCCTGTCTTCAAGTCTGGAGATCTTATACATCAAATGGTTGGGTTCCGGCCATCGGGGAAACGCAGAAAACCACTCCACGTATGCAAGATGCCCCGGAGGGCGCAAACCTGGGAACAGATAATCTGAAGTTTTGCGTGACAGCTTGAAAGCCACCCGAACTCGCCCAACACGATACCCTTCAAGTCCGAACGCAGTGAGCAGCAGTAGGATAAATTAATAGATTAAATCCTTTACCTGCCACGCCGGTGTGTGTCCCTGTGCCATCGTTGACGAGAACAGTGTCGAATCGTCCTCCAATCTGGCGCCCTTGTTTGTTTTGATACCCTGGCTTCACATGCACAGTGTCCAGGACATCAGCGGTGTGTGCCCTACCGAGTGCATCACCGTTCCAAAACTTGATGGTATGATACACAGAAAGCTTTCCAAAAGGTGTATAGAAGTCGTTGGCCAGGTTCTCCACTTGACGTTTGGTGAGGTTTGGGCGGTTGAAAGAAACGGCATAACGTGCGAAGGCGTCCCGGAAGTAGATTGCTCCGTAATTGTTTTCTATTCTAGTCAGTGAAACTGCCTTCGCGGACGGATGCAGAGGCATCTGCACATGACGATGTCGAATTACCGTGGGAGGATGCCAAAGACTCTGGATTTCTGTCGGTCCGGGACTCCCAGCGATACGCCACAAAATGAATTTCTCATGGCGCAATATCTTTTCCTTCCTTTCCAGCCATAGCGTCATTTGGGTATATTCGTCCTTGCGGTTGGTAGCTCGGTACGCATCCTTGGCAAGATCGATGTGTAGACGTTCTGTGTACTCGGTATTATAATTGTCTGTCGAACCAAAAAGTTTGATTATCAAGGGATAATGGCGGAGATTGTGGAGCTTCGGGAAATTGAAGTCTGCTCGGATGCCCAGATCTATGAAAATTTGTTTGTTGTTGTGGAAAGTTTCAAGGGCATCGTGCAACTGTGGAATGGTCTCCGACGACTGTGTCGGATATTGTGCGAGATATAAAAAATCCAGCGCACCACGGACCGCCCGGATGAGCCTAGAAGTAGACTGTCGGTCAGGGAGCCGAAGGTCCACGATGAGACCGAGTAGTATTCTGCACATCTGATTGTGTTCAGTTCCAGACACCCGGGATAAAGTCGTTATCCCCTTGAGAAATAGGCGAGTGTTATGGTTGGGCGGCATTCGGCGACAGCGAGCATCGATCTCGACCGAACCAAATGCTTCAGTCACCCATGCAACGACATGCTTAATGACACCTTGATAGAGCTGGTGAAGGACGTCGGAGGTGATCGAGATGAATATATTGACGTAGGGAAGATCTTCCCAAAAAGGATGGTAGATGGGTTTAATTCCTGCGCGCGCACATGCCCGCGTAAATTCGGTAGCATTCCCATCCGCCATCTGTAATGCTTCAAGCACTGCAGCAAGGTCACGAGGTTCGTACAAGTCCTCGAAACTCCCTAGCTCATCCCGCGGCACCGGGCATGTCGGACACTCTCCAGTCTTGGTGGCGGTAACCAAGGTCTGCTCCGGGTAATCTGCAAAGACTGCAAAGATAGGATGGCAACGTCGAACGACACCATCGCCACTAGCCATCTCAATCCCATCCAATCCTGCAGGCCTCAGAGGGCGGAGTATCTGCCGCATGCACGCATGGTAGAGATTCGCCACGGCGCGTCGTCGAGCAGCCTTGTTTTTGATATGATCAAGGCGAGTTGTGGGTAGATAGCCGATCAAGACATACGCTTGTCTAGAGGGTTTGCGGCGAATGTCTTTGGGAATATTGCCGATAGTCATATACACCGGGTATGCAGCTTTATTGCGGAACATAGTGGTCTGAGTCTTGTCGGTTGAGATCATAACAGGAATAATTGTACCACCGGGTTGGCGCTTCTCGATTGCCTTCTAAAGTTGAATGAGCTAGTTGAACGATCTTTGTATGAGAGAACGCACCTGTGTCTGCCACCACCATTCCGCAGTGTGCATGTCATGGTAGAATCGAATAGTCTTGTCTGCGTCGGTGTAATGGCGTTCAGGCATGAAGATCAAGTCCTGAGCAAATTCTGGGTCACCATACAGTGCCTTTATGCAGTCCACAACGGGTCGAAAGTAGACATCAAAAGCTTCTCCGCCAACAACAATTTCCTGTCGACTGAATGTGGGGCGCCCTTCCGGAAGCTCGTGGTCAATGATCTGGTTTAACTCCCGTGAATTTTTGTAGGACAATGCCAACGCCTCTGGGACCTGGCCAAAAAAATCAGTACCGAGAGATTTTAACAGCAGAGTGACGCACACCGTCTATAGATAGCAAATCTGTGAATGCCGTAGACGTAGAGCCTCGCAACTTCGCCCACTTCGCTACCTCCCAGTCGATTTGAGATGTAAACGGTGCCCAAGGATTATTAACGCCATCTGGAATAAACTCGGAATATTGAGTGTAGGCAGGACGCTCAGCTCGAACAGGCGCGCCAGCATGTCCACCAAAATGAGTGACATGAGGTTTTACGAGAAATCGTGCCTCCACAGGAATATCCCGGGGCTCTTCTGCAGGAGGTTCTTGGGCGGGAGGAGCAGGTTCTATGGGCGGCTCCATGGGATTATCGACATCCTCCTGAGCTGGAGGCTCCCACTGGCCGACTGGTTCTTCCTCGTCCTCATCATCGGAATCATCCATCCCAATAAGACCAGGCAATTCTTCGTCGTCCGAACCCAAGTCATTGCTGTGCTCGCCGTGATCGATAGAATAGCCCTGAATCTCAATGGAGAGTGAACGTCGGGTAGCAGAAGGAATTTCCGGCGTGAGCCTGGGGTTATTTTCCGCATGAAGTTGAGGGACGTATCTCCTCTGCTCCAAATAAATCTGGTGGCAAACAGGGTTTGTCGTGCGAGCAAGATGGAATCCGAGGCCAGTAGACGTGAAGCTCTCCCTGCACCCAGCGCAAATAGTAGCTTTCGCTGGGTCAGACATTTTTTCAGCTGTAGGAATCGGACGGATATCAGGTTCCAGAGACAAAATGTAGAATTATTCAGATGTCTTGCTATTTCAGTAAGTATACCACACAGAAGGAAGCACATGAGTCGAAAGTGCGGCGCTCCAACGCCGTCTCATCATGCGGGCCAGAGTTCTCCGTGAATGATATCTTGCTATTTGAGTAAGTATACCACACCGAAGGAATGGAAGAAGAACACGAGTCGACAGTGCGGCGCTCCAACGCCGTCTCATCATGCGGGCCATAGAATTCTCCGTGAATCTGGCATGAATCTGGCAGCGGATATGGTGAACTCTCTGGCAGTGGCAGCGGACTTGGAAAAAACGAAAGTGAAACGAGGCGACATAACGTATATTTTTGCCTTGACTTTTCCCTCTTCCCACTCTCCTTGAGCCCTCCTCCAGTAGAGACCACCACACTCGTTACCACGGTCCTTACTCTTCCTTTCCATTTCGATGCCACGGAATCGCCCCGGGGTTGGTCCCTCCTTGGACTTTGGTCTGCACCACATCAGTATCAAGGAACGTTCTGACCTCGATCTTTTAGCCACGTCAACAAGAATCTCCACGAGAGGCAATCCTACACGAAAGGGGGAAGGTATTCCAGACTCATCGCAAAATACGGCGTCTGGAGAAAGACGTGTGTTCTGAATTCGCTTCAGTGTCTTCTCTTTTGTTGATCATGATTGTCCCAGCGTCGCGTGTAGCAAAAACCGTGGCTAATAAAAACGCCGGTACGTATCTATCCCTCATTTGGCTAAATTTACTCACATCTTTGGATAGTCTGGCATGGCGCAGCTCCAACTGGGCCCAAGCAAAAAGATCCGCTGACCTCCGAGCCAGTAAAACAAAGCAGGAAGCGGGCCGCATCCAAGGGACAAGAATCGGCCAAGGTAAAGGCACGCAAGAAGGACGCCAAAGGTACAGTTCTCCTCTTTCCTGTCTGGAACCGTATCTGAAATTTAAAAGCAACTCTGGACCCGGACACGGAGGATTCAGTAATGGAAGCGGTTCCTATGGGATTGAAGGCAAGTAACAGCACAGTCCTCTCCATGTACGGGTCGTCTCTGATGCGTTCTTCCCGAAGCCGCCGGCAGAATTCTTCGATGACGACGATGCGGAGTCCGACGGTGACGACCAGGATGTGGATCAAGAACTCGAGGACAATGGTGAGGATAACGACGACGATCTTCTCCACCTCCAGGCCGCCGGCGATTCAGAAGGCTTGAAGAAGGTGTTGGATGAGGAGGTGAGTGTGAGCTGTGACCACGTCATGATGCGCTTGACTGATCTTTAGTATTACCTTTCGACCAGAGACCACGCTGGACCTCCGCCGACCTCGCTGCCGCCGCCGAACTTGCTGCGCACGATGACAGCGGCCACCTTCATTTCCGGACCATCGGCCACAGCCGCACCTCTAGCCATGCCTCGGTTAGTTCGGGACACATCTCAGTGCCCGCGTCGCGCGCGTCGTCCGAGTCCGATGACTCCGAGGATGAGGAGACGACGGCAGGGCTTTCCTCCCTCAAGAAGGCCCAGCAACTCGTCTCTGACAACGATAAGAAATTTGCCGAGGTCAGTTTTGGTTCATTGCGTTACGTTGATATACGGTCTAATACTAGCTTCGCAAACTTTAGATCAGTTCCCGGGCGGTTGCAAAGGTATGCATCAACTTCGCTTCGGGTGCCATATTAACGTGCTTCCGTTCTCTACCAGCCTCTCCCACCGAAGGCCCGTTCTAAGCGAGACGTTGCTCGAGACCAAGAGGTATATGTATTCTATTGACTGTTGTGTCCTCTGCTCACCAACTTATCTAGCGTCCCACCTGGAATGAGCCTGTCGCGCCTATAAAAAAAAAGAACGTCGGGTCATTGGCCACAGCTTCATCACGTTCCATTAAGCTCGAGGACACCACTCGACCTCTACGGCGTCAACCTCAAGCTGGCGTGAAGCGCGAGGTCGTGGACGACGATCTCCGCTCTTCGTCCCCATCGATCATCAATGTCGACGACTCTGATGACTCCGACTCCGACGTCGAGGTTGTTTCCCGAGATATCGCAGTGGTCGTTCGGAGTGATGGGAAAATCAAATTGAAGTCACAGTCCCCCCGTGTCGAAAAAACGGCCCAACTTGCGGTAGATTTTTTCTTGGGCTATTATATTTTTAAGTACGCATTCCCATCCACGGAGGAGAAGCGTCGTTTCGGACTGGATGCACTCCTCAACTCCGCGCACACCTTGCTGTACGAGGACATCAAACAGAAGTTGCTCACCGACAGCGTATATTGTGATTTGCTCTCGACGGTGGTTCGTGATTTGCTCGCTATATTTCTCGGCTGAGTCAAATCCATAGCTCCACGGACGCGTCAGCGCGTTTCGCTTAAGGCCCAAAACCGCCGCGGACATGAATGTCGTCACAAATTACGCCTTGGGCAAGCACACGGAGGAACGCGTAGCGTTCCTTCTAGTGGGCATGCGTTACATCCACTCACTTCTACCCGGGGTATGTTGTTCAATGTTCCCTATTCCTGGCTGATTTATTTTCTATTCAGGCAATAGATCCCAAGACGGCCAAACCCGGGGTATGTAATGTAATATTTCCTTGCCAAATTTCGTGCCTCATGTCTCTGCTAGCCCGATGTAATCAAGAAGGATTCGTCCTATATGTCCGAGGGTATCCGAACGACCCTCTCCAATGCCTACTTCAAAGGAACACCATCATTGGCCGAGAAATATTCCACTTTGTTTGTGACCGCTGAGAACGGGCGTAAGCAACTCCCAGCCTCGATGGTTGCCCTTGCGGGCACAGCGGTAGGTTTATTGCCAATATCCATCAGATCGTTGCTCATCAGTTCTGAAGGTTCACGCGTCACTGAATGAATATCGTACTGGGCACCATATTCCATCCAAATTCGAGGGTAACCACTTGCAAGAGATTTATGATACGCACCTTCTCCTGATCGATATGCTCCTTAAAGCCGGCTCCACTGTTTTAGAGGATCTTTATGAGCTCCTGACGTGCGCTTTCAATTCGTCATGTGACAGTGATAGTATCTGACCTCAACCTTTTAGTCGAGGAAGTCGGCTCGCTGAAATTTCCAGCAGGCCAATGGCAATGGAGGCCATTGCTCTCCTTGTCCTATGAACACCAGCCCTTTCATACCTCGCAGAGACATTGCTTCGTCATAACCCGCCTAATGCATTACTTACGATCACTTTAATTTGCACACATAGTTTGATACGACCTTACTTTACCTTATCCACGTAGCATATCCTGTTATACCCCGTCATCGGGGTGTGCTATAATACATTGCATTCTTGTGAAATTCCGTCCCAAATATGAGAAAAGCGCAGCAATATACGAGAAAATGTGTTAGAATGCGTAACAATGCGCAACATTTGTTAACAAATTGTCCAAGAATGGTACAATTTTTTAGGGACTGAAGAATTTTGCCATTTTGCCAATTCTGAACAAATTATGAACATTGTCAAGAACTTTCTACAACTGAGGAAACTTTGTGCCAAATGCCGATGGAGGATTTTCCTGATGTTGAAATGCCCACGTCTATAGCATCCATACGTGGTTTATGGAGTTTAACGCCGTGAAGGACACAGTTACCAAGATTCCTCAAGTGGAGTACACGATCAGGGTGAGGGTCTGGACATGAGTTCAAGAGTGCTTCCTGACAGAGTTCAATGGCTATGTCAATATCTTGGGGATCATGCTGGTGTTCAAACCGAGCCACCAACGCCGTGGCTAAACTGTTCAGAGATGATCTACGTCTTGGATTGGGCGGCATACGAAGCTCCAATGCTTGTTTGTGATGATCAATCGCTTTATTAATATCGTCTAAGTCCCTTCCTGTTCGAAACCGTAGCTCCAGTGCATGACCTAGATTGTGAATCGCAATGCTGCGGTGTTGGTGGTGGCTGGGACGTTTCATGATCGCCTCTCCATAAAGACCAATTGCCTCATCAATATCTCTTCGTCTACCACGCTCCCGAAAGCGCATCTGTAGCACATCGGCTAGATTGTTGAGCATAATGCTATAATCCGGATCATCAGTGGCATGAGATTGGAGTGCTTGGCGATGAAGTTCAACACCTTCATCGAGATCTCTTGCATCTCCGTGCTGATTGAACCGTATTCTCAATGCCATAGCCAGATTTACCAAGAATCTTATGCGCTTCCGCTGGGACACAGGGCCAAGTTCAAGGCATTTCCTGCCCAGCTCTATGGCCTCCTCGAGATCCGCTGGGTTTCCTTGCTGTTCAAATCGGTATAGAACTGCCGCAGATAGGTTGTTCAGAGTGCCAGTTTCGTCGATATAACTTGGAGAATCATGGCCTAGGACCCTGCGATACAGTTGGATTGCCTCATCGATGTCCTTGGGATTTCTTTGGCGGTCGAATCGCAGCTGAATAGCGTCTGCTAGATTGCGTAGAGGAGGGCGAAGATCTGAAGGGGCACAGATTACGAGATCCTCCCTGCAAAGTGTGATAGCGTCATCTAAATCAGATACATTTCCTCGGTGCTCAAACCGGTTTCGGAGTGAGGAAGCTACCTCGCGGAGGATCTCACTACGATTTGGATCCAGGAAGGTATACAGCTGGAGGGCTTCTTTGCGAAGTTCAATGGACTCGTCGAGATCGTTCGCATCTTTCCGCTGGTCAAACCGCACTTCGAGCTCTCCAGCCAAATTTTCAAGGGATTTCCAGCGGCTAGGATGTTGGTTAGTAAGCTGCAGCTCTTCTCGCGACAGCTCAATCAGGTCGTCAAGGTCTTTGGGATCCTTGTGCTGTTTAAATCGCATACCGAGTGCCATGGCTAGCTTAGTCAGAATATTAATACGGTCTGGGTGAGAGATCGGGGATGAATGATAGCCAGAGCTTCCCGGTGAAATTTGACGGCATCCTCAAGGTCGTTCAAATCTCCTCGCACGTGAAAACGCGCATGAAGGGCGGCGCCTAGATCGTTGAGAGCCATGCTACGGTGGGGGTGAGGAGTGTCTTGAAGGGCCAAAGCTTCCCCTAGAAGCACGATCATCTTTTCAATATCATCTGGATCCCCAACGGCGTGGTGCTCAAGCCGAACCTGTAACAAACGGGCTAGGTTTATAAGGTCCATATCACGATCTGCATGATGGGCTTCTAGTAGTTCCTCGGTGATCCCAATCGCCTCGTTGATATCCTTGGGATTTTTACTATGCTTGAATCGCATGTGGAGAGCACTAGCAAGCTTGTCGAGAGTCATGCGACGGTGGGGGTGGGCAGTGTCTTGAAGGGCCAAAGCTTCCCTCAGAAGCATGATTATCTTTGAAATATCATCTGAATCCCCAACCGGGTGGTGTTCAAACCGGACCTGTAACAAACGGGCTAGGTTTATAAGGTGGATATCACGATCTGCATGACGGGCTTCTAGTAGTTCCTCGGTGATCCCAATTGCCTCGTTGATATCCTCGAGATTTTTACTGTGGTTGAATCGCATATGGAGAGCACTGGCAAGCTTCTCGAGGAACACTGCAGGATGAGAGGGAGCAAAAATATCTTGTGCTGCTGCTCTGTAATATTCAATAGCCGCATCGTTGTCGATGGTATTCCCTCGCTGGATGAACCGTGTTCGAAGAGCATCCGCCAGATTATACAGCGTGACTCCACGTTCTGGATGAGATGTCGCCCGAAGATCAAGTGCTTTTCTATGATGTTCAATCTCCATGTCCAGATTTTGCGGATCTTTGCGGAATTTGGTGGAGATACTGAGGTCTGCTACCAACTTTACACAAACTTCATCCTTGCCCTTCAAATGAAGTTCGACTGACCATGTGTCAGCGGCACATCACAAAGAACAGGACCACACCTACCCCTATCCCGCAACCAACACGCCTTCAACAACTCGCCAATGATGAAGTTGCATTTGGCCAGGAGAAAGCGATCATTCCCCTCCAGCGAAGATGACTCTTCGTAGTACAGGCACAGGATGATGACTTCAGACATTGGATCGGGGTTACTTGGCAAGTACTTAATTTACTGAGCACAACATAATGGTATGTGCTCACGCGTTGGGCAGAAAGTTCCACTCAAAAGAGAATCCTGCATTCAGATTCGAAGTTCTGACGAATTCGCAGCCGCCTCGATCGATTTCAATATAGAGAGCTGCTTCGGTCCCTTGATCAATTGCATCTGTTGCTTGTTCCTCAGGCGAATCCACCACCAGCCAAGACACCAATTCCACTATTTCTACTGAAAATATAGTCAGTACTCGAGAAGAATTCGCATGACAAGGCTCACGGCGTAAGGTGTACATCGGTGAGGTGGAAATGGGAGTCAAGAGTACAAAGTGAGTGCGGATGCAATGTGCTCTTATCTCGGGACCGTCGGATCTAACCATATGACACTATGGGCGACGTAACTCCCGGTTACCAAACGGCATTAACCGTTCTTGACGAAACTTGTGCCAATTCCCCATGTAGATTCATCTCCATTTTGCATCGCCTCGCGCTCTTCTCCTCTCATCGCTCAGTAATGAACTCCCATGCTCCATTTGTATGGGCACAAGTGCTCGCCGGCTCCCATTCTCTGAATAAACGGCACCTGTCACGGTTTGGCATTGTGTACACTTCTATAGGTGCGCGCGCACTTAAATTCGATCATGGGGCCAAAAACCGCGAGGAAGCGCCGTTTATTGAGCACTTCCAAAGGTCTGGACCCAGCGCTCCCAAAGCCTTGGGCCTGATCTCCCAAAAGCGGAGTTTAAAAGGCTTCAGACAGACACAGGTAATTTTATAAAGAGAGAGACAAGGCATTTTTTCCATCACTGCGGCCTACGGAAACTTCGCCGCAACCGCCAAAGACTCTGCGTAAAATTTCAACCACGGCACGAGAGCAGACTGGTCCTGTTTCAGTCCAACCGGTGCCCTGTTTCAGTGAGAAATTTAATCCCAATCAATGAAGGCATGCCGGTCTGGTGCTTCAAATGAAGAAAGTTTCAATTGGGGTGCTTTTCCTGCTGACTTGCCCGCAGCTCTTCGTAGCAATTGCTGCCTACACCGCAGACCTATCTGCCGAAGATTTTCCATGCATAAAAGAGGGCATAAAAGAGGGCAGTTTCCCAACCCTGGACCACCAAAATTTCCCCGCAGCTCTAGTTCTTACTGCACTTTTCATAAGTTTGCGGAAAACGTAAAAGATTCCCAGGCTGTTGGTCCTTGTTTGTGCCCACCCAAATCTTGTCGGATGTTCTTTCTCACTCTCTTCTGCCTGTGCCAACTTCATTTATGGCTAAAACTCACACTTGCTACCCTCCATGTATTCAAGCAACATGTCCAAAGGTCTGGAACCCAGTTTGGCCCTCCGCACGTTGTACACCCAAATGACTGCAATCACCAATGTTTGTGGCCCCTATTAAGGTTCACCAGGGGTAAAGGTAAGGTACAATTCGGCTGACCTCTACCTCTACCTCTGAGACCTCTATCCTTATGGGAGGTATACCTTTACCTTGCCCAAGGTCTTGAGAGGTATGACCTTTATATCTCTACTCCCATACCTCTGTGAGAGGTCTACCATAGAAACGATCCAAAAAGAGGCCACAAGAGTTAAGATCTTAGTTGATCTTTGCTGTAAGCCCATCCTATACTTGCAAGGCATTTCATGAACTAAGGTTCCATTCCCTGGAAAATGAAAATTTGGTCAACAATTACCAAAGCATAAATGCACAAGAAATTCAGTTGAGCAATTGGGATATGACAATAAGACTCTGTTTCATATTTTTAGGTCAATTTACACTCAAGCTTTCTAGTCAAAGATGTCTGAAATTGCAGTCTATACCTCTCTGGACCTCTTTACCCTTGGAGGTTGGGTAAGGGCTTGCCAAAGGTATAGATCTTGTAACCTTTACCTCTACCTCTTTTGTACCTTATACCATACATACCTCCAGAGGTACACACTTACCCCTGGTGATCCTTAGCCCCTACTTTGGACCACCAGCACTTGATTGACTTTGGAGATCCATCAAAACTCTTCCAGCAACAAACCTAATGGCTATTTTTGGACTCTACCAGTGTTTGTGGCTAAATACTCACAATGCTGCATCTGAGAGCCATTGTAGCAGGTTGTCTAGGTCCTGCAAATCAGCTCAAATTGCCTCTGAGCACTCGAGGGGGATTTAAATGGAATCTGGGAAGCAGGAGGGTCATTTGGGAAAGGTTTCACACACCATTAAGCACCTCCAATGTTGCACACACAGAAAAATGCCAAATTTCCCATCATACTCTCTCTTCCAGCTCCCACTGCCTTTCTGTTCCTTTGTAAATCGTCCAAACCTCATTGAATGATGATATATTGCTATTATATGCATATTTGCTTGGTGCAGAGAGGCAGCATCCGATGAAAGTGTCGGATACTGGGAGATCAGAATTTGTTAGGGGCTATGTAAACAATGCCCAACAGTTTGTAAGGGAAGAGACAGGAACATATATTCAACCAGTACTTGCAGCTTATATACATGCTAGTAACTATGTGAACAAGAATATGAAATATAAAGTGTTTAGTGTTCAAGGAGACGAGGGGATTGGAGATAGAATATATGAAATATGTGTTTATGGTGATGAAACACAAGCAGTTGCGCCGGCTCCTACTTGCGGACATTAAAATAAATAAAAATTGGACAATGTATTGAGAGCTGCCAAATTTCCAAAGGTCCAGCGCTTCCAAAGCCGCGCTTGAATCATCGCCTCGGAAGCTTTAACAGTGAGCCAAAAGAGAAGTTTGCCATTGTGTACACTTTTGTAGGCGCGTGCGCGCTTAAAGCTGATCATGGGGCCAAAAGCCCCGAGGAAGCGCCGTTTATTGAGCGCTTCCAAAGGTCTGGCCCCGGCGCCTCCAAAGCCTCGGGCCTAATCCCCCAAAAGCGGAGCTTGAAAAGGCTTCAGACGGACATGCTTAATTTTATAGCGAGGTAGAAATGGGATGGAAACAGGGGAGGTATAGTACTGCGGAGGCTTCAGACATCATCTGACAACACTCCCACGTGAACGAAGACACAGTAAGAGAGTCGCAGTTATGAAGGGGATGAGAGGGAATCAATAATAGTCTGAAATAATGTTCAAAAGATAAAAGTAGGGCGCACGGAAATGAATCAGAGAATGACAGTCTTGGCATGGGCCATATGGGTCTTTGGACTAGCCAGGGAAGGATCACGTTTTCCTTTCCACCAGTCAGGATACTGGCCTTCACGATCGCCGCCCTAGTGCCAACACCGTGCTTTCATATGCCCCCCACCTCCACAGTTATCGCAGTTAACGTCAGAATTTGCAGCCAGTGCGCTAGACCTGTACTCAGAGTTTGAGGTAGCCAAAATTTCACCATGTGTCGCCTTTTCAGCCCGAACTGTGTTATCCTCCACAAAATTTTCTTTTGCACATAGTCCAACGTGATAAGTGACGGGTCAGTATTGTTGAGGGTACAAATGAAGCCGGAGTATTCCGCGGGTAGGGATGAGATCATCCGAGCAATCTTCTGCTCATCTGACACCTCCATCTGGTAGAACTGCTGGAGTCGTTGATAAGCCGTGCAAATGCCTACGTGTGTAAACACATATTTTTCGCGATTACATTTGTACATGAACGCTCATCGCAGAACAAGGGCTTTCAAGAGCCTCGATCGGGAAGTCATCTAGAGTAATATAGCAGGGTAGTCTTCCGGGATATGTGTTACAACAGTGCCGTCTGGGCCTGAAGTTTGATCCTATCTCAGAGAGCAATCCAACCACCAGAGCAGTACCTGGGGTAACTCGGAAGCGCTGCTGCTAGACTTATATCAAGAGGAATGAGATATGTTGTTGCAACACTTCTAGGGAAGACTTGGAACTGCCCCAAGAAGAGAACTATTTGGTGTTATGTGGCCATAAGTGTGGACGCGACTTGACACGTGCAGAGCGGCAGGACCCAGATCCTTGGCATGGTTGATGTCCGATCTCGGAAACTAAACGGAACAGTACACGCAGAAGCTCTGATCTCGGTGAGACGGCCCGAGAAAAACTAGGGTCAATATCTTGCATTTTGCGACTTTTGGCGACTATTTACCTGGTCCGAGGAGCCTACAAAAGCATCCCGGCTTCTGAATAACAGGGCTAGGAACCCTGTTCGGTGGTACAAAGGAGAGTCAGAGTGAGCTTCGAGCTGCTGACTGTAGTATTACAAGCTACACAAGTTAAACACTCAGTGTTAGCTGGATACATGCAATAAGAAGATATATACAAAGGCCCAGAGGTTCCAAGGAGGTAGAGTCTGTACTAAAGGTACCCCAAAGACTGCACAGGAGAGGTCTGAGGAGTGAACTAGTCTTGTCTAGGGACTCGTTTATTGACAGATAGATGCGCCGAGGATTGTCACGGCTTCTATTCTGTATGGAGACATAGTACAAATTGGACTACAAGGTCCGAGGAGGACTCTCTAGCATATAAGGCAGTTCTCAGTGGACTCAGAAGGTCCTCGGGGCTAGACTAATACGATGGGGTTGCTCACAGAGCCAAATGAGGAAGTGTACGCTATGGGGATTGAACCCACGCGAAGCAGAATGACATGTGAAAGTCCGCAGAAGATTCCGAGGAACATAACAGAGACAAGCAAACACTGATCGCGATTGATCGGGACTGTTTTAGGACATGCCGGCGCATAGGTGTTGACGCGGCATGGTGGCCCGTTGGAGAACGGACATATGAGAGCAGAATTACCTAAAAGGACTGGATTATCAACCAGGCCGGCAGGTTTTGTCGACCTCAGATGCAGATGGCATTCGAAACTGACATCATTATACCCAAATAAGGGTTCTTGGAGGTCATACAAGCTGACTTTCATGGCAATCCATCATGACGAACCCCTCGGCCGTTGTTTCCTTGGCGGACAATGACTCAGATATCGGACTATTTATTCTATCAGTTTTGTTCAAGTAGTATAAAAGGAGTAGGAAAACCCCGCAATGGCCCAGCTCATCGCATTCCCATGGATTCAGCCTCACAGCTAATCTCTGTTTGGTGTTGGTGTGTTCAGGTCAGTCTCGCGGAGATATAAAAACATATAGTCTCTGTTTGTGATTGTTCTGTAACTCAATATATAAAAGAAGTTGGTTCTAGAAAGCTCGAGTGCGAGAAATAAGGAATTAAGTTTCGAGTTGTTCGTCTGCGGAGGCAGGCGTTCACGTATAAAATTCAAGTGTTAAATGTTGGCCCTAGTGTTTGGTGTTGAAAGTGCTATTAGCCTTTGGACAATTGGTTAATCTGTCTATTAGACTTAAACAATACATCTGTCTTTGGCATCGGAAGGTGGTTAGCTTTAGGTGTTTGACGAAAGGTGCTTTCATTGCTAGTGCTCCGCTCAGTAGCTGAGCGAGTTTGCCATCCATCTGCCCTACAGTAACAATCTGAGCACCAGGCATAACAAAGTTGTGTCATTTCTGAGGCTAGTGTGCGGTCCTCAGATCTATAAAACCTCCAATCTATACTTATAAAAACCCAAAAACCCTAGTTCACTAGGTCCTCGGAGACATATTTCAGTTAGTTTCGACTACTGAGGTTTATCTAAGACTCTATTGAGGATTCCGCGGAGAGATCGCTCAGTGTTAAGAGAGTGAAAGTTCCATTCCAGCTGTCTGCATACTACGGACCGGACCCGAATTCAACCGAGGAGCGCATTATAGTTGAGGGTAGTGTGTGTGTGTGTGTGTGTGATTTGTTGAGTGCGTGTTTTGCACGCATTTAGCAGGTTTCCTAGGCCTACCTCAAGCGCACCGTTTCATCGGAAACTTCCAGGGATCATCAGATCCTGATGAACACAAGTTCAGCTTTCATGAAAGACCATCCCGGGCGTCACCATTATACTACAGGAGTTCACAACGTACAACAGAGGAATAATAAGGCAACATGGGCAGAGAGAGAGATTCAGAACACAAGGAGAATCCGGACCAACATCCCGACAACGTCTTGGACCCGACAATTTCCAAACTCAATTGATTGTAATTCGTCGCTTTGACACCAAGCGCAGCAGGGCACCAATAAGAAGGGGAGGAAATGTCAGAATGAGTCAGGAAGCACCATGGGGACCAGATAAACAGATAGTAATCACATGATATCCATAGAGTAAACACAATCCCGGAACTGTATAGAAGGGCAGCATTGAGAGGTGGTTCGGTAGCAGCTTACCCAGAGGTCAAAGCACAAATGTTGTGCCTAGATAGATTGGATAGTGAGAGCTCCCAAAAGTGACCTATTGTATAGCACACTTTCCATACTTGAACGAATTGACACGCACACTTGATTTTACTTGTTGTGTTCAACTCAACCTCAAGAGACCTATAAACTGTAAGGGGAACCCCCCTCCAACCCTTCTGGTCGCTCTTCTGGGTACTGGTCTACTGGAACCAGTACCGGAAACCAGCACGTGACTCAGCCATCAGAGTTGCTCCGATGGTATTTGGCATGTGAGCAAGCCCAGGACATCTGTCGATCACTCTGGTCACATGGTCCTAGTTAGTAGCTTACTTATACTCATGACCAGCGTGGGAATCCTCAGAGTTTCTTCTCTTTGGATCCCCCACACCAGGTGTGCTTCCTCGTATATTTAGCTACTGTCAATTAACCTTTGGATCCCCCACGCCAGTCTCTGAGTACATCGGGCCTTTGTGGTTGCCTTTACACAAATGAGAGTTTGTTTTAAGAATACCTAAAATTTCTAGTTCCTCGGAACAACAACCCGTCAGCTCCGCGCTGCAATACCCTTTATTTTTTAAGAAAACCCCATCTTGTAAGGCTGCTGCTCCAACCTTACTACTTTTCTCTGCACTGTCCAACCTCTCCCTTCCAGGACTGGTTCAGCCTTTGCTGTCTGCATTATTCCCTTCAGCCCTGATTTAGCACACCAGCGCCTCAGTCCTCATCGCTCCTTGCAATCCTGCATTGTACCTTCACCACTACCATTGACTGATAATCCTTGGCCTCAATCTCATTGTCTTTTGACTGATCCTCAATTGGCCTTTAGATTTTCCTTGTCATTGACTCGCCTATATACCTCCTCAATGATCACCTATACCACTCTTTGACATCCTACCTTTTGTATTGCCATTGTTGAGTCCTTATCTTACATTCCGATTTATATCTTATATTCATGTTCTGTTACATATCTGATCGCACATTGATTGTGAGGTAGATTACTTACAGTATCTTCTCTTCTTGGTCTTGACCACCATGTACCTTCCATAGTGGCTGCTCTTGAATGACCACACTATTGTTCTGTCATTCTTGGCTCCTCTTAGTTCTTTCTGGCTGACCCCCTAGTGTTGACTGCCTCCACAATACGGCAGCCTTCCACATCTTTCTGCTTGCAAGTTGCCATCTCGGAAGCTTCTTGAAACCAAACCTTGACTTGCTTGATTTCTGAGACACAATATTCATACCTCGTATATTAAGCAGATCCCTCGAATCACATTGTACCTGTTTGTCTGTTCCTAAACTACCCTACTTTTCTCAGCCGCTCCACGGACCGCCTACTTTAGCACTTGAGTTTCCTTTTACTCTCCGAGTCCACCCGAAACATCAAAGATTATGGCACTTCAATTTATTTTCGACCTCCCCGATCAGCCGCTCAAGAGCCGCTCAAAAGCGGAGTCTCCTGCGACTCTCCCTTTCTCACACTCCGCTATTTCTCCCCGTTCGCACTCAGCTGGTGATTCTGTCCATTCCTTTTATTTTCCTTAGGAACCAAACACTTCTACCTCTCAAATAACATGACCTGGTCTCCCTCTTTTGGCGACTCTCATCCCGTATTAATACAACTCAACAGGCGTCGGACCAAGCCCTTCGCTTCAGCATGCTTGAACCTCTCCAATTCCAAGAACATCGGTTAAAAGTGCCGCCCTGCTTCCAAACTCCTCATCAACGTCCTGAAATGCTCAACTCTCGCGGTCTTCGCATGAAACACGCATCCTCAAGATCCATCAAGGTTCAACGACGATCCAGCCCCTCCGCTTCAGTGCGCAAACACCGTAAATCGGTAACCGCGGGTGTCCGCTTCAAGTTTGGAGGTTCAAGCCAATTGTTCACTCGACTTGATGATCAAGACGTCCCACTCTCCAGCGTTAGCAACGGTGCATCGCCTCGCCAAGACCAAAAGCTCGACCTTCAGCGTTCAACACCGAACCCCATTTATCAAGCCTGAGGTCTTCTATGCGCAAGATCTCTCAACCCAACGCGCATCCCGCAACTTCAAGATGTCAAGCTCAACATTCAACCGCACTAGCAGTCTCCTACACTCAACTATTGAGGCTGGGTTAATCCTTCCACCATTTCGGGTGTTTGAGACCGAAACGGTTTCCTTCACGATGCTCACAAATCTAGGTTACACTGATCGGTTTCGTTCAACCCGATTGAACCAATTTCTTTGTTCAACGATGTCGGCGCAGTTCCGTAGACCGTTTAACTCATGGCGATCTAACAATGCTGTCCATACCGGATTGACTTAGCACTGCCATTCACGCCAATATCCCTGACGTTGTGCCAGGTTAGCGGTGTTTCTACAAGCAGGACTGGGGGTATATGGTAAGCAGCGGAAGGCTGGCTCTCATTTTTTGTCGCATCTAATGCATGGCTCACATTGTTGTTTGACCTAGCACGCCACGCGAACCTTCAGTTAAATTTTGCCGGCACTTGCCAGCAACCTGTCCCGTCTCCAACACCAGGTACTATGTGGTGCTTCTTAATTTTACATCCTTTCCGTACAACTGATCCAGCCCCACCGGGCTTCGCACATCTGCATCGGCGTTTCTCTGATTGGCCCATTTTTTCAATTGGACTTTGGCGCTCCCTGATGAGCTCTCTTATGGTCTTACACCTTGGGTCCGATGCTGACGTGTTTCTATCGAGGTTCGATTGAGCTTTCGGACTTCCAGCGAGGTCGTCCGTGCTTTACGCCTCGATGGGTTTAAGGTTATATCAACGTCGCACGGTATACAGATTTACCACCATTTTGTGTTCAATCTTTCAACCCCCAATGAACGAGGTGAGTATTAAATTAATTCTACATGTGCTCGCGTTTAAACCATGCAGGGTGGTCAATAATATTGCAAATTTTAAACATGATCCAAGGTGCAATCTATGCTTTGTCACCGCTCGAGTTTCTGAACTTTTCAGGCCTGCTTTGTTCGGTTGCTTCCGCTTGATTCGAATTCTGTAATGGAATCTACCAATCATTATACATTCATCCGCTAATCTCCTTTGCAGTGTATCCTTCGTAGCGTTGGATTGCTGGGGATCATTGCACATGTATTCAAGTTTGTAGATAATTTGCGTGAATAAAGGAATTTGTTGCATATAATTTGGCAGTAAAAGATCAGCGAGTGGCGATGTCAACCTCGAGAGAACTGAACCATCGCTAACGCTCCGCAGGGAATTGGTAACCATGTCCCCTCGTTCACTGTTTCTCCCGTGTGGTTATAGTATACCCATAAATCATCTGTTGTTCAATATCTGAACGACACCTGGCTGCAAAATATGCCACCGTGACATCCCTTACGCCGGAGCGAAGCGAAGGCATGTCTTGTTGCTTATAACTATAGAATTTAATACTTGATTCACACCCCCCAAACACGCACACGCTTAGGCACTCACATTGACAAGGAGATAGGGAGAGTTGGTTGAGTTTGAGTTTTGTGGTTATTGGTTTAGTGGTTTTCCATTGAGTCAAGAGTCCATTTCTCAGGCCCCACCTGCGCTTCGAGTGCAGGCTGTTCATTGTTCCACGATACCGGTAACACGGCCCAAAAATGTCTTCATTGGCAACACCCCATCGTATGCCAGCGCATAGAATTCCATCCACATTCCGATTGCACCGCCGAGTCCCACGGGTTCATGCACCATTCATAATTTCTCCCACATGGCCTCCGGATCATCCTCCAGCCCGCGCACATGCACAATTTGGCTGTTGTCCAGACCTTTGATGATCAGAGATGCAGTCGCATTGCGTTGGGCCTTCCTAGCCTTCCACGCTTTGCTGCTATGTCCAGTGGTAGGTTCATCCACAGTTCCTTCAATTGTCTCAAGCAACTTTTTCAACTGTGCTTCCGCTCGCTTACGGAACTCCCACGGATCATAGGAACCCGCTTCGTCGGTGAGCAGTACACGATGGTCATCGGAATAAATCGCGGTGTTGGTTGTTGGAATTATTAATAGCAGCTCGGCCATCGGACATAGATTGATAAGGTTATTACTAATGGACAGTTCAAGTAGATACACGTAGAACTTTCTAGATACATATTCTGTAGTATATAAGCCCACTGTAAAATCCTGCTAGAGCATCTGATTGCTCTAAAGCAGCCTTCTCACAAACAGTGCTATTGCAATCATATTCTATCTCTACTTCTAATTCACCCTCCTTGCTCTTATCTCAACATTGGTCATGGTTATGTCGTCAAGTCAAGGTAGTCGGTTAAGGGTCAAGGTCAAGGGGGGTCAAGGGGGGTCAAGGTCAAGGTCAGTCAAGGTCAAGGTCAAAGACCAATCAGGTCAAGTCAGGTCAGGGAAGATAGCTATTCACTATCTTCATATGAAAATATGAGAAATAACCACAAGTTCACAGTGAAATTGTGAATTTTGTAGCAAAAGAAGGAGGTTGCCAGCAAGTTGGCCATTGAACATTGAATTAAGAGATGTGTGTAGTCAATGGAGCTCTTCTAATACAGAGGTTGGGTCCCAGGAAAGTATACAGAGACTTTACAGAAAACATTTGAAAGGATTCATGAATGAACACTATGCGAAGTTTGGGTATTCCTTGAACTTGAACCTGAACGTCGCGTTCATTTCAGTCCGGTTCGGGTTCAAACCGATTTCCCGAACCGGACTTTGACAACACTAGTACTACATTTATCGAAGAATTTTGGGAGCTGAATTTGAGCTCTTTGAAACCAACGACCACGCAGAGGACCTGATATCGGCTCTCAAGTCTTGCTGTTCCTTTTTTTATCGCCGTATCTCCCACCCTTTTCGATTCCCATTTGACAGATGAGTAGAAAGCTGTTCGGCTACACACGCACGCAAACGGAGGGCGACTCCATTAATATCTAGCTCAGCTGCACTCGGATCAGGTCCAAGTCTTCGGAACTATCAACGTCGAGCTTTTGGAGAGAATTCATTCCAGCCCCGTACACCGCCGTTTGTAAAAAATCTTTCAGGGATGTTTCCGCCAAGATGTTACGGAACAATTGTCCGATCATCACAGAATGCTTGGCCAAACATTTTTGAAACAAAGATAATCATATCCCACAAGGCTTGTGCAATGTCACATTGAGGAAACATTTTTCGAGAACCTTTCCTCGACCTTCAGTTAGATGTTTTGAAGGCCATTGTATGACTAATTTTCCGCCATTTGATAGCACAAAATTCAGTTGATATTATATAAAAAGAATAGGCGGGCGACAGGCTGGATGTACGGTATACTAAGGGGTCATCTATTAAACTATGTAATTCGCATCCTGGCGCGATGGGGCAACGAAATTTGCCAATCCCCGACATCAAGTGTCCTCGTTCTCGTCGCCGGATCTATCAGCTTGGGCGGCGGCCGGGGGCGCAGTCGATGGGCAACCGACGTGGACAGATGCCCCGGTTGCGAGTGAGGTGAGGTCGACAGCGCCGTACGTCTGAAAGTCGCGATCGAGTACGTACTTCTTGATCCATCTATCAACGCAATGTCAGATCACTTTAAAAAACGGCTGGTGCTGAACTGAGTAAACACACTTGGACTGTTTTACAGGGTCGGGGTATGAAGTACGTATACCCGCAAGCTCCTTATCCACGTTGGTCCAGTATTTGGTATCGTCCCTCTCGGAAACCAATTGACGCTATGCAGTGCAGTGTTAAATTTCTCCCGAACACAATCATAACGAAATACACACCAGAATGGCGATCCGCCCGCACATGCGGATATCGAGTGGGACCGATTTCACCTTGAGTTTGACGAGAATGGCCTGTGCAAGATTAACAATGTTCATTGCGCCAGGACGCAGAACACTGATGTTGGGATCTTCTGGTTCCGAACCGAGCGAACCGAGGATCTAAGCGTGGGCCCATCAACTTTCGGTTATCACAGAGCCGAGTCTCGATAAGTACTCACTGTGTTCTTCACAAGGTTACGCCTGCTGACCAACACTCCCGAAACCGCGGTCCCAAGAGCATCCGTCGCGTGCTTCTCGTCTTTCAGCTCTGCACCAAATCCCCAGCTGGGATTGGCAAGAACCAGGTCCTGCCGATGTCGTAAAAAAGGGACAGTGACGAAGGAAACACACTGACGGTCAACAATTTACTGGGACCAATCTTGGTGTCACGGTATGCGGGGATCGAAGGATCGATGATCAAGGGACCCGCTTTGGTGGTTAGCTTCTCCTGCATTCAAAGGTTAGAACAATGCCTCCGAGTGATCACTGAAACGTACCATGAGCTTCTTAGAACTTTCCACTCTTTGGCCACGGGCTGGATTAGGCTCTGGTGGTGCGCAATCGCAAGAAGCTGGCCAGCCAAGGAGACCATTTGCTCTCCACGCCCGAGCTGTTCCATGGAATGATATAATTCAGCATCTGCATCTGGGACTTGTCAGCATAGAGAGAACGTACTGCGGAAAATCCCATCAGGGCTTCGTGGTCTTCCTTCATGAGCTTGTGCGCCCGAGAAACTTCGCCAGCAAATTGACTCATATCCTCGGCGGGACGCTTGAGACGAGGAACGACAGGGGCCTGAAGGGGAGAGGGCGATCCCGGACTCGGAGGCGACTGCGCTGCACTTCCCGGCGGAATTGCGCGGACAGGAGACGGTGCCTTCAGAGGCGAAGAATCGAGTGGCATATCAAACATGTCGGACATTTTGCGACGGCTTGCCATTGCTGGGCAGAGAGAAGTGGGGAACGAACGTTGGTGTAAAGAATGGAGTTTGAGTGAGTGGCGAGGTGGTGGTTGGAGCGGAAAACACAAAGGCAGAGGCTGTGCAGGACATCAGAATCATACTCTGCGCACGGGCCATCATCACAGCACAGAAACACCGCCGTCTTCCAATTATCTGGATGGCTCCTATTCGCAAAGATGCAGGTTAGTCACTCCTTCAGCGCTGTGGCAGTCCTGAACACGTTGAACAGGAGACTTTGAAGAAATTCCGGATAGTTTGCCGCGTCGTCTCAAGTGTCTTGTTTGCTCTTCAAATGCTGGAACTGTATCTCTTCTTCCTACGTCAATAGCAAATCATCGTAAATCCCCAAAACATACATCAGCCCTCCGCGCAACTGTCGGGCCTACTCCGAGTGGTCCGACTCTTTTGCCGCCGTCTGTTCCCAAGGATCTTCCATTGATGCCAGCCGTGATGACCCTTGCTGCCCGCTATGCAGATGACCCTCTTGATTCGGATGAAGATATGCCTCTGGCTGGCATTTCAGGAACGGAGTATGGGAATAGCTTATTTAACGAGGCTATTTCGTATGATGGGGAGATTTTCGATGCTGCTGGTGAACAAGTCATGTTTTCCGCAGGCGAGGTTCCTGCGGTGGATAGCTCTGAATCTATTCGGATCTGGAGGGAGATGGAAAATCTGGAGTACTATGACCACACAATCTTCGCGGACATGACACCCATGATGGCCGATATGTTCGACAAGACAGATGATTGTACACTTTCTGATGCAGTGCGGGCCATGGCAGCCATGGGTGAGTGCAATATGGTATGCAGCGACTTGCTTTGAAAATTCCGGATTCAGGTCTTGATGAGTCCGATGAAGAAGACGACGAAGACAGCTCTTCGGCGGGGGTATTTAATGAGGACTGGGCGCCGCACGGTTCAAAGGCGGTGGGTTTCAATTTCCGCTATGATTTTGGCTGCAAACTCGAAACTGATATTCTTTCTACTTGGATCCAGATGTTTATGCTTGACCTCTTAGACAATTTACCACGCTTGCGACTTTCGGACGATCATCTAAAAGCGATTATCTGGGTAATGAAGGAATGTGGAACTCCAAATGTTCCGTCCTTTTACGTGCTGTGGAAGATGCAGAAGAAACTGACACAAGATGTCGGTTTGAAGCCGCACCATCATACATCTTCTCTAAACAATCGATTTTACATGAACCATCCAAATGACCTGTTACGTCTGGTGAGAGCCTTGATTTATTCTCTCGAATGCTCTGATTTCGAAAATGCTTCAGGACTTTTCAAACCCTCTTGTTCGCGAGCACCTCCATTTTTATCCCGAAATCACAACAACAGTATCAGAATCGTGGCAAGCAGAGAAGTATGTGAAGGAAATCGAGGACGATGACTTGTCGCCGATGTGGGCCAACTGGGACGGAGCCTTGCATCGTCATTTTTATATCAAGGAACTTGCACAGAGCAAAGACGGGAAATATTATATCCCACTCAAATGGATTACATACAAGAAGCAGGTGCATTGTGATGCGTATCTCGTTTCAAAAGAGACGGTATGCAAGTTTCTCTGGATATTGAGCCATGGACTAAACTCTGCTTGCAGTCTGGAATATTTACGGTCGAGGAACATAAATGTAAGTAACGCATGCGAAATCAATCAACAATGAATTGAAGAATTTGAAAGTGGTTCGGGTTCTGGCCACAGACTTCCGCTATAATTTTTTGGATCTTCGAGTTCAGGGAGAAATCAAGTTCTCTGGTGAGCCTTGTTCCAATCTTCGCCTTGAGCTATTCAAGAACCACCATAGGGGTCCAGGATGCGTTCACACCGCATATGCCCCACCCTGTTCGTGAAATTGCACAGGGTCGGCCAGTGTTTGTGCTTCGTATTATGCCGTGGGCAGATGATGTCTCTGGGAATCGAAGCAAACAGTATAATGCACATATGAATATGTATATCGCGAACATCAACCTGCCACACCAGCTGCTGTCTCAAGAGTATTTTGTTCGCTTTTGCGCCACTTCGCAGTATGCCTCATCGCTAGAGCAATTTGATGCCTTGGCAGAGGACTGGTGAGTGTTGAAACATAACTTTTTCTGCAGTATAGCTGATGTTTTGAACTAGCATGCAGAACAAGTGGACTCCAACGTACGATTGCAAATTGCAACAGGAGATTTTATTCCGAATTGGGATTCATCTTCTCCCTGCGGATAATCCCCAACAGGCTGAAAACACGTCAACTGCCGGTTCAAGTGCCAATCTTTGGTGTCGGGAGGATGACAGTGGAGGCTCAGCAACACATCGCGAAACGGACGAGGGATACCATGCGCTCTTTGCAGTAAGGTGGTCTTAAACATACCCGCTGCCTATGATTAACGAGTCCAAACTTTAGCCTGGAAAGCCACGAACACCAGCGGACACTGTAGCAAAAATCAAGGAGCAGATACGATCTGCCTGCCTCGGTGTTGCATCCGTGGTTGAAAATTTACAGACAGAGAGTGGAGTCAAGGATAAGATTTCGGTTCATTGGATCGAACTGCTTCTTGACCGGGCTCGAAAAATTCAGCAAGCACGGGTTTACAACCGCGAGACAAGAGATCCGAGGCTCAACGATCCGAAAATAAAAAACGAGGCCCGCCAACTGGTTAAACAGGGCATAATCAACGAGATCCAGGAAGAACTGTTTGACTGGGTTATTATGCAACCACCAGAACGCTACGAGAAACTGGACGAACAGACACGTATTTTGGTTCGGTGCTTTGCTTCCAAGTTTACTAATTTAATCGCAGGTATTCCCGAACTACGTCCTGGTGATCATTATAATGTTCTCCTTCGCCTTCGCGGTCTCGATCCTCATCGCGACAGCCCTTGTGAAATCCTACACACTGTGCTTCTTGGAGAAGACAAATATGTCTGGTACGAGACGACAAAGGGCTGGAATGATGAACAAGGTGCAATATTTGCTGCCAGGCTGCAGTCCGCTTCCATAGATGGTTTGAATCTCCCACCGCTCCGTGCACAATACATGGTCCAGTATAAGAAATCGCTGATTGGGAAGCATTACAAGGCCCTTCAGCAGGTTGGTATTTTTCAACTGGATGCACAGCTCTGTTCTCCCGCACTGTTCGAGCTCTGGAAAGCAAATGGAGTTCTCGGCGCATTGATCTGGTTTCCGGTGATCAAAAATATGGACCAGTATCTAGTGAGTCGTGTTTGAACATTTGAAATTCCTCTTCAACTCTTCTAGGCGGATCTCACAGTTGCGATTGACAATGTCCTCGATCGGTGGGCAATTGTTGACCCCACAAAAATCACACAGAAATACAAACTCCACGCTCTTCCCCATCTTCCATCCGCAGTTCGCCGATTCGGACCATCAGTACTGTTCGCAACGGAAATCTTTGAATGTTGGAACACTGTTTTTCGACTCTGCAGTGTCCTATCTAATCATCAAGCACCAAGTCTCGATATTGCGACAACATTGGCAGATATGGAGCGTTTCAAACATCAAGTAAGCGGCGGCTGGTGGAAGCCAGTTGATGGTCACTGGACCCAAGCCGGCTGCAAAATTCAAACCTTTTTAACTGGCAATAAACAACTGCAGCGCCGTATCGGTTGGACTTCTCATGATGCTTACAAGGCCGGTAGGGGCTCGTGATTGCAAATACCCTCATTTTACTAATGAAATTGAAGGCTCAGTTGTGCTCGTCTCCAAAGCCAAGCGGCGACCCGATACTTGGAAGAATGCTCTGGGTTCAGCCTGGAACAACACCCTTGCAGAGCCTGTTGGCCATGCGAACAAAAATTGGATTGCCTGTAAATACGCCGCCGCTCGTTCACAAGAGCCATGCTTCACAGGCTCCTGGGTGTTTATCCTGGATGGAGTTGAGGTAGATGTGCCTCACTCAAGGCAGTAAATTTACTGAGCTATTTCTCAGGTGTTGGCTGCTCGGATTATTAAGATATTGATCCCAGAGAACACCCAGCTGCATACAGCGGCCGTTATTATCCTGCAGATGTTCACGGTTTCCGAGACTGTTGATGATCACTACGAGATGCCTCTGCTCCTGAAGACAGAAAACACTGTTGTCTCCAAGCCAGAGGTATGTCCACATCAAGCCGTCTGTTTTTAGATCCTAATACTTTGTCCCAATGCAGCATATCTTGTTCAAGTTCAATGTGCAACACGACTGCCATCATTTTTCGTGTCCGCTTGCCGATTCTCCCGGACCACAGCAGGAACGTTCCGAATCAAAGTTGACACGGAAAATCAGGGCCCACAAGGACGATTCACGCTTTCTTCTGAACACTCACGCACTCCACAATGCCCACCTTGTTCGAGAGACGCTTCCGCGCAGTCTCACAGCACCAAAACCCTGCTTTGCAGATCGCCATGCCAAGCATTCTGAGTTTGCTTCCGCTTTGCGAGAGGTTGGCCCTGAAAAGCGAGCACAAGCAACGGCAAGAGGCCAAGCAACAAAGGCAAGGAATAAGCAGGATAAGGTGGACAAGGCTGCTGGTGTTACGGCGCGAGCAGGGGATCCAGCAACAAACATTGAATAGACCTTGGTTGAAATATGAATAAAATGTTGATCTAACGTTGAGGGAACATCTACCGAACATACCCCCAAGGTTTTATGGCAAACATTCGCACAACCTTTTTTCAAGCCTGTTTGGATGTTTTTGTCAAATCTTTCATAAACGTGGGCGGACTGAGGTTTAGGTAACATTGGACTGAAATGGGGGTGTAGCTGAACTACCAATTTCTAACCGAAGACGTAGGCCGCGAACTTGTACTCACTCTATTCGTGATTTCTTCCAGGACGCACTAGACACCTTTCAAAACGTTAACGGCGCCGAGCCAAACCACCTAGGCACCCGAAAACTAGTGAATAGACCGACGGCAAGGTCACATACTTCGCACAAAAGAGTTCACATAAGCATAGAATTAATTCTCAAAGTCGCTCAACAACACCAGGCAGTCGTCGAAAAAAAAAAGGGGTATAACACAGCTACCTACATATCAAAAACATCGCCCTCCACTACCTACTACATAGTGCGGAGCAGGCGAATGGATGCAAGTACGCCGTGCGGGGTCGAAAATAACGTATACGTATATACGGAGAAGAGATAAGAAAAAGGACATGGAAACGTGAAGTAGATAAGGGATAATCAATCGGAGCCCAAGAAAACATGGATGTTATGGTACTAGGAATGCGGAATGGTGTGGGGGTAGAGAACGGATCGCGCCGCGCCGATAGGCGGTCGGACGGGGCGCTGGGACAAATCAAGTCAGGTCGGTGGATAAGAATAATATACGAGTCGGGTGGTGGTAACGGTAACAACATCAAGTGGGGTGTACACGCGTGAGCCAGTCGGGCCGCGAATGGATTGTAATGGGATGGAATAGATCGGCAAGCGATCGCAGGAGTGGGGAAACGCCAGGTCGGGAGCCAGTCGGATGTAGCCAAGTCGAGGAGCCAGTCGGTCGTGGATGGGAAGGGTAAAGTGCGCAGGGACCAGCACCACGCGAATATACACAAGCGGGTGTGGGTGGTGTCATTCATGGTTGTCGTGCTCCAACCAAACACCCGCCTTCTTCTTCTCTTTCACCGCTCAACGACTCAGCCTCGCCCCGGGCCCGGCGCGGATCATCCCTCCACCCGCACTCCCATTGGCGTTGGCAGTCTCATCAGGCTGCTTGTACAGAACGCGCATCCCGGTGCCCTTGATGCTGGAGACGACCTCCGCGCCGGCGGTGGTGTGCGAGAGCGGGGAGGGCGTGCCGGAGGTAGAGGCGTGCTTGGCGGCGTAGGCGCGGAGCATGGCGTCAGGGGACATGGTAGGCGGCTGCATGGGCATGGCGAAGGGCGAGGAGGGGACTTGGGTGTCTGCAAAAGCGAGAGGGGTTAGTAATCGGGAGGCATGAGAGGGTGGAAGGGAGGAGGGAAGGGAAGGGAGGACGTGCACGAGTTTGCACGTTCTCGCCATAAGAAAATGGCCAAGTCGAGTTCCCATATAAGGAAATTCTGCATCGACGTCTCGCGCTGAATCCAAGACGCTTCTGTTCCCTCGCACGAGGAGCACTGCCGACGCCGCCTGCACCTCGGGCCCCACTTGCTCACGCGTCGATGAGCACGCACACGCCCGAGCAATACACCACGCCACACACCCGCCTCGATCTTCGCTAAAAACGTCGTCGCCGCGAGGACGTCTCGCGCCACACCTCGCACACTCTGCGCACTCCATGGGCTTGCACGGCGACATCCAAGGACGCAGAAAAAAAGAGAGGAATATCAGGCAAAATAACACTCACTCCCAAACCCACTCGATCCCGGCGCCGGCGTCCCAGGGTACGCGAACACCGTCTCCTGCACGGGCGCGAAGAGGTAGTCGCCGCCGTCGTCCTCGGCGTCGTTATCGGAGGAGGAGGAGGTGGGGTCCGTGCCAGTGCGCATCACTGTGGATTTAACAAGTCAGTCTTCGTCTTGGAGTATATGGGACGAAAAGGAAAAGAGGAAGGGGAAGGGAGAGCGGGAGGAAGGGGAAGGGAGTGCAGAGAAAGCCAAGGGCGCTTGCGCAGATAAAGCAGGGAAGAGCAAAACAAGACACGGCCGTCGTCGTCGTCTCCCCGCCGCGCCAATCAGATCGCCAGAGGTCCCCGCATGTCGACACGCCCGCGCTAGGCGTCATTCTCCCCACAGACGCGCATGCGGGAGTACACCCCGCTCTCTCCGGCAGATCAAATCCCGCACGCCGCCCTTATCGCGAGAGGAAAGAAAACGGGGGGGGGAAGGCAGAGAAGCGGGAAGAACGCGCGGCGCGACACCGAGCGCGTGGTTCTCTAACGCACGAGCCCGCAAAGGATCTCCACCCTCAGCGCACCCCGCACGTCGACCCGCTCACGCCACATTCGCACGTCGACATCGCCGAGGCACTGCGCTCCCCGCCTCGACTCGAAACACCCCCAAAAATGCCCCTCCCCACTCCTCTCCCCTCACTCCCCGCTCAAAAAAAAAAAAAACGAATCGAAAAAACCCACTCACAGCTCAACGCCCCAAACACCTCATCCACGCTCTGCCTCCACTGCTCCTGCCCCGGGTTGTGCTGCTGCAGCGTCATGCGGCGGCGGATGTCCTCGGGGGTGAGGGTGAGCTGATGCGGTCAAGTCGTCAGCTGTCAACGTCGTCGCGCAAAAGAGGACAGGGGGAGGGGGGGAGGGGGGAAGAGGGTACGGAGAAGAGGGGGGGAGAGCATACGGAGAAGAGGGGGGAGAGCATACGGAGAAGAGGGGGGGAAGAGAATACAGAGAAGAGGGGGGACGGAGGGATGGGATGGGGAGAAGGGGGGAGACGAGAGGGGACGGAGACGAAGCGACGACAAAAGGAAGGAACGAAAGATCGAAGCAGCGCATCGCTCGCGATGTAGTCGGAGGGAGGGGAGGAAGGAAAATAGCGCATCGCGCGGGTAGGGGTAGGGATCGCCAAAGCACAGGGGAGTGTAGTGTAGTGGAAGGAAACAGAGACGTGGACAGAGAACGAAACTCACCGGCCCCCCAATCTGCCTCGGGCTCGACACCCCGCTCGGCATGCTCGGCGTGCTGCTCTCGCTCAAGTTCGGGCTCCCCTGCGGGTGGATCTGGTAGTGCGACGCATACGACCTGCGTGACTCGTCATCAGCTTTTTCCCAACTCCAAAAAAAATCGGTTTCAAGTGGAGAAGGGGAAGTGAAGTGAAGAGAAACCGCAACGCACCCAAACGTATTCTCCGCATACGCACTATCCGCACTCGGCTCCTCCACCATCCCCATCCCGGCGAATCCCATCGCCCCCGGCGTCGGCGTAACCGGACTAAAGTAGCTCCCATCCATATTCGACGGCGTCCCATACGCAAACCCATCCTCCCCGTGTCCGTACTCGCCATACGTAGAAAGCGTCGCAGGCGTGGGGTAGTTGACCGTGTGCACCCGCCCGGTGGGCGAGACGGAGCGCGCGCCGTACCCCCCGTCCACGCCCTCGACGCGCTCCCCGCTGCTCCACGCGCTCGCGTTTTGGTATACACCTTGTCCCTGCTGCGCGCTGGGCGTGGTGGGCGAGCCGTAAGAGGGGGGTGCGCCAGAGCCGGTGGAGATGGCGGAGATGGCGCCAAAGGCACCCGCGCGCGCGGGGCTGGGGAGCGCGGGCACGGGCGGCGCCTCCTCGCCCTCAAAGTCCTCGTACGTCGACGCCGTGTGGAACGCGCGCGACCCGCGCGAGTAGCGCGCCGAGTTCATCGACGGGCGCGGGTGCGCCGAGTCCGCGAAGGACACGGCGCGCGAGCCGCGCTCGGGCGGGGTCGCGTGCGTCTTGGGACGCCGCGCGCCGACGCCGACGCCGACGCCGGAGCCGAGGCTGGTGCGCGGGTACTCCTTCTCGCTGATCTCGATGCTGCCCCCGCGGGGCATGCCCGGGAGCGCCTTCTCGCCCATGACGACGGGCTCGCCCTCGGGGGCGCCGGGGGTGATGGCGCCGAAGCCAAAGACCGAGTTGCGCGAGGCGGCGATGGAGGCGCGGACGGCCTCGCGCGCGCCGCCGGGGGTGATGCTCTTCCAGTCGGTGGAGATGGTGGACATGCGCTTGTCGAGCTTCTCGGACCAGGCGGAGCGCTTGGCGGCGCCGCGGGCGCGGGAGATCTTGAGGTAGGCGAGGCCGAGGAGGAGGACGAAGAGGAGGGGGAGGAGGACGGCGGCGGCCTTCTTGCCCGGGGTGAGCGAGTGGGAGGAGATGCCTGAGAGGTTGGAGGAGGGGGAGACGACGGTGTGGTCGCTGTCCGAGCCTTTCTGGCCGAGGTCTGCAGAGGCGGGGGTGCCGTCGGCGGGGGCAGTGTAGTTTGCGCTGAAGACTGGCCCGGCGGGGATGGCGGAGAGGAAGACCGGGGTGCCGGCGGGGACGATCATGATCTGGAGGGCGATGGACGATGTCGAGTTCCACCAGCGCGGCAGGAGGTTGACGGTCTGGTTGCCGGCGGCGTAGGGGACGTTCTCCCACGTGTAGATCGACGGGCTGTCCGAGCCGGGCGCGGTGAGGATCACGTCGACCTGCGCCGGGGCGGGCAGGAAGCAGGCGAGCTCGGGGCGCCAGGCGATGTTCAGGGGCTGCAGCGAGTCGATGGTCGCCGACAGCGCGGGCGCGGCGTAGAACGCGCCAGTTGCGCAGCCTGCCTCTAGTCAGCATCGTCGTCTGATCAGGCGGATAGGGCGGACGTACTGGGGTCGGAGGTGGTGCTGTCCGCACGCTTGACGCGGTTGGCGGGCGGGGTGGTCTTGGGGCCGTGGCTGAAGGGCGCGCCGGCCTTGCCAATGTGAAAGTGCTCAAAGCCCATTGTGTGGTGTCTGTGCTGCGAACGAGTGGGCGAGCGACAGAGGGGTATTGGGTGAAGCGAGGTGGGCTACTCGCTACGGGGATCCACTGCTGTGGACACGAAAAGCTTTTTCGGTTTGTGAACGAGCGTGGGCGTCGGGGCCGACGTGTGGCGGAGGGGGACGAGGGGAGAGGAAGAGAAAGCCTTGTGACGTGACACCCATCAGTCGCCAAACAATGATCTCGCGTGACACCCTGACAACCAGATCGCTTGTGTTTGTGCGCCCGGGTGGTTTACTCGGTTGTAGCAGTTTCAACGGTCTCGTCTTGCCGTGGCGTGCTTTTTGTGCGCACCCGAACAGCGTGCTAGACGCTAGGTGCGCGAATAAGCTCGAACCCACGATTACTTTACCCCACATCGACACATGGACGCTGACGTCGACAGGCGACGTCTCCCCTCTTGTCCGAGTCATCACATCCGGATCCTTGTCTCTCCTTGAAAATCATGCACCCTGTCTCGTCTCGTCTCAGCGTTCCCTCTCTGTGATCTAGATCTGGTTGACGTCTCGTGCTAACTGACCTGTCTGTTGGATGACGTGTCTCAGCGTCTCTCCTACTTTTGCGAACAGAGCCGGAATCCTTATTTGAACTTTACCTGGACCGTAGCAAGCAGGCATGAGAGAGAGGAAAAAAGCTCCCCGCCATGTACACGCCCGAGCCCCGAATCGAACGGGAGACGTCTGCTTGATAGAATTTCCAATGATAAGTAGCAGATGCGCACCACGCGCCACCGAGGCTTCATCCCACTGGTTCCGGGTGTCGACCATGTACCCACCTAATGTGGGCCATGTTACACCGCAGGTCGTGTCTTCAGCAACCCCGCTCGACAGTTTTTTATCCCTCAGTCCTGCAACTTTGGTCCGCGATTTTAGGCGACGTCTCTTGTGATCCATTTTGCAGCTCATTTCTTTACAACTGCATCAGTTGGTTTTGGTTTATTTGCTTTGCTATTTCTGTGCTTTGGCTTTGTTCCATCACAAAAAGCGGGGACTCACTGTAAGGGTAGGTATACCCTTGTAGACCAACACAATCATCAAAATCCACGGTAGGTCCAAATAAGCATTGTGATGTTTCAACGGCGCTTACACTCAACCTATTTTCCTACAATCCTCACAAAGATGGTGAGGTTTGCAATGGTTTGTATGGTTTACAGAGTACAACACCTATATATTTGTATATATCGATCCGAGCAGTCTACAATATTCCAAGGATCTGTAGACGACTTCAAAATTGTAACGGCACGACAGGGCTTGTTAGAACGCAAAACCGCGCCACTAATTCACACCAAAAAAGATGGAATCAAATCAAATCATATTCAGGCGAGCACGGAGTACATATGGGACACAGTAGAATAACCTAGACAGAGGTGGCGGCGGCAGCTGCGATCTTGCGCGCACGCTTTGCAGCACGCTGTGCCTGCAAAACCTCGAAATCACTTGGCCCCACGTCGACGGCAGGGGCGGACTTCCTGGTGGACGAGATCGTGCCGAATACCTTCCTAAAATCAGGAGTTCGGTTAGCGCGAAAACGGAAGCGATCAGGAGGAGCCCGAACCGGACTCCGATGATGAAGACGAGGAGGACTCGGATGCGGAGGGAGGTGTTGAGGAAGAGGGAAAAGAAGAAGATGATGATGAGGAAGAGGAAGACGAGGAGGAAGACGAGGAGGAGGAGGAGGACGATGGAAATTTGGGCCCCGAGGATGGCGAGAACGGGGACGATAGCCTCACCACACAACTCGGCTACGACGAACTGTAATTTATTTTGCTCAGACTATTATTGATGCATTTCGCGACGATGACGGGTTTGGATTCCGGGGGTGCGTGGAGCTGAAATCCATTTACGTCATGTACCTTTCAGTAGGGTCACCGCTGCTGAAGTCGGCACGGGATCAACGTTCCTCCCGCACAAGTCTGGCCCAGTGGTGGGTGTCGCTTTACAAACCCTCCCCAGCCTTGTGATAGCGTTGTAAACCCTCACCTGCGTGGTGTTGCCTCTGTAATGGTCTGCGATACGTCTACAATCCCATTGCAACCGGCCATCACGGTTGCGTTTGATTGCAATCATCACCGACGATCAGCACGATCCCCCACTTTTCGTGATGTCTTGTGTTTATTATATCATTAGGGTGACACTGGCTTTCCTTTTCTATTTGATGCTCTTTGTTGGTCTTTTTGTTCGATAGAATAATTGTAGTAAAAGTAGCATTTCAAAAAATTTAAAGAAGAGAAAGCCGTATATTAAATTATTATTACACCATACCCTATTATATTGTATTACTGTACTGCCATTTTATTTCTTTCAGCTTCGCTAAGCATACACTATCCCACTCCTTTAGGGCTTGTGGTACGAAACTGTTTCGGCTAATCTGTCTTTACTCTTTTTTTTATATTCTTATACTAGCGCTGCAGGCTATTCTGCTTTACAACTTTTTTTAGTTTTGACTTACTTGTGCAGAGCTGTAACGGATAATACTTCTCTTCGCTAAATAATATAAAAAAAGGCACTGCAGCTAAGAAGTTAGCAAGAAAATTTAGACTATATTATCAATCAAGGCGGTGCTAGTTGTATATTGTACTCAAAGTGCAGTAACCCATTATGCGGAGCGCTGCTTCAGGGTTGCTGCTCAACTCAGTAGCAATTTTTTTTACGCAGCAGCCACTGGTTTTAAAATTTAAAGCAGCGTTGCTGAAATATTAGCACACCAAAGGTATTGTTCGTAGAGAAAACACTTTTTGCTTTTTCTTACATTTTATACATTGACTGGGTAATAGGATAGCAGATAGTACTAAAAAAAAAAAAGGGCTATATACACAGATTATACTAAGAATCTTTAGTATATAGTTTAACTGCCCTACCCAAAGAGGACTGTATTTTTCTGACTATTTATTTATTTCTACATCCTACTTTAAACTTTCTGCGAACAAAAAACTTTACCCGGACCGTGGGAAGCGCGGAGAAGAAAAGAAAAGAAAAATTCGCGTCAATAGACTCATGCCCAAGCCCCGAATCGAACGGGAGTTCTGCTCATGTATTCATTATCGCTTATGGACAACAGATGCGCGCCACGCGCCACCGAGGCTTTTGCCCACCACTTCCGGATGACGAGTATGTACCCACCTAATGTGAGTGATGTTACAACGCAGGTCGTCTTTTCAGCATCCCCGCTCCTCAGTTTTTTTATCCCTCGTTCCTGCAACTTTGATTATTATTATTATTATTATTTGGGTGGGGGAGGGTCCGCGATTTCGGCGTAATTCTGCAAACAAAGCCAGGATATATGAACTTCTTCACCTACATCGTAGCAAGAAAAAAAAACGGTACACCTCAAATCCACGCCCGAGCCCCGAATCGAACGGGAGGTCTGCTCATGATTTCATTATTACCAAACTCATGGACAGCAGATGCGCACCACGTGCTACTAAGGCTTTTTCTACTGGTTCCGGTCGTCGAGCATGTACCCACCCCAATGTGGGTGGGCGATGTCACACCCCGGGTCGTGTTTTCAGCATCCGCACTTCACAGTTTTTTGATCTCTGGAACTTTTGATTTTTTGGCCAACGTCTCTCCTAATCCTTCAAACAAATCAGCGGCCGTTTGCCCGGACCGTAGCAAGCAGGGGAAAAAAAGACATCCAAATACAAGTCAATGCCCGAGCCCCGAATCGAACGGGGGGTGAAGAAGAAAAAAGGAATTTCGTTTCAATAGTCGTGTCCATGCCTGAGCCCCGAGTCGAACGGGAGGTTTCCGCTGTTGACATTTGCTATGATCATGGATAGCAGATGTGCGCCACACGCTACTAAGGCCTTATCTCACAGCTTCTGGTTGTCGAGTATGTACCCACCCCAATGTGGGTGGGAGATGTTCCACTCCGGGTCGTGTTTTCAGCATCCCCACTCCACAGTTTTTTGATCGCTGGAACTTTCGATTTTTTTGGCCAACGTCTCTCCTAATCCTTCAAACAAATCAGCGGCCGTTCGTCTGGACCGTGCAAGCAGGGGAAAAAAAGGGAAATCGATACAAGATCTATCCGAGCCCCGAATCGAACGGGTGGTTTCTGCTCATGATCTTATTCGTTCATGGATAGCAGATGCGCGCCACGCGCCACTGAGGCTTTGTCCCACTGATTCCGGTTGTCGAGTATGTACTCACCTAATGCGAGCGCTGCATTTCGGATTCGTATGTACGCCCTACCAAGGTCGTATTTTCAGCATCCCAGTTTTTCTTATCCCTCATTCCTACCACTTTTTTTATTTATTTATTTATTTATTTTGGGGGGAGGCAGTCCGCGATTTTTGGGCAACGTCTCTCGCAAAGTCGGAATATAGCAAGCAGAGACAAAAACTAAGGAGTTTTTAGGTCAATGCCCCAGCCCCGAATCGAACGGGAGGTTTCTGCTCATGATCTTATTTCTTCATGGATAGCAGATGCGCACCACGCGCCACCAAGGCCTTGTCCCACTGGTTCCGGTTGTCGAGTACGTACGCACCTAATGTGGGCTATATTACACCCCGGGTCGTGTTTTCAGCCATCCCCACTCCCCAGTTTTTTTTAAAAAATTCCTGATTCCTGAAACTTTGATTTTTTGGGCGACGTCTCTCCTATTTCTTCAAACAAAGCCGGAATATTTGAGCTTCACCTCGACCGTAGCAAGCAGGAGGGAAAAAAAGATTCCTCCCACGTCCAGATCATACCCGAGCCCCGAATCGAACGGGAGGTCTGCTCATGATTTCATCATCACCAAACTCATGGACAGCAGATGCGCACCACGCGCCACTAAGGCTTTATCTCACTGGTTCCGGCCGTTGACTATTTGCCCACTTAATGTGGTCCATATTACACCCCGGGTCGTGTTTTCAGCCATCCCCACTCCCCAGTTTTTTTTTTTTAATTCCTGATTCCTGAAACTTTGATTTTTTGGGCGATGTCTCTCCTATTTCTTCCAACAAAGCCGGAATATTTGAGCTTCACCTCCGCCGCAGCAAGCGAGAGGGGGAAAAAAATCCTCCCCACATCCAGATTATGCTCGAGTCCCGAATCGAACGGGAGGTTTCTGCTCATGACATTGGCGTTCTATGGTCCATGAATAACAGATGCGCACCACGCGCCACCGAGGCTTCATTCCACCACTTCCGGATGACGAGCATGTACCCACCCAATGTGGGCAATGTTACACCCCAGGTCGTGTTTTCAGCATGCCCACTCCAGTTTTTTTATCTCTGGAACTTGTGATTTTTTGACCAACGTCTCTCCTAATTCTTCAAGAAAAGCCGCGGCCGTTTGCCTGGACCGTAGCAAGTAGGGGAAAAAAAGACATCCAAATACAAGTCAATGCCCGAGCCCCGAATCGAACGGGGGTGTCTGCTCATGACATTAGGGGAAGTCAAAGATCGATTTTCGGACCGATTCACCATTCGATTCTCCCCCGATTATTTTCCGATTCTGAGGCCGATTTTGGGTCGAGAATCGGCCCAGATCACGAATCGGTCTGAATCGGCAAAGCGACTCCAGAGTCGCACAAAACTTTTAATCAGCGCAGAATCACCCTAACCTTAATTCCCTCCTTTGCGATTCCGTTGTAGGCGTGAATGAATTACATAATATAATCTCTTTGTCTACGACTACGCTACGACATGACCAAAAAAAGTGTCAAAGGCAAGGCTGCTCCCAAAGCTCGGGCCCCTGCATCCAAACCTCCGACTCGCAAGAGGATGCCGACCGAAAAAGGCAAAGCGCAGCAAAGTAAAAAGAATGATGATGAGAGCGACGACGACAGCAGCGAAGACAGTGACATCGACATTGCCCAGCCTCCCTCCAAGACTGTTTTGAATGTCAAGTACGCACCCATCTCGTTTACCATGGCACGCACTCACCTTCCTTCTAGCTGGAAAGACCCCACCATGAGCCAGAAGCTCATTGCACTCATCGCGGAGAATAAAGAGATAAAACAGGCGCTATACCCACCGTGCGGCCCAAATGCATCCAGTGTACAGGGCGGTGGGGAGCCCAAGGTCAACGCGCAATTCAATCTTGCTGTACTCTTGCTCGGCAGCATCGACAAATACAAGGAGTCTATTGCCGCTGCCGCGTTGGTGCCAAAGGACCGACTTGCGTACGCAAACAAGTTCAAGAACAGACTCGGCGTGTAAGGACATCTCACTTCGTACTCCTGCCATCCCACTCACACGTCTTTGTAGCATGGCAAAGACCACTCGAGATTATAATGCAAAGATGGGCGAAACGGGCGCAGGCATTGAAGATGCACGGAGCATTGACATGAGTAAGAAGAATGAATTCACCACAAAGTGGGGTACGTACCTGCACCACAAGATTCTCTTCGCGACCTAATCCCTATCGCTATACTAGCGGAGATCTGTGCGAAATGTCCGTGGTATTTCGAGATGCGTAATCTCATTGGGCAGCGCCCAAACCTTGTCCCCACTGGCATTGGGCATAGCAGCACCGGTGTTACTGCCGGGGTCATCTTCCCAGCCGTGCACGACGATGAGATGGAGAAAGAGGAAGAGGAGGAGGATGACAGCACCTCCAGCGGGCTTCTCAGTAACTGGGACCGCACCCCTGAGCCCACAACCGGCAAGCGCCCCTTCGAAGAATTCAGCCCCAGCGAGTTCGAGTTCGAGGATGACGGTGCCGCAGCTGGAAGCGATGACGACTACGAGGGCACGTCACCGGAGTCTGGGCTCACGGAATCTTCGGAGTCCGGGGTGGCGCTTCCTAGCGAAGATGACGATGGGGACACGGCAGCTATGGAAGAGGACGTGGTGAAGACAAAGGAGGTGGAGGTCAAAAAGTCGAAGGCAGCGAAGGCCACAAAGGATGACACGCACCCAAAGAAACCAGCCAAGCCCAGCACATCGAACCCGGCTGCCGCTTCCAGGCCCGCCAAGAAGACCAAGCTCACCGATTTCAGCGATATCGCCAAAAGCGAAGAAAAGACGCGGCAGCGAGAGATTGAATTGGTGACACTTCGGACGTGCCAGCAGATGAAGCAGACAGAAGTCAGAGGTCGGATTGGCGAGGCGCGCGAGGAGCGGAAGAGACGGGACAAGCGGGGAAAGCAGGCGGAACGGATGAAGAAGCTCGAGCTCCAGGAGCTGAAGATGAAACTAAGCCATGAGCTTCGTATGGAGGGGATGAGAGCAGAATCATGGGCATCCACCTCTCACGCTGCCAGCAACTTCTTTGACTCCCACTCCTCGGGCTACGCGTCGTCCGAGCATAACGACATCTCTGCATTCAATGGCTTCGATGGGAATGTGCTCGCGGGCTCCTCCGCCACGGCTACCAACACTGATTTCCCCGACCCCAAGGCTTCCTCGAGCCCTAGCGCATCCAATCCCTACAACCCTAATTACTCGTTCGGTCATTAAGTTATTACTTTCCACTTGCCCTGCTACTTGTCTGGCTCACTCTTATTGCTATTTTCTGCTACTATATTCGTTATATCCACACTAGCTTTGCTATTACTCTCCTAGTACCGTCATTACAGGTCACCTTACTCTCCTCCGCTGTCGCTACTCATACCCCACTCCTGTCGCTGCCTTTGTGCACGATGGCGCTGACGTCGCTCTTTTGCTCTGAATAGACGACGTTTGAGCTCTTCGCGTTTGATTTTCCCCGGATGGACCCGAACACCTGCCAGCAGCGGCGCGGTATTCGCTTCGGAATCGGACATGGAAGAGAGGCCTTCGTCAATGAATGGATCTGCCATTACGGCTTCTTCGTCGCTGTCCGTGCCCCGCTCCTTTGCCTCGCACTGCATTGCAAAGGAATGAACACCCACGCAGGCCGCAACCCAATAAGTCGCAAACTTGTGCGTGGTTTCATCCTTGATATTGACGCGCAGGCCCTTGAGTGAATGGAAACGACCTTTCAAAAAGCCTATGGCGTGTTCCGACCGAATACGGACCATGGATACGTGCTTATTAAATTCGTCGTTTCCTGGTTCCAGGCTGAAAGGCTTCTTGTACGGGGCAACCATATGTTTTTCAAGCTAGATGAATACTGAGCATTTGGGTACAATGTTGAAAGTACTTTCATACAGTATATGCCGAGTCCGCCCAGATAAATTCGTGCTCATCCAACAGTGTCTCGTGCTCTTGGGCAAGACGGGTCCCCTCCCATGCCGTTGAATCATGTGTACTGCCTGTGAAACCATACCCGAAGTCGATGATATGCAAATTCGGAAGATTTACGACCTAGCAGCAGTCCAATCAGACTAAGATATGAATTATATCGGAAGTACGTACCTGGATGTTGAGAGAGTAATTGCATTTACGGTCGAAATAGCTCTCGCCGAACCAAAACGGCCTATTGAATAGGCTCACTAAGGTTCCATCTACCATACACCATCCATTCCGCCACGCTTTGCACGAATGACGCTCAACCCATGACTTCGCCTGCTCTTTCTCAGGGGCAGTTGGCATGCAAACAGCTTCAGCCATGAACTCGGGACGAAGAACCGCCTCCATTATGCGCCGTGTCACAAGGGTGACAGTGCCTTTCGCCACGCCAGCCCAATTCGCGACCTTCTGAAGACTAGTGGCATTTCCCGAGTGCCCGAAACGAAACAAGGTGATCGCGAGCTGATCTTCGACGGGCATCTGGGGATTGTGGGAGTTGTTGGCGAAGACACGGTCACCCTCGAGCTTCTCGACAAGCTTGTCAAATGTGTACGGCGACATGCGCAACTCCTGGCGGAAAAGATCTGGCCGGGTATCCTTCATCGTTCCGAGGACATGAGGCAAAAAGGCTGGGCCACGGGGAAAGGTGTCGCGGGCGGCCTCGTAACGGTGCGCGTACATTTCCTCCAAACTGTGGCGGACCCATCTGGTAAGATTATTGCTGCGCAAACCTACAAAGCCCTCCACATCACCATCCAGACCATCCTCTTCATCATCTCCATCATCACCCGAGTCCGACCCGGAGCTCTCGCTGTCAGAACCATCCTCCTCATCTGAATCAGGATATCCCGCCGGATGCAGCTCTGGCATCTCATCATCGCTGCCGGATTCAAAGGAGGAGTCTGCGGAGGAACTTGAAGAGTCCGAGGAGCTTGAGAATCTACGCCAATCTGAACCGAGAAGGTCGGACCAGTTGTCACTGCTGCTGCTGTCTGATTCGCTTGAGAGTTCCAAAGAGACAGAGGGATCGGTATCGGCCTCGGAGTCGGATTTCATATCAATGGCCATAGCGTCCAGTTCGACAGCCAACGACGCCGGAGCCATCAATTCCTCGAGGTCCTGTGGCGTCAAGCCGGCATTCGCTAAAGTGCGCCTCAATTGGTTTGTTCGACGTAGGGCTTGCTTGATACGGGTTGTATGGTGGTCTGCGAATGTCTTTAAGACATCGCGAGCCCGAGCCTGGCGCGCCGACAGGCGAGGCATGTTGTGGGTGGAAGGAAATGACGTGTCAACTGTAAAGAGTATTTTTTACGTATTTCACTACATATTTTTTTCTCTCGGTTATCTCAACGGAAGCGAAGATGAATCGAGCGCAAAATCGGGGTGAGAATCGGGGGGGTCAAACCTTGGGTCGATTATTGATCGATTATGTTTGACGAATCGACCGAGAATCGACCAAGAATCGTCATAGAATCGGTCCCGGAAAATGATCTTTGACTTCCCCTATTGGCGTTCTATGGTCCATGAATAACAGATGCGCGCCACGCGCCACCAAGGCTTTTTCCCACTGCTTCCGGTTGTCGACTATGTACCCACGTAATGTGGGCGATGTTACACTCCAGGTCGTGTTTTCAGCCATCCCCACTCCACAGGTTTTTTTTTTTTTTTTTTTTTTTTTGAACTTTTGATTTTTTGGGCAACGTCTCTCCTAATTCTTCAAACAAAGCAGCGGCCGTTAACCTGGACCGTAGCAAGCAGGGGAAAAAAAGGCAACCTAATGCAAGCAAATGCCCGAGCCCCGAATCGAACGGGAGGTGTCTGCTCATGATTTTATTATTCCCTGCACTCATGGACAGCAGATGCGCGCCACGCGCCACCAAGGCCTTGTCCCACTGGCTCCAATTTCGACTAGGTGCCCACCTAATGTGGGCCATGTTACACCCCAGGTCGTCTTTTCAGCCATCTACCGCTCCCCAGTTTTTTTTTATTCCTCGTTCCTGGGATTACGGTTTTGTTGGCCAAAAGTCTCTCCTAATTCTTCAAACAAAGCCGTAATACTTTGGAATTCACCTCGACCGTAGCAAGCATGAGACGAAAAAAAGATTCTTCAAAAAAAAGCCCGAGCCCCGAATCGAACGGGAGGTCTGCTCGTGATTCTACGCTTCGCCACACTCATGGACAGCAGATGCGCGCCACACGCCACAGAGGCCTTGTCCCACTGGTTCCGGTTGTCGACTACGTACCCACCAAATGTGGGCGATGTTGCACCCCAGGTCGCGTTTCCAGCCATCCCCGCTCGACATCCACATTTTTTAATAAATCCCTCGTTCCTGCAACTTTGATTTTTGGGTCAAAATCTTCGTAATTCTGCAAACAAAGCCGGAATATTCGAGCTTCACCTCCGTGATTCTGCAAACAAAGCCGGAATATTTGAGCTTCATCTCGACCGTAGCAAGCAAGCAGGAGGGAAAAAAAAATTCCTCCCACGTCCAGATTATGCCCGAGCCCCGAATCGAACGGGAGTTCTGCTCATGTATTCGTTATCGCTTATGGACAGCAGATGCGCGCCACGCACCACTGAGGCTTTATCCCACCACTTCCGGATGACGAGCATGTACCCACCTAATGTGGGCGATGTTACACCCCAGGTCGTGTTTTTAGGCATCCCCGCTCCGCATCCACAGTTTTTTTATCCCTCGTTCCTCCAACTTTGGTCCGCGATTTTGGACGACGTCTCTCGTGATTCTGCGAAAAATCCCCGGACCGCAGGAAGCATAGAGAAGAGAAGAGAATGAAAGAAATCTCATGTCAATGGTCGTGTCCATGCCTCTGCTCATGACGCCGACGCAATATGGTCCATGGATATGAACAGCAGATGCGCGCCACGCGCTACTAAGGCGTTGTCCCACTGCTTCCGGTTGTCGAGTATGTACACACCTAACGTGGGCGATGTTACACCCCAGGTCGTGTTTCCAGCCATCCCCGCTCGACATCCACATTTTTTTAATCCCTCGTTCCTGCAACTTTGATTTTTTTTTTTCTTTCGGGGGGGAGGTTCCGCGATTCGGGCGTAATTCTGCAAACGCAGCCGGGATATTTGAAATTCTTCGCCTGCACCGTAGCAAGAAGAAAAAAAAGAGCCGTACATTTCAAACCCACGCCGGAGCCCCGAATCGAACAGGAGGAGTCTGCTCATGATCTTGACGTTCGCTCATGGATAGCAGATGCGCGCCACGTGCTACTGGGGCTTTGTCCCACTGCTTTCGGATGTCGATTATGTACCCACTTAATATGGGTGCCGCGATTTGGATTCGATTGTAAGTTACGCCCTACCAAGGCGTGTTTTCAGCATGCCCCCAATTTCGGACGACGTTTCTCGTGAAACAGGCGTCAGCACAGAGGCTTCGGCTCGCTGTTTGAAGGCGACGTGGGCGACTGAAGGACAGCGGAATATAGACAGAGTAGATGAAGCGTCTGGAGAATAGACTAGAATAGCGTACAGAAGGTACTCTACTTGGTGTATTAAATACAAGAAAGTCCTAGGAGCTAGGAGTAATTAAGGGATCTGGGGAGCAGGGATAATCACTGAACCTTTAGGTTTGGCTGCCCTGGAGAACATCGATTTTGCGTATCTGTTTTTGATCTGTTTGTCATGAAGAATTGGTCATCACAGTGGAGAAGGGATGCACATCATGCAAAACAAGTAAATGAAGTAAGGAAAGAAGGAAACAATGGAATTGACTCGCCATGAAAAAAGAAGCCTTCTCATGGATCCATCTGTCATGCCACCTCGTAGATTCAGCGCATCAACTTTGCGTCATAGTCATTTCTGCTTACTCACCTGCCTGGTCTGAATCAATGCCAAAGATCTCTTGCTATCGCAATATCTTGTACCTTCCGCACAGCCCCAGGTGCCGCCACCTACCCAGACATATTCCCATCCATTACACAGCCAGGCAGGAGTCGTTTTCCTGCCGTTGATAGGGTGTGTGCGAGAGCACGCATAAAAACCCTAGTTTTTATTCATTTTAAAAGCTTATCACCGGGGGAATGTGAGGCTTAGCAACGGGGTATACACCCACCTCAGGGTGGTATGCTACACTGCTGATGGCCGAAAGCCAGCGGGCAAACATGAGTTAGCGGTTCAACATTTAACTCTAACGAGTTAAATGTTCTACTAGTTGACCTTACCGTTGGGCCCCGGGGGTCAGTTGATAGCTAAGTCCTTGGGTGCCGGAGGTGAACAAGAGGAACTAAATAGTCTTAGAGCTGGCCGCTAACTCTGCGGAGCCCCGTTGAAGTCAAGAGAACCTTATACACAACCATAGTTTGACTGGCGGAAGAGTAATCTACCCCCGGGAGAACAAGAAATTGATCATAGAAATTTAGACAAGAGATATTGGCTTCTTCCCGCCAAGTTCTTTGGATCCCCGGGAAAGGCTAGTGATTTAGAATTAGAGTGTTTGTCTGGCGGGAGAACAGTTGTCTCCCGGGAGGTTCAATTTATCCCCCGGGAACACTGACTGACCGCCGGGGACATAAAGATCACCCCGGGGAAGCCTCAGGTTGCCCCGGTGGAGCCTTACTCCCGTTGTACTTGGCAACGGGCCGGCAACTGGTTTACCCGGAGATCATCAGCAGCCGATTTATATCTCTCCGCTGGACTTTGGGAGCTCCCGCTGGTCACCAGAATATTTTGAATGATAGACGAGGCAGATTATTATTGATATACTCGTTGCAAAGCTCCCGTTGGCTCCTTAAAAAACCAGCGGGAGAGTTTTACTCTCTACAGATGTGAGATGAGACTTCCCCGGCGGAGTTTTATTCCCCCGGGTGACTTGGTAACAAGCACGCAATAATGATACAAGATGATAAATCATATGGTTTACCTCCGCCGGGAGACCATTATACCCACAACTTAAAATACATCCAATCTTATTGGATGTTGAGCTCCGGCCCGCTCAATCAGATGTTTCCCTGCTGACTGTTTTATCTCTGTTTGTATGCCCTGTAAAATGTATATAAGCTGTACAGTAGTTCAGATTCGGGAGTCAATCCTCTCCCCACCTCCCGGTGACTGTAGGTAGTACTCATAGACAGAATAAGAAAGAGATTTTGAAGTGAACAGTTGAGATAGACCTTAAGATTTCGAAGAGCACTTGATGAGAACCAAGCCGCCAGCGGTGTAAGTGCCCCTTTTAAGCGGCCAGCCGTCCGCCCGCCGTTCTAATCCGACCTCCCGGAGGTCTGGGTCTGAGTCAAGGTTGCCCAAAAGAGTCTGCCCGCTGGTCCTCTAAGCCCCAGCAAAGATCAGATCCCACCAGCGGGGCTGTTTGGCTTTCAATCTTCAGTATTGTTCAGCCGGGCCAGATAGATTTTGATATACGAGAAGACTAGGAAGTTGAGAAGCAGCCGATGTGAACCACGCCGCGGACAGCATAAGAGCTCGGCTGGCCAGCCTCGCAGCCAGCTGCTCCCACCAGCAGTTCAACCCTCCCCGCTGGCTCTAGAAAGAGTTCCCCCGGGAGGTTTTGGAGTCGAAGACGCCTCGTCCTGTCGGTCTGGCCGCTGCTAGGGAAGCCGCCGGCATTGTACTTTCTCATTTTCTGGATGGTTTAGCTCCTGGTCTATGAGATGCTTACCTGCGGCCTGGTCTGCTGGGTCAGACGGATACAAAAGACTGAAAGACTTGCCCCGGTGGTCCCGCTGAAAGCTATATTTAGTTCCCCCGGCACTACCTTTGAATTGTATACAATGATCTTGGACGGGTGATACGTACCCTACCTCCCCCGAGCAAAACATACGAGAGCATCTTGCAGCTTGCAGTTTTGTGATTGAGATTTGGTTTGTATTTTGGTGGTGGTGTTGAGTTGAGTTTAGGCTCGCTCCTCCCGCTGGATACAGTCCATTTCGATTTCACAGCTGCACCCGAGTGCACTGTTTCACCGTCTGCCTCGTCCTATTCATCGCCCTCGAGTCATCCTCCCTGCAGACAAGGCAAGATTTATGCGGCAGATTTATCGGAGCACGTCAGTGCTTTCATACCTGTCCAACTGTATTAATATGGTACCATTGTTGTTCTGACTCTGTATTTCCAAGTCGTGCAATATCAGGATTATTCAATGGATGCCTGTTTGATGTCTTTCAGCGGAAGTCACCATAAATAGAAAAGGATTGGTTCCTCCCACCTAAAGGTTCAGCCCCAGTGAAAAACCCATATTGGAAGATCGATGCAGAGAGTGGGAGATCTGTTCTATATATTTGTACAGATCCTCTGCCAAAAAAGTTAGCATGAACAGATTTTTTCTGTAAGAATCTTTTCACATCGTGAAGTATCTGCGATTATAATTTGGCCTGATTTCGATTGATTGCCGTGTACTGTCGTTCTGGGTAGAAATGTTCCCTTCAATTCATAAATTTACAGCTCATGGAAATGATAATGGAGACTAAGGAAGGAAGATTGATTCATATCAAGCTAGAGAAACAGGCACCCGACATCCATGTAACCTACATAGCCTCTGCGCACGCCCTCCCCGCTTATAAGAACATGCACCAGACAGACATCCAAAATCTTGTCTTGTAGAGCCCTGAGTTGGAGCTTGAGCTTGATGTCGGACACTCTTGATGTTGCGGGTCCACTGGGCGCCTTGATAATCTTGTGGAATGGAACGAAAAGCTTGCGGGGACGTCAGAGCCATAGCCTGCGACGTAAAGGGATAACAGAAAGACAATTGCCATAGATTTTGAGAGAGGAAGCTTGAGAATAGTGATCTTGAGGCTTGAGAAAATTTAGTAGGCAGAGGATTGCAGAGAAGACCAGGAAATTTGGAACAACAGACACAGTGGAAACATGGGGGCGAAAGATGGACATCACGGATCTCGAATCACGCCGTGATCATATACCCTGTGCACGGACCCTTGATGGACTAAAGATGCCAAGCTCGGGCTCCCGATAGTTGGTGGACAAGGCATAAGAAACTACATATTTGAATCGACCGCGCAGGATGTTGAAAGATGGCGGCAAGATCAATATCAGAAATCCGATGGAAAATGTGTACGTTCAGATTTGAACCGATTTCGATTGATTGCTCTTATATTTACCGTTTTGAACAGATCTCCCAATACGGGTTTTTCACTGGGGTTCAGCACCCGCCTCCAAGAGGCCCAATCCACGTCAGTGTATCAGGAGTCAGGAGGAGAAAGTAAGGAGTAGTCCAGGGGTCAGGGTATCAGGAGGAGATATAGGAGAGAATAGGGTCTTGGGCCCAGCACGGGAACAACCCGCTCATAGGGGAATAACCCAGGCACGGGTTATTCCGAAAAGGAATTTGCGGTTCAAATCATGACAATTGGCCTGCTGGTCTCTTGGCAAGAGCAGAATGTGTTCCATCTGGTTTCCTTGTATCCCCGTTTGTAATTCTGGACATGTATATAAGCAGTAAGATAATGAGTAGAGCAGCAGAAAACTATCCCCTGCTGTTCAGGGCAATATAGTAGACTAAGAAATAGAAATCAGATTTGAAAGACTTGACAGACGGAAGTCACTGAAATTGAGAAGTAGCCAACGTGAACAAAGCCGCTTGCCTTGTAAGAGCTCAGCCGCCAGCTGGGAGCCATTGGTACTGGCAACGGGCATTGCCAATGATTTGATCGGCATGTTTGTCCCTGTTTACTCTCGATTCCAAGTGATTTCAGTTTTGCAAAGGTATTAGCCTTGCAGGAACACATTTTTGAGCCTAGGTCAAAAGAAAGTCAGGTATTACAGCCCTTTGCGGAACTTAGGGTGCGGCGTGTTTTTTTTTGGGTCCATTTTCAGCAAAATCCTCGGTGTGAGCTCAAATCTCAGCCGATTTTCTTGAAAATATAACCAATCGATTTGCATGGCGATTCCGGAGGGCATCTCGTGCCGGTATTTTTGATGGCATCATCTAAATTACCGTATATGGAAATTTCGGTGTTTTCATGCATAACCGCTGTAGCACTGGAGATATGGCCCTGGGAAACTCAGCCTTTTGTTTTGAAACACTAATGACCATTCCGGAGGGCATCTGGAAGCCAGAATTCGTTTGTGACTGCCCCATGGCATAAAAAATGTGCTTCAATTATATGATGGATTTGGAGCACATTATTTATGCCATGGGGGAGGTCACAAATAAATTCTGGCTTCCAGATGCCCTCCGGAATGGTCATTAGTGTTTCAAAACAAAAGGCTGAGTTTCCCAGGGCCATATCTCCAGTGCTACAGCGGTTATGCGTGAAAACACCGAAATTTCCATATATGGTAATTTAGATGATGCCATCAACAATACCGGCACGATATGCCCTCCGGAATCGCCATGCAAATCGATTGGTTATATCTTCAAGAAAATTGGCTGAGATTTGAGCTCACACCGAGGATTTTGCTGAAAACGGACCCAAAAAAAAAAAACACACCGCACCCTAAGTTCCGCAAAGGGCTGTAAATCAGCATACAAATAAAGGACCCATGCCCATTTTTCAAATTTGGCCACTTGCAAAAATCTTCCGTCATTTCGGCTGATTTTGCCTGCGGAAGGTTGATGATCTGCTCAAAATTGTCGGAGTTGATAGGATTTTGGTGAAGCTGACCAAGATTTGTGTTTTTGACAGGGAAAAGGCATGGTTAGGTCCAAAATATGGACAGACCAACTCAAATACTCCTGTTACACAGTTTTAGCTCATTTTCCTTGACTGTGACTAACTTATGGAATGGCAGATCAGATTCCCTGTAGTGCAGAATCCTTATAACTTTGTCAAAGCTGAGTGAATTTAGTAGCTCTCTGAGGGAAAATAGCATAGAAGACTTGTTTCCACAAAAGTACTTTGCCGGATTCTTTGATTGTGGGCAAATACTGAGGTTAGACCCAAACTTGCTGCAGTATTGTCCCATTCTTGCAAAGGGTAAGCTGGAATTAAGGATTTGAGATAGTACAAGGGGCTGGTCGGTCGCTTTGCGGCCTCCCATCCCCTTTGTGCAATTTATTATTAAGAGACTCCCCCGTGTGACCAAGGCCTTTGTTTGCAATGCAATGGGTGGGAGAGAAGGACAAATTTCCTACATCATTGTGGCGCGCACGCAGTGCTTGTCAGATTGCTGTCAGAGGTTATTGGATGGTGACAGCAAGCCACCGTCAACGGCAATGATACAGAATGATTAAGCCGGTTGTCTTGGCAGATGCAGATCAAGCCTGGCAGTTCAATATCAAGGTGGCAGGGACAGGCATCAGTGGAGTTTAAAGCGGAGTGGCTTCGGACAGACACACATAATTTTATAAAGAGAGTGATGTAAGTTATCCAGTCATTTCTAGACGTGTCATTCTGCAGAAGAAAATAATTTTGTGCAGCTTTGAGCAAATCATGGCCATTTTTTGGAACAATGGTTGAGGTCACGAGCAGCAGCGAACAGAATACAGTTGGATGGCTCATAATGCATACCTGCCAAAAAATCTCATAATGCATAGGATTTTGGATCCACCAACATGTCTTTTGCCACTGTGGAAGGGTGTTCATAATGCATATTGCTCATAATGCATAGGATTTGGCCAAATTCAGCTCATTTTGGCAGGGAACGGACTTTATGCATTATGAGCCATCCGACTGTATTTGCAAGCTTGATCATTGAGGTAAGGTGCTGGTTTCAGTCTTTAAATAGTAAAGCTACTTCAATTCAAAGTTCTGAAGTGTTTAGAATATTTCAGTACCCTTCAAATATCCGAGCTTCACAGATGACCCGGAACATTCAGGTAGCACTCTATTTTGAGCTATAAAGTGTGAGATTTTAGTTGGAACCCATATATATCAACAATAGAAACATTTATTCCCTTTGAAGTGAGTCGATACCTTATCCAGGGAGTCCAGTGCAGAGTGGAACATGGTGGATCGAAGTTGAATAGGGAACAAACAAGTACAAAGCTGCTGGATCGATCAACCGCGGTGTTCGTTCCCATTGGTACACCAGCCATTCAATTTTAGCCACCGGCCCTAAACTAAGAGTCGTCCCGTTGGGATTGAGTTAAAGACGCCTCATCAGTTGTCCGGCCGTTGTAATTCCCTAGCATGGTCTAGATAAACTGCTGGTGCCATTCTCCCTCATTTTGGACAGTCAGATCCCTCATTTCACAATTGAACTATTCGCCCCACGGTAGAGGTTCCCCCGCTGATAAGAATTGTGCTCCCGCTGGACATAAAAGTTGCCCACCAGAAAGATTAAATTAGCATAACAAACTTGACGGGTTTCTGAACCCTACCTCCCCGAACATAAACACACAAGTATTTGGATATTGGTTGTGATTGAGATTAGATTTTATATATTAGTTGATATTAGTGACTAGTTCACTGCATTCACTAGTTTATTTAGTCTTTTGATTTCATGGCTGCACCCAAGTGCACCGTTTCAACGCCACGCGCCACCAAGGCCTTGTCCCACTGGTTCTGGCTGGCGAGCATGTACCCACCTATGTTGAACATTTCAAGTTTTTCAGTGAAAAATGTTTTGAATTTTACAGCAATTTTCAGCAAAAATCCAAGTGAAAAACTTGAAACTTCTTCATGACTTTTTTGAACTTCAAAACAATTTCAGCACTTTTCCACGCATTTTTCACAAGGCTCAAAAAGGTCACAAAAATGTTTCAAGTTTTTCGCTTACTTTTTGTGTGAAAAATTGCTGTAAAATTCAAAACATTTTTCACCAAAAATTTCAGCACAAAACTTGAAATGTTCAACCAGTGTCAGAAAAATTAAAAGTCACATGCATTTTCGAATTGAACGGAATAATATCTACCCACCTACAGTTTGTCGAAAAAAAAATGTGCACCACCCATAATCCATTCTGCATAACTTGATTGTAATTCGGGAACCACTTAGGATTTTGAGCCAAACTAAGATGGTCACATTGTCCAGAGAGCCGGCACCAACATTTTGCATATGTTGATCGCGTCATAGTATCTTGATATGCCATCAGAAGATGCCGAATATGGAACCTATGTATTGTAAGGGCAACCACGGAGGCCCGAGGTACTCAGGGACTGACGTGGGGGATCCAAAGGTTAATTGACGGTAGCTAAATATACAGAGAAGCATACCTGACGTGGGGGATCCAAAGAGAAGAAACTCTGAGGATTCCCACGTCAGCCGTGGGTATAAGTAAGCTACTAGCTAAGACCATGTGACTGGAGTGATCGGCAGATGTCCCGGGCTTGGTCACACGCAAGGTGCCATCGGGGATTCCCCCGGGTCACGTGCCGGTTTCCGGTACCGGTCCCGGTAGACCGGTGACCGGGAGAGCGACCGGAAGGATCGGAGGGGTCGGAAGGGTGTTGGATGGGGGTCGGGACGGGGGTTCCCCTGACATGTATATCATACATATTTTTTGGCGGGTTCAAGCTTGATATATATATATTTTCTTTTTGAGAAGATCTAGATCACCCAAATTGTAGTCCGGGATGTGCTAAGCAACTCACCAAGTTGAATCATAAAAGATTACACAGGCAATAACTCGCTACAGAGACCGCAAAGTGGCCAAAAACAGCGAAAAATGCCCAAAACAGCGAAAAATGGCAAGAGAGACTTAACAAGTTGTTTAAAGACTCCAGCGCGCCTTGTTTTGGACATCCCTACGTTTATACACGCGCTGTCGACGGGGCCGCTGAACGCAATGTGTATTTCCTTGTTCTCTTCGCGCCAACACAATTTGCATTACAAATTTCGAATATTCTGTCGCGTCTATTCTTCACAGGATTTTCACGTTTTTCCCAACACAATCTACATAGTGCTAGCTCTACCAAATAACACCGACCGATACCGGAATTTCAATGAATCAGTGTTGAGTTGGTAGCATCGTCCCAGAAGCTTTTCATGATGAAGCCCACAATATAGGCGCTCCGAGTGTTCGGAGTAAAGCTTAATTCCCAGGTGACGTTGTTGGCGCTGAGTGAAGAGGTGAGTGTTGCATACATGTATGTTACCGCACAAATCATGGTAGTTACACAACACCACTAGAATCCTCTTTTCCACTGGCTGATCCGCCCCATAGTCCGAAGTTGGCCGTTCCTGAACCCTGGGCTGACTGGGCTTTGTCAAACTCTTCTTGGGAACCGTATTTGAAAATTGCTTTGGGTTTGTAAACGACAAGCGCCTTGTCATTGTACGTCGACGCCGGTCCTGGGTTTGCCGCCGTCCCGAACGACCTGTGAGCCCAGAATCTCAGAAAATTTCGTTGTCAAGGTATCCGCACATACTCATCGAACGCAGCTTTGTATTTCGCTCCAGAAGGATCATTCGATGAGGGGTTCGCAACCGCAGTCGCCGTGGCAAAGTCATCGAACCACGCGCCACGTTCAACATCGATGAGTTCCATCCCTTGGAAGGAGATAGAGACCCACGCAGCTGTTGTCAACGAAAAACTCATGTTCGAGTTCTGCGATGCTGAAGCTTTGCTGAGGAATATGCGAACGCTGCTACTGCTCGACTCGTCACTGGAAGCGGAGATCCGGCCGTCGATTGTGCTGGTCCAGTTCAGTGTGGGGGGCTGATCATCGGGAGCAGTTTGCCAATCGGTAAGGGTGATATTGAGGGAGGGCATGGCGTAGAATGGCACCGTTACGGCCTTGAACTGGCCCCTGGTTGCCCCAGGGATCGGCTGACTGGTCGCCATGTTTATACCTGGGATTAAGGACCCATCTGGTGTAATGAGGGGCCCCATCGCTAAGATCTCCGCCTCTATTTGACCTATGAAGCGCGTCAGACCCACCCGGACCAAACGAATGCTGAACTCCCTTGCCATGATCCAATCCTTGAAGCTTCGAAACCTAAAGTTTTATGAGATGACAGTCGTATGGAGGCAAGAGCAGCACCGACAGCATTATCGTACGCATTTTGAGCATTATGACAGGCGTCAATAGCCAGACTGTAGTTTCCAAACATTTGGCTGGCGAACTCAGTGAACACATCGTCGGTGAGATTTCCGGTGCCACCCATCTTCTTGTACGCTGTGTACGCTTCATTTTGGATGGCACTAAGCTCGGTGACGCATGCCGTAGTCTTGTTTGTGGACAGGTCGTTCAGTTCCTTGAGCTGTTCAGGTGTGGAGGCGGAATCGGTCGCATTCTTTAACGCTTGGATGAAATGCCGATATTCTGTCGAAAACATAATGTCTCCGGTCGAATTCCAATTGTCCATGTGAGGAAGTTGGTCGGCAATGCCGAATAATTAATTCATGGTTGGTGGCATACATATCCGCACCATTACCGACTCCGGAAAAGTCAATTTGCCTCTCGCCGCCAAGCCTCGGATAAAACGTGCCACTCGTAACGCCCTGGGACTGCAGATACATGTTGTATAGGCTGGCCATGGCATCTGCGATCGAGATCGGCTCGCCGCCGCTTTGGCGTGGGGTGGGGATGGCCACGGCGGAGTTGGTGAGGAGAAATAACGGGAGTATGGAAGCGAGAGCGAGCATGATGATGATGTCGCGTACAGAAAATCGGGAACGACCAGCGCTGATAGGATGAATGTGGATGACTGCCAGAGTGAGGAACCTAGTTTGAAGCAGCCGCTTTTAAATGGTTCGGTGAATTGTTCTAACCAATGCCGTTACGTGATCCGCTTGTTGCATATCAACTTCGACTAGTTCTGTTTCGTAAATCGCGATTCCCATTTTATTTCTTGCCAATGACAGCATTCATAGTTGCGAGGGTCCGACCATTAAAACGCGATCCCCGTCCGTCTCTTGCGGCGGCCTCTGGGACTCTGGTTGGATACCCGCGCGGGCCAACCTCTCGGAGCAGGACCCGTCTCAAAGACCAGCTGTTGGCCGCTGTGTTCGCCGCTAATCGTCAGTTCACCGTCAATACGGCGTTCTTGCAACAGTGCTGGCGAACGATAATTTGAATAGGCCGCAGGAAGAATTCCTGTAGTCATCAAACTACTTTTTCAAACTATTCGCTACAACGATGTCCAGTATCTATCGCATTTACTCCTGCTAGCGTTCGCCGCACGCCGCCTCTCTTCTTCTATCATACAGCGCGGCTTTGACGCCCCAATCATCGATAGCAATCCCGTAGCACCCCGCAGACACCGTACATGCCGAATCATGGCAGATTTCCCTGCCCCGGAAACCAGCGATATCAACTCAGATATCTTGAACGCATACCAAGCCTATGTGCAGGAATGTGGACGCAATTTAAATTACACAAGAGGCCTAGCTGCGCAAGCTTACCTAAGCGACGGCAATGGGAGTGCCAACCTCGATGCTCCGTATTTCATTTCGTGGGCCTACACCAACTCCCAGGACTATCAGCTCCAGTACCAGGAATGTGAGAATAGAGAGAGCACATACCAAGCACTCTTAGCCACGTTTAGTCCCGAGCCCGCTGGCCATGGCACTCCCACGACTGGGATAGTCGCAATGAAAACAAGTGAATCTTTCTCCAGCGTCTTCAGTGCCAGTTACCATGAAACCTCTCCCCTAACTATTTTCTCGATGCTGTTCATCTGCAACTCCGTTTTCACGAGCGCCGGATACATCGATGCCGCCAACAGGCCTCGCGCCTCAGCGGATGTCAGCCCTGTCACGGGGCTGGCCCCGAGATGGCCGGAGAGGAAGAGGAAATCTCAAGGGCTAGGGAGCCCCGAAACTGGCGTTAATTCGACGAAGCGTACCACGACGAACCAAGAGAATATAAACTACAGTAAGGCAGTGCATGAGGTAAGTATCGTAAGTGTCATAAAACAATAAGAGATGTCTGTCATAAAACAATAGAATATTAATTAATATAGTCGATGTAAGGGGCATATCGGTGATGATCCGCCATGCCCCTTACAAGCCCCATGAACCCAATCCCGTTTTCTACAAACATTACAGGATGCTGTGCTTGTCTAGCCCGCACGGGAGCTTGCGGCGGCCTATCAGAGACATCTGCCAATCGGGTTTCAGCTTTCCAGCGCGACACTTACAGCTGTTTTTTGGAAAGGCAGACCGCATCAAACCCAGGGACGGCGCTTAATTCCGCCAACTAACAAAACCGTCAGCAGTCTCACATGCTCCAAACAATTTAATTACCTGTCGAAAGTTGCTGCCCGCTAATCCTGTGCTGATTTCACGGAGCTTGAAGTACTGTAGAGTGACCTGAATGATCTCCGTTCCCAGGTACATGTGGAGGTCTCGATAAACGGCCTTTCGTTTCTGCTCATTGCAAAGCAGCAACTGATCCCGACAACGAGCTTAGTTCAGTCGCTCTAACTGCGGACGCAGGGCTGGCTGCTTACCGGACCAACCACGATGGAAATAGCGGTAGCGCCTGCCTGTGCACAAAATGCCGCATGCCTGATCCCGGCGACGAGCGTCAGGTTGGTTCGGACGCCAGCTGCCTCAAGCGCCCTGGCAGCCGCAACACCGTCCTCCGTGGCGGGGATCTGTATCCAATTTCAGAATACATTCAGGAGAAGAACAAATCAGAACGAGCCCTTATCAGGATTTTGTTCTGGTCCACTCCGCGCCCGCAAAATAGCTTAACCAGACGTTTGGCGCTCCCCACCATCGCCGAAGAGTCGCTACTTTCCCGCGGGTCTAAAAATGTGAGCTGCGGGCCGCCATTCCGCTCAAAGATCGCGACGCCTATGACAGTTATAACAATACCCCTAAGGCGTGGAATCGATATTGAGGACCTCTGTCTGCAATCTTTGAGGTCTTGGCGAAAATGGAGGATTCGAGAGCGGGCCGCGGCTCCGAGTCTTGCATCCTAGCTTAAGCACTGAGAAAACCAGAAAAATATTGTAATATAGATACGGAGAATATGCTGAGACTCGGATCTGCTCTTGGATAAGAATTAAGGAGAGGGTAATGCAGGAATAGGAGTGTTGATGGGGTAAAGGGGTGTCAGAAATAACCTGTACTCCGGTTATTTCGAAAAAGGAGATCATGGTGTGTTCAAATCACGACATGCTGGCGCTGGTCGTCGATGTCCTTAGATCGCATTTAGAAAACTGGATGTCACGATGAATGGCACGTACATCGCTTGCTATGACCCCCAATCCTGAATTCTCCTTGCCTATGCTTTTCTCGACGTCCTGCTGATCACGAATAATGTTTTCCTGCTTTCTCCACAGCCGGTAGAAAATACGCGTCCCATGGAACTGGGCAATGGAGAATGCTATATGCAGAATCGGTGTCACGATTTTCAAGGACAGATTCCAACGACTCCATAGTTGGCCGAAGAGAAACATCACGACGATGGTCTCGGCAATTGTACCAAACAACGTCGTGATGCATGCAGCCCGGAACATCGTCATGAGGAAGTGGTGCGAGTCGGGGTACACTCGATATAGAATGATGGTGAGATGTGGGAGGAACTCCGATATTATATCAAATGCGCCTGCGTGCAGACTTGTTGTGGGACTGAATAAGTTGTAGGAGATGGGCACGCACCCCACACGGTACACATGAGGAACTCGATGCTGGAATCTTCGTCCATAGAAATGCTAATGGTGATAGCGGCTTGGCCTATTAAAATGCTCGCCATGTGGTGTACCTAAGTGTGCATTAAACTCCTCATCCCATTCCCAACTGACGCAAAGTAAACCTACCATGGAGACGGGGGAGATTTTCGTGCGGTAAATAAGCTCGAACAGGAACATGCCAATGAGCATTTGGGCGGAAATGAGCAACATATCGCCCATAACGATTCTAGAGCCGATGAACTGGGTATGGAATTCAGCAGTCCCGAAGGCGACGTTGCCGAATGGGTACGCTGCGATGATAAGAATGACGAGTTTCGTGGCGCCGGCAATGTGGTGGTTCACGAATCCGCGACGGTTCGCTTCGTCCAGGCCGGTGTACCTGACACCGTACAGTTTTTGCAGGAGAAACAGTTCCAGCACATAGAATTTGATTAGGAAAAAGACGAGGAGGACCACGGAGATGATGAGGCCAGTGTACGGCGAAAGGACAGAGATGGAAGTGAGCGGAAATTTTCGAATGTGGTCATCGACGGCGATGGGCATGATCAGAGGAAATCGTTGCCGAGATTAAGCTCAGCCGGGAATGCGACACAAACAGGTCAATGCGGGTTTTTATATCTGTAGGCGAGAGATCAGCGCCGATATTGATAAATGGAAAGAAACAGAAGCCATGAGCGCTCGCGGCTCAGGGTAAAGCGCCCGCGTGAGTCACGGTTTCCTTGGCACATCCAAGGAGACTTGGATGGCGCGCTCTCCTCGAGACCGTAGGCCTAAAACTGGGTCCGCTTTAATCTGGGCTCCGGATCTTTATGGGGTTCAGCAGAGTTCGAAAATTGGGCACATCCATCAAAAGTGAAACATGGGATTGCTGACATCGGCACAGATATCACACTCTGTACCCGGGCAAGGTTTCACAATTACGAGTGTCTTGTAACGAAATAAATGCATTTTAAGCACAGAGGAGGCTCAGTTTACGTCGGAGAACAGTCTGGCTGCCCAGGAGCAGCTGCGGCTTCCACGGAAATCGAGATGCTTTGGTTGTGGTGAGGAAGCATAAGCCTCTCAAACACAATTCGATACGCGGGCATAATGTACATATGGTCGGTATAGCTCACAATATTCAATACCATGGCGACTGCGCAAAATACTCCAAGAGCCCAAATGGAGAAGATCTACCGGTACGCGACGATCACATCCAATAAAGTTCCCAGAGGCGTGAATCGGTACATTTGCGATGCAGAACCATTTAGCTGGAGGTATAGAGCTTTTTTGAAAATATTTTTGGGCTATTGGCTAGAGAGGTGTGTGTATAACTCGCAATAAAGTGCCCTTTACACCACATTACCAAAATGCCCAGAAATCCTGGTAAAAGTGTCCATATCCTCGCGTTATCAATAGAAATGCATTCACACAGTTTGAGGTCGATAGGACAGAGAGAAAAAGATGAAATAACTGTTCGACAGTGGAGGAACAACTGTGTGACACAATCGAATGTTTGCCGGGTAAACTGCACCGGACGATATTGGGCAGTGATCTTCCATTGAATTTTCATCAAAAATTGCCCAAACACGATCATGCCCCAGCAGAGCGTCTCCCAAATCCTGGTGTGTACATCTCGTTTGTACCACCCGTCCCAGCTGACGCAGACTCCCGTCGGACGGTGACCTCAATCGCTACCCCTTCCACGTCTTCGAGGTTGACACCTCCAACTTCGCCGCAAACACGATCATGCTCCAGCAGAGCGTCTTCCAAATCCTGGTGTGTACATATCTCGTTAGTACCACCCTTCCCAGCTGACGCAGACCCTTCCGTAAGACGGCGACATCAATCGCTGCCCCTTCGACGTCTTCGCGGTTGACTACCAGATCTTCGCGTTCAATTCTCCGACCAACGGCACCTACGGCACACCGCTCCCCATAACCATCTTCGCGCAGGGGATGGTACAGGGGTGGAAGACTGACACGGAGTTCACTGGGCCTGTCGAAGACGGCTCGGGGGTCAACATCCACATCCGCGTGAGCGGCGGTGAGCCGCAGCTAAATCACCAAAGCAGTTTCCATGATCATCATCGTCGACGCGTGGAGTCTTTATCATCCATACTCTCTCAATGGATCTGACTTGATGTCTAGTGATGTGCCTCAGCGGTGGGATCTTGATCGCTGCGATGTCCGTGTGGTTCCGCGAGAAGAAGGTCGAGCCCCCGCTCATCGCCATCTCCACTGCGCTGCTCTTCGCGGTGGCCAACGTGCACAACAGCCAGCCCGGTATTGCGTCGATCCCCGGTATCACCTCTAGCATGGTCGGATTCTTTTGGAATCTCCTCGTCGTCGCTGTCAGGTGCGTCCCTTTGCGTCGCTTTCTCGATCTAGACATACTGACTTGATCATTGTTTCTTCCAGTGGGATCTCGAACAACTCGGTGATCTCGAAGATCTTAACCAGTCCATATCGAGCCTTGAAGATGTTGTTGCTCTCACTCCGGATGGCCACCCAGAAAAGCCTTCATGGCTGAATAACCTCGGAAGTTCACTCCTCAGTCCCTTCGAACTCGGTGATCTCGATAATCTTAAACAGTCCATACTGTGGCTTGAAGCTGCTGCTCTCATTCCGGATGGCTACTGCCCGGGCAAGCCTTCACCGCTTGATAACATCGGGAGCTCACTCCTCACTCGCTTTGAACGACTCGGTGATCTCAATGATCTCAACCAGTCTGTATTGACATTTGAAGCTGTTGTGACTCTAACTCCGGACGGCCACGCAGACAAGGCTTCATTGCTGAATTACCTCGGAACTTCGCTTCGAAGGCGTTTCGAACAACTCGGGGATCTCAATGATTTCAACCAGTCCATAATGTTCAATCGAAGCTTCATCGGTTGGGCCGGCCATGATACATCATCCACCTAGTTCCTCGCTCTGAAATCCCATCTTTGTACGTAGGCACCTTATTTCCATTCGGCGGTTGTTCATTTGAGCTCGAACAACATTGATTGAACCTCGACCTGAGTCACAAAGAGGGTTTGTAGCCCACTCATATCTTTCCCGTTATGCCGTGTCAGTGCTCACCGAGGATTCGATTCTCTCACGACCCATCATTGGAACGTCCGATTATTTTTATTTTCTGTCCAGTTCTTCAGTTTCTCATCGTCTAATCTAACTTTTACCGGTTGAGGATATTTGTTCTCACACCCAACATCCGTCCTAGCTTTCAACTGACTATACCTAGCTCCGACGTCTCCTCTCTTATCCAAGTCGTCTCATCAATCCTCAAGTGTATCCTGAATATCATTCCTAGCATGCAGGTTCGACTGCTCAACGCGGCTATTTGATTCTGCGCAAAAGGCGCTAGGTTGGAGCTAGGGTGTGCTTTATAGAACAATTGGACCATAAAGCGAGTACCTCTCTATTTGGAGTACCTCTCTATTTCAATTTGGAGAACCATTTCAACGTGGCGAACTTACCGTGCATAGTATGAGGGTCATGTTATAGCTTCTAGTCCAGTCTCTCCGAAGAATTGTCTTTCTGCCGTCGAGTTTCTGGAGTGGTTAGTCGGTCCGACTCATGGGTTATAGAACAAATAACCCATCGTAAGAAAGTTTCGTATTAAACGAATGTAAACCAAAGTACCAATGGATCGCAATAGTATTAATAAGAGAGCGTAAAGTGAAATATAGTTTTTTTTCGCTACTAAAGAGGAGTGGAAAGAGGAGTGGAAAATCTTATGAAAAAATATTTCAACCTTCAAGCCCGATTGTATGGTTAGAGAAATACCTGTTCGTCTCTTCGAGGACCCCCGTAGGAGACCGAGTCGCTACAGTTGTACGCTTGAGTGCTAAGCCGATAGAGAAACGGGGCTAACTGCCGGTCCTCTCGTAACCGTTGTTGTCCAAATCTGGGGAAAGCAGTTATTACGACTCTCCAAACAATGTGAGTGAACGGGCGAACTGAGGCTTGGTCCAGCCGCCTGGCCCAAAAGTGTTCTCACCCCGGCAATTGAAGCCAGATTTGGCTGCGCACACAAGCGTGTAGCCTCGTCGGGACTGAACAAGTGTGCAGCAACTTTCCGGGCAAAGGCCGTGGTTCGGAAGAGCGTATAGAAATCGAGGGACTCCGGCAGCCAGCCAATCTCGCCGAAGTCGAGGACGACCGGTCGTCCAGTGGCATCGACGCCGAAGTTACTGGCATCCATGTCGGACTGAGTGAGGACCAGCGGCTCATGAGCAATGCTGACATCGGCGACGGTTGGGGACCGTTGGCGGAGCTTCGCAATAGCCTGGCGAGAATGAAGAAGGAAAAGCTGCGTCAGCAGAGGGAAGCGGACACAGTCAAGCAAACAGACCTTGTTGAGGTAACGCTCCAGAGCACCGGGGCTGACAAAGTCCAGAGGCGCCTCGCAGTTCTTGAATACCACGTGGCGGGCACGGCCGTCGCCCATGGGCCCAAGGACGACGTTGTGCGGAGCTGGCACGCTGCGCATCCAGCGAATCGCCAGCGCAGCCTTCGGGGCAAGGGTCTCGGCCGAGACGTGAATCAGGTCAATGTACTCCATGACTACGTAGACCATCCGTCCATTGTTGCGGAAGAAATGGTAGACTTGCGGCACGCGCGGCGCGCTCGCATCGCTCTTGGCGAGGTCGGCCAGGTAGATTAGCGTCACGACCTCGGGGTAGAAGGACGAGTACGCGCCGAACTTGACAAAGTATTTGCCGAATGGGAGGCAGCGTCTGTAATTGCGGTCGTTCTCATTCTCGCGCTCGTGTTGGGCGCAGGCGCTCACGATGTCTGGCTCGAGGGCGGCAAAGTTCGTGGACGAAGACATCAGTGGACTCAGGAGAGACACGGAAGAGATGCATGAGGGATGCATGCCGAGGCCATCACCAAAAGTGTCCGAAAGTGGTAAAGGGGTGGTGACTTTGACTCGGACAAGGCCATCAAGATTCAAGACCCTTGAAATACGAGTATTACGAGGCGCGTCCAAGATCTTGAGAGGAATTGTAAATTCTCTTCCAGGCATAGCATGTACTTGCAAGGGTGCTCGGCCCCGGACCCTTTCCCAAGTCTCATCCAGCCCATATGAATCATATTTGCTCGGCAGTGACGTGGCCGCCACAAAATCCCGCCTCCTCAAATTTGCCTCAAATTCGCGCTCTTCATCTCTAACCACCACCATCGCCTCGGCCCTCCAGTCCGACTCTTCAGCGACCTCTCCACCGCAGCTCTCTTTTGACCTTCTCCCTTCTTGCGTATTCAGTCGATGACTCCAGCAGCCCAAACGCGACACGCGACCGTGACAGTCTAACAGCGGCCTACTACCAGCACCTTCGACCATGATGAATAATAGTCGAGGCTCATGCGAGACGACAGCTGCCATGGTGGTGCAACACATCTCCTTAGTGCGGCCCTTTCGCCATCTATCAGAACAGATTTCTCATTGACGGCGAGCATTCCGCACCTCGAGATGCACGCCATGCACTTCGGGCGGCGCCTGGTACCTCCGCACGCGACATCCGATGGGTACGACGTCTCGCGAGTACGATGAGCTTGGGAGCGTATTCTTGTTACCGAGTAGAGCACTCTTCCTCATTGCCTCGTGTCGCCTATCTGTCTGACGTCCTTTGTCCCCCCCCCCATCCGATCGCTAACTCATGTCGAAATCTCGGTAGTCTCAATTCCTCGAGACGCCCATCCAAAACGCAGTGAATCTGGTTGATAGTACGCGTCCCTTTTATCTTCCGCATCCTACTTCTGGCTCTGCGTGTCTCCGGGCCGTTTTTTTCTGCTCCTCGCCGGTTGTCTCATGGGCCTCTTTCCCAGTCGCATTCCTCTTCCTTTCTCTCAATTAATGAGAAGTGAGTGCAGTTCTAACGTGCATACACCCTACTAATTTATGCTCTTTTCCGTCAGTACCTCTAGATGAAATACGGGAAATCAGTGTCCTCTTTCTGCGCATATATCTTTGGCTAGATCTACGGGCACTTTTCTGGGTCATCCACCTCACTCAGTATCTCCTCCCAGCATGCCCACAACCAAATATCAGACAAATGGTCACTAATTGATTTTTCTAGGCAAACTTAAGATGAATTCGGCAATTTTGGGTTAATAAACAATCTCTGGTGAAATTCATCCTTGTCTTGGTTGAATCCTAGGTTGATTCTCACCCTGCCCGGCCCTCTCAGAGGCGGAAGCGACTTCTACTTTCATCGGCAAGCGGTAGTGGAAATAGAGGTGACTTCAACTTCTACATTCCTCTCGCTTAACTCAGCCTCACCTACCACCTTATAAGCAAGCTCACAAATAAAAGTTTCCGCATCTTTTTGGGTCTGTTTTTGGCCGACAACGCCTCTTTCTTCGATAATCAATTCGGAGTTTATCTTTCACTGCTCAGCAGCGTTCTCGCAATTTAGTCCGGGTTATTCCGCATTCATTGTCTCGGTTCAGAAATCACCACTTCACTGAACCTGCACCGGACCAGATTGCCGTGATTCAGAGGACCGGACCGGTGTTATTTGGGACGCAGTCACCGCGTGATACGTCGACGCAAGTCCTATGATCATCAACTCTCGCACAGCGTTCAGATTATAAACGAAACATGCTACGTGCTTCCAATCCCACCTCTGTCGACATGGTTTCGCTTGATCTTCTGAGTCGACTCTGTGCGACTGCAGCTACTGCGGTCTTGACGGCCTCATTTGCGAGAGCCCAAACCTCTCCAATCGTCAACCTGGGCTATGCGCAGTACCAAGGGGCGGTGAACATTGCTAACAATATAACACACTTCCTGGGAATTCGATATGCTGCACCGCCTTTAGGTAAATGATCCCTCCCACTCATCCAGAGCGCAATTTTTATGAAAGAATAGGTGATTTACGCTTCAGAGCCCCGCAGCCCCCGGTCAACATGGCCGGCGTGCAGCTGGCTATATCGCAGCCCAATGAATGTTTCCAGGCTTCCAGTGGGCTATCTCCCACCAACCCGCTGGAAACGCGTGCGACTCAAATTGTCGATACGGAGGACTGTCTGTTTTTAAAGTAAGCAATTATTGCAAAAGGACGAACGGGGCATTGACGACCTTCAGTGTGTACTATCCAAGCGATGCATTAGGAGCATCGCCCAGAAATCTGCCAACCGTTGTCTGGATTCATGGAGGAGGGTACGGCTGATTTTCGCTGTTGACGTGCGTTACACTTACTCAGTCGTAATCACCAGTTATCTCGCAGGTTCAGCTAGCGCGTTCAGTCATGTTGCCAACGGAGAGGAAATTATCCAGCAGAGTAACAGGGGAGTTGTCGTGGTTCTCATCCAGTATCGTCTCGGTGTCTTTGGTAAGTCATTGTTACATTATGTTTCGAGCCCTATCTGACCAGCGACCGCAGGGTTCCTGCCAGGTTCTGCTGTAAAGAGAAAGGGAGCATTGAACGCCGGCTTGCGTAAAATTCTTGAATTTATTGTAATTCTGATACTTAATTGTTATCCTAGTTGACCAAGATTTTGCCTTGCGGTGGGTTAACCGACATGTACGTGTGGGAACCGTGGTACTATTTGGCCGCTGTCAACTGATGTTTTGCCTCAGATTTCCAGATTCGGCGGGGATCCTTCAAAGGTTACTATTTGGGGCGAGTCTGCTGGTGAGTGTAAGGTCCCTTGAAGCGATCTCATTTACGTATTACTTTCAATCCAGGGGCTGGCTCGGTTCTCCAACATGTCATAGCGAACAACGGTCGAACAGAGCCCCAATTATTTAGAAGCGCGATAACAAGCTCGACTTTCTTACCATCGCAGTACCGATTCGACGATCGTGTTCCGGAGGTGGGATTGCTTTTCCTCATCCACGCAATTTCCTGGGAAGGTTAACACGCTCTAGTTATTATTCAGCGAAGTCGTAGCCCTGGCAAAGTTGGTCATCACTTACTGAGCTGAGACTCACCGCACAGCCATTCTGAATGTTAACAGCTGCACGACGACAACGGATTCGATGGCTTGTTTACGAGCTGTTGATGCGATCGTGTTAGAAACGGCCAATACGAATATTAATCTTGGTGGATTCTTTGGGACATTTTTGTTCGTGCCGGTCGTCGACGGTGTGTTCATCACAAAGCGGCCGACAATATCTTTGATGGAGGGCAAGGTCAACGGGGTACGTTGTTCACTTTGCCGCCATAGAGTGGGTAGTTGCATCATCCCCGCATCCAGGAAGCTCTTCTGGCCGTGACCAATACCTTCGAAGGTACCAACTTTGTCGATCAGAGTGTCTCAGTAACGGCCGCGCAATACTCGTTGAACCTCTTCCCTGGTTTCAGCACCGCGCAGGCCGAGAGGGTTGGCTCGTTGTATGCTGGCCTCGGCACTGAATTGTTCCAAAACAATGCTGTTCAAGGGGAATGTGAGTTCAAAAATCATCTTTGAATTGTCAAAGAAGGCGGTAATAATTATGTGATCTTCCAGCGATATTCATCTGCCCAACGTACTATCTGTTGAATGCCTTTCCCGGGCGTTCTTTCAAGGTCGCTTTCTTTCCCAAAATGTGACTCCCAGCGCTTAAACTTAGTTTCGCCCTTGTAGGGCGAGTTCGCGATTCCACCAGGACTCCACGGAAATGATCTTGCGTATTACTTCCCTGAGGGTTCAGCTCCGCCTTTCAACAATACGGCCTTCATCAATGCCTTTGTACAATCATTCACCTCGTTCATCATTAATCTCGACCCCAACATCAAGGTTGACCCAACCACGATTACACCCCATTGGAAGAACTTCGATGCGCAACATACGGAGATGCTCTTCAACAAGACGGCTGATGGTGTGCCTGTGGTTCGTCCGATAACCACTTCGGCTGCTCTTCTAGAGCGGTGTCGGTACGTATCCATTCTTTCTACTGATTGTCGTTCATTCAGTCAATATTCGTTCAGCTTCTGGGACAGTGTCGGTCATCTTACCGCCCAGTGATGTGGGCATATTGGATCAGCTTGTTTACTTTCAAAACGTACATATTATCATTGTGCCCATCGGTTAAAAACACGCCCCGCACCGTGATGATCAACACAAAAGGGGGCTTTTAAATTTGAATGCTACATCTGTAGCCTATCTACCGCACAAAGAAAACGTCGACTACATTCTAGTTCTTTTCCACATACTAGGCTAGCTTCAACTAGTATCTTTGCGTGTCTTGCAGTATCAAGTCGGCGGCTTTTTCCGAAAGCTGGTACAAAGAAAAATGAGACTCTGGGCGTTCAAGGTAACCTGAGCCTACCATGTATGTTGGTGTAGTGGGGAAGAACCCTGGTGCATCGGGCCAAGAACTCATGTCGACGACGCGGAGACTTGATACCCCTCCAACGCGGAAGCGGCCGTCTAACACTGCTTCATTATCTACATTATGATGTTCAGAACAGTCAGTGGCATAAATTTGGGACACACCGTCACCTGCTCCCATCTTATTGGTGCAACATCCGTGATGTGCTACTGGAAATCAGTTAAAAAGACCAATGTGAGCACTGTGCTGACCAAATATATGCTCAAATATATATTCATTGAGTTCCTCGTCAGTTTGAGCGTCGGAACCAGGATTGACCTCCTGTAAAATATGCTCTGCAATATGAGGCAGCTGTACCACTTGTCTCGCGGTTCGAATTCCTCCTCTCAGCGCAGCTAGATCTTTCTGAATATCCGGGGAATCGACGGGTTGGAAATGCAGTTTTTGAATGTCCAAGACATCTTGTGGATGAGATCCAGTCAAGCGAACATAGCCTCTCGAAGATGCATGTCCCTTGAGAGTAATTGCGCTAAACCCGTTGAGAAAGAAACCAGGATCTGAGCGCAATTCTCAGCGGATGTAAACGTCAAGGAAGGAACATTACTTGAAACATAGCCCATATCCCATGCAGGTACCCTAGGAAGGCCTTCAAGTCATTCATATTCTTTATGGTATTTCTAAATTCTCACCAGTACTGAAGCACATCAGGGTCGCCAAGGTCATCGGCCGACTTCCAGACCAAAGCAGCGGGAAAACCAACTGCTGGTGTATATGGTGTCCCATCGTGCTTTGGCGCAGAAGCATCCCACGCGGCCAGGCATGGATCCGTAGCAGGGTCTGTGCCGAACGTGCAATTGCGCACCGGGGGGTTTTGTTTGAGGAGCCAGGTTATGGGGATTTCGTCGTTATCTACATGCCTATGAGCCTGGAATTCGAAGACGAAAAAACATAAAAACCTCTCAGGTTCTGGCCTACACCAGGAAGATCAAAAATCGTCTCGATCCCGAATGACTCGAGATGTGTTTTATTTCCGATGCCGGAAAGCTTCAACATATCAGTCTTCTTATGGGTTCAACGAACGGATGGAGGTACCATCAGCTGCAGTCGAAGTGAGTGTGATAACTTACGTCTGGGGAAGAAAGTAGTATCGTACCAATTGAGGACTTTGGAAAAGCCCAGCACTGACAATCACTTCGTGTCGAGCATGATACTCCGCAAAGTCAAGTTCGACCTTCCCGGTGAACTGATCCGAGACAGGTAAGGAGGCGTTCGGAGCGACTTGGAGTCCATAAGCCCGTGGAGCTTGCGAGGGACCATGTGGTTGACAGAGAAGAACTTTTGTAGCGAGTGTGCCGAGAGCAAATGTAAGTTTTCGAGGATAATCGCGCTGTACTTGATGCAGGCGTTCTTTAACCGAAGATCTCTCATTCGTTGCATTAACCGTATTGCTCAAACTTGTCATGGTAAAGTTTGGTGGGCTAGCACGAGTATTGATATCGAGGACATTCGGAGCACTATTAGCGAGACCGATTGTGATATCATTTAGTTGTGAATCTATAATTAAAGGGTTAATCAGAACATCAAACCCGGGGACTAAGGAAGCTTACCTGAACCATTTGAAGGGGTAACAGGACCGCCGATAGTACCCAACCAACCATGAAAGCCGTGGTCAGGATTAGGTTGCGGTAGATAGAGATTACGCTCGATGCGGACAAAGTAATCCCACATGTTGTCCAGCTCCCACGACGGATCCTTGAATGTTGTCTCGAGAAAATCAAAATTTGGTTTGAGACCGGCCACACAGTCTTGGAGCGCGTTGTGAATCGCACATCCCCCTACAGCTTGGGCTCGGGGATACCTAGGAACATGGGTCAGTGTCAACGTCCGCTGACAGATGTGTACGTACCAAGTATTGTTATTTTGAAACTCGAAGTCAGGCGGATAATCGTGGATCGTGTAGTTCAGCGCTACCACTGGATCTGAAGTTGGTGTCGCCAGCCAGGAGTCGATATTATGCTACACAGCAGCGGAAGAACGAACTAGATAATACAGAATGGGAGTACGCTGGAATGGTGACATCCAGGCTTTCCACATCCTGTCCCGCATCCACCACAAGAACTAAAGAGATGGGAAAAGGAAGATGATCGGAGCAATAGCAATGTAAACATAACGGCCGACACACCTGAAAAGCCAGATTCTGCCAGTCGAGCAGCGAGTGGTCCTCCGCCTGGACCGGCGCCCACTACTATGAAATCGAAAACACGCTGAGGGTCTGAGGAAACGTCTGTGCATGATGGAAGGCCATGGCCACCGAGTGTGTATTGAGTGCTCAAAGACAGCACAGAAAGTGCGAAACAGTTTCGGAAATGACGCATTGGCGAGAGCTACGAACAGGAAGGAGACGCTGTGGGTGCGCTATTAATATAGATACAAGAGCGCGGTGGGCCGCTCCGCGGCCCACCACTTCGGTTAATTTGTGAGGGCCTGAATTAGCGCCATTCCCAAAGTTTAGCGGTGATATTCCGAAGATTCGGAGCTGATTTGCCATAAGCGGAGTTTAAAAGGCTTCGGACGGACACCCTTAATTTTATAAATGGAAGTATAGGATAGGATAAGGTCGTTGAAGTCGGAACGTGAGCACACACTGTACACACGACATGTGTGAGCGTCAGAAGCCTTGCTGATCTTCGAAACAAAAATGGTAAGCTTGGGAAGTGCCGTTGGGGTCGGATCGTGTACATGAAATGCGTGAACATCAGAAGCTTTGCGGGTGCCCGAAAACACAAAAACACAAATAGAAGGGTCCTAGGGAAATATATCGGCAAAAAAGCGCCACATAACCGAGTGACTACTGCTGACCGTGGAGAAAGAAAATCAGCGGCGCGCGAAAGAGTCTACATTTGGCTATTTGTCTCTCTAGTGGCAAAAGTCCTCCAAACCACAGAGTATATACGGCGTGAACCTTATGCACACGGCCATGTGAAATTACTCTCAAATGGACGAACCATGCGATGCCGCCTTGATCGCCATTGATCCCATCAGCTATTCCGCCCACTGATCGGCCGTTGTCGGCATTATATTGTCCAATTTGCCACGTAATTTATTGTATTCAACGCCGAATTCCACTCAAGGCCTCCAATTTTGACCTATAAATGCATTAGAAACCCTGGATATGTGTTGGGGAAATAATCCGGAGTCAAAAAGGTGCTCTCCTGTAGATCAGTAGAGAATAAACTTATGTTGAACACCCGATTACATTGATGACTGAACTTCTCGTTTACTTTGTAGCGTAAATGACTCCACACTCCGGGCTTCCTGGACAGTTCAGTTTAAATCATCAAATCTCAGCCCCAGAAGCATCGTACAGACGGAACATAATATGATTTCTTCAACGGTAGCATCAGGTTCCTGAACATTATACTGGCCGAACGGCATATGGCAGGGAAGATAAATACAGCCGTCCAGTGTACCGCTGTATTATACCGCGTTTTTTCGCAGGTGCGAATTTATTTTATATACAGAAAAAAACCATCACAATCTAGGGCGTACCCTTTACGGACGCGATTCAATACTGGCGGATGTGGCGGCCAACCTCAGAGTAACAGCCCCAGGGGAAAAAATCCCGATAATAGCTTGTGCGAATTTCTAAATTCGGCGCGCGCTGGTTTTCGCGCGCGCCGAACACCTTGCGCGATTTTTGTACAAAGGAATTGCAAAGGAACCCTCATATGTTTCATCGTGTAAAGTGTTAGTCTGAGAGCGGTGTACCATAGCCTGGGTTGCATCCCCTCGCCAGCGGTTGGCGGAGGATTTCAAGTTTCGAATGTTATCCAGGAAAGTTCTTTCAACTCTACCAGTGGCGACACTATCTCGCAATCGCTTCCCGCTACTACAAGAATTTATCCGTCATTCGTCGGGGTATGAATGGGGAGTTGTCCTGGATTTTTTTCCGCACATTTATCCACGACCAGATTTAAGTTACACCAGACCTGAATTGCGCGAGACATCTCACCACTAAAAATTTATGCCGACGGGGTCTGACTCCCAAGTCGTCTAATAGCAGCAGGTAGCAAGGTCCGTCCATCCGCAAGTACATCCTCGCCCTCCAGCCGCTCCCCGTTTCCTACTGCCAGATCGAGACACACCCGCGAGGGCTGCGCCGTCGGCGTCACCCACCCCGACGCCAGCTTGTGCAGCACCGGAGCGAGACCGTAGTACACGATCTTGCGTCCCATGCCCGGTCGTGGGTGGTATTCCGGCGGGTCAACGTATCTTGGCCGGACGTTGAAAATGCGAAGCGTGGAGTATGATGGTATGAGAGGCAGCTCGAGGAGCGCGTTTTCTGTGCGAGCCTTGGTCCTGCCGTATAAAGTGGCATTACGTTCGGCTCTGGTGCGATGAGGATCAGTTGAATTGTGCGCGAATAATAAGGCGCACGCACCCCTTTCCTGAGACGTGAACGAAATTGAATCGACTAGTTTGTGAAAGACCGGCAAATGCCTTAGCTGCGGCGACAGAAAAACCGAAGGTGATGTTGGTATATTCTCTGGGCAGAAAATTTAAGCCTTAAATTTGCCCGAGGAAGGGGGAGGTACTTTTCAGATACGGAAGTCTGACTCGTGCCCTGCGCCCAGATACAACCGTCCGCTCCTTGGAGCTGAGTCAACATATCGGGGGAATATGAAGCATAGTCTTCGTGGATGATAACCCGAGCCTTCGTCGTGTCAAAACCTTCCGGCATCGCAAATTGCCTACGAGCTAGGACTGTGATTTGTGTGACTTGCCGCGATCTCAGGCAGAACTGGAGGATGGGACTTCCGACAGTGCCTGTTGCGCCGGTGAGGATGAGATGCATTGTTGTCGTACAAGCCTATATCGTCAGTTGTCTTGTATACACCACGGCCGTGGCCGTTCGTAATGGCTGCGCATGAAACCGTAAAGGAAGCCGGGGTGCATCAGTTGGCGGATCGGTGACAAATCATGGTGACATCGGTCAAAGCGCGAAATATCTCACCTAACCAAAGTCCGCGGAGGACGACTCAAGCAGGAGACCTTGCTGGAAGGACGGTAATCACTCTGCACGTGGGATTCACAACCTATTTCTGTGGTAAGGATTACGCTTCGGCGCGCAAGAAGCAGGCTTGCGAAGAAGAACAGGAGCAGAACATTCACCATGCCCGGACCTTCAAATCGCGCCGCATCGGAAGTCCTCCTGGCCCTCTCCACGCTCCGCCCTTCCGCATGCTCCCGTAAATATGTGGACGGTGTTGTGAGTACAATGGCGTCGAGGTCTAGACATATAGTCAGGGCTTGCCAAGACATCAGATGGGAAAAACCCACCAAAAAATGCACCAAGCTCTCCCGGAATATTCTCCACAGTGACCGTGTGCTCGTGCTCGTCCAAGTTGGCCGCAAAATATGCGAGCGTGTTGTCTTTCTCGCAAGCATGCGCAAATGCACCACCGCATCCAGAGACGCCGTTGAATGTTTCCGGGGCGCGATTATCAAGTGTCACAGTGTACAACCCATGGCGATCGGTTTTGTCCCCAAAGATGAAAATTGCGGTCGCTAAGAAATGAGACAACATCAGCATACTTTACAGGGGGAAAGCAGGAATAAATGGCACCGTTGAATGAGAGGGTTACGGATGCACCGTCTCCGTGGGTGAATCTGGAGAAGCCGCCGCTGAATAATGGATTGAAGACATTTTCCTACAGGTGCACGTCAGAATGGAAGCCGGGAATGGAACAAGTTCACTTGCGGTCCAGTTGCCCGTGTATTGCAGCCATTCGTCCGTCTCCTCAAGGGTAGTGTTTGTCAAGGTCGCACTGCGAACAAAAGGGTCGTTCGTCAGTTAGGGTGAGTTGAGGGGTACGCTTTTTCTTGTAATTACCCCGCCGGGGCGATATCCATTGTGGCTTTAAACAAATCAACGAGAAGATCGGTCCCCTCGCCTCGGCGTTTCGGGCGTTTCGGCCCGAGATTTGTGACCTTGACAGTATGGTCCGTGTACGACAGGGTCTTCGTCCTGAATAGCAGATGACCGGAGGCATTCTGGGCGGCATGTGCGCTTGTGCTCCTCGGCGCAGCCGTCAATCTCGACCTCATAGGATCCAAATGCGAGTCCCGCAGCCCCGTAGAGGAAGAATTCAGATCCTTGAACGCAGATGAGGACTAGTCATAGTCTCAAAGGGAGGCAAATACCTTTGAAGCGATGCTTCACAAAGTAACTTGTGAAAACTAACTTCCCTCGCCAAAACTTACTTTACTTTACTTATGGCTGGGCAAGTTACTTTTGCAAGTAAAGTAAAGTATAAGTACAAGTAAAGTACAAAAAAGTAACTTCAAGTAATTTGCAGTAACTTGCCCATTACTTTAATTTGAGGTTAACTTGAGCTATTTCCCATGATATTTGGGCAGTAGCCGTCATCCAGATGGCTGTATCTGCATTAACAATGAGTTTCCTGACCGCCATGGCCCCATATTTGGCCTTGAACCGCTTGACAGGGCGAAAGTAACTTGCCATCTGATGCTAAAAGTTACTTTTACTGATGGCATTGATCAGACTTGACGGGGCAAGTTACCAGTCAAGGGCGTGAAAGTTCGGCAAAGTGCGGGTAGTTTACAGAGATTGGTTACTTTCAAACAGCCGAGGAGATGTTGTTGGTGGATGTAAGAGATGGTGGAGATCGTGATTCGTGAGACAAATTGTTGCCGCATTCGGAAGGCCCCTATCCTTCCATGATGCCAGAACATCGTAAATTGACCCTCAAATCTTGTCTGCATTGTGAAGGTTCCATTTTGGATCCAATTCGGTAGTCGAGGGCACTTTCAGTCTCCATCGACCGTTCCCACAATTCTTTTGGCAAGATATATTATGGTTGGCCAATAAATCCCAATGATCCCTTTTGTATCAGGGCTTCAAGCCACTGTTGTAAATACTTCCATAGGCACGCGGAAAGGGCATTCAGCGGCGCAAATAGTGCCCTCACAGAATCTATTCCTCGGAGGAGCTTCGAATTTTTCGTGAATTACCACTGCATCTGGAGGGCCACGATAGCTTAGTTATGTACGTGTCAAACACATCTCACCTGGGCTAGGTCAGTCGAAAAGCATAAGTTATGTAAATACAGTCGATAAGTTCAAACAAATACTGTGTTGAAACAAATTGAACATAATCCCCGGGTGTACTTCAACGTCCAGGTACAACGAAGCCCCGACTCCATCTAACGCGCTCGTGAGGTGGCGACCAGAATTACGGGTGGGATCAGCCCAGGGCGCTGTAGTTGGATGTTCCGACCATGACCCCAGAGTTCGGGCAAGGTTAATCTCCTTAGTTTCACTAAGACACCGACACACGCAGCCATGTTGTTACATGTTTGAAATGTCATGTGAAACTTTATCTAACTCTCATTTGTCCTCCAAAATATCCACCCGGTGCCCCGCACCACAGAATCGGTGCTCCCGTATAGGCGCGAGACTCAGAAAATGGCCGACATACAATATTGTACGCCGTAATATATTCAGCCATTCCCACAATTTCATTCTTCGCAACTCACGATGTCATGCGTTGACAGAAATCAACTGAAGCATAGCATCTGGCTTGCTGAGGGAAAGTTTCATTTTTGCTATTTATTCGATTCAAACTCACATGTAGACCAGTTCCCATTGACTCGAGCACCGGCAGATCGAGTTGAGTGAAGGGGAGGAATAGCGACTAAACCAAGCCATTCCTTTATCTCATTGTTCATCGTGCACTCGAGCCCGCAGTGAAACTCACTCGTAGCCATGTCCGTATTTGTAAGTCCGCGTGTCGGAAGTTCTTGGCAAGCTCAAGTTAGAGTTTCATTTGCCTTGCATGCATTGCCTCCTCCGAATTTATCAGTGTCGCATTTTCCTGGCATCACGGGCCTTGGTCCAATTCGAATATTCGTGTGGAAGGCATTTACGGGTCGTTTTACGGGGTTCATCAACTCAGCTGTCGTTTTAGATGGCCATCGCCGGGGCAGAATGTTTATTGTCCTGGTGCTCCGTTAGGATAGAAAGCGCGACTATGACTTCGAGTTCAACCAGTCTGCACATCAGACGTACCGCTGAATGCATTGGACTTCGAACTCCACATTCAATCTACCCGATAAGTGCCTATAACGGTCTCAAGGGCCACATATCGGAATGATCATGAATGATGGCCCCGGCAAGTAAGCGATTCACGCGTAGGTACCTATGCAATCATTACCTACTTCCTGATTTAACCAAATTGGAGCCGTGCTTCTGTGCTTGGGCGCTTCCGGATCCCTTGAATAAAATTATACCAGTTATCGTGGTTCAATGTATTTGGGGGCATCATTTACTTCAAGTTACTTCGGTCGATCCAACTTCAGTGACTGACCTAGTAACTTGAATAAAGTGAAGTAGAAGTAAAGCTGGTGCAAGTTAATCTAAGGTGAGGTAAGTCGAGGGCGACAACTGAAAGGAGAGGTGCCGATGGCGACTGTAAAAGCCATGGAACGAGAATACTCGATGAAAACTGTCAAGTCTATGGGGGAGAGTCAAAGATTCTCGTATCTCCCTGTGAAGGTGAAAGTTGAACTTCCACTCGACTTGTCTGTATTCAAATGAACTATATTGGTGTTTGTGCACGCAAGCGTCTGTCCTGCTTTCTCGCATCGAATTTGCTTGGATGGATTAGCTAGGGTTCGGTTGACCTAGCTTTGTTCGGCTAAGGAACTTGGAGCACATGGAAGTAAAGCTATTTGCATGTACGGCCCAAAACATCAGTGAGCTTGATACGTGGGCCACAACTTAGTTAGGATGATTCAAGTGATTTATGTAAAGCAACGGGAAGCAAAACGAATTGAACATGAGATATGTACGGCCCGAAACCCAAACACGAATGAATTTGGTACTTGGGTAGCAAGTTACTTGGGATAATCCACTTTGGCTCACGAAGGAACTTGGAGGGCTGGTAAGCACGGGGAGGTAAACAAAAGTCACTTCCAAGTAACGTGAACTACCGGTAAGCAAAGCAAAGTATGGGTACATAAGTTACCGCACCGAATCTCAGACGATGGTCTAGAGTTCCCTACTGCCGAATCGCCCGATTGGGGTTGGTGTCCCCGAGAGAAGAGCGAGGACATCCGAGTGTATCTTGTAGTGCGGCAGGTCCATAATCTGTGCTCCTTGAATACCCTTCTGAAACACTGACAATTGCACACCAAGTCAGCAATTGTATTTTAATGGCAGTTAATAAACGTTCAGAGCACAACCCGTAACTCCGAGAAACTCCCCTGCGATCCAAGTGCGGTCCTTTTTGAGCCGGAAGTAACTTTCGCCAAGCGTGGGAAAAGGTACGTCAAGTAAAGTAAAGCAAAGTAAAGTTAGCCCCGCCAAGGGAACCGGCCATCAAAGTTCAAGTTAACAGCCACAAGTTACTTTTCGCGGACTCCTTTGAAGCCAAACAAAAGCGAGGCACCAGTGACATTCGTTCGGTGGTACGTGTCGTCAAACCAGATGTCGAGCGCCGGGTCGTGCGCTGCGGACGGATCAGGAGTGGTCCACTGGCTCTGGTCCGGGTAGGTGACCAACGAGTCGAAGTCGTCTACAGTCAGATTGAACTTGATATTGGCGGGGCGCATGGCAGAGAGGGAAGGCGGGCACGGGAGGCTAAAGGACAAGGTGGAAGCAAGAAGAGAGGTGCTTGGGCGCGAGAAGCAACTAGCCGAGCATCGTGTGGAGTAGGGCGGCGATAAATCGCGTGCGCACATCAACTGACCACAAATTATGAAAAGGCGAAGCGGCGGCCAAATTAAACGACCTTAAATGTCGGATTGGAGGCAAAGGAAAACGTCAATTCCACCCTTATGACCCCGAACATGTGATGACATTGTATGGGGATCGAACATCGTGATCATTTGGAAGTGGAGTGTTCGGGTGGACTCGATTCAATTCATGCCAGTAGGAAGCCCGGAAAGTAGGTGCAGAGGTGGGTAGATCGGATGAACTGTCTTTCGCGGTGGATGTGGTCCTACTAGTAAGTTGTAAGCGTCAGACCACTATCAGATTCAGGACTTGCACCAGATTTCTGTACCGGGCGAGGCGCGATCACTAGAGACCTGGAGACTACCATTGAAACCCCGGGTTCAGGGGCAGGAGTACCCCACCGACAACTGCAGAAAATCCACGATGTGAGAGGAAGAAATTGAAAGACGAGTCGCGACGTCACCCTTCACGTAACGTCACATGTCAGTGATGTCACAGATCCTCCTTGCCTCTGCCTTCCATCCCGCACAGACCTTTCCAGTCGGTTATTTACGAGTTGCCCGAATTATTCATTATCTAATCACCCCCATAAATTCCCAACGGGATCATCTCCATCCGCTCTCCCATTGCTCAGGAATTCCTCCGGAGCAGTCAACGCCTCTCGGCTTCCGAATTTGACATTGCGACCCAACTCATATCCATCGGCCAACAGAGTGTCTCATATGTGGACCCAGCCATCGCTCGTGCCAATTCTGCGGCCGAGTTGAATGGGCTGAAGCAGGAGCGAAAGGACATCCTCGAGCAGGTTCCACAGCACAAAAATACCATTCGTTCCGTGCGGTGTCTTCCCCCGGAAATCATATCCAAATTCCTTGCTTTGAGTTTACCTTACATCGTGGCCGACCATTTTGGAAAGACGCCGTGGCACTTGGGCCATATTTGCCAATATGCGAGGGGTGCTGTGTTGGCAACACCTGGTCTGGTCCGACATCAAGATCATGAGTGCCCATGGATACCCACTTGGCAAACTCGCAACACTCCTTGCCCGTTCCTCCAACTCCCTTCTTAAAATTCTCCTTTGCTCCTTGCCTTTCGAAAGCGCCGACCCCAATGCCACAGAGTTCCTGCAAATCTTGGTACATTCTGCTCCTCAATGGACAAATGCAACACCAGGGGCAAATGATGACGCACTGGGACATCGAGTGCTTCCAATGCATTCAGTTGGCATGGAAGAATCCCAAGGAACAAAGGTGCCAATCACCTTTATGGCACCTTTGTTTTGCCTTCAGTCACCCCTCGGAAACAAAGGTGGCATAAAGGTGATTGGCACCTTCTTCCATGATCTGCCCAAATGCTGACTGAATGCACTGGAAGCAATCAATTTCCGAGTGCGGCGTCCTTTGCCCCCAGTGCGAGTCTATCAATTAAGCCAGCCCACTGGTCTCTGCTTGCACCAATACGGGGCCATATTCCTCTCCTCCGTTATTTGCGCATCGATGTCGCCAGAGCTTACAGAGACCATTCTGGATCTCAGGCGGGACAAACCGATCCTTTTGAGATCGCGCCTGCATTGCGTGAGGTAACCCTCGAGGATTTATTTCAAGTGTTTTGGTGAAGTTTTGGCCAGATGGTGTTTTGAACCATGACCAGCATATGGACCAAAGGTTCTACTCAAACCCATCTCCTCGGAAACACCATCTGGCCAAAACTTCACCAAAACACTTGAAGTAAATCATATTCTGGGTCAGTTTCACTTTCCCTTTTCACTCCTATTGTTTATCTTGTACTAAATGGTCTCATTGGTGCCCTATTCATGAAGGAAGCAAAATGTGTTACTTGACAGTTTTGAGGGTTATCACCAGATATTGCCCCGCATTTTGGCCCAAAACTGTTCACATAGCTTGAGGAAGTTGTTAAGAGCCTTCAGAACATTAGCTACAACCCTGTGGCATGCTGAATATGGTGAACAAGAACAGAAAACAAGATCACCTTAAATCTTGGGTTATGAGGTGCCCTAGGTGTCAAATTTCCACTTTTCTAATACAAATAGATAGACCCATTCCAAAAGGTGTGTTTTAGGATATCTGACATCATGGGGGACCGCATAGTAGGGTCAAAATATCATTTCCTTGTATGGCTACGGACCGCAATACTGACCTGATTGTGAGATTATGTTTGATTGGACGGATAGTCCAACGGTTGTACCGAGTGGAATTCCGGCACGTTCCATTAACTGTTCTTTATGATCGTTGCTCGTTCGCTCTTCCTCTGCTTCCTGCCATTTTTAACTCCTTTGGTTTGTTGTGATCTCCCCCACGGCCCAAAGGTATTTCACCTGGGACAACTTACGCAGTCAAATCCCCCAACTGCGTACTGTCAACCACAACTCAAACTCAAATTGGACTATGAAACAGTAGAGACGAGTCTCATTGACTCTCAACCCAACCGTTCTTCAAGAAAATGGCCCCTCGGCTGTGTGATTTCTCCATATATCAGACCTCCTTTCGCATTTCCTCAGCTCTTCCACTTGGTTCAAAGTCTTTTCCTCACTGACATTCTGTGTTGTTCAACACAGCCTTTAATTTCCGGTAGAACTGCTGACCTACACGCAGTTCTTTCTTGACAGGACGCAACGGATCGCAGTCGCTGCTGCTTACAGCGCAGCTTGATTCGATTGTTTTCAGGCCGTGACGCGCCGCAATCCTTGCCGACGAATCTCGATATAAAAAGGTGGCGCCTCTGATCAGGTTGCCAAAATTTCTCTCATTTTCGTCGTCCTCAACTCACTGGAATCGCAAAACTCTTTGTCGGATTCATGTGGCTCTCGATCTCATGTCGGACCGCTTCTGTCTATGGCTGCCGGGGACCGGGCTCAACCAATTCTGGGGGATCTCCCTGCTGCCATTGCCGTCCTCAAACAGTAATTCTTCCAATTAACAATTTAATGGACAATGTTTTTTTCTGCCATGGTTCTTGCTCCGAGTTGCTCCTCCCAATTATTTCGGTGCAGATATAATCTGCCCTTGGCTCTTCGGTCCATTGAATCGACATGCCGATGGGCCGATGGTCATCGTTTCTTTCAGGCTCGGCTGTCTTCTTCATTGTTACTCTTCACTCACCATATCTTGGTCCCTTCTACCAATTATCAAAATCTTCGGTATCGCTTTGCTGTTTCTTCCTTCACCTCCGGCACGCCTGCATTTTTGCCCCTCACCACTTTTATGCTGGCATAACAAACCAATTCCACTCGCTGGTCTGTTTTCCGATGCCGTCGAACCAATGGCTCAAGATATTTCGAGATCTCGTGTGATACAGAGCAGACAGCGGCGGTCCAAAACTGCGAATCATATAATGTTACATCTACATTGTTTTACTATGTCTTCAATAATTTATAATAATTTATCGACTTCTGTGTCCTGGAATTGAAGTTCCGAAATTGTCACAATGAGCCAAATTCTTGAAACTCATTGCCGGAGCGTAGTGCAGGCACTTTTTTTTTTTTTTTTTTTTTTTTTTTGCATAAGTGTCAGTGGAACGTGCCGGAATTGCACTCGGCACAACCCTTGGGCTTGAAGGAAATATTGAGCTCCGTATGACCTCAGCAGGAGGACAGATGTAACGGCCCGGTCACCCGTTACAGTGGTCAATGTGGCCGTCCGGGGTAACTCGGGACCGGAAACGGGCACTGGACTGATGGTAAGCTTATGTTTGATGGGACGGATCCAACGGTTGTGCCGAGTGCAATTCCGGCACGTTCCATTTTGCATAAGTGTTACACCGCATTCCAAAAGTCTGATCTTCACGGTTTCGTTCTGCCTTCTATTTCAGCTTGCGTAGGATCCACGGCATGTTGAGCCCGCATCAGCCAAAACGCACAAGTTAAGCGCGGAATTGTCGCCGAAAGAAGTTGAGGATGCGTATCATTACTTCAAAATTCCTATTGACAGTGATTCAGTGCAGTGAAATTTTTTTCCCTGGTTCACGCCGCGCTGCCGATCCAGGAGAGCATCAGCTCTGCAAGTCCTTGGATATAGTTTTACTTCATGAATAGGAATATTTTTGCTCCATAGGGAGGATATATTCCAGGTTGAAGGGTCGGGGACAGAGTCAAAGAATGCTACAGCTGTTCGGGAGCCGGTGGCGAGTCATCTATCGACTGATGCGGCAGCGCTGGAATACAAAAGAAGATACATACGTGGGAGTATTCTAAAGCACGGGGAAACTAAAACCCTTAAATACGGGTGCCTACTTGCTGGCAAAGCAGGTCCTCGCTCGACATGGCCCCCTCCTCCTTCCTCACTTTCCTCCTCTGTGCCGTCGCCGCCTCTTTCATTGGAGTGCGCAGCACACCAATTGCGCACCAGTACGAAGTCCGCCAGGCCACGTCATCGAGCGTCCTCGCACCTTCGGTCTCCGGTGTCCCGCCGCCCACCAACGTCGCCGGCGCCAGCGGCACCATCACGAGCAACCACTGTGCGAAGGAAACATCATGAATTTCAATACATCTTTCACGACCTTCGGTCTTGAAATCCATGATGGTTTGCCTTGAATTTCCTATGTTTTCATGATGTTTCGTCATGAACGAAGGTTGTGAATTTCGTGGTAAATATAGGAACATTCATAACATTTTTTTCACGCTGTTTTGTCATGAATTCACGGTAATTCATACTGAATATCCATGGTAGCAGGCTCATATATTCCTCACGAACCATGACGAAACAATATGTCACAAAAGTCAATGTTTTACAGCACTTTGCGGTACATAAGGCGCGGACCGATTTTTTTTTCCATTTTGGGCTTTTTTTGATCCCCGCGACTGGGACAGTCGCGGCGCCCTCAATTCTCGTCCGTTTGCCCTGTCCATAGGCTCATCCGCTGCGCATACCAGCCTCTGTTCGAGTTTTCGAAATATAATACGCGGAGGGTGAACGTTTCCTGACCAGATGTACAAAATTGCTCGCTTTGCAACTGGAACCGCTCATCCCCGGGCCTCCAGTGCCGCCGCATGCTGCTGAAGAAGCATGTACACCGGGTCGGTGGGGTAAATTAAAACTACATATCCGTCGTTCGGTGTCTCTGTGCCATTGAACGGATCCTGCTTGCCTGCGTAGACGAAGGCGTGAGTCCTTCTCCTCAGCCTGCAATCAAAAGGACGAGCGCCCCGACGAGGCCAGGGGAAACTGCGCTCCAGAGCAAATCCCCTGTCAACCCCGTACTCAAAGACGCCCACTTCAATGTGTACCCTGAGTCGGTGGTTTAGATTGTGAACGCTTTTTGGCCTTGCCGCCGTTCGATGTTTTGCCACGTTTTGCAGGTGGCTCCTCCCGTGGACTACCATCATTTTCCCTGTTGGTCGATGTACTCGGGGTTTTCGTGGTCACTGAGAAAACGGTGGGGACGATAATATTGAACAGAATGGGATCGCTAGGCGGATTAGTCGACGATTCGATGCGTTTGAATGTGGGCGGTCGAAGCAAAGGGTCATATAAAGTATGATCGGCATTGAATTTTAACCTGTGCTGCAAAAAACTAGTTAAGATCCCACCCCTTTCGATGTTTCCGTTCCAGTGGCTCGATGGCCAGGAACATTGCGGCAAGTGCCTTGGATCCCTCGATCTTGCAGGGGACTATCAATCCGTCCAAGAGGTCGAGAAGTGTGTCGCCATTCAAATTGAGCTCCTCTTTAAGCTCATGCTGGATAGCCAGGAGTTGTGGTAATGCGAAGCCGACAGAAAGCACATCTTTGTGTTGTTCAACAGGTGCTATCCCAGGACACTCAGATTCAAGAGCTCGTGCATAGGTGGTTGCATCTGGGACTCGAGCTCTGGGGTTGGAGCCATACGATGGGCGCTACTTCGGTGTCGCCAGCGCTGGATTTCTTCTTGGAAAAGTAGTTGTTGTAACGCCGGACCACAGGGTGATCTGAACGGAAAGCCGCGGGCAGAACTGATAATCGAGTTATTGATGCGCTAAAAATATCAACAAGGGGATGATGATGCCGATTCCGCGTTTAAATATGTGTGTTGACCGTCTCCAGTGAACCTTGCACCCAATCAAAAATGCTTGGACCCATAGCCGAAGATTTGCCCGTTCCGAAGCTTTGGCTCTTTGCACTCAGTTCGTTTCAACCAGGAATTCGTGAGCACATATAACCAATGAATGCCTCGATCAATCCATTGCGGTGCGCCTTGGAAAAGTCAAGTATCTGTGGCAGATATAAATTCAGTAGATAGAGTTACATCAGGTTGCGGCTTACTGCGCTGAATAGACGGTCATCGAAAGTGAATCCGGGTCCTTTCATGCAGATTTCCGCGATTACATGAACCAGCTGTTTGAAATGCGGCAAATGGTGATCCTGATCTTGGCCACCGATCCACGCGTAGAGAACAACAACCCAGCGGAGAAGGACTTGGGAGCATACCAATGATATTAGAAGGATCCCTTGCTTGAAGAAATCGTGTGTGCCATCCGTAATTATGCCGTGCCGTCCGCTTTCCACTTCCAAATGCTCTGCATGCCAAGACTGAACCGAGTCGCGGACAAGAGCATCACACATAAATGGGGTTTGCATGGAGATGAACTGCCGGTCAAAAAGGTCCGCCTCTGTATGATCTAAGGGGTTTCAAATGAGCTCTTTAATGCAGAGAATGATTCAAAGAATTAGAAGCCAGAATTGCATGCAGCAGAGGGGATAAGCTGCTGACGGACTTTGCTTTTCTCAACTTCAATGCGCCATTCGTGGATTAATAAGTATAGGGTTAATTTGCCCCAACGGAACCTGTCCCGGAGCCGCAGCGGCTCGTAACTGTTGGGCAGTGGCCTGGGAATTGCGAAGAACCTGCAAGTCCAGTGCTTCCACTTCGCTTGCAGCCAATCATTTCAAAGGTCGATGAGCATGACTATGCCGGCCGATGTGCTGACGGACAGCGTTAGTGTTTGCCTGCTCGTCTTGATACTGACAATAATTCAGGCTGTAATCGTAGGGTATATGTACCAGTTGTGAACGGTAGATGGGACAGGTTTGGTTCTGCTGTTTGTCTCGGGCATTTTTCACAGTTTTGGGCTGAAAGAAACGGCGTGGAAGACCATCGGCGTCGTTCAAGCGCAATGAAACACACCAAGGCAGACATGTTTATCAACTTTGAAAGCTGCAATCGGAATACCCATGCGGCGAACCCCAGATGAACGCCATTTCCAGCCCTCGTCATCCCAGCCTAGCGGTTCATGACCGACGGTACATTCAAGTTTGACATTACCATCCGGCCACTGATATGAGGGAGAATCGATATCGGTGGCAGACGAGTTACTGGGCCCAGAAGGTGGTTCAATGGAAACGAGCAGAATCGGCCATACAGTTAGCGGTATCTGAGGAGCTGGTGGAACCAGTGAAGGCCATTGGCGGAAAGAAGGCGGTCGACGGTGTTGGCTGCGGATCGGCGGTGCATGAAAGTGTGAATGTGCTTCGATATATGGAGGCATCTGCGCCGGAAGTTGTGGGGCAGGATGAATATTCACTTGCTGAGGATAGGAATAGGATGGATTAATTCCTGGGTACGCTGCTGTAATCAAATGAGATCAAAACAGAATTACCAAATGACACACCGGGGAATGCTGGGATATAATTCATATCTTTCCTTGCATCAGCGGATCTGGAAAAACATTAGCCCACAAGACACTGAAGCGGTACTATTTTATTGCACTCAGGGGCTGCGAGATATTGAGGTATCTCTGGGTGAAAGATCGGCTTGTTCGGTGGAAGCGGGGGAGGGCCAGGACACACAGTGGTGCCTGAACAAGTTTGAAGCCGCTGCCGGCTTCATCAATCTGAGTATTCGGACCTCTGGTCATAACCTGATATTTCAAGAACAACCCTGCATTTGAAGTGGAAGTGGAACTCCCGCCGTCACGTCTGGAGATGCCATTTGACGATGCCGTCCATCGGCCATCATTGAGTGTCGATCCCCAATTGATGCGTCTGATGCGCGTCTTTCCGTGTCCGGCCGCGACCATCAGTTCAGAGATCTTGAAGGAAAAGAATATTTCACCATTTTATTCCCAGATCTCGGAAGATCTTGACCCAACACACTCGGTCGCAACAACCCAGATCACAAGGAAATGCCGGCATCTTGCGACATCTTTGAAGATCTCGAAAGAACAATAATTTTGCTGAGATTCTCGACGTTTCTTGGAACTTCTTTTGAGATCTTGGGCAAACGGCTTCAGCAACTGCATAAATTCAGGTTTTGTCCAATAAGGACCCTCAAATCAGTTTCTACGCCGATATAGGGCTGCCGCCCGTGCCCGTCACGGCAACGGCCGTCGATTTCACGGGTGGTCGACGGGCACGGCCCGTGTCCCCACGACCCGTTGAGTAGACTTCTAGACCTCGAACGGGACGGTACGGGCGACGGCACGGCCGTAACGGGCAGATGGGCCAGACACTCACTTACAATTGCAACTCATCTTCAATATCTGAGTTACTAATGGACCGTGGTACAGGTCGTATCTCACCCGCAAGTTGAAACGTGAGTGTACAAATTTTTAGAACGCAAACCAAATTTCGGGGACCCGAGTGAATAGAAATCAAAGGTTTCTATAGAAACCCGGGACGAACTCGTGAAGAACGAATTTTGAACTAAGTTCCGAAAGGGGAATGTTGGTTCGGCATGGCCCGGCTTGTGATCCCTTCTTCTCGAAGGGAACATGGAGGTTCGAAAACATCCCGCCAAGATCGAAGGTTGGAATGCGGTATTTGAGGGCCTCTTCTTGGCGACGGAGAAGCCAGAAATTAGTGAAATACTGAGGGTTTGGAGGCATCCGTCGAACGGCCGTGACGGCCGTTTTTCAACGGCAAAACACGGCTCAGACCCGTGCCGTGACCGCGCCGTCGATGCAACTTCAAAATGCTTGACGGAACGGGCACGGCACCCGTTCGACGGGTGCCGTGGACCCGTGGCGACGGTCACGGATGGCAGCCCTACCGATATTTTCATTGTCAGAAAGAGGGTGGTCGCAGCTGAAGGTCGGAGTACGGAGGAGATTGAATTGCACTGCTGCCTCGGCCATCGATTGCTGACTGCTCTTGTCTTTTACCCTCGTCCCCGCATCTGCAGCTTGTTTTTCTTGGATAGCGCCATTCCAAATAAACTCTCTTCGTTGTCAACAATTATAGTCAATGGCTCCCTCGAAATGTGCCCAAAATGCTATAATCGGGGCTTTGAAGGCACCCAAGACTGACACCAGCGTGAATACCACCAAAAACAGGCGAGATGCATCAGATACCCGGATGGAGAATCCGTCACCATAGACCGCTCGAACACAACAGGGCAATTCCACTGTCAACGGTGTAGCAAGCCCTACGACAACGCGTCGGCTATCCGTGTATGTTTCTTACCTTCTAACATCAGTAAAGTACGCCTGGCATTGATTATAAGCCACTTCCAGCGCCACGCCGAAACTTGCTACGCGCTCTCGGAGCAACTTTACGCGACAAAACACAATTTTCCTTTCTGTCCCGCAACTAAGATATCTCTAGCGCTTACTTACACACGTAGTTTGTAAAATCTTGGTGTGGACACTGCGTGTCAACCCCGATCGTTGCTTGGCCCCGGCAGTCCGCCACTTTGCTCCCATTCAAGCTCAAGTACATCCCCTTCGTCCCGCACCCTTCGATCGTAAAGGTCCCGATCGGCTGCCTTGGGAGCGTAAACGGGACACTACAGAAATCGCCGCTCTATAAAGATGCTCAGCACCTTGTAGATCTGCTTCTTTGCAACGATCAAGACTTACCGGTGCATTTTGGAGCGATTGGGTCTCACAAAACTTGCCCTCCTCGCCATCGGATGTCCAAACCCAGGTCTGACCCCCCTTCCCTCCGGGATTTATGGAGATCTCGCAGGCCTTGGATCCATTGGGGGGAACACAAAGCACCGTAGATGCCGTTCCCCAGAGCCCCGTGGGTGCTGGAAGCCAGAGCGCCTGTGGTGCCGCCGCCGTGCCCGAAAATACAGACAAGGCAGCCAGGGCGATTGCCGCCAACTTGGAGACGTCGAAAGTGGCCATGTCGAGAGCTAATCGCGGTCAGGTTCTCAGTAAGCGCAACGGCGAGGATGGCGTTACTCACGAGGACTCTGGTTGACTGGTTGACGGGCTGAGCAGAAATTTGTGGAGAGCCGCCAGCGGCTTTTGGTTTGTTGAAGAAACGAGTACTTGGTGCGGACCAGCCGATGACCGATACCTGCGTTAAAGCGCTGGATTTATAGCAGACACATAATATGGCCTCGCTGTCAACACCGCTGCAGGTTGATGTAGCAACCATGTTCACCGTTGACAAAAATCAGAAACTTGCACCCCGGTGAAACAAATCGACGGAGAGACGGGCTATTTACGACCATGAGCAACACCGAGTTACTTGACTTGAATACGCGTCGACTGGTTATGATTCCTTTTTCTCCTGTACTTATCCGATCACAGTTCTGTTGCGGGCAAGTGATACACCTTTTTTTCAGGGCGTTTTGCAAGGAATCGCAGACTTCAGAGCAAGGCGGACCTTGCTTTCTGTGTTATGTTCCTTTCGATGAATGTTACCCCCATTCTGGTAATTCCCATGATTCAAACGACCCAATCATGTCTTCAATCGAATTACTATCACTACTTCGCACGCTCTCCTCAATCTCGGAGCCCCCCTTGGTTACGAGTTCCGTTGGCGCGTTATGTTTGATTTCGACGGATTTTACGCCCATCGATGCACGTTGAAATCGACGGCGACTAGGAACGTGTACGACGATCAACAAGTAAAGGGAAGACGTAATGCATTGCAAGACAAGGTAACCCGAATTCCGCTACATGGCTGTTGGCATACAGGCCATTCTCTGCGGCTGAGAATCATGAGGCTGGTACGCAGAAGCAAAACAGGCGTCCCCGCGTCGCACATGCGCCTTTCAGTGATTTTCGGATTCCACGTGACCGTGCCCACGGTCAAAACGATGAAGAGAACAGAGCTTCACTATTATGGTAGACATCAATGTTTAAACGAGCACCAGATGGTGGCAGAGTGATACATCGCCCCTTCTAATGAGATTGAAATAGCGATACATCAAACATTCTAATTAGAGACCTGGCGATGCATTGCTTTAGAATCGTCCCAATTAGTGAAGCAGCCGCATGCAAACGGTGAGCTCACCATTGTCGTCGTCACAATCCCAACAGCGGCATTTTGCGAACGACGATCAAACACTTTAATCGCTGTCACGACAACGAGCACGAAAAACTCAATGAAAGATTCTTGGAAAAATCCTGGTTAGGTATTCAACAGATTCAATACATTTTGTGCGCTATCTAAGACGAGAAACTACTATGAAATGCCAAAACCACGATTCTTTCCTGGGGCAACCAACATCCTTCCCGACACGTGCTTCAATTGCTTGAAATCTTCATTGCATTCAAACGAAACTAAGGAAACCAAGTACAGATATCACTGCATTCAGCGTCCGCCTAGCCCGGGGACGGCATAGCCGCAGATAGCCGCACCGGTGGCTAGCCGGGGTGCCGTCACGGAAAACTCACGCCTGCCAACAGATGGGCAACTTTTAACCTACAAGGGTTACGATGACATGCGTAGTAGACTGGCTGTTTCAGTTGTGGGACCGCCTCAGCATCATATACCTCCTCCTCCTCCTCCTAGCTGCAGGCTAGCCGAACCTAGCCGAAGGTCCACTAGCCACAGCTAACATGAGCTAACACCATGTGTGGCGAGCCGACGCCGGCGAGCTGGGTAGCCAGGGCCTAGCCCAAGCTAGCCGACGCCTAGCCACAGCTGGCCGAAGCTGGCATCAGCTCCACATGGGGGGTCGGCTAGGAAGGCCCTGAATGCAGCGTATCGTACGTCAATCAAATCTGCTGCCGAATCCGGAGATTTCCGCATGCCCGGCGGCTTGAGATTATGATTAATTATGGGCCCTTTACCGTAATATAACCATACTATAATCTAATATAACCCTCCATATTCGAAGGACAAAGATTGGTTGACTTCCCGTAACGATAGATAGTTTTGCCAGAATATATTTGCATTTCCGGCAGCGATGCCGAGGCACCTGTCAGGACCCCATCGGACTTGGATCTGAGGTTTTCCTCTTTGGACCCTCGTTCAAACCTTAAATTATTAATAATCTGTCCAGGGGGGTCCGGACCCCCTGGACAGATTATATTAGCCACGACTCGCGCTGAATAAACACATCCGTCGACTCTCCGCCAGGCCATTCGCCCGATTCGGTTGCGTGTCACAAAAGTCACAGACGTAACTCTCTTCGCGCTTTCTCTTTGCTGGCACTCTACTTCCTCTCTTGTCGTCTCAACCCACACCCTGGCAGTTGCACATGCAAACCAAACATGTTCATGACGACTGGACAACCGATCCATTGCCTCACCGAGCACACTGAGACGCTCGAGCCTCAACTGTAGATTGGATTTCCTACAAAGTAAATGACGTGCGGCAGCTCAGTGAGTAGCAATCTCGGCCCCATTTTGCAACGCCAGTAACCCTCTCAATGACGTAGTCTAAATGATTCATTGCACCCGAAGGCGCACGTATCGGTACTCATAAAGTCGGGCTCGCATTTATGGTATTTCCTTGTTCGAGGACTCTTCCTTGTTCATTCCTTTCCTTTCCTTCAAACCCCTCACTGTTCTCCAGCAATGTCCGATCCAACCGCTCCTCCATTCACTCAATCACCCAAGCCCAACGTTTTCCGTGACGGCCATGGAACGACCTGGCTCCGTGACGCAGATGGCCAGTGGGTTCCTGTCCCGTCGGAGGCATCATTTGTATGTATTCTACACCCATTTTGCCGGCGCAATCGACTCAAATATTATAGCCACCGCCGCCTCTGCAGCCTCCCTTCGAAATCAGCGCCCCAACCACTGCGCAGCAGGCCCCGTCTCAGGTATGTGCTGCAACATATGTTTAGTGCTTTGTTAAATTGCTCTAGCGTGCTACGTACAATTTCGCGGCCAATTCGTCTGCACCACCGCATGTGTCGTCCTTTGCCCAGGCTGTCCCCCCCCACCTCATTGACCCCCGGCTTGTCCCTCTCCCTTCGAGCCACGACCGCGATCTGAGCGAACCGCATGACATTGCCAAGGCCAGCCTCCGCCCTGCTGTCAAGGTCGGCGGTGTCCGTCAGAAGGACAAGGGGAAGAAGCGTCAGCTTACCTCCGACTCCAGCGATGACAGCGACGATGCTGGTCCGGCCCCCAAACGCGGTCGTCCCCAGGGATCCAGCAACTACAACAAGCAGGACACCAAGAAGTTTCTCAAGACCGTCAAGAAACTTCTACCGATTGGTGCGAACGGCTGGAAGGGTGTCACGACATCTTTTAACAAGTAGGCTGTAGAAAACGGTCGGCCGGAGCGCGATGTCAAGTCCCTCGAGACCAAATACAAGCAGGTGCGTGTGTTGTCATTCTTGTTCTTCTTTTATTAATCTCGTTGTAGTTGCTGCGGAAGAAGAAGCCCACCGGCGAGGGCCACTGCCCCCCGACGTTTAACTTGCCCACCACATTGAAGGCCTCATCAACCACAAGGCGGACACTCGCGACCTCAGCGACTCGGAGTTTGACGACGCTGGTGCTGGTGATTCGTCGGATGACGTTGTCGAAGTCATGCCCTCCACGGCTGTCCGCACCGCTGTTGCACGTCATGCACCGACTTCCCCTCTCCGTCGCGTGTCTAGCCCTCATGCTCGCCGCCCACGCATGAACGCCCCCGAACTCGTCAGCCAACTTTCGAAGGCCTTCGATCCGAAGGCGGCGAAGGCACGCGAGGACGAACGAGCCGACCAGCGCTTACAAACCACGCACATGTTGACGATGTCCCAGCAACTCCGTGATGCCCAGACCACGAACGACAACTTGCGCACCCAGATCACCATGATGCAGGGTCGTATCCACGACGTTGAGCGTGCACGTGAGATGGCAGAACTCAAATTCGAGCTTTTCCAGACGGGTACCGGACCCTTTGGTGGAGGCCGTAGTCGTCGTAGCCGCGCTGCTGTCTACGCGGAAAATCCCGACCTTTTCCGCGAAGATGGCAAAGTCCGCTGTGAGCGCATATTTCCAGGGGGTGGGGGCTGCACTCAATGGTTTTCAGACCCATCCAGTGACGATGAGGCGGAGAAGGAGAACAGGAACCCCAGTTCATCCTCTCACCGCTCCAGCATCTACGACACCTCTGATGACCTCCATCGCGACGACTGCTTCTCCCTCCATCACGACGACTCCCTCGCTTACTCAGCTGGTCCATTGCGTCGACTTCCAGTAGCGCAGCGGGGGTTGCAGGTGTGTCGCCGGCGTCCGTGGATAGCACTTCAAACGGTGGAGTCGGTAAGGTCTGAACATTGACTTGATTTCTTTGGACGATCATAATTACATTCCTTTACTAATAATGAACCTCCTTCCGCTCCTTCTATTGCTATTAGTGGACATTCTAGCTACTCATAATTGTGTCTACGTAGTAAATCAACTTTTTACTCGTAAATTGCGATGTTGTGAAACCGGGCTACCCTATCAGAACGTCGCTGCTCTGAGAACAGCATCTTCTTAAACCCAGTCCACATCTCCTCCTCCTGTCGAGTTTGCTTCCATAGCGGCATGTAGACGCTCCGTATCTGGTTAATACCCACGAACTCGGCGCGAACATTGTTCAAACGCACGCAGATCTCAAGCAGATCCCCACTCTCCTCGCTGCGGCCAATTTCTAAGGGAATTCTGAGCCGCCCAAATGATCCTTGCAAACCGCGCATGCCCCACTCAGCGGTCTGCCGATATGATAGCAGCTCCCGGTCAAATGCAAGCTTTTCTTGAATCTCGGCAGCAGTCCCAATGATTTTCTGCCCGGTTTTGATTGGTGCACGAATCTTCCCTTCAATCTGTTGTGCACCACGAGGGAATGCTGTATCGGCAACAAGATAGAAGCCTTCCGGCGTGCGAGTGCGAAGCTTCTCGTAAATGGGCCGGGCAATCCGAGAGTAATGCCAGCTGCCGGGAGCGTTTAGTTGGGCGGCAATGACATTCCCTGTGATCAAATGAATGAACAGCTCAAAATCTATCAACTCAACCTTACCTTTGGGTGCAAATACAAGTACGGAACTGACAAAATGATCTGAAAGCCATCCATTATATGTCGCATTTTCTATCTCTTGATCGTCTGAAGTCTGGCAAGCCAGATTCAATCCATCAATACTTGCGAAAGCTCCAGTCAAGAGGGGATGCCGCTCGACAATCAAATCATTGTACTCTTGGCAATCCTCCTCATCCTTGGGCCACTTGATTTTAGCAGCAGGCATCTGCCGGAGGACACCTAAAAGGAGTTGAAGACCAAATGTGATGTATCGTGAGATTGTAGTCGGAATGCAGGCAAAGATCTCTGCTGGAGGCTGATCTCTCGCATCGTCGAGTTGAGATAATGAAGTAGCAGTCCGAGAGCTCCCGCTGCGTCAAGCGAGCGTGCACTCAGACGTGTAGTTCCCGTATAAGACACATCCTGCCGCGGAATAGGTGTGGTGTCCCACGCAGAACCAAATCCTGCATCAAGGATAGCCTCGAACGTCCTGACATCGAAGCCCATGGTCGTGATATATGCGCGGCCATTTCGCGTTCGATACATGACTTGCCACGGGGTGGTTCCCCTGGGGTTTCGTAGGAGCTGAGGACGGCAGAGATACAGCCTGCTCGGTTTTCGCTGTTCTGTACGCAGTTCATGGGCCGTGATTGTGTCAGGGGAACCCCCGTCCCGACCCCCATTCAGAGCCCTTCCGGCCCCTCCGGTCCTTCCGGTCGCTCTCCCGGTCACCGGCCTACCGAAACCGGTACCGGAAGTCGGCACGTGACCCGCCAGGGGGACCCCCGATGGCACCTCGCATGTGACCGAGCCCGGGACATCTGCCGATCACTCCGGTCACATGGTCTTAGCTAGTAGCTTACTTATACCCACGGCTGACGTGGGAATCCTCAGAGTTTCTTCTCTTTGGATCCCCCACGTCAGGTATGCTTCTCTGTATATTTAGCTACTGTCAATTAATCTTTGGATCCCCCACGTCAGTCCCTGAGTACCTCGGGCCTTCGTGGTTGCCCTTACAGCAGAAGAAACTCTCTAAGGGATTAACCGGTCAAGATTGCAGGCTTCGGTGTGAACGGCTCAGACTCCTCTGATAGCGTCCCAGCCTCCCCTACCCTGAATCTTGCCCCCTCCTCCTTGCCTGTAGAGCCCTCCATGGACGCCACGAGTACCGCTGCCGCCGCTGCGCAAGCAGCCACCGAGGCTGTCTCCGCCCGCATGGACAGGCTCGAAGGTATTCTCGAGAGCCTTGCACGAAAAATCGACCCCTCCCGCGCCGCTTCACCTGCCCCGTCCCTTGCCGGTCCAGCTCCGGACCCGGGTACAGGATTATTCCCCCCAGCCGTTCCCGGCTCAAAATCGGCTCTCCGGCCGAACCCCCCGTTCGTCTTCGACGGCGACCGGAAACAAGGCCGGGTGTTCCTCCACGCTGTCCGGTCGTACATCCGGTTGCTGCCGGAAGCGTTCCTCGAGGACGGCGCCCCCTCCGAGGAGAAAGCGGTCCGGTTCGCCATGTCCTTCATGGCCAAGGACTCTGCGTCGAAATGGGCTGAGCGGTACGCAGCCAAAACCCCGTTCCCCTTCTTGACTGGGACGCGTTCGTCACGGAGTTCCGGCTCCGGTTCGTCGAGGAGAACGAACAGGACCACGCGCTCCGCACCCTTGAGTCCCGCTCGTATCACATGGGCGCGCGGGACGTCTTCCGGTACACCGACGACTTCGAAGACCTGGTCGACCTCGCCGGCTTCGAAGACCCGATTATCAAAGTCACGAAGTACCGGACCGGTCTTAACCCGGCGATTAATCTCGCTATCACCGGGTCGAGCGACCCTCCGGACCTGCGAGACTACCCCGCCTGGCGCCTCCGTGCCTACCGGCAGTACGAGTCGCTGCTCCGCGCGCGCGAAGCCTCCCGCGAGACGACCGGTTCCGGTCGCCACCAACTGGCCGTACGCTCGGGAACCCTTCCGGTCGCGGTCGCTTCCGTTCCGGCGTGTTTTACCGCACCGCAACATAGAGCAGCTGCTACCCCCGCACTTCCGCCCGCGGTCCCGATGGACGTCGACCGGACGCGCGCCCGTAGCACCCCGTGCCGCGGTTGCTTCCGCTGCGGGGACCCGAACCACTTCGCCCGGGACTGTACCACGCCGGTCGATGTCCGGTCAATCGATGTCTTGGACGAGGTGATCCGGCAACTTGGGAACGACTTGCTCGACGAGCTCGTCGCGCATCTGGCATCGACGGAGGCCGCTGCGGAACATGCCGCCGCCGCCGAGCCGGAGGATTTTCTCCCCCGCACAGAGTGAGCGGTGCGCCCTCTGTCGCGTCCCCTAATCGTTTCGCTGTCCTATGTAACGAGTGTGACAATATATCTCTTGCATCCACCGAACCGATAGACGCACCCCCTAGACCGATCGAGACTCCGGTCGTTCCGGTCCCTCCGGTCGAGCCGGAACCCCGGCCACCTCTCCCGCGGACGCCGCGCCCCCAAAAGAAAACTGCCTGGGAGCGCCGCCTCCCGAAACACTTTACCCTTGCCGCCACCTCGGAGAGCAGTAACTCCCTCCGGCTTCCTCTCGAGATCGAATCCACCACCGACGCTGTGAAGCTTTCGCTCAGCGGCTTGGTGGACTGCGGGGCTACTTCCGAGTTTATCGACACGGAGTACGCTGCCGAGCACAAGATTCCGGTCCGCCGGCTCTCACAGCCCATCCCGGTCTACAATGTGGACGGCTCTCCCAACGAGGCCGGCTTCATTCGGGATGTCGCGGATGTGGTCCTTCGCTACAAGGGCCATAGTGAGCGTGCTCAGTTCCCTGTCACCCGCCTCGGGAAGGAGAAGCTCATCCTAGGCTACTCCTGGCTCCGGAAGCACAACCCGGAAATCGATTGGGCCCAACGCGAGGTAAAAATGAGCCGCTGCCCTACTGGGTGCTGTGCTACCTGTGTCGCCGAGGCGTGCGCCGACCGGAAGCTTGCCAAGGTCTCCGCTCGGATCCTCCGGCAGCTCCGGTCCGGCCCGGTTCCCGGATATGTGTCGTCGACACGGACGAACGCTCCAGCGAGGACGATGACGAAGAGTTTGACGAGGACCTACCGGAACTCGGACCGGATGACGGGGAAGATTCGGACGACAAGGATGACTCCGTTGAGGAAGGTGATCGGGTTTTCTACACCCGGTTCTCCCCTCCGGAGGACATCTGAGCGACCGGTACCGTCTCGCAGCGGCTGGCCGAAGCGCATGCTAAGAACTCCGCACCCGGTACAGAAGAAATTCCCGAGTGGGCCCAAGAATTCGAAGATGTCTTCAACCGGGAGTCGTTCGACTCACTTCCGGAGCGCCGGTCGTGGGACCACGCCATCGAGCTCGTTCTGGATTCGAATCCGGCCAACTGCAAGGTCTACCCCATCTCCCCCCTCGAGCAACGCGAGCTCGACGCGTTTATCGAGGAGGGGTTGACGACCGGCTGGATCCGGCCTTCGAAATCCCCGATGGCATCCCCGGTCTTCTTCGTCAAGAAGAAGGACGGAGCGCTCCGGTTCGTACAGGACTACCGGGCGCTTAACGCGATGACCGTGAAGAACCGGTACCCCCTCCCTCTCATCAACAACTTTATTAATCGTTTGAAGGGAGCCCGGTACTTCACAAAACTCGATGTTCGGTGGGGCTTCAACAACGTCCGCATCCGGGAAGGCGACGAGTGGAAGGCCGCGTTCCGGACGAACCGGGGACTCTTCGAGCCGCTGGTGATGTACTTCGGCCTGACCAACTCCCCCGCGACCTTCCAGACAATGATGAACGACATCTTCCAAAATCTCATCTTGTCCGGCGACATCATGGTATACCTCGACAATATTCTCATCGCACACTCGGACCTCGCCCGGCATCGAGAAATCGTCCGGGAGGTTCTCCGGCGGCTCCGGGAGCATAAGCTCTACTTGCGACCGGAGAAGTGCGAGTTTGAGAAATTGTCGATCAAGTACCTCGGGGTGATCATCTCACACGACCACGTCGAGATGGATCCGGTCAAGGTCGCCGGCGTCGCCGCCTGGCCGGTGCCGGAGAACAAGAAGGACGTGCAGCAGTTCCTCGGCTTCACGAACTTCTACCGCCGGTTCATCCGGGGGTTCTCCGACGTCGCCCGGCCGCTCTTCGACCTCACGAAGAAGGGCTTGGTGTGGCTCTGGACCGAGAAGGAGGCCACCGCGTTCCGGAATCTCAAGGATGCAGTGACCACCGACCCGGTCCTGATCCTTCCGGACGAGTCGCAACCTTACCGGGTGGAAGCAGACAGCTCGGACTTCGCATCCGGTGCCGTTCTCTCTCAGCCGGGCGCGGACCGGAAGTGGCATCCGGTCGCCTTCTTCTCCAAGAGCTTGAGTTCGGTCCAGCGCAATTACGAGATCCACGACAAGGAGATGCTTGCAATCGTCCGAGCCCTCGAGGAGTGGCAACACTTCCTCGAAGGGTCGCAGCACCCGGTTGAGATCTAGACCGATCACAAGAACCTGGAGTACTTCCGGAAGTCGCAGAACTTGAACCGGCGGCAGGCGCGGTGGTCCCTGTACCTGTCCCGGTTCGACTTCACCCTGCATCACAAGCCCAGCCGCGCGATGGGTCGACCGGACGCGCTTTCCCGGCGACCGGACCACGGTTCCGGTTGGGATAATGAGGATGTCACGCTCCTACGCCCCGATCTGTTCCACGTCCGCGCCCTGGAAGGTGTCGTCGTCGCCAGTCCGGAAATCCCGATCCTCCGGGACATCCGTGACGCGCTCTCGCACGAACCAGACCTTGAGGATCCCGTCGCCCTTGCGGCTTGCGAGCTCCTCAAGGTTCCGGGCCACCGGTCCCGGTCTACCCGGTCGGACGAGTGGCACGTCGATGCCGGCCTGCTCTACTTCCGCGGCAAGATTGTTGTCCCCTGGGACAAGGACCTTCGCCGCCGAATCTTGGAGCAGCACCATGACACCCGGGTCGCTGGTCACGCCGGCCGCTTCAAGACGTTGGAGCTTGTCTCCCGGAACTACTGGTGGCCCCAGCTGTCCCGTCACGTCGGCCGGTACGTCGCCACCTGCGATCTGTGCTGCCGGACCAAGGCACTCCGGAAGCTTCCGGTCGGGGAGCTGCACCCGACCGAGGTTCCCGAAGATCGCTGGAGCACGGTCTCGGTCGACTTCGTCATCGAGCTCCCGGAGGCCCACGGGTACGACGCGATCATGGTCGTGGTCGATGTCCTTGGTAAGCGCGCCCACTTCATGGAGTGTCACACCCAGATCGACGTGATCGGCGCCGCCCGGTTGTACTACCGGAACGTCTGGAAACTCCATGGTGCGCCGGAAAAGTACATCTCTGACCGGGGTCCGCAATTTATTGCGGAGTTCACCACCGAGCTCTGGCGCCTTATCGGCGTCAAGCCCGCAACCTCCACGGCATACCACCCGCAGACTGACGGCCAGACCGAGCGCGTCAATCAAGAGATGGAACAGTTTATCCGCATCTTCACCAACTACATGCAGGATGACTGGGACGACCTCTTGCCAGCTGCCGAATTTGCCTACAACAACCACATCCACTCTTCCACGCAGCAAGTCCCGTTCATGACCGACACCAGCCGGCTTCCCCCGGATGGGGTTCAAGCCGAACGGGCTGCGTTCGAAACTTGAGTCGGTGAACAAATTCCGCGACCGGATCGCCTCCGGCGTTTCCGAAGCCCGATCCACGCTGGTCAAGGCCAAAGAGGAGTACAAGCGGTACTACGACCGCCGGCGCACCCCCGCGCCGGAGATCAAGGTAGGCGACCGGGTCTGGCTCGACGCGTCGGACATCCAGACAACCCGGCCGTCCCCCGGTCTCTCGCACCGACGGCTTGGCCCCTTCAAGGTCATCAAAGTCGTTGGTCGTGGTGCGTACAAGCTGGAACTCCCGCCCCAGCTCTCCCGGCTCCACCCGGTCTTTCTGGTCGTGAAGTTGGAACTCGCGGAAGACGACCCTTTCGAGGGACGGCCCGGCTACGACGAGCCGGCCCCGGTCCTCCCGGACGCACCCAGTGATGCTCCGGAATGGGAAGTCGAAGAGATCCTTGATGCAAAGGTGCGCTGGAAGTCGCTCTACTTCATGGTGCGCTTCAAAGGGTACGACGACTCGCACAATCAATGGGTCAAGCACTCCGACCTCTTCGCCCCGGAAGCTGTCGCCGAGTTTTACCGGAAATACCCAGCCAAACCACACACCATTGTCGTTGCCGCCTTCGACTCCCTGCCCTTCTGGGATCCCTCCCTTCGCATCCGGTCTATGCGTCGGGGCGCCACATTCCAAGGGGGGGGTGATGTCAGGGGAACCCCCGTCCCGACCCCCATTCAGAGCCCTTCCGGCCCCTCCGGTCCTTCCGGTCGCTCTCCCGGTCACCGGCCTACCGGAACCGGTACCGGAAGCCGGCACGTGACCCGCCAGGGGGACCCCCGATGGCACCTCGCATGTGACCGAGCCCGGGACATCTGCCGATCACTCCGGTCACATGGTCTTAGCTAGTAGCTTACTTATACCCACGGCTGACGTGGGAATCCTCAGAGTTTCTTCTCTTTGGATCCCCCACGTCAGGTATGCTTCTCTGTATATTTAGCTACTGTCAATTAATCTTTGGATCCCCCACGTCAGTCCCTGAGTACCTCGGGCCTTCGTGGTTGCCCTTACAGATTGCCCCGAGAGCGATTATGGCAGCTGCAGACCCTATAAGCTGCAGATCCATGTCCATCTGATCCTCTTCGGCCTCCTCTAGCTCTTGATAGCAAATAAACACGTCGAAGTCCATGATGTGGAAGGCAGGTGCGTGGTGGACGGAGCGTGGGACGCGTTCATCAGGAAAATGCAAAGTTGCCAGATAGCTCCACATAGTCCCACATAGTCGACATAGCAGCCATAGCAAAAAGCCCACTCTGAGAGAAAGGTGGGGGGTGGGTGTTGAAATTCATAGCCCATCATAGCCCACCATAGCACAGGTATTGGCTATCATAGTGGCCATAACCATACAGCTCATAGCGGCTCATAGTCATAGTCAATAGAATAATAATAGTATCAAAAAAACAATATTGCACAATCTATTACTCAAACAACCTTTTAGTTCCTTAGATTTCGGATTGACTTCATTTCTTATAACTGACTATAGTAGGTGTATCATTATTGTACTGACTTGATGTGTGAATAATGTACTTAAATGTGTTTTCTACAGGGTTCAAACGGGCGACCTTCCGGTTTTGGCAAAATATGAAGTAAAGCAATGTAATAAGTAGACTGTTTTTGATCAGTATATGAGGTGGGTGGAAGGTCCAACCACAATAAGCAACTCAAAAGACTCGTGTCCGAAAAAGTATTTCGCGTTTTACGAGCTAACAAAGCTGTAGATCATAAAAGTGCCTTAGACACTTCTTGTAGAGCTCAATGAGCTTTACAACTTTGGTTTTGTGTATATTTTTTGATCAATGTATAAGGTTTTTGAAAAAGCATTATATTGAGGAGAACAACAAACATTAGGTTGCAAAAAAAGAGTGTTAGACTAGACGCAAGAGAGACAGCAATTTGTGGCCCTAGATATCTCCTGATGCCTCAGATTCTCCCGATAGATCTCCATAGTTCGGAATATTATTAATCGGTTTCCATAGATGTTGAGAGTTGAAACCAGAATGTATAGACCGCCAGAGCCTCCCAGAGCACAATATAGCGCCCTGTCTCGCTCTCATAGCCTGTCATAGCCCCCCATAGCTGCCCTATGGTCTATGGAGCTACTTTGGATTTTCCTGATGTTGTTAGTTACTGTTTGGCCGACGGATCATGGCGGATGCATCTGTGCAGTAGAATTGTCTGGTTTATTTATGAATAATCTTACGGGAACCACGTCGATTAGATTTTAAGACTAAACCTTGTATGTTGGCATCGCTGGCACCCCTCCGATATTCACTGGATAATGTCTATCGTTACGGGAAGTCAACCATTGGGTGACTTTCCATAAGCATAAACAATTCTATGAGCATTATTTTCGGCAGTTTTGCCGAGAAGCCGAGACAGCTGTCAGGACCCCATTGGACTTGGATCTCACATTTTCTGTTTTCGACCCTCTTATAAACCTTAATTTATTATAATCTGGACGGGGGTAAGGACCCCCCTCCAGATTATATTTCTTGTTGAATAAACGGATTTGGCCACATCGCCGACCTGCCTGACCAAATTGGGCTGCATGTCACGATGGTCACACCTGTCACCGTTCATTTCAGCTCTTCGATTTGACGTCTGAATCCAACATACGACCTCGTGCCATGCCTGCCATGTCCCCTATGTGCTCAAGGACTCTGTGTGATAAAGTATTGGCTATAGAATGAGGCCACACCATTTTCCCGTTGTCGATCGGATGAGAACGAACAAGTGATGAAGGGAGTCGCTGAAGCTGCCGAAAATGCCTGGTGGAGGACTTCAGCTTTCGAAGCGATGACACGTCAGTTGGCGGTGCAAAGGGAGGCGAAGGACGGAAAGAGCTGTCTTAAGAAGGATATGCAGCTATTCTATTCTACGGCTTGTGGGAACCCACCCTGACTAGATTTTTTGGATTAAAACCAGATGCCGACATCGTTGGCACCGCTCAGATAATCCAAAAACATATTTTATGCTTATGGAAAGTCACCCATTATGGTCACCTCTGTATCTAATTGTAATCCTATGATTATAATAGAATATATTCCAATATAATCATATTTTTAGCCAGCCTTAATTACAGGTAATGTCGGAACCTAGGGCATGAATGAACAATCTGGAATCAAATTCAAACCAGAAACTACACAGGACATTACATTCAACGTCTCTTTGCTTCTCTAATTTTTTGTGTCTCCCAATCAACCACTGATTACTTTGGATTTGAAAATTGTGATGATCAATGCGTTACATTGTGTTAGTAACACTCCACTTTCCCGGGGCTTTGTGACTGCTTGTTGAAAATATTTCTTTTTGCCAGAATCATGCTCAGATAGTCGAAAGAGCTCAAATGAATATTTTCGTGATTTACTCTCGATTTTAGGTGCTCAGCCAAAATTTTGACCCTTCAGATGACAAAATGGGCATTATCTCCACAACGCCTCGGTAGAATCTGCTCAACCTTCACATCCGATGAGTATCGGATGTGATATAATTAGCTCATAAAATTTGCTGTCTTTGATTGTCTGGAGCTGTACATGTGCGGTGAATATCTTTTGCCCAACGTGCTGGGTAAACATCCACTCCTTGAGCCCGAGACCATGCCAGCTCTGTCATACACTTTTGAAGGAAAGGCAAGCCAATGACAGAATATCCGAACTTGTTCAAACAGGAATGAGAGATCACACTGCTACATTTATCGGGTGAATCAGGCATTGATATGGACAGAGAGGGGCAGGAAAGTGCCTTTCATATTGGAAATATGTTAATACATCTAGTTATCCTCCGTTGAACAGTTCTGGCAGCAAGGCTAGGATTTCCTTGTGTATTCCCTGCTCATGCAAATCCTCAGGAGTTTCTCTCTAGGGGTGATCCTACCTCCAAACCTGAATAATCTATTCCTGGTATTTAGCTCCTCCCCAAGCATTGTTCCCTTTATGTGAAAGCCCTGGCCTGTAGCTTTCTAGTGATACCAAACACTTCGTTTTTTGGGCCAGTAGTTGGACCACTATTGCTTGTGAACCACTTGGTTCCTACACGGGCATCGGATCAATCGCGATCAATACTGATCGCGAACCTCGGACTCGTTTTGGTGGATCGCTTCTAGACCTTTTTATGTGTCATGCGACTCACCACGTCGCATTCAGCGCGTCAATACGAGCCCATATGGACTTAGAGGATTATCGCGAAGGTGTTTCATGATAAGCAACTGGGTCAATTGGTAAGAAACTAATGGCTCTTCGTTTTGGTGATACAAGCGGTACATCAGCCTTTTGACAAATAACTTGTGGCTTGTTTGGCCTTGTGAGTTTGTTGACAAGCTCACAAGGTCGAAGCGCACAAAAAGCCCCTCAGAAAATGCACAACAAGCTGAGAGCAGATCTCAAAACTATCGGGAGGGTATCTCTCACAATCATATGGTACCTAGAAATGATCATCAGTCCCGATTCAATGATATTTTATGCCCCAAGCGGGAGTCAAACGGGTGACCTTGTCATAATCCGGACATGGTTTGTGGCCTTGCGAACTTTGTTTGAACTTACAGTGTTTTTGGTGAAACTTATGACCTTGTACAAGGTCACAAGTTATTTGTCAAAAGTCTGATGTATTCACGTACCTGCCTTCCACCGCTTTCACTTACTAACTCAAACCTGCTGTGAAGCACCCAATTCAACGCCAAACACCCACACGGGACACACAGTCCAATGGAATCGGTCGTGCTGTCTTTTCCGTGCATGCTGTCTAACTTACCTTTTTTTTTTTTTGGTACACTTTTCAGTAATTTTGTGCTGTAGTGGCTCAAAGTGTGTTCTCTGTTCCACAATTACTGACCTCTGACCTACCCATGAATGGCTTACAGATTTTGCTCTGCAGCCACTCAAGGTGTATCCCTATTTCAATCGTCTGCTAATGAGCTCACATACCTCGCAGCATATGTACAAAATGGTGTTATTTATTTGTCCGGTAATGCTAACCTGTCATAATTCTACGGGTTCATAATGACTGGCATGATTGTGTGCAACACAAGCTGAGATGGTGTGGCCAGCCAGTGTGTACCTGACCAGTGTCTGGTGGTTAGATAGACCACTGCTTTGTAGTAGCTAATTCCATGAATGAATATTATCATTTCCTTCATACACTAGCACCTGAACTACATTGAGGTATTGGCGCTTTTGAGTGTATGGAGAGTTATTGGGGTACAAGTCTATTTTAGTTGAATGCTCAGCTATGGTTGACTTTCAACGGTTGCAGCAGCTGTGATTTAATTTTGACACAAGTTACTGAGCTGAAAAAATTAAATTTTCTACACAAATTGGTGTAGAAAAAAATTAAATCTTCACACAGATTGCTATATGCTACAGCCCGTAGTAGCTCATATAAATGACCCTGAGAGGCGGGGGAACAACATCTCATGATTAATCTGAGAGGAAAAATTTAAAATTTCCAGATTAATCTTGCGCAGATTAATCATTTCAAACAGTGAATCACAACGGTGGGGCTTGAACTGCAGACTGCTGTCATCCATGGAATGCAGGAATTTTACGGTACACTAGCGTTGCCACTACACTACCAGGGAGTAGCAGTGGTTAAAACTGCCGCCACCAAATCATGTCCATTGACTAATCTCTAACCTTTCATTTTGCCCCAATTGCATATGCTTCCTACTCTCTATGGCTCCTTTTTGAAGATGATTTCTTGCAACCAGCTAACCTTTCCCTCAGTGTTTGTTTCCACAAACAGCTTGGTGTTATGATGGCAATATTGTGACTGTCCTTAATAGACAGTTAGTGTAGTGGTATGCTACGTGGTGGCCGTTGATTTGGTTGTGTTGCTGAGGTCGCCGGTTCGAATCTTGCTGCTGGGGTCCTTTTCTTTTGACTTGGCTTCCGATTAATCCTGCTGCAGCAACTTGTGTCAAAATTTAATTTATTTCTACAGCAACTTATGCGAAAGATTTGAACTTTCCAGCTCAGTAACTTGTGTCAAAATTAATCATATCTGCTGATATCACTGTGACTTTGTAGCAGTCTATGGCTGGCATGGCCAGCTATTTGTGGCTATAGATTTGGGGTCAGTCTACGGGGCTATCCCAGCTATCCTGGCTATATTCCTCCATTACCCTAGGAGAATTTTCTTGATGTGAGGGCATCAGTACCTCCAGTCTCTTCATTCTTGATGCCACCGGGGCCTCACCTGCTGTCACAACTGGGCTCCCACACTCGTCCATACTCCAGAGTCTCCATGGCCACCATCGCCGGGGGTGATTGTTGCATGGCGGATGGTACTCGAGCGCAATGGGAAACAGCCACAGATGTGCAAGTACGAGATTGTGCGGCATGCAGGGTATGCCCACGCACCATGGAAAGTAGCCTTAATGCATTATAGCAGGTATTTGCCTAGTGCTCCAATGCATTAAACACGGTTGATGGCTGCCCGGTCAGCTATACCTGCAATGCATTGCGACTGTAGTCACGGCTATATCCTTTGATGACGGCACTACTATGAGTTCCACCATGTCCCAATTGGAAAACACCGCGCTGGCAGACCATGTGCCCGAATCCTCGCTACCCTCGCCATCCCCTTCCTCGAGCAACCTTCCAGACCTTGCCCCGCCCCTCCCAGCACCCCGAGAACACTCATAGCGACTGTGCGCGAAATCCTGGATTCAGCGAAGCAGAAGAAGAAGAACTTGACCATTGACGGGTATGCCAGATGTTTCAAGGCTCTCGACACCCTGGACACACTCCTGGGCTATGGCGACATCGTCGAGACCACCCTCAAAGCCTTCAAGCTTGACCTTCTCGCAGAAATCAACGTGTCTGCGCTCCGCACCACCTACGCCTCCGCTGCTGCCGCCCCGCCACCTACAGCCTCCTCTCCCGCCACCCCCCCCCCCCCCAAGAATACTGCCACCAAGTCATGGGAAGTCACCATTTTCCTCAACAAGGACAGCGACGTTCTCACGCTCCTGCTCTCCGACATCAAATCCAGAGTCGAGGCTGTGATCGCCGGTGCAGGCGTCAAGAAGCTGAAGGGCATCACACTGAGAGGCATGAAGGTTCTCCTAAGGGGCCGGATCCTCGTTGCAGTCGACTCCAACAGGGCGGCTTCGCTCCTGAAGCAGTCGGCCACTCACTGGGTACCCAGACTCGCGAATAATGGCTCCCTCATCGTTCCGCGCTGCTAGTCGTCCGCGACCCGAAGAAGAAGGCTTCCTCCCTCTTTGTCACGAGTAACAACGAGAACGGTGGGAGTGGAACTCGGCTAAAACTCGTTTAACATCGGCTCACGTCGGCTAGTGACTTTTGAGTGGGACTCGTCCTGACTCGATGAACACGGACAGTGGGACTCGCGCATTGCGGCGATCACTACATCAACGTGCCGCCGTAACTCGAAATAGGGACTAAAAAGTGAATACATCATGTTCAAAAATCAGAGAATGCTCCACGCAGTGGGCCCCCGCGGCGAGCGGAGGCAACACGCAGTGGGCCTAGCAGCAAGCATCAGGGGGTCCGCGGGGGTCCCCCGCGCATCAGTAATTATTTCAGCTCATATTTAGCTGAAAAAAAGCCCCAAACGGCCTATATTAATTTTTATGGACACGCTGTCAGGCTAGAGGAGGGGGGTCCGGGGGGAAAAGTGTTCCCCCCGGCGTAACATACTCAATAGAAGCCCTTAAACCACCTTCACCACCAGAAAACACCTAAATCTGCGCCTGGATGCCGATATTGATCTCTTGATGCGAAACTGATGCGAACTGATGGGAGTGGGACTCGCTTAATGTGGGCGAGTCCCACTCCCACCGTTCTCGTATATACTCCCTCATCACCATCTCCGACACTCTCTCTGCTGACCTCAGCATCGCCCACGACCTCGCGGTTGAATCCACGATCTGCTACCCCCACCACTACAAGGAACCACCACTCGCGTGCTATAACTGCCAGCAATACGGGCACACCCGGTACCAATGCAAGCAATCCACCCCCACATGTGCATGCTGTGCCAAACCCCACCGCTCCCCGAACTGCCCCTGCTCCACCAGTCGGCCAAATGCCCCGCGAACAAGCTGCGAGCATTACTCCCCCCGCTGCGCGAATTGCAAAGGCAAGCACCCCATCTACCACAAAGACTGCCCAGTCTGGATCAAGGAGCCCAAAGCCCAAAGTCAACGCCTGCGCAGACACATCTTCTTCGACCCATATTTCGACCCGTACACCTCCCTTCACGACACCGCCGCCTCTCCCTTCTTTTTCGAGAAACCCCCCTCCCATGCCACCAGCCATTCTTCCTCCTCCCCCTCCCTACCTAAATGAATTACGTACCAAATACTTATACCGTCAATTCACCCCGTAGCGTTGCAGCAGCTCATAGACTCATATACTCTCTCATATCACTTATATTAAATGAGTCTAACTAAATCCTTTTCCAGTGATGGCCACCAGGTCAGAAATATGACAGGTTAATTCGAACTGATCTGCATAGTCTAATGCATCAAATGCAGTGGATGACTAGTCCTGTAAACTGAATAGGGCAGCGTTGCAGCAGTTCATAGACTCATATACTCTCTCATATCACTTATATTAAATGCTGAGGGACTTAAATGGATCATACTTCTCAGGTGAACAACCCTGGCTGGAAGCAGCAGTGGAAATCAGTTCAAGATTCATTTATAACATCGGTCTTGGCTAAGGTTGAAGACATGTGGAAGTAAATTCAAAATACAACCAGTTAACCGGAGCTTTTACGTCCACCCAGCCCAAAATATATGACCCAGATAGTACCTGCAGCCAAGGTTGAACAAGGGTAGTCACTGGTGAATGAGCTACAACAAGCTCCAGATTGAGGTTGTTCTGATCTTTATTGACAGTGAATTTATGTTTTACCTCGAGAACCAGTGCTTTACTGTTCCTGCTACAAGTTCTTGTTAAGAAAAACGCTGAGCAACACAAGATAGTCCAATTCAACTTGGCGTAACAGACCAAGTTCAAGACAGAGATTTTTACAACCTAGTCAATGTATTCATAGTATTAGACCTCGTGTAGAGTAGTTTCGAGGCTGTGGAACGAATGAGAGGCCGCGCAGCACTGGCGCGGCAAACCTTTGACTTACCTTGGGAGGTTGAGAGGTATTGAAAGGTCTGGGGCTTCAGTTCTTGAATTTATCTCTTAACGATTCCCCAATGGTGTAGTCTACTAGTAGGTAGTGCTCACCTTCCATTCCCACATGCGCAAGGTCACAGGTTCTATTCTTTACACCGACAATATCTTTTTCCACCTCTTTTGATAAATCCATGACGCAATCCATCAAAAAATCCTCGGACGAGTGACCTACTTTACCATCCAGCATGCCGTCGATACTACTCTTATTTATATACATAGTTCTATTTGTTGATTAAATACCCCAGACATTATACATGTTCTTGCCAGTGATATCTTGCGGTCAAGTGATGCAAACCTTCCAGGTAGACCTTTGGAGGTCCAGAGAGAGGTAACAGGGGTATACCTCCCAGGTATGGAAGGTAAGTAGGGGTATACCTCCGAGAGGTCGGAGGTTTTGGAGGTAGAGGTAGAGGTTGCCCCCTCTGTACCTCTACCTCTACCCCTGGGGAACCCTAGGGGTCGCTGCAAGTCGTACATTTCAATGTTAAAGACCAGAGATTTGTGGTCCAGACGATGTATTGGTATTATTAAACATCGCTCAAACTTGAATTGAGATCAGGCAAGGGCTGTGTAATGGAATATAGGCTGTGCGGCACTGCGCGGCAAAACACAGCCACCACAGCAGTTGCGACAATAGTTTAACCTTCCTATCCATCTACCACTCTCTCTCACAAACTGGTAATCAGAAATTAGACATAAAATGAGACTTATTGTGTACATTCTGCCCCGTTTTCGCAAACACATCAGGCAGATATCCCGAATCTTGTTAACACTGGCATGTACTTACTACTTAGTACGTTGTTAGTACGGAAAATGGGTGGTGCCGATGGTATGTTTGGAGGGTTAGAGGGATGCATTTAGGGTCAAACCTATTTATCGGCATTGGATAGAATTGGCCCCCCTGAATTTGAGGTCAGGGAAAACCACTGTAATGAAATATTCACGACGCGGTGCTGCGCGGCAAAACACAGCCACCGCCCCGTTGCTGTGCTACAAGAGTTCAATATCCCTGTCCACTTGTGTACCTCCTAAAAGCTCTCCGACTTTTGAATTACAATTAGAGTTGGAATAAGAAGTTACTGAGCCAATTCCTACCCTCTCCCGGTCAGAAGTTGGTCGGATAGTGGAGATCTAGTCAACATTGAGTGACTACAAAATTGGGATAGTTTAGGTGCTATGTTTCGAAGGCTAGGTGGGAATTTAAGGTCTAAGTAATGTACCAACAGGGAGAAACATCCTCCACCTCGCTTTAGAGTCCCACAAAGCGTGTGGAAGAAAATATACATGGCGCGGCACTGCCGCGGCAAAACACAGCCACCGCCGGGGATGGGCGCTGCATCTTCACCCAGCACCACTTCCTTCCTGTTCAATAATTTATGAATAGCAATCGAACCTTGCATAAAAGGTGATATGCTCAATTGCTGTCGTGTTTCGAGCAGAAATTCGTCAGAGAACGAGGATTCAGTCAACATCTAGCATAAAAATTGGCGTGGTTCAAGAGGTACATTTGGACGTTTACAATGGGGAATTACGGTTGAAAAACTATGTGTTATGATTGATGAATGCTGTTGCGGCTTGACTTGAGGTCAGAGAAGACCAGTATGATGAAATATAGACGGCGCGGCAAAACACAGCCACCGCCGCATATGTCTGCGGCAGTTCATTTTTCTTACCTATTTATCGCTCTTTTACCACCTGGAAATAGCAATAAGGCTTCGAATAAAAGATGCTTGGGTGCGTTTCAGCCCTTTTTCGGCTGTAAAATAGGTCAGATATCCACAATCTAAGGTAGAGGACAGGCAAATACGGCTACCCCACGTGATCCAGCGTGACACTACCATATTGGGAACGGATCCACCGAAAAGCTCGGAAAACACGGATAATTAATCCACAACGGGTAGCATCACCAAAACTGAAAATTCCTGGCATGACCTTATTTAGGAAGTCGTGCCGGGTGCCGTTGCCAAGGCCTTGGATGCGGGCCGCCTGGCCCGCCGTTGCCTTGCATGCCGATACCTGGCCAGGTAATCCCTTCCATGGTGACGACTGGCGTGGAACGGCCTCGCCAGATATTTACAACGCAGCTTTGACTTCCCGTACCTTTCAAGTCCAAGTCTGGTATTATAGAACCTGGCTCACCACCTCTTCGTTCACCCAATAATTCAGTGTGCCATTGTGAAGAAAGCCATCCTAGCTTCAGCTGCCGAGCGAGGACTTGCACTTATCGCGGAAAAATCGGGTCGGCGCATGCTACTAATAGCCTACTATCAAGGTCAAGGCAGGGACAAGTGACGTTACAGAGAGAATAATGTCAGAATAATGTTATATATTATTGTCATCACAGGACTAGTTCAGCACTATATAGCTGAAGGCTTTAGTGCGCGACGCTGGCCGACGCGGTAACGTCGCGGTTACCGCGTTGTTGATCAAGTTTGATGGTCCGTGCGGTGGGCGTGATTCATGGTTGATGATAGATCAATTTGATGGAAGTGTCGTCGCTCCTTGCTCTTTCCCCCCATCTTCTCCTGTTACCGTCTCGACGATGCCGTCCGTCCGCCCTCCCCTTCCTCCTCCTCTTGTGCCGTGATGCCCCCAGATGTGTCTTTTCAAGTTCAAGAGTCAAAGAACCCGAGCAACGATAAGACCACGTCGCCCACCAAAGCCTCGCATGATCAAGTCCCTTCCGTCTCAAAGACCTCCTCGGTCCCTCAAATCCGATCCATACCTCCTCAAATCCTTGCAAGTCCCTTCTACCCGATTGACTTGGGCCAAGATCATCAAAATTCAGTCCTTACTCAAGATCTTCAAGTGACGAATACCCACAAGAACTCACTCAACAACTCAATGGCTCTCGATATCTCAGATGTTGCCCAGAACTCGGTCGGCACCGTAGCATCCACTTGCCACGATCTCATCAAGAATTTCCGTTTGTGTGTCATCTCAAGCCCCTCGCAACAGACCGGGCGCGGCATCGCGCTGTCTACATGTTGTCGTCTGTGCTCCGGACCGGTGCTGAGTAGCCTGTATCGCCGACGCATTCGCCGTCGCCCGTGTCCCATGCATTTGACGACATTGAGACTCGGAAATGTGTCTCGAAGTAGTGGTACCTTTGGCCTTTCTAGATTGTTGACAATATATCTGTTTTCTTTTTTCATGCATGAATCCGGGTGAATAATAGATGGTTTCGGCATGTGTGGGTAATATAAGGGCGTCTCGGTTGGCCATATATTGCCTTGGAAGGCACGCAAGGGCACCAAGGTCACCTGGCCAGGTGACCCTTCCAAACCGCTGTGGTTTCGTTCCAAGACCAGATGAAACCTTCTAGCGCTTCCGGTCCTGCCATGCCTTGTATGGCTATAAATGGCTATGCATTGATTTTCCGGTTTTGGTGATGAGAGTAAAAAATTGGGCTCAACAGTTCTCTAGGGATCGGTTCGCTATTATCCTACCGGGTGTAATATCTGCCAATTTTTGAAAACTGGGCGACTAGTTCCCAAAATTAGAAGTCAGCTTGCCTCGATATGCTGCTCTGGCGGACACGTTGGAAAGTTTCTTTGGCTGCTGTGCCCCAGAAGTTTTACAATGTAAGTCCCTTTAATATGCTCTCATGCCCGCAGCCAAGAAGGTCATATGGGACCGGCTAAACCGTCTCAATGGGAGGCTTCCCTCCACAAAGAAGGCCATCAAACGGTGCACAGGCGGCCTGGGCAGCGAGGAAGTACAAGGGACATCGCATTCTTCTTCCAGAATTTTGAAAGGAGATGGAGGCGGCTAGAATTAGGCGGGGAGGGAACACAAATGCCGGTTGATAGCATGTAGATGGTATAATTAAAACTCGTCCTTCAATTTCGCACTAAAATACTCGAAAAAAATCACAATTACTCTAATGATATATACACACAAGACTGTTGAGGCAAAATTTGCATAATCCACCGACAAGTGGTGTGAAGGACGGTCGAAATGTATTCTGTCCCAAAAAGGAGTGTGTGACATCACATCACGTGGGGTAACCGTATTTGCTTGTCCTCTACCTTAGTGAACACTTCATTTAATGAGGTGTATATTTCCGGGTTTAGGGCGAGGTATTTATAGTCAAAACAATGTATTGGTATAGTAAAACATTGGATCCACTGGATTTGAGCTCAGGAGTGACCCTTGTAATGAAATATGGGCGGCGCGGCACTGCCGTGGTAAAACACAGCCACTGCCGCGTCAGTGCGCGGCAGCGCCGCGGCAGTCGCGGCAATTTCACCCAGCCCCAGGGATATGAGATGCCAGGTGGAAGCTGCCAGCCAAGCAGGTTCTAACGACTGGTGAGGACCGAGAGTGTCAAAATCGCGTCCAAAGACGAACCAATCATCTACGTCCATTCGCGTTTCCCGGTTCTCGCGCTACCATCTCCTCCGTGCCTGTTGTGCGACAGCTGCCTTTGTCGGCGGGGGTTTGCGATCGTGTTGGTGTCGCCTCAGCTTGCCCAAAGAGTGCGCACATCATGCACATTTTCATCATTCAGATTCACGCAAGTCGCGTGGAAATCGTCTTCCGCGTTGCTGATGTCCTTGAGGAGTAGTTGGAGGCATGATCATATTCCTGTCGCGTCCAATTGAGCCAAGGAAAAGGTCAGGAAATCCACCACATTGCTCAGGAGGTCGGAACTCTGGATAGTATTTAGATTAGCTCAAACGGTGAAAGGTGAAGCCAAGTGTATTTGCAGGCATTGTATGCGAGCCTACAGTATGGGCAGAGGAGCGGAGCTGCTGTGAAGCGATGGAGAACGATGGTCGAGGGAGATGGGAAAAGAAGAGCAGTGGTACAGTCGTTAACCGAAGTTACAGCATCGGGTCACTGAGAAATTCAATAGCGCAACACTGGTGGGGACCCGATGTCCATACGGAGCTGTGGGAGCAATTGACGGAGATAAAGTTACGACAGCCAATTGTAATGTACCGAGTCAAATGTTCTTGGCCTCCAGGCACCAGCATTTTTGCCCTTAAGCTCTTTCGTCTCTCAACAGAACTCTTCATTTCCGTGCCTTTTTAACTATTAGCAGGAATCTGTTCAGCCTTGAGTCATTTGTTAGTCCTGATCCATACGCACTTCTCAACTTAGACGGAATGCTCACTCTGATATCATTTCTGTTGATATAGTCTGCAATGTCCTGGTCCTTCCTCTCTTTCACTCTCTTGCCCACTTGCAGCGACATCCGGATGGTCAGAGACCAACATCTCAACATTGTTGTGGAGTAGGGCTCTAACCCGTGAGACCCGTACTACGGAACGGGTGATTACGGCCGTGAGAGGTGTCACCCGTCCCGTAAAGCCAAGGCCAAGGGCTTTCTACGGACGGGTTAAGGCCATAAAAGACGGGTTTTCACACCCAAGTATACAAACATATATGTAGGCGCTCATGCAGATAAAAGAGCTGATTGATTTCTATTCTAATGACTTCTGGTGCGCACTAAAGAGTTCTGTGAGCTTTAACTCGCTGAAATCAGGTTCGCTAATATTATTGAAGTCGTGTATTGGGGCCAAATCTACAGGCAGAGTGGTACTACAGTGGCGGAGCGGGACTGGGTGGGGTGAGTGAGAAAAGAAGTGCAGTGGCTGTGGAGCTGCTGTGTTTTATGTGCGCGTCCAATCAGTGGAGCACCACGTTATTCGGACTCTCGGACCGGTTTGACTCGAGACAAATGGTTGTTCAATTGTAATATAGATATGCTCAATTTATTTATGCCCTGTATTTTTCTATGACATTAGTTTGTCTTATTATTTATTTTGAGCCTCTATGTATTTATCTTCGCAGTTCAAATGTCTTCTGTAATCTATGTTGTGCCCATCAGTTCACGTTTCCCACGGTTCACATAGCCACAGATACATCTTTTGCAGCCACTACAAGCCATGGAAGGCTATGAATCTTCAGCTCTGAGTCAGAGATATATGACTCCATCTCTGACTCGCTGCAGTAGTATATAAAGGGAGTGTGTCCCCTCTGTGAGACACATTACATCTTACCTTGCCAATACACCTTGTGAACCTTCACTACCATCTGAGCCCAGTTGAGCTGCTAAGCTCAATCTTATCTGCCTTTGCTGTATCGTTGCTAGACCCTACAGCTATCTCAGAAACCCTCTACTTGACTGTAACTTTGCTAGGCTTTACAGTATAATTAGAGTTATTAATCTATTCTTACTTGCAGGTTTAAGGCTGGCTAAAAATATGAGTATATTAGAATATAATCAATTATAATTTTGAAATTATGATTAAATATGGTGTGGGCGTAATTTTAAGCCCTAGCATTATGGGCCATTAGATTATGATACATTAAGATTATATTACAATATGGGGGCCATATTTAATCATAATCTGAAGCCTCTACTTGAGGAATTTTGGGCAAAATTTTGGGCTGGAGGATCAAAGGAGATGCATATAATCTCAGGGAATCCTACAATATATTTTAACCATCTCAAAAAACTGATGTAGACACTCACTCTGAGCAAAGTTTGGTCATTTTTATGCTATGCTCTGGACGTGAATTGTACACGTGACATCAATACCAAACCAGAAGTTATGCTGAATTCAACTGGAATATTGATTTGACAGTGTTCTATCTTCCCAGCCTTCACAGAAAAAATTACATCAATGGAAACCTTAGTTATTTATCTCTCAGGGGCTGGCATTAATATGATAGACTCGGGAGAGCGATGAAACGGCATATTGTTGTGAAGCAAGCTCGAAAGCGAACTCAAAATAGTGAGGTCATGACTCAAGACGACCATTTCTGCATGGGGGAGCAAAAAATGAGATCTGGTGGGGAGAAAAATCGATTAAATATGATTAAATACAATCAAATTAGGATTACAATACATTATGATATCCTTACGATTAAATATAGGCCAAAACCTTAAGATTATATTATGATTACAGTACATTATGGCTCGAGGGCATATTTAATCATAATCTTCCACCCTTATGCAGGTTACTAGACTTGAAGTAATAATTGATTCTCCTCCTAGAACTTATTGAAGTTATCAATCAAGTTCTCAATGTCTCGGTTGACTGATTGTATAAGGGTTCTTGAACTCAAGTATATTCATTCTTACGGTATTACAGCAGGGCAATACCAATCCGCTCACTATACTCGTGTAACACCCACAACTGTCACGAGCAGAAAACAGACACAAGAAAGGATTTTTTCAAAAGCTAATCCCGTCGGCAACTCTCAAATGGCTGAGCCCCAAATCGAACAGGAGGTGTCTGCTCATGATCATTTTTGTCGATTTGTGGATGGACAGTAGACGCACGCCACGTGCCACTCACCGTTGGCTGCCTGATTCAGTTCTCGGATATGGTGATACATTTCTTGACGACAGCCCACCGTCCACTCTGCACTTGCACTTCAACCACCGGACTCTCCTTTCAGTATCATCTCCCTCGCCCAAGTCACCCGAGTCACCCAACTTGCAGAACCAATATTATTTTGCTTCGGTATACGATGTTAAAATATTTATTTTTGGGGGTGAATGCTGAGGTTGGTGTGCACTTAGAACTCAGGCTGCACAGGATTACCCCTGTGTATTTTTCTTCTTCTTCTCGCTCCAGCTCCAAAGTTGGTCTCCCTCTCTCTGTCACAAACTCTCAACCCATCTGCTCACCTACAACCATCACAAGCAGAAAACAAAAACAAAACAAGGAGTAAAAAATCCAGTCTCTAGCATCGTATGCCTGAGCCCCGAATTGCACAGGAGAAATCTGCTATGATCTGGGTCCACGGATGCCCGACGATAAGTGGTAGATGCGCACCATGCGCCATGCGCCACTCAGCCTTGGCTGACTTGCTTCTCGGATATGGGGATGGTGACCCGCCCACTCATCCATGGACAATTTTTCCTCGGAATCAAGATTGCAGAGGAGAGGTAGGTCTTCATATGTCGCCATTTGTATGACACCACTTTCACATTTAACTGTTGATAAGATACTTTGTAAATGAGACCTGTAAGGGGAACCCCCGATCGGTCCCCGATCCACCGCTACCACAACCCCGACCCGGTCGCCGGCCGGCCGCCGGTTCGTCAGCACCACCGGCGATCACCGACCTCCCGGGTGGCATTCCGCTTGCGACCAAGCACGGGACATTTGCCGATCACTCTGATCACATGATCCTAGTCAGTAGCTAATTATACTCACGGATGGCATGGGAATCCTCAGAGTTTCTTCTCTTTGGAGCCCCACGCCAGTCCCTGAGTATCTCGGGCCTCCATGGTTCCACTTACAAGACCCTGTACTCAATTTGGTGATCGAAATTCAAGTGTGCAGGGGATGAATAGAGACTTAACAAGTTCAAAGACTCCAGCACACCTTGTTTTGGACATCCCTACGTTTCTACACACACTGTTGACGGGGCCGCTGAATGCAGTGTGTATTTCCCTGTTCTCTTCGCGCCAACACAATTGGCATTACAAATTTCGAATATTCTGTCGCGTCTATTCTTCACAGGGATTTTATAAATCTATACAAAGTTTGTTTAAACAATGGCCATCTCAATAGTAAATCAGGTTCAAGCAATGTTTTGATTAACTCAATCCTTTAGTAGCAGCAGGGTCAGAGTGGTGGGCTGATTGACTGGCTTTAATCAGTGTTTCAAAAATTACATTAATCAATGTTGGATCCACTGAACGAAACCATGTTTTAACACTGTTTCAACCCTGTTGAATCCACACAAATTCAACATAAATGCACACTGGGGTAGTCGAACTTGAGGTCACCTGATTGTCATCTCATATATATAGGAGCAAGTGATAACCACTGCACCATGCAGCCAATGGAAAGTAGCTGAAAAGCATGCATATATTCATGTGTGAATGTTGGGAAGGTCCCCTACTCTGATTTATGGAAGAGATTCAATGGACTACCACTGGATGTTATTGTGGTCCCAAAATGTATGAGATCTCACCATTGGCATGGTATTGGGCTACTTGAAAATATGTTTTGTATTCCGGTACCCGGATACGTAAGGGGGAGCTCGCTAATACACGGCTGTTTTCGTGACTGGGGATTCTGAATATTCGGACTCCCATGGATTTCTGCCGAAACGAACTGCCGCTGCGCGGCGGCGCCAGCGTGGGAGTCAACACGTGATTTCGCAAACAACACCAAAGACGTGGATTTCCACGTGATAAGCAAATCGGATCGCCTAATAGAATCGGGGGAGCACTCCCCAATAATTTAGGTATCTTGTGATGAAACTTGGTCCCTTACAACTCGGACAAGGAGTTCCTACCCGGATAAATGGCCACTGATGTAAAAAAGGAGTTGCCATGCTTAGACCATGTTCTGAACTGAATGCATCCTGGACTTTGGAAACCTTAAAGTTAGCTAAAGCAACGGAAATGCCACTGCTACCCAATGTGTTGAACTTAGAACATTTCCAAATCCCATCTCATTCTGTCACACCAGGTGATCTGTGTGTTTTCCTCATTGCATGATGTGCATCATGCTCATTTGGTTCAGTTGGTATCTCGTCAGTGTTTAGTTAATCTGTTTCCCTGTGTTGTGTGTTCGAGTCCTGAATCGTGCATCTATTTTTCTTCATGTTATAAACCTCGTTTAAACAGGATCAAATCTCATTCAACAAAAGCATTGCTCGAACCTGATTTACCATTGAGATGGCCATTGTATAAACAAACTTTGTATGGTTACTGGATTTTTACGTTCTCCTATCACATTCTACATAGTGCTAGTTCTACCAAATAACACCGACCGATACGGGAATTTCAATGAATCAGTGTCGAGTTGGTAGCATCGTCCCAGAAGCTTTTCATGATGAAGCCCACAATATAGGCGCTCCGAGTGTTCGGAGTAAAGCTTAATTCCCAGGTGGCGTTGTTGGCGCTGAGAGAAGAGGTGAGTGTTGCATATGTTACCGCACCAAATCATGGTACTTACACAATACCACTAGAATCCTCTTTTCCACTGGCTGATCCGCCCCATAGTCCGAAGTTGGCCGTTCCTGAACCCTGAGCTGACTGGGCTTTGTTAAACTCGTCTTGGGAACCGTATTTGAAAATCGCTTTAGGTCTGTAAACGACGAGGGCCTTGTCATTGTACGTCGACGCCGGTCCTGGGTTTGCCGCCGTCCCGAACGATCTGTGAACCAGACTCTCAGAAAATTTCGTTGTCAAAAGGTATCCGCACATACTCATCGAAGGCAGCTTTGTATTTCGCTCCAGAAGGATCATTCGATGAGGGGTTCGCAACCGCAGTCGCCGTGGCAAAGTCATCGAACCACGCGCCACGTTCAACATCGATGAGTTCCATCCCTTGGAAGGAGATAGAGACCCACGCAGCTGTTGTCAACGAAAACTCATGTTCGAGTTCTGTGATGCTGAAGCTTTGCTGAGAAATATGCGGACGCTGCCACTGCTCGACTCGTCACTGGCAGTGGAGATCCGACTGTCGATGGAGCTGGTCCAGTTCATTGTGGGGGGCTGATCATCGGGAGTAGTTTGCCAATCGGTAAGGGTGGTATTGAGGGAGGGCATGGCGTAAAATGCTACCGTTGCGGCCTTGAACTGACCCTTGATTGTCCCAGGGATCGGCTGACTGGTCGCCATGTTTATACCTGGGATTAAAGACCCGTCCGGTGTAATGAGGGGCCCCATCGCTAAGATCTCTGCCTCTATTTCACCTACGAAGCGCGTCAGACCCACCCGGACCAAACGAATGCTGAACTCTCTTACCATGATCCAAGCCTTGAAGCTTCGCAACCTGAAGTTTTATGAGATGACAGTCGTATAGAGGCAAGAGCAGCACCGACAGCATTATCGTACGCATTTTCAGCATTATGACAGGCGTCAATAGACAGACTGTAGTTTCCAAACATTTGGCTGGCGAACTCAGTGAACACATCGTCAGTGAGATTTCCGGTGCCACCCATCTTCTTGTACGCTGTGTACGCTTCATTTTGGATGGCCCCAACCTCGGTGATGCATGCCGTAGTCCTGTTTGTAGACAGGTCGTTCAGTTCCTTGAGCTGTTCAGGCGTGGAGGCGGAATCGGTCGCATTCTTTAACGCTTGGATAAAATGCCGGTATTCTGTCGAAAACATGATGTCTCCGGTCGAATTCCAATTGTCCATGTGAGGAATTCCGTCGGCAACGCCGAATAATTCATGGTTGGTGGCATACATATCCGCACCATTACCGACTCCGGCAAAGTCGATTTGCCTCTCGCCGCCAAGCAGCGGATAAAATGCGCCCCTCGAAGAATCTATATGAAGTTTGATTAAGCAATTGGCGTCTCAACGAATAATCCGGATTGATGGCTGATTTGTTAAACAATCCGCAACGGCCTTTTGATGGGCAGAATCGCAGGGATGTTTATAGATAATCCAGTTTAAACTTTGTTCAAACATGATAATCCGGTTTAATCCTGATTCAAACATCGTTGAGCCCCAATGGGGCGACGGGAAAAAAGGACGCAGCGGGATTCGAACCGGTGCACCACCAGTTGATGTAAGTGCACGTCAACCTAGAACACAACCACTCCGCGACGCAGACATTAAACAAATTGCCCAGCAGCGGTGATGTGAACTCACCGACAACAACACTGACCTATTGGGTTAAGTTGCTCTGGATCGATCAGTCATCCCTGTATCTTCTCAATAGTGGCACCCCAGAGGCTTACTTCCCGGCTTCAGTACAACATGCCCACTCTTTGAACCTTGTCATCTCTGCGGTGGAACTCATCAGACACGCATTTGCATGCAGCATGCGCCTGCATCCTCGATGCGGCACATCATCTTCAACAGGTTTGACTGTCAGCATCGTGCTCACAGGATTGCACCGAGAAAAGTTTTTGTGAGAGTTTATTGCTTCAAACAGCATCCTAAATCATCCACATGCAAGGGAATTTCTTAGCTGGGTGATCCCATCGATCAAACAAGGATTTCTCAGAGCTAGGTATAAATCAAAGTGCGAAAATTCACTATCAAGGTGCGACCACAGCTGTCAGAAATAATTCAGGTCAAGTTCGTCGGTCTTGTCCGATCTCAGATCTAAGTTTCTTTTTTCCTGTGAAACTGAATTGTTCAAACTAGATGAAGCTGCATGGGTCCCAACGTGAAATGAAGCAAGGAACTCGATGTACAATGCTTCCAAGGCATGACATAGTAAACATCAACATTAGATTTCTATGACAGCAGATGAAAATGCGAAAAACGCAAGGAGAGGTGCCAGAGCCATTGGGCTGCAAGTGGTGAACATAGGCGCTCCAGGTCAGCCGAGTCAAATAAGTTAAACTTGGGTAAGTAACAGCAAACTGTACTCAATGGCCCTGATTTAACATCTGTCTAATAGATTCTGTCTCCCTCCTTCTCTGCTCCTCCACAAATGAAACCACATTGGCGGTTTCTTCCAGAAGTTCTTGTTAACCAGTATCCCTGATCTTTTGGCGTGCTTCACCAGCCCTCTTCGCATACATCTCGGCTTTCTGTCTGGCGTATGCTGCCGCTCCCCGGCGATGGGATGGCTGACATTCTGCCAAGGCTATCCACACTGCTTGCATCTTAGTGAAACTGCGTGCTGTGCGCAACAGTTCAACCAGCTTTTGTTCCGCCTGTTCCTGCCAGCGTTGCATTTCTGCCTCTGCCCGGAACCACTGTACACGGTCACCTGCATCGCTATTAGGCAAATGAATTCATGAAGGAACGAACCTCTTGCCTTCACTTGACCATGCCTCCATCTCAGTGTCGGACATCTTTGTTAATTTACCCAGTTGCCATAACCACCCTTCGGCCCTTTCTACAGTTTCTCTGACTGTTTTTTTTGCCTGTTTTTTGATCTTGGGTCCTGAAGCAATCTGCCTTGAAGACGAGGAAAGATGAAAAAGGGATATTTGCGCACCAGACTTCCGCCTGGTCATTTGAGTTCCGCTTAGCACAGGGGCTGACAATATTTCAGTACTTTACTGCTCCAAAATTGAAGAATTCAAAGCCCTCACCATCATCTGATACGTGATCCTCCATCTGAACTTCGTCCTCCTGATCATATGAGCCCAATGTAGCCAGTGCAGTTGCCCTGAACAGCAAGCCGTCGGTGCGCTTTGAGTCACCGACATGCCGCTTTTGCTGAACCGACTTCATAAAGAGATCAGCTTCAGTTAGTACAGAGAATTGAGTCGACCCATTCAAGGATATCACAGCCTGGCGCGCAATGTTGTATGTTTCCACATGTTGATTTTGACGCTTGGTGAGCTCTGTGATCTGGTCTCCAGCACGCGAGTTTTGTTTCTGCTGTCGATCATGTTTGAGCTTTCGTTTCCGGAAAGAGCTCAGCGCTTTCACGATGTGCTGCAGTGCGCGCAGAACATCAAACACCTGTCCTTCACGCCACTTGGATTCCTCAATCCCAAGAGCTACCACATCCATGTTTTGTCTCTCCAGCTCAGTCAAATCAGAAGGGAGAAACAGTTTCTCATCCTCAATTGCAGGTTCAGCAGCGGTTTGGGTCGAGACTTTGTCCCCGGCCTTGGGCATGAAGCGCTTCTGATCTTGACGGAAGGCGCTGATCTGATCTTTGAGCTTCGATGTCCGCGTCGAAATCTCTTTCCTCCAGGCTTGAAGATCATGCTCGGCCTGATTGCGAATGAGATGTCGAAGTTTACGCCTAGTAGAAAATTCAATGATTGAATTGGCCGTCACATCGACCCTCACTGTGTATCTTGTATTTTCATGCCACGGTCCAAAAATTGTGCAATCTTGTTTTTCGGAACCAAGGTCAGCGCAAAATTATCATCTTGTGTGATCATCTTCTGGTATATTGACGCTTGCGAAGGAACTTTGTAATGATAAGCCCATGAAAATATGAGGCAGGGAGAGACAGCCAGACCTTTTGTTTCCCGATGCTTGTACACGCTCACAGCCTCTTTGCCCACTTTGGTAGTTGTTCGAGACATTTTCTGCCATTCATCGAGGCGATCCTTGAACGAAATACTGAGGCTAATGTAGTGATTTCGCTTTTCCAGATATTTGCGCTTCGCACTTTGGAGATCTTCGGCCAGATCAGAAGCTGTTGGGGTAGATAGAGGCCATCAACTCCCTCACTGTCTGAGAATCGCCATGAGACGCACCAATCTTTGCCATTTTCTTGGCGTTCCAGTCACCATGGTGTTGAATCATGGTGTCCTGCTGGTGACCAAGGTTCATTTGGCGAACATGGGGTCCCAACTGGTTCGCCTCCGGCCAGTAATGCTCTGCTGTCTCGCCATGGAAATGTCCAATGCACTCCATGTACGCCGTACCAAACAGGTATGTGCAGGAATCTTGATGGCCTTGAACATGTAAGGCGGGTACTCCCCATCGCATTTTTTTAATGCTACCCAGTTGGTCTGGAAAATGCTTTGCAAATCGGGCCTCCAAGTTGACCACATAGGCACACGCAATATCATACGTTGCAGCCTCATCGACGTCGTCAACCTCAATCTGGAGTTTGAAGGTGAAGTCCTCCGTAGGTTTATGGTTCCGAAGTGCCATTGCCATGGCATAATCAGCGTTTGCAAATCTATCTTTGCGTCAGTTGCTGATACCAGGCAAGAGAAACCACCGTGATGAACCTCTCTGCATGAGGAAGATCGACACAAGAGAGGATGAATACATGACTACACTGGCAGTTCACCGTTCCTGTTATAGCCATGTTCTTGAATTTCTTCTTGTCTTGCTTGTTGACTACCTTGAGATAGTTACACGTTGCTTTCTAATCAAACCTAAGAACCACAGACATAACTCGTGAGACTGTGTACCTCGGTTGACGTTGGGACTGAATTCAGATAGTCTTGATAGGCAGAGTCCAAAGGGAAGTACGCCTTCCCCGCGCAGAGCGAGACATCATCTGGGTCGGTATTTTTGCTAAATTGGTTGCACTGGTGATTTCCGTCTAGTGTGCGTTGACTTTGGTTCAGATGCCTATATTTGTTAAGCACAGAACCGCCGACGTCGGGTACAAGACTTCACCTCAGATGTGGTGGTGTCTTAGGACAATTTGGATCGGAATTGAATCCGGGCTCAGGGCAGGCGGGGCACCACACAAGCAGATTTCCAGGTGGTCGATGAGGCAGAAGGAAATCGATGCCATGCAACTGGCCCGATCGCTTCTTGAGGACCAAATAATTGTAAACGCGAACAACCCGAAGAAAGGCGGCATATGGGTTCTGAATATTATGTTAGTCGACCAGTATCATTGTAAGGAACGCAGTGATTATCGACCGCACGTACCGCCACGTCCGACGTGAAGGAATTATCACTGAGGCGCCGGATAGCGCCAAGATGATCATACGCTGCTTTCTTGGATTCAAAGTTATGCAATTGAAATTCCTTGAGCATGTTGATCGTGAAGGCGGTGTGAGGATCTTTTGTGGTTGCAGGGAACAGCCCGGCCCGCATTAATTGGCGCAGCTTGTTGGGTGGTTGTTCCCTGCAGCCGCAGAAAGCCAGTTTCGTTGAATGCACACCATTGCTGTCAACAGCGGTGAAAAAGCGCTCTCCAACAGGTTCACGACACGGCCTGCCATTGTGACCAAGCTGGATTACATGGTCTCCGAGCTTGGAGATATCGTGCCGGACAAAGCACCCAGAGTTTGGTTTCCAGACCTCAGCCCAGTGAAATGGATTCCGCAGGTGTGCCTGTACAAAGCAGTCGGAACATGCGACCGGGTAATCGGTGCAGTCAAAGCATTTGGTTGTGCGAGCCATTCCCGGTACCCCGCATGTACAAGGCAGCTCTGTGTCATCGTCAGCCTCGCGATCGAGAAGGTATTCCGCAAGATCGTCAAAATTTTCCGCGAAATCGTCGAGCAGTTGGCCGTTCTATCTGCGTGTCAAATTTAAGTACAGAGGACCTCCCGTGGACACATACCTGTGTCCGCATTTTGTTCACATCCACTCCCGACTCACTGGAGTCCATGTCTTTCTCAATCTCCTTGTCAGCGTCTCGTTGAAGGCTGGCATGGGTCACTGGAACTCTTCTTAAAGTGTTTATGGTAGTGGACAATCCAGCGTCGGTGGCGACAGTGTATTGAACACGCTTGACCCTAGAGTTCCGGAATAAGACGTGATTGGAAGTAGTGTCGTCGGAATCTGCCTTGCGCTTTCCCTTCATATGAGGAGATACCTCGGTTGGACCAGTTCACATCTCAAACAAAGCTGCTTTTTTAAGGCGCCGTATGAGACAGTCGCGTTTGTTTGTCTCTTTGGGGATATTGGATCGGGTGGTGAATGTACTGAATTAGTTGCCAGGGTCCTTTGTTTCTGGGCCAACTCCCAGTCACTAATATATATTGCCGCGTAAAAGATGAAACATGCGGGTTGTCGGACCACCGAGTTCGATACCAATTCATTAGAGGAGCAGAATGCGAGAATCGCGACATTGGAAATGTGTAGCAGTAGGTATAGTGCGAGCTAAGTGGTGGTAGCTATGCTTTTATTTAATATCAAATAGGAAAATTATAGAGGAAATTTTTTAGATGGTGTATTCGGAAGGAATAGGATACAGCTCCGCAACACTGTCGGGAACATTGACCGGAGTGCCGTTGAGCCGAATATAGACTACCTTGTTGCGACCATAGACGGGGATAGGAGTCGACCAGGAATGGTGAACCCATGCGTCGACCGAGTTAAGGTAAAGCTGGATGCACGATTGTTGCGGGAAGCCCCACGCTTCGAAGCTGTGCCTGAAGTCCTCAAGCACCAACTCTCCACGAGAGAAGTGCCTTTGAGGTTGCAAATGCAGGCGCGGGTAGGCTTCCACCGGGATGGGATAAGCGTCTGTCTATGAGACTTGTTGAGTGGGTTACCCGTTTGCAACGTAAATTGACATTACCTCAACCCATGCAAACACGAGGACAGGCAGGGAGAGATCCAATGTGACCGCCGGATATTTCAGTTCATCAGAGGCGTTGCTGTGATCGCTGTCCGAGTCGCTAATGCTAATGCTATCATCGGCAGCCATGGAGGGGATGATGTGTCCCCCCTCACCATGAGTGCTGTAGTTAATCCTGACGGTATCGTTGGCGGGTAAGGACTCGGACACAGAAGCTGGAGAGTTAATGCGTCGAATGTGTCCATCCAATGTGTAAGGCCCAGTGTTGTCAATGTTGTCGTGAGCCTCGTGAGCGAGGGGAGCGGTCGGAGCGGTCGGAGCGGTCGGAGCGGTCGGAGCGGACGGAGTAGCAGAGAGGAGTGCCTCGGGCTCAGGGCTTGAAGAATAGACCTCGGGTGCAGGGCTCGGGGAATGAGCCAAGGGATTGGGAAAATTAGGAAGGGGAAAGGGAGCAGACGCAACAGGTCTAGGTTTGGGAAGAAGCTCCTGCCTCGCCTTTAAAAGTGTAGCCAACGGCTCCAGCTGCAGAACATGATCTGGGACAGGCGATGAAATTCTGTAAACGCGGCGAGAGCTTGGGGTGCAGTCTGGCACCATACATTTCGTTCCTACACACTGGAATATTATCAGTCAACAAGGGAAGTGAGAGAAAGATGCCACACACAGGCTGAACCCAAGAGCCGTAAGCGGTGCCATTTCGTCCGGTGGTCATCACCGGTCGAAGGAGATCATGCCCCTCATGGGAAGGATTCAGCCACTGACCACGCGGCGGAGTTGTGCTGAAGAAATGGAGTTGATCCTTCACCAGGTTCTCGATCTGCGTGTTTTTTACGTCCTTCGTTCCCAAGATGCCAAGGGACTTTGTGACTGGATATAGATCCCAATGGCGCTCCTCCAGCTTCTCACGCCTGGACACCGAAGAGGTGGAACAAGAAGGCTTGGAACGGGAGGATGGGGTGGGAGTAGCAGGAGTACGTGTACGAAAATTAGAAGGTTGGACAGTGCGAAATCTGGTGCGACTGGCGGGAGAAGCAGCTGTGGATCGCGTCGCAGGCATAGTAGAATGGGAGTTTACATCGGCCGCCAAAATAATTTATAGTCCTTCTCAGCCATTCAGTCGGGGTTGCAGTTGATAATACAAAAGTTGGTGCAGTATTTCTCCGGCAGGCTCTGGACAGTAGTCAGGGTCACGCATTGGATACATCGCATCGAATCAACTTGAATTCGATGGTGACATACACCGGGAAGTACTGAAATGATCGGATATCCCGGCAACTTCCGAAACTGTTTGCCAGCCGACCCTGACTGTTCACTTCTGGAGGATAGAGCTGAACGGGTAGTGAAACACATTCCACCTGAAACATGTTTCAATGTCAAAAAGGATCATGCCATGGCATGCGAGCCCGATACTTTGATCAGCCATCAAAATCGAATCAAACAATGTTCACCTGTGCCAAAGTGGCACTGTGGTGTCTGGAGTGCGACAGACAGATCTCGACATCTAATTCATGTCTTCAGAGCCAATTGTTGGTTTTCAACTCTTCGGAAAATTATAGTACACTATGCAGCCCCGAGACTTTGATCGGACATCTAAATGGAACTAAACAATGTTCGCCAGTGCCAAGGTGGCACTGTGGTATCTGGATGATGGCAGATCGGTCTCAGCAGCTCATTTATATCTTAAGATAGCACAACCCATCAGAAAAATTATAGCATACCATGCGATACCGAAGTGGGGTGGGGATACACTGACAACACTGAATGATCAGATATCCCGGCAACTTCCGAAACTATTTGCCAGCCGACCCTGACCATTCGCCTCTGCAAGATAGAGCCTGAACAGGCAGTGAAACAAATTGGAGACGGCAGACGTTGCATAGCCTCAGAGGTCTATCACAATTGAGTTCCAATTATTTACAAATTCCCTGTCTTGTTCCGAGCCGCAACCTATTAAGTTGAGGAAATTCTCAGGAAAGGGTCACTTCCTGTTTTCCCATGCGTGTGATCCACTGAAATTTTTTCGAACTTATATACGTGTCTTAGATTCACAAAATAGGAATCGTGATCTATACCTTCAGTCCGATTACAGTTTCTCTCACGGTTCAATGAGTCACTACATTTCGACGGCCCTTCGGCCGACTTGACCCAGGTTAGCTGAGTTTGGCCGAGATTGCCGAGGGCTCGATTAGGTTGGCCGAGGGGGCTTGGCCAACCTCAACCGACTTCAACCGACCTCAATCAAGTCGGCCGAGGGGCCGCCAAAATGTAATGAGTCCTTTACTCGAGTACGTATATCGGCGGAGAGATTAATCCACGTTTGGAAAGACCCGACAATCGTGCTATATCAAGCCAGGCCCAGTTAAGCACCAAGTCAAACTACCTCAAAGTTGTTATGGGCTTCGTTTGCTCCGATGTGCGCTCTCACCATTGTACTTGTCGTTTCGCCAATGGTGTGGCTCAGTCTTGTGAGGACAATACCCAGTCTTTTATTGGATGATATGATGGTGATCAATTTCGCGCTATTCAATGGGTGTGATGGACAATACCCAATTAAATTCATAAACGAAGAGCATAGCGTCAATTAATGTACTCAGCTGACAGATGAGAATCTCCTTGGCCCTGGATGGTCGCGGAGATAGATGGTTTTTCCCAAGACCCAGGGAGCTGGGCAAGAAATATACATGAAACTTTGAGCACGGCAAATGTTGAGCTCAAGAAGTCGGTTTTGTCTGCCTGGAAGTTCTTCGATTTGATCGCATTCATGACCCTGAGGCTCGGCTGTTGCTGGTGGAGATATATTCAATAAGGCTCTCCTTAGCCCTGCCAAAGTCCCACCTACTTCTCCCATCTTCGCTCAATTTTTGCTCTCCTCCTCGTTCTGGTCGTTTCACCTACCTGTTACAACTTGAACAAATGCCAAAGGGAAAGTTCACCACTCACCAAAATGCGCACATCGAGTCGTTCATGCCTGATTTCGTGAAGGAGCTGGACAGAGGTCTCGAAGGCGTGCCGTTGACTCATTGGAAGCAGGCCAAGGCCTCGCATATATTGGAATCAGACCTGTTCACAGATCTGGATATGAGTGAGATTTCCAGAAAGGGCTGGTTTGATGTGTGTTCTCCCATCTTCAAGTGTAACAGTCGCCTCCAACTCATCCCTGCTACAGATGATTGTGAGAAAATTCACAAACTATCGCAACCAGGTCTATCGCAAATCACCAGGCCATGAAACGTTCTCGACCGCAATTAGCAGCAAGCGAGCCAATCCCTTGTTAAAGTTTTCCTCGGTTCTCAGTGGCCGCGAGCTGTTTGCGAAGACAAACTCGGAATTCATAGATGCTGCTACACAGCAGCGCGTTCTCGACACCGGCAATAAAACCCATGCAGCTGTCTACCAAACGATCCTGAAGGAGGAGTGGGATTCTTTGACTGGTGAACAGCAATCTACCTGGAATACTAAAGCTGAGGAGCAAGCTTCGAATATTCAACAGTCAGTCTCCCAACCATTGTCTCTGTGCGGCCAATTTGATGGCACAACACAGAAATCAACAGGAATTCGCTCCAACCATGACTGCAGCCTTGCGTGACCTATGTCAAGGAAAACTCTTTGGGGACGCAGAGATGCTACTATTCTATGCTTTTCGTCAACCTGATACTGGGGACCTGCTCGCGGGAACGTGTGTATCATGCCGGCATCTTTTATTAGCACTAATCATGGAGTCAGAATCCACGGTCATTGCACCCCTAATCGACAACACTTTGGTGGAAGTCTCGAAGATTTGGATCTCAACTACGGGCAACCATGGTCGGAATTTGCTGAGGAAGCGATACCACGTATGTCCACTTGCTCTATGTTCGAGGAAATAACCATGCGCTTCCAGGCCCGATACCCATCAATCCCTCAATCCCTCGAAATGAAGATGGCCAGCCTGTTTTCCCATCCGTTATTCTGGACAAAATTCCCGTTGCGGACCTCCGAAACTTGTTATGTGAATATTTTGATCAATGCTGGGGTGAGTCTGCCAATGTAACTCGAACGTACCTTCTCAGACAATATACATAGCTCACCATTTGATGGGCTGCCAAATGAAGCCACTCCCTTGGGAAGAGATTATCTCAGGTCCACGGAAACACTGCGACGCGGACGAACGACTGCTCCAGATCAAGTTGGCACACCCTCAAGATCTGACAACTGTGGAAGTTATTACTCTCGCTCAAGTTCTGCTATCTACTTCGGTGATTGATAGTCCAAAGCCATTTCGATTTCTGGAGGTGCAGAAAACAGCTCCAGTAGTGCCTACACCGCCTGCACTGCCGGCGCCTGTTTCCCCATCGATTACGGACCCTGTCTTGCCGGCATCGGAAGTTCCCGACTCGCAGCCGAAACCCCAAGATGTACAAGAAGATGCAGGCCCTGTAACACACAAGCGTCAAAGGTAAGTTTCCCTCATCGCCGGGCAAACATGTCTCAGAGTGTTGCACTACATTTCAGGGAAAGCGAGGATGCCCAAGGTCCTACGGATGCCGCCGCTGGATCTCGGGCCAGCGGGGGAAAACGCCACAAACGTGCCAAGACACAACAGATAACGTGAGCATGAATACCCATTGCTGTCTAGGTAAATTGACTGGGTCCGTCATAGTGGGAAGAGAGTGGAGGGAGACCAGGCTGCCCAGCCTCTACGTCGCTCAAGTCGAGAAAAACCCACCACCAATTCGACAGCCTCCGTGCCAAAGGCGTGCAAGCAAATTGTCAACCCCGAAGGAGGGCCCAGGCACGTCCAAGATGTCCGAACACCATTGAGTACCTTATTGACGTCGTCTGTATAGGTGGAAAGGATATGTTCTTGTGGATTTCGATGGAAACGAGAGTGGCTGAAGATGGTGGAGATTGTGAGGCAACAGCACGAGTACGTGGATATATCCGTTATACTGGTTCAACTTTCGATTAGTCCGCTCTGTTCTGTTAATCAAATCTGATCATGATCAGCTTTCTCTAAGTTCAAGTTTGAAGTTGAAGTTTGAGTCGAAAAAGGAATACGTGGTTCTGGATAATCAGTGTTTAATCATGTTAAATCAAGGTTTAACCTTGCTTAATCAGTGTTTAACTTTGTTTACTTAGGTTCAGCGCTTTCCTCATCATAAGTGTTCACCGCCATTTGAGTGTTCCGATTAATCAGTGATTAAACCTGTTCACCGTGGTTCAATGATCGACGATGTTAACAGTCACATCTGTTCGCATTAATCAGTGTTTGAACCGTTGGACCTCCGCAGCACTTGTTTAACCATCACTTGAACACGCACGCCTGTTCGGATTAATCAGCGTTTAAACGTTTTCATTAACAAATGGTGCGAGTATGAGCTCCTTGGAGTACGTTGCAAGCTGAGGTTTTGTTTAACAAATCAGCCATCAATCCGGATTATGCGTTGAGACGCCATTTGCTTAATCAAACTTCATACGGTTACTGCCCCTCGTAACGCCCTGGGACTGGAGATACATGTTGTATAGGCTGGCCATGGCATCTCAGATCGAGATCGGCCCGCCGCCGTTTTGGCGTGGGGTGGGGATGGCCACGGCAGAGTTGGTAAGGAGAAATAACGGGAGTATGGAAGCGAGAGCGAGCATGATGATGATGTCGTGTTCAGAAAATCGGGAGCGACCAGCGCTGATAGGATGAATGTGGATGACTGCCAGAGTGAGGAACCTAGTTTGAAGCAGCCGCTTTTAAATGGGTCGGTGAATTGCTCTATCCAATGCCGTTACCTGATCCGCTTGTTGTATATCAATTTTGGCTAGTTCTGTTTCGTAATTCGCGATTCCCATTTCATTTCTTGCCAGTGACCACGTTCCTAGTTGCGAGGGGCCGACCTTTGAAACGCGTTCCCGTTCATCTCTTACGGCCCTTGGGATTCTGGTTGGATACCCGCGCGGGCCAAGCTCTCGGAGCGAGACCCGTCTCTAAGATCACCTTTGGCGGGGAGCTGTATCCAATTTGAGAATACATCCAGGAGAAGAACAAATCAGAACGAACGCTTATCAGGATTCCCTTCTGGTCCACTCCGCGCCCGCGAAATAGCTTGACCAGACGTTCGGCGCTCCCCGCCGTCGCCGAAGAGTCGCTATTTTTCCGCGGGTCTACAAATGTGAGCCTCCATTCCGCTCAAAGATCGCGACGCCTAGCCCCACCACCTATACAAGTCAGCCGCCGCGATATCCCCGGAAATGATATGTGGCCCACCAAACGCTCCATCACATTTTGCACCATCCCGCTGTCCAGGCATCTCCACTGCTGTGCAATCTGCGTTCAACATCCATCAAACAAAAGGGGAGAAATGCCACTTACGCTTCGTCAATTGCTTGTCGTGCCGCGACCCACAGATGATAACACACGTCCTGCCCTTCGGCCTCCAGCCGCGCAGGCACACTCGCCGGGCTCAAGGCTGTCCCGTTCAGGTCGTTGACCGACAAGGCTGGATCCTGAACTCAATTAATACAAGTCCGATCACGGTGGCACAGCAAACTCCAAGCCTCATTTTGACTTACTGGGGTAGGTAGATAGATAGCATTACACGGCACGGTTCGAATAACGAACGCCGGTTTCCAGGGATTATCCCGGTGTACAAAGCAAGTAAAAATACACCATCGCCCCTGGACCACTCTCCGCCTTCTAAGTTACAATCTCAGATTTGGTGAGACTGTTAGCGGGCTTTGCGAAGCGTAAGTGGCAATTCTCCCCTTTTGTTTGATGGATGTTGAACGCAGATTGCACAGCAGTGGGAGATGCCTGGACAGCGGGATGATGCAAAATGTGATGGAGCGTTTGGTGGGCCACATATCATTTCCGGGGATATCGCGGCGGCTGACTTGTATAGGTGGTGGGGCTAGGCGTCGCGATCTTTGAGCGGAATGGAGGCTCACATTTGTAGACCCCCGGAAAAATAGCGACTCTTCGGCGACGGCGGGGAGCGCCGAACATCTGGTCAAGCTATTTCGCGGGCGCGGAGTGGACCAGAAGGGAATCCTGATAAGCATTCGTTCTGATTTGTTCTTCTCCTGAATGTATTCTCAAATTGGATACAGCTCCCCGCCACGGAGGAAGGGGTTGCCGCTGCCTGGGCGCTTGAGGCAGCCGGCGTCCGAACGAACCTGACGCTCGTCGCCGGGATCAGGTACGCGGCATTTTGTGCACAGGCAGGCGCCCCCGTTATTTCCTTGTCGGGACCAGTTACTGCTTTCCCATGAGGGGAAACGGAAGGCTGTTTATCGAGACCTCGACATGCACCCGGGAACGGAGATCATTCAGGCCACTCTACAGTACTTCAAGCTCCATGAAATCCGCACACAATTAGTGGGCAGTGATTTTCGAGAGGTAATTAAATTGTTTGGTGCATGTAAGAATGCTGACGGTTTTGTCAGCTGGCAGAATTAAGCGCCCTCCCTGGGTTCGATGGGGTCTGCCTCTGCTGGAAGTGTCGCGCTGGAAAGCTGAAACCCAATCGGCAGATGTCTCTGATAGGCCGTCACAAGCTCTCGTGCGGGCTAGACAAGCACAGCACCCTGCAAAGTTTCTAGAAAACGGGATTGGGTTCATGGGCTGATGTCCGCTGAGGCGCACGGTATGTTGGCGGCATCGATGTATCCGGCGCTCGTGAAAATGGAGTTGCAGATGAACAGCATCGAGAAAATTGTTACAGGAGAGGTTGCACGGCAACTGGCACTGAAGACGCTGGAGAAAGATCCGCTCGTTTTCGTTGCGACTATCCCAGTCGTGGCAGTGCCACGGCAAGCGGGCTCGGGGATAAATGTTGCTAAAGTGCTTTGTATGTGCTCTCTCCATTCTCACATTCCTGGTACTGGAGCCGATAGTCCTGGGAGTTGGTGTAGGCCCACGAGATGAAATCCGGAGCATCAAGGTTGGCATCCCCATTGCCGTCGCTTTGGTAAACTTGCGCAGCTAGGCCTCTTGTGTAGTTCAAATTGCGTTGAGTCTGTCATGCAGTTGAGGTAGGTGCAGGAAACAGCAGTCTCCTTTTCAGCAACATAAAGGTTTGTTGTAACTGTACCAACAGGACTATGTACAAGCGAATGGCCGGAGACCGACGTGGACGCCGGACCCCGTGGACGTGCACGCATGCGAAGAGAACGAAGTGTTCATTCTGCGCAAAGGAAATCAACCGGACAATATATAAATTCCGGCTTCGACTACACTTATCACAGCATCGAGTTATCATGCCAGGTTTGGTTTAGCTGGAAGCAGAAACCATGCTGTTACAATGGAAATACCGTACCATTTCGTTCAGATCGACAGTCACGCGTCACGCACCCCCCTGTCGATGTCGAATTTTGGTCGGGGTCACGCGTCACGCGGCCGTTTGTCGAACCTCCCAAGCGTGACCAAGAGCCCCAAACCGTCCAGAGCATGTAAAAAAGGCAAGATTTTCGAAAATTTCCGTGCTGAAAGTCGAAAATTTTCGTGGTGTCACGCAAGTTTCGGCGGTTGTCGAAATGTCGAATTGGTTAAAACGGTCACGCGTCACACCCCCTGTCGATTTGAACGAAATGGTACGGTATATCAACGGAAGGCCAACCCAATATGGAATAGACAGTGACATATCCAGAGTCTGGGTGGACGTTAGACAGATGCAGTGTCGGAACTCAGGAATTTGATTGATATAATCAAAGACCGGACCAGATTGCCGTGATTCAGAGGACCAGGCCGGACGCGGTCACCGCGTGATGCATCTAGGCATCAATCTCGCACAGCGTTCAGATTTTGTTCAGATTATAAGAGTGTGTACGGCAACGGTTTCTCGAAAGAATCCGGTGCTTTGATGGGCAACGATTTCCTTTTAGAGTAGTCACGTGCTGGCTTCCGTAATACGAGCGTGACAGACGCGTCTTTCTCCAAATGCCTCCATCGCGCGCAATCCAGGACGCGACCCGTCGGCGCAAACTGCTGATGGCTGCGGCAGGCTTCATGCATATGGTCTATTTGGCGGTCCTTCTCTATGCCTCACCCCTTTACTGGAAACAGCCCTACCACACCTCTGCTTTGACCGGTGAAGCTTGGGTCAAAGAACTTATCCTTGGCCACCCAGACCGTATTAAATCTGAGCTTGGAATGTCTCTCCATGTATTCCTTGCATTCATTACCAAGCTCCGAGTCATTGGCGGCCTTTCGGACTCCCGATATGTCACCCTTCGAGAACAGGCGGCAATTTTCTTGTACACATGTGTAACAGGTTTATCCCTACGACATGTCGGCGAGCGCTTCCAAAGGTCGACAGACACCATCTCAAAGTATTATTACAACTGTTCGATCTTATGATTCACTGAAATTTAAATAGATACTTTCGGCGCATCCTGATGACAGTTTCCTCACCCCCTTTTTATACAACCTACGTCCGCCTTCCTTCCATCAGCGATCCAGTCCCACCTTCAATCAAAAATAATCCCAAGTGGTTCCCATTCTTTGAGGACGCCATAGGGTCCATGGATGGGACCCATATCAATTCGTGTCCCAGCGCCGCTGACAGAGCAGCCTCGCGCAACCGAAAAGGAGGTGTCACAATGAATTGTTTGGCCTGTTGCTCACAGGAGATGATTTTTCTGTATATCCTGAGTGGTTGGGAAGGATCTGCAGCCGACGCGGCAGTCTACTTTGATGCACGTCTTCACGATCTCAATATTCCACCGGGTAAATATTATTTAGCGGACGCTGGGTTTGGGAGTTGTGATGCCTGTCTGGTACCATATCGGGGTCATCGCTATCACTTGGCAGAATGGGGGAGGGCTGCAGTCCGGTATTTTTTCTTGCACATCTGCTTAACCATTTCTGATTAATCTCAGCCCGATGAATAAGGAAGAACTATACAATTTACGCCATGCCTCTGCCCGAAACGTTATTGAACGTATTTTCGGAGTGATCAAAAAGCGCTGGGCCATTCTCACACACCCGCCACAGTTTGACATCGACTTCCAGGCCCGGGTTTTGCCTGCTCTTGCTGCTATCCATAATTTCATCATGAAGTATGACCCAACTGACCTCGAGGACTATGAAGGAGCTCAGGATCTGCAACGTGGTTATGCTGCGAACACTGAAGATTTTGGATCCCTTGCGCAAGGGCCTGTATCCCCAGCGGAGAAATTACGAGCAGACAAACGGCGGGACAACATTGCTCAAAAGATGTGGGACAGTTATCAGGCAATTTTACGGGAGCATGGGGATGAATTGGCGGATGAGTAGCTACTACAAACTATTCGTCGTCTTTGAATTCAATAATGTCCTTCACCCACATAATTCGCAATTCCTGGTCATCCTTGTCTTCATCATCAAATGTGTCGTATACGTCAACGGCACTCTTGCTGCCCTGCAACACTTTCAGGAACTGGATCATGTGCTTCTTCTCCGGCATCCAGGTCTCCAGAGCCTTTGCACGTGCGATAGCGGTCTTCAGACGAACCGGAGTTGGGGGCACTTGAGTACCGCCCGGAGGAGCAAATGCATTGCGGAAGAGGTCGTTAAATTCATCCGCTGTCTCGGCAAGGCTTTGAAGGGCAGCGCCGCTACGACCACCAGAAAGGCGAGGTTTCTTGGCCGTGCCAGTGGCTGACTCTGCCGCAACGCGTTTACGAGGTGCAGGTGTTTTGGCAGCAGACGGCGCCTGATTTATGCAATCAGAAACAGTGTGTCGAAGATAAAATTAACAACACACCTCAGGCTCGTTCTCCTTCTCGCTTTCATCACTGGAATCATCTTTGTCCTGCTGCACCGGGGGTTCGTTGTCGGAAGGAGGCCAATCGCCATATGGCTGCGAGTCCTCGTCAAGGACTATGTGGGATGACGGCTCCGCAACAGCGGTATTCGCACGGAAGACATGTGTACCACGGGCGATCGCATCGGGCAGCAGGGTGCGGAAAGACTCCAGGTGAACCCACCCCGCATTGCGGAAGGGAGCACCCAGGGGATTTACCTTGACCCATTCATCCCAGGTCCCTGCTTCCTTCTCACCAATGCAAGCACCCAGTTTATCGTCCCACGTCCATCCAGAGTTGGCGATGATGGCGCGAACGACAAGGTACAGCTTCTTGAGCTGCCAGAGTATATTACATACACTGACAGAACGTGAGGATCTCGATTACGCACCTTCTGGTATTTATTCTTGCAGCTGTCAGCTGTTTTCGGGGCGCCTTTCGTCGTTTGTTTATTGACGGCATCGGCCACGGCTTTCCAGGTGACCTTTGTGAAGTTGGCGCCGTCACCAGCCTCCGCCATCCTCACCAGAAGGCAAGCCATCATGACCTCCTCATTCAATACTGTCCATTTTGCGTGGCCGGACTTGGTTTTTGCTCCGGCCTGAACTGCCGCAGCGGCTGCGAGGGCGGCCTCGGTTTCTGCCACGATGTAGGGATCAAGGGGGATGTCTGCCGTGAGCAACGGCATAGCGAGGGAACACGGACGCGAAAAAAGGACGCGACGCGACAGACAGTCACAAATGGTCACGAAGTTACGCAACTGCACATGACTACTCTAAAAGGAAATCGTTGCCCATCAAAGCACCGGATTCTTTTGAGAAACCGTTGCCGTACACACTCTAAACTGCGCGCTTCCAATCCCACCTCTGTCTGGTCTCGCTTGATCTTCTGAGTCGACTCTGTGCGACTGCAGCTACTGCGGTCTTGACGGCCTCATTTGCGAGAGCCCAAACCTCTCCAATCATCAACCTGGGCTTTGCGCAGTACCAACATCTGGAAACGCCTTTTGAGTACATAGAGCCCCCGCCCGCGCTATAGATAGCCGGTCACGGAATAGATCCCGATAGAGCCGCGGCCTCTCTGTAGAGCGCCATAGATACTGCTTATCTACTATCGCGTTTCGGGTCTACACTAGGTTCTTGCCTCTCCATTGCCCTACGTCGAAGCTGTCCCTTCACGTGTCGTCGTCCCGGGAAGCGCGGTTGATGACCACTCTTAAAAGATGGCAAGTCCGAAGGCTGGCGACCACCACAGCTTTCTTCCCACTTCCATGTCCTCCATCAACAAGCTTGTCTTCCCTTCCCTTCGTGCATACTCAAGTCCTTCTGTTCCTTCAAGTGCCTTTTTTAACCTTCAAGACCTCTGTCTCTTCAAGTCCCCAATCTTAATCAAGCTCCCAAACCTCAAGTTGAAACTGGGTACCGACTCTCCGTGCAAGTTCAACACTCTCTCGGCCTCAAGTTTCAATACCAACTTGAAATCTGTTCTGGCACCTTGTATCTTCAAGGTTCTCTTCACTTGAGCCCGGAATTCTTATTGCACTGTTTTCAAATCTCTACTACACATGTATATGGAGGGGGTCAAGTGGATAATATAACATTTCGACGATTTAACAATCATAATGTCTGATTCCGTTTGATATCCGGTTGATGGGGACCAAGGAACCATGCTACGCGAGTGTTTACGCGCCGTCTACCATAGAAACACATGCTCTACATGGCTCTATGTGGCTCTATGGCTTCATGATCCGACCGCTCTACTGATCTACACACCTCTATGATAGAGGGGTACATGCCTCTAGGTCTACTGCTCTATGGGGCTCTATGTAGTACTACACAGGCATGTGGGGTTTTCCAGATGAAGGGGCGGCGAACATTGCTAACAATATAACACACTTCCTGGGAATTTGATATGCTGCACCGCCTTTAGGTGAATGATCCCTCCCACTCATCCAGAGCGCAATTTTTATGAAAGAATAGGAGACGCTTCAGAGCCCCGCAGCCCCGGTCAACATGACCGGTGTGCAGCTGGCTATATCGCAGCCCAATGAATGTTTCCAGGCTTCCAGTGGGCTATCTCCCACCAACCCGCTGGAGACTCGTGCGGCTCAAATTGTCGATACGGAGGACTGTCTGTTTTTGAAGTAATTATTGCAAACCGACGAACGCGGCATCGACGACCCTTCAGTGTGTACTATCCAAGCGATGCATTAGGAGCACCGTCCACAAGTCTGCCCCCCGTTGTCTGGATTCATGGAGAAGGGTACGGCGGATTTTCGCTGTTGACGTGCGTTACATTTACTCACTCGTAATCACGAGTTATCTCGCAGGTTCAGCTAGCGCGTTCAGTCATCTTGCCAATGGAGAGGAAATTATCCAGCAGAGTAGCAGGGGAGTTGTCGTGGCTCTCATCCAGTATCGTCTCGGTGTCTTTGGTAAGTCATTGTTACATCACGTATCGAGCCCTATCTGACCAGCGACCGCAGGGCTCCTGCTAGGCTCTGCTGTAAAGAGAAATGGAGCATTGAAAGCCCAGCGCTGACAATCACTTCGTGTCGAGAATGATACTCCGCAGAGTCAAGTTCGACCTTCCCGGTGAACTGATCCGAGACAGGTAAGGAGGCGTTCGGAGCGACTTGGAGTCCATAAGCCCGTGGAGCTTGCGAGGGACCATGTGGTTGACAGAGAAGAACTTTTGTAGCGAGTGTGCCGAGAGCAAATGTAAGTTTTCGAGGATAATCGCGCTGTACTCGATGCAGGCGTTCTTTAACCGAAGAACTCTCATTCGTTGCATTAACCGTATTGCTCAAACTTGTCATGGTAAATTTTGGTGGGCTAGCATGAGTATTGATATCGAGGACGTTCGGAGCCCTACTGGCGAGACCGATGGTGATATCAATTAGTTGTGAATCTATAATTACAGGATTAATCGGAACATCAAACCCGGGGACGAAGGAAGCTTACCTGAATCGTTTGAAGGGGTAACCGGACCACCGATAGTACCCAACCAACCATGAAAGCCGTGTTCAGGGTTAGGCTGAGATAGATAAAGATTGCGCTCTATTCGGACAAAGTAATCCCACATGATGTCCAAGTTCCACGACGGATCTTTGAATGTTGTCTCGAGAAAATCAAATTTTGGTTTGAGACCGGCCACACAGTTTTGGAGCGCGTTATGAATCGCACATCTCCCTACGGCCTGGGCTCGGGGATACCTTGGAAAAATGGGTCAGTGTCAGGGTCCGCTGACAGATGGAGTCAGGGGGATAATCGTGGATCGTGCAGTTCAGCGCTACCGCTGGATCTGGAGTTGGTGTCGCCAGGAGTCGATATTATGCTACACAGTAGCTGAAGGACGAACCAGATAATACTAAATTGAAGTACGCTGGAATGGTGACATCCAAGGTTTCCACATCTTGTCCCGCATCCACCAGAAGAACTAAAGAGATGGGAAAAGGAAGATGATCAGAGCAATAGCGCAGAACGTGTGCACACACAATGTACACACGAAATGTGTGAGCGTCAGAAGCCTTGCTGATCTTCGGGGGAAAAAAAATGTAAGCGCTTGGGAAGTGCCGTTGGGGTCGGATCGTGTACACTAAATTCGTGAGCATCAGAAGCTTCGCGGGCGCCCGAAAACACAAAAAAACACAAATAGAAGGGTCCTAGGGAAGTATATCGGCAACAAAAGCGCCACATAACCGAGTGACTACTGCTGACCGTGTCCCCATCCGTCCGGGTTCAAAGCGAGATGACAAGAATGCGATGAGAGCTGATGAGAGCCGGGGCGCGAAAGCGACGAAGGACAAGCGCAAACGCGAGACCAGGAAGCAATGTAATGTTATGGCAAAGAGCGACTAGCCACACAGAATATATACAGGAAGTAAACTGGGCGGAAAAAAAAGAAGACATCGTCACGCAGTGTTGTGGCGAGCAGATGGAGGGGTCAAGTGATTGCACTGGGAAGCAAGTGGGGCTAGTACGAGGGACGAGGCGCGAGCGGGGCCGGGGCGAGAGCTGGCGGGATGTGGTCGGAGGAAGCAAAAGGCACGTGAGGGCGTGTTTCTCGGAGGGTTTCGGTGATCTAGTATGAGGTTCTTGTGTACAAAAAACCGTGGACGACGTTTAGCGCGCGCGAAAGAGAATCAGCGGCGCGCGAAAGAGTCTAAATTTGGCTATTTGTCTCTCTAGCGGCAAAAGTCCTCCAAACCACAGACGACATGAACCGTATGCACACGGCCATGTGAAATTGGTATTACTCTCAAATGGACGAACCATGAGATGCCGCCTAGATCGCCGTCGATCCCATCAGCTATAGCGCTCCAGCCCATTATCGGCCACGTAATTTACTGTATTCAACACCTAATTCCACTCAAGGCTTCGATTTTGACCTATAATGCATTAGAAACCGTGGATATGTGTTGGGGAAATCATCCGAAGTCAGGAAGGTGCTCTCCTGTAGATCAGTAGAGAATAAACTTATGTTGAACACCCGATTACATTGATGATTGAACTTCCGTTTACTTTGTGGCTTGAATGACTCCACATTCAGGGCTTCCTGGACAGTTCAGTTCAAATTATCAAATCTGAGCCCCGAAGCATCGTACAGGCGGAACATAATATGATTTCTTCAATGGTAGCATCAGGTTCCTGAACCTTATACTGGCCGGACGGCATATGGCTCGGAGGATAAATACAGCAGTCGAGTGTACCGCTGTATTATATCGTGTTCTTTTGCACGTGCGAATCTATTTTATATACAAAAAAACCCTCACAATCTCGGGCGTACCCTTTACGGACGCGATTTAATACTAGCGGATGTGGCGGCCTACCTTATCGGTGTAACAGCCCCAGGGGAAAAAATCCCGATAATAGCTTGTGCGAGTTCTAAATTCGTCGCGCGCTGGTTTTCGCGCGCGCCGAACACCTTGCGCAATTTTTGTACAAAGGAATTGCAAAGGAACCCTCATATGTCTCACCGTGTAAAGTGTTAGTCCGAGAGCGGTGTATCATAGCCAGGGTTGTATCCCCTCGCCAGCGGTTGGATGAGGATTTCAAGTTTCGAATGTCATCCAAGAAAATTCTTTCAACTCTACCAGCGGCGACACTATCTCACAATTGCTTCCCGCAACTACAGGAATTCATCCGTCATTCGTCGGGGTATGAATGGGGAATTGACCTAGATTTTTTCCGCGCATTATCCGCGACCAGATTCAAGTTACACTAGACCAGGATTACGCGAGACATCTCACCACCAAAATTTATACCGACGGGATCTGACTCCCAAGTCGTTTGATAGCAGCAGGTAGCAAGGTCCGTCCATCCGCAAGTACATCCTCGCCCTCCAGCCGCTTCCCGTTTCCGACGGCCAGATCGAGACACACCCGCGAAAGCTGCGCCGTCGGCGTCACCCACCCAGAGGCCAGCTTGCGCAGCACCGGAGCGAGACCGTAGTACACAATCTTGCGTCCCATGCCCGGTCGTGGGTGGTACTCCGGCGGGTCAACGTATCCCGGCCGGACGTTGAAGATGCGAAGCGTGGAGTATGATGGTATGAGAGGCAGCTCGAGGAGCGCGTTTTCTGTGCGAGCCTTTGTCCTGCCGTATAAAGTTGCATTACTTTCGGCTCTGGTGCGATGAGGATCAGTTGAATTATGCGCGAATAATAAGGTGCGCGCACCTCTTTCCTGAGACGTGCACGAAATTGAATCGACCAGGTTGTGAAAGACCGGCAAATGCCTTGGCTGCGGCGACAGGAAAGCCAAAGGTGATGTTGGTATATTCTCTGGGCATAAAATTTAAGCCGTGAATTCGCCGGAGAGGAAGGGGGAGGTACTTTTCAGATACGGAAGTCTGACTCGTGCCCTGTGCCCAGATACAACCGTCCGCTCCTTGGAGCTGAGTCAACATATCGGGGGAATATGAAGCATAGTCTTCGTGTATGATAACCCGAGCCTTCGTTATGTCAAAACCGTCTGGCATCACAAATTGCCTGCGAGCTAGGATTGTGAGTTGTGTGACTTGCGGCGATCTCAGGCAAAGCTGGAGGATGAGACTTCCGACAGTGCCTGTTGCGCCGGTGAGGATGAGATGCATTGTTGTTGGACAAGCCTCCATCGTCAGTTTTCTTATATACACCACAGCCGTGACATTCGTAATGTGTCGGAAAAACCCCGTTTGGGTTACAACGGATTGAGCAAGCTTATCGGCTTATAGGGGATTGCAATGCATTATAAGCCGTTGGCAGGGTGGCTTATAACGCATTTGAAGCCGTCTCAAGGTGTGTAATTTTCTTAAGAGCTTGCAAGCAATTGTGGTGGGTTGCAACCATAGTTGAGGCCCGAGACTGGAAAAGAACTGTATCGCGTACATCGCATATGTATCCACACCCAACTGAAATGCAATCGAAGTATATATTTACTCGATGTCATTTACACGTAGAAACATATCCTCGTCAACACAATCCATCACATAAAATACCTCCCTTGGGGCCCCAAAAATGGGGCAAAGTAGCGCTCCGCGTGTAATATGCTCCATCGTGATGAACAGGGAACCGGGATTCCTTTCTCGTATGGGACAGTCAGTGCGTGTCCTAGGAGCCCAGGAAGACTTGCGGTACGGCTGTATTAGCGCCAGATCTAGGGTCATCTTGTGCGGTAGATGGCAACGGAAAACCAATTCAAGTTGGCCCATTGCCAGATCGTCATCGTGAGCTTCGTAGATGACTGAGTCATACCGCGGTCGTCCGTGGAACTTGGGATTGCAGCGCAATATATCCCGCCCGCTGTTCCAATCGACCTTGGATTGGAACTCAACGTAGAGAACTTTGCATGGTTCAATCTGTCCGAGTCGAGTGCTAAGTCAGCATCGGCGCATGTCAGATTTCAACCACTGAAACTGACCTGAATATTTTGGTCTTCGTGAACGGGGTGCTTAGGATGATGGCCAGCGAGATACTCCCTGAGGCGCATGTTGAAGTCGCGGTATAACGGATTGCCGCGATTAAGTGTCTCGACGCGAATACTACTTATCCGAGCATCGGCAGAGCCGAGTCGTCAATGGTCCGTGGCGGTATGGGATGGCAGAACCGGGTCAGCCTCGTCCTCTTCCTGGCTTTTCTGCCATTCTTTAACCTTCATATCAAGCCGTGCCATCGTTTCTTCATTCTCGTCCATGATCGACATCTGACACAAATCAACACTTTAAAAACCCACGACAGTAATCAATAACGTTAACAAGGGGCTGGTCGGCCGCTTCGCGGCCTCCCATCTCCTTTTGTGCAATTTATTGTTTAACACCTGCTCCGCGGGTCGTCATCCCCTCTGTTCCACGTGCTAAATTCATTAATTGAGATTGATATTAGTATATTGTGATTAGAATAGAAGCCCCTTCCAAATGACATCAGTACCCTGTGAATCACCTTCATACTTCAAAATCAACAAAATCAAGATATTGTCTGCATCTGGTATCTGGGTTATCGCAGAGTATAATTTATCATATAGAAGACAGGTCCACATGGATCGGACAGGTAGACCTATAACCATTGAAGGAGAAACTTTTGCTTTCCTATGGGCATCGGTGTTGCCTGATCATGTACACTGCTGTCTTGGAGGGCACACCACTGTCGTTTATTCTCACCTCAAGCATGTCAATCAATGCCAATTTCTTTTAGCATTTGATCGGTCAATGTCCTTCATTGAATAAAAGCAGGTCCTTAATTGTGCAAATACTTAGTCCAAGGCCATATAAAGGGGTGAAGTTTGGACAACATGGTTGGTCGGCAAGGAGAGACAGAAATGCTACCTGACTCTACTGTGTTCCTTGGTTGCAGTCTAGCCATCTACCCTAACCTCAGACCCCTCTTATTATTATTATTATTGGTTGAAGCCGATCTGTGGCATGAGTTTTTTGTAGAGACCGTCCGATTTTCGATGGGATGAAGGCAGGAGACAGAATAGAATAAGCCAGTGGAATGTGGAATGTGGCAAGGATCAGCGCTGGGTTGGCGCTGAGAAAGCCGAGCCTTCCGCAGGAAATGCACCTAGGCTGTGGGATCAAGAATGCAATGCAATGCCGAACGCGGCAGGGATTAGCGCTGGGTTCAGCTCGGCATTTCGATCGCAATGAAATCCATCAGAGCTCGAAAACCCATCGATTAGGTCCTCAAGGACATTAGGAAATAATCAGCGCTTTACGGTGTGGAGTGGATCTGGGGGGTTTGAGTTTATCTGGGAGATGACCGCATAATGGTGGACGAAATGCGGCAAGGGATTAGCGCCTGTTGTGAGGCAGAAGGCGGCAAGAGCGCTTACCGTGAGAGTGTCCAGGGTTTTGGTGCCGTACAGTTCCGGTGGCGTGCGAGCACCCACAGTTTTGGGATGAAAGGCCCATAAAAGGAGCGTAAAAGGCTTCGGACGGACACCCGTAATTTTATAAAGAGAGAGACGTGCCTGGTGCTCGGCATCCTTGCCATTTGTTTTTCGGTACTGTGCCGCTATTTCCTGTTGGAACCCTTCGCCAACACGGGTGTTTTGATTTCGACTGGTCCCTTTATCCATGAAGCAGGCGATTGCATGTGAAAGGAAGTGCTGCTTGAGGAAGATCAGCGACTTGTTGTGGGTCTCCGAGACATCCTGACTGCTTGTAAATGCCGAAGCACAGCGGATCGAAAAGAAATTCGCGCACCTTGCAAATCTTCTCGTAATCTGCAATGAATTTACGAAGACGGTCCAAGCGTGTATCTGTTGCAACTTCGAGACCCAGCAGAACTCGAGTTTTATTCATGATACGGATAAGCCGAACCAGGCATGAATTGGCTGGAAGAAGCTGCACGATACACGGCAAGGCGCACTTGATAGAAAATGAGGGAACTGACATTGCTTGAGAAAAAACCAGCATACCTTGAGAATATCGAGAAAGGTTTGACCATCGGAGTAGTCAATGGTGGTCGGCGATGAAATATGTTTGAGATCACGCCAACGCGGGAAGTTGGCCATGCTATAAAACATCAACAAAATCATATGTGCTGCGAAAGAGAATGTGCGGACTTTGCATTGAATTTTGACGCGAGACCATTGTCCTGGAGGTAACCCTTGATAAGGGGCCACATGTGCCGACCCCAGATACCACCATCAAAGAAATGAAGGCAGTCGTAGCCGGTTGCTTGGTATGGATCAGAGTTGTTGAACTTCCATAAGAAGTGCTTGCAAACCACGTCAGTTGAAGGCCTGTAACATACCATTTGCAACGCTCACCTCAAAATCATGAAGGCCATATTGCTTGAGATGTTCATTGCGATCAGTTTTTCCAGCTGGTGCGTGAGCGAGGGCGTGGGACATTGACTCGGTAGTACGCTCGGGGAACACTTTGGTGAGTCGTGGGAGGTCATTTTTATGGACCAGGCATTGCGGACAGGGATGGAGTGAGGTCGAGTTTCGGATGGCAAGCCACGCCGCGAGCTCCTCGAAGTCCATCGATTCAATGAGAACCCCCGGATATGCAACACGGGTGACACCATCGCCGAAGCGCAGAGCCTCCCCATTGTGTGATCGTCTCTCAAGCGATGCCATAACAAGGTGGCAGACTCCGCGGTAGATAAGTCGCTTCAGTCGGTCATATTCGGACCTTGCCAAGCCAGTCAGTGTATTCGGGTCGATTTGGCGGAGGCTATCGGGCTGAGCGGGATTTAATCAGTCTACGGCAATGAGTGAAAAATTAAACTAGGTTTACCATCTTAACAAAACCCGCCAATGCCGATCCACCATTTCCAGACCCGTTCCGAGTTGCCGAATGGATCCAACACCCACGGAACAGAATGGGATGCATTTTAACCTTCGTGGAGACCAGACCTTTGTCTAGCCAAACGTGAAGACCTAAGTAACAACAAGGATAGTTTTCGGTGGGAAGAGAATCCTGTAGGTGTAATTCAGCGACCCAGGAATGCAGAGGTAAATATATTACGCACATCAATATGTCCCCAGGTTCGCCCAGTGCACGGCTCATCATACAGTCGATTCGAAAGATTGATGGTTCCATCCTTGCAAAGGTACTTCTCCTGGGAAAACCAAGTGCTTACAGGAGCGAGACTTTCATCGGTGACCCACTGCTTCATGATCTCCCATGGATCTCGGAATTCGATTTCGACCTCGTAAACGCCACCGAACTCAAAACTCTTCCGTGGCCAATGTCTCCTGAAGGTATGTCGGTCAAACCTGTCCTTTCTGTGCTCATTGCATGACAAGATTCACGCTTCCATCATTCGCGGACCCAACGGCGCCGAAGGCCGCTTCAGTGGCAAGGCCAAGCGGCCGGCTGCCAAGACCGTCGAGAAGATGTACAAAATACAATGGACGACTCTTGGCGCAATCGTCAATTCTTGCTGCCTCGTAAGTCGCATTTATTTTTGTTCTTTCAATTCTCGATCTACGCTCACTACGCTTAGGCTATCTGGCTGCATTCGGCCGATACGCAGCTCTCCGAAATCGGCGACGAGACAGGAATCAATTACCGCGAACGCCACAGCTACTACATGCAGCGCATCGTCGAGGCATTAGTGAGCAAGAAGGCTGGGGCCGTGGACCTGGTGGCCTACTGGGATCGCATCCTGTTCCCCGACGCAGATAAACCCCACGCCAACGCCGCTGGATCAGCCGGGGACCAACCAGATGAGGATGACGACGACTTTTTCGGTTCTGCCCCGGCGGTGGTTTCTCCAGCACGACTGGTATCCTTCTTTTTCTTTGTTTTGGTGCTCCTCACTGATTGCTTTTCATCCAGATTCGTCCTACCACGCCTATAAACACTTCTGTCTCGAGTCGTGATGAGTCGTCGACCTCACCTGCGCCGCCTGCTCGCAACAATCACCGGCCGCCACCGCCACAACGCAGCCATTCGCCCACACCCCAGCCCCGTCATTCCGCATCGGCTCGCTCGGAAGGTGTTCGCCGCCGTCGTCGTTGAAAAGGCAAATACAGTGTAGCATTCAGTAAATATAAAAACAATTATCAACCAATATGATTTCTGTTTTTTTTTTTTTTTTTTACTGCGTGCCGCCCAAAAATTGCCCGCTAATGCGAGGATTATTATTTACTTGATGCTCATGCTGGGGTGGTTGTAAGAGCCTTCAAGCCATCGCAACGTCGTATGTGACCAGCCACCTTCCAACGGCACACCAGTGCTTATAAGCCATGGCGTGGCTTACAAGCACATATATTAACTAGACCCACGTGTTACAATCCAGGTCCAAGATTATCGGCTTATAACGGCTTATGATGCAATGTGATCCGTTATATTCTTTTTGGGATTTTTCCGACATGGCGGCGCAGGAAACCGTAAAGGAAACAAGACGCGCCTCCGCTTCGCTCCGGCGCCTGAGAAGTAGGGAATGCATTATTGGCACAGATAGAAATTACACAAAAAATGAATCAACAATACAATGTTTGCTGGGAGATTATCGCACTGTGAAGTGGGAGGTTCAATACAGGGCCGCCGAGCGAACCGTCCACGCCTCACACGATTACTCCTGTGGTGCAATTTAGCTCCCGTACAGTGAGAGGAAGGAAATAGGAACAAACCGAGCAACATCCTCGATCTTTGAGGCCGTGATAGGGTAATGCTAGACGGCCGAAGGGTCTGATTATACATCGTGCACGTTGAATGCACCACCCTGCTGATCCGAGGGAAGAACAACCACGAGTATCATTCAGTTAATTCATTCAGGGCCGAGGTTCAAAAATTGGAAACTCACAGTAATAATTGTAGCACTGGAGACCGGGAGCCCCACCTACAGGAGAAAGGAATGTTAACGCAATCAGATCATTGCGTAGGACCACGTACCACCGAAAACGACTGAGACTCTTGTGTTCAACAGTGCACAAAATCGACAAATTGATCCGTAAACGATGGCCGTCGTTGAGTCACAATTATTCTTGCGTTGCGCAGCAGTCCCCAAAGACACAGAGAATCAAAGGCAACAGACGATCCTGAAGAGTTTTAGCAGAGCAGACACTTGACTTGAAGACCAATATTGCTGCAGGGAGATTTTGAAGCCACAGATGAAGGATTCAGTGCATTGCAGAGGAAATTTTGGAGTGGATTGACGTTGTTCCCAGGTGAGAGGAAGGAGGAAGGAAGCTGTGGGGAAATGGCGGATGAGGGGTCTTTAAATCAGAAGTCCGGACGCAGCCACATTACGACAAACGCGCAAGTGGCAATGAGAGCTTGGTACCAAAATGAGTGTTGTCGGGTGAGTTGACGGTCCATGAGACTCGTCTCAACTACTCCACGATCCCAATTGGGTTGTGGTTGACAGTTCGTAGTCGCTGCGCAGTTGAGGAGATTAACTGCGTAGGTCATCATGGGATGAATACCTTCGGGCAGCGTGGGGAATCACTGGAAACCAGTGGAGTTAAGAATGCCAGAAAGCCAGAGGAAGAGAGAATGAGCAACACTATATGGGGCTTTAGCACAGGTTACGAGGGATTTTGTTAAAGAACGGTTAATTTGCCGGGGTGGATCAGTTGGCGGATCGGTGACAAATCATGGTGACATCGGTCAAAGCGCGAAATATCTCACCTAACCAAAGTCCGCGGAGGACGACTCAAGCAGGAGACCTTGAGGGAAGGACGGTAATCACTCTGCAAGTGGGATTCACAACCTATTTCTGTGGTAAGGATTACGCTAGCGTCGCAATGGGCGCGCAAGAAGCAGGCTTGCGAAGAAGAACAGGAGCAGAACATTCATCATGCCCGGACCTTCAAGTCGCGCTGCACCGGAAGTCCTCCTGGCCATCTCCACGCTCCGCCCTTCCGCATGCTCCCGTAAATATGTGGACGGTGTTGTGAGTACAATGGCGTCGAGGTCTAGACATATAGTCAGGGCTTGCCAAGACATCAGATGGGAAAAACCCACCAAAAAATGCACCAAGCTCTCCCGGAATATTCTCCACAGTGACCGTGTGCTCGTGCTCGTCCAAGTTGGCCGCAAAATATGCGAGCGTGTTGTCTTTCTCGCAAGCATGCGCAAATGCACCACCGCATCCAGAGACGCCGTTGAATGTTTCCGGGGCGCGATTATCAAGTGTCACAGTGTACAACCCATGGCGATCGGTTTTGTCGCCAAAGATGAAAATTGCGGTCGCTAAGAAATGAGACAACATCAGCATACTTTACAGGGGGGAAGCAGGAATAAATGGCACCGTTGAATGAGAGGGTTACGGATGCACCGTCTCCGTTGGTGAATCTGGAGAAGCCGCCGCTGAATAATGGATTGAAGACGTTTTCCTACAGGTGCACGTCAGAATGGAAGCCGGGAATGGAACAAGTTCACTTGCGGTCCAGTTGCCCGTGTATTGCAGCCGTTCGTCCGTCTCCTCAAGGGTAGTGTTTGTCAAGGTCGCACTGCGAACAAAAGGAGCGTTCGTCAGTGGTGAATTGCGGGGTACATTTTTTCTTGTAATTACCCCGCCGGGGCGATATCCACTGTGGCTTTAAACAAATCAACGAGAAGATCGGTCCCCTCGCCTCGGCGTTTCGGCCCGAGATTTGTGACCTTGACAGTATGGTCCGTGTACGACAGGGTCTTCGTGCTGAATAGCAGATGACCGGAGGCATTCTGGGCGGCATGTGCGCTGTGCTCCTCGGCGCAACCGTCAATCTCGACCTCATAGGATCCAAATGCGGGTCCCGCAGCCCCGTAGAGGAAGAATTCAGATCCTTGAAAACAGATGAGGACTAGTAATAGTCTCAAAGGGACGCAAATACCTTTGAAGCCAAATGACAGCGAGGCACCAGTGACATTCGTTCGGTGGTACGTGTCGTCAAACCAGATGTCGAGCGCCGGGTCGCGCGCTGCGGACGGATCAGGGGTCGTCCACTGGCTTTGGTCCGGGTAGGTGACCAACGAGTCGAAGTCGTCAACAGTCAGATTGAACTTGATGTTGGCGGGGCGCATCGCAGAGAGGGAGGACGGGAAGGGGAGGCTAAACGACAAGTTGGAAGCAAGAAGAGAGGTGCTTGGGCGCGAGAAGTAACTAGCCGAGCATCGTGTGGAGTGGGGCGGCGATAAATCGCGTGCGCACATCAACTGACCATAAATTATGAAACGGCGAAGCGACCAAGAAGCGACGGCCGAGTTAAACGTAGGATTAGAAGCAAGGAAAACGTCAAGCTCACCCTTATGACCTCGAGTATGTGATGACATTGCATGGGGATCCAACATTGCGACATTTGGAAGTGGAGTATTCAGGTGGACTCGACTCAATTCATGTCAGCAGGTGGAAATCCGTTAAATAGGCGCAGAGGTGGCTAGATCAGATGAACTATCTTTTACGGTGGATGTGGTCCTACGAGTAACTTGTAAGTGTCAGACCACCATCAGACACGGGCCCGGCGCTAGATTTCTGTACCGGGCGAGGCGCGATCACTTGAGACTTCGAGATTACACCACCCTGGGTGCACGGGCAGGAGGACCCCGGCGACAACTACAAAAGATCCACGATGTGGGAGGAAGAAATTGAAAAATAAGTCACCGTTGTCACCCTTCACGTAAAGTGACATGTCAGTGATGTCACAGATCCTCCTCGCCTCTGCCTTCCATCCCGCACAGACCTTTCCAGTGGGTTATTTACGAGTTGCCCAAATTATTCATCATCTAATCACTCCGGTAGAATGCCTAGCGGGGTCATCTCCATCCGCTCTCCCTTTTCCCAGGAATTCCTCCGGAGTAGTCAACGCCTCTCGGCTTCCGAATTTGACCTTGCGACTCAATTCATATCCATCGGCCAACAGTGTGTCTCATATGTGGATTCAGCCATCGCTCGTGCCAATTCTGGGGCGGAGTTGAATGGGCTGAAGCAGCAGCGAAAGGACATCCTCGAGCAGGTTCTACAGCACAAAAACGCCATTCGTTCCATGCGGCGTCTTCCCCCGGAAATCATATCCAAATTCCTTGCTTTGACTTGACCTTACATCGAGGCCGACGATTTTGGACAGACGCCGTGGCACTTGGGTCATATCTGCCAATATTGGAGAGATACTGTGTTGGCAACGCCCGGTCTCTGGTCCGACATCGTGATCATTGGCGCCCATAGATATCCACTCGGCAAACTTGCAACGCTCCTTGCCCGTTCCTCCAACTCCCCTCTTAAAGTCCTCCTTTGGTCCTCGCCTTTCGAAAGCGCCGACCCCAACACCACAGAGTTCCTGCAAATCTTGGTACATTCCGCTCCTCGATGGACGAATGCGAGTCTATCAATCAAGCCAGCCCACTGGTCTCTGCTCGCACCAATACGGGGCCGTATTCCCCTACTCCGCTATTTGCGCATCGACGTGGCCAGAGCTTACAGGGACCATTCTGGATCTCTGGCGGGACAAGCCGATCCTTTTGAGACGCGCCTGCATTGCGTGATGTAACCCTGGAAAATCTCTCCGGACTCCCGCACGCTATCATCCTTCCATTCCGCCAACTTACCCGCCTTAAGATGGCCACCAGACACAGCGCCATCGTAGATACGTTGCAAAGCACCCCCGATCTCGCGATGGCGAGCCTCGACTTCACCGATGATCCTCATGACCATGGTCTCCCTCTCATCCGTCTCCCTCATCTCCGCCGTCTCTACATCAGCTCGCAGCCGTTCCTGAACCAACTCGAGCTCCCCGCGCTCGAAGAGATCTACATGGTCGACACCCACCCCGCGCCCTTTCTCTCTCTTGTCGACAGATGTCCCACCATTAGGCTCCACACCCTTCGCATAGCGTTCTGCACCCCCGCGCACATCTCCCAGATTCTCGAGGTCTGTCCAACGGTGCAGACACTCGGCGTGCAGATCACGCCGCGCGACAAAGGCAACGATCTCCTCTCCAGCCTCACCGCACGGCCACATTGTATCGGGCCAAATGTGCACTCTATCGTGCTCAGTATCGACGGCGCGAAGATCAAATACGGGCTGTTCGTCAGCATGGTTGAGTCGCGCTGGCGGGTCCCCGCGGAGGGCCCCTGGTGCCGTCTTCGCTCGGTTGAGCTCTTGGTCATAAATGGCGAGACGGCGTTTAACCAGTCGATGGAGCAGAGACTCGACGTGCTTAAAAAAGAGGGGTTGCGCGTGTCTATACTGCAGGGCTCCGAGGCGAGCAGCGAACTAATGGAATGGCGAATCTGAGCGTATGCATGACATCTATCCGCTCATTTCCCCATACGTTTTCAACAGACTTCGAATTGACAATAAACCACAGTGTTTGATTCGCCGCGCTTTTCACAACCACTTTGTACACAAGTCTGAACCTGGATGTGAGTTATTGACTTTCAGCCTGAAATCCTGCGAGCGAGGTATCGTCAGTGGAAAGCTAGAAATGTTGGGTGTGAGAACAAATACCCCAACCGGTAAAGGTTGGATTAAACATTGAAAAATAACAAACTGAAGAACTGGACAGAACATAATCGAAGATTCCAATGATAGCTCGTGAGGGAATCGAATCCTCAGTGCGCACTGACACGATATGTGGGGAAAAATATGAGTGGTGCTCGGCGGACTACAGACCCTCTTCCTGACTTAGGTCGAGGCTCAATCAATGTTGTTCGAGCTCAAATGAACAACCACCGAATAGAAATAAGGTGCCTACGTACAAAGATGGGGTTTCAGAACGAAGGAACTAAGTGGATGATATAACATGGCCGGCCCAACCGATGAAGCTTCGAGAAATAAGAACTGGACAATGGGAGAAAACTAGTGGAGCTGGAAAATTGGCTCGCGCTCGGCGGCCCTTTTTACTCTCAGGTCTAAGCTACGATGAGATGAAAGCGGCCTTCTTCGTTATATACATATAATGGGATTCAAATCCCATCAGGACTTGCCGAAAAATTCTGGATTGAGTGTGAGGTCATAGATAACCGGCCTCAGGTAGTTGGGCTGAATATTGACGGCTGAGATATGTACATATGTACTGTACATACGTACATATATAAAATAAAACCAATATCTCTGGGTGAGATGGAAAGCGAGGCGTTGGATGCGGGAAAAAAATTGGTGCCCAACCAATAATGGGTCCTAGGTGATTCGAACCCCGCCAAGGAACATTCAATGACTACTGGTGCTCGCTATCCCTCGAACCCTGGACTCCCCGCAGTCGGTTGTGCAATACTGGGATCGTGATTTCTGCCGTGTCGGTTCACTCAGAATCCCGATGTTAAACGAATCTGTCAAACCTCGAACGTCTGGTGTGGAAAATGGTGATTCCCCAGTTACAAATAATTTTTTGCTCTTTCATTTTGCATCTGAATGGCTCGTAATATGTACTGCCCAAGACGTGGCTCGACCGTGGTGGCACCCGAGTTTGGACAAAATGCGCCCCGCCGGTCGTGCTTATGCTGGTCATGCGCAAAAGTGCCTGTAATCCCCCGACCACGAGCTCTCGCCGGTGGAGCTCGACCTCCTGGGCCTCTTCCCGTTGGTGGGATCAACGCCCAGCGCTCTCTGCGTTTCGATACTGTGCGATATTCTGCATGGATCTTCTGATCTTCAACGTCCGGCTATGACTCGCGATTAGTAGTTAATGTAAGCGAGACTCCCCGGAGCTCATCCCCCTGTCCACATCACCGATTGAGAGACCGTATTTTCGCGTCTTTGTCGTCTTTTAAAAGAACAAAGAGAACAAAAAGGACTTTCCTCTTTTTTAGTCCAGGTCCCTTACTATTTAAAAGGAGGGAAGGACTGACAAAAGCTAAGAAAGGTGAACAGTAGAGGAAAGGCGCATACAACACGCTCCAGGTCGAGGAAGCAATGTATTTGGGATAAGTACGGTGCTGAGTACATGTAAAGCTACGCTTCGCTTGTAACCCTATCCCGCCTCACTCCCTCTTCCTCGTGGTGTCACCTTACGGTACCACTTGACCCGATTTACTGCCCCAGAAAATCCGGTCCAATGCCTCTCTGTGATCCTGAACGCACATTGCCAAAGATCGCCTGCCATGGACGAAATCTCAGACAGTACTTGTAGTCTGGTCCGCAGTCATTAATATGATTGGCGACCGTAATTTAAAATCCATCGGGAAGTAGTATTCGAACAATGCTTCATAGCCCTTTTTTACCGTCCACTGTTCCTAATTCGTCGTTACATTCTTCAGGAAGAATCTGCGGACTTTTCCGCTCATAAAATTGACCATTACTTTTGTTAAATACCGCAAACAAATGTCTGTATAATTTACGATGAGCTCCAGGATGTCACCGTCGAGGCAAAGCCATTCAGATTTTGGTCCTGGTTTATTAGGGTCACCTGGTTTATGCTGAGTTGCCAGGTGGTTCCAATGGTAGAAAGACTGTAGATGTTGACCGAGGACTCATTATCGACATTGACCATCTGCGATTGGCAGCTCACGGTCGTCAGACATCCTTGGTCATAATTCTAAGAGAAATCGTGAGTCCGCCGTGTCCCTTGCAAATTACTCGAATACTCACGGAGTAGAAGCTGTAAAGAGAAGCACCAAAAACGAGGATGTCTTCCGACGATGTTACCCAGAGACCCCAGGCCTGCGAAATATCTGACCAGGAGGTAGGATCGTTGAACACCGGGTTCACCGTGAAAGGTGCAGGAGCTACTGGATTGGGTTGGAAGTACGGCTACGGAGTGTTAGATCTTTTCCCCCAGTTGTTATGCTAAGCTCACTGTTTCAGTCTGTATCAGCCCCATGTAGTGAGATTTTGCGTTGGCCAGATTATATTGGTACAGAACATGGTGCTCGGACGCTGCGAAATACTTTATTTAGCGATCCAGTCACGAAAACAGCAAAATTTGCCTTACCAGTGCCTATCAACCAGACTGGCAGCAGACAAAAAGCTTAGATACATTCTCCACACCAGTGCGAAAGATGACTGACCCGGACCAGCCGATTCAGATAAGATGCCACGCCCAGAGTAGATCGATATCAGATCTTGTCCACCCCCAGGCTGATCCAAGTCATGATCTGCGAGCCACACCCAAGTACCCTGCGAATCCGCTTTAAGAACTAGTAAATTAAGGGGAAAAACAAAAAACCTCCAGATATGCGGTCGATTCCGAGGTCAAATGGAGGGCTGCGAAGGCAGCTAGACAGGCTGTCGTACCACCATCTCCGTTCGATGGGCAATCCGAGGCTTGGAGATTCGTTCCGGCGGCTTCGAATTGCAGTCAGAACATGAAACCTTGATTTGAAAATAAAATATACCTCCGCCGAGACGAATATGCGAATCCCACATCCCTGCTCCACCTTGTGTAGTTTGCTTTACATTCCATTCCACGACGATTGCTCCTCCAGCGGGACCAATGGTTGAAAAAATAATGTCCGTGATCTCTACCAGACCCGAGGAACCTGGCGCGCCAACTCGAACGACGGGCTGTGGGTTATTCATATCCTGGAATGCTGATCCCTTCCCAGCAATTACCGACCACGCCTCTCCAACCATTTGAGTCCCCGCAGGAATGGTGAGGGTAGATGTGATGACGTATGTGCCTGCATCGAAGAAAATAATTTTACAGCCGGCAAACTATCGAAGAAATTGAGAATTGTGTAATGTGATGTCGAGTAAAAGAAGATATGAACATACGGCGGCGAAAATTTCCTGGAGAGCGGCGGTGTCGTCTGTGACTCCATCTCCCTTAGCACCTTGGTCTCGGACGCTGACAAACTGGTTGACAGCGTAGTGGGCATACTGAGGGTGAGTCCTGCCGAAGATATTTCCGGCACTGTCAAGTAAAGCGGCAGGCTTATTGGGAGCCGCGATATAGCCCTGTGTGTATGTGCCTGTTCCATTCGATCCGGTGTAAATGTTTCCTTGGCCCCATGAGGTAATTGTCGTCGTTCCACCAGCAAGGAGAACGGCGCCGTTAAACAGGCCAATGGCGGTGGGAACATTAGTGAGCTTTATATTATTCAGAACAAGTGAGCCATCGAGTTGACCACTGTTAGCGGAGGTCCGGAGGAAGATCGGGGTATTTGACACCGTCGCATCGATAATTACCTCCGCAGCGACAGGCTGGATTTGACTTTAGTGTGAACATGCGAAAAAAAACATAGGATCGATGTGTCACCTGTGGCGGGCCTCCACCGGTAGACACGTCGAAACCGATCTAAAAGTTGTCAATAAAGAAAAATTTCAACTCAAGATACGCACCTGGCAGTTGTTGAACGTGACTCCTTGAAACGTCCAGCCCTTGCATGACGTAAGCTGAGGGGTGCTCAAGGGAGCGGAGACCTTGACTTGCCCAATTCCAAACTGCTAATATACCAGTTTGCGCGTTGTTTACGGTTACGTTGCGGACGGTAAATCTAAAATCTGTCAGTTGATTTGATGGGGGCGCATTATTCTACAAGTTACTGTTGGTTCCCGACAGACATCCCAATTTTTCCTATGATTCAACGCGCATCAACTTGTGTAAGCAAAGAAAGAACGTCCAAGTACCTCCGTTGAACACCAAATCCCCCATGAATCCACCACTGCAATCTTTAGTGATGTTTCGATAGAGTCTGTGCCACTTTACCTGCCGTTCTCCATTACAAGCCCTGCAATGCGATCAGGATGGCACCAGCAAATTGTAAACGATTTACCTTGGTGAGCAGTGTCGGGTGCGGTGGACATGTTGATCACGATGTTCATCAACGATGTCGCCTGAGCAACTTGCCAATGAATTCCAGTTCCATCCGACGATGTGGCCGGAATCCTTTGAACGGCATCAGAATACATTTTTCCAAACTCGGACACATCCACTGACTGGGTGAGGTCTATGACAAAATTCCTCACAGAACGGAAACTGTCTCCACGATGAGAATCTCACGTATGGCAGCATCGTTCGTGTCTTACAAGTTGTTCGTATTGTCGTAAAATTGGCCAGTGGCGATGTATGGGTCAGCGTCTGAATGAGAGTCGGGATCAGCCTCGGAATACAATCGCTTGAAACTTTAATCCACCTATCACACCGATACCTCCAAAGTTGGGTGCAGCCAATAACGTCGGCGGATAGATCGCGTCCCCGATCAGTCTGTTATCTCAGTTCGACATATGACTTGAGAAGGCAAAACACTTACTGCGTATAGTAGTAGGCGATAATTGGCGCAGAAACCACGTATTTTCTTGCATGATAAATTTGAATGAGGCATTGTCGAGTCTACATGATAGTAGCTTACCCGTGAGGGAAAAACACAACGGCCGGTGTTGTTCTGCGACAGAATGAGAAATCAACGTGATTTGAGGGACGGTACACACGTGGATGAGGGGCATGATCCTCCCCCACATCTGTTACCGGCTGAAATGGCGGCACTGTGGATGTATTTAGCCTACCATCCTGTTTAAACATAGAGTGACGCCGACACACTTGATAGCTATTGATCATCCATCAGCGGAGGCTAGGAGTGATAAAATAGAATCTACGAACCGGCCGTGTCATCCGTAATTCCGTCACCCTGTAATCATGTGGGAAGCTCAGAGCCTCGACTGATGAAAGGACTACCTTTGCGCCGAAATCCTTGACGTTTCGGAAAACTTGATAAGTCGTGGAGTTCGGGTTGAACGCAGCAATTCCCTGGTGCTTGATATTTTGCATCCAAAATGGAGAGGCAGGAGCAGCACTAATTGGATGTCAGATACAGCAAAGGGATAGAGCGCCTGAACATACGTGCCCCTTACGAGGGGAGTGGTGCATGTTGTTCCAAGGGAGTAGACCAATGCTGCGTAGCTGATAACTGTGGCGATTCTCGATGCGAGAAATGGAAAAAGCATGGTGCTTTGGTTCGCGATCCAAAGTCCCAGCAGTCGAAACGAAAGAACCTGGGCGACTGAATTTTATACCGCACTGAAACTCCTTGTTCGTCTGATTCATGCATGCTATTCGCTTCTGTTCTGTCAGCGAGGGAATAAATCCGGTCAGCTCTTCGGAAGCGCATATACCCACAGAGGTGATATACAGGTGACAGCGCGACCCTTGATTGAACGTGGGTTCCTAACAACAAAAAATAGTCTGTTTGACAGATCCAGAACTGAGCTGTACCCAGGAGAAAGCGGATTCGAAACGAACGTCTTTGATTTAGCAACCATACCCGGGGTAGGCCCGCGAAGCAGAGATTCGCTGGTTTCTGGTGAAGGAAAAGTTGCACAGGGACAAAGGCCAGGGCACTTCCACGTTAACTGCCGTAAGATTTCACCTGTCGCGCCACTGCCTGACGACTGTTATGGTGCCTTTGCCCCTCCCAATCTTCTGGATTCTGCCGAGTCCGGTCCGGGATTCAGCCGAAGTGTGTGGAAGCGAAGAAATAAATGAACATCGGAGATGCAAGAATATGAAGGCCGCACAACAGTGATGAACATGGGACATGCAGTATAGATGATGAGATGATGGCTGGGAACAACAGCATTAGCCCAAGAAGAATCTGGTGTCATGAATTCAAGACGGGGAGTCTAGAGATATGGGAAGAAAATAGTCAGTGAAGTTGTGGGTTGTGGTATATGGGTGAATATACACTGTGTGCGGCGGTTACAGCCGCATATATGCAACGCGATTTGGGCGTGGACGAGAATCTCATAAAAAGATGTTACAAACTTGATGCTCGTACCTCGCACGTCGGACGGTTGATCGGGGACCTTATTAGGTGATCTGGAATGTTCCTGGACGTTTTGCGGACAGTTGTAACATGTATTTGCGTGTTACCCGGACGATAGGCACTCGCCAACGTACACGGCACATACGACGTCACATCCTTCTCAGTGCATTTCTGATATGTTGCGGCCGATAATCCTAACTTAGTGAATGGTAGAATAAAAAGGTATAAATGGAGACGTATCGCAGTCAAAATCACTCCCTTGGTTCGTGGTCGCGCGTCGCGAGCCTTGGTTCGGCGTGTGCGGGACTCCTGATCTTTTTCGTGATGCAACATCGATCAGCAACGGAGCGAGATCACATGAAGGCGAGCAGCGCGCGGGCATTGACGGCGCTGACAGAACTTGTAACCGACGGATTGTGGGTGTCGCTGATACAGGGTAAATACTTCGACCGAAACCGAGACGCGAAGAGCAAGGTGGTTTAGGGCTTGCGGGAGACCGGAGGGTGACTTGAGGCTCGAAGACCGCCAGAGAAGTACAACATCAAGTCGTTGCGAAGTCTTGAAGTCTGCAGTCCAGCAAGGCACAGGCTTGTTACTGTTGAATCTTGATGAAAGAAAGGGCTTGGAGGCATGAAGGCTTGACACGGATTCGGATGGGATGATAATCAAGGCGATGGTGGGAAATGTGGGGGAAGAAAGAGGAAGAGCGGCGCAACTCGCATTAACAAGCCATCAATCACGTCATTTGATGAGCGGAGTCTGAATATCCCTTCCCATCATGAGCATACCTATTTCTACCGCCACGGCGGCTATGAAAGGTATCTGCCTGACGAAATTCTCCTCCAATAATTCTGCTCAAGCGCTAGCTCGACCGATGCCCTCTTTGACGGCTTTTCATTCCCTGATCTGGAGACATTGTCGCTCGAGCCTCGAGAGTCGACGTTGGCTCTCTTCTCCAGGTGCAATCGTCGGCTTCCGAGCACGCTCCAGCTTCCGGCCGCGTCATTTGCACATGGATCGAATGGACGATGTCTTAGTCGACCAATTTATTCCATTCCTCCAATCGCAACCGACTCTCGAAACACTCGGCCTCGTGAATTATTCTCTCTGCGTTGACGATCTGTTCGAGACATTTACACACCACGCCGAGCTTGTTTGACTCGACCTATGCTCAGGAAACTCGCCGTGGGATTGGATTTCCAGTTGGACGGGATTGCCGTAGCAGACACGGTAGAATCTCTTTCCGAACATCGGGCAGAGGACTCCCCTTTCCCCATGTTGAAAACCGACCATGTAACGACGCATTCATGCGAGCCAGATAGGCTATTTTCGGGGGAGCTGTTGAAGAACGGCTTGCCGCTGTTACAGAGACGGGATTCGTCATCCGCGAAGTGAGTGCGGATCCAGGTGATGTTACTAAATACAACAAGCAGGACGGGCCGCGTTGGATGTAGCATGGTAGCATTCTACGACTACCTTATTTTATGTATACCTGAAACAACCAATGCAGATACCGCGAGCTTGATCGAGTGCTCGTCAAACGTGCTCCATCTATCCAGTCTGCACATACGCCCGAGCCCTCTCAATCACTCTCTTTTGCGCCATTGACACACCCCCAGCTTCAATCTCCTTGAACACCGCCAATACCTCCAGCGAAAACGCCTCCTCGACCCCCTCAGTACGAGACGAGGCATATTCCTGCACCGCCTTATCGAGCGCAATCAGATACGCAGTCCGCTCAGTCGCCTTTGGTACCGTCGTAGACGCCAGCCGAGGAGGGATCCTATGCACACGGGATATCAACGCCGATAGCTGCAGCACATAGACTCCGAGGAGGATGTTGGATGAGATATGTTGCGCTAGAATGAAAAGCTCTTCCATGCACGCCACGACTGGTCTCTGTCAGACTGGGAAAGTACGATTAAAACGGATACAGCACTCACGTTGACCACGCAAGCTATCGGGTACGATGATATAGTTGTACGAGGATGAACGAGTGCTGTCACCCTGCGCTGCATACTCCTTCTGGGTGAAGCTGCGCACAGCCAGAACGAATGCCTCCACGACGTGCGCAGACTCCGTCATGGACATGCGCTTGACAACATGCCGCAACGTCGATATCGCAGAGGGCAGAGTGCGGTCGGATTTGTATGTCTCTTTCATCATGAAGCACAATGCGATGAGAATGCTGTTTTCCTCGCTGGTCGTCTTGCCCTTGCCCGTCGTAGCATCGAGAAGTACATCCGTGACGCCGGCTTCTGCATCCTGGTTGACGCTGAAGGACCAATACGACGATTTAGTCTCCTCGAAGGAGTCGCCTGAAGTGATCAAAGCGTCAACCTTGGCGGTGGTGAGCTTAATGATCATCTAAAACGAAGACGAATATGTGAGTAGGCCGCAGTTGGAGAGTTTAGACCAACCGAAGGCGTCCCCCAAGCCATGACCATGGTGAAGAAACTTCTCCGCGTCTCCGATCCGTATGATTCAAACGCCAGCGCCCCATCCATCTGCTTGAGAAGCGCATGCAACTCCAATCGTACAGGGCCCTCCTCATCAAATGGTGACGCGGAGTCACAGGCATGCCGCTTCAGCATTTTAGTCCACATTTTTAGTTTCTGGTTCATCGATTCTGAGGCGAGGTCCAGGCCTTTTGATAGAGAGTTCCGCATGTTTTTGAGTAGACGACAGATGTCCTCATTGAACTCCTCGAGATATTGGCTGGCGTAGAGCAAAACTGAGAACGCGGAAAGGAAGGGGAACGCATCTGAGTCGATATCTGAACAACCACTGAGGGTAGTTTGAAGCAGGAGGACAGCTGATAAGCCGGCGTGAGTAGGAATATGTCGCGTAACTTGAGTATATACCTTCATCCGCTTCGAGGTTGCTAATCCAGTCCGTAGAATGTTCGAAGGCATGGAACAGCAGAGTAAGTAGCCTCTCATCGAAAGCTCGTCGTTCTGAAGGCATTAGGAATGCCAGAGGAGTGATTTGTGGATCAAAGAGTCCTAAAAGACAGAGCAACAGATTCGATAGCTCGTCGCTTTTGTCGTCCTCGTCTGCATATAGAACCCGCTCCATAGTGGATGTGAGGAACAGCGCGTAATCCACAATGGCGTGAGGAATGGGAGGTGAAAAGGCAGCAGGTCTACCCCGGGATGGAAATGCCTTCAGCAGCGCCTTGTGCCCGCTTGCAAGAAGTGTCTGGCCTTGGGATATATCTTTGCAAAACGCCTCGGCGTGTTTAACGGTGAACAAATTCTTGTCACCGACAGTGTGTGATGCGGTGTGTCTGTAAAGGGTGCAGACGGCGTTGGCGGCCAGGGATGGAGAGTCGAGCGAAACCGCACAGTTCCAGATGGACGGAAGGAGTTTAGGATCCCAGGAAGCAAGTACGCTGTGAATCCAGTAGAGGGCGTCAATTTCCGGATGAGAATCCACCGCTTTGACATGCTCCATGAGAATCTGAGACCAGTCGCTGATTTCTTTCCGACTGCTCGACGTGGTGTTTTTAATGCTGATTCGCGCGTGGTGGACAAGCCAAGCTTGGGGTGAGCGAGAGAAAGACTCGGGATAGAATGTGGGGAGGATACTTGTGGTGACGAAGAACAGCCCTGACGCGCCAACGAAAACGGAGGTGATCACTCCCACCACGACGTCGAGCGTCCACGCAAGGTATGCTACACCACCAAAGAAGAGAAATACGGCGAAAATGATTTGAAGAGGAAGATAGTCGATGATTTGGGGGAGCTTCCACTTGTTCAAGCCGTCAAAACGGACCTGTCGCAGGGCTAATATCTCCTGCGACGAGCCGCTACGAGACTCGAGAGCCCAAGTATATTCGGCCAGCCACTGCTTGACGAGAGTAGCCATCACAACTGCATTCAAAGAGATGATGAGGCTCGAGAAGAATGCGGCGTTGATGATGGTTCCTGCTGTCTTATTGAAATCAGGATCCCGGGGCCATTTGTAAGATTCGCTCAGAAAGGCGGCGACGACGACACAGAATAGGGCGGCCTTCAAAAGTGTCAGCCGAAATAGCAAAGCCAAGCAAATTTCAAGCAGGCTCACAAATGTGATGCTGTTATCCATATCTCTCCTCCATGCTTCCACAATACTGCTATCGTACTCTCGTACGGCGGTAGCACATTTTGACCAGTCAACACCACTGGTGTGTGTCAGCATTAAGCACGAGAACATTGACGTGTAGATGGCATACGTTGGCGTTGGCGCGGGAGGCTTGCGGGACGCGACACGACCCATAATGTCGAAGCAGTAATCAAAGACAGGTTCAGATGAACACGGAAGCGAGTTCTTTTCTACTTATTATCTCCAGCGAGTCATACTGTGAGCCGGCCCGAGCCGCATGTTTTGATGATGAGCGCTCCCGGTTACCATGGTGATAACGAGCGCTATTAATTGGAAAACTCGGGACCCCGCTGGGGGCGTTGTCCCCGAACTTCACTATGCTGAGAGAACGCTCTCCTTAACATTCCACAGATCGGGGGATAAGGGGTCTTTCCGTTTGCGCTTTTTTTTCTCTTATGTCGGCGTTCAAGTGGGGATTCCCAATGTCACGAATGTTTTCGGGAACCGGTAGTACTCTCGATACTTCCAACCAAAATTTCCTTCTGCTCGAGGTATTTCGGAATATTTCGAATCTACATATGGAATACATTGGGCGCTCTTTGACTAGGATTCTTGCTTATTGCTGCATTTTTTCGTTCAAATCTGCAGTCACTCGACCATTAATTAATCCCTCGCAGTACATAAATCCTCGTCTTTCACCGTCACTCAGCAGTTGCAACCGTAGCCGTGTGGTCTCTCAAGGTCTCCAAGGATAATATCCGGGACAAGCCTGTGAGAGGATAATGACCTGTCAGAACGGTGATTCAAGTTGAGGACAGGAACGGAGTCTGACAATGGTTCGTCCTGGACCTGTTCCAGGGTATTCTTGGCGACCAAGTGGAACGCTTGTGCAACATTAAGCGCCTCCTTGGCGGACGTCTCAAAGTAGGGAATGTTGCCTTTCGATTGGCACCATTCTCTTGCTCGCTTTGACGTTACCTATAACACCTACACCGTCAGTGTCTCGATAATAAAGAAAAGGACATCGGAGGCACGCACCTGGCGCTTGTGATCCCCGAGATCTATCTTGTTCCCAATGACAACGAAGGGGAAACTCTGCGGGTCGAAAGGACTGGCCTGGATCAGGAACTCGTCTCGCCAGCCGTCTAGCGCTTCAAATGATTTCGCGCTGTTGACGTCGTACACGAGCACGCAGCAATCGGCGCCTCGGTAAAACGCCACACCGAGAGACTGGAATCGCTCCTGCCCCGCGGTGTCCCATAACTTTCTCGAATGTCAGAAGTTTAAAGACAACAACCGTACTTGAAAAATGGACCTGCATGACAACGCGGCGGTCATCAACCATGAGTTCCTTTGTCAAGCTGAACGAGGTGAGCACAATAATCACGACGCGCAACAGCATGAACATACAAATCGGCGCCAATGGTAGCCTTATAATGATTATTGAATTGCCTATTCACATATTGGTTCATGAGGGAGGTCTTCCCGACACTGGAGAGATGTGGTGTAGTGTCAAGAGAGGCCATGCAGAGTGATGTTGACGAACCCGCTGTCGCCCAGAATGATGATCTAAGTAATGTCAGTAAGGGGTTCGGTGGAGGTGCGTGAGCCGTGCAGAGTACCTTGGCCAAGACGCGAGCCATGTTGTAGAGGTGGAGGACAAGATACTACGGCGACTCTGACGACTACGCCGCAGGCACTCCGCAGGCCATCAACAAGTGCAGACAAAGACGGGCAGACCTCGGCATTCAAGATAGATGAAAGGATGGATGATTCATGAATGTGGAACTACGTCAGAGTCAGGATGGCACTTCCAAGTATACGACATCGCGTCATTTACGCGTTGCGTGACCTGTTTGGACCCCGGGCCAACGCCATGGTGAACCAAACAACCGTCTCCGACCAGCCACTTTTGTACGTTTCAAGCAAATCCCGCCGACTCATTCTCATTCGTCTTGCAGCCCATCGAGGCGAATCGCACAAGCAGCCGAGTCAAGCCAGCAAAGAGCCTTGCCGCCGTATGGTCCCAATTTGGCGTTCTGCGCGTCCAAGATCGAGTTGGGTCTGGACCATGCGGGAAGAGCCAAGCTGAGTCGGACACGGGAAGGCAGAAAATGTACCGCTGCAGCACGACACCCCGGCTCCACCTCACGGCCATAGCTCTGGAGATTTCCCCAAGTCTGTACGGCGCTGCTAGAGCCATAACTCTGCAATGCAGCAAATCTTGACGGAGCCTCGGACGCTACACCCGCGTATTTCGTCTCTGCGTCTACGTACGCTCCCGGACATCCACGCCGAGACGGGTAGATCTCGTACCACCGGGCTCATCCGCCGTTGCGCCGCTTGTCCTACATCCCAAAGATACCGCCCAGCGGCGCAGGGATTCCTGCGCTCGCGCGGCGGCATATTTGGTCACGCAGACGACGGCACGCAGCGCGGCGTATGGTAGCGCGAGTGGTCCGAGCAGCTTGCGGATGGCGGGTGGGCCGATAGACGACCTCGGACGACAGGCGCACCAGGCACCAGTGACGCAGGGTGCGGCAGACGCGCCAGCTCCAGCATATCCGCACTCGCGACATCCTGCGTTGCCCCATTCACGGACACCGGGCGTTGTAGATGTGCGTAGTACTGATATCCATCTCCTCCGTGATCTTCGCGCGAGCGGGACTTGACCGCGTCGGATGCGAATCTCGAGGATGAGATGGTGCAGAGGTGAAGCCGAATCCAGGCGGGCGCGGAGCACGGGACTAGCGGTAAGAGAAAGACGAGGCAGATGTCGGAGATGAGAGGGTACTACAGCGCAGGAGAGTCTTGTGGTGCTCGACGCTCGTCCTGTCATGCTCTCGAGGGTCGTGTCCTCAGTTCTCTCACAGGCCACCTTTGACTCGCGCTTCTCGCGATGCGACCACTTCGCGCATGGGTCGCGTACATCGCCTTTGCCAAGATTCGGCGCCCCGAGCATCCCTTCCTTTCACCACACCCGCGACTCTCGCCCTGCTAGACGAACACCGGGCTGGACCATTGCCAAGTCGATGGATGCAGGCGGCGCGGTGCGGGCGTCGTGCGGAGCCGAGATCGGGGGGCGTTCGGGGATCGACAGCGCCCAGAGTCTCCAAAGCGGGCGAGGGCACGTAGGTGCAAGGCGATAGCGCGCCAGCGTAATCTTCAAAACGGGCGCGCAGCAATTCAGAGGCGAGGGAAAGGGGAGGTCGGGATGGTGGAGAAGGGAGGGCACTGCAGCGCAGCGGCGGAATAGCGGAGAGCCTCATCGAGCGCATCTCGACGGTCAAGTCATGCTTGCGAGGCATGCGACCCCTCCGCGCATGAGTGTCGTACATCGCCCTCGCGAAGATTCGGCGCCACGAGCATCTCTTCCTTCCACCACACCCGCGAATCTCGCCCTGTAAGACGAAGAGATCGGGCTGGAGCATTGCCAAGTCGATGGACGCGGGCAGCACGGCGCGGGCGTCGTCTGCAGTCGAGATCGGGGGCGTTCTGCACAGGTCGGGGATCGATGGCGCTGAGGCTCTCCAAGGCAGGCAAGGGAGTAGGTGGAAGGCGATAGTGCGCCATCGCAATCATCGGGACGAGGCACGCGCGTCTGGGGGTGGGCGGCGCGCCATCCGTGAAATTACCGTGTAGGAGAACGCGACGGAGCGCAAGCCGCCAGTGGAGCGCTCGACGTCGCGGGAGACTGCAGAAGTGGTTAGATATCGATGTCTTTCAGATAGCTCGGGTGTGGGAGTAGGAAGGGGAAGCGGCAAGCGGCAAGCAGAAGATGCGGAGGGAAGGGAGAGCGGAGGATGGGGAGGGGAGAGGGAGAACATGAAGGGAGGGAAGGGGACGAGTGAAAGAAGGAACAAGACGTGGAAATACGCACGGAAACGTTGCTACAGTCCATAATCGGTACCACGTGTATACGAGTCGAGATCCACGTCGGGGGTGTGCACCGCGAGCTTCTCCACCCCGCCGCCGGCAACCGCCTGCCTGCGCCGCTCCACCATACGGGAGGAGAGCAAGCGAGCATACGTATCTCGACAGCAGTGTCGCTATCCCGTATTTTCCGTAGGTTTATAGACGGACACGCGCGGTGCTCAGGTGCCAGGCGCGAGGTCACGGTACATGTACGCTGCAAGGTGGTTAGCGATCGATTTCTTGCGTATGACTCGGGGTGGGGTATGGGAGAGAAGGAAGCGGGAAGCGCGAGAGGTAGAGGAAAGGGTAGGGAAGGAAGGAGAGTCGAGGATGGGGGACGGGGAAAAAGGAATGACCGAAGGATGGAAGGAGGGAGAGAGCGAGTGGAGGGATAAGGTGGTAGGAGTACTCACGGAAACATTATATCCATATCACTACCACCTCCAAGCCACAGCGCGCCGCGAGGTTCTTCTCCCCGCCACCGACACCGATCTGCGTCTACGCCACTCCACCAGGCGTATCTCGATTCTCTACGACGGTATCGTCGTCGTACGAGCGAACGGCCCACGACGGAGAGAGGTGCGGGGAAGTCGACGAAGGCAAGAACGCGCGCGGCGCTCCTGCGGGGTGCAAGTGCGCAGTGGCGCGCTAGATGATTTGCTAAGTCTGTGTCGGGTGTATGACCCACTCCGTCGACGATCCCAATATCTGAATTATTGCGCATGGCCATTGCATGGGTAGCGTCATTCTTGAAGGAGGAAACATGCAGATTTCGGGAGCGAGGCGAGGAGCAGCTAGGCGGGCTGGGAAGGCTGCACCAGCAGCCATGCGTGCGCTTGCATGGGCTGACGTGCGCAAACTTCGGGTCTGATGCAGGCAGGAAGACGTAGAAGATGAGGACGATGAATGCGAAAGGCGGGACTGAGAGACGCAACGACGGAGGATGCAAGAACGGGTCGAATGAGAAAGTAATATTCACGTAATGACCGTTAGGTAATTAGCTGCCGTACTGCATGTCGATCGGTACTCATCTCTGCCTCGTGTCAATCTTCTCTCTTCCTCGACGTTCATCGTCTCTGCTCTTGGCATCCTCCTCAGAGTCACTACTCCATTTCTGGTCATCACTCAATCATCACTAGCTGCCTGATCATCGCAATCTTCCGTTCAGCGTTTCTCAAAAGATGTATCATGCGCATACAATAAACATTCACGGTGCGGGCCATTCCACATGTACCCTCAAACACTTATCATCGATTTTTGACAGGAGGCTCAGGAGGCTCCGGCGGAACCGGTGGGCAAACGGGTGGCTCGGGGGGCATCGGCGAGGGACCTCGGGTGCACATCAACGTAGATGGCCACAGTTGCATAAGTGCTTTGCGTTGCGCGAAGGACGCCGGCCCGTTTGCATCGAAGGCATGTCTACAGGGCACCCGCAGTTCACTTCTCTCCAGAATCCGGGACTGGGCTCTACATCACACCAGTGAGCGCACCCTTCTGTTACACGGTGCGGCGGGAAGTGGAAAATCTGCGATCGCAAATACCATCGCAAGGCAGCTACATTCCGATGATCTCGCCGTCGTGCCTTTCTTCGCATTTAATCGCTCGGTGCCGGATCGTTCCTCTTCGCAGCTGATCCCTACTTGGGCTAAGCACCTCGCCGAGTTGAACTCGGAATACCTGGACTACCTAAAAACCCTCCCTTCTCGCCAGCTGGAGAGTTCCGATATCCAAGATCAGCACGATAATCTACTGGTCGGAGGATTGGCTAGTCTCAATGGGATCGGCCACGAGAAGCCCCTGATTTTCACCATTGATGCACTAGATGAATGTCCTAAAGGCGAGGCTACTCGACTGTTCCGAGTTCTGCGCAAACTACTCTCGGGTCCGAACCTTCCGCCCATGATCCGCTTTCTCTTCACCTACCGTTCCGACATGGAAATCCTCCGAACATTTGAAGGTCTTTCCACTCTCAAAATACCTATCGATAATGAAGAAGGTACTGCGGAGGACATCCGCAAATTCGTCCATGTCCAACTTGATGACAACCCCGACGTTGCGAATATGGTGGACGATGTCGCGAGGGCGGCGCAGACATTGTTTGAATGTGCGGCTGCACTCTGCCGTGAACTTACAACTACTCGGCGGCCGACATCGACATCAAAAAGGAAGGTCTTCATTCGGAGACTGCGGGAAGGGCCCGTCATGTCACTCTACGGTTCTTACCGCGCCATCCTCGAGATGTATTTTGACGAGGAAGAAGATCCTCAGCTCGTGACGCTGTGGCGGCGAGTGATGGGGTGGATATTCCTTGTACGCACACCTCAATCCCGGCGGGTGTTTCGCGCATTTGCCGTTGCCTTGCTTCCCGAGGACGAGCGCTCAGATGTGGATCAAATCCTGGATTGGCTTGGTTCCCTGCTCAGTGGGACAACGTCGCAGGATGACCCTATTTCTCCACTCCACACATCCCTGCGTGACTTTCTTCTGGACACGGCAAAAAGTGGCTCATTCTCCGTGGATCTCGGCTCCGCCTCGCAGGAAGAGCTTTCCTTGGCATGTCTGAAGATCATGAACCACGATCTTTGTTTCAACATTTGTGGACTATCCACATCATTTGCTCTGAACTCAGATATCGAAGATTTACCCAAAAAGGTTGAGGAGAGCATATCCCCAGGACTCCGTTATGCCTGTTTAGCGACGACACACCACTTGCGGAGCACTTTGCCGCTCGTGTCGGCTGCCGTCGCTTCTCCATACACCGTTGAGTGCTTTACACAATAAGGGTGCAATTTAACTGACCTGTTTTCCAAGCCTCCCGATGTTGTCGTCAATGAAGTGTGGTTTTTCTTACAATACCAGTTCCTATTTTGGCTCGAGGCACACAGCTGCATGCAGACCCTGCAGGATGGACCAGGTACAATGTTGCTTATGTTCCTTGAGTGGACCAAGGTAAGTGCGAATGAGTTTGTGGGTTTTGACGGAAGACTAATCTGACTGTTTTTACTGTAGGGTCTAGACGACAAAGGCCTGCAAGAAACTGTGTTGGATTATATCAAGTTCGAGAAGCGGTTTCGTGAAGGCTACATGGTGTCTGCACCACAGGTCTATATCTCTGGCTTGACATTTGCCCCGCGGGAGTCAATACTGTCGTTTTGTTACCGCTCGAGGTTTCGTAATCTCATAATGTCATCAGGGGCTCTCGACATGATATGGCCTCCATCAGAAGCCCTGGTCATACAGTGCCACACAGATGTTTTGTCTGTTGCATTTTCGCCTGATGGCACACACATTGCCTCGGGATCTGGCGACGGAACCATCCGGGTGTGGGACGCGGCAACGGGGCAGCAGGTCGGCGCACCTCTGACTGGCAACACATATGGGGTCCAGTCTGTTGCGTTCTCGCCTGATGGCACACGCATCGCCTCGAGATCTGCCGACGGAACCATCTGGGTTTGGGACTTGGCAATGGGGCAGCAGGTCAGTGTGCCTCTGACCGGCCACACAGATGGGGTTTCGTCTGTTGTGTTCTCGCCCAACGGCACATACATTGCCTCGGGATCTGCCAACCAAACCATCAGGGTGTGGGATGTGGTGACAGGGCAGCAGGTTGGTGTACCTCTGACCGGCCACACAGATGAGGTCTTGTCTGTTGCGTTCTCGCCCGACAGCATGCACATTGCCTCGGGATCTGGTGACGAAACCATCAGGCTGTGGGATGCGGCGACAGGCTGGCAGGTCGGTGAGCCTCTGGCTGGCCACACAGATGGGGTCTCGTCTGTTGCGTTCTCGCCTGATGGCATGCACATCGCCTCCGGATCTGAAGATGAAACAATCCGGGTGTGGGACATGGCGACAAGGCAGCAGGTTGGCAAGCCTCTGGCAGGCCACACAGGCATGGTCTCGTCTGTTACGTTCTCGCCTGATGGCACGCACATCGCCTCGGGATCTGGCGATAGAACCATCCGGGTGTGGGGTGTGGCAACAGGGCAACAGGTTGGCGACCCTCTGGCTGGCCACACAGATCGGGTCTTGTCTGTTGCGTTCTCACCTGATGGCATGCACATTGCCTCAGGATCTGCCGACAAAACCATCAGAGTGTGGGATGCGGCGATGGGACAGCAGGGCGGCAGTCCTCTGGCCCACCACAAAGGGCTGCTGCCCTGCCACACAGATTGGGTCCGGTCTGTTGCGTTCTCGCCCGACGGCATGCGCATCACCTCGGGATCTTCCGACAAAATCATCCGAGTGTGGGACGCAGTGACGGGGCAGCAGGGCGGCAAGTCTCTAGCCGGCCACACAAGTTGGGTTTTGTCTGTTGCATTCTCGCCCGACGGCACGCACATCGCCTCGGGATGTACCGACAAAACCATCCGGGTGTGGGACACAGTAACGGGGCAGCAGGACGGCGAGTCTCTGGCTGGCCACACAAATTGGGTATGGTCTGTTGCATTCTCGCCCGACGGCACACGCATCGCCTCGGGATCTAGCGACGGAACCATCAGGCTGTGGGACACGGCGACGGGGCAGCAGGTTGGCGAGCCTCTGGTGAGCCACACATTGAATGGGGTCCGGTCTGTTGCATTCTCGCCTGACAGCACGCGCATTGCCTCAGGATGTACCGACAAAACCATCCGGGTTTGGAACGTGGCGACAGGGCAACAAGTTGGTGCACCTCTGACTGGCCACACATATGCGGTCTTGTCTGTTGCGTTCTCGCCCGATGGCACGCGCATCACCTCTGGATCTGACGACAGAACTGTCCGGGTCTGGGATGCGGCGACGGGGCAGCAGGTCGGCGTGCCTCTGACCAGCCAGACAGCTCCGGTCCGATCTGTTGCGTTCTCGCCCGATGGCACGCGCATTGCCTCGGGATCTGAAGACCAAACCATCTGGATGTGGGATGCGGCGACAGGACAGCAGGTCGGCGAGCCTCTGGCTGGCCACACAGGTCTGGTCTCGTCCGTTGCGTTTTCGCCCGATGGCACGCGCATCGCCTCGGGATCTAGCGACGGAACCATCCGAGTGTGGGATGCGGTGGCAGGCCGGCAGGTCAGCGAGCCTTTGGTTGGCCACACAGATGTGATCTTGTCTGGGGCGTTCTCACCTGATGGTATGCCCATTGCTCACGACACCATTCAGAGGGGTGAATGGGTCCCTAGGCTGATGGTTCATTTTCACGATGGTTGGTTTCACCTTGACATGAAGAATCAATCATACCCTCTTCTCTGGACTCCTCATGTGTTTCGCCATTGTGCGTTTGTTTGGTCTCCCACTTTTCTGATCATGGATGGACGACCCAAAATCTTCCTCGAATTCAATAATGCTGCCTTGGGTCGGGACTGGACGATGATAAAGATATGACACTCTGTATTCTCGCTATGTAGTTCCCTTTTCAAATCAACAGTTGTTGCAGAAACGTAGATATTTATCTGGCATAAATCTCGTAGAAGTTATCCAAATGCTTCAGACACTGGCTGCACGATGTAGCTGCAAGCTCCAGAGGACATAAACCCATCCTCAAACCCGCATAAGTCAGAATTCCTTCGCCAGCCAGCTCCTTCCCACTGGAGTACCCGAGTTATCGGGGTGATAGTAATTGTAGCCTCAAGGCATGTTGAATACCCGCGGGTTTCATTAAAGTTGTTCACAGTCGTCCTTTTTAGTCTCCTCTTTGGCTTCCTTTTTGGCTTCCATTTTGGCTTCCTTTTTCACATTTGGCAAAGAGATGTAGTTGAGAGGTCTCCTACTCTTCTGATCATGGATGGACGACCACCAATGTTCCTCCAATTCAGTGATGCTGCCTGGGGTCGGGACTGGGCGAGGATGAAGATATGATTCTCTGTATTCTCGCTATATAATTCCATTTTCACATCGACAGTTTTTGTAAAAACATACTCCAGTGGGAGGGGGATGGCTGGCTAAGGAATTCTGAGCTATGTGGGTTTGAGGATGGGTTTATGTCATCTGGAACTTACATACTACACAGCGCAGCCAGTGGTTGAGTCGAATCATTTGGATAAACCTCTAGGAGATTTATCCCACATAAATATCTACCCGAGTTATCGGGGGATAGTAATTATGACTTCGATGGGTGATAGTCATCGTGACCTCAAAAACATGTCAAATACCTGCGGGTTTCGTTAACAAGTTTCCAAAATCCAAACTCGGACCAGAAGCGCCTGCTCTTTGCTCCGGCGATGAAAACTAAATCAAAGCCAATGAAATATTGAAATCAGAGCCCGAAACATCCGGTAAATGCGGATGGTTAAAAATCACGGAAAGCAGCGACTCTCCCTCCACAAACAGAATAGAAATCAATGCAGCATCGCTGATTGCTGCAAATTTTTGCCTCTTGCTGAGGACATCTAGGGTTTCGGTGTTCCGGATGATTTTCACACCGGACCTTGCCAGAGAATATTTGAGAAATCGACCAAGTTGAGAAATAGCAACCATACAAAATCAGTGATGAACAAGACTCGCAACAGGGAGACCATCGTGATACGCGCCGATGGAGCGATCAGCTTCACAGCTGAATTAGATGTAACTTTGGATTCTTTTACAGGCGTCGAGTGCCACTGGGGTCGTCAAGTGCCGCGAAATTCACGCAGATGGATCACTATGTTTTATAGTAATTTTCCCCATGAAAGTTCCTGAATTTCGTGCAATTTCCATGAATTTCATGCAGCAAAAACTACATGAACTTCGCGTAGAAAAAGTTAGCTTTAACGATAAAAAAGTACCATCTTTCGACGTGAATTGTACAAGACGAGCGCGTGGTTAATACATCCATTCACTGAGCATTATACGGAGAATCACACGAAAAGGTGATGAAATGCCATGCAATTTTTCATGAAAAATACAATCAAGTAACTACGTGCTAACAAGCATTTCAGGGTTGTAACGTCGTTCTGATCTTCCTTGCAGATATATACTCTCGGAAAGGTTTCGTTGGCCTCTCCTTCACGACAGTTGAACAAAGGGAAGAAAAGATTGTACTCACTAGAGTGGTATCCACGAATGGCTGATCAACTGTCCCACACCGCCGGGTTCACCGCCGCAGTCTGAGCTATGTGAGATAAGTATGAATCAACAGAGAACAAGACTCGCACCACTGTGTGCCCGGCAATCGTTTCTCTCACAGCCCGCACAACTGTCAATACTGTGAAGCCAGACTCTGAGAGGGGCTGTCAGCCCAAGCTGCCACAGATGCTGGCATAACTCACAGACAACGGCGATGGGCCCAGAAACATCTGTTCAGCTGGTAGACGATGCAATTGGTGGTGGGGGTTCGAGTCGAAGAGAGCGTGTGAGAGAGTGTGGAGCTGTGGGTCTTCATATATCAAGTCTTGGAGTAATGCCGTCACAACGGTTTAGGGCAGGCTTTCGCAAGTCTTGAAACGACCTAGTGGCACTTGCACGACAGATTTTCATGATAGTTGATCTAAAATGTAATCGCGGTCAAAGTGAGGAAGTCACCATCATGTATTGTGTAAGATGTCTTTTGAATTTCAAAGTGGATACCAGGTACGCGAAACCATTTTCACGCACATAGATAGTGAGTCGTTGAATTCACTACCCGGGTGCATGAATTTCGCGGTGTTTGACAACCCCAGTGTGCGTATTCGCAGAATCCTGGGCTGTGATTCAGGAGACTAAGAGACCAGTGGATTAGTTTGGGAGTTTGGGGACGGCGACTCGAGTCTCCCAGTTCAGCAGAAACACGAAAGGCCAGACGATACAGCGAATATTAAGAACAATTGGAGTGAAGGAATGAATTGGTTGAATGAAGTCGTGGCTACGGTGAAAAATCACTTCGGCTCAGGAAAGGAAACGTGAGGCAGCATTTGAAAACGGAGATTGATATTGAAATTTGAGGAGCGTTGCGATCCTAATTCAGCAGAAATCCCGAGTGGTCCTGGCACTGTGAATTGAAGTGCACAAATTGAACAAGCCGAGTAGATTTTCCCCGGCTAGATGCGTTCCGAGGTCTGGAAAGCCAGCAGTAGCGCGCCTGCGTTAAAATCCATCCGTTGAGTCTTGGGAGGTTTACCTTAACGGCCCATGGCAGATAAGAAGTTGAACAATGGCTGAAAGTTACTGCAGCAGGATTTCAGCTTTGAAGGAAGAAGAAAGGAGGGTTTGAGATGGAATGCTGTCTATCCTTTATACGAAAACAAGCGAAACGTAGCTGCGGTTCAAGTTTGAGATATCGATCATACGGGTAAACGTGAAGCATTCGGGAGGTTTTTTGGAGTCAGGATAATGCAGTACACATCCCACCGTGAATGGGGGAAGCGATGGCTCACTTTTATGCATGTGCACGAGATGGGCGTCGACAAGCGTTTAGCCATCCAAGACTATTATCCAGAAATCTCAATAGAGAAATGACATTCATCGTTTTTCGTCGGAAACTGCGTACTGTGAACAGACCTTGAACACACCGGTACGAACTATGTGTCTACTTGAAAACTGAACTAAGAGGCAGCAATTGCTGGCCGCAATTGGCGGGTGACGTGATAAAAGTGCTGCCATAGCAATTGGCGGCACTTGGCGTCACAATGACGGCAATGGCGCGAATGACCGAGTCTCCAGTCAAAATTTGGAATCTCAAAAACACCGAAGACGAAATGTGAGTACAAATAAACGAAATACATTGTGAATCAGTTCACACAAGAAATTGACTGCACGCTGATCAGATGGAAATCCTATGATGAACGCAGTTTAGGACCCACTTAGAACACAGCAGCCAAAACAAGATTTAGATGCTTCACAGTCAATTTAGTGGCAGTATGTGGTAAGCTACAGGTTCGGATGATTATACCTGGAGGAAACACTACTACAGAATCGCTGCAAGCAGAGAGAAATGGCGAGATGGGATAACAAGAGCCGATATTTCGAAACACGGAGAGAAGCGTGCGATGTAATGTGGCATGCCGTCAATCGCAGTAGCGTGCGCCCAGTATGACACGAAGCGGCGTAACCAAACAGAGCAGGAAGCGGTGGGATCCGCGGGCAAAAGCGGTGCAGGGCGAGCGGTCGGTCCACAGGAGGGCGGGCCGATGGGCATTGGCCTATTGAAGGCGCTGCTGGGCTGGAAATACAGCGCGGGGCACACCGGAGAGCGACGGGAAGCGGGGGGGTCCGCGGGCGAAAGTGGCGTGCAGGGCGCACCGGCAGTATCAAAGAGGGCGGGGCCGACAGGTACATGCATATCGGAAGCGCGAACGGCACCGCGTCGAACGGGGCGCTGAATCAGGTGGGGGTAGACCGGCATGGGCCTATTATAGTTGCTTCTGAATGGGAATGGGGCACGAGGCACGACGGGCTTTACACAGCGGCGGGAATCCGGGCCAGATGCGGCGAGAACAGCGCGGTGGAGCAGCCAGCAGAGCAGGACGGCGGTCCCAGAAAGGGAGGTAGTAACGGCCAAGGACCTCAATGAGATGCTCCTGCGCGGCGATGGCCGGCGAAAGGCGCTGGAGGGGGCTTGGAAGCCCGGAGGCAGGATTTGGGAAAGTGTGTAGCAGGTTGGATAAGCAGCGTGAGAGGCTATGACTCTAGCATTATGGCGCGATACGCACATAGAACAGCCCTCCTAGCTGAATAGCCTTACTTCCACCACACCTGCAATGTCGCACGTCATCTTGATCTTCGGACGGCAAAGTGCGGATCCGCCTGGGAGTAAGCGGCGCAGGACGCGTAACGCTAAGTGCAGGGCAGCGTAGCGTGCGAGGGATGGTGACGTCGACATCACGGTACACTGCAAAGTGGTTAATGATCGATTTCTTGCGTATGACTCGGGGTGGGTATGAAAAGGAGAGAAGTGGGAAACGCGAGAGGTGAAGAAAATGGAGGAGAGTCGAGGATGCGGCATGGTGAGGGAGAGGGGGGAACGTGCGTGAAGGATAAGAAGGAAGGGGAAGAGGGCGAATGGAAGTAGAAGAATGAGGTGGAGATACGCACCGAAACGGTATCCAAGACACCGCGTCGCAAGCCATAGTCACCGCCCATATATCCACGCCAAAACTGCGGTTCACGAGTCTCTCCTCCCCGCCAGTAACGCCGGTCTGCATCTGCGCCACTCCACCAGGCGTATCTCGGATCTACGGCGGTGTCATCGTCGTACGATAGAACGGCCTGCGAGGGAGAGGGAACGGGGAAATCGATGAGGGCAAAGACGCGCGCGGTGCTCCTGCGCCATGAAGATGGGGGTGCGATTAGGCAGTGGCGCGCTGGTGGAGGCGGAGCGCTGGAGATGCTTTGCTAATTTGCCGATATCTGTGTCGGGGGCTATAACGAAGATGCGTCTGGCCGCTGAACTTGAAGAAGTGGTTAGTGATCATTCGGGGGAGACGAGTCATGCCGAAAGAAGGGGGAAGAAAATGAAGTCAAGGCAGGGAGAGGAGCGGGAAGGGTGCGAGAGTCGAGAGGAGGAGGAGATAACGACGAACTGTGGGCAGCACCCAAAGAGTTGTTGCACGCACGCAAACACGGAGAACGAGGGATATAGGGAGCTGGTGCGAGAACCGGGCAAATACTAATGAGAAAGAGATGCTCACGTCTCGCAGATACACGTTCCCTCTCGCCCCCTAGTGCTGTTCGTGCGGTCTATAGACCCGGGGATGGGCTGCCTCTGAAGAGATGTCCATCCGAGATGAATTACAATCCAAGGAATATCGTGGAAGAGGACGGAGTGATAACGGAAAGGGATAGCGTGGATGGGGATGGGGATGGCGTGCAAGGTATGAGACAAATATATGTAGCAGTAAGACTCACTAGGTTCGTGCGCAGTCAGACCCCTCCACATTACACTTGGCGGTATGGACCATACATTCATGAAAATTCGCTCCCCAGCTGGGTGCTGTCGTCGAGAGCACGAGGGAGGGTGGCGCAATCGAGAGTGCGGGTGTTTCGGCTGCAACGCCGCTAGCGGAGTGAATGAGAAATCCATAAACCTTGGAGTTGTTTACCAGTTCGTTTGGATCATCGGCCAGAGGGGGGTGCTGGTCATGCCGCGATCAAGACAGGGAGTCTGCTGAAGGACGCGACTCGTAAGACGTTCATGATTCGGAAAGTCTCCAAATTGGCTCACGACTCGGAGGTGCGTCAAGTAGGCGCCATGACAACGGCGCCGCCGCAAGTCAGCAGCCAAAGTACCCGGATGACGCGCTGAACAGTCGCCGTGGAATAGCCAATCGAAAACCTGCAGCCGTCCACGAGATGGATGCGCGAAAGAAAAGCGATGTTGATGACATCATGATTGCCGAAGCGGAGATATCCGGCCGCTTCCTTTCAACATTCGGCAACAATTTCTTCACGAACATGAAAATATACACACATGCCGTGTCTAGACATGTGCCACTAATCCAACTATGGGAGAAGACGAAGAGGAAATAGAATGTTCGCTGTTCTTCGGATGACTGTAAACTCCATATCTTTCCATTATCTGTACCACTCGGAAAACAAGCGGTTCGCCGGTTCAAGTAAACGGCACGTTCGAAATACCGCCGTTTAAAATGTTCATAAAGTATCGACGTTTACCGTAAGACATAAGGGTACCTGGGATAGCTCTAAACACAAACGATTTTACATAGAGATCAACATAACTCAGTCCACTTCCAATACCGTACCCCGCAGCACTGTCCCCCATCCTGAAGATAATTCGTCAGACTAAACCCCAAGGAAAATATCGCATTCACTAACCAATAAGCCGCCAATTCTGGTCGATCCGGCGAGATAAAGCGACCTTCTCCCCAATCTCCGTACAGGCCGGCACCGTCAACTGAATCCTCGCCAGCGTCACCTGCGCCTTCTTGCTTTCATCGGAATCTGCCTGCACCTTGACGCGCAAGACCCGTCCGCCCGTGGTCGTCGAGCCGATGTTGATGCGGAGGTGCTCATCCTTCAGGAGCTTCGTCACTTTAGTCTGTTTCTTATCCTCCGTCTTCACCCCGAGCAGACGCCGCAGGAGGAACAGACTGATTTCCAATTCTGCGTCTGAGATGAGTATCCTGCCCACCAAAGCGGAAGAAATTCACTCACCGGTGTAGATCTCCGGCAGGGTCCCTACCGCGCCAAGAACCTGCCCCACAAGCCGGTCTGCTCTGCACAGCGTCGGGTCTATCCTCGTCCCAACCCCAATAAGTCCCCCGGGCACTGCAAACTTCAGATCGTTGCCCTCCGCATGCAACGACGTCACGCGCGTGAAAATGGGCTTGCACCGATTTCACCCATCACTGTCCTTCGTCACCACCCCCGGACGAAGTTCGACCTCCTGTCCGAGACGCAAAATGCCCGTGAGGATAGACCCGCCGGCGACACCGCCCTTGAGATTCTCCACCGCTGCGCCGGGCTTGATGATGTCGAACGAGCGGATGACGATGAGCCGGGGTGGGGAGGTGAAGTCGCGCGTGGGGACGGGGATGTGCTTGACGATGTAATCGTTTACTGCGTCAATGTTGTATTTCATTTGCGCAGAGATCGGAACGATGGGAGAGTTGGCTGCTACCGTTCCTACAAGCGGGTCAATGATAAAGCAGATGAGATATGCGAGCGGAACACTAACCCTCCACGAATGCAGCGATACTCTTCTGGTGCTCCGCTGCTTGACGCTCCTTTACGAGATCGACTTTGTTCTGCAGAATAATGAGAGGCTCGAGCTGCATCATCTCGACGGCTGCGAGGTGCTCGGATGTCTGCGGCTGCGGGCATGGTTCGTTCCCGGCAATGAGAAGGAGTGCAGCATCCATGACCGCGGCGCCGTTCAGCATAGTAGCCATAAGCGAGTCTCATCCTTGAATTACATCCCACACGCTCGCACGGCGGGTGGTCTTCTTTGTCCGACCGGTAGGAGCGGTAACACCCCGGTCGAGGGCAGGCCCCATTTTCGCACTTGCAGATCTACGGATGGTTGGTTAACCAGCGCTCGAGTATGTGGCTGGTGTCGTACCTTTGCATTGGCGTACCCAAGCTTGATGGTGATGTTCCGCACGAGTTCGCTGGTGAAACGCACAGTTTTTACGCCGGATATGGCTTTGACCAGCGTGGATTTCCCGTGCGCGACATGGCCGATGGTCCCTGTTGCAGAATTAACATCACAAATTCCCAGCAGGCGCATTGGGCTTACCCAGGTTACTCGTTGCCTGAATGGACGATATATAAGTACACGGCTGCGTGGAAATTTCCTTCGAAGTTAACGCACCTGTTTTGAGATAACCTCAGGCGAGAGAGGAGTGAGTGTGGAAGCGTCGATTTCGACGAGGGGAGCAACGTCCTCCTGCTCCCCGTCGGAGCCCCAGTCTTCTTGCTGTTTGTAGGGTATTTCTGTGCAAGGCATATTCACGAGAGTAAAGTTCGAGGAAGAGTCAGAAAGTGGAGTGAATCTGAGTCACAGAATCATTTTGAGGGGCGATGACTCGGCATTGAGTTCGGCTTCTAGAGCCACGATCGCTGCACACAGAAAGGTAGACCAGTGCACCGCGGGTGAAGCCCAGAAGAATTTCAAGCTCCAGATCATCGTCGACACAACTTCGGAAACTTTGGGAAACTATCAGCATTTGTTCTTGAAATACTTCGAGATACTTAGTAGCTTGGAGTGAAAATAATGGCTAGCCGCTCGTTCGACGTCACCGAGCCATCCACAGCGGCGGCTCAAGGTCGAGGTACATGGTCCAAAAATGATGATAAGTAGAACCATGCGGTGGATGCCCGTGGTGGAAGTAGCTGGGAGGGAGTCACAGTTAGGGTCTTGTTTATTATGCTTGTTTGTAAACATGTTTATAAATAGCTGTTTATAAACCGGTTTATAATCCCTCAGGGCAAAATGGCCTGTTTTTAATTATCTAAGCCTGGGCGAGGAGTCAACCCAGAGAACCAAACACTCGCCATAATTTCCACCCGGTGGACAATGTTAAGCTCAGAATTAGTTTCGTCGAGCTATCGCTAGTTGATCGCCAGTGTAGCAATACTGAAATGTGATTTTTTGATGCTTGGTCGCAGATAAGTTGATGGGTGTTGGGTTGATAGGTTGGGTGAAAACCCCAAAGCAATTCTGAGTCATGCAGATTGGTCTGAGAACACCAAAATCCTTTCCCGTATGATGGCATGGTTGGTGGTAAAAGCTTTGGAAGAGCTCCTGGAATGGGGAGACCGAAATTTTGAATTTTCGGCTAAATTTGCGAGCCTGTTTATAAACACGTTTATAAACGGCCTGTTTACAATCCAAAAATTATAAACGGTTTATAATCTCCCTGGGAATTAAAAACAAGACCCTAGTCACAGTGTTTCGAAACAAGATGCGAACAAACAGCCACAAACTCCTTCGACGGGTACGGTTGCCAACAAGTCCACGCTTTGATTTGTTTGGCGCAACTTTTGATTTTCGTTCTCCTACTTCTTGTATCCGTACTCTGGTGTCCTACGGCTGTATATACAACCTTCTACGTCCTCTACCATCCCCCTGGTTGGTTCACTGAGCTGGTCCTCAGGCCTCAGAGCCCGATCAACGTTCGGCCGTGTCCCAATTTGGCAGGCAACCCAACCCTTGCAGCGACTTCCTTAAACATGTACACTTTGCCGTCGCGCGATGCAAAAATAACCCTTTGTTCAGAGCTACCCCCGGCTGGCCTGACATCCCTTGAAACACGCCGACGTAGCTTGACTCTTACTCTTATTCTTTCTCTCCGCTTTGTCGTGTCTTTTGCCTCAATCCATGGCCCCTTGCGGTGTTGACTGCGCCGATTGCGGGTTGTTTTTTAAGTACCTTGAATCGTCCCGCGACAACTGTTTTAAATGTTCGAAATTGCGTGATTGCGGGGACAACGAGACACAGATGGCCGTGACCAGGGTACTTCATGGACTGTTTCTTAACTAACTAACTAACTAACTCCCTCCAGAAATTGAAGCAGTGCCTTGACTGTGGGCTTGTATACCCTTTCCTGGCCGATGGAAGAACCCAGTGCGTTCAGTGCGAAAGGCGAGACCAGAATGGTAAGAACTCAGTGCTGTAAATACACATGCTAATAATCATCTACTTCAGCACGCCCCTCGAAGAAGGACAAGGAGAATAATGAGAATGGAACATCAGTAGGAGTTCTCAGACGTGCACGTAGAGTGACAACGACTATATTAGGAAACTACAGTACCTAATGAGAATGGGACATCAGTAGGAGTTCTATTCAACAGTAAGTACCGTGTATGAGAATATATAAGAGAGTCCATACCTCAGACGTGCACGTAGAGTGACAACGACTGAGGAAAGCGGTGTTGGCGCCAGCACGTCTTGATGTGCTGGCGATCACGGGACTGGATCCCCGAAAGGGAGTCGCGTCGAGGACGCGTCGAAGAACGCGTTGATTGAGCTGGAACAAAGCTCAATGGGCCGATTCTCTCAACACTCCCCCACAATGAGACATCCATACAGCTCCATGGAAGGTCGAGTTGCCCAGAGAAGAAGGACATAAAGAATGTGATGTTGACGACGAAATTTCGTGTCGAGAGCCGAAGGAACGTGAAGGTGATGGAAAATGGAAGGAATGTGAGTGCGGGAGACCGAATGATTCGACACTGACGGTCGCGGATGTCCTGGGAATTTTCTCGGATGAATTCGCGAAGAGTTGAACAGGTGACCCAAATTGAAAGGTCAAGTCGAAAAATCGGTATTGCAGCCGAAAGAAAGGAGAGTGAGACATCGCACGAGATGTAAAAGGAGGGGGTGGAGAAGACCGACAGAATAATCCTAGCTCAAAACACATGAGGAAATTTCCCGAATGTATTATGGTGGATTAGTGGTTTGGCCATTTTGCCTGAAGACTGCCGATTCATCACCATAGACGCCCAAAATAACTCGGGAGACGAGGCGGACGATGGCGGGGAGCGCCGTGGGACGTGCTAGAACCGATGGATAGGCCACGAGAATTTTCTCGCATGCTCTGAATCCGAAATAGGGCTGATACGTAAGTAACCGCCACAATGGTCGAAACAAGTCTGTGACTGCTGATGCCGAAGGTGGAAGAGGGAATAAATGATGCCGACAGTGCCCATGGATGTCGCAGAATGAGGGAACAAGCCCCGAGAATTTTCTCGGTGGTCCTGGAGCTAAAATTCCGCCAAGAATAGACTTGGAAAAAATGGAAGAAGCACAATCCGTGGGTGCGAACGTCGATGGGGGATGAGTCGATGGCATCAGAGGAAAGGGAAGCAAGGAAGAAAATAGTGCTCTAGTCGGCAGGAGGGTTGAGTTCCCGAATTGGGAGAAGGTTCGCGAGCGGCGAATGAGGTCTGCAGCTCTGCGTGAATGTCAGCTCATCCTTGAATAGTGAGCGATGGAGATAGACACGTCTGCACTAGAAAATTAAGTGCACGACGGCCGAGGAAATGGGCAAGATGTGCGCAGGAAATACTCCCCCAGATGCTGTGCAAACGGTATGTGGAGTCAATGCTGCCTTGAAGTCGTCGCAACAAGAGGAAGAATAGCGCAAAATTAGCGTGAAGAACTGCTGCCCAGGGGAAAATGCAGAACGTGCAAGGATGGGAGTAAATACTCCCCCGAAACGAATATCTGCGAACATGAGATCAAAGTCGCTAGATCGAGCCGGTGAGACGCCAGAAAGGCGAAGGGTGTGCAAAAGCACTCCTGCGAGGATGGAGCGTAGGGATCTGTGGTCGATACTGATGCGAATTGGGAATATGCGATGAGGCTGGAAATTGTCGATGGAATTACGACAGGAGAAATGCTCCCCCACAGCCGAAGCGTGGATACGGAGTATTTGTTGATTCGCTGGACCCGAATGAGCTTGAGGATAGATAGAACCGGTCTTTACCGCCCTGTTCGGATCTTTGTCCAAACTTAGGTCAGGAATACTGGGATAAAATCTCCCCCATAGCCGAAAGCTGAGGGTAGACGAAACAGCTCTCTGGGACTGCCTATAGTCTCCCCCCGAGCCAATAGCAGAGGGTAGAACTGCCAACATGTTCGCCGAGATTTACTCAGGCGCCAGAAGGCTAAATTCTCCCCCATGCCGGAAACTATCAGTTCGCGATAGGATGCGAAACGTGACCAAGAATTGAAGTCCCAAAACACGAAAATAAATCGCAGGATGTACGCCGGCGCGGAAATTAACCGTCCCGGCGACATGCACGGCCGTATCGATTCCGAGGAAAATTGATTGGATAGAATGAGGTCGGCGTGCAAAAATGGTGGACCGAAATTATGATGAAGCCGATCCGAAATTGGTGCAGAGTGGAATCTGCCTTCTGTCGCGCTCCGGACGCTGACGAGGCTAAGTGAGACTCTGACCGAATCTCCGTTCGAACGAGGGATAGAATGAAGTCGAAGAACGGGATGGGATTCCGTGAATGTCTGAAATGAAAGATTCCGCCGGTGGACTCCAGATACCTGTGAAAAACAGGGGAACAACATCGAAGGGAATATTCCCTTTCGTGCCGGTATATCATCAACGCGAAGATCATGGACGTATCTCATGTCAAACAGATGTGTATTAAATCTCACACTGCGCGAAGCGAACCGATCTGGAGGAATAGGCACCTGGTCGGTGAAGAGACAGACAGCAGAGAGAAGGTGAGTGTTGGGAAATGTGTCCAGAGACAATTGTGGTATCGGTAGGGTCGTACGGGCCACGTGTACGCCAGATCCGAAGATGGGAGAATCCGGAGGATGTGCCTAGTGAGTGCCTCCTGCACAGGAGATAAGTGTGGGGCTACTTCGAGCTGGCTGCTATAGATTTATTCTCCCCCACAGAGAGAAGTAGGCGAATTTTGCCTTTTTGCCTTGCTTCCAGAATACATAAGCTCTAGCGGGCTCTACTCCCGATCGAAGACGAAGGAAGACACTAGAATAAAGACCCCTACAATTTTGTGGGCTGCCAGCTTCGTAGCAGCAGGTACAGTCTCCGAGCTGTCTTGGTCAAAGTATCTGCGAGACGGCTAATAACCGCAAGCCGTTTCGTTTCGATCGGATGGAGGTAGTGGTCGATGAAAAATGAGGAAGATGAGGGCAACAACGAGGATTGGCCAGACGATGATGCAATGTGTAGCAAAGGACGGCAGTGAAGCGGGAAGATGGGGGAACATTCGAGGATCCAGCATTGCCGTGATCACAGGAAGTTGTCATTTAGACGAACCCAGAGTAATCCGTGACAGCATGAGAATATTTTCTATGCATGCGTTCACGAGCACAAAGTTACCGCAATACGTGCCGCCGAAGCATCAGGATTTGCGTAGCGTACGAAGGCCAACTCGTCAAGATGTCGTTTAAGATGCCCTAGATTCAGAAAGACACACTAGAGAGTCCCCTGGGTAGCCAAGTCCATGCACTAGATCATTTAAGAACTGCGCAAGTCTGCTGGTCCAGTTTTTGACCTGCAGCCGAAAGACGCGATAAATCCCTATTTTGGGGATCTTGAAGCGCAGGGGGCAGGGCCTCGAGTAGGCACGTCGACGAGAGGAAGATGTGTCGACGTCGAGTAGTGGTACCGCAGATCTTAGACGGCGAGGCATCAGAGATCTCGGGGAAGAGGTGAGTGAGTGGTAGCGAGCGAATGTCAAGTGGGTGATGCTCTTGGACGATGACTAGGTGCTACCAGTCTGGAACAGGGAAGTGCAAGGCGCGGGGCCCATAACCTAATGAGAATGGAACATCAGTAGGAGTTCTCAGACGTGCACGTAGAGTGACAACGACTATATTAGGAAACTACAGTACCTAATGAGAATGGGACATCAGTAGGAGTTCTATTCAACAGTAAGTACCGTGTATGAGAATATATAAGAGAGTCCATACCTCAGACGTGCACGTAGAGTGACAACGACTGAGGAAAGCGGTGTTGGCGCCAGCACGTCTTGATGTGCTGGCGATCACGGGACTGGATCCCCGAAAGGGAGTCGCGTCGAGGACGCGTCGAAGAACGCGTTGATTGAGCTGGAACAAAGCTCAATGGGCCGATTCTCTCAACAGAGAACGCCGCGAAGCCGAACCCGAAAGAAAAATCAGCCTCAACTGCCGGACCTGTGATCGAAATCGACTCCGACACTGCTGGCCATGGCTCGGACTCCGACAGCGTCCAAGAGGTATCCGAGATGGACGTGTTAAAAGCGAAGATTGGCCAGAACCGCAAAGCTGCGTCACAGATCCGCTTAACTAAGAAAGTCAAAACAGAATCGGAGCCTATCCCGAGTCGTACTCACGAGCTACTGAAGCTCCGTGAGACGGCACGCAAACGCGACCCTTCTAAAGCGACACAAATCCTCTTCAAGGTGATGGTTTTCCTCCAGAAATCGGCTGGACAAAAACTGGGCACTCGGGTGCCTACCGAGTCGCATACATTCCTTTTCGATGACGTACGTGGCTAACATTCTTACCTTCACTACAACTGATCATCTATATAGAAAATGGACTACGTTCTCGACAAGATGGTAGAAATGTTCAATGAACCGGATGGCCAATGGGCCAAGCTCTACCCCGGGAAATCATTTACTCGGTAATGTCATAACATCTGTCGTCTGCCCAGTGCTCATGGGCCGCTCAGAGAGAACGTACAATTCACCTTCAGTGGCGGGATGAACATCCCCCAGAAATACAGGACCGAAGATTGTACCGTTGCGACTTTCTGGTCTGCATTCACCAAGCATGAAAACCAATATTTCAAAAAGATGGCCATTACCAATTTATGTGCCGAAATAAATATGCTGGTGCCAATTGAAATAACGGTCAGTTTTCAAGCTTGAGGGAGGTGTTTGTCTGTACTGACTGCCTGAGCAGATGGATCCTAGTTCCGACGAGTCGGATTGCAACGGCGATGCTGAAGTCGATAAAATCCTCGGAATCAAGAAACGCCGCAAGTCCAGCGGGAAGAAGTCCAAGTCCCAGTCTCGAAAGAAACTCAAAGTTAAACAAGAAGACGATGATTTCGCTTTGTCTGTCAAACAAGAACCAACTGAGACCAACATTGTTAGTAAGGCGGCGAAGAATCGTCCAACGAGCAGTATGTGATCATCAACTATTCTCGTCAATACCGGAGCTGACTCCCTGGGTGCATAAAGCTTTTCGCCTCGTGACTCCCGTTGTGTTCACAAAGGAGTTCTTCAGCAACTCCTTGGATTGTCCGATGACCACCGAAGAGTTCCGTGGTGTCCGGGATCTCATTGCAAAAACCACACCATCGCTCGGCACCCACTTTCATGTGAGATTACTTTTTATATCCGATCTTTTTTATCCACTGAGAACTCTTCCTCTCGCAAGCTCACCTGTGGGGACGACCACTACCTAGCACGCCGCTTGGAGTCCCCGGAACTTCGCTTTGCTCCAGATTTGGAGTTGGAAGCTGCTCGAGCGGAGCTGAACCGCAGCCACCAGCTCAAAATCCTCCTCAAGAGGCTGAGTGATCAATTTGGCACAACTGTTGAAGAACTTTCTTGTATGTGTCCGCTGTGTATTCTGCCGAGATATATATTGACATTACGGATAGCTTTGACAACACCTGACTTATTCATCGCGACTGTTCACGAGAAAAACACAGTGCTTGGCCACCTTGTCTGTCAAGCCAAGCCCGACGTCGCCTTCACCCAAGTTTCGCAGCCGGAATTGGACATCCTCTCGGCAATCTCTCATTACTCCTTAGTTCAAAGCAAATACGCGCAGTTCTTTACGAAGTTTAAAGGTTTGCATTCGTCACCTAGGCCTTGGCAAATTTTAATACTCACTTACGCATCAGTCGCTGCCAGCACCAATGGTTCCTCATCTGTATTCGCCCCCATTACTCACAGGTATAGACTTTTGTTCACACTTTGCATTGCAACTGAGCACAACTTCAGTCTTTCGGGCGGCTCGGGTCTGAACGACGAAGGTGCAGACGCCATCACCGAGTTCAAAATTGAACATGTCTGTAACCTGTTGTGTGAAAAGTTCGGGCTTTCTGCATTCTAGATTATCCACTGTTTCCGCACTCTCCATCGTTTTTATGGACTTACTCTCGCCAGTGTCCCTATCGTGTTTCGATGTACACCAATGGACAGCAACGTCCCTTCGTTCTTCAGTACTACATTACATTTTCGTTGACTGTTGTCCCATTACTTAGTACGAAATACAACTGTTTGTTGCAATGCATCCAACGTCCCAGAGCTCTTAGAAAATTTCATGGACCTATTTTAAATACTATTAAACGTAGGACCACGGTCAATAGTATCCCAAATGGCAGCCCCCATGTTTTGCGAATTTTCTTATGGCGAGGAAATGGTTTCCGTTTTGGGCTTCGTGACCTACTGTCAGCTCCACTGTGACTTCGTCTCTCCACTTCGGACAGCTTCGGGCGGTCTTGCTGGCAATCACCTTGGGCTCGATGTCATTGCGCAAGTGCACAATACATTAAAGAAATGTTTGGCAGCCTGAAGAAGAACTGAAGTGTGTTCTACCAGCGTTTGAAAAGCTGAGTCTCAGCCCTCGAGTTATCTTTAGCCGCTTCACCGTTGTGCATTGGTCCTCACCCGTGGCCACCGATTCTGGGATGTCTCTGCCAATGCATACCTACACCAAGGTCTTTACCAGACTGAGTGATGCCTTATCTTGTCGTCTTCAAAGAGAACAATGGCATCAACCGAAACCCTCCCAGCTCGCACCTGATGTTCCTCATTGCTGATTCACTATTTGGATCGAAGGCCGCTTCAGGCTCTTTGACGACATGTTCGGAACCTTTGACAATGTGCACGCACTAGAAGGAAGGACTATCTGCGTGTCGGGTTTTGGTTTGTCGAATTCCTGACTCGCACCAGTTTCGGCGTGACAGCGTGCCAGTTGGATTGGATTGGACAGTGTGCTGCGAAGCTCATACATTCTTGTGTTAAGATACTTCTGCAATGTCTATGCGCTTACCCATGACCGCTAGCTGTGTGAAGCCAGAGTACGACAATGTTGTGCAATATTGTCTTTTTATGGCAATTACTCCATCTCTGTAGACAACGAAACTAAGTGTATTCAGAAAAATGGCTAAATTTTGTCAAGCTGTTCTATCATAGCGCGAAATACAGTCCATGCATTCTGTATAGTAATTTCAGGCTCCCCCAGCTTCACATACGCCTCTTGAGCAAGCTCATCAACCTCATCGTCCACGTATCGCATCTGCTCATGTGCTTCGGCACGCTGTTCTTCCAGCAACTGATCTACCGTATCTTTGTCCACTGGAATCAGACAAGATTGGCCCCCATACGCAGTCGGGTTGGAATGAAATTCATTCGGTGTTCCTCCACTCGGCAGAAGTTTGTCTTTCTGTTTCCGGATACGATGATTGTTCTGTTCGTGGCAAAACGGATCGAGGCTTTGCTGAATTGTAGGGAACCAGATCCAATTTGAGATTTGCCTGGGAAAGGTTAGGCGCGTGAAATCAGGAGAGCATTGTTTAATCTCACTCGTGAAGATAGTTACCCGGTTCATAGAACCCATCGCCCAGACCCGTTTCGTAATCCTCAAGCACATTGACACCCCACGTATAGAACAGTGGCCGCCATCCAGACTCAACGGTTATATTATTCGGGCTGCGAAGGAAAGCCCAAGGGGGGATCAGGGAATCGTCAAGATCAGGTGCGAACAGCTCTCTGAAAAAAAATTAGTAATCGGTAAAAATCAAAGCAAGCACCAACCGAAGACTCTTCTGGAATGCGAATGCATCACGTATTTCTGAGCCACGGTCGCTAGACCCTTGAACTGGGATCCCTGGATATCACAATTCAGTTGGTCCCTGCTGGAGTATAGCGAAACGCACCTCCGTGTTTCTTAACACATTCAAGAAAAACAACCCCAACAACAGCAGCGTAGCGATTCGAGGGAAGAACACGGTAGTGCAAGTATTTGGGACCCCATTTGTCGCGTATTCCATAGATAGCAAACCCTGCTTTGCCGAGTTTGTCATGGCCATCCATCGACCATTCCTCGTGGGGACCAACACACGTGAGTGGGGTTCGAACTATTTTCTTTTTGCCAGAACGCGGGTGTCGTTTCTTGAATCCGTCTCCTTCAAAGGCATGCATGACGTCCGAAATGTCATCTCTGTGAAAAAAACTGTATAGCGGAATGTGTAATATCCCACAACAGCTACCGCACCTTCCGATTTTATTCCCAGAGAGATTAAGAGCTTCTTTGATACGGCGTGGTCCCCGAGTTTGAAGCGGATCTTTGGCCATTTCATCCAGAACCAGTTGTGCTTTCTCTGATTTTGGCATATGATTACCGCAGGACGAAGTCGACAGCTTCAGCTTAGTTAGATAATCAGCTAATTTTGAACGGCTGGTCGCTGGATTAGCTATTGAGATATAAATGAAAGGTTGGACGAACCCAATTTTGATACCGTGATCGGTCATTAAGGCGTTAATGTAGCCACTGTACTTGAACGTCGGATTATTGGCGTGGTATTCTCGCAACAGGTCAGCAATTTCTTCTAAAGTGTAAGGGCAACCACGAAGGCCCGAGGTACTCAGGGACTGACGTGGGGGATCCAAAGGTTAATTGACAGTAGCTAAATATACAGAGAAGCATACCTGACGTGGGGGATCCAAAGAGAAAAAACTCTGAGGATTCCCACGTCAGCCGTGGGTATAAGTAAGCTACTAGCTAAGACCATGTGACCGGAGTGATCGGCAGATGTCCCGGGCTTGATCACACGCAAGGTGCCATCGGGTCACGTGCCGGTTTCCGGTACCGGTCCCGGTAGACCGGTGACCGGGAGAGCGACCGGAAGGATCGGAGGGGTCGGAAGGGCGTTGGATGGGGGTCGGGATGGGGGTTCCCCTGACATCACCCCCCCTTGGAATGCGGCGCCCCGACGCATAGACCGGATGCGAAGGGAGGGATCCCGGAAGGGCAGGGAGTCGAAGGCGGCAACGGCAATGGTGCGTGGTTTGGCTGGGTATTTCCGGTAGAACTCGTCGACAGCTTCCGGGGCGAAGAGGTCGGAGTGCTTGACCCATTGATTGTGCGAGTCGTCGTACCCTTTGAAGCGCACCATGAAGTAGAGCGACTTCCAGCGCACCTTTGCATCAAGGATCTCTTCGACTTCCCATTCCGGAGCATCACCGGGTGCGTCCGGGAGGACCGGGGCCGGCTCGTCGTAACCGGGCCGTCCCTCGAAAGGGTCGTCTTCCGCGAGTTCCAACTTCACAACCGGAAAGACCGGGTGGAGCCGGGAGAGCCGGGGCGGGAGTTCCAGCTTGTACGCACCACGACCGACGACTTTGATGACCTTGAAGGGGCCAAGCCGTCGGTGCGAGAGACCGGGGGACGGCCGGGTTGTCTGGATGTCCGACGCGTCGAGCCAGACCCGGTCGCCTACCTTGATCTCCGGCGCGGGGGTGCGCCGGCGGTCGTAGTACCGCTTGTACTCCTCTTTGGCCTTGACCAGCGCGGATCGGGCTTCGAAGACGCCGGAGGCGATCCGGTCGTGGAATTCGTTTACCGACTCAAGTTTCGAACGCAGCCCGTTCGGCTCGAACCCCATCCGGGGGAGCCGGCCGGTGTCGGTCATGAACGGGACTTGCTGCGTGGAAGAGTGGATGTGGTTGTTGTAGGCGAATTCGGCGGCCGGCAAGAGGTCGTCCCAGTCATCCTGCATGTAGTTGGTGAAGATGCGGATAAACTGTTCCATCTCTTGATTGACGCGCTCAGTCTGGCCGTCAGTCTGCGGGTGGTAAGCCGTGGAGGTCGCGGGCTTGACGCCGATAAGGCGCCAGAGCTCGGTGGTGAACTCCGCGATAAATTGCGGACCCCGGTCAGAGATGTACTTTTCCGGCGCACCATGGAGTTTCCAGACGTTCCGGTAGTACAACCGGGCGGCGCCGGTCGCGTCGATCTGGGTGTGACACTCCATGAAGTGGGCGCGCTTACCAAGGACATCGACCACGACCATGATCGCGTCGTACCCGTGGGCCTCCGGGAGCTCGACGACGAAGTCGACCGAGACCGTGCTCCAGCGATCTTCGGGAACCTCGGTCGGGTGCAGCTCCCCGACCGGAAGCTTCCGGAGTGCCTTGGTCCGGCAGCACAGATTGCAGGTGGCGACGTACCGGCCGACGTGACGGGACAGCTGGGGCCACCAGTAGTTCCAGGAGACAAGCTCCAACGTCTTGAAGCGGCCGGCGTGACCAGCGACCCGGGTGTCATGGTGCTGCTCCAAGATCCGGCGGCGAAGGTCCTTGTCCCGGGGGACAACAATCTTGCCGCGGAAGTAGAGCAGGCCGGCGTCGACGTGCCACTCGTCCGACCGGGTAGACCGGGACCGGTGGCCCGGAACCTTGAGGAGCTCGCGAGCCGCAAGGGCGACGGGATCCTCCAGGTCTGGTTCGTGCGAGAGCGCGTCACGGATGTCCCGGAGGATCGGGACTTCCGGACCGGCGACGACGACACCTTCCAGGGCGCGGACGTGGAACAGATCGGGGCGTAGGAGCGTGACATCCTCGTTGTCCCGACTGGAACCATGGTCCGGTCGCCGGGAGAGCACGTCCGGTCGACCCATCGCGCGGCCGGGCTTGTGATGCAGGGTGAAGTCGAACCGGGACAAGTACAGGGACCACCGCGCCTGCCGCCGGTTCAAGTTCTGCGACTTCCGGAAGTACTCCAGGTTCTTGTGATCGGTCCAGATCTCGACCGGGTGCTGCGACCCCTCGAGGAAGTGTCGCCACTCCTCGAGGGCTCGGACGATTGCAAGCATCTCCTTGTCGTGGATCTCGTAATTGCGCTGGACCGAACTCAAGCTCTTGGAGAAGAAGGCAACCGGATGCCACTTCCGGTCCGCGCCCGGCTGAGAGAGAACGGCACCGGATGCGAAGTCCGCGCTGTCTGCTTCCACCCGGTAAGGTTGCGACTCGTCCGGAAGGATCAGGACCGGGTCGGTGGTCACCGCATCCTTGAGGTTCCGGAACGCGGCGGCCTCCTTCTCGGTCCAGAGCCACACCAAGCCCTTCTTTGTGAGGTCAAAGAGCGGCCGGGCGACGTCGGAGAACCCCCGGATGAACCGGCGGTAGAAGTTCGTGAAGCCGAGGAACTGCTGCACGTCCTTCTTGTTCTCCGGCACCGGCCAGGCGGCGACGCCGGCGACCTTGACCGGATCCATCTCAACGTGGTCGTGTGAGATGATCACCCCGAGGTACTCGATCGACGATTTCTCGAACTCGCACTTCTCCGGTCGCAAGTAGAGCTTATGCTCCCGGAGCCGCCGGAGAACCTCCCGGACGATTTCTCGATGCCGGGCGAGGTCCGAGTGTGCGATGAGAATATCGTCGAGGTATACCATGACGTCGCCGGACAAGATGAGATCTTGGAAGATGTCGTTCATCATTGTCTGGAAGGTCGCGGGGGAGTTGGTCAGGCAGAAGTACATCACCAGCGGCTCGAAGAGTCCCCGGTTCGTCCGGAACGCGGCCTTCCACTCGTCGCCTTCCCGGATGCGGACGTTGTTGAAGCCCCACCGAACGTCGAGTTTTGTGAAGTACCGGGCTCCCTTCAAACGATTAATAAGGTCGTTGATGAGAGGGAGGGGGTACCGGTTCTTCACGGTCATCGCGTTAAGCGCCCGGTAGTCCTGTACGAACCGGAGCGCTCCGTCCTTCTTCTTGACGAAGAAGACCGGGGATGCCATCGGGGATTTCGAAGGCCGGATCCGGCCGGTCGTCAACCCCTCCTCAATAAACGCGTCGAGCTCGCGTTGCTCGAGGGGGGAGATGGGGTAGACCTTGCAGTTGGCCGGTTTCGAATCCGGAACGAGTTCGATGGCGTGGTCCCACGACCGGCGCTCCGGAAGCGAGTCAAACGACTCCCGGTTGAAGACATCTTCGAATTCTCGGGCCCACTCGGGAATTTCTTCCGTACCAGGCGCGGAGTTCTTAGCATGCGCTTCGGCCAGCCGTTGCGAGACGGTACCGGTCGCTCGGATGTCCTCCGGAGGGGAGAACCGGGTGTAGAAAACCCGATCACCTTCTTCAACGGAGTCATCCTCATCGTCCGAATCTTCCCCGTCGTCCGGTCCGAGTTCCGGTAGGTCCTCGTCGAACTCTTCGTCATCGTCCTCGCTGGAGCGTTCGTCCGTGTCGACGACACATATCCGGGGGACCGGGCCGGACCGGAGCTGCCGGAGGATCCGAGCGGAGACCTTGGCAAGCTTCCGGTCGGCGCGCGCCTCGGCGACACAGGTAGCACAGCACCCAGTAGGGCAGCGGCTCATTTTTACCTCGCGCTGGGCCCAATCGATTTCCGGGTTGTGCTTCCGGAGCCAGGAGTAGCCTAGGATGAGCTTGTCCTTCCCGAGGCGGGTGACAGCGAACTGAGCACGCTCACTATGGCCTTTGTAGCGAAGGACCACATCCGCGACCTCCCGAATGAAGCCGGCCTCGTTGGGAGAGCCGTCCACATTGTAGACCGGGATGGGCTGTGAGAGCCGGCGGACCGGAATCTTGTGCTCGGCGGCGTACTCCGTGTCGATAAACTCGGAAGTAGCCCCACAGTCCACCAAGCCGCTGAGCGAAAGCTTCACAGCATCGGTGGTGGATTCGATCTCGAGAGGAAGCCGGAGGGAGTTACTGCTCTCCGAGGTGGCGGCAAGGGTAAAGTGTTTCGGGAGGCGGCGCTCCCAGGCAGTTTTCTTTTGGGGGCGCGGCGTCCGCGGGAGAGGTGGCCGGGGTTCCGGCTCGACCGGAGGGACCGGAACAACCGGAACAACCGGAACGACCGGAACGACCGGAACGACCGGAACGACCGGAACGACCGGAGTCTCGATCGGTCTAGGGGGTGCGTCTATCGGTTCGGTGGATGCAAGAGATATATTGTCACACTCGTTACATAGGACAGCGAAACGATTAGGGGACGCGACAGAGGGCGCACCGCTCACTCTGCGCGGGGGAGAAAATCCTCCGGCTCGGCGGCGGCGGCGTGTTCCGCGGCGGCCTCCGTCGATGCCAGACGTGCGACGAGCTCGTCGAGCAAGTCGTTCCCGAGTTGCCGGATCACCTCGTCCAAGACGTCGATTGACCGGACATCGACCGGCGCGGTACAGTCCCGGGCGAAGTGGTTCGGGTCCCCGCAGCGGAAGCAACCGCGGCGCGGGGTGCTACGGGCGCGTGTCCGGTCGACGTCCATCGGGACCGCGGGCGGAAGTGCGGGGGTAGCAGCCGGTCTGTGTTGCGGCGCGGGAAAACACGCCGGAACGGAAGCGACCGCGACCGGAAGGGTTCCCGAGCGTACGGCCGGTTGATGGCGACCGGAACCGGTCGTCTCGCGGGAGGCTTCGCGCGCGCGGAGCAGCGACTCGTACTGCCGGTAGGCACGGAGGCGCCAGGCGGGGTAGTCTCGCAGGTCCGGAGGGTCGCTCGACCCGGTGATAGCGAGATTAATCGCCGGGTTAAGACCGGTCCGGTACTTCGTGACTTTGATAATCGGGTCTTCGAAGCCGGCGAGGTCGACCAGGTCTTCGAAGTCGTCGGTGTACCGGAAGACGTCCCGCGTGCCCATGTGATACGACCGGGACTCAAGGGTGCGGAGCGCGTGGTCCTGTTCGTTCTCCTCGACGAACCGGAGCCGGAACTCCGTGACGAACGCGTCCCAGGTCAAGAAGGGGAACGGGGTTTTGGCTGCGTACCGCTCGGCCCATTTCGACGCGGAGTCTTTGGCCATGAAGGACATGGCGAACCGGACCGCTTTCTCCTCGGAGGGGGCGCCGTCCTCGAGGAACGCTTCCGGCAGCAACCGGATGTACGACCGGACAGCGTGGAGGAACGCCCGGCCTTGTTTCCGGTCGCCGTCGAAGACGAACGGGGGGTTCGGCCGGAGGGCCGATTTTGAGCCGGGAACGGCTGGGGGGAATAATCCTGTACCCGGGTCCGGAGCCGGACCGGCAAGGGACGGGGCAGGTGAAGCGGCGCGGGGGGGGTCGATTTTTCGTGCAAGGCTCTCGAGAATACCTTCGAGCCTGTCCATGCGGGCGGAGACGGCCTCAGCGGCTGCTTGCGCAGCGGCGGCAGCGGTACTCGCGGCGTCCATGGAGGGCTCTACAGGCAAGGAGGAGGGGGCAAGATTCAGGGTAGGGGAGGCTGGGACGCTATCAGAGGAGTCCGAGCCGTTCACACCGAAGCCTGCAATCTTGACCGGTTAATCCCTTAGAGAGTTTCTTCTGCTGTAAGGGCAACCACGAAGGCCCGAGGTACTCAGGGACTGACGTGGGGGATCCAAAGGTTAATTGACAGTAGCTAAATATACAGAGAAGCATACCTGACGTGGGGGATCCAAAGAGAAGAAACTCTGAGGATTCCCACGTCAGCCGTGGGTATAAGTAAGCTACTAGCTAAGACCATGTGACCGGAGTGATCGGCAGATGTCCCGGGCTTGATCACACGCAAGGTGCCATCGGGTCACGTGCCGGTTTCCGGTACCGGTCCCGGTAGACCGGTGACCGGGAGAGCGACCGGAAGGATCGGAGGGGTCGGAAGGGCGTTGGATGGGGGTCGGGATGGGGGTTCCCCTGACATAAAGGGGCTGGAGACACATGTAAAATCCCTCATCGATGAGCAGATTCGTCAACTCACGGACAGGCGCATGCTGGTTTTTACCTGTGGGGTTTCGGGCGTTACGTTTGGAGGGCCCAGCTTCATCCTCAGAATTGTCACTCGGGGACGGAGAGGACGCTGTGGTAAATTTCTGGGCCTTTCGTTTCCTTTTCTTCGACATTGGTACTCACTTGAAAAGTAGAGTGAGAGTGGGAGTCAAGCTACGTCGGCGTGTTTCAAGGGATGCCAGGCCGGCCGGGGGTAGCTCTGAACAAAGGGATATTTTTGCATCGCGCGACGGCAAAGAGTACATGTTTAAGGAAGTCGTTGCAAGGGTCGAGTTGCTTGCCAAATTGGTACATGGCTGAACGTCGATCGGGCTCTGAGGCCTGAGGGCCAGCTCAGTGAACCAACCAGGGAGATAGAAGGGGACGTAGAAGGTTGTATATACAGCCGTAGGACACAAGAGTATGGATACAAGAAGTAGGAGAACGAAAATCAAAAGTTGCGCCAAACACATCAAAGCGTGGACTTGTTGGCAACCGTAGACGGGTCTGGTAAAAATGACGCGGAGTGACGCGGACCGGCGCGCACTGACGCGGATTGACGCGGCGGTGGCTGTGCCACTGACGCGGCGTTGACGCGCAGCGTATAACTTTTAAGCGAATGCTCTGTGTAGGGATCAGGGCCGTAACCGTAAAGTACGGTGTACGGTACGGGTTTTATGGTCACCCGTAACCGTCCCGTAAGGCCCTATTGTGCCGACTTTACGGTTACGGGCCGTCACCGTAGCATAACCGTATGAAGCCGTAAATTTACGGCCGTATACGGCAGTGTACGGCCCGTAATTCCATCCCAAATGCCCCGATTTCGGAAAGCATATTTGGAGGCCCAAACAGTTGCACTCCATAGGTTCTTCAACGAAAAATATCCAGCCACGGCCTCCACCACCACTCCGGCGACTGCCGGCGGCTTATCGGCTCCCCGCGGAGCTACAAGTTTTGCTGCGTTGGACCAAGGCACGGACGAAGATAAGGAGAGCGATGAGCGACTGCGCTACTTCGATGCTCCTCGTCCTGCAGAACACATTTACTCCGGTATCTCGATTTTTGTTATATTTATTCCAAGGCTGACATTTCATTTTAGGTTCTGCTGTTGCTGTTGAGCGGGTCTTCTCGGGCGGCAGGGATACCATTTCCCTGAGGCGTGCCTGCCTAAAGCCTGAGACCATTCGGACTTTGATGCTAATCAAATATCATCTTCGCTTGAAGCGCAGAAGCCTGGAGGACGCCCTCCGCATTGCAGAAGTTGCATAGTTAATCAAACTTTATATAGTCGCCGCACAATGAAGAAAGTCATCCCAAAATACGGCCGTAATAGCCGTACCGTAGCCGTAAAACCACCCGTACCGTACCGTAAGAGGCTCCGGAACTGACATTACGGTTACGGTTACGTCCGGGTCGCCCCCGTAAACGACCGTAATCTTTACGGGCCGTACCGTATACGGTACGGTCCCGATCCCTAGCTCTGTGGCCACAAATTTAAGTTGGGGCAATGTTTTCTTATTGTGATGCATCGTTTAGACAAAAAAAATCTTGCTCCCAAATTGTGTCGGTCATCACTAAGAACAACGATTTCTCGTTGATTATCCGCCATCAGCGACCAGTCTTGTAGGTGATATATGTTCAATTGGCACGCCATTGATCTTTACTTCATGAGGACTGTCAATTTTGATATCAATGCAAAACCTCATGGTTAAATGAGCCCTTTCAATCGAAAACAATCCAACTACGCACTCGGATAGTTCAGTCAGGGCCACTCAATTACTCGATCCACTTTATCATCTGTGTTTATGGTTATATGCGTCGCATCTCTGGCAAACGGCTGAATAGATAAATCACCGATTGTATCTGGGATCTGGACTGTGGTTGTTGAATTGGCCCTACATTAGCATGAATAGCAGTTGTATGATAGTCAGCCCTGAGAATTAGCTCACAAGGACGTGCCAATGCGTGCCCAACTGCATAGAGGCTCCATTCAAATGATTTATATAATTATGGGCCGTCTAGACTTAACGTTCACCCCCACTTGCTACGTGAAAGTGCATCCGAGACGCTGAAATGGCATTATGCATCATACTCAAAAACTGAGATGCTATCGAGTGCGTGGAGGGTGAATGGAGAGTAGGGTGAAACCTTAATCTCGATTAACATAGAGAAACAAGGTCTAGTTACGGGTACTGGATCCAATGTTAGCCCACAACATCGCCACCATTGCTAATCCTGGAGAGTCCGAGCGTAAGGGCTGATCTCAACTTCACAGAGACAGCATCTAAAATTATGGAACGCTCATCGACGCACCATGGCGGAATTGTTAATCGTGAGTGCAACAAATGGCGGAAATTGCAAAAGACAGTTTGTGTTCGTCATGCGATTTTGTTGAATACGATGATGTTGTGCACCGTAAAATGGGATAAATAAAGGACTGCTCGACGGACGACGCATCAATGAAGAATGGAGTCATTTTTAATTATGAGCAGCGTAGCAGTGTCGTTGAAGTTCCAACAGCCGCTCTCCATCATGCCATGGCATGGACTAAAGCAAGTTTAAGACGGTCTGCCCAGGCTTCGTTCTTCGTTTTGAATCAGTCCCAACAAATTCTTTAAGCCCTCCTTTAAAGAAATCTGAACAGTCGACTGACGCGGCGTCAGCGCACATTGACGCAATATCAACCGTGAGAATGAGGTAGTGCGCTGGTGCAGGATCTTATTGGTGCTCGTTTGATAAAGGAATATTCAACCACTGATTGCAGTGTTTTTCCATGCAATACAATCCTTTCAATCGACTCCACTGCTAGATTGTATGATATTGGGCTGATGCTAATAATGTGCAGTCAATGGAGTGCACGTTAATTCACTGTGGCAGGGAAACAAATATGGTCCACGATGTATCATTGATTCGGCAGCGGCGAGGTGCTATATGATCCCGTATCGACGTAGTGCCTGTCTGGATTAATGAACTAAATATCTGTTTGACGGTGGCGTTCGCCGTCAACTTTTCGGGCTGGATGTGTTGGTGGTTTCAGGTTCCGACATAGTCAACACACCAATTATCGCTGAGTCTCGTGATGAGGCACTGATTTACACTGACGCGTCACGGTACTGCATCAACCGTAATATGGTCAGCAGTAAGTATACTTTCTTGAATCTGCACGGGCAGAAACCTTGACTTTTAAGGATTTTCGTCACAGAATTGAGGTTAATTGTATATTAATATGAACTGGAATGAGAGAATTTGGGGGATTCTCCACGCCATGAACTCCTCCGACAGGATTCATGACCATCAATGTTTGGGGATCAAGACAGACATCGATATCATTATGCCGCATCCGTCCTAAAGGTCAGAGCCCACTGAATGGATTAAGCCACCATTGCGGAAGCTAATTACATTTATTTCAGGTAGACCATCTCGAAGCTCGTGTGGTGTGCCCAGGTCACCCATCAAAACAGCCCAAAAATAGTGTTCTACTCAACATTCAAGAGGTCCCAGTACCGAAGAGCATCACAATCCAACATAACAGTTGGCGAAGCGGGCTGTAGCGGCCGTTATTCAAACCTTACGGTTACAGAAAGATGTCATTCGAAGCCACCCCCTTAAACTGTCAGCCTGCCGCGTCAGAGCGCGCTAATGCATCAGGTCCTCACACAATTCAACCACCCCATTTAATCCCTAGTACTCATTCAAAAATCGGCTTAAACCTGAACTAACACTATATACCTGTGTTATTAAACTCCCCAGTATGAACCAAGTCTAAGCCCTATTTCACTGATTATGCACCATCTGGCCGAGAAATAGCTGTTCAAGCCGGAGCCTCAGCTGATCAGATTAAAGAGTGAGGTCGATATGATGAATGTGTGCCTTGCTCATAAACAAGAAGTAGGTCAAAGGTTCGAGTAATTCAAGGTTCGGGATCCGCAAAGCAACAGTGAATGCTGGCTGAGAACATGACTGAAATCCTGAATGAATACTATGACTGCGCTGGCTCCCTCATGGCCTTCGTGACCCGAAACTGAAGGGGCAGCAATAGAAATTGATTCCCCATGCGTCCAGAGTGACGCAGGATTGCCGCGCACTGACGCGGAGTTGACGCGGCGGTGGCGCGCAACTGACGCGCAGTCAACGCGATAAGTCTAAGTTGATGTGTTGTTAGAATGGCTCAAAAATCATCTAAACCTAATAAGTTTCACTTGCCAGTCTTGCGAAACTGCTTCAAATATGGAGCACTGTCCTGTACACCCAATATATGACAGCTTCCTACTCAATAAATTACTTTCCACCTCAAATACATCTCTTACATGGTGTTTTAAGGTGTAAATCTGAAATATTTCCACAAGACAGTTGTTTGAGGGGCCTGACCATGAAAAAAATCCATTTTAATCAAACATTGGGATGCCGCGTCAACTGCACAGCCACGCCGCGTCAGTGCGCGTCAGCCCGCGTCAATTTCTCCTGACCCTCCTTCGACAGTGTCTGATGGCGCACGGGGTTCGATGCACCCGGCATCTTTGTGTTGGAGTCTAAGTTTTAGACGGGAGAATAAAATTTTGGAACCGTAAACGTGGGCGTCTTCCGAAAAAGTACTGTATGCGATCCACTTCGTTTCCGGGCGCCGAATCTTTCTTCGGCCTTCAGCATTCTTCCCGAAATCTTCCCGCACCCTGGTTAGGATGTTGAACTCGCATCGGCGATCATCTTGTTTGCCAGCATCCTCTCACAGCTCACCGCTTTCCGCGGAGCGAATGCGCGCTCGGGCTCAACGCGGAGAACTTGTGAATGTGTGCAGTGTCGGCTAGAACCTTTGCTCCCTCGATGGCAACTTATTGCTGCTCTCCTGCAGGTATAAAAGGTGTGTTGCTTCAGAACTGAGACGCATTACGACTTACAGTGGTATTTCCCAATGCACTTCGCCAAGACCCTCATCTCCCTCATGGCTTTTGTCGCTTGTGCAGTTGCACAGAATGTCAACGGGACAGGTGCGTATTGGCATACTACAACTAACAGATGTCTGCAATCTGCTGATTATTACGCCGCGCCGCCAGCGATCAACTACGGCATCCTCCCCAACGGCGAAACCGGGCTGTGCGGCGTCTTTTACAAAAACGCCGACCTTGTCGTCGCAATCCCGCGCGTGGACTTCCAGCAAGGCCACTGTGGGGAGACTATTGCTGTGGAGTGTACGTACCACTCCTTTCGAATTCCTAATTACTGACTTGGGGCGTGGGTATGTTAGACAACAATATCGTACAAACCGTCAAGATCCTCGACATCTGCGAGTCGTGTGTGTCCCCAGAAATCGCGATGACGGCGGGGGTGTACAGCGCCCTTGGTGCCCCCACGGACCAGGGCCCGATTAATATTATTTACACGCCGTATTGATTTATTATTGGTGAAGGAGACGAGATTGCAGTCGTTGAGCTTGAAGCGTTGTCGTCGAAATATGCACAGTTCTCCTGGAAAATGTCTCTTCTTGAGCGCCCATGAGATTCGGGAACACACGTCACAGACAGCGCCCGCACATAATTCTGAGGTAATATCTATAACAGTTTTTTTCGTCGAAAATTATGTGTATTCATCGAAGCATCAGCCCACTTTCCCCTGTGTAAATTTATACATGAACGTTGTCTTTTAGATGTGGGACAGAGACATTCCACCGGCTGAATTTTCAAATGTTCCCATAGTTCGAGAGGGTGATGTGTTGGTTCTGGCTTTTTTAGATTGATTCACGGATCCATATACTTTGAAAACGGTTATGATGTCAAAATGTCGTGGTGTCCTTACTCCCTGATTTCAGCCGTGGGACAATGTTCGCCACAGGTCGAACACCATTCAGCGAGGTATCGGGATGCAATCAATGGGCAGCAGCAAGTATCACTACGGTGAATTGAGTGGAGTTGTCTGTATAGAGTGCAAGTCCCAGGATATGTTGGGTGACAAATGCCTCAAGTGTACAATTCTTGAGTACCTGTCTCTGCAGAAGTGTACTTTTCTGGGTTGAAAGTGCCCGAGAGATGTCGCATGTACATTGTACGTTGTTCATCACAATGCGTACATAATCTTTGACGATAAATACCGTCATATAAATATCGTTATGTAGTGACTACCGCGCACATGTTGTGATGAATATCTACTTGTGACTTAAGAAATGTGTCTATCCATAGTTGCAAATTCGTGGCAGCCGCACAATATCATGCTTCATCTTCTTCCGGCAAACGACCTCCCTGCTGACGCGGCCAGCTTTCTGGCCGTTCCTTTCTGTTCTTGCGATTTCAGGCGACTGTGGCACTTCAACCTTAGTGAACAGCTTGAAGCTGGACTTGGACTCGCACATCTAAAGAACTAACAATTCAACTTGAAGTGCGCACTTTGATGCAAAACGAAATATTCTGGTCAACACCCCCTGTATCTTCTTCATCAAATCTCTCTTCCGGCGTCTACAAGCCGTTTAAGTGATCGATACACAACCGACGGGTTTGAACTTGAGGAATCGTATCGGCTCCTCGGCCAGATTTTTCCGAGTCCGCGCCATTCTCGTCACTTCGTTACTTCGCTTAGGTTCGCGAAACCTCGTAACTTTGATGGGAATTTGCGAAAGTTCGTGATCCTGATAGATTTCTATGAAAGTTCGTGAGTTCACATCCTAGGCTTGTTCAGCAGCGACTATTCGGCACATCACGGCGAGTGGCCGGTTAGGTTTGGGTTAGGTGGTTAGAGGTTAGCGGTGAGCGGTTTGGGTTTGCTGGTTTGGGTTAGTGGTTAGTTAGTGGTTAGTGGTTAGGGGTTAGAGGTTAGTGTTAATGTTAGGCCAGGGTTAGGTTAGGGTTAGGGTTAGGTATCTACATGAAAACAACGGGGGAGGAGGAAGTGATGGCCGAATTGATGCTTTTGATTTGCGTGAATTGCACAACTCACGAACTTTCCTGAAAGCTGACCAAAGTGACGAAGTTTCATAGCTTTCCATCAAAGTCACGAAACTTCGCAAGATTAAGCGAAGTAACGAAGTGACGAAGGTCACTACTACTCGATTTTTCCCGCCGTATACGCACATGGGGCTCGCCGAATCTTCTTGGTTGTGGAATACTCCACTTGTCTGCTGCGATTTGCTCCCTTTCTCGTTTTCTGCTTGTTTGCCGTGATTTGTCCCCTTCCTCGTTTTCGAAACTCGCACCCCAACAGGGTCGTGGCGAAGGGCCATGACTCGCAGTCTTGCCAGCTCACAATAGCTTGGCACTCGCCTGCGATATTCTGGCTCGCAAAAGCTGAGCAGGAGTATGTGCTCAGTTCGATTAATACACATGCATTCTTACTCACGTCCGACTCCAGCTCGAATTCGTGCTCACATACTCAGCACTCACACAATTCCCTCATACTCCCACGCTCGAAGCATAACCATCCGCTTTGTGTGCCGCAGTACCCCAATGGATAGACACCTTCGCACGTGGGACCTACATTTCATCCCTTTATTTCATTTTGTCTTGGTTTCTATTTACAGTCGCCGCCCTCGTTGCAAATTTATTGTTCTCGTCCCATGCTTGCTATTCCGTATTTTGCGTACCGCTCCTCTTTCATTGGCACTATGTCGTGAATGGGCGGAAACATGTACAGGAGGTGGGTTCGGCGCCGGAGCATGTTTTGGGTATTCAGGAGGCGCTAGAAGATGTACGTCGACTGTCTTTGTCCCAACCCCTTTGGTTTAAATACTGAGACTCCCTAGACTTACCAAATCCACTATACCGTCGGGCCCCAAGTCACCAGAGACCCTTACCACCGACTGTCGATTCGCGGAGGCTTGACGCCAAATCTCGGCCGGTGCTACCCGCAAATACGAGAGGAGATCGTGGATGCATTTGATAATATTCTGGGGTTGCACGGCAACGGTGCGTTGATGCTTATGCTTCGAGTATATTGCCTCGCGTGCTAATCTCCCGTTGAACAGAGTGGAAACTCGTCGAGGTCCAACCAACTGCCATGCAGGTGGTCGCCAGGACCAGTAATCGTCTGTTCGTTGACTTCCCACTGTGTAAGTGAACCTGATCCCGAGAAAGTGCAGTCCACTTAAATTGACATTGCATTAGGCAGAGACCCAGAATATCTTCAGCTAAACATCAACTATAATATTTCCATTTTTACCCGCGGTTGAATTATCGGCCTCATTCCCGACTTTCTCAAACCGTGAGCTTCGTCTCATCCTGCTCCCGTTTGTACCTAAAACGAGCGTATTCTTTGTCAAGGGCAGTGGCGCCTTTATTTTCGCCGCGCCATCGCTTCCTTCGTCGCGCGCTGAAGTTTCTCGGACCGCTGATCGATGAACGGCTGGAGAATGACACCCAGTACGGGAATGATTGGGCGGGCAGGCCGGTAGGTGATCGAACTCCTGCGTACAACTGGTTGTCTTAGGGACACCCTGATGAAGAACGATCTCGTCTCCTGGCTCCTCGACTTCGCAGAAGGCGAAGAGCGAACAATGCCGGCCGTAGCTTTGCGCGTCCTTCTGATCAATATTGCCTCCATTCTCCCTACATCGATGGTCAGTCTTAATATATAACTGTATTCTCTGTTGGGCCCCTCACTCAGTGGGCAGGCCTTGACATCCGCGCTCTACGAGCTCGCGGCTTGCCCCTAGCATATACTCCCCATGCGGGAGGAGGCAGAACGACAGGTTGCTGCGGAGGGCTGGACGAAGAAGCCACTCGACAGCATGCACAAGATCGATAGCTTTCTCCGCAGTCACAGCGCCTCAGCGGAGCCGTGCCCCGTGCGTTGTCCGACCCTCTCATTCTCAAGTAATTTTCCTGAGTGCTAAATTAATAACAGTCCCGATGGGGCGTCAAGTCATCGCCAAAGATGGTTTCAGATTCTCGGACGGGACGACGATCCCGTATGGTTCATTCCTAAGTGTGCCGGGTATCGCATTGCAGTCTGATCCTGGTACGAAGCAAATTTCAGGTCGAATATTCATTCCCAGCTAACGTCCTTCAAGATAACTGCGACCATCCCGATCGTTTGGATGGCTTCAGATTTTCACGTCTTCGCGAATCCGCTAAAAGGGAAAACCTGGGTATGTTCAACCGACACATGGTCACCACCGCAGAGGACCACGTCGTCTTTGGGCATGGACGGCATGCGTGTCCTGGACGGTATATATATCATACGGGTTGAAAAATTCTAAGCAGATATTTTCTTTTTTTGCGACGACAGGTTCTTCGTGGCGACACAATTAAAGGCTCTGTTGGCCCACTTGCTGATTAACCATGATATTACGGCCGAGACAGATGTCAGGCCGCCTGATATTCGAGTTGAGCTGATTACGTTGCCCAATCCGAAGGGAAAGATATGAATGTGAAAGAGGAGTCTGGATGGTGGGGAGAAGTGAGCTGGAAATTAGTTTCAAGGACCTCTTCCTTCTTTTTTACGGTTTTTTTCGATGTACATGTAAATAGGACTGATTCGTTTTGGGGATGTAAAGTTCGCGAACTTATCTGGTCTAGGGTTGAAATTGAAATACAAGGTTGCCTCCGCCATGTTCGCAAATTGTCTAAGACTTTCTGCGTTCCTTGACCGAGAAGCTGTTGACGATTTCCCAGGCCCGACTAAGCATTCACACCGGAAAATGTGAATTTTCAACCTACATGACCATGTCTCTCCCTCTCAATTGAAATACATGCCAGCTATCAGATCTATCAGATCAAGCCCACTGCAAGACGCAGCAAACATCAAGTCCGATATCGCAGCTCCAGTTCAAAGATCAAAACCGACCCTTCGCTGTAACAACCCGGACGACTCCTCAACTGAACTCAATATCAAGACTTCTCGCACCGCACTGGAGCAACATCCCAGTTGCATACCAAGATTACCCGAATTCAGGTCATTCAAGACGCCGAGCAACAAGGCCTCGGTTCTCCTGTTTTCATTGTAAACGCTATCAAAACTTCTCGCGTGGCCTGGAGCAAGTCCCAATATTTTACCAAGATTACAAACTCGTCAAATCCGATGCCTCTGGTGTCCGATTCTGGATAGCTAGGGATTTCATCTCGGAGAACGGCAGACGTTGCTTCTGTGACCACCTCCCCTTCGTGTCTTACGATATTCGTAGATCTTTTCAGCCTGCTCATTCTCTGGGATCAGTAATCAATCACACCATTGGTAAGTGAGTCCGGATCGTCTGTGTGGAATCGACTACAAGAATAACCTCCTGCGCTGACGCGTCGGAGCTTGTATCCTCACCGTCTGAGAAGATGATGACCTGTTTCCGAAGGTTTGGGAGATCGGGGCGGAACTGGACAAATAGGCGTCTGGCGGAATCTAAAGCATAGTAGATCGCCGTATCATCGCCGGCGTGAGCTCCTACTCCCCGGATGCTCTTGCCGATAATGTACAGTTTCGCTCAATTCGTATGTCACGCGTCACAGGGCCCAAAATTTAAGAAAATTTTCGAACCGGTCACGGGTCACCGAGGGGATTTTCGAATGTGCCAAAAAAGTCACGAAATCTGCAAAATGCTCCCAAATATCCCATTTTTTCGTGCACTGCGCGTTTTGCTTCAGGACACCGAGTTTGACGTGGTTGGAGTAGAGATACCTTTGCTCCAACCACCACTTTGGCTCATTTTCTGCTCATCTATGGCTTAAGATTGACACAAAAAGCTTTGGGTGGTATATTCTTGGCACATCAATCTGCACCGGCATTCTGCTTATTCTGCAGTTGGAACTACTTCTAGGAATGTATGAGAGATGCCCTGCTAGTTTCCACCAAATTTACGAACTTTTTTTTGGTGTCACGGCCGGCCTGGTGGATTTACGAAAACCCAAGTTCGAATCTGCCGGTCACAAGTCACAGCCGGGGAGAATTGAGCGAAACTGTACAGTACTGGGAGAGACATTGACGATTTAGGAACCCTAAATCACGTTGAATACGGGCTTACATATCACTAATCCGAGGACCAAAGATGTCGCTGTATCGAACGATCCCTGAGTATGTGAGTCTACGGAGTTCTTGGATAAGAAGTCGTAGAACACGATGATCCAAGTCGGTGGGAGTTTTACTTTGACTGAGAACTTGAGTCGGTAAAGCTCCGTCGTTGACGAGAATTCCTATCTACTGGTGAGTACAGAGTATTTATACTATCTAGAAGTAACTACGTAATACTACGGACTACTGCATTAACTACGGAATACCTGCGGCAGCGCTGTGCCGCTGCCGCAACTACTGTGCAACCGCGCCGCAAGGCTGCGACGCGCTGCGCTAAATCGGGCTCCGGCGCCGAGAGCCGACGCGAACCCTTACAGAGTAAGAGTATCGGTTAATAATTCTACAGAGAAGTTGAATTCGACTCACTGCGCGATTGAGAAACACAGTGAAGAGTTCTTACAGCAGCTGCAAGCGGCTCGTTTATTTTGTGCCGAGTTTGCCGGACGCTTTGGATGGCCGGAGAGGGAGAAAACGTCAAGGGCTAGACGAATTGTGGGGGGTGCTGCTGCCGCGCGACATGTCGCGACAGGCACTAGTAGTAATCAGTTATCCGCCTTTGGCTATGAATTTAGCTAAGTGGGGACCCGATCCCAGTGGATCAAATGGTGGACACCTAAGTGTCAATGAGGCGCAGAATATAATACGAGGTGACTTTCGCAGATTACCTAACTTCTGAGACCGACGTTCGTTAGTCAGACCGTGCCTATGTTCCTGGATAATTCTAATCAGCAACCCCCCTTGCTGATGTACGGGGGTTGCTGCTATTCAGCAACCCCCTAGATTATGACATAAGATAAGATCGTCGGGCCGTAAGATAAGATTATAAAATAAGATAAGAAGGTGTATTTCGGTGCACCTTACTGTTGGAGGATCTTGAAGTGTGTCGTTTCGGGCCTCAGTATCCAAATCTTGCCTGTAGTAATTGAGCAGTCATCCAACTTTAAGTGGAACATAAATATGAACACTACTCATCAAGGACTTGAGTTCTGCCTGGAGATCATGATAAACCACACATTGGGGAATTGATTGTGTCGGCGGAGGTTGCGGAGGTTGCTCTTGGGCTCTCATCGACGAAACCGGGTTGGCGACAGAGGTCAATAACAATGGTTTTGTTGTGAATTCAACCAGACGGCTTGCCGGCCTATCTTGGAATGTAATGGCACTAATCTCAGCTGCATTTAGATTTGGGTCCTGATACGAGCCATAGAATAATTCAGCTGGGGTTAATAAATGGATATATTAGAATGTACCGCGCTCTGATTAGTGAGATATGGAATGGAAGCCCGGGCATCTTCAGCCACACTGCACGGCAGACCAAGCCTAAATTGAGGCCCATGCAGCAGTCACGAATGTACCGTCTATCCGGGACGATAGCAATTATGTGAGTAACACCTGTATTTATGTGGGTGTCTAGTTACATTACGGGTAGTTCCGGTGACAGAATCTAGCCGAGACCAAATCACGTGGGGGTTGCTGAATAGAAAGTTCTATTTAGCAACCCCCCGTACATGAGAAAGGGGGTTGCTGATTAGAATTATCCTATGTTCCTACCTACCTACCCCACCCTACCACGTCCACTTCTGAGCACCGATGCCGCTGTTTTGGCGTCTCTTTCAGGAAGCATGGTGGGGCGGGATTCGCGAAGCGGATCTAGCAGAATAAATAAACCAATTTGGATAAGTCTTGGCGCCGAGCGCGGAGTTGGCGGAGTTTAAAGGCTTTGGACAGACAGACAGACGTAATTATATAAAGAGAGATATGTGGTAATTTAGCATACTGAACATACAGCCTGTCATGGATCTTGACAGCTGTCGTCAGGGAGCTTCATATATAATCCATGCTCCGTCCGGGGCAGGGGTATCAATTTCTACCCCACGTTGATTCGGCTGTTCAGTGCCCGACTGCTTACAACTCTCTGACCGCAGAACACTACTTCATACTCCACTACCTCGGATTTATTGGAGTCCAGGTGCTAAATAGGTTAGCTACCTCATCACACATGAAGGATAACCGACTGATATTCTTTGCATCATCAGATTAGCCTCCTTGGGAGTAAAAAAAGTAAATGCTACCTTCCAGGATTGACTTGGATGGCATCAAAGCCAGGGCAGGGGGATTCAAATGATATAGACAAATCAATTGAACTTCTGCGGGAGGCAGTAGCTGTGGATATACCCTTACGAGGAAGACTGCTTGAACCCCTGGCAATCAGACTCGAGGCTCGGTTTAGGGCACAAGGACACATACAGGATCTCAATGAAGCTATCGAACTCAGGAGAGAGGTGCTGGCTAGTCATGCACCCGGCCATCCAAATCATGGAATGTCTCTCAATAGTCTCGCAAATGCAGTCATCAGGAGATTTCAGCAATGGGGGGATTCAGAGGACATCAATGAGGCCATTAACCTACAGCGGAAGGCACTAGCTCTTTCTGGACCATCTCATCCAAATTGGAGCATGTCTCTCAACAATCTGGCAAATGCAGTTCTAAGAAGATTTGAGCAACAAGGGGATCCCAAGGACATCGATGAGGCCATTGAAATGCACAGGGAGGCACTGACGGTTCATGCACCATCTCATCCAAATCGTAGCAGGTCTCTCAAATAAATCTATACAAAGTTTGATAAAGCCGGTAAGGCCGACAAGCGGCAGAGCCCGCTACCAAATGCTTCAATAAGGAGTGACAGACAGGAATAGGGAGAGAATAGGCGAGCCATTAGAAAGGCAAGAAACATCGTCGGAATCAAGCAGAAGATCTGTTAAGTTCCCTTCATCGAACGGCATCGGTGGAGGTACAATCCGGATGGAGCTACTTGTACCGAAAAAAGTAGTTCTTCATCATGCAATACATCGGGTCGCTTGGGAATCTCTGAATGGAAATCATTGAGCGACAATGGGAACGAACAGGTGTTACCTCTGCATACGAAGCACACATGAAGATAGCTAGAGCTTCAGAGGACGTTATCTCACGAAATTGTGAGAGAGTCTTGTCCTTCAGCGACTGAGGAATAAGTTGGGGCCAAGACTCCCGGATTTTCTCAAGCCGTTCAGTATGAAGACGGCAGATGCGACTGGGAAAATAGGGTGCAATGTCCGCACAGATTGTGTTCCCTGATAAGTTTACGGATAACTTCCACATTAGACTTCGGAGGTAATTGAATACGATGAAGTGCGGCAATAGACAGAAGAACGGGGCGGTGATGAGCCCCAAAAGAGCTGAAAAACTCGGCAACAGAAGCTGAAGACCGGCTCTTGACTGAGGTAGATTGACATGTTTGAAGGTAGCTGCGCATGGCGGCCCTCACTTTGAAGCGGAGGTTGCGTCGCCGAGACGGGATGATATCGAGCGCAGGTGCAACATGGCACAAATACTCGTTGGTGATTATCTTGTCATCAGTGTTGAGAATAAGTTCCAAAACAGCAACGATCATAGAAGCGGGAGATTCAAACTCTTTAGCTATCACAGCACACGTTGAAATGCAAGTGAACATCAGACTTGTGTTCGACACATGCACCGGAGACAAGATGATGGATCAGAGCTTGTTGACATTGCGAGACACTCATATCATGATGGGGCACGGTATGTAAGGCAAGAGCAGTTTTAATTGTTGGTAGATCCGAGTGGAATACAGAGATACGTGAATGGATGCGATAATGTGCAGTAAGTATATCCCGAAGGATATTGAGCGATGAAGTAGGGGGTGTGGGTGCGTGCCCGTAAACAGCAGAGGAGGCATCGTGACAGACGCAGGAAAGTGGGGTGGCTGCGTGAAGCTAAGTGGCAGCGGCAGGGGAAGAAATAAAATATTTGACGTACCGGGCTGCAGTAGTTCCTCATCTACATCCATGGCAGAATGTTCACTAGTGCAGAGAGCTGGACATAGAAAGTAAGAAGCGATAGAGGATTGAAACTGGGAGGATACTCGTACTTGGAGGATGTATGTGCACATATCCGGAGTCTAGGACAAAGCGAGCATTCAGGAAGGAGCAACGGCAGTACGACATCCAGTCGCGGCTCAAAACGAGATCAGAGGGCAGAGAAGACATGGCGGCAAGGTTGACATTCATTGGGTGAAAGGAGCCATCGCCGCAAGGTTGGGATAAAGGCCACAAGTGTGAGAAGCAGACGCAGCAACACCAGAGGTTAGGACCCAGTTCAAGGATAGGGAGGAGCTTTCCAGGTCAGGGTTGAAGGCTGTTGAGAGGGCAAAATTGTGGAAGGTAGCGGTGAGCGACATGGTGGGATAAAAGAGATGAAAATTTCAATGCGCCACGTCGAGATGACGGAAGGCTTACTGTAGGCGGTCTCCCAGGCGATCATCGGCAACTCTGCCGAGATGGGAACGCGATGGGATTTTGGGTGAGGAGCAGCAGTGCTTACTCACGGAAAATGACAAAAATGTGATTTACTGCAGGCCTTAATGATAGGGCGCCCTAAAACCCTTACCTAAAGGTAGCGGGAATTAAACAATCATCATCTCAATGGTAAATTGGGTTTAAGCAATGTTTTGTTGAACTACCTAGTGGTGGCTGGGTGAGAGTAGTGGGCTGATTGATGGGGTTTAATCAGCGGTTCAAAAAAGAGATTAATCAATGTTTAATCCACTGACTCAACAGTGTTTTAACAGTGTTCAAGCCGCACGAATCCAACATTTATGCCAACTGGGGGAGTCAAACTTGGGTCTCCAGATTTTCAACTCAAGTATAGGAGTGGGTGGTAACCACTGCACCATGCAGCTGACATGAACTGGTGGCACAAAATCATGAAATCCTGCAGATGTTCATGTGTGAATATTGTAAGGCTGCTACTTCGATCCATGGAAATGAGTAATGGACTGCCTCTAGACTTAATTGTGGTCTCAGAATGTGGGAAATCCCACCATTGGTATGTTATTGCTTTAAAAAAACTGGGTGTATTGGGATGCAACCTTGGTTGTTCACAACCAGAACAAGGAGTTCCTGCCTGAATAAATGGCTATTATTCAATATAAAAAGGAGTTGACATGTGTAAACAAACTCCCATATTCTGAACTGAATGCATCCTGCACTTTGGAGACCTTAGAGTTAGCTAAAGCTATGGAAATCCCACTACTGCCCAAGATGTGATGAACTTGAAAAGTCTCTTACTCCATCTCATTCTTTCACTCCAGTTCATCCGTGTTTGTTCAGTTGTATTTCATGGTCACTTGGTTCAGTTGGAATTGTGCAGCTTTTATGTAATTTGTTTCACCTGGTTGTGTGTTCAAGTCTCACATGTGGCAAACCTGTTTCTCCATGTTTTTGAACCCTGTTTAAACAGTGATATGGCAAATGCAGTCCAATCAAGATTTGAGCAGCATATTGATGAGACCATTGAACTACACAGGGAGGCATTGGCTCTTTGTGGCCCACCCCATCCAGATTGTGGCATGTCTCTCAACAATCTAGCTGGTGCAGTTATAACCAGATACCAACAGCGTGGAAATCCAAAGGATATCGATGAGGCCATTAAACTACACAGGGAGGCACTAGCTCTTTGTGGACCATCTCATCCAGGTCGTGGCAGGTCTTTCAACAATCTGGCAACTGCAGTTATAGTCAGATTTGAGCAGCGGGGAGATTCCAAAGATATTGATGAGGCCATTGATCTAAACAGGGAGGCCTTAGCACTTCATGCACCACCCCATCTAGATCGTGGCATGTCTCTTAACAATTTAGCAAATGCAGTCCAAACAAGATTTGAGCAGCATGGAGACCCAAAGGATATCGATGAGGCTATTGAACTACACTGGGAGGCACTGGCTCTTTGTGGACCATCTGATCCAAATCGTCAACTCAATATTAATTTCCGCAACCCTGCACGCTATCCGTGATTTTTGGGGTGGTTGAGCATGTGCAACCAACTTCAATCATCCTCATGGTCTTCTCCCGCTACAGTGCTGAGTGCCATAAAATGAACACGGATAACCTAGCCCGTCCTTCAATTATGCTTACCAAAAAAAAGGTGACGAAATAACTAAAATAAATGCCAAATCGATCTATTACTTAATTCTCTATTACTTAGCAATACACGACCGTTTCGTGGGTGCTTAAACCGCTCCTTGATGCACCCTCACCTTCTTCACCACTTACAGTGTTTCTCGGCGAGTCCGCTGGCGAAGTTGTACTTGGTAGCTGGTAGGATTTGCACCGGTGAGCTTTGGCAGGCGTATTATTTGATAACTTGCCGTGTCGTGCCTTATGTTCGCCCATAAGCTTTTCTTTTTTGAGGCTCGGTCAAGTGGTGAAAGGTGAAAGGATGAAAGGTCCAATTCAAAATAAGTATCCGCCGGAGCGAAGCGTGGGCAAGTCATGTCGTTCTGAAAATCTTCAACGTACACGACACCCAGGGTTATTTCCAGTGGGATCTTTCATTCTTTGTGCCTCTTCACACTCTACGGACGTTCGATTATGTGTTTGATTCTCCAGCCAGAGGACTCATTCGGTCCATGACCGTCTTACAACATCAGTGGGTTCACACGCTTCAAACTCCAGCCTTTGCTCCTCCCGCAGTCGCGGAGCCTGCCCGACGGCGCGCCGCGAATTTATAATGAGTCGGGTCGTCGTCATGGTCGTGGCGGCCCAGATGAAACTGCATTGCAATGAGTTAGTGCAGAATAAATTTCTGAGGGACGCACAAAACAATGACGAAGAGTAAGGAGACAGGTGCGACGATGGCGATTATTGTGTTGGCAATACGTAGCACTGAGATCCCTGTGAGTGGTCCACAATAGGAGATTAAGTATTGATTTCGCATACCGAATAGAATCTATAATTTTCAGATCAGCAAGCTGCAGGAGCGAAGTATCGCACTAACCATGAAGTATATCACTCCGTCACGAAAGAGAACGCGCGTTATGTGCCGGTCCGAGTCGGTATCGATGGCGCGCGGTCGGTCCAACATGTTCCACCACACGGTAACGAACACAACGGCCTCGAAAACGAGCTGAACGCCAGGAAACACATTAGTTAGGATTCGAATGGGCGCTTCACAGGACAGACGTACGCCTGGGAGCCACAAGCCGAAAACGCTCGGTTTTGAAGTAAATGTGCAGAGGCCGACGATGGGCTCAAAGACCAGAGCAGCTAACACGAATCAGCACGCGACAAACAAACAAAAAGCACAAGGAATATGAAGCACGCACGTATCATGTTTGACGCTACCCAGGTCGTGACGGAGAAATTCGTGAGCTGCATCAGAATAAAAAACATGAGAGACCAAGGGATGAAGCGATGTCCGCGCGGGAGGGTTGTCCAGATTCGTAGGAGAACGAGGAAGTTCGATATAGCGATCGAGAGCCAGCCAGCGTATGACTATCTGCCTTCAGCGACAGGGGCGGGAGCAGAGGTGCAGCGCACCGTAAATGACGTCCATCCTTTGCATCTGGGAAGGAACTAATGAGCATAGTGGATATGAACAGAAATCTGTCTTACACCTATATGCGGGGGGGAGGGGGGATAAATGAGAGGAGAAGGTTGTGACATACGACATCCGACATAACGATAATTGACAAACCACTGCGTGCTAGGGAAGCCTTAGCGATAAGTATTACTTGGAAGCAGAATGAACACACTAATGGTTTGCACGGTCAGGAAAAGCGGAACCATGTACCGCAGGATTAGAAACAGGATTTTTGCAAGGGTGGTTGGCGCGCTCCAAATATGCTCTACCTCGTCGTCCAACGTTAATACGTGGTCGTACAGGAGGAGCTGCAACGCCCATGAGGGTCGTTAAAGGCAAGACCCAAGACGACACACCACCAATCCGGCCGCTAAAGAGATTGAATTAGGTTGGACTCCCAGCCGAGATGTATTGGCAAAGGTACTTACCGCTAACATATCGGGTGATGAGCACGTTCTCAAGCGCAACGATTGTGTCCCGGAGTACTCCAGCAGCGTCCATAGAAAACCATCGACAGGCGCGGGCGACGTTGGGCAGGATTTATCGCCGAGAAGCACGAATCCCGTTGTGATATATGGGTTTCCTCTGCCCGCCCTGTCAATGCCGCGAGAGATCTTCTAGTCGAATCGCTCTTTGTACGGCGACCAGATACTGAGAAAGATGCAGGAAGGAAAAAGATTTGAGCTCCACAGAAGCTGTTAATGTATAGACCCGGTAAATCGCATACTCACCGTGCCACCGACTACCGCGGGAGAATCCTTTCCATCCAGATGGTGGCCACTGACCCTAGAAACAGGTGCCGCTGCACTCAATCCGTCGGATTTTGGGCGACTTCCATCATTACAGCTGAGCCCTGGGAAACCTCGACATGATGATTCCTAACGGCCGCCATTGAGTTATCCAAGGCGTGCCAAGCAGTGGCAGAATGAGTGGACGATGCGGATAGTCGGTCGACTCAGATATGTATTTCTAGGAGACGAGTCTCCCGATGGCGAATTATGGACGTGGGAGAACAGCCAGATCTTGAAAGGAAAACCCCCGCTTCGACGACCTTCATCAGATACGGCTCTGTGGAGTGAATACTGATGGTGGGAAGATGCATATGCGGGAAGATCGACGATGTCCATCGCTGCATCGGACCATGGGGTGGGCGAGTCGGCATCATGGTCGAAAGAAATTACTCCACGGGTCCTCGGCTACTGTGCTAGGGAAAGAAGGGTGAGCTTCCTTAAATATTCGTGCGTGTTGCGGACACCGCGCGGAACAGCGGCCGTCGAACCTGGGTCGTAGGGTCAACACAGCTCAGCATAAATCAACGAGGAAAATTACTCGCGCGGTTGTTGGTCCTTGGTCAGCCCCAGGGGCCAGGATCGGAGGAGGTTGAGGTTGACAGAGTTGATCAAGCCCGTTGTCAGGCAAACACACATAAACACACAACCCTTTCCGTTGATGCCATGTGGCGGAAACCCGTGCATATGCCCTGTGCTCTAATTTATCCAGCTTTGCCAGCGTCTCGCAGAGCCTGACCTTGATGGCGCGGATAGAGCCTCTCTCCACTGTGGTTATAAGCTCTTTTTCTTTGAAAACTTTAGTCTTTTGGGTCTCTTGGGCTCTCTTGGGGCAAACTAGTCTGTTTTTCAGCCTTTGAGCCACGTCGCCATCAAGTCCCGGACTCCAATTCCTGGAATTTTTCCTTCGCATCACCTTTCAACGCAGCTTGTGTCGAGGTTTTCTGAGCCGTCTCTCGTATCTGCATCGCTATGATTCATTATTGTTGGTCAAGTCATGCACGTCTCTCCGTTGCCGCCCATTCCTCCTCCATATTGCGAGCTCCGGAATTTTTTGCTCTACACGAGATCGCTTCGACTCGTAGCGGCGCGGACATCAAAGCGCGGCCTGACCCGTGCTAGACGCGGACTCACTGATCCGCCTTCGCTTCCTACCTACGGTTGCAGTGCACCAATTAAGCTCGAAGGAATTCTGTGGTCGGAATTCTTCCACACCCCTTACCTCCTCTGCGCCGGTTGTGTCTGTGCTTCCATCCGTAGCTGCATACTCGAATTTTGATATCTATTCCTTGGTTTCCTTCGTTCATCCACAAACATTTGCTTCTCCGGCTATCCTCTTTCATGTCCTGGTCGTACTCCGTTATTTACTTTCTTCCCCACTTCACCAAAGGCGACTCTCTGGGCCCCGACTCTTAAGCTTGAGTCACGTACATGCGTAGCGTAAGTATTAACAAACCTGACCATCGCATCGACGGTGTCTGCCCGCTCTCTCACTCTACGTCCCGCGCCCTTCTCTTTTTGCGTATAAGAACACTGGTGGAACAGCCCTCCGACCACCATTGCATTCTTCTGGTCACGTACGTCGCTCTCGACCTCACGGTCGATTGAGTACCTCGGTATTTTGCAAAGTTACCCCCAGCTTATTGTCGATGTTCTAGGATGTTCTGTATACGGGCCAATCGGGCAATATTTTACACACCACGCGTCTGAGACACACACCGCCGGTTCGTGGAAGTTCGGTTCAGCTCTTTTGCTGCATTTTCTAAGCCAGCGATATTCTCCGTATCACCGCGCACATAATGACACCCCATCATTACCGTGACAAAATTCGCTCAACTCTTTCTTTGTTGGCGTCAACGCAAGAGTTCTCCGAGACTTCTTCAGATAATAATTCCTTGCCGCACAGATGGGAATTTGAACTCGAACTACGCAAATAAAATTGCTGTCCTCTACCAAATGGCTTTGATCCCATGGTGACGATTGCCACTCCAGATTTTTGGGCAGATTTTCACTGGAAACAATGGAAATAAAATCCTGCCGTATGACGATCAAGTGGTAAGCACAATCAATAATATTCTGCTGCTCGTTCCCGAAGGAGGCTCGGACTGTATCAGGAGGTGCATTCTTGTGGAACCGTTGTCCACAAAGTTATCATTGAATGCACTGCTTACGATGTTGGTGCGGGGCCTCGACCTTCGGAATATTTCGAATGTACATATGGAATACATTGGGCGCTCTTTGACTAGGATTCTTGCTTATTGCTGCATTTTTTCGTTCAAATCTGCATTCACTCGACCATTAATTAATCCCTCGCGATACATAAATGCTCGCCTTTCACCGTCACTCAGCAGTTGCAACCGTAGCCGTGTGGTCTCTCAAGGTCTCCAAGGATAATATCTGGGACAAGCCTGTGAGAGGATGACCTGTCAGAACGGTGATTCAAGTTGAGGACAGGAACGGAGTCTGACAATGGTTCGTCCTGGACCTGTTCCAGGGTATTCTTGGCGACCAAGTGGAACGCTTGTGCAACACTAAGCGCCTCCTTGGCGGACGTCTCAAAGTAGGGAATCTTGCCTTTCCATTGGCACCATTCTCTTGCTCGCTTTGACGTTACCTATAACACCTAGACCGTCAGTGTCTCGATAATAAATGAAGGGATATCGGAGGCACGCACCTGGCGCTTGTGATCCCCGAGATCTATCTGGTTCCCAATGACAACGAAGGGGAAACTCTGCGGGTCTAAAGGACTAGCCTGGATCAGGAACTCGTCTCGCCAGCCGTCTAGCGCTTCAAATGATTTCGCGCTGTTGATGTCGTACACGAGCACGCAGCAATCGGCGCCTCGGTAAAACGCCACACCGAGAGACTGGCATCGCTACTGCCCGGCGGTGTCCCATAACTTTTTTCAGTGTCAGAAATTCGAAGACAACATCCCTGCTTGAAAAACGGACCTGCATGACAATGCGGCGGTCGCCGGTCAGCAACTATGATTTCCTTTGTCAAGCTGAACGAGGTGAGCACAATAATCAGGGCGTGCAAGAGGAGAGGATGGACATACAAGTCGGCACCAATGTTAGCCTTGTAATGATTATTGAATTGCCTGTTCACATACTGGTTCATGGGGGAGGTCTTTCCGACGCTATGGAGAGATGTGGTGTTAAGAGAGAGCATGCACAGAGATATTGACGAACCCACTGTCGCCCAGTATGATGATCTAAGTAATATTAGTAAGGGATTCAATGGAGGTGCGTGAGCCGTGCAGAGCACCTTGGCCAAGACGCGAGCCATGTTGTAAAGGTGGAGGACAAGATGCTACGGCGACTCTGACGACTACGCCGCAGGCACTCCGCAGGCCATCAACAAGCGCAGACAAAGACGGGCAGACCTCGGCATTCAAAATGGATGAAAGGATGATTCATGAATGTGGAACTACGTCAGTGTCAGGATGGCACTTCCAAGTATACGACATCGCGTCATTTACGCGTTGCGCGACCTGTTTGGACCCCAGGCCAACGCCTTGGTGGACCAAACAACCGTCTCCGACCAGTCACTTTTACTACGTCGCAAGTAAATTCCGCCAACTTATTCGTCTAGCAGCCCATCGAGGCGAATCTCATAAGCAGCCGAGTGAAGCCACCAAGGAGCCGCGCCGGAGTTTGATCCCAATTTGTCGTTCTGCGCGTCTCGAGTAGAGTCTGTCACTGGTCTGGGGACTATGCTGGAAGGGATCCAATCCAGGGGCGTACGCGAGGAGGGGGTGTGTCACTGCAGCTTGGCACCCCTGCTCCTCTCCACGGCTATAGCTCTGGATATTCTCCCAGGTTTGTACGGCGCTCCTAGAGCCGTAACTCTGCAATTCTGGACGGAGCCTTGGACGCCACACTCGCACATTCCCGTTCCCACGTCTCTCCGCGTCGGCGTACGCCCCGCGAGATCCGCAGTGAGATGGGCAGCCCTCCACCCTCCGATCGCGTCACGCATCCTGCATCCCAAAGATACCGCCCAGCGGCGCAGGGATTCCTGTGCCTGCACGGCGGCATATTTGGTCACGCAGCATCGCGGCGTTCGGTGGCGCAAGTAGCCAAGCAGCTTGCGGATGGAGGGGGGAGGAGATATGCGACCTCGGAGGAGGGAGAACCGGAGTTGTATGCGCGCGGCGCGCGCCGGGCAGCAGCAGTACAGACGCGCAGCTGCGCCGGTGAGATGCGCCTTGCCCGCATACGCTGCAGCCAGATCCCATCCACGGACGATGGCGTGTCGTAGACGCGCATAGCACCGATATCCATTTGCTGGGTAGCGTTGCTGTAAAAGGCCCTGCGCAGTGGGGAAGACGGCGTCGGATACGGGTGTAGAAGAGGAGACGGCGCTGTAGTGCAGCAGTACAGCGGTGAAAGTGACTCTTCAGCTCGATGACGTGGCGAGCGCGGGGCACTTCAGTGGCGAGAAAAGAGGAGGTCGGAGTGTCGGAGACGAGGGCACTCCAGCGCAGCAGCGGAGTGGCGAAGGAGGTCTCGTCGAGCACAATTCGACGTTTGCCACGTCATGCTCGAGGCATGCGACTCCTCCGCGCTGAATGTCGGGATTTTCACTATCACACGAGTCTCGTCCGTTGCCCTTGCCACGATTCGGCGCCACGAGCATCTCTTCCTTCCACCACACCCGCGACTCTCGCTCTGCAAGACGAAGAGATCGGGCTGGAGCATTGCCAAGTCGTCCGCAGTCGAGATCGGGGGCGTTCTGCACAGGTAGGGGATCGGGGAAGGCGGGGGAAGACGGCCTCGAATGCGGATGTCGAAGAGGTGTAGTGGCAGCGGCGCAGCGGTGAAAGCGACTCTCCGGCTCAATGACGTGACGGGCGCGGGGCACTTCAATGGCGAGAGAAGAGGTAGGGGTGTCGGAGACGAGTGGACGCTGCAGTGCAGCGGCGTAGTAGTGGAGGAGAGTCTGCCGAGCCATCTCGACGTTTGCCACGTCATGCCTGCGAAGCACGCGACCCATCCGCGCATGAGTCTCGTACATGGCCCTCGCCAAGATTCGGCACCACGAGCATCCCTTCCTTCCACCACACCCGCGACCCTCGCCCTGTAAGACGAAGATACCGGGCCGGACCATTGCCAGGTCAACGGACGCAGGCAACGCGGCGCGGGCGTCGTCCGTAGTCGAGGTCGGGGGCGTTCTGCACAGGTAGGGGATCGATGGCGCTGAGGCTCTCCAAGGCGGGCAAGGGAGTAGGTGGAAGGCGATAGTGCGCCATCGCAATCATCGGGACGAGGCACGCGCGTCTGGGGGTGGGCGGCGCGCCATCCGTGAAATTACCGTGTAGGAGAACGCGACGGAGCGCAAGCCGCGAGTGGAGCGCTCGACGTCGCGGGAGACTGCAGAAGTGGTTAGATATCGATGTCTTTCAGATAGCTCGGGTGTGGGAGGAGGAAGGGGTAGCGGCAAGCAGAAGATGCGGAGGGAAGGGAGAGCGGAGGATGTGGAGGGGAGAGCATGTGCGAAGGGAGGGAGGGGAAGAGTGGAAGAAGGGGCCGGACGTGGAGATACGCACGGAAACCTCGCGACCATCCATAGTAATCGGTGCCGCGTTGATGTCGAGATGCACGTCAGGGGTGCGCACCGCGAGCTTCTGCACCCCGCCGCCGGCACCCGTCTGCCTGCGCCGCTCCACCATACGGGAGGAGCGAGCGAGCATACGTATCTCGACAGCAGTGTCGCCATCACGTATTTTCCGTAGGCTGATAGACATATATGACATAGCAGGAGGCAAAGACGCGCGCGGTGCTTGGGTGCCGGGCGCGAGGTCACGGTACATGTACGCTGCAAGGTGGTTAGCGATCGATTTCTCGCATATGACTCGGGGTGGGTATGAGAGGGAAGGAAGCGGCAAGCGCGGGAGGTGGAGGAAAGGGTAGGGAAGGAAGGAGAGTCGAGGATGGGGGACGGGGAAAAAGGCATGACCGACGGAGGGGGCGAGTGGAGGGATAAGGAGGTAGGAATACTACGGAAACGTTATATCCATATCCCTACCACCTCCAAGCCTCAGGGCGCTGCGAGGTTCTCCTCCCCGCCACCGACACCGATCTGCGTCTACGCCACTCCACCAGGCGTAGCTCGATTCTCTACGGCCTCATCGTCGTCGTACGAGCGAACGGCCCGCAAGGGAGAGAGGTGCGGGGAAGGCGACGAAGGCAAGAACGCGCGCGGTGCTTCTGCGTCATGAAGATGGGGTGCGCAGTGGCGCGCTGGGCGCTGGAGGATTTGCTGATTTGCTGATATCTGTGTCGGGTGTGCAACCCACTCCGTCGACGATCCCAATATTTAAAGCGTGCCTTGGGCATTACTGTGCGTGGGCATTGCATGGGTGACGTCATTCTTGAAGGAGGAAACATGACGCAGATTTTGGGAGCGAGGCGAGGGGAAGGGAGGAGACTCAGGAGAGGGGAAAGGAACGAATTGTGGGATACACGGAAATGTGGAGAACGGGATAAGAAGGACTCGGAGGCGATGAATGCGAAAGGCGGGACTGGAAGATACAATAGTCTCTCTTGACAGACTACCTCACAACCCTTCCGAAGAGGAGATTCTGAGAACGGAGAAAGCGGTACTTACTTGTCACGTAATGTGACCGTTGAGTGACATGGGCACTGCCTATCGCGATTCACACTTGCCTTCAGCGTTTCTCAAAGATGTATCATGCGCATACAATAAACATTCACGGTGCGGGCCATTTCACAGGTACCCTCAAACACTTATCATCGATTCTTGACAGGAGGCTCAGGAGGCTCCGGCGGAGCCGGTGGGGAAATGGGTGGCTCGGGGGGCATCGGCGAGGGACCTCGCGTGCACATCAACGTAGATGGCCACAGCTGCATTAATGCCTTGCGTTGCGCGAAGGACGCTGGGCCATTTGCATCGAAGGCATGTCTACCGGACACCCGCATCTCACTTCTCTCCAGAATCCGGGACTGGGCTCTACATTGCACCAGTGAGCGCACCCTTCTGTTACACGGTGCGGCGGGTAGTGGAAAGTCTGCGATCGCGAATACCATTGCAAGGCAGCTACATTCCGATGATCTCGCCGTCGTGCCTTTCTTCGCATTTAATCGCTCGGTGCCGGATCGTTCATCTTCGCAGCTGATCCCTACTTGGGCTAAGCACATCGCCGAGTTGAACTCGGAATACCTGGACTACCTACGAACCATCCCTTCTCGCCAGCTGGAGAGTTCCGACATCCAAGATCAGCACGATAATCTACTGGTCGGAGGGTTGGCTAGTCTCAATGGGATCGGCCGCGAGAAGCCCCTGATTTTCACCATTGATGCACTAGACGAATGTCCTAAAGGCGAGGCTACTCAACTGTTCCGAGTTCTGCGCAAACTACTCTCGGGTCCCAACCTTCCGCCCACGATCCGCTTTCTGTTCACCTACCGTTCCGACATGGAAATCCTCCGAACATTCGAAGGTTTTTCCACTCTCAAAATACCTATCGATAATGAAGAAGGTACTGCGGAGGACATCCGCAAATTCGTCCATGTCCAACTCCATCACAACCCAGATGTTGCGAATATGGTGGACGATGTCACGACGGCGGCGCAGACGTTGTTTGAATGTGCGGCTGCACTCTGCCGTGAACTTACGACTACTCGGCGGCCGACATCGACATCAAAAAGGAAGGTCTTTATTCGGAGGCTGCGGGAGGGGCCCGTCATATCACTCTACGGCTCCTACCGCGCCATCCTCGAGATGTATTTTGATGAGGAAGAAGATCCTCAGTTGGTGAGCCTGTTGCGGCGCGTCATGGGGTGGATATTCCTTGTACGCACACCTCAATCCCGGCGGGTGTTTCGCGCATTTGCTGCTGCCTTGCTTCCCGAGGACGAGCAGTCAGATGTGGATCACATCCTGGATTGGCTTGGCTCCCTGCTCAGCGGGACAACATCGGAGGACGACCCTATTTCCCCACTCCACACGTCCCTGCGCGACTTTCTTCTGGACGAGGTGAAAAGTGCCTCATTCTCTGTGGATCTTGGCCCCAACTCACAGGAGGAGCTTTCCTTGGCATGTCTGAAGATCATGAACCGTGATCTTTGTTTCAACATTTGTGGACTATCCACATCGTTTGATCTGAACTCAGAGGTCGAAGAGTTGGCCCAAAAAGTGGAGGAGTGCATATCCCCAGGACTCCGTTATGCCTGCTTAGCGACAACAGACCACTTGCAGAGCACTTTATCACCTGTACGTACACCATTGAGTGCTTCACTCAACAAGGGTGCGATTTAACTGACCTGTTTTACAAGCCTCCCAATGATCTCGTCAATGAAGTGCGGTTCTTTTTGGAAAATCAGTTCCTATTTTGGCTCGAGGCACACAGCTGCATGCAGACACCACGGGATGGACCAGGTACAATGTTGCCCATGTTCCTGGAGTGGACCATGGTGAGTACGAATCGGTTTGTAGGTTTTGATGGAAGATGAATCTGACTGTTTTTGCCGTAGGGTCTGGATGACAAAGGCCTGCAGGAAACTGTGCTGGATTACATAAAATTTGAGAAGCGGTTTCGCGAAGGTTACATGGTGTCTGCACCGCAGGTCTATATCTCTGGTCTGACATTTGCCCCGCGGGAGTCAATAGTGTCGTGCTGTTACCGCCCAAAGTTTCGCAATCTAATACAGGCATCAGGGGCTCTCGCCATGATATGGCCTCCATCAGAAGCCTTGGTCATACAGTGCCACGCAATTGTCCGGTCTGTTGCATTTTCGCCCAACGGCGCGCACATTGCCACGGGATTACGCGATAGAACCATCCGGGTGTGGGACACAGCAACGGGACAGCAGATCGGCGCACCTCTGGCTGGCCACACAGATGAGGTCTTGTCTGTTGCATTTTCGCCCGACAGCGCCAGCATCGCATCGGGATCCTGCGACCGAACCATCCGGGTGTGGGACACAGCGACAGGGCAACAGGTTGGCAAGTCTCTGGCCGGCCACACAGGTTTCGTCTTCTCTGTTGCATTCTTGCCCAACGGCACACGCATCACCTCGGGATCTGCTGACAAAACCATCCGGTTGTGGGACGTGGCGACAGGGCAGCAGGTCGGTGAGTCTCTGGCTGGCCACACAGATCGGGTCTTGTCTGTTGCATTCTCACCCGACGGCACGCACATCGCCTCGGGATCTGACGACCAAACCATCCGGTTGTGGGATGCGGCCACAGGACAGCAGGTTGGTGCGCCTCTGGAGGGCCACACAGATTGTGTCTGGTCTGTTGCGTTCTCGCCTGACGGCATGTGCATTGCCTCGGGATCTGACGACCAAGCCATCCGGCTGTGGGATGCGGCCACGGGGCAGCAGGTCGGTGTGCCTTTGATCGGCCACATAGATTCGGTCCAGTCTGTTGCATTTTCGCCTGATGGCACACACATCGCCTCGGGATCTGTCGACCAAACCATCCGGGTGTGGGACGTGGTGACTGGGCAGCAGGTCAGCGCACCTCTGGCTGGCCACAGAGAACAGGTTTTGTCTATTGCGTTCTCGCCTGATGGCACGCGCATTGCCTCGGGATCTGCCGACCAAACCATCCGGGTGTGGGATGCGGGGACAGGGCAGCAGGTCTGCGCACCTCTGGCCAGCCACAGAGAACAGGTCTTATCTGTTGAGTTCTCATCTGACGGCATGCACATCGCCTCAGGATCTACTGACCAAACCATCCGGTTGTGGGATGCGGCCACGGGGCAGCAGGTCGGTGTGCCTTTGATCGGCCACATAGATTCAGTCCGGTCTGTTGCGTTCTCGCCCGATGGCACGCTCATCGCCTCGGGATCTGTCGACCAAACCATCCGGATGTGGGACGTAGTGACGGGGCAGCAGGTCGGTGTGCCTTTGATCGGCCACATAGATTCGGTCCGCTCTGTTGTGTTCTCGCCTGATGGCACGCGCATCGCCTCGGGATCTGCTGACCAAACCATCCGGGTGTGGGATGCAGCGACAGGGCAGCAGGTCGGCGCACCTCTGACTGGCCACACATATGAGGTCTTGTCTGTTGCGTTCTCGCCCGACGGCACGTCCATCGCCTCGGGATCTGCCGACCAAACTATCCGGATGTGGGAGGTGGCAACAGGGCAGCAGGTCGGCGAGTCTCTGGCCGGCCACACAGATCGGGTCTTGTTTGTTGCATTCTCACCCGATGGCACACGCATCGCCTCGGGATCTGATGACCAAACCATCCGGTTGTGGGATGCAGCCACGGGGCAGCAGGTTGGTGGGTCTCTGACCGGCCACACAGGTTCAGTCCAGTCTGTTGCGTTCTCGCCCGATGGCGTGCGCATCGCCTCGGGATCTCACGACAGAACCATCCGGGTCTGGAATGCAGAAACGGGACAGCAGGTCGGCGAGCGTTTGGTAGGCCACACAGATTCAGTCCAGTCTGTCGCGTTCCCGCCCGATGGCATGCGCATCGCCTCAGGATCTGCCGATCAAACCATCAGGGTATGGGACGCGGTGACGGGCCGGCAGGCCTGCAAGCCACTGGTTGGCCACACAGATGGGGTCTTGTCCGAGGCATTCTTGCCTGACGGCACGCCCATCGCCGACAAAACCATCCGGAGAGGTGAATGGGATCCTCGGATGGTTCATTTTTACGATGGTTGGTTTTTCCTGGAACAAAAGAACCACTGGAAAAATTACCGTCTTCTTTGGAATCCTCATGTATTTCGCCAGTGTGCTCTTGTTTGGTCCCCCACTGTTCTGATCATGGATGGACGACCCCAAATCTTCCTCCAATTCAACGATGCTGCCTGGGGTCGAGACTGGGCGATGATAAAGATATGATTCTCCGTATTCTCGCTATGTAATTCCCTTTTCACATCGACAATTGTTGCAAAAACGTAGATATTTATCCGGCATAAATCTCGCACAAATCTCGTAGAAGTTTTATCAGCGAGCCGGAGTTTGCAATCGGGCGAAATTTACTACAGTCGAAGTCATGATAACCCATAGCTGTCGGTCACGGCCGGGGGCTATGGGCTTTAGGGTGGTATGGGTTCCCAGGACTTCAGAAAAAAACCGTCAAAAAAGGCAAGATATTGATTGTTTCGTGTATTTCTAGGACCTACACAGTCGCAGAAGAGAAGAAATCAGTAATAGACGTCTATACAAGAGAATTCACTTGTTCTAAACGGGTTTGACATGAGAATCGACCGAGGATGGTTTCCATTTGCCGCGCAAATGTATCACCGCTCTCCCTATCGTAGCGCCGAAGGATCGCGGAAGCTTGGAGGACTTCACCTCGAGTGGGACGCGGATCCTTGTCGACATAGTTGTCGTCATCGCCCCCATTTACCTCCCTGTCCTGCTCTCCGGCACGCTTGTCTTGAACGGCATTTTTGATCTCCTCGTCCGTGAGCTGCTCGCTAACCTGTTCTTCAGCCATGTTCACCAATTCTTCAAGATCGAGCATGCTATTTCCCAATGCACTTCGCCAAGACCCTCATCTCCCTCATGACTTTTGTCGCTTGTGCAATTGCACAGAATGTCGACGGGACAGGTGCGTATTAGCATACTACAAACAACCGATGTCTGCAATCTGCTGATTATTACGCCGCGCCGCCAGCGATCAACTACGGCATCCTCCCCCACGGCGAAACCGGGCTGTGCGGCGTCTTTTACAAAAACGCCGACCTCGTCGTCGCGATTCCGCGCGTGGACTTCCAGCAAGGCCATTGTGGGGAGACTATTGCTGTGGAGTGTACGTACCACTCCTTTCGAATTCCTTATTACTGACTTGGGGCGTGGGTATGTTAGACAACAATATCGTACAAACTGTCACGATCCTCGACATCTGCGAGTCGTGTGTGTCCCCAGAAATCGCAATGACGGCGGGGGTGTACAGCGCCCTTGGTGCTCCCATGGGCCAGGGCCCGATTAATATTATTTACACGCCGTATTGATTTATTATTGGTGAAGGAGACGAGATTGCGGTCGTTGAAACTCGAAGCGTTGTCGTCGAAATATGCACAGTTCTCCTGGAAAATGTCTCTTCTTGAGCGCCCATGAGATTCGGGAACACACGTCGCAGAGAGCGCCACACATAAGTAATATCTATAACAGTTTTTTTCGTCAAAAATCATGTGTATTCATCGAAGCATCAGCCCACTTTCCACTGTGTACATTTGTACATGAACGTTGTCTTTTAGATGAGGGACAGAGACATTCCCCCGGCTGAATTTTCGAATGTTCCCATAGTTCGAAAGGGTGATGTGTTTGTTCTGGCTTTTTAGATTGATTCACGGATCCATATACTTTGAAAACGGTTATGATGTTAAAATGTCGTGGTGGCCTTACTCCCTGGTTTCAACCGTGAGACAATGTTCGCCACAGGTCGAACACTATTCAGCGATGTATTGCGATGCAATCAATGGGCGGCGGCAAGTATCACTACGATGAATTGAGTGCAGTTGTCTGTATATAGTGCTAGTCCCGGGTGATGTTGGGTCACAAAGGCCTCAAAATGTATAATTCTTGAGTACCTAGCTCTGCAGAATTGTACTTTTCTGGGTTGAAAGTGCTCGAGAGATGTCGCATATACATTGTACATTGTTCATCACAATGCGTACATAATTTTTGACGATAAATACCGTCATAAATATGGTGACTACCGCGCACATGTATGTTGTGATGAACATCTACATCTGACTTGAGAAATGTGTCTAAACTCTCTATCCATAGTTGCGAATTTGTGCGGCCGCAAAGTATCAAACTTCATCTGCTTCCGGCAAACGACCTCCCTGCTGATGCGGCCAGCTTTCTGGCCGTTCCTGTCTGTTCTTGCGATTTCAGGCGACTGCCAACCTTAGTGAACAGCTTGAAGCTGGACTTGGACTCGCACATCTAAAGAACTACCAATTCAACTTGAAGTGCCCACTTTGAATATCCTGGTCAACTCCCCTGTATCCTCTTCATCAAATCTCTCTTCCGGTGTCTACGAGCCGTTTAAGCGATCGATACACAACCGCCGGATTCGAACTTTGGGAATCGTATCAGCTCCTCGGCCAGATTTTTTCCGTCGTATACGCACATGAGGCTCGCCGAATCTTCTTGGTCTGAAATACTCCACTTGTCTGCCGCGATTTGCCCCTTTTCTCGTTTTCTGGTTGTTTGCCGTAATTTGTTCCCTTCCTCGTTTTCGAAACTCGCACCCCCAACAGGGCCGTGGCGAAGGGCCATGACTCGCATTCTTGCCAGCTCATAATAGCTTGGCACTCGCCTGCGACATTCTGGTTCGCCAAAGGTGAGCAGGATATGTCGATTAATACACATGCATTGTTACTCACCTTCGACTCCAGTTCGAATTCGCGCTCACATACTCAGCACTCACACTCAAGGGGATACTTTTGTGTGAATGGAGGAACATACGCCGGTTTTTGTTTTTTCAAATTTGGCTGAACCAACCACCCACGTCATACCACGTGTTGTCCATATCGTCAAATGATGGCACACGCCGTCAACTTCAAATGCCGCGCTCAACAATAACACAGGTTACCTGCCTAGGGCGATAACCCTAGCCTACAAATTCAAATGCTATATCTATCTAGGTGCAGATTGGACAGTAAACTGTATTTTTTAAGAGACATGGGTACAGAAATTAGGCTGGTATGACAGTGTCCTACTTCCCGGCGCGCCGACGCTTGGTACGAACACCATCCCCAGAGAGGCATGCAGCACAAATACAGCCTTCCGGGATGCTTCCCTGCTTAAGACATCGAAGATGGTACTATTCAGAGCGAGCTCAAAATTTAAATTCCCAGGTTGCGCAAGCTTACCCATTTTGTTTTGCACCCTTCATTTTTACAGCGGGCCGCCTTCGCAAATTCAGACTCATCTTTGGGAGGCACAGAGCTCCTGAAAATGCACACCTCGAAATTGGTGCATGATTTTCAAAGGATTTGCGCTTCATAGGCTGGGGCATTCACCAAATGCGGAAAGTATGGCGAGACTTTAATAAAGACGTTCGCAGAGCATGTAAGTATCATATCCGATGCAGAAGCAACTATAACGTGTCTTGGGCTCAAAAAAATTTCCTACCGGAAAATAAAATAATAGACCTGGCTGACCAACCAACCACCCAGGGTACGGTCCGGCATTCACGGCCCGGCGGCCCCTTGCTCACGCTTCCCTCACACTCCCGCGCTCGAAGCATAACCGCTTTTGGCTCACCGCTTGCCTCTGCGTGATTTCCCTCCGCGTTGTGTACCGCAGTACCCCAATGGATAGACACCTCACGTGGAGCCTACATTTCATCCCTTTATTTCACTTTGTCTCGGTTTCCATTTCCGGTCGTCGGCTTGGTTTCCGGACTCCTGCAAATTTATTGTTCTCGTCTCGTGCTTGCCATTCGTGCTCGTATGTGTGACCGGGGTCTTCGCAACCGCTCAAATCGTAAACCCTGATTTTTACCTGGACATTCACCGGATCTATCCCTGTTTCAGTTTGTGCCCGCACCATTGGGAGGTTGTGCCCGGTCCATAAAACTGGGCACCATATTATCGTCGTCCATATATGTAGCAACGGAGCTATCCATGTCGCTACATACTATGAACATCCCGGATGTCAGCACCCTTCTGCTCTGTGCGTTCGCTTTTCGGTCTACTGGATCCGCCATGGGCAAAAGGTGCCCATCGATCGACTACTGTTCTATTTCTTCAATGCTGAACGATACCTAGAGTGCCATCCCGACCCTCGTTGGTTCCAACGGCCTCGTCTCGTCGTATGTGGGCGCGCTGCAATTTCTACATCGCGCGATAGACCCCCGGTAATCGCAACGGCGGATTTCGTGTACGCTCCTCTTTCGTTGGCACTATGCCGTGAACGGGCGGAAGCGCGTACAGGAGGTGGGTTCGGCGCCGGAGCATGTTTTGGGCATTCAAGAGGCCCTAGAAGATGCGTCGACTGTCTTTGTCCCAACCCAACCCCATTGGTTTAAATACTGACACTCCCTAGACTTTTCAAATCCACTATACCGTCGGGCCGCAAGTTATCAGAAACACTTACCACCGACTGCCGGTTCGCGGAGGCTTGACGCCGAACCTCGGCCAGTGCTACCCGCAAATACGAGAGGAGATCGTGGACGCATTTGATAATATTCTGGGCTGCACGGCAACGGTGTGTTGATGCTTATGCTTCGAATAAATTGCTCGCATGCTAATCCTCCGTTAAACAGAGTGGAAACTCGTCGATGTCCAACCAACTGCCATGCAGGTGGTCGCCAGGATCAGTAATCGTCTGTCCGTTGGCTTCCCAATGTGTAATTGAACTAGATCTCGAGGAAGTGCAGTACAATATGTTGACATTGCATTAGGAAGAGACCCAGAATATCTTCAGCTAAACATCGACTATACTACTATCTGTGAGGGGGAACCTGGCCACCTTAGAGGTTTCGGCCTGTTGGTAGCGGTATCGAGCATCTTACCCAGGACTTATGGGCTCTAGGAAACAGGCGCGCTTCCTGCGAACAGTTTGAGCCCGGTGGGGGCCATTTTGGGTACCTCTTGGTACCTCGATGAATTTATTTTTGCCGGAGTTCCCATTGATGGGGTACCTGGCCACTTGTGCGATCTAATGTTTACGGCTGCAGCGGTGGTCTTGCAGTGGGTTATCATACTTATGGCTCACAATTCTTCCTTTTTGAATGCTATGATGGTACAAAGGACCTATAAATATGGCAGAGAAAAGTGTTTCTAATGCGAACTATAAGCGGCGGGATCAGTCATGCCAAAGAAATAGAGCCCGCATACGAGCCAGACGGCCTGACTGGCCGAAATAAGTTGTAGGCATGTTTATAAGAAGTAAATGAACATACCTGGATACCAAAAACCACTCCTCCATCATGCACCAGAGAACCCGATGTTTGGACTTTGATCCCACAGATATTAGGCAGATGCGGTATCAAACATAGACTGTGGGAGCTATCAAAACGATAAAATTGTGGAATATGCTTAGGACTGATGCATTACATATGAAGATAATCCTGGACAATGCCTGGACTCGGACGGTTGAATGTTCATTTGATATGAAGGTGGTCCAGTTCCAGTCCTCACACTTGGATGGGACTAGTTTTCGCGTGTCCACCGACGAAAGAGGGAAGATATGGAGCCAGTTTAAAGCTCAGATGGAAGCCTGCTGTCAGGGAAGAGGGAACGAGCCCCCAAAGTCGTGAATTGATAAGGAATTGGTGGAGAAAGGAGCAAAGTGGCAGTTCGGGGATAAGAAATTAATTTTCCCACCCCGCAACCCGACATCATTCACAACACCGCTTAACATCAGCTCATTACTTTCGGCTGAAAATTGACAAGGACAGGCAGTATGGGTTGAATTCCACCTCCCGAGCACCAAAATGATATATGGCTTAGTATCTAGTCTTATAATTAGCAAGTGGCCAGGTTCCTAGTCCGGCCAGGTTGGCAGTCATAGATAGTATGTCCATTTTCACCTGTGGTCGAATTTTCAGCCTCATTCCCGATTTCTCAAACCGTGAGCTTCGTCCCATCATGCTTCCGTTTGTATGTAAAGCGGGCGTATTCCTTGTCCAGGATGGTGGCGCCCCTATTTTGACCGCGCACCACTTTCCTCGTCGCGTACTCAAGTTTCTCGGACCACTGATCGATGAACGGCTGGAAAATGACACCCAGTACGGGAACGATTGAGCGGGCAGGCCGGTAGGTGATCGCACTCCTACGCAATGCTGGCCGCATTATGGACACCCTGATGAAGAACGATCTCGTCTCCTGACTCCTCGACTTCGCAGAAGGCGAAGAATGAACAACGCCGGCCGAGGCTTTGCGCGTTCTTCTGATCAATATTGCCTCCATTCTCCCGACGTCGACGGTCAGTCTTCATACACAACTGTATTCTCTGGTGGGCCCCTCACCCGGTGCATCCGCGCTCTACGACCCCGCGGCGTACCCCGAGCATATACTCCCCATGCGCAAGGAGGCAGAAGGAGAGGTTGCTGCGGAGGGCTGGACGAAGAAGACACTCGACAGCATGCACAAGATCGATAGCTTCCTGCGCGAGTCGCAGCGCCTCAGCGGAGCGGTGCCCCGTGCGTTGTCCGACCTTCTCATTCTTAAGTAGATTTTCTGATTGCTAATTAATAGTCGCGATGGGGCGCCAAGTCATCGCCAAAGATCGTTTCAGATTCTCTGACGGGAGGACACTCCCGTATGGTTCATTTCTAAGTGTGCCAGGTATTGCATTGCAGTCCGATCCTGGGACGAAGCAATTTTCAGGTCGAAACTTCATTCCCAGCTAACGTATTTCAAGACAACTACGACCATCCCGACGGTTTCGATGGCCGCAGATTTTCACGCAATGTTGCAAATTGTCTAAGACTTTCTGCGCTCCTTGACCGAGAAGCTGTTGACGACTTCCCAGCCCCGATTACTCGTTCTTAACCTACCTGACCATGTCTCTCCCTTCCAATTGAAATACATGCCAGCTATCAGATCTATCAGTTCAAGCTCACCGCAAGACGCAGCAAACATCAAGTCTGATATCGCAGCTCCAGTTCAAAGATCGAAACTAACCCTTCGCTGTAGCAACCCGGACGACTCCTCAGCTGAACTCAAGATCAAGACTTCTCGCGCCGCACTGGAGCAACATCCCAGTTACATACCAAGATTAATCAAATTCAGGTCATTTAAGACGCCGAGTAAGAAGGCCTCGGTTCTTCTATTTCTTTGTAAACGCTATCAAAACTTCTCGCGTGGCCTGCAGTAGTCTCGATATTTTACCAAGATTTCAAACCCGTCAATCCAATACCTCTGTTGTCCGATTCTGGATAGCTAGGAATTTCATCTCGGAGAAAGCCAGACGTTGCTTCTGCGACCACCTCCCCTTCGTGTCTTACGATATTCGTAGATCTTTTCAGCCTGCTCATTCTCTGGGATCAGTAACTAATGTGAGCAGGACCCCGCGACAATTCTCGACACGGTAAATCTTTCGACTCGGGTGGCGCAGTGCGACGGGAATATCGAATCAATTACAACATTGGTATCAAATTGGTATGTGAGTCCGAATCGTCTGTATGGAATCGACTACGATCCGAGCGTGTTGCAATGCAAGAATAACCTCCTGCACTGACACGTCAGAACTTGTATCCTCACCGTCTAAGAAGACGATGACCCGTTTCCGAAGGTTTGGGAAATCGGGGCGGAACTGGACAAATAGGTGTCTGGCGAAATCTAAAGCATAGTAGATCGCCGCATCATCGCCGGCGTGAGCTCCTACTCCCCGGATGCTTTTGCCGATCGGCGATTCGGATACTGGGAGAGACAATGATAATTTAGGAACCCTAAATCACGTTGGATACGGACTTACAAAGCACTACTGCAGAGTTACATTCAATTCGGCAGTCAGCCATCAGAAAGGGGGTTGATGGCGCCGAACTTTTGGTCGGTGTCACGCGTCACGGCGGCGGTTGACGAATATGTCGGGGTGTCACGGTGAGGTCAAAAAACCTCTCAAAAACTGTAGCAAACTGACGAAAGTATTCCTGTGAGAGGAGGGCTACAAATTCAGTTGCAACACATATTTTTAGCGTGATTAAAGGGCAGAACCTTAGTTTTGAGCTAAAACTGACCGGAATCATGCAGCAAAAAGTCCGTTTGAACCATATCTTCAGCCAAAAGGCAACTGAATGTCAAAAGTTGCTCCAATTTAAATTTTCAACAGCCTATACTACCCTGCAGCAGTTTGGGAGGTTGCCGAAATTTCCCGCATGTTACGCTCCATTTTGGCCGTTGATGAATTGACGAATATGTTCAAGATGTCACGCATCACACCCCCTGCTGAATTGAATGTAATTCTACAGTAATCCAAGGACCAAAGACGTTGCTGTATGGAACGATCTCTGAGCAAGAGTTGGTTAATAATTCTACAGAGAAGTTGAATTCAACTAAGTGTAAGGGCAACCACGAAGGCCCGAGGTACTCAGGGACTGACGTGGGGGATCCAAAGGTTAATTGACAGTAGCTAAATATACAGAGAAGCATACCTGACGTGGGGGATCCAAAGAGAAGAAACTCTGAGGATTCCCATGTCAGCCGTGGGTATAAGTAAGCTACTAGCTAAGACCATGTGACCGGAGTGATCGGCAGATGTCCTGGGCTCGATCACACGCAAGGTGCCATCGGGTCACGTGCCGGTTTCCGGTACCGGTCCCGGTAGACCGGTGACCGGGAGAGCGACCGGAAGGATCTGAGGGGTTGGAAGGGCGTTGGATGGGGGTCGGGATGGGGGTTCCCCTGACACTAAGTGCGCGATTGAGAAACACAGTGAAGAGTTCTTACAGCAGCCGCAAGCGGCTCGTTTGTTTTGTGCCGAGTTTGCCGGACGCTCCTCGGATTTATTGGAGTCCAGGTGCTAAATAGGTTAGCTACCTCATCACACATGAAGGATAACCGACTGATATTCTTTGCATTATCAGAGTAGCCTCCTTGGGAGTGTAAGGGCAACCACGAAGGCCCGAGGTACTCAGGGACTGACGTGGGGGATCCAAAGGTTAATTGACAGTAGCTAAATATACAGAGAAGCATACCTGACGTGGGGGATCCAAAGAGAAGAAACTCTGAGGATTCCCACGTCAGCCGTGGGTATAAGTAAGCTACTAGCTAAGACCATGTGACCGGAGTGATCGGCAGATGTCCTGGGCTTGATCACACGCAAGGTGCCATCGGGTCACGTGCCGGTTTCCGGTACCGGTCCCGGTAGACCGGTGACCGGGAGAGCGACCGGAGGAATCGGAGGGGTCGGAAGGGCGTTGGATGGGGGTCGGGACGGGGGTTCCCCTGACATCACCCCCCCCTTGGAATGCGGCGCCCCGACGCATAGACCGGATGCGAAGGGAGGGATCCCGGAAGGGCAGGGAGTCGAAGGCGGCGACGGCAATGGTGCGTGGTTTAGCTGGGTATTTCCGGTAGAACTCGGCGACGGCTTCCGGGGCGAAGAGGTCGGAGTGCTTGACCCATTGATTGTGCGAGTCGTCGTACCCTTTGAAGCGCACCATGAAGTAGAGCGACTTCCAGCGCACCTTTGCATCAAGGATCTCTTCGACTTCCCATTCCGGAGCATCACCGGGTGCGTCCGGGAGGACCGGGGCCGGCTCGTCGTAGCCGGGCCGTCCCTCGAAAGGGTCGTCTTCCGCGAGTTCCAACTTCACGACCGGAAAGACCGGGTGGAGCCGGGAGAGCCGGGGCGGGAGTTCCAGCTTGTACGCCCCACGACCGACGACTTTGATGACCTTGAAAGGGCCAAGCCGTCGGTGCGAGAGACCGGGGGACGGCCGGGTTGTCTGGATGTCCGACGCGTCGAGCCAGACCCGGTCGCCTACCTTGATCTCCGGCGCGGGGGTGCGCCGGCGGTCGTAGTACCGCTTGTACTCCTCTTTGGCCTTGACCAGCGCGGATCGGGCTTCGGAGACGCCGGAGGCGATCCGGTCGCGGAATTCGTTTACCGACTCAAGTTTCGAACGCAGCCCGTTCGGCTCGAACCCCATCCGGGGGAGCCGGCCGGTGTCGGTCATGAACGGGACTTGCTGCGTGGAAGAGTGGATGTGGTTGTTGTAGGCGAATTTGGCGGCCGGCAAGAGGTCGTCCCAGTCATCCTGCATGTAGTTGGTGAAGATGCGGATAAACTGTTCCATCTCTTGATTGACGCGCTCAGTCTGGCCGTCAGTCTGCGGGTGGTAAGCCGTGGAGGTCGCGGGCTTGACGCCGATAAGGCGCCAGAGCTCGGTGGTGAACTCCGCAATAAATTGCGGACCCCGGTCAGAGATGTACTTTTCCGGCGCACCATGGAGCTTCCAGACGTTCCAGTAGTACAACCGGGCGGCGCCGGTCGCGTCGATCTGGGTGTGACACTCCATGAAGTGGGCGCGCTTACCAAGGACATCGACCACGACCATGATCGCGTCGTACCCGTGGGCCTCCGGGAGCTCGACGACGAAGTCGACCGAGACCGTGCTCCAGCGATCCTCGGGAACCTCGGTCGGGTGTAGCTCCCCGACCGGAAGCTTCCGGAGTGCCTTGGTCCGGCAGCACAGATCGCAGGTGGCGACGTACCGGCCGACGTGACGGGACAGCTGGGGCCACCAGTAGTTCCGGGAGACAAGCTCCAACGTCTTGAAGCGGCCGGCGTGACCAGCGACCCGGGTGTCATGGTGCTGCTCCAAGATCCGGCGGCGAAGGTCCTTGTCCCGGGGGACAACAATCTTGCCGCGGAAGTAGAGCAGGCCGGCATCGACGTGCCACTCGTCCGACCGGGTAGACCGGGACCGGCGGCCCGGAACCTTGAGGAGCTCGCGAGCCGCAAGGGCGACGGGATCCTCCAGGTCTGGTTCGTGCGAGATCGCGTCACGGATGTCCCGGAGGATCGGGACTTCCGGACCGGCGACGACGACACCTTCCAGGGCGCGGACGTGGAACAGATCGGGGCGTAGGAGCGTGACATCCTCGTTATCCCGACTGGAACCGTGGTCCGGTCGCCGGGAGAGCGCGTCCGGTCGACCCATCGCGCGGCCGGGCTTGTGATGCAGGGTGAAGTCGAACCGGGACAGGTACAGGGACCACCGCGCCTGCCGCCGGTTCAAGTTCTGCGACTTCCGGAAGTACTCCAGGTTCTTGTGATCGGTCCAGATCTCGACCGGGTGCTGCGACCCTTCGAGGAAGTGTCGCCACTCCTCGAGGGCTCGGACGATTGCGAGCATCTCCTTGTCGTGGATCTCGTAATTGCGCTGGACCGAACTCAAGCTCTTGGAGAAGAAGGCGACCGGATGCCACTTCCGGTCCGCGCCCGGCTGAGAGAGAACGGCACCGGATGCGAAGTCCGAGCTGTCTGCTTCCACCCGGTAAGGTTGCGACTCGTCCGGAAGGATCAGGACCGGGTCGGTGGTCACCGCATCCTTGAGGTTTCGGAACGCGGCGGCCTCCTTCTCGGTCCAGAGCCACACCAGGCCCTTCTTCGTGAGGTCGAAGAGCGGCCGGGCGACGTCGGAGAACCCCCGGATGAACCGGCGGTAGAAGTTCGTGAAGCCGAGGAACTGCTGCACGTCCTTCTTGTTCTCCGGCACCGGCCAGGCGGCGACGCCGGCGACCTTGACCGGATCCATCTCTACGTGGTCGTGTGAGATGATCACCCCGAGGTACTCGATCGACGATTTCTGAAACTCGCACTTCTCCGGTCGCAAGTAGAGCTTATGCTCCCGGAGCCGCCGGAGAACCTCCCGGACGATTTCTCGATGCCGGGCCAGGTCCGAGTGTGCGATGAGAATATCGTCGAGGTATACCATGACGTCGCCGGACAAGATGAGATCTTGGAAGATGTCGTTCATCATTGTCTGGAAGGTCGCGGGGGAGTTGGTCAGGCCGAAGTACATCACCAGCGGCTCGAAGAGTCCCCGGTTCGTCCGGAACGCGGCCTTCCACTCGTCGCCTTCCCGGATGCGGACGTTGTTGAAGCCCCACCGAACGTCGAGTTTCGTGAAGTACCGGGCTCCCTTCAAACGATTAATAAGGTCGTTGATGAGAGGGAGGGGGTACCGGTTCTTCACGGTCATCGCGTTAAGCGCCCGGTAGTCCTGTACGAACCGGAGCGCTCCGTCCTTCTTCTTGACGAAGAAGACCGGGGATGCCATCGGGGATTTCGAAGGCCGGATCCGGCCGGTCGTCAACCCCTCCTCAATAAACGCGTCGAGCTCGCGTTGCTCGAGAGGGGAGATGGGGTAGACCTTGCAGTTGGCCGGTTTCGAATCCGGAACGAGCTCGATGGCGTGGTCCCACGACCGGCGCTCCGGAAGTGAGTCAAACGACTCCCGGTTGAAGACATCTTCGAATTCTCGGGCCCACTCGGGAATTTCTTCCGTACCGGGCGCGGAGTTCTTAGCATGCGCTTCGGCCAGCCGTTGCGAGACGGTACCGGTCGCTCGGATGTCCTCCGGAGGGGAGAACCGGGTGTAGAAAACCCGATCACCTTCTTCAACGGAGTCATCCTCGTCGTCCGAATCTTCCCCGTCGTCCGGTCCGAGTTCCGGTAGGTCCTCGTCGAACTCTTCGTCATCATCCTCGCTGGAGCGTTCGTCTGTGTCGACGACACATATCCGGGGAACCGGGCCGGACCGGAGCTGCCGGAGGATCCGAGCGGAGACCTTGGCAAGCTTCCGGTCGGCGCGCGCCTCGGCGACACAGGTAGCACAGCACCCAGTAGGGCAGCGGCTCATTTTTACCTCGCGCTGGGCCCAGTCGATTTCCGGGTTGTGCTTCCGGAGCCAGGAGTAGCCTAGGATGAGCTTCTCCTTCCCGAGGCGGGTGACAGCGAACTGAGCACGCTCACTATGGCCTTTGTAGCGAAGGACCACATCCGCGACCTCCCGAATGAAGCCGGCCTCGTTGGGAGAGCCGTCCACATTGTAGACCGGGATGGGCTGTGAGAGCCGGCGGACCGGGATCTTGTGCTCGGCGGCGTACTCCGTGTCGATAAACTCGGAAGTAGCCCCGCAGTCCACCAAGCCGCTGAGCGAGAGCTTCACAGCGTCGGTGGTGGATTCGATCTCGAGAGGAAGCCGGAGGGAGTTACTGCTCTCCGAGGTGGCGGCAAGGGTAAAGTGTTTCGGGAGGCGGCGCTCCCAGGCAGTTTTCTTTTGGGGGCGCGGCGTCCGCGGGAGAGGTGGCCGGGGTTCCGGTTCGACCGGAACGACCGGAACGACCGGAACGACTGGAGTCTCGATCGGTCTAGGGGGTGCGTCTATCGGTTCGGTGGATGCAAGAGATATATTGTCACACTCGTTACGTAGGACAGCGAAACGATTAGGGGACGCGACAGAGGGCGCACCGCTCACTCTGCGCGGGGGAGAAAATCCTCCGGCTCGGCGGCGGAGGTGTGTTCCGCAGCGGCCTCCGTCGATGCCAGACGCGCGACGAGCTCGTCGAGCAAGTCGTTCCCGAGTTGCCGGATCACCTCGTCCAAGACGTCGATTGACCGGACATCGACCGGCGCGGTACAGTCCCGGGCGAAGTGGTTCGGGTCCCTGCAGCGGAAGCAACCGCGGCGCGGGGTGCTACGGGCGCGCGTCCGGTCGACGTCCATCGGGACCGCGGGCGGAAGTGCGGGGGTAGCAGCCGCTCTGTGTTGCGGCGCGGGAAAACGCGCCGGAACGGAAGCGACCGCGACCGGAAGGGTTCCCGAGCGTACGGCCGGTTGATGGCGACCGGAACCGGTCGTCTCGCGGGAGGCTTCGCGCGCGCGGAGCAGCAACTCGTACTGCCGGTAGGCACGGAGGCGCCAGGCGGGGTAGTCTCGCAGGTCCGGAGGGTCGCTCGACCCGGTGATAGCGAGATTAATCGCCGGGTTAAGACCGGTCCGGTACTTCGTGACCTTGATAATCGGGTCTTCGAAGCCGGCGAGGTCGACCAGGTCTTCGAAGTCGTCGGTGTACCGGAAGACGTCCCGCGCGCCCATGTGATACGACCGGGACTCAAGGGTGCGGAGCGCGTGGTCCTGTTCGTTCTCCTCGACGAACCGGAGCCGGAACTCCGTGACGAACGCGTCCCAGGTCAAGAAGGGGAACGGGGTTTTGGCTGCGTACCGCTCGGCCCATTTCGACGCAGAGTCCTTGGCCATGAAGGACATGGCGAACCGGACCGCTTTCTCCTCGGAGGGGGCGCCGTCCTCGAGGAACGCTTCCGGCAGCAACCGGATGTACGACCGGACAGCGTGGAGGAACGCCCGGCCTTGTTTCCGGTCACCGTCGAAGACGAACGGGGGGTTCGGCCGGAGGGCCGATTTTGAGCCGGGAACGGCTGGGGGGAATAATCCTGTACCCGGGTCCGGAGCCGGACCGGCAAGGGACGGGGCAGGTGAAGCGGCGCGAGGGGGGTCAATTTTTCGTGCAAGGCTCTCGAGAATACCTTCGAGCCTGTCCATGCGGGCGGAGACGGCCTCGGCGGCTGCTTGCGCAGCGGCGGCAGCGGTACTCGCGGCGTCCATGGAGGGCTCTACAGGCAAGGAGGAGGGGGCAAGATTCAGGGTAGGGGAGGCTGGGACGCTATCAGAGGAGTCCGAGCCGTTCACACCGAAGCCTGCAATCTTGACCGGTTAATCCCTTAGAGAGTTTCTTCTGCTGTAAGGGCAACCACGAAGGCCCGAGGTACTCAGGGACTGACGTGGGGGATCCAAAGGTTAATTGACAGTAGCTAAATATACAGAGAAGCATACCTGACGTGGGGGATCCAAAGAGAAGAAACTCTGAGGATTCCCACGTCAGCCGTGGGTATAAGTAAGCTACTAGCTAAGACCATGTGACCGGAGTGATCGGCAGATGTCCCGGGCTTGATCACACGCAAGGTGCCATCGGGTCACGTGCCGGTTTCCGGTACCGGTCCCGGTAGACCGGTGACCGGGAGAGCGACCGGAGGAATCGGAGGGGTCGGAAGGGCGTTGGATGGGGGTCGGGACGGGGGTTCCCCTGACAGGGAGTAAAAAAAGTAAATGCTACCTTCCAGGATTGACTTGGATGGCATCAAAGCCACGCTTGCAGGGCAGGGGGGTTCAAATGATATAGAAAAATCAATTGAACTTCTGCGGGAGGCAGTAGCTGTGGATATACTCTTACAAGAAAGACTGCTTGAAAGCCTGGCAATCAAACTCGAGGCTCAGTTTAGGGCACAGGGACACATACAAGATCTCAATGAAGCTATCGAACTCAGGAGAGAGGTGCTGGCTAGTCATGCACCCGGCCATCCAAATCATGGAATGTCTCTCAATAGTCTCGCAAATGCAGTCATCAGGAGATTTCAGCAGTGGGGGGATTCAGACGACATCGATGAGGCCATTAACCTGCAGCGGAAGGCACTAGCTCTTTCTGGACCATCTCATCCAAATTGGAGCATGTCTCTCAATAATCTGGCAAATGCAGTTCTAAGAAGATTTGAGCAGCAAGGGGATCCCAAGGACATCGATGAGGCCATTGAACTGCACAGGGAGGCACTGACGGTTCATGCACCATCTCATCCAAATCGTAGCAGGTCTCTCAACAATCTTGGAACTGCTATTTGCATACAATTTGAGCAGCGGGGAGATTCCGAGGACATTGATGAGGCCATTGAACTATATACGGAGGCACTGGCTCTTTGTGGACCGTCTGATCCAAACCGTAGCAGCTCTTTCAACAATTTGGCAAATGCAGTCCAAACAAGATTTGAGCAGTGTGGAGATCCAAAGGATATCAATGAAGCCATTGCACTACACAGGGAGGCACTGGCTCTTTGTGGATCATCTGATCCAAATCGCAGTGGCTCTCTCGACAATTTGGCAAATGCAGTTCACACAAGATTTGAGCAGTGCCGCAAAGAGCTGTAATTTACAAGTGAGTACAGGATTTTTTGGTATTAAAAATTTCATCTCATCTCATAGTAGAAATCTGTGGATCCACCGCGTCTATGGTGGTGTTCCACGGGGGCCTTCACCTTCCTTCCCATTCATGCAGCAGGGACATATACTGAAAATATAACAGATTGCACCTCAGATTATGTGGTTTCATCCTATACACCAACTCTCACTGCATTGCTTGACCCTCCTGTTGATAAGGCTACCCTATTCAAAATGGCTGTAGTGATTCAGCCATACACACCAGATTTCAATCCCTTGCCAGGTGCACGACAAGAGTTGATCAAAATTCGGGAGAGGGTACCCAACCAGTGGCTAACTTCTTTGGCTCAAACTAGAGTCGACATGGCCCTGATTCATCTGCGGGAATCATCAATAGTCCATTTTGCATGCCATGGAATTCAGGATTTGGAAAACCCACTAGATAGTGGTCTCGTTCTCACGGATGGTCGCCTGAAGGTCTCGGAGATTATGCGCCGGTCGGAGACTGTTAGAAAATCAATATCGCTAGCATTCCTCAGTGCCCGTGAGACAGCAAAGGGAGATAAGGCTGTACCAGATGAGGCCATGCACCTTGCAGCATCCCTGCTATTTGCAGGGTTCCGTGGAGCAGTGGCGACAATGTGGTAAGTTCGGTGAATTTATGTTATTTAGGGAATCTGATCCGTGATGCAAGGGCCATGATGAGCTTGATGGTCCTAAGATCGCCGACACATTTTATGACCATTTATTCAAAAATTGTGATCCAAATTCCAACCCACCGATCCTTCCCGATTTAAGACAGGCAGCTAAAGCCCTCCATTTTAGTGTAGCCAATTTGCGGAAGGAACCTGATGTTTCCTTCAGGCGCTGGGTGCCGTTCGTCCATTACGGACTATAATTTTACTCTTCAAATCTTCCTGTATGATTCTCATGTCTATTACTACGTTTTCAAAGTGAAATTTTGATCTTTCTCTTGAATTTGGTTTACCGCCGAGGGGGTTAGACTTATCCGAAATTGTCCTAGTGAAATATGCGAAAACGACAGGCCTGACGTAGGAGAGTTTTCATTCTGACCCACTTGTAGAAGAGTTGGGTGCAAAATTGAGTTCACATTCTATTCTCTCCACGGGGTCGGTGCTAAGTCCAACTTTCTGTTGATTGATGTGCATGGTGACCATGCCACACGTCATGCATCACCCTCTTTTTAAAATTACGGGTGTCTGAAGCCTTTTCAAACTCCGCCATCAGCTCTAACCTTTTTTGTTGTGCTCTCTGTTCACGCTCATGCCGTACTCGGCAAGTCCATTCAGCCGTACTCGGCAAGTCCATTCAGCCGAAGTGCTGGGGCGCTTCGCTCCCCAGTGCGCTCTTGTTATCTACAAGCTCGTCAACTCAATAATCAATTTCCGCAACCCTGCACGCTATCCGTGATTTTTGGGGTGGTTGAGCATGTGCAACCAACTTCAATCATCCTCATGGTCTTCTCCCACTACAGTGCTGAGACCACATGCGACCAATGCTATAACATGAACACGGATAGCCTAGCAGGTCCTTCAATCATACAGCTCCAGACAATCAAAGACGACAAATTTTATAACCTAATTATATCACATTCAATACTCATCGGAATTGAAGGGGAATAGTGAGAGGAGGTTACTGATTTTCTTTTGAGCAGATTCTATCGAAGCGTTGTTGAAATAATGCCCGTTTTGTCATCTGAAGGGTCAAAATTTTGGCCGAGCACCTGAAATTGATAGTAAAACCATCAAAATATTTATTTGAGCTCTTTTCGACTATCTGAGCATGATTCTGGCAAAAATATATATTTTCAACGAGCAGTTGCACCACAAAGCCCTGGAAAAGTGGAGTGTTACCGTCACAATGTCACGCATTGATCGTCACAATCCTCAAATCCAAAGTAATCAGTGGTTGATCAGGAGACACAAAAAATTAGAAAAGCAAAGGCCTGAGTGGACAGAGACATTTGAGGCATTTCATAGAGCCTAAGACCGTGTTTCTTACAGCTAATTGCAGTACCGAAGGTGCGGATCGAAAATTTCGCATTTTGGGACATTTTCAAAGAATTCTCCGTATCTCAGCAGGTTCTTCACTGATTGACTTAAAAACTAGATAGAGCTACTCAGCTAATTCATCCGTAATTAGTGATTGACAGGAATGTGTAAAGATATTAGTGATTACATTTTTTCTGGATTTTGGGCTGTTTTTGCACTGACAGCCGTCTAGCATGCCGAGGGCATGTCCCAGCAGTGTAATATTTTGGTTTGGACAACTTAATGTGCTTAGGAAACATTTGATATAGCCAGAATGCTATGGAATTTGTGGAGAAATGTAATCTGGACAATATCTCTTGATACCAAAATGGGCAAATGCATTCACAGGGCCTGGAGCGACTGCAAGTATTCTATCCGTGTTTCTGACTTTATCAAGCGTTTCCTAAGCCCATTAAGTTGTCCAGTTCAAAATACTAAGTTGCTGGGCCATGCCTTCGGCATCCTAGATGGCTGTCGGTGCAAAAACAGCCCGAAATCCAGAAAATGTGTAATACATAATATTTTCACACATTCCTGTCTATCACTAATTACGGATGAATTAGCTGAGTAGCTCTATCTAGTTTTTAAGTCAATCAGTGAAGAACCTGCTGAGATACGGAGAATTCTTTGAAAATGTCCCAAAATGCGAAATTTTCGATCCGCGCCTTCGGTACTGCAATTAGCTGTAACCTCCAGACCCCCCAGGATGCCGACAGAGGTACACAAAATTTCGTTCAGCCGAAAAAATCGGTCCTAAGCATGTTTGAGGGTTCTGAATCTGAACATCATACTGGCTAAGCTCAGAAAATAGCCGTTCAGGCGTGGTTTGATTTGTTGCCTTTGATTGTCCAGAGCTGTACTTATCAAAGAAAAGGTGACAAAACAACTAAAATAAAATGCCAAATCGAACTATTCCTTAGCTGTAAGGGCAACCACGAAGGCCCGAGGTACTCAGGGACTGATGTGGGGGATCCAAAGGTTAATTGACAGTAGCTAAATATACAGAGAAGCATACCTGACGTGGGGGATCCAAAGAGAAGAAACTCTGAGGATTCCCACGTCAGCCGTGGGTATAAGTAAGCTACTAGCTAAGACCATGTGACCGGAGTGATCGGCAGATGTCCCGGGCTTGATCACACGCAAGGTGCCATCGGGTCACGTGCCGGTTTCCGGTACCGGTCCCGGTAGACCGGTGACCGGGAGAGCGACCGGAAGGATCGGAGGGGTCGGAAGGGCGTTGGATGGGGGTCGGGACGGGGGTTCCCCTGACATTAGCAATACACGACCGTTTCGTGGGTGCTTAAACCGCTCCTTGACGGGCCCTCCCCCAATTGGCACTTACAGTGTTTCTAGGCAAGTCCGCTGGCAAAGTTGTACTTGGTAGCTGGTAGGATTTGCACCGCTGAGCTTTGGCAGGCAGTGTTGCAGTTATGGGTCTTAATAAGGGTCCCTCCGGAAGTGAAGGCCTTAAGATTTATTAAGGGTTAATTAAGGGCACCATTTTAAGGGTAAAACTAAGGCTTAATTCCAAAAAAGGTAACACAGAATTTACCCTTCAAAGTCGTCACCAGAACCCTCCTGAGCCCCTGCGTCCGATTCCTCGTTGCTGTGCTCTGCTGCAAGAAGTTCCATATAGAGGCTCTCCTCAGACACCACCCAAGCACGACGAGCCGGCTCTCCAATCGGGCGCCCGACCATGCCGCTAAAGAGATTTGCGAGGCTGATGGGAAGCCAGGTGCGGGGACGGCGAACGCATGGAGCGGTAGGAGCAATTGTGGCAGGCAGGTCGTCATCCTCGTTGTCGTCGCTCTTCTCCCCCCCGCTGTTTCCACCCTCATCCTCCTCCACTCGCAATTCTTCCTGCCATTTTGCCATCTGCTTCTGCCAAGCGGCGCGGCTTTTGACAACAACAGAAATCCTCTCCGCCCCCTCATCATCACTGTCGTCAGTATCGCTCAGAAGCGCCTCCGCATAGCGTGGGACAGCCAACAGCAATTTGATTTGGTCCTCGTCGTGGTTCTTACGGCCATCACGTCTTGCGGCCAAGCCTTCCTCGTATTTGGAGATCACGAAGATGGCGGGTAAGCTGGAGATTTTAAACTGTGCTCATTCTGGCGTAGTTGAAGACCTACCTTAGCCTGCTGGCCCATCTTCACGAGACCAAGACGATTGCGCTTCTTGTTTTTCTTGTTTGCAAAGTCCGAGAATGAGCACTCGAGACCCGCCTGGTTGACAACGAGATATAGCAACATCAGGGAGAAATTGGCGAGTTTGGCAACCAGGGCATTGGTGCGGAACATCTCCCAGAATGGAATCGGATTACTGCTCTGAGTTTTGCGTGAGATGGTGACGAAAGAAGGAAAGGAGATAAACATTAAGCTCAACGTATGTCTCCCGAATTTGTGGATTTTCCCAGCTCTTGAGAAGTGCCCGCCAAGTACTGCATAAATGCGGCACTTAGTGCCTGCATAGCCTGTTTCTGTACTTGCTCGTGCTGCTGCTGCTGCACCGGTGTTCGCGGCGTCGATGGCGGGCGAGACTTGACACGCTTATAGAGCTGTTGACAGATTGAGTTTAAACGACTGCAGTGGACAAGGTATCAACAAACTGCTATGAGCTCCGTGGAGAGAACAAACGGGTCGATGTTTGCCTTATCCCCGAACCGTGTTAGCTTCTGGAAAGAGTTGAGGACGAGTGCAAGCACAAAGACAGCCTGGTCAAGCTCTTTAAACCGTTTCTCAATGCGGGCGCACATCTTCTTCCCAAGAGCACGTTCATTGGCATGCGCACGTGCGGAAAAACTACCGAAGTGGAGGAATAGACCAGCAAGACCGAGGAGGAATTGATCAGGGCGAACGTGGTCACTCTAAGCGATGTTCGTGAGGTAACATATGTGCTCAAGATCTGGGATGATCTTCTCGAGCTCGTACCACCACGCATTTGGCTCCAGTGTCGCGCAGTGATTACAGCCATTCACGGTACCTAAGGCGCGAATGGAAATTTTCCGTTTGGGGATTTTTTTGATCCCCGCGACCGATTTGCTCATATCTCAGTGAGTTTGAGTCGGATTGACTTGAAATGTAGCTAGTTCTTCCGGAATAATTCCAATGCAATTAATGATAGGATTGGATTTCCTGAAATATAATCTTTTTAGTAATCCAACTCAAATGGTGGGTTTTGGGTTGAACATATACCACCAGGTCCAGATGGCCCCCAATCGAACTGAATTTTTTATTGGGAGGACTTGTGTACACTTGAAAACGTGTCATAGGATGTTGATTTCGTGTTTTTGGGTATTGGTCTCGGCACCTATCTGGGCCTTGATAATCTCGTCGCGCTTGTTGAGAATTGCGTGGTGAATCGGGGCCTTGAGATCGTCGAATCGAAGGGCAGCGATGAGGTGGGTCGTTCACCGCGTAAGATTCGGTAGAATGTAAGCCAAGATCTTGCCGTTCATCGCCAGCTGTGTCTTGTCGAAGATGTCGCGAACTTTATCCTTGGAGTTGAGCCAATTGACAAACTCGATCAGCTGCTCCATAATTTCTGCTGCCCGTGGATGGTCCCTCAAGTATTCGGCGAGGATAAGCTGCCCCTGGTGCCCACAGCATGGGAAGAGGAGCAGCCACGCGCGAGCAATGGCAAGGAGCTTACGTCCTTTTTTGCTTCCAGCGTCGTTATCTGTAAGGAAAGCGACGACGTTGCAGAGCCATTTTTCCTCAGCTTTATCGATCATTTCTGCAAACCGAAGGGCCATGGACTCGCCGTCCTTGCCCCACGCATTAATACGGATGAGGTCGATGAGAATGTTCTGAAAATCATAGCTCAGCCCGAGTCGGCGCATCAATTATCTGCGTGGCAGTGACTCACCTTGAATTTATGGCTCAAGCTGACGCCGCCCACTGAATCCTTCGCATTGGTACGCCATCTGTCCGTACTTTGGACCAGGTGAGCGAGGTGTACACAGCTGATCGAACACGACTTACACCATCATCACATCGGCATCCAAAATCTCCTCCGCAATCTGTGCATCGATTCGGTTGCTAGCATCCCTCAGGAGCGACCCCCCCAGCTGCGTGTGCGATGGAATGACGTCCTCGGCGCGCGACCGAAACATCATGAAGAGCTTGAGAATTTCGGGGTCACTTGTCCACATTTCCGGGAGGTTTGCGGATTGTGTAGCGCGGAGAAATTACGCGTGGATTGCGTCGGTCTGGGAGGCGTTGAAGGGGATGTCAACTTGTCAAGGCCTTTGAAAACCTCCAGCTTCGACTGCTTGAACGATTTCTCGACAGCCTTGACCAGCTTGCGCTTCTGGCGGCTGCGACCCGTTACAGTATTCTCGTCGTCTGCATCCACTGCGTCGGGCTCCCGTGCACGTTTCGCCGCTCCAGACTCAGCTGCTTTCTGCTCCGCTTTTGTTGGGCTAACTTGGGCAGCCAGAGCTTTTACGGCCACCATTGAATGGTTGCATCTGCGAAGGTGGCCGGCCATGGCCTTTTTCTCGCCATTCACATCGCATTTGGCCTCGATGGCGCTGGCAAGAGCTACACAATGATTAAAATTGGCACCTGGGAAAATGGCGGAACACCCACCTTCGGCGAACCAGCCGGCATTCTTTACCAAGGTTACGTCCACAGACACGGCAACGTCAATCGGCTCATCCCGGGGGCGTCGCGCTTCAATGCACCGCTAGTGGGTTGCTCTGAAATGTACCCCATTGGACTTGTGGTCGCTTTGGTGAAAGTGGGCCCACAGAGGCCCAGTCGCCGGTGCCATTTGGTCGGACGGTGGTGGTGAGCGGATCGAGGAAAAATTTCCCGATCATGATCGGGTTCGTCTCGGGCCTCGGCTCCTGGCGGTCCGACCGTTAAGCCTTAATAAAGGCTTTACAAGTTTGCGGCCTGTCGTTAGGCCTACCCTAGTTTTAACTTAAGGCCTTAACCCTTAACTGCAACACTGTTTGCAGGCGTATTGTTTGATAACTTACGGTGTTGTGCCTTATGTTCGCCCATAACTTTTTTTTTTTTCAAGGCTCGGTCAAGTTGTGAAAGGTGAAAGGTCCGATTCAAAATAAGTACTATTTCCGACTGGCCAGCCGGCCATTTCGCTTCTTTTGAGGGGGGAGTTCCGTATATGTCCGATTTGGGGGTTCGAGGAGGGAACAGGACCTACACCGCTGCTCCATACCAGATTTCAACAGAAGGTAAGGTTCAGATCAAAAGTTATGGCATGTGTGATGTCGGCCGATCAGCGCTGATCAATGTTTCCTTGTTTGCGCAAAACTGTGCTTTTGCTCAGAGTCAGTTCTTCGTCTTTCAACACCTTTCTGGGCTCATTCTGCTCCCATGACAAAGGGCTTCAATTCGTGACACATACGGCGCCCACGTACGCCGCGCACTCTGGCAGGAACCCGGAGTATGGAGACACTCTTCCCTTGTGTGGCTCGTGCTGGCCATGCTCACATCGTTCCATCCGTCCACCCTATAGGCCTAAAATTTGGAGTGGATGTCTTCGATTGTTAAGGCTCCAGTTTGGTGTGCTCCATAATCTTTCCCGGGCTCAGATCCGTTCTCATCGCTGTCGTTTACATAACACCCCACAAATTCGGTGCCTGAGACACTTGAATTTTTTTCGGGACCCAGCGGCCGCTTGGTGTGGATTCGGGTATCCCGACATGTTGGTATGCTTCTCATTTAATGATCCCTGGCAGATCCTGGATTGCTACAATGCAGGGCCTGCCAAGTTGGCTAGGTTGTCCGGGATCTCGCATTCCACACATTCTCCTGCCAATACACAGGTATATTTTTCCCTGTTCCAGGGCATATATGTAGACCAAAATGATACAGAATATTTCCTAGAGCCTGCTTGTATCTTTCCTGAGCAAAGGGGCCTCAAGTTGGTACCTGTAGAGGTTAATTAACGGGGTGGCCGGTTGGCTAGTATTTGGCCTTGTTGGTGCCACGCGCGCCAAAAAATTCACTGGTAAATCAGCACTTCGTGTAAACTCGAAAAAATGGTATTGAACCATTCATAGGATACCTGACTTCATTTCACCAAAGAGTGGGAGGTACTTTGACACCACAGTCCTCGAAAGCTAGCCACAAATGCCAAGGTCTTAGGTGGCCGGTTGGCCAGTCGAAAATACCGTAATGTACCATTTCATTCAATTCGTCGGTCACGCGTCACAGGCCCTAAAATTTACGAATATTTTCTTACCTGTCACAGGTCACCAAGGAAATTTTCGAATCTCCCAAACAAGTCACAAAATGGCGAGAAACACGTCAAAAATTCATTTTTTGCCCACCGAGGCGCCGGAGGTGAGTTTTGCTGAAGTGTTCACATTGCATGCCAGGTTTTGAGCGTACCACCCTCCTTCTTGACTCTGTAGCACTGTGCAGCTCTGTTGAAGGTGTCTGAAAGCCGGGAATACCATGGCCATAATGCGATGAATTTACGAATTTTTCAACCTGTCACGCCTCCCCCGACCCAGTTTCGAACTCTCAAGTTCGGATCTCCCGGTCACAGGTCACAGAGCAGGAGAATTGAACGAAATGCTACTGTATTTTTACGTTCAAATCGACACGGGGTGCGACGAGTGACCCGTTCAACCGATTCGACATTTCGACACCGGCCCAAAATTTGCGTGACACAAGCAAAAATAAATCGATTTTCAAGCCAAAAATTTACCTTTTTCTGTTTTCCAGGCAAATATGGACCCCATGTCACGCTTGGGAGGTTCGACAAAGGGCCGCGTGACGCGTGACCCCTACCCAAATTCGATACCGACAGGGGGGTGCGTGACGCGTGACTGTCGTTTTGAACGTAAAAATACAGTAGTATCTGCCGGAGCGAAGCGTGGGCAAGTCTCGTCGTTCTAAAAATCTTCAACGTACGCGACACCCAGGGTTATTTCCAGTGGGATATTGACATTCTCTGTGCCGCGCCACACTCTACGAATGTTCGATTCTCTGTGCGATTCTCCAGCCAGAAAGCTCATTCGGTCCATGACCGTCTTGCAACACCAGTGGGTTCACACCCTTCAAAATCCAGCCTTTTCTCCTCCTGCAGTCGCGCAGCCTGTCCGACGGCGCGCCGCGAATTTATAATGAGTCGGGTCGTCGTGATGGTCGTGGCGGCCCAGATGAAACTGCACTGCAATGAGTGTTCAGAATAAATTTCTAAGAAGGAACGCACAAAACAATGACGAAGAGTAAGGAAACAGGTGCGACGATGGCAATTACTGTGTTGGCAATACGTAGCACTGATATCCCTGTGAGTGATGCACGATAGGAGATTAAGCATTGATTTCACGTGCCGAATAGAATCTACAATTTGAAGATCAGCCGCAAGCTGCAAGGAACGGTGTGTCGCACTAACCAAGAAGTACATGACTCCGTCACGGAACAGAACACGCGTTATATACCGGTCCGAGTCTGTGCCGATGGTGCGCGGTCGGTCGAACATGTTCCAACACACGGTAACAAACACAACGATCTCGAAAACGAGCTGAACGCCAGGAAACACATCAGTTAAGATTCGGATGGGCGCTTCACCGGACGGACGCACGCCTGGCACCCACAGGCCGAAAACGCTCGGTTTTGAAGTAAATGTGCAGAGGCCGACAAGAGGCTCGAAGACCAGAACAGCTGAGATGAATCAGCATGCGACAAACAAGCAAAAAGCACGGGCAATTTGAAGTACGCACGTATCATGTTTGACACTACCCAGGTCGTGACGGAGAAATTTGTGAGCTGCATCAGAAAGAAAAACGCGAGAGACCAAGGGATGAAGTGATGTCCGCGCGGGAGGGTTGTCCAGATTCGTAGGAGGACGAGGAAATTCGATATGACGATCGAGAGCCAGCCAGCGTATGTCTATCTGCCTTCAGCGACAGAGGCGGGGCAAAGGTGCACCGTACCGCAAATGACGTCCATCCCTTGCATCTGGGAAGGAAATGATGAGCATAGTGGATATCAACAAACGTTTGTCTTACGCCTATATGCAGGGGGGTGAGGGGGATAATGAGAGGAGAAGGTGGTGACGTACAACATCCGACATAACGATAATTGACAAACCACTGCGTGCTAGGGAAGCTTTAGCGGTAAGTATCCGTTGGAAGCAGAATGAACACACTAATGGTTTGCACGGTCAGGAAAAGCGGAACCATGTACCGCAGGATTAGAAACAGGATTTTTGCAAGGGTGGTTGGCGCGCTCCAAATGTGCTCTACCTCGTCGTCCAACGTTAATACGTGGTCATACAGGAGAAGCTGCAATTCCCATGAGGGTCGTTAAAGGCAAGACCCAAGACGACACACCACTAATCCGGCCGCTAAAGAGATTGAATTAGGTTGGACTACCAGCCGAGATGTATTGGCAAGGTACTTACCGCTGACATATCGGGTGATGACCACGTTCTCAAGCGCAACGATTGTGTCCCGGAGTACCCCAGCAGCGTCCATAGAAGACCATCGACAGGCGCGGGCGACGTTGGGCAGGATTTATCGCCGAGAAGCACGAATCCCGTTGTGATGTATGGGTCTCCTCTGCCCGCCCTGTCAATGCCGCGAGAGATCCTTTCAGTCGAATCGCTCCTGGTACGGCGACCCGATACTGGGAAAGATTCAGGAAGGAAGAAGATTCGACGTCGAGCTCCACAGAAGCTGCTAATCTATAGACCCGGTAAATCGCATGCTCGCCGTGCCACCGACTATCGCGGGAGAATCTTCCATCCAGTGGTCATTGGCGGGTGACATCTATGATTACAACTGGGAATCTCGACGTGATGATTCCGTTCCGGTCATGCCACTAATCCAGTCATGCTCCGTGTAATCGGGCTACCAAGCAATTCTGGCAGAATGAGTGCACGATTCAGATAGTAGGACGACTCCGAGTCAGATATTTATTTGTTTCTCGACGGTGAATTACGGACGTGGGCGAGCACAGAGAACTGCCAAATTTTGAAAGGATAAACCCCCGCGTCGACAGCCTTTTGACTTCTATCATGACACGACTCTGTGGAGTGAATACTGATCAGATCGATGGCGGGAAGCTGCGGGAAGATCGACGATGTCCATCGCTGCATCGGACCATGGGGTGGGCGAGACATCAACGACGTGGTCAAAAGAAATTACTCCACGGGTCCTCGGCTACTGTACTGGGGAAAGAAACGTGAGCTTCCTTTAAAATATTCGTGCGTGTTGCGTACACCGCGAAACAGCGGCCGTCCAACGTGGGTTGTTAGCGTAGCTCGTTACATTCGTTACATTCGATACTTCAGCTTTATGTACTTGCGTAAGGGTCACCTGATCCTAATGCGTTTGCAATAGAACCACCACTACGTTCTGAGCCAAACGCAAGTTCTAGCTTCCTCGTTACCTCTCTCGTCGATACGGGCTTCATCCGACAGCGGGAAAACGCTGACATGGGTTATGGGGTAACACAGGTGAGCATGAATCAACGAGGAAAATGCTCACGCGATTTGGGTCCCTGGTGCTAGCCTTCAAGATCGGATGAGGTCGAAGTTCGTCAAGTCTGCCGGCAAGCAAATACACACTGTTTTCGTTGATGCCATGTCGTAGATAGTCTCTCGTAGACAGACACTCTATACATTCTTGCTCGTACCTCACTGTATAGATGTCGTAGAATCCCGTTTACCATTCGCTGCATAACGGCTGCATATGCCCCGTGGTCAGTCTTATCCAGCTTCGCCAGCATCTCAGAGCCTGACCTTGATGGCGCGGATAGAGTCTCTCTCCACTGTCCCTATAAGCTCTTTTCTTTGAAAACTTTAGTCTTTTCAAGTTGGGTCTCTTGGGCTCTCTTGGGGCAAACTACTCTTTTTTTCAGCCTTTGAGCCACGTCGCCATCAAGCCACGGACTCCAATTCCAGGAATGTTTCCCTCGCATCACCTTTCAACGCAGCTTGCTCTTGTCTCAAGGTTTTCTGAGCCATCTTTCGGTCAATCTGCATCATTATGGGTCAAGTCATGCACGTCTCTCCGTTGCCGCCCATTCCTCCTACATATCGTGAGCTCCGGAATTGTTTGTTCTATCCGAGATCGCTTCGACTCGTAGCGGCGCGGACATCAAGGCGCGCCCTGACCCGTGCTAGAGCGGACTCAATCCGCCTTCGCTTCCTACGGTTGCAGTGCACCAATTAAGCGCGAAGGAATTTCTCGGAATTCTTCCAGGCCCATTACCTCCTCTGTGCCAGCTGTGTCTGTGCTTCCATCCGCAGCTGCATACTCAACTTTTGATATCTATTCCTTGGTGCCCTTCGTTCATCCACAAACATTTGCTTCTCCGGCTATCCTATTTCATGTCTGGTTCCCGATCGCACTCCGTTGTTGACTTGCTTCCCCACTTCAACAAAGGCGACTCTCTGGGCCCCGATTCTTAAGCTCGCATCACGGACATGCGTAGCGTACTGACAAACCTGACCATCGTATCAACGGTGTCTGCCCGCTCTCTCGCTCTACGTCCCGCGCCCGTCATCTCGAGTTCTCCTCTTCACCTGGAGCCACGGCTCCTGAATTGAGGTTTTTTTCCGTATAAGAACACTAGTGGAATAACCCTCCGAACATCATTGCATTCTTCTGGTCACGTACGCCGATCTCGAGCTCGCAGTCGATTGAGTACTGTACCATTTCGACCGAAGGTTCAGGTGACGGGTGACGGAGGGCCGTGAACTGAACAAGTTTGGCCTAGGTGACGGTGACGGAACAATTTTGCGTCCTGAAAAGGCTAAAAAACAGCCAAAATTTCCGGTTCGGCATCAGCCGGACATCCATATATGGAAATTTTGCGTGATTGCCGAGAAATGAACATCAAGTTCAGTGAACAATTGAGGTGACGGTGACATGGCGTGAATCTTCGGTCAAAATGGTACAGTACTCCAATCTACCACACGTACGGGTGCGCACACTCCTGGTATTTTGAAAATTTGCCCCCACGAGAGACTCTTCGGTGTTCTGTATGCGGGCATGATATCTGGCGATATCTTACACACGACGCACACCGTCGGTATGTGGAAGTGAGGCTCAGCTAAACCAGTGATATCCTACGTATCACCTCACGCACCGTGAAAATTTTTGCTCACGGCGTCAACTCGAGAATTCCCCGATATTCTCTTGAGATAACAATTCTTTCCTGCAAGGCTGGCGGCAGTTTGAACTCGAATTCGAACTAGGCAAATGAAAATACACAGGTATGTCCTTTACCCTGCGCATGGCTTTGCTCTCCTGGTGACAATTACCGCTCGAAAAGACGCATCCACTGGGCGTGCAGGCTAGGTGGTGTCGGAAAAAACCCAAATAACTTGCAACGGCTTGATGCTGCTTGAGACCTTGAGACGGCTTGCAACTAGTTGCAAGCCACTCAGCCAAAGGCTTCAAGGCGTCTCAAGGCATGTCAACATGTCTCAAGGCAGGGGGGAGTTCCAAACAGTCTCAAAGCGACCCAAGGCACCCAGGCTCAAGCAGTCTACAGCAGACTTCAGATGCTTTGAATATTATTTTCTGACTCTGAGAGCCTCATTAATCAGTTGCTATTAACACATAGGTACATATCCTCATCGATACAGTCTAAAATATAATGCATGTCTGCATGCACACCAAAAATCGGGCATAACAATGCACCACGTTCAATATGCTCGAGCGCAACAAAGATGCACGACTGCGCCGCAACTTGCTGTCGGATGGGGCAATCGGTGCGAGTCTTGGGCTGCCAGTTGGTCGTATTGAATGGGCAAATCATTGCCAAATCGAGCTTGAGACTGCCAGGGAGATGGCAGTGGAAGACTAGTCGGAGTTGGCCGAAGCCGACTGCATCTCCATCTGTTTTGTAGATGACAGAATCGACACGGGGAGCACCGTAGAACTTGGGGTTGCTTCGCACGATGTCGCATGCACTTCTCCAATTCACCCTGGATTGATAATCGAGGTAAATGACTTTGCAGATCTCCATCTGCGGGAGTAAGTGAGAATTCTGACAGTAAACTATGACACGGCTTCTCGCACCTCGCCCTCTCCATCGCCTCCATCTCGCACACCCCCGCAAACGTTGTCATCTTCGCAGCCCGACCCCTCCACCGCTGGCCCTTCGCAGCCGGGTCCGTCGCAGTCAGCTGCCTCCAACTCCCAATCGAGCACTCAAAGCATTCGCCCTCGAGAACGCCCCCGCCGACGTAGTAGGAGATAGATTTCTTGTCAATGTATATCCGAGCTTGTACGTACACATAATAGATAAAATGAATTCTTAACTTTGAAGTTACAAGATTTATCAACGACGCGTTGCACGGCATTCAGGTTCCGAGGACGCCTCCGAGTCGGAGACGGGCGCCGTATCAGGGTGTGTACGCTTTGGAGGCTGGGGAAGGGAGGTGTTGACGTCGTTTGCTGAGTTGCGGAGCCGTTTTGGGCGAAGTGGAGCGCGATGATGTCACTTTCGGCACGGCGCTATATCAACCACTTCGACGTGACTCTGTGACTCCACCTCTCTTTCTTCCCTCCCGCCACCATCCACCATCGTCCCTTCACCACGCACAGGTCTGTTCTTGTCCTTCCCATTGCCAACCTGCTTATGCCTTCACATAGCTCAACACGACTGTTCTGCGGGTCAACCCGATCAGAGGTACGTCACTTTCCCCAACGTCCGAAATTTCTCTGACTTATTTATGCTCTCTGCACAGGCCGCCGTGTCATCTCGAGGTACGCCAACATGCCAACCTTATTTCTCTTATGCCTGACTGCTGTCTTACAGGCAACACTTCGACTCGGCACGATGGTTCATTACATGTGTGTCGCACATCAACTTTGCCCCATATACATACTGACTTGACATTATAGGTCTTTTTCTTTTCTATAACCTTCCTCTCCTCCCTCGTCCCTACCTGTGCCCATGTAGTACTAAATATGCGAATGCAATTTTTTTTTTCCATTTCATTGACGTGATTTGAGTGCATGGGACAGTGGGGCAGCGGCGAGCTGCCCTGTTATTTGAGCAGTGGTTCACGCTTCTTGAGACGCGTTGTAAGCCAATTTGGCACCCCAGTGACCTTGAGACCCACACCACGGCTTTCAAGGCGTCGCAAAAACCTAACCTATGTGTTGCAAACCACCATTACCAAATCAGCTTGAGACGCCTTGCAACATGTTGCAAGGCGTCTAAACACATTCGGGATTTTTCCGACAGGACTGAGGACCTTTTACCAACGCCCGGGATTTTGTTCACTGGAAACAATCCCGCCGTCTAGCACTTTGCATCCACCAAGGGCCAGTAAGCGCAATCAATAATATTCTGCTGCTCGAACTCGTGAAGTAGGCTCGGACTGTATCATTTGTGGAACCGTCGTCCAGAAAGTACACTTGAATGCACTGCTTACGATCTCTATGCAAAGATTAGCCAAGCGGAGCAAGCCTCGACCGAGCAAAATGCGTACAGTATGTTTATTTAGAATCACATGCCGACCTTGCACAAGTTTACACACGTATATAGGCAGATAGATGCAGTGAACCATGATAACAATGGCGAGACAAATATTCACCCACTACGACGCAATGGCGTGTTGTTCGACCTCAAGACGGGAATCCTAGGCTCCGCCGTTGAGAAACTCCCAGAACGGGCCCTGGTGGTTCGTGTCTGGCGTCTGAATGAATTTCCGAACGCAGCAAACATCCGTCTTGAGCGTTTCCAGCCAATTCATCCAAGCTAAGCTTGAGAACGGCTATATACTAGAGATCTACGCGGCGCTCTTCCAACCGTTCTTCTTGACGGATTCCATCGGAAGAGAGCCGAGTGTTCTTTTACATTATCAGCGGAACATGGACCAAAAAAACGCAGGTCCGGGTGACAGCGTGGATCCGGATGTGTGCGGGCCCGGGGCGGCTGGGTTTAGCGGAGTCAAATTTACTTGCCGGTGCATCTCGATTGTCTTTCTGCCCAATTCCAATAGCGCGCGTTCATTCTGCAAGTCAAATTTAAGATGTTGAGATTCTTACTCGTCCTCGTTGTTCTTTCCTCAGTTTCTCGATTTTTTTTTCTTTCATTTCCGCTGTGGCCAAGGCTGGCCAAGGCATTGGCAAATCCCGAAACCGCTAAAGCCGCTTATAAGCGGTGACTTGAATCGCGATCTCGCAGTTGATGGCATCTCTGGGGAGTGGTCAGCTGAGTCGATAGGAGATCAATTTCATTTTAGCGTGGCTTCACGTTCTCAGTTCTGCTTCCAGTTCGGTTTCACAATTTCTTTAAGGGAGGAGACGCCAGCGCAGCGCATCGGATGTAAAGCATTTTTTTTATACATGCAAGTATTACGGAACGGCCGTGAAAGGCCGTCTGTGTGTCAATCACGAAATGAAACATGGATCAAGCCAATTCATTTCTGGCGTAAATTTACCAAGCTAATTCATTCTTGTAGGCCGACGCCGACGCTCAGAATAGCACTGAATGAATGAGAGATGAAAAGGCAACCCACGCCACGGCATTCTCAAAGCGCCCACTCGGGCCCTCAACTTTTTCTTTACGCAACCGGCGGACCGCTGCATCGCACCTGAGAAAATTTGAATTCCATCGTCAGCGCGGCCGTGCGGATGTGTTGCTCTCACCGCTCTAAGCCTTGCATGTAAGTAGTTTCCCGAGCGCACCGGGAACGGACGCAGCGGTCCGCGGGCGGGCCCCGGTCCGGGCTATTACCCCACCAACCCCGCATCTGATCTCGCATGTTGTGTTGGAGCCGGTGCCTGAATGACAGCTGGGCGGGGATATAAAGCCGCCCTCGCGACGAGCTTTTTCCTTAGGCTTCTTCCCGCCCCCACCGTTCGCGTCCCTCTCCTCAGAAGCCGCCAAAAAAGCAGAAGATGGAACCTGAAACAGTAGGGAGAAGCCGGTACCAGAACATCCGCGTGTATTGGCTCGCGTTTGTCGTCTACTGGGTGCGTTTTTTTTTCCCCTCGCGGTGAGGAAAAGAGCGCGAATTGACGGCATTGTGCAGGGAATCGTTCTCTTTGGCTACGATACGTGAGTTCTCCGTCCCCTTTTTTTTCTTCGTACGCGAGCTCATAACGTTGACGCAGTGGCATTGCCGGCGGTGTCGTCTCTCAGACGTATTTCCGGCAGCACTTTGGCTTTTTGGATGGCAACGGGAAACCCATCACCCACAAGGTCAACGCCATTACCTCGAACGTCGTGTCCGTCCTCCAGGCCGGCGCGTTCTTCGGAGCCCTTGGCAGTGCGCCCATTTCCGGTGCGTCGCTTCGTCCGATCTTTTTTTCCCTTTGACTGAGGCAACTCGCAGCCGTAATCGGGCGCAAATGGACACTGGTTATCTTTACGGCCATCTTCTCGGTCGGCGCGGCTCTCACGACCGCCGCCAAGTCGCCCACAAACGGTCTTGCTCTCATCTACGCGGGCCGTGTCGTCAGCGGCGTTGGTATCGGCGCCATCAGCGCCGTCGCCCCCGCCTTTGTCTCTGAATGCTCCCCAAAGAACGTGCGCGGGCGGATCACCGGTCTCTTCCAGATTACGGTCGCCATTGGGGTCATGATCTCGTATTTCATCAACTGTGCGTCGCTTTTGTCGTTCTTTTTCTGTTTTCACCCTTATCCGATGCGCAGACGGCATCTCGCTGCACCCCAAGCTCGCCAACTCGCCCGCTGTGTGGCAGCTCCCCTTTGGCTTCCAGCTCGCCCCTGCGGGGATCATGCTCTTGGGGCTGTTTACCGTCAAAGTGAGGGCTCGTCCTTTCTCACCTTCCCGCCCCTACTCACATACCCTCCCAGGAATCCCCCCGCTACCTCGCCTCGCGCAACCGCTCCGAGGAGGCGCTCGCCAACCTCGCGTACCTGCGCCGCCTGCCCCCCACCGACGACGCCGTCATCCACGAGCTTGCCGAGATCGAGAGCGCCATCGCCGAGGAGCGCGAGGCGCGCGCGGGCCTGGGGTGGAAGGAGGCGTTCTTTGGGAAGGGTAACTTTGTGCGGTGAGTACGCGTTCTTCGAGTGCGGGAGGAGTGGGGGGAGTGGGCGCCCGGGATGATAGAGCGGGTGCTGATCGCAGCGCGGGGATCTGGTCGTCGTCTGCTCCGTGTCCCCCCTCCCTCCCCCCTCTCCTCCTCCCATTCATTCGTTCCACATACTGACCGACACCCCCAGATTCCTCATCGCCTTCTTCATCTTCTTCCTCCAACAATGGGGCGGGCAAAACTCGGTCGGATACTACGCCCCGCAGATCTTCGCCAACATCGGGTACACTGGCCCCAAGAACTCGCTGCTTGCGAGTGGGATTTACGGCGTTGTCAAGGTGCGTTTGCGTGCTCTGTGCGGCGTCCTAGGCGGATGACTGATTTCGCAATCACTCACACAGGTCGTCGCGACCTCGATCTTCATCTTCTTCTTCGTCGAGTCCCTGGGGCGCAAGATGGGCCTGTTCATCTCCGCCATGGGCATGGGCATCTTCTTCTTCATTATCGGCGCGCTCTTGAAGGAGTTCCCGCCGCCGGCGACGAGCAGTGTTGGTAAGTGTTGTTTGCTCGCTTCATTCGACGTCGACGTCGCGCGTGGTCTTCTTTCAATCGTGGCGCGGGTCCCGGTGCGGCTACCCTAGGCTATGGACGCGACGGCATCCTCGCGCGTGTCTGCACCATCATGCTTGACGCCTCCTCCCGCTACCTATTCCCTTTTCCTTTGCCCTCCCCTCCCTGACTGTTTACTAACCTGTCCCTCCAGCCAACCCCGACCCCCCGCCGGCCTCCAAGGCCATGGCCGCCATGCTCTACCTCTACGTCTGCTTCTACTCCATGGGCTGGGGTCCCCTTCCCTGGGTGTACTCTGCCGACATCTTCCCCACGCGGACGCGGCACTACGGCTTGGCCGTCGCCAGCGGCAGCCAGTGGCTCTGGAGTGCGTTTCCCTCCCTTATCCCTCCTCCCTCCCCTCCGCGTCAAGAACGTGATTACTGACGATGTGTATAATGTAGACTTCGTCCAGGCCAAGGTGACGCCCGGAGCCATCACGTCCCTGGGGTACAAGATCTTCCTCATGTTCGCGACGATCAACATCGGCGCCATGGCCACTTTCGCGCTGTGAGTCGGGATTGCCTTTTTTGGGAACTCGTTAATTGACGCGCCATTGCGTGACAGGATCATCCCCGAGACCAAGGGCCGCTCGCTCGAGGACATGGACATCATCTTTGGCGCTACGACACAGGAGGCGCGGACGGCGAACATTGCCGCGCGCGAGACGGAGCTTGACCGTGATATTCGTGGGGACGTGCACAATGACTCCAATGACGAGAAGGTCTGAGCGGACGGCGTGTTTAATCTACATAAATACCTTTTTGAGGCATCGATCGTATCTACCACGACTATTAGTTACTTACCGCTTACGCCCCTCCTACGCTACGCTACCTACCGCACCGCCCTTTAGTGTCCATTGTATGATATATTTTTTTCGTTGGGATTGGGATCGCCGTGCGCGAGGCGAAAAGGGGAATTTTCAATACTTACCGAACGAAAGGAGTAGACGCGACACGAGGTCCTCCCGTGCGGTCCGGCAAGGTCAGATGGTCATTGCTGTTCCAGGCACCCGTCAAAAAAATCGAGTCGCCGTTGATCCTGGACTTGAACTCCGGCATTAGCCGTTCGTTTGGAATTACTTTTGGCTGCAACAGGACTAGGTTATACGAGCGCCACCTCTGTTGTAGCATCTGTTTATTGGACTGGTGTTAGGGCGGACAAGTTGGCGTTATGGCAGAAGGATTCTGGACTGGACATATTTGCTTTCCGTTGACACGCAATTACGCCCACGTTACTACCTGCTCGTTTTTGTTCAAGGCGGAATTATTCCAGTTCCTCGACAGCAATCTATTCATACCTGAGCTTTTCCCTCAACTCAGTCGATATGTACGTATATTCCGCCTCGTCATGTTTCTCCGGTTATGCGTGCGCGCACCCAGCCATATTGCGGCCCCAATACGACCTTCTGCGTCTCTGTATCACCCAGCGTGTCCAGCATATTTCTTCCTACCTCGCTACTCGCCGACCACGCAGTATGAGCTACCATTGTATCTGGTTTCGTGATCTACGTTAGTACAGATAATTTATCAGCGGGGAGTTATTGAGAAGAAGCAAGAATAGGTTGTTGACCTTCAAGGAACGAGCGCCGCCGGATTTAGTGATCTCAGAGACGACACCCCAGGGAGTGGTGCTGGCGAGTTTGTGCTCCAGGTGAGTCAGGATGGTTTTGGGTCGAGTGAACGACATCGTGCTCTGTGTTCCCAGGAAAAAAGATCGGAGACTGGCGCACGCTGAGCATTCTGAATCCTTGCACCCGATTTTCTGAATCTCTGTTTGGGATGCGACCTCTGGAGGCTTGTCCCCCATGACCTGCTCAGCGAAGGTCTGGACAAGGGTGCCGGCGAAGGATCTGTACGGGTCGACAACAAAACTCTGGCTCTGCGCCAAAAGATGTTGCTTCAAGAGCGGCAAGAAGGGGACAAGGGAATCGGAAACATGTTGCTCCAAAGTGGATTCGGCGGGAGCTTCAAGCAGATGCGATAGAAGATACTGATGTTGATCCTTCGCGCCGACTTCAGAACAGAACTTGAGCAGATCCAGCATTTGGTTGCAGGCCGGACCACTGCCATACCAATCCCAGCGGAAAGAGGTCCCCAAGGAGGGAGAGAACTTGTCGATGGCTGCACGGACGAGTGTGGCTAACATATCGTCGTTGGTGCGGACTTCGTTCTCCGCCCTCAGAAACTCTGTCGCAACAGAGCGCGCCAGGGCTTGTAGCGTCCTCGAGTCGCAACCGCTCAAGATATCCGTAGTCAATCTAAGAATTGAGTCAGGAATCGGCCGAAGTGCGATGACTGGACCATACTTTTTCCGCAAGATCGAAACCCCGCCCAGCTTTCTTGGCGGCCATGGTCAGTGTTGATGCGCTGTGCGTGAGGCTGCACGGGTCCACGGCCGTACCCTTGGACGTCGTCCACGTGCGAGCGAGCATTGCATCAATTGCGTCAACGAAGAATGGACGGAATGTGGGCTCGATCCCGGGGACCGTCTCCATATACTGAACCAAATCAGTACAGATATCAGTGTAGTATTGCCACGGCGGGTATATCGGCACAAAATCCCCACGCTGGATAGCGTCTCGCATCTTTGCGAAAATGAGGACACAACAAGCGACATTTTCTGTTTCGACGCAAAAGCGGATCGTCGTCAGTATTTCAGGCGGATCCATCGTATAGGTACGGTACCGGCCGTCCTTCGTGACCTTCTGAGGGAAGGCCGGGAAGCTCTGGACCAACCCGGTGACCCTCTCTGTGATCAACTTTCGGACGATGTGGATATCTCGGGACGGCAAAATCGGAGTGGCCTGAAGATGTCGATGCAAGCAGTTCAAGAACTCCCTCCAAACCACGGGTGCCGTCTGGGGACGAAGTTGTGGAACGACGCTATGGGATTCAGATGAGAACGGTCCGTCGATATCATCGGGGTCGACTCACACGTCTGACAGGAACTCGCCACCGCGAGAGAGGGAGCGGTTGATGATTGCGGGTAGTTCAGCAGCATCGACTTTCCGAAGAGAGCGGAGGATTATTTCCTCCTGCGTCGTGCACCACGCCGCAAGCCTTGAATCATTCTCATCGATAGCCAGCTGGGTTAGGCGGCTTAGAAGCATCTCTCGCCGCGCATTCGACTGGTCGTTATTCACGGCATCAGTATAGCTATTCGGCCATCCGTTTCAGTTTCAGTCGAGAAAAAGTAAGGACTATAACTCACAACTGGCTCATCGCATCCCACCCGAATGCCTGGTAGGTCGACACGAAATCATCGCCGCCCAGGATTAGGTTGATATTTTTCTCCACTTGACCTACTTTCAACGTACACATCAACATATCCAAATCGTTCCACTGGCGAGCCAATGCGATTAGAACATGGACAGCACGCTTGAGCCTCTTATCCTGTGGATGGGTTCTGCAACATTGGATCAAATTGTCGGCCAGGAGCTTGTCTCGCGTCCTAGGTGCTGGACCAGTAGATCGTTCGAGGGCGGCGCATGCAAAGTCGTATATATTGCCTATCTTGACGGTGGAGTCTATCTTTCTGTGCTTGGGCCACATGAGCAGGATCGTACGTTTGTAAACTGTAGTTCCGCTTTTTGTCATAGTAATCCACGAGCGGAAGACGATGAAGCTTACTCTTCGTGCGTGATGCCTCCTGCTCGTGAAAATGAGATCAGAGTCAAAGAAAACATATGCGCCAAAAGACTGACCGTTCGCTCCTCCCGTTCGAAAGTCTGGTCATCAGGCTCATACTCAGTTGGGGATCCATTCAAGAGGTCCTCTGGTGTGATATACAGGTCCATGTCGACTGGAAGCCCGCTCAAAGTCACAATTCGGCGAAATTCGACGGCCTCGTAGGTTTCTCCGTAGTCCTCAAAGTCCCACTCGCTATAGTAATTTTCGTCCGCGTCATACCTCCCATATTCTTCGTCTTCGTCTTCGTCTACGCAAGCCGATCTGGATGCTGTAAAATCGATATGGGCAAGCAAGACACGGAACCCGAGCTGACGGGCGAGGGGGCGGAGATGGGACGTCAAGACTGCGTCGCTACCGATAAGGGACTCTGCAGAGAAGGCGGGGATCTTGAAATACTGGTGCTTAAGTAAACAAACGAGGAACTGCGGTGCGTCGTCAGCGTGATCCTTCCACGAGCGCAGAATATTGTGTAGGTTCCGATGCACGATATCCATCTGTGGGAGCCCTAGGCGATCTTCACCTGGTTTCGGGTGATGGATCAGATCGTAGACGAGGGCCAACCGATATCCAGAGACGAGGCTAGATTGCGTGTGGTTTACGCCCCAGTACGCCGCGACGATCGACGTCCGGCGGCCGCTTTCCTCTGCAAGATCCAGCGTTTTGGCCCGACCAGCGTGCTGTAAGTGAGATTTTCCGCCCTCATGTCGGCTGGGCAAGATGACCATGAGCTGCCCAACGCTAGTATTGGCAGAGACCTGGATGCTAAACGATGTTGGGTCCAGTCTGGTTAAGGAAAAAGGACATCTTACGCCGTCTCTCTGGATAGCGAGATTAATTTGCGGCGAGATGATGATAAGTGGGAGAGAAGACACACGGTGAAGAACCTGAACCAGGTGCATGAAGTACCAGTCGTTTCAATGAAAATACAAAGCTTCTAGTCTTGGACGCAGTGAGCGCAAGTGCTGCAGCAGGTCCAGCGGTGTTCTGGATCCATTTGTCCCAAGCGGGATTATCGAAATGAATCTATCATCTGATCGTTTGTTAACATCGAGATAAGAATAGCGAGAACGTGCACCTTGTCTGCGGACATCTCCCAAATTCCGGTTCCGTTGTCCCGTTTGTGAATGGATTCGCAGGCTGACACGAGGGCGCGGGCTTCCCGGTCACTGAGCGGAAGACCCACTGTTCCTAGACCATCAAGCTCAAGACATGGATTCGGCGCGACACCCATGGCGTAATGGGCGGACACTGCAAATTCTCCGTCGAATGTGAAGGCTTCAGACACGGCGGCGAAAAATTGAGCCTTCATGAAGAATAGTCTGGGAAATTTTATCGACATGTCAGAGAACACAGCACACCTTTATCTCGTTGGATGGGATATCAGTAAGGGGTTCAGGCGCGGCGTCAGTCGGCTGAAAGTCGAATCCCTCGGTATCGTCGTCGGATTCGAAGTCAAAAAGAGGATTCCCTTCCATCGAGACGTCTTCAACTCGGGAAGAATTCGTGTCCACAATGCCCCAAGGGTTATGACCGCGCTGCAGTGGCGGTGACACCAAGATTGTCTCCATTTCCTATGTCCGTGAGCGATCACTGGAGGGCGCTAAAGAAAGCGGTCCAGTCTTTGCACCGATGTGCGAGGCAGTGGAAAACCAACCCGACTCTCGTCGTTTGGGGTGGCGTAGTTTAGTTTGGTGGCGGGAGTGAAAAGCGAAGACACCCGTCACGCGTGACCGTCACACAGCACGTGGCAACTCCTCCAAGAGAACGCCGACTGGGCAAACCAATTTGCTCAAAAACTCAGGGGGGAGTTCTATACGAACTGGACAGTTCCACGACCTAAACTATGTAGCACAATGTAGTTGTCCCTTCAAACTATATTGTCCTACATGTTTCTTGCAGAGAGTTGAACTACATAGTACATTGACTATGGCCGCTACGTAACACCCTGCCATTGTCATTGGCCAAGCTATACTGCCTATCACAGCTACGTATACCTACGCAATTAACCGGGCTACTACGGCCACAGGACTTTTTCCTGATGAACACCTCTCTTCCATGACAGCGGGATTTCGCTATGGGACTCGCATGAATTTGCTAAAAGTACGATACGTATCGAATCGTTAGCAGACCGACAGTGCCTGAAGCCAGCTCGAGACGCACCTCCCGGGTTCTTGCCCACGATGAAGGAAAGGATTGTAGTCATTAGGGCCCATGTGGTCAAGTTCATGGACAGTGTCGCGGACAAGACGCTGATGACGAAGCTCCCGATGGGCTTTCTCTGCTGAATATTGCATATGTAGGGTATTTCAACAACGGCGTGTGGTGTCGGCACGTCTGGTGATGGGGGGTCTGCGAAGTTGGCATAAGCCATGCCCTGGGTGGTAGCAACGGCACGAAAGGCAGGGTCAGCTGAGCTTGTAACCCGGACCAATCGTTTGAAAGACGTGGTATTGGTGAATAGCTTGAAGGTGGATGAGACAGAAATCCGTAGGAAAAAAATGATATAACATACATTGTCCGCGGTCCAGTGTCCTAAATCCAATCTCACTCCGGCATAGAATACATTTACCACGTTGTACAAATTTCCCTCATCTGCTGCGATGTCCGAGGCACCCAGAATGTTGAGATCTATGTTGCCGATTGCGTTGTAGCTCGTGAACGGCGGGACGACACACTGGAACGGCGGAGACGGATCGCAATTGGGTTTTCCTTGGGCTATAAGTTTGTAAATTTGTTGGGAAGGTTGAGTCGTCCCATTTGTAGCGTATAGTCCGGTGGAGATATCCCTGTAGGCTTCACCTGGGTAAGTCAAATTCAGCACGCATGCCGCACAGCGATGCCAGCGATGGGACAGTACCCATGATATTCCTCACTCCGTCCGTTATCGCTCGAGAGAGGCTATTGACTGGGAATGCGGCCACCGCTCGGCTCCCGATCATGACGTGATTTGAATAACTACGTTGAATTCAAGATATGCAATGGAAAAAGATGTGCCGAGAAAAGACGCATTTCCCTTACCTCCATGTAACAAGAGCCCGAAAGGTAAGAGGTGGCGGACATACTATGGTGGCCTGCGCGATTCGTGCAGTGAGTTGTTTGGAATTGCCAAGGGCATTTTAACGAATTGACCGTGACCGTGATGAGGCGATCTCCAGGGTTGACCGTTATCTCAAAGTAGTCAACATCACAAGCGGCAAGATCCTGGTTGGCATATAAAAAGCCCGCTCCGGCAGGGAGCCCGTCAGCACCGGATTGACCTGACTCAGGGGATCCCACATCGACGATTCTGTAGGAAAAAGCGGATATATTGGTGCGGAACTGGTCTCCCAGCTGAAACTGATGCGAAAAGCAACCGAATGTCTGACTTCCGGTGTACCACATTGGCAGGTCTGATACAGGTGTGGGGTTGAAATGGGTACTGGTAATGGTGATCACGTCGTACCCTGTTTTGGATTTGGAATGAGCTATGCGGGAGAGAACTGGCAGGACCGAATAGAGCGCCTACCGACGAGAAATATGTTGATGGTCGCGAAAGCGGCCGTACTGAGTATGCCGAACGCCAGTAAAAAGTAGTGATATTTCTGCGGGAATGGTTTGCTTATTGAATATGACTGTGTTGGATGTCGACTGATCATCAGTTTTCCCAAGCAACGAAAATTTTGGACGCACAAATGCCAGTGGGAGCTTCATAGTGGGATGCTGATTCTATGCAGCGGGGGAGCCCTTATATATGTACGTAGGTTCAAGTATTTTATCAAGGCTTCGATTCGATCCCTAGTGGTATGACAGATCAGCTCTCAAGGAAGCTGATTTATTTTGGACAAGCTGCTGTTCAGCTGCTTCGCGGCCGATGATTGGTTCCTCTACATTATTATCTCACTGCTGACTTCGTTTCGGACAATACTGGGATGATCTTTCCAGGTTCCGACTGTTGAGAACAGCCCCAATTGCTGTCACCACGTAGCTGAATATGAGCTGCAAGCTCAGCCCACACCCTGCATTCAGGGTTGATTCAGGGTCGACTTAGCCAACGGTTTGGCGAGCTCTGGCCGTCGGCTAGTCGTGACGCTATGAGCTAACCAAAGGCTATGGCTAGCTCTCGGGCCCCCGGTCACTCCCTATTTGGGCGGTCGATAGAGTAAATCAGAGCCCCAAAATGACCCCTACTATCCGGCCAGATATAGAGTAAAACAACGCTGAAACGAGCCGGGCCGGTCGTGGATAGAGTACGTAAATCGCGCGCAGCGCGACATTTATTTTTGAGACATCATGGCCTCCGATCCTGGAGTAAGTTGCAATTGAGGCGCCTCGGGAGCCTTCGGGTATAATCGAAAACAGTCGCAATCATGCCACAACACCAGGTCAAAATTTTCATCTCACCACTCGATGGGAGGGGTGACCAGAAGAGTAGGACTAGGACTGCCCCAGTCCTATGGAGTAGGACTGAGTCCTATGGAATAGGACTCGCTGCCGTATTAGACAGCGGATGACAGTCGTCGCTTGAAATGACAGTCATCGCTTGAATGACAGAATGACAGATATCGTGGGCATGCCATACTTGCTCTGATAAACGACCATCTCGGTAAGTAGGGTAGGCGGATTGGTCGCGGTTCGATTTCTGGCAGCTGTCATGCCTGTCATGATCGGGCCGTACCTGGGCCGTGGATCCGTTGCCCAAAGATGCCTGTCTCTGTCGCGTCTTTATACCCTCCAGGTTTCTTCAGACCCCGGGAAGCTCCCATGGGGGCGACTCCAGAATTAGGGAATCTGAGGCAGAAATTTTGCGATTTTTCAACTCTAGATTTAGGGGATTTGAGGCCAAAATTTTGAAAATCAACTCCAACTTAGGGGATTTGAGGCCGGTTTGAGTCCAGATTTCTGGCGGACCGCCTCTCGGAAAGATACCCGAGGAGATGGTTTTGATTCGAGGAAAACACGTCACGAAAGTCAGCTATTAGCCTGTTTGCGCAACAGCCGTTGGAGCCATTTGATGGATTTCGGGCCGTGCGCAAAATTGGCAGGTGAATGATGTCGACAGAGTCATTCAAAGCCATTGACATAATTTTTTGGCTGTGGAGCCATTTGCTGCACACGTAAAAAATGCCATCAGACGGCTCGAATGGCTACTCTCCATTGCTAAAAGATCAAGGGCTGTCTAATTCCTAATTTTTGGCCATCAAAAGGGCTGAGAAGGAGAGCCAGATGTGAGCTAGACAGAGATGAATGTGAGAGAAGAAAGGCGGAAGCAAGAGACAGGGCGGCACTACCAAACACTGCCACAATGTGGCTGTGGCGACCCGTTGTGCACTTTACCATCAAATATTGATGGTAAAGTGCATAGAGACAGATTTCTTTAAAAGACACATTTGAGCCATCAGTAACCCCGGTGAGACAATTATGTTGTCTTGTTCTTTGTTCTTCTTCTTACGCAGCCCAGATACAGAATTGGGTTCACTGCTTCAGGTGCCAGATATGAGTGAGTAAAGAGTCTTATTTTTTGCTATTTCTCACGGAGGATGGAACAGATCACCCCAACGATGAGCCGGAGCAAGAAGTGGACGAGGGTATGGCCCAGCTGGACTATTTTCCCTCAAATCCAAGCAGTATGTTGAACTGCTGACTTATTGTTCATTCATTGAGCCTGATCAGATCCGATTTTCGACGATCTTACACCCGTCGACTCTGCCCTGCCACCTCAGGTTCCCGCGGAACATCTGGCCGGGCCAGTCTTCCAACAGAACACCGTGACAGGCTTTGTGCTCGATCCCGCACTTGAACCCAACTATCATGGTAAGCAAGCTTGTGTTAATGCGAGATGCACAACTTACTCGGCAAAGTCCTAGGAGGGTCGGATGATCCTGTGGCTTCGTCGGCTCCCAACTACAGCGCTTCCAGGTCCGACTACGTGCTTTTGCTGCCACCATCACCACCACCGCCGGCGGATCAACCGACGGAGACTTCCGGGCCGTCTCGAGCGCGATGATTTGCGAGCTCGGAACCTAGTGTGGAAACACAAGAAACAACCAAAACCAAACAACAAAACCAACATTGGGCAAGATAGACTGAACCTATCCCAAACCAACACTAGAAACGATGTATGATAGCTGTTTCAATCACTTCCAAGGTAGCCGACGAGTGTCAGTCCCTAGTTTCAGAGCCTTTAAAAGGTTGAAAGGGAAAGTTGATTGTTCAAAGTAAAAGTCCGACAAAAGGTTGTGTTATGATACGTACGAAACCAAAGATCCAAAGGATACAACTGTTTCGGACTTCCTTGATGCGATATATGATAACCAAATTTAAGAAACGTAAGAAACGGTGAGGTTTCTGTAGTTTCTTGCGTATCCTGAAGATCCACGTCAATAAAGTTGTTGCCAAAAGTGTGTAGCGTGTGTTTTGTCGGTTTCCCAACCAGTCCCAGTCAAATCTCGAGTCCCAGAACCTTTCCAGTCAATCCAAATCCAGTATCCTAGTCCCAATATCCAGTTCACAGTCCAACCAATAGCCAAATCCCGGTCCCAGTATCCTTCCAATCCAATCACACAATGTTTCCGAGTCCAAAAACCAGATTCAATTCAATCACAAACTTCCAAACTTCTATTCCTTCCCAATTGTACCAGACTCGCCCTTTACAAGTATCTAAGACTTGCAAAACTCGAATAACGTGAGGGTTTCTCGGGAGAAACTTTGCTGCCTACCTCTCCTCTACTCTGGCTACTTATACAAAAGATGATATGACTATGACAATAAAGAGAATATGTAAAAGAGTCCGTTTATCCACCCTATTTCCCGTGTTTCTGGAGTATTTATAAGACCTCAAAGCGCCCCATTGGTTGGTGAGGTCGGATTCGTCATTCCAGGTATATTCCAACCGTCCTTGGTAATATCCTTGCACATGGCGACGTGATGGGTACTTGAAACCCTAATTGCCAAGTGTTTCTTGAGTTGTGGAACTCCCGTTCCTGAAGTATCCCTTGGATCGGTATAGTCGGACCTTGTAACCCTGTTCTATAGCTTCCAAACGGTACCCCACTTCCTTGAGACCATTGAATGAGACCGATGAGGATTAGAGTTCACTATCCCCATTGGTGTTTGCTATGGTTCTGAGATCGACGATCACAAGACCCGGCTGATATTATCTCCTTGAAACCATGCCCGGCATAGCCACGTACCTGGAACAAGCGGAACGACGATCCCATTGTCACATGCAACTATGTTTGACATGATTTTCCCACTGATCCACGCTCTGATACTTCCGAAACGTCAGAAACCACTCAAACCGTTGTAAGAAACAGAAGAAACTGGTGATACGACTGGTAGGTTGAGTTGTGCTACATCTTCTCCTACATGTTTCAGAGCGAGCACATGTCAGAGATACTCCTGAGTCCTCAGAAGTACCATCCCGTTACTCAGATGATATTGGCCTCTTTTATGGGAAGAGTTGATACATTCGATACAACAGATACATGATATACAGAATATTAAACATAAGGAAATCGCAAAAACAAGTGATTTCAGTGGTGGTTCAATATCCTGCTTATCAGCAACGTCGCAAGCGTGAGCCGGAGGTGGATCCTGCAAATGAAGTTGAAGGGAAGCGAAGTCGAACAGCATTGAAGCGTGCAAGGGGTGAAGAAATTCTGCAAGATAAGATTAGATAGTGTATGTAACATTACTTCATCGATGTCGAGAATATACACGTGAGGGTTAGCGAGAATGATTATGTTAAGCGAGTGAACGTAACAATCGGCCGAGATAATGGGACTGAATCCTATTTCATTGGACTGAGTCCTATTTCATAGGACTGGGGCAGTCCTAGTCCTATTCTTTTGGTATATACTCACTCGATGGCTGCTTCTATGCTGGCCGAAGTCATCGAACTCGAGGCAGATGTTCCGTTCGATCCTCGTTGTTTACGCATACTCCAATCTCTGAGTTGGTTTACCTGCTCACGGGAGCTCGTCTCGTGGACAAAGGTGACGAACTACATAGCATCTCGGCAGGTGAAACGGAAGAAAGCGCCAAAAAAGCCCCGGGGCGGTAAAATTAGCGTAGAATATTGGCGTTCTTCTTTCGTAAATTGATTCCTAGCAGTTGCTGAATGCGCTTGATGGAGCAGAAGGCGCCGGCAGCGGCCCAGGAGCGAAAAAACAGTCCGGAAAGCAAAAATTTGGCTTTTTTTTCGAAGGTTGTTCGGACATAGACCGGACATTTCATAGAGTAAAACAACGGAAATTCTGGTCAGAAATCCGACCGACCTAGTAGGCAGTGACCAGGGGCCTGCTCATGGTGTCACAGCTGGCTGACGGCCCTCGGCTAAGTAGGCCCTGAATGTAGTGACAGCCACAGCAGGCCAATTTTCCATCTATGTTTGCAATCCTTCACTAGGCCCCCGGGCACTACCTCTTCTCGCAGTCCACGATAGAGTAAATCAGACCTCCAAAATGACCTTTCACTAGGTCCACAAAATAGGGTAAAACTTGCCCAAATCATGTGGGGACCCTCTTTGATAGAGTAAATCGTGCTGTGGAGTATATACAAGAGTTCTGGGACTCGGCTAAGCCCTTATGAGTACTTATGTAATAAGTGATCATCCATTTCAAAAATTTCCCTGATGTTCTCGAGTGCACATGAATGAGTAAGTCCCATTTATCTGTACCGACATAAATAGTGGCTGTGTTATTGAACTATATGGTGCACTGTTTCAAACTGGTATATACCCTAAGCTGTGCTCAAACCGTCTCCATCCTCTCTGGCTCTTCATCTTGTACCCCAATGATTTGCGAGCTCAGAACCTAGTCTGGAAACACACAAAACAACCAAAACCAAACAACAAAACTAATATTGCATGAGATAGTCCAAGACTATCCACAACCAAGACCAGAAATGATGCAAGATAGGTGCTTTGATACACTTCCAAGGTAGCCGACAAGTGTCAGTCCCTAGTTTCAGAGCCTTTAAAAGGTTGATGGGAAAACTGATTGTTTGATGTAATTGTTGTACAAAATACTGTGTTTCTGATATGTTCAAAACAGAGGATCCAAAGGATACTGTTTCGAATGATGAAAATACAGTTTTATAGTAATATCTGACTGTCTTGCCCTGCGCAAAGCTTTGGGGCCCGTTACGCTCTTCCTCACTTTCACCACGAATCCACGCTGGCCCGAAATCACCTCCGAATTGAGGCCTGACCAATCCGCAAATGATCGACCTGGTCCAATCGTGTGAGTCTTCCAACAATATCTTTCAGCTTTCATGAAGGATATTCGTATGGTCCTTGGTCCGGTGCTTTACCATATTCGCGTCACAGAGTTTCAGAAACGAGGGCTTCCACAAGAGCACATATATGCATAGCGGTCGCACTAAAAAACATTCCACGGACTCCGGCGGAAATTGATGTCTTTCTCAGTGCTGAACTTCCTCTGTGGATGGCCACGTGAATGCCAATATGGCTTCCCCAAACCGAGGAAGGCAGACTCATCATTCAATGATCGCGGTGGGCTTTTTCTTTGCGGACTGTGTGTCGTATTGAAACCTGCACATCCAAGGTATTTTGAACACAGGCGGATCCTACCTCCTCGACTTCCTTTCATCTCACAATCTAACTAGGCTACCCCGAAGACTCGGGCTCCTTTCATTCCCTTCGCCGCGCCGAATCTCAAAGCGCACGGCGCAGGCGGGGGCAGCGTCCTCACCCACCCGGGGCTCAACACGAAATTCACGCCCGGCTCGCTCCCGTCACCGAAGAATGTGACGGCGCTGAACGGGATGACGCCGTGGCAGATGAGCCCGTGGACGACGAGAAGGAGGAGTGCTATCTCATATGCTAATGCGGCGTGTGCTTAAAGTTAAGATCTAGGTGTGCGGATGTGGTGTGTGCTGGAGTTGCTAAGGAGGAGTCTACTGGGGCAAGAAAAACGCGAACACTGAACACGCTCGTTTATTTATAGTAATATAATATATAGCTGTGTTAAATTCGACTTGAAGTGTTGTTTTCTCGTGGCAGGCTAATGCTGTTAGCGATATTTATTTTGGTTGAGGCCGTTTGGTGTGCCACCCACAGAATAAAAGAGTCGTGTCTTTCTTTGTTTTCTCATCTGATGCCTCTCGAAGCGCCGCCGTTTAGAGTGCAAATCCTTCCCTCCATTCTCGCCGCTGACATTCAGCATCTACATCTGCCAGCCCCACGTAATTTTGATCTGGGTTGGCTCGGAATTCCTCTGCGCCTGTCTGGCCCTAGATCGCCGTCATATTCGGTGTCCAGACAATTAACCCTTGTCGTAACTGTACTCCGTGGTCGCACCGTTCCTTTCCTGTCCTCAAAATAACGATATTCCGCGTCTGTGACCCGCTGTTTAAGCACCACTTGGCCGACGGCAATCTTTGAGTCGCTCTCGCCGACTCTTTCGGAAGATCTCTTCAGCTGAGCAACGTACGTAATTTACAATGCGCTTACCACGCGCTCCCCTTTCCAATGCGCTTACTACGGAAATTCGCAGGAATGAGACCCGCCATCTGGTATACTTACCCGTCCGTACATAGGCTTAATCACAGCGCCTTATATTCGCTGTATGGAAAGTTTCCACGCATTTAGCTATTAATACTGAGTCCTTCTCACAAGATTCAATGCGCAAATGATCATGAGATACCAGCGGAGCGAGGTGAGCGCTGAATACAGCGACTACCTCCACTGGTTCGTTTGCACGAACTTGAGCTCCGGGCGGATGCAGTGGTAATAGCATTGACAAGTATCTGTGGCAGATGCAAGGCATCTGTGATTGCAGAACGGCCACCACCTTGCTCATTCAATTCGCCGACTGAGCTTCCACGATGTATATCTAAGGATTTAAATTGCCTTTATTTTCGGGGTGTCCTCTATGCCACGCCAATGACTCGCGACTGCATCGTAAAGTCGGTAAATGTAGTGCGTTTCTTCATTCCCTGCGGCATATTTGTCGAAGGTAGCCCGAAGGTGCGCCCTCCTCTTTCGGTCGTTCAAGCACTTGAGTCCGCTCCGTGCGAGAGTGTTGAAATGTGGCGACATAGTCGGTGAATTGTGACCCAATGCTGACGACGAAACAGTAGAATATCTGGGGACTTGAAATATGCCTCAGTCATTGCAGTGTCATAAGACCTACTACTTGCCAACACAATCGCTTAAACAGCCGAGCTCTACAGTGAATTTGTAGGGCATTCCAGAGACGGACTTAGAACTTGCGGCGTGTGGTCTTCGTATGTCGGGGCCGGCATTTCTTTCGGATGAGCGGAACTACTCAAGGTTCAACGCGTCTTCGGCGAGCTGTATCATGTCATTTCTCCAGCAAAACCGCTGTTGCGGTAAGTCGCAATTGCGTCTCATCAGATTCAGTTGGGCCCAGATACTACTCAAATTGAAAGTATTCCAGCTCTTCTCTTGAATAAATAAATCCAGTGATGTGTACTTTTGAATTCTTGGTATGCATCGCTCTGGCCCTCGACCTAGAAATTGGACGATCTGGGTCGCGGCACATAGATCCGAAATCATGCCATTTGGTTCGTATCCGTAATTCCTGCTTTATCTCTGTGTGAGTATTTCATGTCGCGCCCATGCGAAGTTTCATTTGCCTGCGAGCCAAGAGACTCGCCTTAATTAATTCCACAGCCCTACTGCATAGATCCAACCGATATCATGTCCAACAGTTGATACTGACTGGCTTCGCAGACACCTGGCAGATCCTGATTGCATCTACTGATAACCTCATCCCATCTGCTGCCGTAGCTCCATGATCTGTTCTTATGAGCATCAAAACTTGAGTTGACCTTCGTCAAATTCTGTGTGTGCCTGTCGGCATGCTGTGGTTCCCTCGAAGACATGCGCCCCTCCTAGCGCCACCGCTCAGGTGTCGTGTATGTATGTATGGATTCCTTCAGCTGGACTGAGCATTAGGTATTTTGAAGTTTGTTTGCGTTTCATTTGAGTTCTATTATAACCGTGACAATGACCAACCTGTCATGCCAGGTCCCGTCGTATGCGTGCCTGTTATCTGGTGAACTTCCCTTGTCGCCGCAATTATCCCAGCGAAAATTTGGTTCTGTATAGCACTCTCGGCCCCATTAAAGCTGTTGAGGGGTACAGCTGACCTTACAAGAACATGAGGACAGGAATATGTCTCGTTCGACTTACTCACGCCTGGTGAGCATATGCTAACCCTCGCGTTCACGGCTACCATACAGACAGGTTCTTGAAGTCGAACTAAGCTGATGACCTCACCTAGGCGAGTCCAGAAGACACTCACCCGACACCAACGGGTTGGATCATCAGCTTCGCATCGACGAAAACGCCGTCGCCGGGGCATATGTAAGCCTGTAAGTTTAGAAGCCCCCGGTGTGTAAATGGTATGCGAATCGGCTTGATTGGAGTACCGGTTGGGAGCGAGGCCTGGAGAAAGGCAGAGCCTAGGGAGAGAATTGGCGTTGATAAGTTATGAGAGCTGCGGAGTAACGTTAATTTTAAAAGCGCTGCGTGTCATCGAGAGCGGTGCGCGCCTTCTCCCGCGTAGAATTGGGGCAGGATGCTGTGCCCGTAGGTCGGGATGACCACGACGCGCGCCCACTGCATTCTAGTCAATCTGAGTATATGGGACCGAGGTAAATGAACAAAACCTAGTACGGCGGTAGCCTCGGAGAGACCTAGATTCAATGGCTAGAAGCCCGGGGACGTCAAGGCCGCGCATCGCTGGCAGAAAGGTACCCATTCTGATTTGGAACGAATCGCGATGCTGATGAATGATTCGGTATCAATTAATAACGGATGTGGTAAATTGCTGACGGATGGAGCGGAGACCACCCTATGGACCCTGCATCATTGGGACCCACGCGTGAGCGATTTTTCATTGTACGGCAGACTACGTTTATTTTGAACTATATATGAAAAAGAGAACACGCTACTGGATGCCCCCAAATCCCTTCGAAACGTCAAGTACATAACGTTCAATTCACAAAAAATCCAGCGCTGCGCATCTGCTGGTGCGGAAACCGGTATCTGATCGGATGTTCCTGCCAACCATCCCGCACTGATCTTCCCCCTATTCATTCATGGGGCCGTTCCCCACAACAATCCCTTCAACAGTTCATCAAGTTCCTGCTGATGAGTTGCGCTACCGCGGTGTCTTCCTTGCTTCTCTCTATTCACTCGATCTCCCACGAACGTGCACTGGTGCAGTTCGAGTATCACCAGCGCGAGCCACACAAAGATGCAAGCCAGGCTGTCTCTTTCCAGCCCTCCCGACATAAACCAGCTGTCTTCGTTGTATGGGTGTGAGTGTGAATGGTGCGGCAGCAGTAGCGTAGCCGTGACCTCCTGTCTTCTGTGTGAGATTACGCCTTTTCCAGTTCAAAATGCAAATACATATGTGTGTTTTCTTTGCCTTCAAGTTCTTCAACATTCCCGGCGCTCTAGGGTGTCTCCTCGCCCATTAATTTCTTCGAACCTTGGAAAGGTGTTCTCAGCTTCGTGACAGGTATATCCACTCCAACTAGGTCTTATATAATCACCGCTGCATGCCCGAGACGAATTCGTCTGAACGTTTCCATTCGACACTTGGTCGACACTGACATTTCTGCCATTTGGACATCAGGAGTCATGTTCCCTTGAATTCCCTCTGGGCCGACGCATGTGACTTGGTGATGAAATTAAGAAAATTTGCCGGCTTGGATTGCTCATATCAAAACCTACTACGCCTGTTTTCGAAACAGCGGGACTCGGAAAAAAGATATCCCATTTCAGTACTCACAACCCTTTCATTAGATCGGCGTATTATGTCTGGCGGAGCGAGGATTACGAAGGTGGAAGTCGAGGATTCAATTGCACGGTAAACCAATTACTCAGCTACAGCCCACCTCATCAGCGATCTTTGATGGGCTCTCGAGCAACTCGGTTCACTTTGCATGAACCGATGCAAGCTTGAGCTGATCATCACCTGATGAGATCTTAACACCGACATCTGATAGATTTTCAGGCTCTTTACAGCTCTTTGCGGTACAACAGGCGCGGTCCCGTTTCTTTTTTTTTGGCAAGTTTTCACGAGAACAGCTGCCCAGAGCTCATTTCTCAACCGTTTGCCCTAGAAATAAGCTCATTCGATTCGCATTGAAAATCTGCAGCGAATGTGACACCGGTATTTTTGATCTTATTACGTAATAGGATTTCTCCCAGAAAAAAATGGATTTCAGTAGGACACCTGTAGCACTCGGAATACTGCCCCGATTAGTCTAGTTTTTGGATATGCTATACATCGGATGTGACCCTAGCGAATGAGGATGTTTATAGAACTTAATAGACTCAAATCTCCATGGACAGCTCTACTTATGGTAGTGTCTGCGTATCTACTTCGCCAAAGTGTGTGCTGAATCACAATCATTAAGCATGTAGTATAAATAAACAGACGGTTACCTAGGGACACATCCGATGTATAGCATATCCAAAAACTAGACTAATCGGGGCAGTATTCCGAGTGCTACAGGTGTCCTACTGAAATCCATCTTTTTCTGGGAGAAATTCTATTACGTAAGAGGATCAGAAATACCGGTATTACATTCGCTGCAGATCTTCAATGCGAATCGAATGAGCTTATTTTTAGGGCAAACGGTTGAGAAATGAGCTCTGGGCAGCTGTTCTCGTGAAAACTTGCCAAAAAAAAAAAAATAGGACCGCGCCTGTTGTACCGCAAAGAGCTGTAACAGAGCTTATGTTCCATATATGGCCCGAGGCGCTGAAGGTCAATCAGAATTGATATTATCATTTAGCATCATTCTGATCCGTTGCTATCGTCGAGTTCATCAGGTTCATTTGTGACGTTTGCCACGCACGCTGCAGCATCCCGCGGTTGTACCACGCAGATGTTGACAGCGGAAGGTAGGTTTTGGGAGATTTCGCTGGCATAGCATTATTTGAATATCACGTTCCAATTGTATGAGCAAAATCCTCGGGAATGTCAACAAGTCCAAAATGGGATTCTTGTTAAGTTGTTCTATCTTATCTTATCTGGAAGCGCTTGCTTGGTCACACTTTTGACAGTCACACTTCCTTGCGCAAACGCCCATGCATTTTGGACGCGGCTAAATCTCTGGCGGTTTTCAACACTCTGTTGTATTTTTATTCCCTTGTGTTGGACTTGTTACATATTGCTGTTCTGCGTCCGAAGTCGCCGGATGGGCTCGCACAAGAAGGAAAGACAGTTGGTGGCGCTCATCGCTGAAAAAGACATAGAAGCACGTCGTTGTCCCGCCCAAGATTCTTGTCCTGTACTGATTGCACCACAAAACAGATTCAGAAGCTCCAATCATCTCTTGAGGCTCATAACGCTCATGCAGTAGCAACGAATTCACGTCTGTCTTTGGCTCTGGATACACTGGATTCCGCGCAGAATGACTATGCTTGTGAACTGGCGGCTGAAGCTGAGGCGAAGGAACGTCTTCGGAAAAAACTCGCGCGATGTCTGACTATCATTGAAGCCGCTGAAGTCAAACAAGCTGAAATGCACGATGTAATCAGTGATCTTGTCGACAAAGGTAGACGTCCTCACTCTTCGCTGCCCCGGAGTTTCTAAACCCATACGTGTGTCGTTGTAGTTGAGCGATCCCACAGTGATTTCAAGTCCTGGTCGCACAGTCGCATCAAGGTTCCGCATCTTTTAGGTGCGGTCCACAACTTTCCATACGTGTGTGGACTCCAAGACTTTTTTTTTCATGTCAGAGCCCCTCGAAAAGATGCCCCACGAGCTCTCCGACATCACTTCGGAACACGATTTGTGGACGTACGTCTCAGGGATGATCAAATTCCTCCGTAGTTCGTTGGCCGCTGAGCGTCGGGCGCATGCGGAGACACAAGCTGCGGCTCGTGCACGAATCACTCTGCTGGAGGCACAGGTGGCACGCCGCGATCTCGAATTAGAGGAATGCTTCCTGCATCTAGGCCAGGCATTTCCGCGTGCATCCACGGGTGCGCGCAATCCGCTCCCAAATATCCCCGTCTTTCCATCATCGCCTCCACCAGTAACCACAGCCGACACGCCAGACAATGGCCAGCTCGAGGAAGAGGTGGTTCGCTTGACTGCACTGGTACGCTCAGCACAACAATGGTCTTGAATTACACTCATTCCGTTTTCAGCTTGAGCAAGCTCGCAAAAATCGGGTCGTTCCTCCATCCGATACACGTGAAACAGGAGCGACATCAACGATTCTTTCTGAAGCCGTTCATCAAACGCCAGCTCGCACTTCGAATTCTGGGCGACGGAAGCGCGACAGACCGGACTCACAGGCTCGCTACGGGGACCATCGTCGTCGTCGAAGCTCAGGCTCCCGGCGAAGATCAGTCTCTTTTGAACGACGGCGTCCATCATCATCATCACCCAATAACATCCAAGAACTGGACCCCGATCGAACAATCCGCCCGGATCCTCCGCACGTCGTGCGCTCCCCAACAACAGAGGAAATGCACGCATCGCTCAACCGCGAGATTGACGTTTTGGGCGTAAAAATAGACGAGTTTCATCTCGAGAAGCAGCGCCTCTTGGCTCAGGTTCATGCTGGGTCGCACGGCGTTCAGGAGGTAGATGATCCCCAATCGCGGTTGAGTGCTCATCAGCAGCCCGAAGACCAACCACCTAGTCAACAACATCAGACGCGAAATGGCGTGCAAACGCCGGCGGGCTCCCCAGTACCAGTGAGTCGACGTTTATTGACCTTGAACCTGAGGAGGATATGCTTAACTAGTTTTTTCCTCAGTCTCCACGGCCCGGCGCCCAGGATATGGACGCTCAACTGTCTGCATCACTTACGCAGGGACGCCTGCTGGAAGATTACGACGGGGAAATGTCCATGGACCTCGCCACACCTCTCGTGCCTAACGTTCTCCTCCCGGTTGCAGGTGGCTCGACGTTCCCCCCTCCGCCACCGCCGGCTGGGTCAAATTTCGTGTTTGCCCCGCCACTACCTGTATCCACGGAAATATCGCCGCTCGACCTCTCGTCGGATCACCCTCTCCCCGGGGGTCTGTCACCGCGCGATGATGCTGATCCGAAAAGTTGGCAAGGCGTCGATGTGGGGCTGCAGTTGCAGCCTGGCGAGCAGGCTATCCAGGAATTAATGGACATCGCCACTACAGCCAAGACGAAGGCTTCGTGACTGTCCGCTGTCTGCTCTTCCTCTTCGTCGCTTTCTATCTGGGTTCTCAAAGTGTCTCTATCTTTATTTTATCTCTTTTCTGTCGCACTCTATCACGCCCCTCTTTATCTTATGTCTTGTATTCTTGTAGATTTTGCCTCGTCTTTGTCGTTGTTTTCGTGCTCTCCAGAGGCTATTTAATGCTGATCTCGCTATTGCTTTCTATCTATACACCAATTCATTGCCTATCAGGTCGCCCTGCCCCGCTGCTCCCTTCCGTGGAACCCTGCGCTACGCTTTCCTCATTTTCCTTCGCCTTCCCTTTATTGCGCCGACGCCTTTTCCCTGCCCCTTTGCCGTCATCTTCACCGTCCAGATTAGGCGCAGGGATGTAAGTCGCGCCTCCTCCGGAGAGATCCTTCCACGGCCGCAACGGATCCAGCTTCGCCGCCGCCGCGAATGGCACCTCCGTAGGGGGCATCCCCACACGAATCGGCTCCTCCTCGACGGATTCCGCGCGCGAAGCAGGCCGAGAAGGAGAAGGCGAGGGCGTGCTGAAGGACGAGACCGTCACTTTCTTCGTCTTTGAGTTCAAAGACATGACTGTGCGCGTCTGGGGCGCCGTTGGAGGGAAATGACGTGTGGAGGTAGGGTTCCCGAGGGTGGGGAATGCCCCGACGGCGCGGCGCGCCTCTTCTGCTGCACGCTCGCGCAGAAGTACCTCCTTCGTGAGCGTCTCGGCAATCTGCACCTCCAGCTGCGCGACCAAGGCATCACGCTGCGTCGCAGTGAGCAGTTTCGCAGCACAGTGGGGACAAGCGTATTGTGGGAGATTGACTTCGCATAAAATAAGTCCACAATTGCGACACAACGCGCTGTATGTTGACAACGAGTGTTCTCGCGCTGAAAGATCGAGCAAGTCAGTTTTGGTATTCTTTGTTTGAGAGATATCTGTCGAATCGTGCCTTGACAGAAGCAACCGCCTTTGGGATCCTTTTGCGCATTGCCAGAAGATGCTACAAGGCCGTTTTTAAGGGATTCGAGGTGCCTGATCACCTTGCTTTTGGGCGGCTCCGCAACAGCGCCTTTCCCTTTCCCTTTCGGGTTCTTGGCGGTATTGGTCGCAGGCTGAGGGGTGGGGCGAATTCTATCGGAAGGAACTGAGGATGCCTTCTTAGTCCACGGCGTATGGTGCATCTCGAAACTGACTTGGTGATGGGCGGAGGCGAGATGGCTGAGTCACGGTCACAGGTGACGTTACATTCAATCAGCGTAACGGTGACCTAACCACCGCCATGGCCCTTGCATGGCTCTTGTTAAACCCTAGCCACGGCTCCATTCTGCGTCGGAATAACGCTGACACTCGGCCTGTGCCCTTCACTTGCGGTTCTGTATCGGTAACTTGCCCGGCTTCAATAGACCTTCAAAGGGTGCTTTTTTGCGTTACGGATGAGCGTGGCAGCGCCTTCAACGTAACCTTTCTTCCTGCTGGGCACAGACGCGTCAAAACCATTTATTCCGAGTTCGGGACGCCAACGTGTGGTAATTGAAAGCTCATTGGGGACGAAGACAGTCACTGCTCTGCAGTGCATTCAATTCCGGATGGCGCGCTTCGAAGTATCGGTCCTAGTGTCCCAGTCCCTAACCGAGTATTCGGTGTATTCATATGCCGCTGACAATGGAATTTACCTGCTCTGCGCTTGATAGTCATCGGACGCTGGCAGCCAGTGTCTGTACTTGGACACAGAAGCCCCAAGACGTGACCGCGAACACCTCTCAAACAAGCACTGGAGTACCCGCAGTCCACTGCATAGGTCTTCCTCCCCCGATCTGGCTTGCGGTAGTGTCGACGCCTGAGGACTAACCCTGCTGGACATCGGCGCACTTCATTCTAGCAGTCGAAGTGTTTGGGCCGCGCACGCCAGAGAAGCCCAAAATGTATCATTTGTTCCACCTTCAAGCAAGCGTGCAATAGTAGCCCGGTCCGCAATGCTTCTCCACCGCGATTAACCGCCCGTCGGACATCGGAGGACTGCACCCACATGGTCGAGAGCCTCGGCTTCTTTCGCTCCCGCTCTCCGTTCTTGGCAAGCCGGGCTAGCTGGCTCGCTTATAGCTCTCCCGTCTCACTCCTTACCGCCCACATTCTAATGCTAATTGTCTCCTCTGTGCCCCCAAACCCGATCAGTGACTGTGGGCGGTGAAATAACAACGCATGTGCACGCCGAAATGCTGGCGGCGCCCACAGCGCGCCCACTTCGGCGTCCAAACTATCCACATGCTGTACAGTTTAGCGCTTGTCGTCACTGGCTACGACGTGCTAAACCTAAAAACACACCGATAGCTTGCGTCGTCGGAGAACGCTGTCGGCGCCGTCGCGGCCTTTTCCGGTGGGCGCAGCGAGAAGCAGGGACAGGGGTGGGGTTTGCACGTCGACGCCCATCCTGCGACGCGAGTGGAGAATCGACAGAGGCGTTGGCTCGTCTGAGAAACGTATCATTGCCGCCGCGTGGGTTGCCAATAAGAACCACACACAATAAATACTTCTGTCATTGAATAATGCATAATGAATGCGCGTTATAATGTACAGCCTGTAGACGGGGGGCTGGCTCTGACGATGGGGAAGCGGAGGCAGCCCCTCAGACGAACTGGGCCAGTCTGTGGGATTGAGGTAAAATAAGATCGCTTTCCGCGGACTTGGTTGGTGGCGTTATACCGGACATCTCCCAGTTCTGTAATAAACAAGAATGGTGTTGTGCATCTTATGTATAAATGAAACACCCGCCGAGCCAATCCTTTCTTCAGGTAGAAGAAGGAGTGATCTTGTGAGTCCTGTGCGAGAAGATCATATCCTGAGTGGCGATGAGTGCTTTCAATTTAACAGATACAAGCGGTTGCTCGGCGACTTCGCGGCCTCATCCTCTTCCGCACAATTCACCGGAGCTGTGCCGGTGTTGAATTATCGGTGGAGTGGAGTAGAAAAGATGGCTGAGCCAAGCCCGAAGTCTATTTGAAAGAGAAGGTGATAATCAGCGCCTACTGTGAGAACATCCATAGTTTCGGAGAGAAAAGTCCATAATAGAGTCTCTGTTTTTCATTCTGTGGGTCGAAGCCAAAATGCCCGTGAAACCCTTGAACGTCCCATAAATGGCCTCGAAGTCTCTAAGGGTTTACGACAGGGTGCCTACATCTGATAGTTCTAATGCTCCGTCAGGAATCAGAATACATGTGGCGGCACCACCGGCATCTGCTAAATCAACACCGGTACGCTCCAGACCACTGAACTGATTTGATCGAGAATAGTGCCTTTTTGGTGGCGTCGTCCCATGAGATTGGCGCATCTGATAATCTGATTCGTTCACGCCCTGTCTTATGTCTGAGGCGTTGGCGTCAGCCTCTGGTAGTATTACTGCAAGGGACAGAGACAGCTGCCAATTTAAACGCGGCCTGTAATATGCCGATAACATTGCGATGGGAAGCGGACTTCCTCTTTCTCAGATGCGGAATCAATTATAGCATCACGCCCATATGAACTCGACGGTATTTCTAGAAGAGAATTCTGGAGAATAAACGGGTCGGGTGGCACTTGCTGCGAAAAATTAGGGTCCATGAACGCGAGCTTCGCGAGATAACGGAACATGAGTGTCATAAACGGCCGAAATGCTGTCCTGCGGAAAACAGGAAGGGTTAAAACCAGCTCATATGCCGCATTAGGCGATTCACCCGATGATGCGCTGGCTGATATCAGCGTGAGATGATCCGGTATAATTGTGCACTTCTGACATCAACGTCCAACCAAGAGCCACGTCGCACAGTTTTGGCCCGCGCGGTGAGTGTTCCTCAGACTCGGGACCGGCGTCTAGACGCTGATTCGCATCTGGAAGTGTACGTAGACCCACTGAACCCGGATCATATCTAATCACCACCAGCCACAAGAAGGGTTCTCGTTCCTTTCATACCAGCCCGATGTAGGTTTAGCTTCCGAATCGACTTGCATCGAGTCGCCTTCGTCATATCTTCCATAGTTAACCTCATTACTCTTCCCCACGGAGGAAATTATGGTCCACACCCTGAGGCAGGTGACATGCTGGACGATAACGATGACAGCCTGCGGACTGGTTGCTCGTCCACTCGGAAATTTTGACTTTCCGTTGGCCACTCGGCACCGACCACGGGGGATGCCGAGGCCAAAAATATTCTGGTGGCACAGGAAATCTGGTTATACATTACGTTTCAATCTCCGCCGGAAAGGAACTCCGCTTCAGCAAGCGACAGCAGCTTACCCTTGAAACTCATGTATTTCATCGGCCTAAAACTTTTGATTAATCAGTACGAATGTCCTCCGTCGATATCTTCTGAATGACGAAGGAAACGCGAGATAACGAGACACACAGCTCATCCTCGCAGGTTATGTTTCAACAGATTCTGGGGGGAATTACGCCAGTCGTGGAGCGGTGAACCAGTCTTTTATTAGCCGCGTTATTTTCAGGATCGGGTGTCGCATCTTGAAGTGGTACGACTCGCCGCAGTTCTCCTGGGAATTCCGGTTTGGTGCGGACATGATGTTGTTCGTGCTTATGTCTAGCTCCCGCTACTAAAGGAAGGAAGCCCACTTCGTGGTCATATTGGACCGACCCCGGAGGGTAACGAGAATATTCATCCGCGCTGCTTGCGAGCATTGCTGATGGCTGCGGTAAAATGTGTGCCCTGCATGATGCAGCATCTTTGCGCGATGTCGAAAAGAGGAGATGGCCTGAAACTTTGACCTGTCCTCAGACATGATGCTTGCAAAGCTATCGCCCTCCGAGTCCGTTTCCCAAGTCATCTCGTTCCACACGCTCACTTCCTAGCACAGGGTTCATACTGAATTCAATCTCCTCCCTGTGATCCACCGGGGCCGCAACTCACAGATAGTATGCCTCCTCTTGACGATGTAGGTGCTCACTCAACGGAGGCGCAGGACCCAGCACACTGCAGTCCCACCGCAAGGCTATTTCGCACGCAGAAGTATCTGTTCCGCGTTTTATGGGTGAGTGAGCTTGAAAGCTAGTCAACTCAAACGTTTAAGACTTAACAGACTGTATACTCGGCCTGTATAGAATCCCCACATATCGTCCTCCACCAAACATCGAATGTCATCTCCATCAGGTGTAAAACGTCGCGATAGAAGTAAGCTCCGAAAAATGCTATCAGCTACTATCCAATCGGCTATGAAACGCCACAGACCACCCACCCAGAATATAGGCATCCAGTCCCATTAACGGCTACTGTTGTATGTCCGCCCGCTCCATGGAAATGCAGCAGATACATAGAATGTGAGAACTTTCACTTTAGTACGACCCGCTGCGACACTAAATATGAGGTGGCGACATGAAGAAATGATCATGTCGCACAGATACACCTCTGATAGATCTCATTCCAGAAACCGATACACGCCTCCCTAGATCCTGGGTTGGTTGGCCACTAATATTGACGGGGAGTCGCAACTTCCTGTGAGACAAAATAGGGAGTACATAGCCGCAGTCAACGGCGATACCGTGCGCATGGGTGTCACGCAACTATCTATACCTTCGTCCACGGTGAAGACTATCAGATGATTGTGGCCAGGGTCGTCTCGGCCCAGCATGCGACCCGAACCGAAATGTCCAAGGTTCCTCGCGGCTCAATTTATTTCGCGCCAAGGTGCGCTTATCAGACTTACTACCCAAGTGGCGCGACCAACATTGTGTTACAGCCTGATACAGCCCGAATTTCGCCGCAGGGTTGCCCCGATTTTTCTTTCCCTGGCGACCACGGGTAGGGGATCCGTGACAGACCAGAACATAGCGTCGTATCCAACGTTTGCCTTAACTTCGTTCCTACTAAGCTTTCCTCTTTCTCCTCCTAGGTTTTAATGTTGTCGAGCACGATTTTGGCATTTCCGTTCGGATTCGCGGATTAAGTAGCTCGCTTGCAGGTTTCTTAGGTCTTTTTGTTATGTTTTTCTTTGTTCTTCTCATTTCATAACTCCACATGATGCCTCCTTCAAGGACTCGGAGTCCTTGTTCTTTGATTGCACGAAATTTCATCAATATTACATATCACGCTCACCCTGAATACTGAATAAAGCCGTACGGCCGACAAGCGGCAGAGCCCGGTAACGAGATAAATCAATCAAATTAAACAAAATATCCTTGGTTTAAATTGACGGTACCGAGGGCAGCTCGGGACACGTCGCCCGAGCTTCGCTCGGCTCGAGTTCCTCGCCCCGGCCCCCATTATACCTTGCCGTCGAGGCGAATGGACACAGGTGGAGTGGAGAGAGAGCAGTGCGCAGATAGATCACTACAGACAAAGGCAATGGGAAAGAGAGTTTGTGAAAAAAATTCCAACCATCTCTTGGAAGTTGCTGTTGAATAATTATTGAAGCAAGGCAGACATTCCAATTATTCTTTTGTTCAGATGTAATAAGAAGTGAATGTTACTTGCAATTCACCCCAGATGCTCGACATGCCAAAGGTGGAATTGATTCAGGTTGAATGGATCTGTCGGAGAATTCAAAGTAGGTCCTGGAGAAACACATCTATTGAAGATGATTAAAATAATAAATAATGCTGGGGCTGATTTAAGATACCAGGCCTCTGAAGCTCACTTGAACTTTTGCCAATTAGACTTGAAGTAACGAGCAGACTTAATGCCTCGGAAATTTGGTCGCTATCTTTATCTACGGTCCCTGACCTTGTGCCAATCCAGCACATGGAAGGGTAACACTTACCACAGGAACATGGAGATGCAATGTAGCTCACAACTTCAAGAATCACTGAACCAGAGCGAGAGAGCGGTCGAATCGGACTTCATGGTAAGCACAATTATGAGTTTTGGGGATGCCGATCATCGGCTCAGCTGCCGAAGTCAGAAAGCCGAGAAATTTTGAGATCACTGCTGACGCAAAAACGGCTGACAAAAATGTGATTTACTGCAAAAACTCAAAATCAGGCTCCCCAAGACCCTTTAACTTACGTTACTGGGAATACTAGTACTCCAACCGCCGGCTACAGGAAATCAATAGCATCCATTTTGCGAAGCAGCTTCTCTCCACTGTCGAAATCTACCAGTGATGTCGTGTATTGTCGAAAAAAATCAACGATTGACGCTACCCTACGCTACCACTCTGTCGGTCAGCCTTCGACAATCGCAATTGAATTGACGTCACCGCATTTCAATGACGTCGCCTGCTAACGAGGATCGGCGGTCACGGCGATCCTGTAGTCCAGGGTCTACATCTCTCAATGATAATTTGCTTCTTGGAGACCGGAAATGCATCCATTATTCCAGGGACAGCGTGCGCCGGGATGAAACATGATTTTTGGCTTGGCTCAGGCGCCAGTTCAACTTTCGCGTCGGTTCACTCTGTGTCGCATTCTTGGAGAGAGGCCTTTCAACTTCAAATCTTGTGTTCATAGTTCATATGCATTCTTGGTGGTTTCATACACACAGCACACGCACGCGAGTTCAGACAGGACAGGTTTGATTGGTATTTTCAATTGATCTGGGAGACTTTTACCTGGGGTCGGCCATTAATTTGAGCGCGCGCGAAATCGAGCCAGGTATAACGCTAAGTGAGCCAATTTACCCGACCCCTCAGTGCCAATTGGTGGTTCACTGCTATCGAGATTAGAGCGGGCCAATATCTCTACCATCAATACGTTCGTGACCAGCGTGAGAACACCACTCGGAGGTCTACGATGGTTGCCGCTAACTGCCCCATCTTTTGTGGTTCCTCACTTATCGCAACGATCGATTCACCATTTCTCTCATGTTTCACGACCACATGGTCTGTGAACCGCTCTAACCGCTAGTGTTCATGCATGTGCGGTCAAATCCTGACGGAGAGTTCAAATTAAGAGAATTCAAATTTAAACTCCCTATATTCGTCCGCCGACCTGGCCGCATGGTCCCAACGATGGGTGGCAGCCGTTTGCCTCTTCGATAGCGTCAGACGCTCGTATGGTATTTCTGGTTCAATAAGCACTACGGTGACTAAAAGTTAACATCACTGCATTTCCAACACAGCCCGACAGATCTCCCGCCCAGTTCATTGGCCTCGGGGAGCGGGGTAGACTTTGCGCTCCCGTTGTATGTTTCAACTCTGTTACCTGACGTGAATGAAGATAGGAGCCTATATGATAGCCATGCGATAATTTCTCGCGCAATGACATCAACAAAAACCTTCAGGCTCGCCTTGTTCCTGCGCCTTGCTCTCCAACATTATCGCCCACGTGGACATTTGAACTGCGAAATGATGGATTGGCTCCAAAAATGCTGGTGTAGGTCAGGGTCACATACTTCCTGCTCGATCACCAATAGTTTGCGTACACCGGCACAGCCACACAGATTCACGGTTTGTGCCCTAGTCTTTCCATGCTGGGGAGTTTTCTCTCAGGAAACATTCTTCACAGAGATATCAGACATCATCGCCGTTGTTAACAGACTGTACCTGGAATACGATATAAATTCAAAATTAAACTGCGTGTGCTCCACTGTCAGCACGTTCGCCTGGGGATCACTTTTCCCGCTTTGCATGCGTCCCGCTGCCCGTAAAATGTTCGTGGTCGCCAACGACCCGGAAAATTTGCTGGGGGTCCCTGGCACAATACTTCACTGCAAGAATTTCCTTCCTGAGCGATCGCCAGACGACGGATGCTTCCGCGATGGTGAGAATTGGACAACTCGGGGGGAGGCTTTAACGTGACCATAGTTTGGGAACGGTAAACGGAGATTGTGAGATAATGTCTTTCTAATCCGTCCGCGCGCACATACGCGATCCGGTCGGACTGTGCCTCCCATCCACAATCTATTCACGATCAGCATTTTCCGCTCATGATAATCACGATGTGTCACGATATCTTACCACTCAACGAGATCATCAAGTGATCATCAGTTGGACTCTGCGCCTGTGCGAACTTACTTCCCGCCAAATGTGTACTCTCCATCACAGACCATGATGCTGCAAGCGTCTGCGAAAGTGCTATGTCCGCGTCGCCTGAAACAGACTAATTCCGCACTGCCCGACTATATCACCGGTTCCCAAGACGTTTAGTCTGTCCTTGAAATTTAGTTATGTTGTGAGCCAAATTGGTTGGGAGCGAGCAAAGTGCAGTCTTCCGTGCGGGTCAGCATTATGAGATACGACGTTGTGATTTTGCTATAAACTGATTCTGGTGTTCCATTTCTGGCCTGCTTCCGGCCAGCTCTCGACGCGGCGGGATCACAATCGCGTTAACTGCAATGCCTCGCCAAGCATCGAGTAGCTCCAACTCTGCGTGAACTAGGTGGCTGTTTAGTTTGGGGCTGTATGCGGTGTTGTGGAATTGCTGCGCTGGCACACGAGCTGCCTGGAGACTGCGATTTCGGCAACTACGTTGCCATCTGAGAAAAAGGAGTATTTCTATCCGCGGCCTAAGTGCAGAATCAATTGCATCCACCTCGCAGCGGTATTTTTATTTCTGCGTTTCACTTTACGCGCTTCTCTCTTAGAAAGACGCCGAGGCTTATTTTTGTTGATGAGGGGGAAGCTAACGAAGAGTAATAGTGTGCGTGTGCTGCGCGCCATGCACACCGGTAATGTCATTCAGTCCAGCCCCTCCTTGAAGTTAACCTAGGGATTGACCTGGTCACCTGGACAGATTCGAAATATCCTGTTGGCCGCTGCGATTCAGTATCTGAGAGCTGGGGAAACTTATGGATAGTGTCGATTCGCAGGTCATCTGTTCTTTTGGGCCATTGGGCTGTTCTTCAATTCAACCGAAGGGGCTTGAATGTCGTGGGAGCTGGATACCCGGATCTATTTTGTTGCCCTCCCGATCCTGTTGAACATGATGCTTACATGATTGGCTAGTCTTGAGGAAGAGGAGGATGCATCACCGCAGCGATCCCATTCAGGAACAAGCGGGTACTGTACCTACATGCAATATACCTCGAAAAATGTATACTACAGTGTCTCGAAATCTCGCAGGGGTTGAACGACTCGGATTAATATACACAGCGATCAGATACGTGGATTTTCGATTGTCGGCCACAGCCTCAGATGATGTACCCCAGTCCCGAGATCGTACATCGGCTGTAAATATTTGGCGATGTTGGAAGTCCTTGTCATATCCCACATTTATTATGCTCCGCTCGTACATTTCGAATATGCGACTTTCTCGAGTGACCCAGCAGCCACCCCTTGGAGGGCTTGTACGCGAATAGCGCATTCTTTGAATTTATCTGGCCCCATGACCTGTGCTATTGGCTCGACTATCTCATGATCAGCTCCCGCATCACCCATCGTCGATCTCCCGTGGAATGTACCGTGTACGTCAGGCTGTATATCTATAGCTATGAACAGTTATCTACCCGACGCCACGCCCGTTCTGTCCGGGGGACGCGGGTGTGCATCAATCATCATGTCTCCCCGGCGTGATCGCCTCTAGGAAAGAGTTCCCGCTGTCAGCCCAGCTCGACTCAATACTGGAACACAATGGAAGGCGCACCGGCAGCAAAAGGCATGATTGTCTCCCGATGTAGTGATGCCCGTCGGGTTTCAGGTGACTCTTCAAGTGTGCTTCGGAGCTGACACGCGCTTACTTATAGTTACAGATGCATCAGTATATGAACCAATAGCAATTGAGTTGCCTCAGAAGGTTACCTCTGAATATTCTGAGTAGGTACGGCAGCCATGCACAGCATCCTGGGACCTGGAGCTGGTAGCTATCAGGAATCAGAGATCGGGACTCACGTATCAGCGATGCCGGACCGGTGGACTGCTTGAACCCATTGAAAACAACTATATACAGTTATTTCCAGCGAATTCACCAATTCAACCTCAACCCCGAGTACTCCGGTGGCGAGTGCTCGCACAACAGAGTTTTTCCGCAAAACGCACACAAAATAATCTGAGCTGAGAGCAGCGTGGGGTAACCGACATACATTTCTTACATTTATACCTCCCGCATGTAGTAAACTTCTATTCAGAGGCTCGCATGGATATCATGGTGCTTGGATGCGTGATGCATATGTATCTGCCCGCGATGCGTACCTACAGGTACCTGCAATATCTGACGGTGATAATGAAATTTGATTCCGTACGAGTGGTAGTTAAAATGAATTTCATTTTCGGCGCGCCGGGAGGTTGGAGTAACGATAAGGATCTGTTTCATGTTTATTTAGAATTTCCTTGGCTCCCAGCCACAATGAAGCATGCAAAGAGAACATGGCTTATGGGCACAAAAAAAAATGCCGCTGGTCATAAAGCCACCCTGATGAGCAATTCCGGCGGCGCTTTGGGTCAGACTTACTAAGTAATTGGCAAATGACCGCAGCGAAAGATCATGATGGTCATTGGGCAGTACAGATGATCCCTCAAGCGCGGGACAGCCGTCGAGCCTGTGAGGACAGGACTACCTTCTCAAGCACTGGCATACGAAACGGAGGCTACACTAATATTCACGCGAAGAGAACATTCGCTACTTTTACCGTTGTAAGTCCTGGGAAATTTTGCTTTCGCATGTAAAGCTCTAATCATTTCAGACCGATCAACAGTCGAACAACAGTCACACCTATCACCTGTCGGAGGGATAAGTCTACGATGTGTCGGAGGAAATACATTTACCGCGCCGGCAAGCGTGCACACAAAATAAATGATCAATGTGAAACAGTTGATACATAAGTATACTTTCGCGGAAGCAGCCAGTGTTGGTTGAGCGTCTGGTTAGACCGCTCGTTTTGCGCGGGACGCGGAAAACACGCGTGTCGGTAGTTTCGCGCGTTCCTTAGTGCTCCGACAGGATTTAAAAATAACCATGTTGAAAGGGTAGCTCATTTGAGGTAGAATAGCTAGCGCGGGTGAGGTGGGAGAGGTCCTTGATGGTCCGTGGGTGTTGAGGCGATTGGGGCGGTATTTTGGGTGAGCCCTGTTTTATAGTTGGCGTCAGTAATAAGGGCAGTCAGAATAGACGCTTCAGATGCGCTTAAAGCAGGTGTGCCAGAAGGGCTTTTGGAATTTTTTTTCGGCATGAATCGTCGGTGAAGCAAATTTTGCCGTGACCGTCCCTTTGCTCAGATGTGCTTCTGGAAGACAATATTCTTTGATAGTCAACATTTTGTTGAAGTACGCTTCTGAAATACATCTGAAGCACGTCAAAGCGCCTCCGGAGGTGCTTCAGCGATTCGAATGTGGTTCACGATTTTGGTGTTTTTCCCACGTTTTAATTAAACATTAAGGACTTTTGAAGTGCTGGCTTAAGCATCGGTGAAGCACCTTCTCTGACTGTCTCTAATATTAATGGGTGAGTGTCTGTTCAGGCAGCAGATTATTTACGTTAATCCTGGAAGCGACAGTCTGGGGGCTACACGTTTCAAGGCAAAGTGCTTCGGCGCGACCATTAGCGCGTTTTAAACTCCATACGGCGAGGAATCACGGAGTAGGTGGATCCCGGTCCAAATCGAAGAGGCGCCTCCGCGGTGGTAGGTCAGGTGCGGTTGAAATGAATAGCCTGTCTGTTTGGAGTACACGTACTGGGTGTAAGCAAAGGGATCCAGAGAGTACATGCAAGTCGGAGGACGCAGAGAGCGTGGGTCACCTCGGTATTAATTTAAGTCGAGGTTGGTGTGATCAGGTCGGAGTTCCAGATAGCTACATCGTGCTATTTACCAACAACTTGACGTCCACGCACAGATGGGCGTTAACGGATCCTTGTAATAGTGATGTTATTGATTAAGCGAATTTGTGAACTGCAGCGAAGGACTGCCGGGATATGGGCGCGAAATTCTACCTTATGAGTGGTCAAACCAGTCAGTTATGACGTTGAACAAGAGCTAGATGAAACACCGGGGCTTCCTACTGGGAAATTATGGATGGGCCGCACAACTCTCCGCAGGTAGCCGGCTACATGACCGAGATCCCCAGCCGTGGTATAGGTTTGGAAAGGAATAGACGTTGAACTGAACGAGGGACACGGAGTGATGCGGGGAGAAATATCCGACAACTGCCTGCCGAATCTTCAGACGATTCCAGGATATGTGCCAAATCTGTATAGTTGAACAATGGAATAAGGATCGCGGTACCTTCATCGGGCGAGGACTTAGTGAACAGCTCAATGCTCGGGGTACTCGGAATGATCTTGATTCGAGGAAATTCAACCATCTGAGTTCAATGCAGCCAGCTGACGTTACAAAAGAGGTGGGCACCTTCCGACAGAGTTGAGACCGGACAGAGGTCTGCTTTTGGCTTTTGATGACCCGCTGTCTGAATTTGATTCCTGAGAAGAGCACCATGTGCTAAATGAGCATGGTTAGACCCGAGAAGATACACTGTGCTCCTGCACTAGCAGCCACGTGGTGAACAAGCAGTTCAACCGTTGAATTCGGGGTACTCGGAATGATCTTGATTATGGGGAGGGAATTCCGAACTGTGCTGAATTGATACTGTGACATCGACCGTGTATTCAAGTATACGAGTATTGAATCCAGTCAGTTGGGAACAAGAAATGTGGATACCCTCCGATATAGGCTGAGAATGTAATGGACCTGAACGTTGAACTGGATTAGATGTGCAAAGTGACGCGGGCAGAAGGATTCACCACCAGGATAACTTACCCATCACAGAGTGTCAGGGTTGCAGTCTACCGCGTGTCGTTGAAATACTGTGCTCCAGACTACACCAGAATAGAGACATGAAACCGCGAAGGGCACAGGCATGGAGAATGTGAGTCTCAGTCCAAGTCCGCCTCAATAGGATCAGATCTGTCAAGTGAGAAGGCAGCATCGCGCCAGCTACGAACTTGATTGCGGCGCTAATCAGCAAATCGAATACCCACACAGTGAGAGATCCCGGGCACGGAGTCCGTGGGGAGGCTCAGTCTGTTGTGGGGGCTGCCAGTGGTAGCACTGCAAGCCAGTTGTCAAAAAATTAAAATGGCTGTCTGGTGGAGTTAGACGGTAGGAGGCGAAGTAACGCACAGATCTATGGACACGTGCGATCGAATCCTATCTCTTGGTTTCTTTTGGAGGGGGTAGCAGACAAGACGAAAAAAGCGAACCGGATCTGTATCATGAAGTTGGACAACGAGAATGGAAGAGTCGGGATGTCGCCGTACACCATCACATCAGCAGGCACTCGGTGAACTGTTCCTTGAACTCGGGGAACGCCAAAGGGTGGAGTACTAGGAATGATGCTGATTATATTCGAGATCTCCGGAAGCTGATCGATGAATACGTGCCGGATATGTTCGAGTAAGGCCAGCTGCGAGGGACGTTGCAGTATAACAATAATTGCATGCGTTGGGCGACCTCTGCAAAATATCTTTTTCTAAATGACAATTGATTGAGCCAGAGATAACAGGGATAAATGGACAGCATGAGCCTGCGTCGGGGGATAATTTTGGGAGAGAATGATGGTGCAAGTCGTGAATCAGCGAGTACCAGAATGGACTCGGCAGAATCCAAAAGCCGGTCTGCGAGTCCCTCGGAAAAACCAGGGCGAGGTGAGATGTAAGTACAAAAACGTTGCTTGGCCTGGAGACATAGATTAGGAGACAAAAAGCACCGAGCGCAGGGCAGAGCCATGGTGAATACCAATAAGATTTGATTCTTCGTCGTTAGGGCGGGAAGATCTGCAATTCAACCCCGGATCGGCGAGGCGGGGGATCAGCAAAAAGTGTACGAGTGCTATGAACTGAATCAGTAGGGTTCGTGGATAGAACGCGCACAACCAGGAGACAAAAGGCACCGAACGGAAAGAGCCGAGTCAGAGACGAGGGCCGAGGCCGAAGCTGAGATGAGGGGAACAGACACCGTACACCGTAATCGTTTCGATTACAACGCTTTGTTGAACTATCGTCGCTACGGGGAGAATCTGCAGCGTAAAGCAACACAAGCAAACCAAACCCGGATGGGAAGTATCCAAATGCGATGAATTGAATTGAACTAGTAAGGTTTGCACAAGACTGTGGGACCAGCAGACAAGAAAAGCACCGAGTGGAGACGGCGCTTGATTAACACTGCCTAAATACCGCAGGAGGATTTGCACCGGAACGCGGAACGATGTCCAATTGAACCAACCAACACCGGATCCGCAGCTTGATGAATTGGATTAAATTTGGTTACACACTGAAGATGCATATGGCAGGAGATCTGCATCGAAACATAACACTTGAGTTGAGTTGGTGCATAGCAAACGGAAGATCTGCAGCACCAGAGATGATCTTCCCTCCCACCGGTAAAAGCACCGTACATAGACAGCTCGTTGAACGGAGAAAAGGAGCAGAGGCACAAAGTGTCGTTCGCTGGTGTTGGCGAATGAAGACAACTGATAGGTTAGATTGTTCGGTGAGCTGAACAGAATAGATTATCCATAGGCCGGAAGGACGGACCGGATGGTTCCCCGACTTCGGTGGCTAAAGATCGTCAAGGGATTGACAGATTGGAGCCCTTCTTGATGAGCGAGACAAAAAGAAGAGACGGATTTGGATTCGGATCTAGGGTGGGTGGGCGAATGGACGCCCGGATGTTCAAATTTGGCAGCAGGCAGTTGAGATATCTTGACGCTTTGACAACGATTTGGAGGAGAGCACATGAACAGCAAAACAGATGTATTTGTCGGTGAGATGGAGACTCGGGGACGTGTGCACGTCTGGCCGCGGATCACCATATATAGCCAGGAACTAGATAGAGTTCAGCGCAGCAGACAGCCGGCACGAAGATCTGTACGTGGACAGATATACACGTACCGAGACTAGCCCAAATACGGCCTGAACCTTGTCAAGATCGCTAGTAGGATCGCTGTGATACTTCAGACTTGTGATGCAGATCACCCAAAATTAGAGTTCAGGCCCGGGTTGTCTATGTCTTGACCTCGAAAGCGCTGGCAGATTACACCTTTTGAGATGTGCTGATTCGATTCGATTGGGTGTTGTACCTTGCTTGACGCTGGCAGGAAGGATCCGGAGCGGTGCAGATGATCATGAGAAGATTCCGGATTCTTGATTGGATGAACGGGGAGGTATCACAGCGGGGAACAGAACGGATGGCATGGGAAGATCGCAGAGGGTTGGTTAGATGGACAGACAAGCTTGGGCATATCCGGGGCTGGATTCGGGGAGGAATTTGGGAGGAATATTCAGTGGTCCTCCCTCGCCGTCGCGCAATCGATATCCGCTTGCAGTATCCCCGCGACGCGTCAAACTCAGCGCTAGCAGCGAGTGGAGTCAGGATAGCAACTTGGCGGTGTCTGTGATGCTTTCTGCTTGTCTGGGAGTGGTCCGCTATCCGCTTGTAGTATATCCGCCCCAAAATGAGCTAGTGCTTGATCAGCGAGCGGCGGTGCTTGTGATGCAGCTGGAATTTGGATCCGTACAGTGTAAGAGAGCGATACCTCCGTTGATATGATGGAGGATACGAGTTGCAAGTGGCGGTGAGTTCCTTCCTTGATTCAATCGAGACGACGGAGAACTCGGAGAGCGGGGAGGATGGGTGCAATGTCTCAGTAGCAGCGGCGGCATTCCGAGATAAAGTCTAGCGCCTCCTTCCTTGATTCAATGGAGACGACGGAGAAGAGCGGGGAGGATGGGTGCAATGTCTCAGTAGCAGCGGCGACATTCCAAGATAAAGTCTAGCGCCGGCCATGATGTCGATGACTGATGATCTCACTGAAGATCATCTCTCATTGCGCACAAGCGAGGCGTTGGTATCAGGATCGACCATGTCGTCGATTTGCCTGGGTAGTGGTCGGGTCAATGATGCTAACAAAGTATCACTGTCTTGCTCACGGAACGAGTTGCCTCGGGTCAAAGTTCGATTGCGAGGCGGGATCAGAGTTCATTATGCGTAGATCTCGCGTTTAAATCACTATGTCGATGTCGTCCTCATGCAAGCAACAAGACTCTTCGAAGAGAGTTCAACGCGACGTTCATCTCCCGCACAACAGACAGATTAGAGATTATCAAAAGAGGGCGTTGGGCGGTGCGCAGGGCGCCAGTGGTGGGTACGTTTTTCTGTTTTCGAAGCGGGGTCGATGGGGAGACATCCGAACGCGGGACAATCTTCCAGATCTGATACCACACAGCCGTGCACAGGCAGGCTCAATGAATGGTTGATAAGCAGCGAGACGCCCACAGACATGTGGTGCTCAGGGATTGGCTGGGTCGACTGAATAGGGAAGCTGATGGCCGTGCGATCCGAGGGGAATTGGGTGCCTGATGGGGTTTGCTGCCGAACCGAGCTGGTTTGGAAGGTGTGCGACTCTCAACGATCGCCATCGCAAGCGCCATGTTTGGGTATTTGCTTAAAAGCCCGCTTGTGATTCACTGACTGGACATCCATCATCACTCCAGGGAGAAAACAGATAGTTCCAAGCCAGACGCGTCCCCAGCAGCCACCACCGACGACGCCCAGAAGCAAATGCCCCACCGCGTCGAGCCCTATCCGATGAACGCCCAGCCCCAGCCCGCCTACGCCTACGCCCCGCCCCCCGCCCCATCCAGCAAACAACGTCGCTCCCCATACGAACGCCGCGCGTCCCCGCCGCCCATCGCCACCCTCCCCACCCACTCCGGCTCCCCCTCCCCCAGCGCCTCGTCCCTCGACCGCTCCGCCGTCTCCACCCCGCCCGTCGGCGCCCCGGGCCGTCGCTCCCCACCGCCCCCGCAGCACCCCGCCCAGCAGCAGCAGCAGCACCACTACCCCGCGTACGAGCTGCCGCGCGGCTACCAGGGCGGCTACATGTACGCGCCCCCGCCCCCCGCCCACGCCCAATACCACCACCCCCATCCCGACGACCGCAGCGGGGGCCCGCCTGGGGGATACGATCCCCACGCGCACCCGCACGCGCAGTACGCGCCGCAGCCGTTCCCCATCGCGCACGGCGGGTACGTGCCGTATCCCCTCCCAGGCACCATCCTCAGCGCGCCGATGGCGCCCCCTCAAGGCGCCGGCGGCGCGGGTGTGATCCAGGTGGTGCACACGGACGACGCGGCGACGAAGCTGAGCGATCGCGTGCGGAGACGGTGCTTCAATTGCTGCACGACCGACACGAGCACGTGGCGGAGGTCGAATTTGTCGCCGGGGAAAGTGGTGGGTGTCTTCTCTGCCTCTCCCTATTGAAAGAGTCGCTAACGCGCGTTACCGTAGTTGTGCAATAAATGCGGCCTCTTTGAGCGTACGCACTCGCGTCCCCGCCCCGAGCAGTTCCCACACAAGCGCGGGCCCCTCGCGTCCTCCACTCTCCGTTCCCGCACCCCGCCTCAGGCTCAGGTTAGTCGTCCTCTCGCCCTTGTTCGCTCCTTCGCTCGATTGCCTTTTTTGGCAATCCCCTTCTCCCCTCTCGTATCCTCGACACAAATGCTGACTCCCTCTTCGCACGCAGCAGCCCTATTACCCCCCACCCCCCGCCTCCATCTCCGCGCCACCTCCCTCTTCTGCGCCCACCTCTGCCCCCAACGGCGCCACCGCTTCGCCCAACCCCAATACCTCCGCGCCTGCCCCCGCACCTACCAACGGCTCCGCCTCCCACCCCAGCACGCCCAACCCCCAAGCGAACGGCAGCCCAAAGGTCGGCTCTCGTCCCCCGTCACGCGCCGACCGCCGCGAACGCGAAGAGCGACGCGAGAGGGACCGGAGTCCGGAGTAGATGAAGCAAAAAAAAACAAGCCACGCTGGTGGCGCCGTATTTATCCTTGCCTCGGACTCAAACTCGTACAATTGTAGCACCTCCTCATTCCCCACCGTCTCCCTACTGCCTTTTTTGTGGACTACATACGCACTTTTCTTGTCCCCCCCTCCCCCTCCCTCGAGCCCGCGACCGTGCATCGTGCCGGTTCCGATGTCGATACCGCCGCTGTTCTCCTGTAGTGTCTACCGCCGCTGTCTTGTTCCCTCTGTTTTCTGTCTGTGTACATCCAATACCGATACCGATTCCTACAAGGTACGATACGATATGATACGATATCTTGTGCCCGCGCCCAGAGCGCGTGCGCGCGGAGCCGCGCTAAAGCGATTCTTGTCAATTCCTTCATTCCGGGATCGCACATTGGATATGTCGACGTCTGCACACCCTGCGCCCGGGAAACACAAACGTGTGTAATTGTAATTGAATTGCCCAGCTTCAGATACTGGCTGCCAGTGGAGCCTGCTTTTTTCGGCGATGGATGGATGGATCTTCGGGAACCCGAATATATATATGCAGGTTATTATTATGTTATTGTTGGTGTCGACGCGAAGGCGACCTGAAGCGCCGTTCCAGCGCCAGTTCCATCGGGAATTAATTAAACAAGTCGCATACGGCCCTTTCCTAGCTCTCCCCGGCCCTTCGAGATTCACGCCGACTCTGTTGACATGTACGTAGGCGCTTGCTGAGCGCTTCCCTCCTTGTGCGCTCTCGCGGGCTGGCTTCTTTGGATCAAGTTCGGATTCACGTCCAGCCATTGAAAGCAGTTCTTTATTTTAATTTTAAATGCATTCGGAACCAATACATGCCCCCGCCCCGGCATCCCATTTATTAAGAAAATTATTGTCTTCCAATTCAAGTTCCGTTTCCAGTCCCTCCACCATGTAATTGAATCTGTGAAACTGGAATTTACTCAGGCTCCGATCCGGCAACTTGCATCATGAACACTTTGTTTCCCTTCAACGCTCGTATTTCCAAACGTGTCGCATTATGCAAGTGCGCGATCCCTTGAGGCCGAAAAATAATGCCTCGTGCGCTACCCATGGCTAGCGACATTCAAACCACGCGAGCCAAACGACATCGAAGTTTTTTTTGTTTTGCCGCCCCGCGCTTATTCCGTAGGCGCCTGCAGTAATACCGAGCGCTTCAAGATCCTTTCCCTGCCTTTTTTTATTTTATTTTCTTATAGGCTAGCTCTTGCCAATACACCCCGGCCTTCTTGGAATCAGCGACAGCGTTTGGGTTGATTAGACAGCAGAGAAATACTTGTATCTGGCACAATATCGACTGGAGTATGCTCCGCGGACTCTTTTTGACAACCCATTCATTCCTCCAGCCCCGGATCTGTAAGCGGCTATTAACTCAGGACTTCCTTGCCGTATATATTGGAGCTGGAAGCAATAAAGCTGCATTGAAATCATTCATCCCTTGCGGCCGCTCGCAATCAATAGTGTACTACTATTAAAGTTCAGCAGGAACATCCCATGTTGATGCGCTGATGGATACCGATATCGGCTCCAAATGCGCGTGTGCCCGCCCGTGCCCGCCCGTGCTGAGCGCTTAGCGGTTGAGCTTATCTGCGAGGCCGAGTATACCAATGTTTTGAGTTGTCAGGCGCGGCAAATACGGCCCTCCTCGGACCCCCAAGTACGAGTACGAGGACAGCAGGAGCGGTATGGTGTGGGGGAAAATATCTGTAAGTAGGTGTTAAAAGATAATATGAATTCACCGTGACCTCCAGACAAACAACATGGCTACTGTACTGGAAGTAAAATAACGGCGACCCAATAGCACGCGGGTACGTTCTCGCTGCCCAATCATATCCACTTACCCCAGCGCGCCGCACACCACATGCATTCCGCATAAACTGATACCGCATCACCTAATCACCAAATCAGCATCGCGATTCGATCTCATCTCTGTTGCAAACTGTTCCGCGCTCCCCTCGTCCGCCGGACCCGAGGCGCGTGTTCAAAATAAAAATATACTAAATACTTATCAGATGAATCAGATGCGTCCCGCGTTCTGAGCGCGTGAAATCAGATGAATCAGATGATTGGCCGATTGGTCGGGAGCCAAGAAAGGGAATGTTCAGAAAGGGTTCGATTTGAAAATTGCAGCCAAGCGAGTTTGGGTCGGGACGAAGATCCGCGCGACGTCTCATCACAGGCGGTGCAGTTCAACCGTTCAACAGTTGCCGGATCAGTTGGGTCAGTTGGGACTTGGCAACCCGTTCCCGTTCAGCCCGTTCCTATTCCGACCCAGCCCACGTTTTTGAATGAATAGGAAGCTCGAGACTTCATCTTCTAGCGAGACTGATGGGGAAAAAAAACCCGCGACCTCCAATTACATTCAAACCCAGGAATTCGGCGTTCTGCGTCCAGCTGTTATTGCACCGTAATCACGCAGATAGGCAGGTCCCAAGTCAGTAGCGGTAATTGAATCTCGAAGGAGAATCGTCGGCAATGAGCGTGTGTTACTTGCCCGAAAGTGTTGTCGACATCCGGGCAGACGTCGGGCATCAAGAGGCAGCGGTCAACGGAACAAGCGACGCTGTTGTACGTCGCGTGTGCTGCTGCGGAAATGAGCTCCGTTTTTATGTCAGCCGCCGTGTTGGCCCGTCCGATCCGTTGTCTGTATTTTTCGAGGGGTTTCTGTACCATTCGCTGAATCTCCAAATTAATCTCCTCAGCTCCAAACAGACACGCTCACAGATGTTGAAATTCACAACGCCTCAAGGATAGCTCTTCTGGAAGACATACGGATAGGGAATGAAACTTTGATCGGTTGCTGAGTGCTGCGGAGACACACGGCAAATGTGGAAATGACCAAATCTGCCAACTCGACAACATGTTTTCTTCATGTCATACCGCTTTCTTGGTCTGGGATTCGGGCGGCAAGGGCGTATTACAGTACAAACCCGCTGAATAAATTGGGCATGTGTTTTCCCTGAGTAATTCCCACTCCTCCTGTGGCGAGGGGTTTAGCGAAATGAAAAAAAAAAAAACGGAAGTTGGGAGAAGGGAAAAAACAAAGGGGTTGCCGAAATGGGCTACGATGGGTGATTCTATCACCCAAAAAATGCGATGGACGAGCATACGTCGGGATCTGCGTGATGCCGTCGATAGCTGCGCGGAGGAGCCCCTGATTCAAAATTTCTAAGGCGCCTTGATCGCCGGCGGGGTTACGTTGACCTCGCGCCGCCCCGCATTAGGAAACTTTGAAATGGAAAAGGAGTTAAGTTACTTATGTAAATGGTGCGAGAGGTCGTATCAGATGGCGCCATCTGATAGCGGAGATAGCCTGCCCACCGACAGCTAGCTCGGTTCGAAATTTGCTTGCGGATTAATTGAGCTACGAGTACACAATAAGTACAACGAATGGGGTGCCTGTCTGCCAGCGATGCGCGGTCTTGACGTGCCCTCGCTTTTGAAGCTAGTACTTTCCCCACCTCGGATCCCATTTATTATCATTTCATTTACCTCGGGCCGAAGTACATTGTTCCTGTATTTGCCTAGACAGAGTTCTGGATGTGCATATGCGCACCGCAATAATTGAGCAGTTCAGAGACCTCCAATCGTGGAGACGGACACGGCTCCCCGCAATTTTATTGTAGGCGGGGAGAAGACGCGCACCGCCCCCTGATGATGGCCGCAGTTAAAATTAGCGTGCGTCGCGTCTGTCTCCCTGTATGAAAGCTTGTGTGCTCTCTCTTCGGGTCTTCAATCAAGCCGATTGGCATACAATTCACACCCGGCGCTTCCACAATTACGGGCTTACATAGATGCCTCGGCGACGGCCTCTTCGTCGATACGACGCTGCGGAAGCTGATGAGCCAAACCCGCTGGTTTCGGGATGCGTGTGTTCTTGACTTGTATCGGTGAGGTCATCCGGTCAGGAAGGTCTTTGCGCGAGAAGCAAGAAAGATTAATGGCCGCGCGGGGAGGTAACTTGAAACGCGACCACATGCAGGGGCCGAACAGCAGAACGTAAGTTTGAGAAGACCTATGCTGTCCTGCTGTTCAAGTTCCTGACTGTCAAACATATTATCCACTAACGCTGGCCAAGATAATGTCGCTGCGCGGAGATTGGGCGTTATCAAGTTCACTGATACCCTCAACAGCTCCAACAGACGCTGAGAATCGCGGCGGAAGCTACCACTTGATTGTTCTAGTTGGATTTAGGCGTCCGACACAACAGCAGGAGAGTCTACGGAATTGAAATATGGGAGATGCGTTCTAGACGTGTTCTATACGGAAGCTGACATGACTTCTGGCAAGCAGACAGGTGTTACGATGCTAATAGAACACAGAGAATGAGTTGGACGTATAATCATGTTGCACTCTGACCTCTGCTATACATAGGCCACCACAGGGTCACCAGGCGGTGGAAAGTTAAAAGAGGGAGCAGCAGATGTGTCGTGGGAAGGCACAACAGCAAACGAATTCGAAGACGTTCGATTGAACGCCTCATGATGCATACCACAAAGATGGCAGATCACAGTGGCCACGGCAGCAGATGGGATGAGGTTATCAGCAGATGGTATCAGAATCTGCCAGGTGCCTGCGAAGCACAGTGTCAGCTGTCGGACATGATATCGGTCGGATCTATGCAGTGTCCGGCTGCGGGCTGCGCAAGTTAATTCAGGTGTTGTCGTGGAGTGGGAAAAGAACCATTGCGTGCTGTGAGAGATATTTGAGGAGGAATTGGTTTGCCAAGTGGCAGCAGATTAACGATGGGAATACTTTACCGAACTCTCCCTAAATTAATTTATTCATAGTACTAGGGCATCAGTGAGTTGGGAAATTCGTGAGTTGGCGCTCACTCCCGGCAGAATCCACCTAACGGAGCAAAGAGTGATATGCGTCAACAACTGAGACTAATAGCGATAATGTTCTTGATTGCCTTGTCGTATCTAGAGTTAGCTGAATGTACTGTGGGTAAAATGGCTTCCACAATAAAGGACACAGGACCAAGTGTTAAGATCCCTGGGTCTGGATGGAGCTGAACCTAAGTAAGCTGAAACTGAGACCAGAGATGAGAATGTCCTGTAGCCCGCGTAATGGTGTGGTCGTAGGAGGTTTTAGTTAAGGAGGGTCTAGGATGGATGGGCGCTTTTATACCCTCGCCCCAGAAAAAAACGACACAGTGAGGTTGGGGGCGCGCAGGTGGCCAAGTGAGTTGATAATAAAGCGGATGCCACTGTTGCGGGAAGATAAACCGAGACTGTGTCGTGCTCGAAACTTGTGATATCCAACTCCTCAGCACTCATCACACGCGATTCAGCTGCGGCAGAGCGAACATCCGTTCCAGGGGAATACTTTAAAGTGAACGATGGCGCTTGCCGTAAGGACTCAGGAATGCGAGAATCTCAGTCGCCGACGGCGTCCAAGGTGTCCTGGGAGATTATTAAATTTACTTCACTTAAGTTCGGGAGGCATCTCTTGGCTAACGCCATTAGGGCCACACAACATTGGCGGTGTCCGTTAATTTAGTGGGCAGTAGGTATGTTTGTGAGGATTGAGGGGGATTGTATAGTCGCGGGTGATCGCGGCAGCCCGGCTCTTATCGCCAGATGGCAAGAGAGGGAACAATAATTTATCAAAATCTGACTAAATACAGCATATGTCACCAGAACATCAAGCGCTTACACGAGCGCCTCACCCTAAGAGTGTCGAACAGAGAGGTTTGAGAGAGGTATCTGACGAAATGGTTCATTGAAGAGAAAGCTACAACTCGGACTGATGATGAACTAAATAATCACATTCACTCTTGAATTAGATTAGGACTCTGTTGATTACTACATTCCGGGGGATAGGTATGCAAAAGACGATAGATGAATTAGTGATTCGTGGGGTTGGCCGCAGGAGTCTCATTGTCCCCAGCCCCGGTCTGAGTCTTGGCAATGATTTCTCTTGGTGAATTTCTTTTCTGTGTCCGTTTTTTTTCCCTCTTGAATGAGTCGGAATGATTTGAGACGTGGACGGCAACTCCCGGATCCAGAGCAGTGCAGGGCTGTGTTAATGTGACACTTGATCACCTCTCTTCCCAACCGTCATGGCGCAGCTCGCTGGGATTCTGGATCTCCCCACCGAGATTCTGGTGGCCATCCTTGAAAGCCCTAGGGTTTCCGATGGTACCCTACGTTCTCTCGCTCGTGTCTGTCGACGGCTACACTTCATTGCTCTGCCCATCTACTTCTCTCGCAACGGCCTGACTCCCAGCTCCGATTTTCTTGATCTATCTCTGCGGAGTGACGGCCACGATCTCTTGGGTGTGCTCTTAACAGCACTATTCACTCCAGAGACGCAGAACATCACTTGTCACTTCCCTCACCCAGACTGCACATCCATTTACCCATTGCTGTCCCATCTAAAGCGTCTCGAGAAGTATATCTCACGCCTTCCGTCGGTGAAAGTGGTTCAACTCCAGCTGGATGTTGCGGGGAGCGTATGTCTTTCCTCCGGGGACGACCATGCATTAAAGGCGTGGACTGGGCAGTTGGAGAGTCTCTTAAACTGTATCGTTAAGAAGCAGTGCAAGTCCCTCACGATGGACTACGGCAGCCAGTTTACCAGGTCCTACGAGGTTGGCCCGCCATCCAGTCCCCGGGGTCCAATTACGCGTTTATTTGCTGCCGTGCCGAAGCTGTTGTCACGAGACAGTGGCGAAACAGCTGGCGTGACGGAACATTTTCGCCGGAACCCCAGGCAAGGGCATCGGCGGTTCAAAGTCACTCTTCCCTCCTCCGTCCACCGGTCCGCCAGGCTTACATCGCTCGAAATCTATTCTCCGATACTTCTGCTTCCCCCGGGGCTGCAGTGGACGCTCACGGCGCTTCGCACCTGTCCCGTAACCTCGCTGACAATGGAGCGCCGTGAGGCATATTCCATCCCCTGGAGCACCGTATTGCCTCTGATTGGTTCCGCGGGCAAGTGTTTGTCCTCCCTCACCTTGACGGATCCCGCTGCACCTTACAGCAGGGGGACGACCTCTTGGGACACCAATTACTTCTCCGACACCGAGGTTGTCGATTTCCTTTCCCGATTGCCGCTCCTCCGCCACATAGTTGTGTCTTGCAGACTCAATCCCAACGCCAGCGCATCCGACGGTCCCCTTATCTACCTCCAACACCTCGAAACCATTCGAGCACCCCCATCGTTGATACAAAACCTCCTCCGAAACCTCCCCCCCACTCAAAAATTCGTGCAATATGCATTCTATGGTTAGAAGACACTGCCGCCAATGACATTGGTGCACTTGCCACCGCATTTTCCCCCCTTCTTCAACAACTCCAGCCCCCGCGGACATCGTTCTGGGTAAATGCCGCCACGCCTCAGTCCACGGTGCAGCGGGAGCCCGCAGGGGACATCCCCACCTTCCTCCACACCATTGAAACCCTGGAGATCACCGCAGAGTCGTATCCTTTTCAACAATATATGAGCACAGCCGGCTGGGTTGCGCCGTTCACCGGTGTGCAGCGTGTAGAGATAAAGCTTTACAACTCGCAATCACCTGGATATTGTGTGGATATTGGGCGTATCCTGAAAGCGATCAAACCCACGGAGTTTCTGAAGACCATTTCAATCAATGGGGAGACGTATCCGCTTGTCGAAGGTTGAGCCAATATCGCGTATTGACCGTAGATCAGGGTTAGTTATCCTTTCTTGGATCCTTGCGGAAATGAGACCAACTGAAATATTGCAGCGAAGCACCATTTCTGCTGATTTGACTTCTGTTGTGGAGTTTTTGGTTGGTGGGAAGTTTGATGCGCCGCCCATGGCCACAATAAGGCGGCGACCGCCACCATCTAATGCCCTCCCGCAACAGTTACCAGCAACGATGTGGTGGGGTGAAACTCGAGGGTGAAAATAATTGTGGGTGAAGAGACTGAGAAAACAAAATCCGTGCATATATCCGGGGGTAGGGCTAGTTCGAGCATCTTTGGGAGTAACTTTTCTCTGCGGTGAAGAAGACACACTCAGACTTATAACTATATCTATCTATCAGGCCAAGGTTCATCTAAATCTCGGAGATGATCGGCAGGGAGAAGCCTATGCGTCCTACGCAATGCCATGCAACTAAGCGGGCGTTGAGCCTTTCCGCTTTCTTGGTGGGATCTGCGCCTTGGGGTGTCTCTGGGTGCGCCTCGGCGCTCCGTGGATGTCGGGGAGGTTTCGATTTCAGGGGGATTGAATGCAGCCCAGACTTTTTCAGACATTTGCGTCCATCATCAAAGATGGGAAGGGTTGTACTCGGACAAACGGCGTATCGTGGTATTCTTGTCGGATGGCGGTGGCGGCTCTTGACTGAACTCTATTCACTGGTAATCATCTCATAAAGTCCAGAAGTTCAACCCAAAAAGGGATTACAACGAAAGCAAAAAAATTACGTAGTACATCGTCAATGAGGTGAGATCGGCTACCTGCGGACAACAACAGTAATTTATCTTTCCGCCGCATCTATCGATTGCGCATCCACATTCGACACTCCAGCCACTGGGACCTCAAGTTGTTCGGCGCCTGTTGAGCTCGCAGGAGTCGCAAACGGTACACTGAATGCATACTTCGGCGGTCGATCGAGTCCATCGTACGCAGGCAGCACGTCCTTGTCGCTAAGCATCAGCTCTACATCCTCATTGTTGACGCGTCACACGCCCTCGTCCATGTCCAGCCCACGTGTGCTTGTGGTACGCCAAGTGCTGCAGGGATGAAGATGGACCGGAACGAGATCGGGGACGTCTGGAATCCCGGGGTGTGCGACGTAGGCACATATGTAGATCCGACGGGCTATCCACTGGCGCGAATGATGACGACACGTCAGTACACCGAATCCAGGATGTTGGATGTTGAAGTGCATCATCTCGCGTTGAGACGTCCGCGAGCCGAACATGCTGTGGATCAGAGGAGATCAGGAAGTAATCCAGCTAAGGAATTAAAAAGTGAATTTGAATACAACTAACTTGCGCAGAAAGAGACAGGCAATCAGTTCGGATGCATTTAAGGAAACCCATCATCTACTCATCCGCCAATTGAGTGGATGAGATGAGCCTACGGACGGTGCAGCCCTTGGTTAACCGTGTTAGTGAGAAGGTGCGCCTAGTAGAACAACACTACATGCGGCAACATTGACAGCTGTGTTTCCTCCGTGTCCCAGACATGCACAGTCTTGTCGTAGGAGCTCGACATGATGTACCGGCCTTCTGGGGGAGAACTCATTAATCGAACTTCTTCTGTGTGCCCCTCAAATTTTTGATACACATTCCCACTCATTATGTCCCGTACACGGACCGTTGTGTCCTCAGATCCAGACACAACATACTTATTGTCACGAGAAAAGGCGACCGAGCAGACCGAAGCCTCGCGGCCTTCAAGCGACCACATCCTCTTCCAGGTTTCCAGATCTCATAGACGCACCATTGTGTCATTTGACCCCGAACCAAGGTATCTGCCATCGCGCGAGACTGCCACAGACTTGACCGCAACAGCACTTGATCAACTGAGCGGACTTTCCGGCTCTCCAAACTGTTCGTCAAGTACGTTTTGACGGGTGTGGGGTGCGCGATCCATCTGTCATCAAGGGTAGAGGCAACTGCCTTGACATGATGGAGGGTATCAAATGAATATATAGCTTCAACCTCATGGCAAATTTACAGTCTGTGTCCTCTGCAACCCTGACCATCGATATATGGCCATCAGGGCTTTTCACCTATAGTACATGTCAGACACTCCATCCGGAAAAATCTCCCCAGAAATCTTTTGCAATTTTGCGAAAAAATATCTTGTGGGCAGATAATTTTTGCTATTTGTTGCCACTTTTGTAAACTTTTCGCTAAATTCCTCAGAAAGTAGCGTCAATGTTCCACATTTTGCCAAATCAGATATTATTTCCCTCATTCAGTGAAATTCTTTCCAGAGCTTCCAACAAATACCCAGTGTGTTTTTAGGTACATGGGATGTTCAGATTCTTCAGAAGGTCGAACGGTTTCGGGCTTTAACTTCGACACTGGTTCATCTGAAATCTCTTTCTCGCTGAAGAAAAGATGGTTTGTCCACAGGCGGACAGAAGGGTGTCTATGTGTGCCGATAACGACGCCGAGTCGTGGAGCGAATCCCCCAGTCGCGCAAGGGAGATACGAGCTCCAGAGATAGAACAATTAGTAGAGTAATACTGAGAAATACTTAGCTCGTTGCGGGGTAGAAACTCAGGCACGGGCGCAGGAAATCCGAATCAAGGAGTGGATTGAGGTGTTGGTAAGAGGGAGAGAGAGAAGATACATGAGGGACAGCTGCTCCCGTTCTCGTAGGACACCGGAGCCCGCAAGCGAAATGTGGGAATAACACGAAACATAGAAACGCACATAAAATGTCCATTGTAAATCCCTCCGCCGATGGGAATCCTTCAGCACAAATGGGAGCCGGGAGGTGCGCAAAGATGAATAGGGAGCCACCCTGCCACGCTCAGCGTCGACTTTGGGTGCCCAATCCAAGCCGAGGGCTCCCCAGCGCAGTCCGAGCGAACAGGCTTCCAGATCAGCGCCGACATCGGGATTGCTACGAAAGGGGATTGTAGGTGATAGCGAGAAGAGAATCTAAATGAGTGGCCGCAATGGCGCTAGCACCGATATGGCCATTGCGGTACGCACTTTTGAGTAAGTTAAGTACACCAAACAGATTGGCATTGGAGGAAGATGCCCCCGAAATTGGATGCTCATCAGCGGCGTCGTTGTACCACTGGATGTCGGAGGCGTCACGGAGCGAGCCATCTGCATTCTGAGCGCAGCCACAGACGACTTCTTCCATGATGCAACGGAGGTGATGAGAGGGCACCGCTATTTATACAAGGGAGTACGGACGGTGGTTGGGTAGATTTGAAGTTTTTTTTTTTTCACAATAGTTAAGGGCAGAGCGTAGAAGATCGTTGGCTTATCCATTGTAACTGTATATTTGAGGGCTAAAAGCCCAAGAAAAGCCAAATTTGTATTGCTTCAGGCTTAGGAATGGACAGGGAGGGCGGAAATTAAAGGCGGTGCTGTACTCGAAGAAGCAGAAACAAGGTAAACTCCACTAGAATGAGCGATCAAGTCGGGTCGAGAGGGTAGCGAGACAGCTGGGGTGGCAAGAAAATGTAGGAGGATCCGAGCATAACGACAGGGCAGGCGCCCTGTCGGGTTGGCGTCGATAGTAGGGACCAAGACTTACAGCTGATAACAGTACCGAAGGCGCAAGCGATTTTTTTTCTGTTTTGGTATGTTTTCAAATAATTCCCGTAGGATTGACCCGCAAAATGCAGCCATCAGCCTGTGTTACTGAATATAGAACATTTTCACAACTCTCTTTCTATCACTAATTCCGTATGAATTAGCCCGAGATTTCCAGCTAGGTTTCATGTGAGTCGGTGAAGAACTCATGAAGATACCGGGAATTATTTGAAAACATACCAAAACAGAAAAAAAATCGCTTGCGCCTTCGGTACTGTTATCAGCTGTAAGTCTTGGTCCCTACTATCGACGCCAACCCGACAGGGCGCCTGCCCTGTCGTTATGCTCGGATCCTCCTACATTTTCTTGCCACCCCAGCTGTCTCGCTACCCTCTCGACCCGACTTGATCGCTCATTCTAGTGGAGTTTACCTTGTTTCTGCTTCTTCGAGTACAGCACCGCCTTTAATTTCCGCCCTCCCTGTCCATTCCTAAGCCTGAAGCAATACAAATTTGGCTTTTCTTGGGCTTTTAGCCCTCAAATATACAGTTACAATGGATAAGCCAACGATCTTCTACGTCATTTTAGCGATGTCTCGGATGAGTGATCTTCATTCAAGATTTCCATTTGCGTTCGCGGTCCAAACCGTGTTCGAACGCGTTCAGGAAATCTGGCCACTGAGTGAACCGCGAACCGAACCTTGCGTTCAGGTTCAGGCATTCGCTGAACCTGAACGCTGAACGTGCGTCTGGTTCAGGTTCGGACCGATTTCCAGACCGAACCTTGCCACCACTATATACTGCTCATCTGAAGCTCGTGCTCATTTTTTCAGGTAGCTGCCATCGCTTAACCCGATCGGCGGCTGTGTTTGGCCCCGCTCCTGTCTGATGGGACTAGGTGCAGCACACCTTGCACCTCTTTTATACAACTCAACTGATTTACCAAACACTTTGGCCTCATACAGCCGTCGTCCATTGTTGAGGCAGGTACCTTCTGAGTCTCCGCGTGCAATGTAAGTCCTCGAGTTACTGCCCTGCTTCACATCCACTAATTTCGACTCTTCAGCATTGCATTGTATGGGCGATATACTGCTTAAAAATTACTGCGATTTTACAGGCTTTTTGTAGACAACTTACATCAGAATTCAGCCGGTTGGGTACAACTCTGCATAGTGATTACATCTTTGCATATGGGTTACATCCTCACATTTTGAGTGACAACTTTACATGGGATCAAGAGTACATCTGATTGAATCAGACAACATCACTTCGGCTAGCGGCTCAACTCGGTGAAATGTTAAATTCAGCCCCCACCGCCCCCCAGTAGCATCGGATGAGAGATTTTGTATTTAAAGTTGTACTATGCACTACCTGGAACCGCTGTTGGTAGGTCCCCATGGGAAACTACTGAAATCAAGCGCCCCAGCACTTCGGCTGAATGGACTTGCCGAGTACGGCATGAGCGGGAACAGAGAGCATGACAAAAAAGGTTAGAGCTGATGGCGGAGTTTGAAAAGGCTTCAGACACCTGTAATTTTAAAAAGAGGGTGAAGAATTGATCGCTGATCGGTCACGCTTGGTCACAATGTTCCCCGCCGGCAAATGCATCAGCAGCAGTGTTGAGTGAAGTGTTAGATCTCCCATCAGTATCTTATCCCATGTCACGATTCGATTCCAATCTTATCGTTCCAATGCCTATCTTAGCGCCTATAGCGCCCAGAGATCATGATAATCTTTTATCTATGGAGACGCCCAGGATGACATCACGTTGGCAGGATACCACATGTTGATCACGTTGCTATGGAACGACTCTCGCACGGAACAATAGGACTTAATTATAGTTGACAGACTTCTTGATCGGACAAGGTGTTTGACATGCTTCGATCATGAACATGCGGTTACGATTATTGTACATTATATTTAGTTAGTAGTTCACACGGTTCATTGTACACTATAAAGACGAGTAGTTATTTGTTGTATTCCTTAGTCTTTTATTCAATCATCTTTCAAGCCCTCATACCTTGCACTCCCCAATCCTCTACTTTGTAGTTGGACACGATTAAGGCTTGACTGTGACATCCCATTTAGACTTATCTCCGGCCTTTTTCGGTTGCCGCCGTCCTGGCGGTACAGAGACCCGGGAGACCCTTTGGAGCCTCAAAGGCCATGCCCGAACATTCAATAGTGGTCAGTTCGCGTCTCCTTATGTTTTGGAGACTTGAAGAGGCTCCAAAAATATATATAAAATTGGATTTTTTTTTTTTTTTTTTTTTTTTTTGAACGATTATGTGGAGAAGGTTATAATCAAGTCAACCCAATTGAAAAAATATGTGTGCACAAGGCTCAGAATGACAAGAGACACTGATTGAGGACGGGATACGACACTTTGACTGATACGTACCGTGTGTGTGTGTCACTTTTGTGACATTTCGCGTCTAGCATGGTCAAAAATATGCTGCCTCACCTCCACCTATTTGGAGGATTTTACAACTTGATTTTGGATCAGACAGGCTATTTGCTTTGCTCGAAAAGCAGAATATTTGTTTTTGCTTGCATCAGAGGATAGTGTATAATACCGCGAGCATGTCTACAAAAAAAATCTATTTGCATTGGTTGTGTTGCCTAAAAGGTGAACTATTATTAGCCTAGTACACCTGGATACTTCCTCAAACCGGTGTCATGCATGAAAAATAATTGTTAATAAAGTCCGCGTAACACTTGGAAAAATTGTCACAGCAATTAACATGTAAAAAGTGACATCAGGTCACATCGGGTCACATATGTCACATCGGGTCACGTTGGGTGTTACTGGTACCACAGGCATGGAGTCATTGGCAGGGAGTCGGTACGAGTCAGAAATTATGAGTCAGTAAGAGTCATACAGAGTCAGCTGGAACTGACTGGGCAGCAAAGAGTCACGATGAGTCAGGACGAAAAGAGTATATATAGGGCTTGTAGTGAATAGACACTTAGATTCCCCCTCTGTACTGTTGGGTAGTCAGTATAAATTTCTTACGTAATCTACTTTGTGTGCTTGAATTCTCAAGTCTGTTAAAGGCATTGAGACGGCCTGAGAAAAGCTGGGGTCAATATCTTGCATTTTTGCGACTTTTCGTGACTATTCACATGGTCTGAGGAGCCTACAAAAGCATCCCGGCTTCTGAATGGCAGAGCTAGGAACCCTGTTTGGTGGTACAAAGGAGAGTCAGAGTGAGCTTCGAGCTACTGACTGTAGTATTACAAGCTACACAAGTTAAACACTCAGTGTTAGCTGGATACACGCAATAAGAAGATATATAACAAAAGCCCAGAGGTTCCGAGGAGGTAGAGTCAGTACTAGAAGTACCAAAGACTGCACAGGAGAGGTCCGAGGAGTGGACTAGTCTCGTCTATGTCAGGGGAACCCCCGTCCTGACCCCCATCCAAAGCCCTTCCGGCCCCTCCGGTCCTTCCGGTCGCTCTCCCGGTCACCGGTCTACCGGAACCGGTACCGGAAGCCGGCACGTGACCCGCCAGGGGGACCCCCGATGGCACCTCGCATGTGACCGAGCCCGGGACATCTGCCGATCACTCCGGTCACATGGTCTTAGCTAGTAGCTTACTTATACCCACGGCTGACGTGGGAATCCTCAGAGTTTCTTCTCTTTGGACCCCCCACGTCAGGTATGCTTCTCTGTATATTTAGCTACTGTCAATTAACCTTTGGACCCCCCACGTCAGTCCCTGAGTACCTCGGGCCTTCGTGGTTGCCCTTACAGTCTAGGGACTTGTTCATTGACAGATAGATGCGCCGAGGATTGTCACGGCTTCTATTCTGCAAAGAGACATAGTACGAATTGGACTACAAGGTTCGAGGACTCTCTAGCATATACAACAGGGCTCAGTGGATTGGAAGGGTCCTCGGAGCTAGTCTAATACGATAGGGTTGTTCATAAAACCAAATAAGGAAGTTTATGCTATGGGGAATGAACCCACACAAAGTAGAGAGACACGTGAAAGTCCACGGAAGTTTCCGAGGAACATAACAGAGACAAGCAAGACACCGATCGCCATTGATCGGGACCGTTTTGGGAAGTGCCGACGCATGGGTGTTGACACGGCATGGTGGCCCGCTAGAGAACGGACATATGAGAGCGGAATTACTAGGGGTCCCCACCCTACCGTATACGGTTACGGCCGTATGAATTACGGCCATTACGGGTGTCCAGCCTTCCGTAATCGTAACCGTAAACTCGCTTCCGGAGGCTCTTACGGTACGGTATGGGATATTTTACGGTCCATTACGGGTATTACAGCCGTAAATCCAATCAAATTTGCACAGGCTGAGACACAATATCTACAACTTCTCAGTGGCCTGGAGAGCATCCTCGAGCACCTTGCGCTTCAGGCGGAGATGGTGTTTGAGTAACATCCATGTCCGGATGGTGTCTGGCTTCAAAGACGAGCACCGCAAGGAAATGGTGTCTCTCCCACCCGAAAACACCCGTTCAACGGCAACTGCAGAACCTAGAATAGTTGTCAGTAATAGGAACGAAATTCTGGGAGGTAATCATACCTGGGATAGACATAATATCGCGGGCTAGCTGATAGAGGCAGGGATATTTGGCCCTCCTCGCGTACCACCACTGAACTGGGTCCCGCATCAAACGATAGGCGAGGTGTGTCGAAATAAGTGTCCAGTTCATCGTGGTCGTCCTCGCCGTCTGTCCCCTGATTGAAAGCAGCGAAGCTGATGACCGCAGGGCGAGGTGCTGAGTTATTTAAGGGCCCAGAGGTTGAAGCCGTTTGGTTTGGGGATTGCATGGGATAGTGCTCGTCAAAATACGCACGAAGCGCCACCTTTTGTGCTTCAAGATACTTAGATAGGTCCTCGTCATGTGCGTAATCTTTTCGCAGCTTTTTGTAGTTGAAGCGAGGATCGAGCACTGCGAACATGTTAATCATCTGCAGCTGATGAGGTCGAACACATACGGGCGGCCCATATATAAAACGGGAATTGATCATACTTGTAATAGTAATCACTAAGCTTACGATGAGCACTCGTTAACCCTTCGATGAGTTCCGGAGCCACATCTTCGGGAAGCTCGGTTAGCTTGTCCTTGAGCAATTTCTGGCGACCCCGAAAGATGGAGTGTGTGGATGAGAGCATGGGGCGCGATGTAGTTGACATCTGACTGGTAGTGGAACGAAAGTTTAACAACCCGTCGCACACCGTGGTAATTGCGTCCCGGTCTTCCATACTCAGCTCGGCGTCGCGAAGATCACGGTTGTCGGATATGAACTGGGTGATCGCGGTGCGATATTTGAGAGCGCGATCTTTCGAGCGACATCAGTAACGCTGGCAAAATTGTAAGTTGAAGGCGTACTCATCATCTGGTGCGTCGACGACCAGCGCTTCCTGACGTCGAGTATGATCATGTGCATTCCCGCAAAAATACTTCGCGGGGACAGGGTGCTGTACCACTGCTGGCGACGCTGCGGACTAGACCGAAAAGCACGAATTACCTTCCGAAGCTTCAGAAATGGGTTAGGAATATTTAAAAGCGGAGTTTCAGTGCAGCAGCTAACCTTGCGTACGGCTGCTTTGATCCCGAGAGGCATCGGGGCAGTGGAATCCTCCTCCTCCTCGCCAACAGCGATCGTGTCCTCCGACTCATCAGTGTCTTCGCAATGAGGTGCGATGGTGACGGATTCCTGATATGCGGAGGCCCGTGCATTCTTTTTTGGTTTCTCTACCGCGCCATGAAATAAAATTAGCCTAACTTAAGTTCCGGGTGATTTGGCCACTTTTTGCACTTAAGTTTGCCAACAACTTAAGACCTGTCTCCAGGGATGGGGTGCAGCGCCTGCCCACCCATTCCTCTGCACCCGAACTTCAGTTTGCCAGCACTACTTAAGATCTCCCCTACTCCTTATGGACAAAAGTGATGGACGGTGGTGGTTCTCAGGATTCAGGCCACCAAATTGCCTCAAATAACTTATGGACCGAAAATATGAGCGAATGGTAGAGATTTGAGTATATTGACAGACTTCCAAAAAAGGAAATTGTGGTAGATATAACACATTTTTGCTCAGAGTGTAAAACCAACTTTTTTTAGCGCCACTCTGAGTAAGAACTGTTTGGATAGGCTGAAAGTACTCGTTAAGTAGTGCAGAATATCATTTTGGATCATATCAATAGCTGGTGATTTGAGCTCACAATCGCCCTCACAAGATGGTCATTTTCAGCAAAAAATGCTAAATTTGGGCGAAAAAAGGCAAAAAAGACCATCTTGTGAGGGCGATTGTGAGCTCAAATCACCAGCTATTGATATGATCCAAAATGATATTCTGCACTACTTAACGAGTACATTCAGCCTATCCAAACAGTTCTTACTCAGAGTGGCGCTAAAAAAAGTTGGTTTTACACTCTGAGCAAAAATGTGTTATATCTACCACAATTTCCTTTTTTGGAAGTCTGTCAATATACTCAAATCTCTACCATTCGCTCATATTTTCGGTCCATAAGTTATTTGGGGCAATTCGGTGGCCTGAATCCTGAGAACCACCACCGTCCATCACTTTTGTCCATAAGGAGTACTTAAGTTCCGACTCGAACATCAATTTTATTTATTAATACACTACTCTAATCGTAGCGGCAACCTAAGTCCGCCCTGAACTCAAGTCGCGTCGAGCTTAAGTTCATACTAGGGCATTTGCACTTGCATTCTCGCGCGTGTACTTGGCGCGACGTTACTCGGCTCGATACATGGGAGCGAGGAGAAGCCGGCGAGGAGAAACAGGAGGCAGGGAGAATGTGGGGAAGGGGGCAAGGGGGGAGAAAAGGAAAGGAAGGGGAAGGTGCGGAAAGAGTTTGGATAACACACTGTGGCTCATTCTTTCTTTCAATCATTCCGTCCTTTGGCGTTGTCGATATGGCTGCACATGGGTCGCGTGGGGGATGCGGTGCTGCACTGGGATCAATAAGCAGACAAATGATAAGCCCTAGCAGCGTACATACCTCTTTTAGCACACGGTTATCGCTAATGAGCATGATCCCACAGGACGGGCGGTGTCGACGTTGCTATGGATATCATGCCACAAGTCAGTGAGCCCCAGGGGAAGAAGACACACAACACTTGGACGCACCTAGATTTACTCCACAGCTGGGGGAGCGATGCACCAGGGGATAGCTTTGGAGAACTAGATGAGAGCACGGGCAACCGCTGAGCCGCTGATGCTTCATGGTCAAGCCGTGAATGCCACCGCACATTGACCTGTTCAGACACGAGTGGGGGCGGGTAAGTAGAGGGAGACGTGGTGATGGGTAGATCGGACCCGTCAAGACTCAAGGGCTGAAGAGAGGGCGAGGACGACGAGGAGCGCAGGTCGCATAGAGATCAATGGTGGGAGGAAGAGGAGAGAATGCAACGTGACACTGACAGTAACGAGGCGACGGTGATTTTATTGCAGCCGCACATCAATTTCATTGTCCACTGATCAAAGCGACGGTCATCTCGCTTCTTTGCTGACAACTTCCCTGGGCGCAGTCCACTTCTTCCCTTTCAGATAACTCTTGTGACACGGTGCGGGGGACTTTCAGCACTGCTTTGTCTTGTAACCTTGATCCCCTGCTTACTGTCGACCTTGTCCTCGGCCTTCGCTGGAAGGCCTATGTCCGAGATTGGATGCTCCAATCTGGCGACTCGGTCTCATCCTCGTTTGACCCTTGGATCATCTTCTTGGGAGCCGGTGAGTGCTTCGTTGCGTTGGTTCTGGTACGTTCTCCGCCATTTCCTTCAGTTAGTTCTTTCCTTTTACTCTGCACCTACATTCTTCTAACCCATCATGCAGATCAACCTACTCTGCGCCCGGCTCACCGGGCGCACCTCCCTCATCTTCCAAACCCTGTCTTAAATGCTATAAACTGTACCCTGTGAATGAGCCCACTTGTGTGCGTGCATTCATCCCCGACTGTTCGTCAGAACCCATACGGGTCGACGGCGTCGTTGGAAACACTGCCCCCTGTACCATGCCATCTCCATCCTTCCATGAATGTCACCCACTCGTCGTGAATTATGATGATACCTGTGATGGACGTGATATCCTATCCGATATGCTCATATCCAATGATGTTGCCCGTAATATATTCTTGCGTGAAGACTATGAATATATCTCGAATCTTCTTGTTCATCATGGCATTCATACTGAACTTCTCATAAATATTTCTGCATGCCTTATTGCGCTCTTAGCTCATTTATTTACTGGAGTGTGTGTTGGTGCTGCATCTTCCGCGCACCATGATTGCTGTTTGGTCGGATCCCGCAGTTTTCAGGACGGTCAAGACATGGCTTATTTTGCAATGAGCGTTGTGTCCTCATCGTCTCGCATTTCACAGTCAGCATTGATAATGTCTGCTGTCTCGTTTGGTTTTGAAACAATAGTGGAACACAATTTTCCAGATGAAGTGACGAATGCAGCCAGGACGTTTCTACTTGAACAGAGACGCACACTAATCGATCAACATTCCCTGGTCCACCCCAGCAGTACTTTTTTGGATAATATTGAATATTTCAAGCTTCCCTCATTGATCACACTTGCCAGTCTTCACGGGATATCAATTTATCGCCCGTCTCTGGAAGGAATTCAACGGTCTTTGAGTGAGCATGTTACCTCAGGAAAGTGTGCTATTCAGTCACCTTCTCGCGTGTGCATAGATATTCACCCAGACATTTCCCACCCACCCTCCGCAGTCATTGACATTTGAGGAGCAACAAGATATTATGCAGATAAATTTATTGAGCTATCTGATGCCAAAATTATCGCGTGCTGCGTGTTGTCGCATCCTTACGTTGCATGAAATACCGTAGAAGAAGTCAGATGGAGTGGCATGCTTGCGAGACAGTCTGCAGAAGTATTTAAAGCGACTGAACAAAGGCAAGACAATCCATATTGTCCCTGAAAAAACGTCCAGACAGAAACCCAGAGAAAACCACTTGGATGAGCAATCACAAGAAAGTGTGCGATTGAAAGCTAAATGGCCCCGTTTAATTCCCCCGAGCTCAAGCAGCGCTTTAAAGAAGTATTTTCACAATTCAGGAAAACCTGGAAGTGTTTACCTGTGGATGTTGCGCTGAAAGCTGTAATGTGTTGGACCAGAAAACCACGATCAGGTTTGAGGATTTCGATTTCAACCAGCTGAGATGCCCAGATCTCTTGGGCCAGTACCTTGACGATGATGGTGATGATGCAGAAAGCGAAGATGGGTCCAATGATTCCAAATCTAATGCAAGCGGTGGTTCACCGATACGTTCTTGGCTCGATCCCGAATTGATCCCCCCACCCATGCCCATAAATGTATTCGGAACAGGTGTGTTGAAGCACAGAGTCGAGGAACATTGCATTGTCGTGTGCTGGTGTGGGTTGAAGGTGGCCTGAATCCAAATGAGATAAAGGCCAGAGCACTGGAGAATGGTGGGAACATAGAGTTTCAACAGCGGCTGATGACATTCCTGGAAGATGCAATATCCACGTCCATTCCACCCAAGGCACAGCCAGGTTTAGAGGTTCCCTTATCCCAGTATCATCCCTGTACAACGAGAGGTCCACCTCCGTCAACTAAACCGGAAGATTGGGAAGATGCACAAGCAAATGACTTCCACAAGCTGGCCAGGCTGTGTCAATTCCATACGCACGCTCGTACATGTTACAAATATTGGAAGGGCCCTGGGTTTGAAAAGGAGAGCTGTTTTGATTTAGATGAAGCTAATGTCAGGCCCATGAGTGTTTTTAACTCAGAAACTGGATCGTTCGAGCTGCGCTGTCTCGATGGGTTGGTCAGAGATTTATATTACAGACTATATTAAAAAGACCGGACTGCAGGCCCACATCGCGTATGCTGCATTAGAGCTCGCTGCCACAAAACTTGGTGATTTCAATCCTGAGGAAGATGAATTTTCAGCGCGTGCCCGCCGTCTGCTTCAGAAATGTGCATATCCCATGGTGGCACAGCAAGAGCATAGCGGTCAGCAAGTCGCATCATATATAATGGGTTTTGAAGATCACTTTGCCAGCCATAAATACGTGAATTTGTATTGGGCAAGTCTGGGGAGATTCATCAACTTGGAGCCTCCAAGTCCCGAGTGTTATTCAGCCCACCGTGCTGCAGAAAAATTCGACATTACAACTGATTCAGAAGCAGACTCAGGCAGTGATTCAGATGAGGACGGTGAACCCGGTAATTGTGAGCGCACTTTGTTTGACGATGTAGATATCACGCTGGATGATCCTGGTGACATGGACGAGGTAAGATTGACCATGGGGCCAAATGGGAATTTTGTGGCAAGCGCGAACCAAGTAGCCGATTATCAGGGAAGAGGTCCTGAGCTGAGTAATGTCCACATCTGGGATTTTGTAGCGCAGGTCGAGGAAGTCCGGAACACGGAAGCTTGTCGTAAGCACAAGAAAACCGATGAGAAGGATGTTGAACCTTCGGATCCGGTTCAAGGGGCTATTTCAGATGATTCCCCGATGGGAGACGAGGAGCCAAGTTATGATGACGAGAATATTTTGTTTTTCAATTGACAGAGGAGACCCAGAATCATTCTGCAGAGAGGGCATTTAGAAGAGAAATCACATATCCTCCGTGTATTATCCCGCAGTGCCCGCTGTGTACCCGTTCCAATTGGACCATCTTTGCCTCACCGTGACCACGACGATTATTGACGCCACCTGCATTGGTATTATGCTAAAGATAAAATTGCCAAGCAGACAGTCGCTCTTGGAAAGCTAGCAGACCGATTAATGAAGCTTGACTCAGGCAAGAGCGACCAGAGATTGGGGAAGATACCACTAGTTATCGGGATGCCTGTTATACTCACTCCGCGATAACCTCGACGCGAGGCACGAGCGTACTGACATGTTAATGAAACCACATTTTTCGGGCTGTCCGCATTCAAACACGGCTTTTGTATTCTATCGCTTTCGATTGGCTCTATGGCTTCACTTTGATCTACGCCTTTCATCTCGTTCTACATCCACTTTACTTAATTCATGCGCACATCTTTGACTTACCTTTTTTGTCCGAGTCTCTAGTTGCACGCTAGACTGGTACCACCTTTGTCTTGCATTAACAACAATAGTTCTATCGTGTGCTCATTGCACCCCATACACTCGCATCGGCCTCGGCGCCCTACCATGGTCCGCATCGGCATCCGTGGCGCCATGCACGGTACGCTTCTTATGAATTGCGCATCCAATGCATATTCTCCGTCCCGCGTTTGTCGCTTCGTCCCGTCCATGGCCACCCATCGTCGCCCACTTCTTGTTCGAGTCTGGCGCGCCCATGGCCGCCTCTCTTCATCCCGCATGTACACTGCCAAGTCGCGCACCCATCACCGCTCCGCACATGCTGCATCAGTCCGTTGAAGCCCCACGCCCGACGATGGCCTTTGTTCCAGGACCACTTCGTCACACCTACTCGTGGCGTGTCTGCACTCTTCACGCTAGTTGCCGACCTCATCACCGTCGCCGGTTACTACGTCTACCCCATCTAATTTGCTTGTCACCACCTGGCATTTGCTCACCGCGTTTTGACCGCGATTAGCAGCAGCATCCAACTCATACCATTCGGGTTGTGCCTCACCCATTCGTCGACTCGCTGACTCGCAGTGCACCATCGCGTCATTCCCTATTTCGTTCAGTTATGCCGCCACATCTTCATCGGAAACCCCTCCTTTCGCCCCCGCCGAAGGCAACGCGGAGCTTTCAGACCGGTTACCTTTGACTCCGAGGCTCGTGTCTGAGTCCATCTGCTATTCACGCTCCCATATCGGATGGCTTTTCGCACATGCACAATTTTCTATTTTCCTCGTTCAACCCTCTCACGATCGCTCTTCTGAGATTGGGGTTCGTGCTGCCTCCAGTGTTTGGAGATCACAATTTTGTGCGTGCTGCCACCAAGTTGACGATGCTGCGGACCAGCTGGCCCACGCTATCACACTTCGTTGAGTGCACTGTAATTATTGTTCCAAAGATATTGTCGTGCATCGCTCCGGGCCATGGTTGAGGTCGTTACACCTCGTGCGAGCCAAGCCAGAGTTTGCTCTCTTTACGAAAGGTCGGGTCTGTGCTCTGCTATTGGCTGCAACAATTTTGCGGGTCGTCGTCATCCGCTCTTTTGCACCCGGAGGTTTCGCCTGCAAGAGGGCCGTCGCAAGCCGCTGCCCTGTTAGTTGTGCACAGGCGTATATGGGGTTTTGATGTATCACAAGGCTCTGCCGGAGAGATGTGTGTTGTTGTATCAAAGCCTCTGGCCCACAGATCCGAGTGATACATCACCCAGAGACCCTTCCTCTTGGAGTTCGTTCCACACGCGCGCCCACGCGCACAGCATTGGCGCGTGCACCCACGCTCTGCTGGCCCGTGCACGAAAAGCGCGCTGCTGCACCTAAATGAACACCGCTGCAATGCCGTAAAGGACCTCTTAGGTGGGGTCTTCTGTATGAGTAAACCCCCCCTAAGAGGTCCCCATCTGCCGCACGGACTGTCGTCATCAATCACTCATATACCCCTTTTGGTAACTATTGCCGCCACTGCCGTCGCGTTGCGCGTGTCGGATACCTCCGCCACACCCAATATAATGTTGTTTTTTATAGTAGCTGGCTCTTTTTGGGCCGCACCACCTCGGCCCTCTGTCTAGCTGCCAATTCTGACGATCCGGGGATGTTTCACACACTTGAACCATAGCAGCGGAACCATCCGCCCCATTGGTTTTCAACTCTTTTTTTGCTGGCCATTCGTTCAATCTTTATCTGATATTCCCAACCACCTCAGTTTGAAATGATTTGCAGATTATGGTCTATTGTTCCCACAACCTCCGCCATGTGGTTGCACAGCGGATGCTACCGCAGGGCTTTCAGCTTGCCCTTTTCGTTATTTCAGTTCCATTTCAAGCTGCATTCTGAACGCAAAAGACATACCAACACAAGGTATGCCATTTTTTTTCAGTCTGGTAGTTAATGTCAATGATAATTCACTCATGATTTGACCTACCAGATCATGCCGGCGGAACCATCCGGCCTATTGGTATTCCACTCTACTTGGCAAACCTTGTGTTCAATTTTATTACCTCTTGATATCTTCTATCAAATGTTTTCCTACAGGCTACCATCTGGGCGTGAATAGCCTTAGATGTCCTATGCATGTTGGTAGTGGCCTCTGCTGCTTCCTCTCATTCAGATTGACTTGCTTGAGACCTTGAGTACAGTGGTTGTAAGTTTACCTTCCATCTTGGTTCGCTATGCCCTCCAGAGCTTAGCATTGTAGTCCTCCACCCCCTAATTTTACGCCACCATTTTTGATTTTTCACTTTTCCCCATGTAGCCTGGGCAAGTACGAGACAGTATGAAACTACAAAAGCAGTTCTCACTCCTAGGTTCCTTTTCAAACATGGGTAATGTAAAATTTTGTAGGCACTCTTGTCTCAATATACACTGGAAGTGAGGTGTTTCGCAAGTGAGTGCAAAGATTTCAGCTAATTTTTTTTTTTTTGGCACATTGTCCCTAAAGGTGACTGTATGCTGCTTCATTTGTGCCTAGCAAATGAAGGCAAGGTATTCTGGTTATTTGAGACATTGGCAATGGGAGGTGCACTTGATTTCAAAGGGACTGAAGTCCATCAAGGGCTGTGGCTGAGACATCCGCCGTGTGGCAGATGCCTCCGCCCAGCAGATCAGGAACTGCAAAAGGTGTGTTGTTTGCGAATCATATCTTCCACAAGTTCCGGCCATCACAAGTGAGATTTCAGCAGTTTCATTGCACGGTTACTGCAACTTTATATTGCTTGAATTGCAAGAAAAATGGTACTCTACATTGACTAATCAGACATAAAGGATCAAGCTGCCCTATGAAATGTTGCACTCTCACATGCCAGAACCTATTGCTGTTATAAAGCTTACTCGAGATGAAGCAAGTCAATCAAAATCGGCTGATACATGAGCAACCAAACGGATGCTGCTGAAACCATGTTCTGCTATCTACTATTCAATTCAGACCTGAATTGCTGGGAAAATGAGGTAAAAATACCTATTCAAGAGGGAAGAGAATTGGAGCAAAGGCCTACAAAAACCAGGGGACAATAAATGCAGCAGAGCATCTGCCGTGATGATCCAATAGATTGAGCCATGCATAAACCATCGGAAATTTGCTGGCAGGCAGACTGAATTGTACACTATATCTGAATTTATGTGACCGTGGCATGAAGGGGGCCTGAAAAAAACGGTGGATAACTAATGCGGCGGATGCTCCGCCACAATGATCTGATAGGTTAGACTATGCATAAACCATCGGAAATTGGCTTCCAGGCAGACAGAATGGTACACTGCAAGTGAATAAAATTGAAGGGGCCTACAAAAAACCACAAACATCAAACTGCCAACATTCAGTTGTCAGTTGGTTGGTGATTAGCGGCTAGAAAGAGGGAATCATACCCCCTGCATTAACACACTTCACTGCACTTAAAAATGGAGCTGGAAATGGAATTGAAATAGGACATGTAAAGATGTGGCGGACACATCCTACATGCAGTGCAATGGATTTGTATACCTGTGAATAGTATGTTTAATTGTGCTAAATTGACTTGAACACTGCAGCCCAAACCTGGGTTAAAAAATCCGCAGAGATGCATGCAAGGCGGGCATCCAATACACATGCGGCGGAGGCACCCGATGCATGCGACGCGACAGCAGCGGCAGCAATAGTTCCCAAAAGGAGCAGCTGACTAATCGATGATGAGGTCCGCATGGCGGATGGGGACCTCTTAGGGGGGGTTTACTCACAGAGAAAACCCCACCTAAGAGGTCCTTTATGGCATCGCCGCAGTGTTCGCTTAGGTGCGCTGCTGTGCCAAAACGACACCTGTTTGCGTTTGTTATGATCACACTCCTTCGCTTCTTCACGTTTCTTCCGGCCCCCCATTTTGAGAACATCTGAGGCATGGGGAGGTCGGATTGGGTCTGACCCGACCTATCCAGACCCGACCCAGAGGCAGTGCTTCACATGCACGGTCCGGTCGGGTAGGGTCACCTTGAGCCACTTCCACTGTACCAACTCAATACGCGTCAACAGGCTGGAGGTGTAACTCCCTGGCGCCCTGCGGTGTTCTACACTGCTCGTCTGGGTGTCTGCATGATCTACAATACTTTCTAGAATGGATTTCTTTCATTGCAGTCTGTCGGCATGCTTGTTCTTAGAACGCTTTGTGCATCAAAGCACACAAAGTCGGGTCAAAGCATAAATTCTCTGTGGATGTATTCAATACTGCTTGGGTTTTCAAGCACTTTGGGGCTCTCGCTTTGATAGAGATGTGGATTTAATGTGCAGCGTGAATAAACCGTTCTTGTGCGTGCTTTTTGCAATGGATCCCCCCAATCAGCCTCTTGGACGTGCGCCAGACCCTGCCATCACAGCTCTTCACACCTGCCCAAAGTGCTCTGCTCCTCTTGGTTCTCTTTGTGTTCACAAGGGAACTACAGGCCATGGGCGCGGAAATATTGTGCAGACAGTAAGCCACCAAGTCATCATTCCCCTCGCCTCTCTGAATGCACCCCTTCAATTTGCACCTCCACCTCTAGCACAACCTCCTGATGAACCATTCTCATGTTATGCCCCGGGTTGTACAAACAGAAGTGGTGTTCCTCGACAGGGTGCCCACAAATGCATTGAGTTCAGGTGTAAGAATTGTTGTTTAGAGTCGGCGGACTCTGCAGTTCAAATAGGCAGTGATCATGATAGTTGCAAAGCGCACAATACCCCGGCATCTGAGGGTCCGCAGCTGGCTCAGCCACCTGCTCGGCCTCAATATGCTCCACCTCCCCCTCATGTTGTTCTGCAACCTCCCGGTCAGCACATTCCACTACCACCACAGCTTCCACTCCAATATCCTCCCCCGGTTCAGCCTCCACAACCTCGCGCAGGTCCGAGCCATCTGCGTGGCCATGGTGGCGGCCATGGCATTCGAGCGGTCAAGCCATTGGGCCGGCTACTTGCGAATCCCTTGTCCAACAACTGGGGAAACAAGACATTTGCACCCGTCAATCATGCTGACACCGGGAAAGTCGCTCGGCAGAAGCTTGATATAACCGTCAGCCATAACGTTGAGCTCGCTATCTATCACACAGTATGTCTGGTTTTATTCTTCACTTAATTAATTCACTGATGTCGTATTCAGAAGGGCAACCCGGCTTTGCGATTGCACCATCAAGTCCCTTCTCTGCAAATGCAGTTTATCGCTCACCCAACCCTCATGAACGATCTTCAAATCACCGAATCGACTTGGTTTGATTTGTACATGAATGGTGACTGGAGAACATTTCAAGCTGCCACACATTTTGCAGTAGATAAACAGCGTCGCTCCATCCTTCGTCTTCGTCCTAGTCTGCGTGTCGAACTTGCCCTTGAGGATTGCCCCGGCATAGATAACCTGATGTCGCAACAGCGGAAGCATGTTGGAACAGATCTTGTCTCGCTAGCAAAGAAGTTGGCACGTACAAACACTGCTTCGACACCTACCCAAGCTTGTCAGATTATCGAAATCCCAGATTCACCACCACCCACCTCATTCACCTGTGCATCTGGCCATCCCTTGACAATCTCCGCCTCTGCATCGAGTTCAACGACTGTTATGAGACCAGCGCCGATCGGAACAAAGTTTCCTTGGTTGTTTTCCACTGTCGAGCACAAGGAGGCATGGGATTATTATGCAACCTTACGAGATTCGGGTGAAAAACCAGCATTGAGAAGGCATTTCCGGCACTGTGTGGATTAGAGCCAGAGTAATACAGCCAATAGTGTGTCCAGTCATCCAGTAGGATGTGAAAGGGGTTTCTGTATGCGTGTATTGTGAGGAATAACCTGTAGAGTACCGGGTTATTCCGAAAAAGGAAATAGTAGAACCCCAAAAAGGAAGGCGGTAAGTCAGATCATGACATACAGCATCGTGAAAATGCTCCACAATGACACGGACCCATATCGGCACAATTATTTTGACAATGTAGCACTTCCAGTGGATGTCTTCCATTTCAAGTCCAAGCACAAAGATGTAAGTCTGGCACTTACTTACATTGATTGATGAAACCTGGTCCAATTATTACTAACCATCTTTGATGGATGATCTCAGTATTTAAACCTTTCCCATTGGTTGTACTTGTTTATCTTGTCTTTCACTTACACTACCACAATCTAGGTTACTATTCCTTTTTATGTATTCCTATCTTGTCTTTCACTTACACTACCACAATCTAGATCACTGTTCCTGTCTTTCTGTCTGAATCAGTGAGGACGCATTGCCGGCGTCCTTTCAAAAGAGCGTGACCACAATTGCGGTGCGAATTGCAATCCTCTCCTCTGGGATGAACTCCGTACCGAGGATGGCAAGTGGCGGTTCAATTCTTCTGCTGCTGAGCAGACAAACACGTGATTTGGTGGATTCCACTAGATGGTCCGTGAGATGCCAGTAGAGCGGTATAACTTCTTCCTCGACGAAATGATCAAGCAGCGCAATTGTACTCTTGTCAGGGATCTGCACAAGAGGGGAAGAAATCCAGGGAATATTCCGCGAGAGATACTGCTTGCAGACAACGACAACGAGGAGATGGATTTGGAACCGGATAAATTTGCGACTTACAATTATGATGATATGCCCCCTCTCATGTATGGCTCGGGAATCTAACCTCTGAATTCAGGCCTCTTTATCTTGCCTGAGATTCAACTAATAATCTGATTGCTGCAAGGAAGAAGTCAGGTAAGAGATTTGAATCAATCATTATTCACTGCTGAGATGGCCCGAGAAAAACTAGGGCCAAAATCTTGCATTTTTGCGACATTTCATGACTATCTACATGGTCCGAGGAGCCCACAAAAGCATCCCGGCTTCTGAATGGCAGAGCTAGGAACCCTGTTCAGTGGTACAAAGGAGCGTCAGAGTGAGCTTTGAGCTGCTGACTGTAGTATTACAAGCTACACAAGTTAAACACTCAGTGTTAGCTGGATACATGCAATAAGAAGATATATAACAAAGGCCCAGAGGTTCCGAGGAGGTAGAGTCAGTACTAGAAGTACCAAAGACTGCACAGGAGAGGTCCGAGGAGTGGATTAGTCTTGTCTAGGGACTCGTTTATTGACAGATAGATGCGCCGAGGATTGTCACGGCTTCTATTCTGTATGAAGACATAGTGTGAATTCGACTGCTAGATCCGAGGAGGACTCACTAGCGTATACGACAGGTCTCAGTGGACTTAGAAGGTTCTCGGGGCTAGTCTAATACGATGGGGTTGCTCACAGAGCCAAATGAGGAAGTATATGCTCTGGGATTGAACCCACGCGAAGTAGAGAGACATGTGAAAGACCATGAATGTTTCCGAGGGACGTAACAGAGACAAGCAAAACACCGATCGTGATTGATCGGGACTGTTTTGGGGAGTGCTGATGCATGGGTGTTGACGTGGCATGGTGGCCCGCTGGAGAACGGACATATGAGAGCAGAATTACCTGAAAGGGCTGGATTATCAACCAGGCTGGCAGGTTTCGTCGACCTCAGATGCAGACAGCATTTGAAACTGACATCATTATACCCAAATAAGGGTTCTTGGAGGTCATACAAGCTGACTTTCACGGCAATCCATCATGACGAACACCTCGGCCGTCGTTTCTTTGGCAGACAATGACTCAGATATCGGACTATTTATCATATCAGTTTTACATCATCAGTTTTGTTCAAGTAGTATAAAAGGAGGAGGAAAGACCCCGCAATGGCCGGCTCATCGCATCCCCACAGATTCAGCCTCACAGCTAATCTCTGTTTGGTGTTGGTGTGCTTGGGTCAGTCTCGTGGAGATATAAAAACATATAGTCTCTGTCAGGGGAACCCCCGTCCCGACCCCCATTCAGAGCCCTTCCGGCCCCTCCAGTCCTTCCGGTCGCTCTCCCGGTCACCGGCCTACCGGAACCAGTACCGGAAGCCGGCACGTGACCCGCCAGGGGGACCCCCGATGGCACCTCGCATGTGACCAAGCCCGGGACATCTGCCGATCGCTCCGGTCACATGGTCTTAGCTAGTAGCTTACTTATACCCGCAGCTGACGTGGGAATCCTCAGAGTTTCTTCTCTTTGGATCCCCCACGTCAGGTATGCTTCTCTGTATATTTAGCTACTGTCAATTAACCTTTGGATCCCCCACGTCAGTCCCTGAGTACCTCGGGCCTTCGTGGTTGCCCTTACAGTTTCTGTTTGTGATTGTTCTGTAACTCAATATATATAAAAGAAGTTGGTTCTAGAAAGCTTGAGTGCGAGAAGTAAGGAATTAAGTTTCGAGTTGTTCGTCCACGGAGGCAGGCGTTCACGTATAAAATCCAAAGTGTTAAATGTTGGCCCAAGTGTATGGTATTGAAAAGTGCTTTTAGCCTTTGGACAATTGGTCCATCTATCTATTAGACTTAAGCAATACATCTGTCTTTGGCATTGGAAGGTGATCAGTTTTAGGTGTTTGATGAAGGTGCTTTCATTGCTAGTGCTCCTCGGAGTAGCTGAGTAAATTTGTGACCGTCCATCTGCCCTGTAGTACTTATCAAAGCACCAGGCGTAACAAAAGTTGTGTCATTTTTGAGGCTAGTGTTCAGTCCTCGGATCTATAAAAACCTCCAATCTATATCTATAAAACCCAAAAACCCTAGTTCACTAAGTGTGTGATTTGTTGAGTGTGTGTTTTGCACGTGTTTAGCAGGTTTCTCAGGCCTACCTCTAGCGCACGGTTTCACTGCAATTTCTCTTCTGTTTGCAGTTTTCTGGGCAGCTTTGAGCTGAAGTGATCTACAACTTCCTTTGGGGCCTTCAAAAATATTCCCCACCACTTCTTCATTGTGGTGCTCACGTACACAGCGCCGGGGAAGACATATGGATTATTCACCACCAAATCTCAGCAAACACTATTCCCTGGCTGACTTTCCTCGGGTTATTCTGCAATAATAACCCGACCTCCTTTACTCTGAAACAACCCTTCTGGACTTATATTTGACTCCTCTTTATTGGCAGTGTTAACCCCTGGTTTCCCCTGCAACTCCTTGATGCTCCACAGATACCTTACCCCTGGCCCCTGTTGACCCTATCCCTGGCTTCACCTGTTGACTCCTTTGCGCTATAGGGACTCATCTCCCCTTTACGCTACATATGCCCCTACATTTATCCTATGATCGGACCCCTTTATTTATTGTATATAAACCTTAATAAAATCTCCTGTACAGTAGATTCTACCTCGTCTATTCACCGGACTTACTTTGACCTGGACTGCCTGGTATTGGACCTGAGCCTGCCTTGCTCTCGTTGTCTCATTGACTTGGTATTGCCTCGGCTTTCTCTTGACAACACCTTGTCTCCTATTTTCTCAACTCCTGTCTTAGTTTGCGACAGGGTTATTCCTCAACAGGGTTGTGGTGGTGGATTATATGGATAACCCGGACCAGAGAACCCTTGCTCAGGTTCCCCAGGACTGGGCTATCCCTCACTCAGGTTATCCTCACACCTCGGATTCTCAATATACAGTTATTCGCTCATGGAGCGGTGACGGATTCCTTCTCAACACCTGGGGCTTAGCTGCGGTTGTGTTAGGCTTTGACGCACTCAGGCTGACCTAAGCACTGTTGCTGACACTGCAGTTATTGTTGTGCC